>JAVANC010000025.1:15182542-16678595 GCA_033319125.1 Parnassius glacialis | reverse complement strand
TCAACCTTAAACATAGTTATAATATAACATTATTTTTTATCGTTCAACATAAGTATACAATTATTTACACAAAGTTATATTTTAAATCCCGCATAAGGCTGCGCCAGTTCTTCCGCACAACCCCAGCTAGTTGTCGAACCGGAGGCGTGGCCCGATAATTAACACCGTCCGTCATGCCCACTGCTCCTAGGTTGTTCAACTAGTGCCGGTTACAATGTCTTTTGTTTGTATCACGCTGTTTGCGTCGTGCACATTCTCCCCGCCGTCGCCATGCTGCGATCCCTCTGGTAGCACGACGATCTTCTTCGTTGGTCTTCTTATTACATGCCCACTGCCGGTGGTTACGTCCACTACTCGTACCTCTCCGTCGACGCCAGGGTATACATTACTTATTTTCCCTCTGGGCCAGGTGTTGCGTGATAGATTGGAGTCACAAATGATGACTAGGTCTCCAATCTTCGGCGATACTCCTATGCTGCTGGGCTCCCGCCGGTGTTGGAGTAGGGGCAGGTATTCTTTAACCCATCTTCTCCAAAACACGTCGGCTAGGGCTTGAGCTCGTTTCCCACTGCTGGCGGGCCGTCACGTCACTCTCGCTGAAGTGCCCCGGCGCAGGTACGTGCGAGTTGGGACCGATGATGATGTGATTCGGCGTGATGGCTTCAGGGTCTCCTGGATCGACTGAGACGTGTGTGAGGGGTCTGGAGTTGACAGTGTTTTCGACCTCGGCGAGCAGGGTCCCCAATGTCTCGTCACTGGGATAGCGCTCGTTGAGGGTGACGCGTAGGGCTTCTTTCACGGAGCGAACCATTCGCTCCCATACGCCGCCCATGAACGGTGCTGATGGCGGTATGTACTTCCCACACAATCTGTTGACATGTGGTTTCGTGCTCGAGGGCTGTGAGTGCTGCTTCGGCCATCTCCTTGTCGGCTGCCTTGAAGCACGTAGCGTTGTCACTCCATATTTCTTTTGGGCATCCTCTTCTGCTCATAAAACGCCTAAGCGCCGACACGGCTGAGTCTGCGCTTAACGAGTGGGCTACTTCTATGTGTATTGCTCGCGACGTCATGCAGGTAAATAACGCGCCATAGCGCTTTTCGCGATGTCGTCCCACTGTGACTTCTATTGGCCCGAAGTAGTCTAGTCCGGTGTATGTGAATGGACGTGCGTGATGAGCGAGGCGTGCGGACGGCAGGTTTCCTGTAGACGGTGATGCAGGCTTGGCTTTTCTTAGACGGCACGGTAGGCATCCTTTGATGACAGTTTTCACTACTGGACGTATTTTTCTTACGTACAATCTCTGTCTCAATTCGTTCACAACTGTTTCTACGCCTCCGTGATGCAGCCTCTCGTGTACGTGTGCTATGTACAGACGAGTGTACGCGTGCTTCCCGTCTAATATGGGAGGGTCGTACATGTCGTCCTCCACTTCTGATGCCGCTTTTATTCGACCCCTAAGGCGTAGGGGTCCCCTCTTCATCAATGTATGTGCTCAGGTGGCCTAGTTTGTCGTCGCCTCCCGGCACACTTCCGCTGGTGATCCCTCTTGAGCTCCTTCGTGAAGCTTTCCCGCTGACTGGCTTGCACCCACAGTTGTTCGGCTCTCATATGATAAGCGGCCGGTATTCCTACAAGCGATGAGGCGGTAGGAGTCGCCTTTTTCCTCCTTGGCGGGGGTGTTACGTTTGTTTGTTCTCTGCCAGCCAGGGTCGCTACCTTGTCTTGCTTTGTTGCGTTTACGCCCAGCCTTCACCACGTGCTTGTTTGGTCTGCACATGTCGATGAATAGGAGGACTCTCGCTGTCGCCCTTATGAGGCGAATCCATTTAGAAAATCTTCCCTATTTGTGGAAGATGTGTTGTTGGCGAGTCTTCACTTTTAACAGCGATGCTACATATTTCTCGCTCTTCCCCGGTGTCGTATTGTGTCGTTTTCTCTTCCTGTGGCCATTCTGCCGGTGGACGCTGCAGAAACGGGGGCCCTCGGAACCATCGGTGCGAGTCGTCGAACCTATCTGGTGTGGCTCGGGTTGCATCGTCTGCCACGTTGTCTTTAGACGGTAACCAACGCCATTCGTTCTTTTTGGTTGTATCTTCTATCTCCGCCAGGCGATGAGCGACGAAAGCTTTGTACGCGCAAGGCTCCGATCTTATCCACACCAGTGCAGTACGGGAGTCGCACCAGTATGTCTTGCCCGCTATGTCGCCATCGTGTTCATCGACCACGGTCTGCGCCAGACGAGCTCCCAGCAGTGCCGCTTGTAACTCGAGCCGTGGTATGGAGACTGGTTTCAGTGGTGTTACGCGGCTCTTGGCGGCGGCCAATGCTATGTTAACGCTGCCGTCTGCTCGCTCCGTCCTCCAATACACTGCTGCTGCGTAGGCCTCCTCGCTTGCGTCGACGAATGTGTGTAGTTGGCGCGTCGACACCGGGTTGTAATCGTAGCATCGCGGTATTCTTAGTTGTTCTATGGCGTTAAGTGAAGTAATCCAGCCTTCCCATTTTTCTTTTAATTCTGTTGGCAGAGGGTCGTCCTAGTCCGCCTTGTAACGCCATGTGTCTTGAAATATTCTCTTCGCTGGGGTGGTCACCGGTGATATTAACCCCAACGGGTCAAATAATGCCATTATGACGCTCAACGCTTCTCGTTTAGTTGGCAAGCGCTGTTTTTCTTTTACGTCGGCAGGCATCTTCATATTGTTAGTATTGAATCCAATATGATCGCTTTGTACATGCCAGAGCAGGCCTAGCGTCTTCTCAGTTTCTTTTCCGCCCAGGCACACGGTCGCGTCGTGTTGTCTATGCTCTGTCGTTATTTCTTCTATTATTTTTTCTTCGTTCGATGTCCACCCGCTGAGTACGAATCCCGCTTGTTTGTGGACGTGATCGACTGCTTTTACAGTTTGCTGAGCTTCCGTGACAGAGTGGAAGCTCTGCAAGTAGTCGTCCATATAATGGTTTCTTTTTATGGCGACCGCAGCTTCTAGGTACGCCTCAGCATGTTCTTCAGCATTTTTATTTTTGATGTATAATGCTGTGCATGGTGATGATGTCGCTCCAAAGATGATTGACGTCATCCTATATTCCTCCGGTTGGTCCTGCCGCCGCTTGCCTCTCCACAAGAAACGTAAAACGTCTCTATCTTCTTTGCGCACTTTAATCTGCATGAACATTTCTTTTATGTCGGCGCTCACTGCATACGGATACTGTCGGAACCTCATGATCACTCCGGGCAATGATTGTAATAAGTCGGGCCCCGAGTGAAGCATATCGTTGAGACATATTCCGGCTGTCTTCGCTGCGGCGTCGTGTACCAATCTCGGCGGCTTGTTCGGTTTCGCAGGGTTGATGACTGGGAAGTGTGGCAGATACCATGTCCTTCCTTGCGGCGGTGGCATTGGCGCGCGCTCTGCGTAACCCGAGTTGAAGAGGTTCTCTATGCGTTCTTCGTACTGTAGCTTGAGATTGCTGTCTCGGTCGAGCCTCTTCTCTAATGTGTGCAGGCGCCTTTCCGCTTCTTTATAATTATTTGGTATTTGGAAGTCCTTTTGTTTCCACAACAACCCTGTTTCGAATCTGCCGTCCGCTGACCTCTGGCTGGTTTCGTTCAATATTTGCATGGCTCGCTGCTCGGGATCTTCTCTCGGTCTTCTCGGCTCGATGCACAGTGACTCCAATTTGAAATAATTTTTTATTTCTTCTTCTATCGGTGGTGCATCTTCCCTCTGATGTAGTCTGCCGCAGAAGGTGACCGTCGACGTCAATGAGCTATGACAGCCATGCAGAACCCAGCCCAGGTTGGTGTATGAGGCGACTGGTTGGTCTCGACGGCCGACGCGCAGTTTTCTAGACACTATGAGGTGCCAGTTATCTTGCCCGATTAGTACTTTCGGTGAGGCGCGTTCGTAGGTGATATCCTCTTTGATATCCAACAGATGTGGGCAATTCTCCAAGTGATTTTCATTCACGGATTCTGGCGCGAAGTCCAACCGCTCTACCGTACGCGCTGCTTCTATGTTGTGTTCTTCTTGCGCGTACGTTCCTCTTATTTTAAAGCTGACGATCTTGCTCTTCTCGTGTTTCACCTCCGAGCCGACCCCTTTTATCCACATTGTGTGGGCTGGCCGTCGGCGCCGATGACGTCGGCGATTGAGGCATCGACTAAGGTGACCGTGCTTCCTTCATCCAATAATGCATATGTTTCGACGCAGCTCAGCGGCCCCCTTATTGTTACGGGCGCAATCTTTAGGTAAGCGCGGCGGTGCTTGTACGGTCGAGTCGCTGTGTTGACCTCCTTTGCCGATGTTGCGGTTTCCATAGCGGGTTTTTTTTCCATTACTGCTGTTCTGTCGTGATGCAACAATTTATGGTGTTTCATCATGCATCCGTCTTTTCCGCACGGTGGAGCTTTGCACAGCAATCGACGATGTTTGCCTCGCAGACAGCGGTAGCAGATATTGTACTTCTTTGCTACTTCCCATCTGTCATTTGTGGACAGAGCGGCGTATGACTTGCAATCGGGCAGTTTGTGTTCTTGTTTGCATTGAGGGCAGCGTTCTTCATATGGTTTCTTGCTTGTGGCGAAGGCACGTTCTATTTTTCTCGGTCTTCGCTCTCTCGTTTCGCTGTCCTCTGTGATGAACTCCGGCAAGGCATACGCGCTGCATTTATCCGCTTCTTCGTTTAAGAACATTGATATCTTCTTAAGCTCTGGGATATCTTCTTTCTTTCTGGCTGCATAGTCGTACCATTTGCTTTTCAATATGGGCGTGAGTTTGTCTGTGATAACTCGCGTCATTTCTGGACTATGCAGATAGTGTGCTTTCTTGAGTGCTTCCACGGTGCCCACTACGTTTGCTATGCGATTTGCAAATATGCATAGCTCCCTGGGATTGTCCGTAACTTTGTTCAGCAGCTTCAGCTTCTCTATTTCCCAAGTGAATTAACGCTTCTGGTCGTCCGAATCTCCTTTCCAAAGCTTCTATTATAATTCTGGGATCTGGTTGGCTTATAAGTAGGCAAACCTGCGGCTTCTTTTGCTGTCCCTTTTATGCTTCGGCGTATTCTCGCTATGTTTTCGTTCGCCGTGAAGTACTTTGAAGATTCTTCGTACATTGTCTTGAAGCTGAGCCATTCTTTGCTGCTACCATTGAATGAGGGCAGCTACTTGTATATATTTCGGCGGCTCCCCTTGTGCTTCGTACTGCTTGTGATAGAGCAGCGGCTAAGGTAGCGACGTCGATTTGTTGCTGCGCCTGTTCATAGTCTTTTTTCTGCGGCGCGGTATGTTGCGGAGCGTATTGCGGCGCACACTGTTGAAGTACGGGTGGTGCGATCTGTAGTGCTGGTTGCGGCGCGAAGTACGACCGTGGGTTGCGGCGCGTATGTTGCGGAGCGTATTGCGGCGCACACTGTTGAAGTACGGGTGGTGCGATCTGCAGTGCTGGTTGTGGCGCGGGTTGCGATGCAGGTTTTTCTTGCAACCATGTACTATGCGCACTGGTGCCAAATCGTCTTCATCTTCATCATCGGTTGATCCGGCTTCTGCTTGTAGTCGCTGCACGTGTATTTCTTGCAATTCCGTTCTTGCTTGCAACTGAGCCTGCTCGAGCTTGAGTTCGGCTAACCGCTCTTTCGCCTCTAACTCCGCGAGGAGTCTCTTGCGTGAGGCTACGGGAGCGGCGTGACCTAGTCTCGCCCGGCTTCAATGTGCACCTGCGATCTTTCATCACCCTCTTGCTGGGTTTCTTCCGTTGCGGTCGTTCTATCGGTTGCAGAGGTAGCGGTCGTATCGCTAACCGTTGTGGTTTCACTAGTGGCGTTTGTTGAACCACTAGCGGCTGAGTCACCCCCGGAGGCCTCTTCTGTGGCCCCCCTGGGTTGTTTTGTTCATCCTTGCGACGCCTTCGATGATTCTCCGCTGTTACTACGCGTAATCACCATTTTTCTTCACAATAATATTTTTTCGTTCTTGCGGTTTGCTTCTTTCTTCCGGCAATACCAAGACCGATATTGTCTTTTTCTTCTAGTAATCCGGCTTCTCGAAGGACCATTAATATTACGGATCGCCGTAACGCCGTGCGAAAAATGGAATAAAACGCGCTGGTCTTGCTTTTAACTGGAGGCAAGCGGCGGTGAGGAGGAACTTTTACTTTCTTTTCTTGCTGGTGCCTTTTCGGTGGCTGGAGAGCGACTGCCGACCCTAGCGGCCGGCCCGTCTTTTATATGATTTGGCCGCTGCTGGCCAGCGGACCCTTGCCTCACCCCCGCGCCTATCTTTATTTATTCAATAAACTTACGAGCTAACAAACATAATTAACTATATAATATTTTTACAACTAATTATTATACTAAGGTGTACATAACAATATTTTTATTTATTTACAGTGCTAAATTATAATTTTCAGCTGCTTTAGGCGGAGGATCCTTCCCCTCGCCTCAGCACTATAAATATAAAACGTCGTGGCGCGGTGCGCGTGGCTTCATTTGCTCCGCGGCCGCGTCACGATAACATGCTCTTTGGTCATTATCTTATGTGCCTAATGGCTTAATATATTTATTATATTTAAAAAGTAAATATTTACTATATTTAATAATTATAGTTTACATTTTAAGTCTATGCTAACTCTCCCTGTTCATACGGTGCCTTTATTTGGGAGAGTTATTGCATAGTTACAACTCAACCTTAAACATAGTTATAATATAACATTATTTTTTTTCGTTCAACATAAGTAATACAATTATTTACACAAAGTTATATTTTAAATCCCGCATAAGGCTGCGCCAGTTCTTCCGCACAACCCCAGCTGGTTGTCGAACCGGAGGCGTGGCCCGATAATTACACCGTCGTCATGCCCACTGCTCCTAGGTTGTTCAACTAGTGCCGGTTACAATGTCTTTTGTTTGTATCACGCTGTTTGCGTCGTGCACATATATTATTCTGAAAGGGTTTATCAAAGAGTTAAAGGAGGAAAAAATATTACCTAAGATCCGCGTAAAAATAAGACATACTTAACGGCCAGTCATCGCCAAGTTTATTGCTAACGATGGTGCCTTGTTTATAGGTGAAACACGTGTCATATTATCGGCAGTGGACTATCCTTCCTAGAGTATTGGTGGCATTGGCAATTAGTGTTGGCAGAAGTTACTCTTCAAATTAATTAAGACATGTCATGCCTTTTTTACGCGGTACTTAGCAAATTAATTTTTACATCTTTTATTCCGCAAAGTAACGCCTGATTCTATTAAATAGACAGTTGTTTAGTGTCAGAAAAATGTTTAAATGTACGTATATTTTCCTTGCATATTTTATTTCTCAAATATTCGACGATAATATGATTTAGTCGCATGTATAATATTTAGGCAATTGTCATTACACACATTCGTTAGAGTAGCGGAAAACGCAACACGGTAGTGCTAGTTCGGATCCGATACTCAGTCTTTGGAATGCGATAAGATTTAATAATCATGCAGCATTGGAGTGGTGTAGAACATGCTTTTGGCGTAAGAGCTTATTAAAAACAGGATGATAGATGACTTCTACGTACGAATGACATACGCGATACCCTTATATAAGAGTGTGTGATTTCTTCCTCTGAGGCCGGGTTTCCCCATATTTGTCCTAATTTGGTGGGCGTACGAAAGCCGACCGGCAGTTTTTTTTTTTTCAAGGCAATATTACCAATTGATTGATAAATTATCAATAAAAGAAAACCATCTTTTATAGGTATCTGGAAAATGGGGAGAGTGAAAAATATTAAAACTTAATTTTGAATTCAAATAAACAATAAAAATGATTTCGTTAAAAAGAAAATTTATTTATAATTTTCAATAAACATTTAGGCTATTTTTTTTTTATTTCTTTCCTTTTTGCCACGGGAACGCATTCGTACACTACCATTACGATTCGACAGTCACAATGACATTAATACATAGAGGATCTTTCTCGTCTGTTGTTGGGTTGTTGGACTACGCCAAACTACTAACGATTAAAATTATCCCTGCGCTTCTTGATCGCACTTTAGTGGGCGTTGGTCCATTTTTAAACAGCCAAATCGTCAAATGGCGCTTCTTTTCTGGATCCTTTTGAAAAATATAACATTCATTGCCTGTAGTAATGTCGTAAACACGCTGAGACGAGCCTGCTTCTAATTTAGTAATCATGTCACGGCACTATTCCACGCGGACCTGCTACTGAGAATCAGTAAGGTATGCGGCACCTAACGAACTGAACGCTATTATGCGAAGATGTAATTTGTACAAAATCTTGTGAACGCTGAATTTCTTCATATGTAAATCGCCTACTATACACCACTAGTACCAGCCGTCAAAGGGCAACCACTTCTTTCTTCATATCTTGAAGTTAGTCGACTTTACAGACATTTGTAATATCAGCAACACACGGTTGCCTTAGAAGGAATGTTTACAGATTTAGTAATATTACCCATCTATCCATTAAAATCACTCAAACGATTCGGCCGGTTTTAAGCGACATTTGATGTCGTAAAAACTCATCGCTCGGAAATGTACCCAACCCAGATCTATTTTTCAATGAAACACGATATCTCAATTTAACTGCTAAAAATGGAGAGAGCAATTTGAAATTAGAACATTAGTATTTTTACTTATAAATAATCGTATTTAAAAATAATATAACTGGCCAGTGTTTTATAAAAATAAAAAATGTTGTTTCGAACAATCATCTAGGTAGCCTGTCGTAGAATTACTTCGTTCTTGAAGCCCATATCAGCGCCGCTCTATTGTGCGATAACCCGTACAGTATTTAATCAAAACAAATCATCTTATAGTCGGATTATTAATGATTCTGCAGTGTGTTATTTTATTTAATTTTTCTCATTTATCTCGACCTCGTCCTAAATTTGATTTAAAAAAGTTGTTGAGTCAAAAATAATGGATGCCGACTTCAAAAATGCATTCCGTATTTTAATCCCAGATGACGTCCTGGCTCCTCGTAATGTTGAAATTCTTGAAGGCCTTCGTCAGAAGCATTCTTCGGTCAATCATTCTCAAAATTTCCAGCTACCTCCCAAGACTTCGTAGACTTTGCAACTTTACAAATTTCTGGAAAAGACACTCTAAAAGCAGTTATGTCATTTTCAAATGGCTCTGCTGAATGTCTGCTACCTGGACGACGGTACATTGGGAGGTAGAGCAGATGACGTCCTCAGTGATCTTACTGATATTTTTTGAAATTGTAAAAATATTAAAAATATCTTTTTTCTAGTTCTAACAGAAACCCTTTAATTCAAAATTTTAATCATATTTTATAACTGCTAGATGCCCCGTTGTTTTTCGATAGTATTAAACCTGTTTGAAAAAAATAATTGATCAGGTTTTAAACCACGTTGATAAATTGTAAAATTTAAACCCTCTATTGCTTTTATTATTTAAAATATTGTCTCCTTGTGTTTAGATTTACATACTTACTCCGCTCGACTCCAGTCTGGAAATGTCCGGATATTTTAAAAGATATCGATAATAATCTTAAAATAGCTATAGAAAAAAATCTAAATTTAACAATCTGGACTGAAGCTATATTCATGAAATTGTATGGTAATTGGTGTGAGAAATCTTTCTAGCGTTGTATTGTCTGCTTTCCTAGCTTCCATGCGTAGTGTCAGTGACTTTTGTAACATAATTTGCTTTGCTACGGAGGCAGGGCAGACATTCTCCATGTCCCGGCGATAATGTTCCTCTAGAAGTTAACCAACGAAAACAGTGTAAAAAACAGTCCGATGGTACAGAGTGAGCAATACGACTTGTTTCATAATTACCATAGTAACTAAGATCAGGTACGCCTCCTGCCTGTTTAGAGTAAGGAATTTTGTCACTGGTTACATTACTATGCATTAATACGTTTTAACATCAAGTAATCTCGGCATATTACCAAGATGGTAAAAGTTTGCGTATCGCCGTAGGAATCCGAGTAGGAGCGGAGATTTGTCAACCACATCAGTGCCTCTTTGGTAGCAACGTCGACGAGTTTGAACTCCACGGACGTTCATTGAAGTGCTAGGTTTTCACGTCACAGTTCTTTGAACGACGTCATCCAAAGGACTCTTATATCTATAAATGTTCCTATGGTATCACAGTCTTGTAGAATATTTAGAGATGATGGCAGGAGACCTGACGGTATGACATTGGTCCCTTGGGAGATAGGTAAAGCCCTATTATGGGATGCTACTTTCGTAGACACTTTGGCGGCTTCTCATCTCAGGGATACCTCGTTTAGAGCCGGGGCGGTATCAGAGGCAGCTGAATCAAGTAAGTGGCGCAAATATGAGTATCTGAGAGATGACCACATATTTGTGCCATTTGCTGTAGAAACTATCGATCCGTGGGGTCCACGTGCAGTGAAGTGCCTAAAGGAACTCTACCCGCAATTGGTCGTTGTTGCTGGTGATAAGAGGACTGGTTTTTTCTCGCTTAGAAGCTAAATATAGCCATTCAGCGAGAAAATCCAACCAGCGTTCTTGGTATGCTACCTCGGGGACTGCATGATAATTAAGTTATTAGTTTTAATCTTTTTTTATTATGGGTTTTTAATATTGTATATATAAATTCATAATCATATCATAGATTGCAATAAATACATCGTTCCTTGGTCTACTAGGTAGCAGAACTATTTTCTTATCTATGTATCATTCTGAGTAGGTACACTCCTTTATCTATTTGCGCCGCCATACCTGCCTACAGTGACTTATTCCGGTCTGTAGAGAAGATGTAGAGTTCAATGTGATAGAGCCATGCTTTAGCTAAATTGCGCTTGCAGAACGAATGGGTTGGCTCGACCGAGGTAGGTCCACGCTCTCACAGGATACCAGCGTAAAATAGAAGCTTAATGCTGCTGTATTTCGTGTAGTAAGAGACTAATAAGTCCTCAGAGGTGACAAAGCATCTATAGCCTTCTTTATATGAAGTTGATTGGAGGTGCCTATAGACTAAGTATTCAATTATCATCCGGTAATTTCGGTAAGTTCATTTGTTACATCAACTTAAAAAAAAATCTACATGTGATTCACACATGCACAAAGAGCAGAGTGCAGTGCATTTTTTACGTGGTAGAGCCATGCTGCAGCTATATTATGGTTGTAGCACGAATGGGTCGGCTCGACCGGGGAAGGACCACGCTTTCACAGAATACCAGCGTAAAATAGCAGCTTAACGCTGCTGTGTTTCGTATGGTGAATGTAGAGACCCTTTTTACTGGAAACGAGGCGTTCCATCTTAGTTCTCACGGGTGATAACGCATCTGCATTTTGATTCGTAATCGAAGATAGATGTAGATATCTATGGGCCACAGCAACCACTTACCATCAGGTGGAATGTGTGCTCGTTTGTCACTCTTATCCTATAAGAAAAGCATTCAATTATCAGAAGAATGAGGCTATACAGACAAAGTGGAGAAAACTAATCCAGTTACGAGCTCAAATCTCATTATTGGAAAGCAGTATTACTAGTGCGAAGTTGTCTCGGCTTTTCGCTTACCAATCCGTCTGCCCAGCTAATTTGAGTAAGTACTTCAAGAAATTTGTCAATTTACGTGTCAAAATGGAGAAGAAAAAATAAAAAACGAAATTATATTGAGGATAATCATTGATAATGTTGTAGAATCTTCACAGCACATCTGCTAATTTTATTAAATTAAATTATCAAATTATGCACACGTAAATACAGCATTCTATTCTTTCTGACGGCGCATTTTTGAATAGATATACATATGTCCAGCAGTGGCTTTATGAGATTGATTTTTCAGAATTTTTATTTGATTTAGGTTTTGAATGTTTATCATTCAAAACCTATTGAGTGTGCAATAATTTGGAAAATCAACAAATAATAACTATTTTCTATTATTCCTACATTCTTATTTCATAAAATAATATTTAGCGCTCTTAAACTCAACTGCTGGACATGGACCTCGACTATTGTTGGAAGGATTTGTCTTAATCGTCATTCTTTAACTTTCACTTAACTTTACACACAATCGCAGAACCAGACGTCTCGCAAATTTGACGCTGCTATAAAACGCGTGTTCTGCGTCCGGTGTAAACGACGTGTTTATATCTCCTCTATTGGAAGCCATTAAATCTTTTTGGGGGTTTCATAGAGTCGTCTCCTGCACACCCACGGGACAAAATGGGGAGTCGGATTCTCTTATACCACCACAATACAGCTTATTATTGCTATAATATAATCTGAATTAAACAAAGAAAAAGCATATGCGAAGAATAATAAGATCACACAGCTGACTCGTGGAGATAAGCAAAATCTCAATTCTCAGTTAATCCTTTTCGTTCCGTCCCTTTACAACAATGGGCCTCATTAAACAATTGATCAAAGCTCAGCTTTCCGTGTAATTGAGGTAAATAGTCAGGTGAAATAATAAAAATGGTATTGAGTATTAGAAGTAAATTTTAATGAAAAATTAATGCGTTTTTCGTACGTTCTATAACTTCAGTCCAACTTGTCATCGGAATCAATGTTATCAAAATGCCATGAAGTATGAAAAAAATGTTTAGTTCGGTTTGGCTAATTTGTGAGAGTTTTCTTTATAAGTATTGTTAATTTTGTTTGTTAATATTTTTGTATAAAATATTTGCATGCTATTGAGACATGAGAAACCATTTCTAAAATTTTAATTTCTCTGTCTGTCCATGCTAATATTCGGAGAGAGTCATAGTAGGAGCGATATAGATCTAAATGTTATTCGAAAAATTTAGAAATTTTATTAAAATAGAAACATTGATGAGTTAAAATAACTGGTCTTTAATGATTATCTTAAGTTTTAATAACGCCACATTAACAGATCCCACCCAGGCTAAGGCAGAGTGAATCTCTAATTATAAATGTTATTTTAAAAATGTATGCACCTATGCATCGTTGTATACTTGCGTATAAAATAATTGTATACTTGTGTATACAATTATTTTAAAATATTTTCACTATAATATAAAATTTCTAATTAACCGAATAATTACCGTTATAACGATATTACCGTTATTAGCGGGTTTCCGCCATTGGTATCGTGCATATTGATGGTACCGGCTCGAAGTGCTGCCATCTCTAATCCCATTCTTTATACATACGGACTATGTATACTCGTTATATGTTAAAAAATTACTGGTTGCACAAAGTAATTCAAAAAGAAAATTGTATGTATGGTAAATAACGAGTCAAAGATCCTTTTTACTTTTAACAACACATTCCAAATTAGACTTTAGCTTTGAATAAAACTACTTTTACTTATCTACTCTATCTCTACTATCCCGTTAAGTTAACTTATTTTTATTAAATTCCCGACGTTCCCTGTAGTATTTAGCTGACCACTACTAACCATCCACTTCTTCTTACCAACCGAGGATAGATATAAGTGTATAAAAACTATGTTTATCTTTTAAATATATTAAATTCACAGCTACAGCCATCTAGCCCCAGCAACCCCTTACCATTAGGTAGATGGAAAGGTATTTTGTTTGTCACCCTTACTGCTATAAAAATTAACATTAATTTCTGATAATATATTCGTATAAGTTCATAAATATTTTACGATTCAACTTATCCCTGGCTCCGTCTTACAGATAAACATTTATTTTAAAACATATTTCGACGAAGTTCCATTCGAGATCCTAAAACAATCCTTTCCATTATCTTCATCATTATTGCAGCTCATTACAATTTCGTTGCTGAACAAAGACCTCCCTTATAGATTGCGACAAAATAAGTTCCTGAGCCAGCTGCGTCCATCAACTTCCTCCATATTAAATCAGATTGTCACTCTATTTAATGGGCGGCTTTTCATTTACCGGCACGGCAACGGCACGGCGACGGCACGGCGACGACACGGCGACGGCACGGCGTCGGCACGGCGTCGGCACGGCGACGGCACGGCGACGGCACGGCGACGGCACGGCGACGGCACGGCGACGGCACGGCGACGGCACGGCGACGGCACGGCGACGACACGGCGACGGCACGGCGACGGCACGGCGACGGCACGGCGACGGCACGGCGACGGCACGGCGACGGCACGGCGACGGCACGGCGACGGCACGGCGACGGCACGGCAACGGCACCGGCGACCGTGGAGTGGCTTCGTTTTTCCACTACGCCGGTGCCGTTGCTTTTCTACGCTCGGTTTTGGGCAGTACTAACACATACTTTAGTTCTACAGCACGTAAAAATTGTCTCGTCAAGTCGTCGTAATTGTTTTTTATATCTATTACATTTAAGATGAACATTTAGTCAAGGCAAAGAAATCAAATTATGAATTCATCAAATTTTAAAAATATAATACTTAGAAGGACATATATATATATATATATATATATATATATATATATATATATATGTATATACTCGTACCTATCTTACCTACCTATCTTAAAAGTTGGGAATGGACTCTAAAAATATTTCAACTACTTCCGCATGAAGGAGGAGACATTTCATCATTTCACAAGCCAATTTCGAGTCTGAATCTCAACGCGTCCCTTCTACTTTGGCCCGTGCACACGGCTGCAATACGTACACAATACACATGCAGTTTTGTCGGCCGGCAACGAGTGGAAAGCTTGCTGTCACGGCACCGGCGTTGGCACCGGTGGGAGTCATCACGGTGCCGTCGCCGGCGATGGTAAGTGGAAAAACGTGCCATATACTACATATATTTTATACATTTCTCCGGCAGCCGTGCTGTTGCCGTCGCCGTCACCGTGCCGGTAAAAGGAAAATTGCGCAATGGTAAGTTGCTTAGCACTATGCTTGTCAGTACGAACCTTCCCCTTGAGAACATTTTCGTCCCATTGGTTCATCGATTTATATGACCAAGGATCCATTGTACCATCTAATTTTCTCGTATTTTTTGGGATATTTTCTTGTTAGGAAAATTCACCTTTAATTTTCCTGGTGTTGCAGTTCATTATGGACAACATTTGTCTTCAGGTTAGCCACACGCTCGTTTGCGCATCTTTTATAAAAATAATCAGGTTCTTCAATGGTGTAGAGCCACTTTTTGATTTCAACATCCATTAAAAAATCGTATCCTAAACAAAAGAATAACCAACAACCAACCAACATTCTGACCTTAGTTGCATATGCATTATGCACGTTAACCACTCGAGTACGTGTCATATTGAAGTTTTTTCGGCACTTGCAACAAAAGAGCAGTTTCAGGCTTCTATGTTCCCATAGCTGTCTAGTTGATATGAAAGAATTTGGAAAAAAAAGTAATGACTTCTTATATAAAATGCTACATAAGCAATTTAATTGAAAATTAACAATTCTTATATTCATCTTCGTATACATAAATTTTGCACAAAGTAAACAATATAAATTCTAAGAAAAAAATTACAATTTTTAAAAGTTAATAAAAATCGATTTATTTTGTAATTCTTTTATAATGATAGTCTCTTAATTTGTGTGTAATAGGGTTTTTATAATACTAGAGACTCTTGCCACAGTTGCCACGCTTGACAGGCGGGTTGACGACCGCAGTTTTCATTATTAAAGTTAATTAGGTAGCATATATCCGTAGCCAACATCAAAGCAAGAAAGCCACTAAAGCGGTGTTACTCTTGAGAACAAAGATGAAATGCTTCACAGCCTCTAACTATACTGTCTCCCTTCCTTTCGTATCAAACGACTATTTTAAACTAAATGCGATTTATGTATAGAAATTAAGCTAATGTTATCATCATTATAGACCACCACAAGCCTGGCTGTTGTTGATAGGATGATGCACAATAATCTAAATAAAGATGAAGTGTCGCTTCACAACCCGTAAAAACATTTGCAGAGTTTGACCTAAATGGCTATACATACTGCATAATAACTATACCGACAATAATACTAGCCAGTGATATATGCTATAAGTAACTCGGTTGCATCATTAGCTCATAAGAGGCAGTAACACTGGCTGGCACACAACATTTAGACAAAACTTCAGGCACGAGTGACAAATTCCTTAAAACAGCATAAGTAAAAAATTTCGATAACCATCTCAATTATAGCTCTGAACTCATTTATAATAATAGTTACGTAGGTAAACACTGGTTCTATGCACTAGGTGTGCACTTGTAATTTGTTTGTAACTAATAATATGTCACAATTAAATGTAATTGCAGTATTTTTAATATTTTTTTTTACATTGACGCACTTGTAACCAATTATGAATATACTTAATTAAAGGATTTAGTAATTACAATTTATACCAATGAATAAATAAGTTATTGTATTAAATGCACTAGCAAAAACGTCAAATCCAGTACGAAGTTCTCTTTGTGGAACTTGGCGTCAAACATGCTTCGAACAGTAAATCAAAGTTACGGCCTGCATACATTATATACAATATTCATATATACACTTATAACTTGCTCGTAACTAAAATGTATTTTCTGAACAGCACTTAAAAAACTGAACAGCGAGCTCACATAGCGTTCTGCATTGAATTTGTACTATTTGAGACGAACTTTCAAGAAACTTTTAATGTACTCATTAAATTTCTCGAGTAAACTGCAGTAGCATAAGTTTGAAGCGAGTTCGAGCAAACATCGTTTATGGATGAACGTGTCAGCAGCTAGATGTTCGAGTACTACATAATCGATTCGCATACATAATATCAACAGCTTTATGTAGGTTAAAATCATTATATTTATCCAACACACAGCCTTTTAACGTTTTTTAATGTGTCTGTCTTTTTTTATCATTTTTTGTTAGTTCATCAGTTTATATTTAATTTAAGTAAAAGGTATACAGTATAAGTTTTAATTTAATAAAACTAATTTTAAATTTAAGAAAGCATTATAAGTAATAATATTGTATAATATGATTACTGCATATTTAGAGTGTACATATATGTACTAATATATAGATCCGTTTATTTATTTTATTTTACTTTTCTGTTTGTTAAGTCAGTTTTCATTTTAATCCAGTGTTGAAACCATGTATACATGCCTTATGATTGCTCATGAATTTCCAAGGTTCGGCTCTTGAACTTACGACAATTATGCTATAAGCATATGCTGAGTTGCTAACCGTTTTCTTGCTGGCTCTGTGGTGAATAAATTGTGGTGTAGTGTGTCGGCCTCGAATAAACATTAAATTTTTTCTTCCTATTTTTCTACTTTCCGAAATACTCCTTCTTAATACGCCTGCTATCATTTTATAAATAATTCTCCATATTTACAATGCAGTTTGATAAATGTTGGTAATAGCCTGGCACTTGTTATGATGCACCCCATAACCCAGTGCCTAAAATTTGGATTCAGCCTTTTTTGTAAATATTCCATTATCAGTCGATCTTCAGAATAACGTCCGTCAATTAACCTCACTTGCCCTTTATACACTCAGTACTCTATGTATTTACTAATAATTCTCAAATACTGCACAAAAAAATCGCATCTAAATCGGTCCAGCAGATGCGGGGAAAAATGCGCTAAACCTCATTTTAATTTGCGAGAAGTTTTTATAGCAGCGCTTTCTGATGAATTAACACCATAAACCCCATCTGAAATCCGTCCCTCATTAATCACTAACCTTTACAGAAAGCCATATTTAAATCGTTCAAGTCGTTTTGGGAGAATGGGAACATTCGTTTTCACACACAAACAAACTTTCTCCGTTCCGTTGTGGGTGAAAATGAGTAAAGTAGCGAACGTGGTAAATTTACCACTTACTGGGCGGTTAAAGTAACATCGTAAGGAAATCTGCATCTCAGAAGAATAAAATTATTTTTAGAGACGTGAAGTTTTCCGACACCCACTGGACCAGTGCACAGGACTGATTGCTTCATAACCTTCGAGTGGGGCATAACATAATATACGCTGTATACAAAAAATGGGTGGAGCCCTTTAAAATAATAATATTATAATCCTTAATAATAATAATATAATAATCCGATCTTAATGTAGATTAATTCAAGGCACGAGTCACAATGCCTATTTCCATTTGTTAAGCTAATTCAGTGAGAGTTTACCATCAGATGGGATAGAAGTCTAGCACTGGCTTATAATAGTTAAAAAATGTAGCACTAACCAAGAGACTACCTCTTTCAGCCCACTTGGAAGAATTTCACCTTCTGTTTTTGCCTTGTCATTTCTATTAATTATTGCATATTTCTATTAATGATAAAGCCATAAGCCAAAGTTCGTCCCTGGAAGAACCACACTCTCATAGAATACCGCGTAAAATAGCAGCTTATTGATGCTGAAATTAATGTAGTGAACTAAACCCGATTTATTGGTAATTAAGGATTCCAACTTAGTTTTCAGGGGTGACAACGTACCTGCATGATTCATATTTGAGGATAAATGTAAGTGTGTATAGGCCGCAGCATGCATAGTTTTTTTATTGTTTGAAAAATATCTAATCTTATTTTAAATTAAAATTGACCCCAACTAAGGCCGGACACATACATACGGAATTCCGTTTCGGGATTCCGTTTCGATATTCCGATTCGGGATTCCGAACGCAGCAAGTCCATATAAAATCTATGACCCGCCACACACGTACGGCATTTTTCCGTTCGAAATTTTGCGGGCAAAACGGGATTCCGTATGTGTGTGGCCGACCCGTTCGGAATTCCGAAACGGAATACCGAAACGGAATTACGTATGTATGTGGCGGGCCTAAAGGTGGGTTCGACCAATCCTCGATTTATACACGATTAACTATAACAATAATAAGCTTTTCCACGATATAAATCTCGAGTAAAGTCATATATCGTTTGTCCATGCTATCTAAAGTATACGAGTAGCTACGCTTGGAATAACTCTACGCAAGTATCAAAAGAATGATGAAGAAATATAAAACGCGGAAAGTAAATATTGTTCTGTTACGGAATGATGTCAAAGGTTAAAATCATATCCATTTGCTTTTTCCGTATTAGAGTTTCTAAAATAAATGTCAACAAGAGTAAATAGTCACAGTAGTAAATATCAAGGTTTTTCCAAGGTTTGAAGTTTTATTCGTTGTGTTTTTTGTGTGGGTCAGTGTGTATAAAATCCCGGACAGATCAAGAGTGAGCTAGAGGTTGCGTCAGTCTAGCGAAATATTATATCGATGGTAGTGGAGTAGAATTTAAGGTAGATCGGGATACCCCCCTCGTTTGTGCAGTATAAAGTTCAGTGTAGGTGCCGAGCGTAAGAGGGTCATTCTCCGCTGAGGTCATTCTAAAAGTTCTAAGATAGTGTCTTAGTTCTGTCCGTGGTGGTGGTTCTGCTCGTGCACTCAAGGAGGATGGTGTTGCTGAGAAGCTGCCCTGCATTACGTTGAAATGGGTGGTGTTGCAATTGGTTTGAATACTTTGGTGTTATCATGTAATTGAATCCTTCACATTCACACATGGTTTAATTCAATTCTTCGTGTGCAGGCAAGGAGGATAGTGTTACTGAGGACTGCCCTGTGTTCCGTAGAGAGGGGTAGTGTTGCTGTTGGTTTGCATACGTGATACGTGGGTGGTCTGAAAAGTTTCCGAACTAATAAAGATACAAGACATTTTTTCTTGAAATTTATTTTTTTCTACATAAGCTCCATGTAACTCTACACGCTTCTCCTAGCGATGCTTCCATCTCTTTAACCCGTCAAAATAGTACACGGCGTTTTTCTCTGCAAAAGAATTATTCAAAAAGGTGACTGCCTCCTCATTTGCCGAAAATCTCTGTCCTCCAAGCGTAATTTTTAAATGAGAGGACAAAAAGAAGTCGCTTGCTGGCTAGATCTAGTAAGTAAGGCGGATGGTTAAGTTGATAAGATGAGATGGTCGGTAAGCAGTTCAAATCGTATTTTGTGTATTTTCCCCATAGCCACCGCTGACATGTGAGACGATGCGTTGTCATGGTGAAACAGGATATTTTTTTTCTGCAAATGTGGCTGTTTTACCGCAATTTTGCTTTCAGTTTATCAAGTATTGATACGTAGTATGCTCCTGTAATGGTTTTTAAGGATACATGGAATCCAACTCATTTTTGATTTGCGTAGGCTTATTGCCATTCGAAAACAAAAATTTAATGCCACCTCGATACTCAACTCTTTCCATTTTCACTGAAATACTTACATCAACTCACTCAAACGACTGTAAAATAACAACTGCGCCACAAACTAACTAGTAGATTAGATTCTACCTGAATCAGACGTACATTTCACGAACTAAACTTACTCGACTTAGCTTCTGCATCCTGATTGGTTGTAGCAAAATGATACATGACATTTCTTTTTTTTTAATTTAAAGCAGCTATACCAGGCAAAGGACGTCCCAAATAATAGCCACTTGCAAAATTAATTTATTATATTGAAAATATAACGATGTAAATACAAATGAAACAATGTTGAAATTTAATATTTTTTATTAGTTATTAATATTTTTTTTTCACAAATTTAATAATTAACTTATTAATATATGCATTATTAAAAAACTAAAACTAGTAACTTAATTATCATCTAATCCTCATTATAACTTTATAATAATTTTGTTTACAAATTTAGAATGAGACCTTTTTTGATCCCGTTTTAGCTTATTAAAACTATAATTTAAAAAAAAAAACTAAAGTTAGTAGCTTAGTTATCATACACTCTGCAGTATTTCACCAAGAACGCTGGCTGCATTTCCTCGCTGAATGGCCATACTTAGCTTTTGATCAATAAAAGAACTAGCCCTCTATTTAGAAATATATAATTTTAACAGTGGTAGAGCCAGGCGGCAGCTTTTGCTGTCGCATGGATGGGCCGGCTCGAACCGGGGTGGTACCACGAACTCACAGAATACCAGCGTGAAGTAGAGATTTACTTCTGCGTTTCGCTTGGTGAGTGCAGGTGGCCGGAGGCCCTTTTTACTGGAAATTAGGCTTTCCATCCTAATCCTCACGGGTTAAAACGCATCTGCATTTTGATCTGTAACAGAGGATAGATGTAGATGTCTATGGGCCGCAGCAACCACTTACCGTCAGGTGGACTGTGTGCTCGTTTTTCACCCTTATTCTATAAAAAAAAAATAATGGATAAGTATCAATATAAGATTCACCAGTTTCACCACTTTCATTACTCAATTCCCTTTCATGTCCTTTAAACAAGCTCTTTATTTTTAATAATTCTGCACTAACATCATCTCCATAATAACAAGATGAGTGGTGAAATTTAATGAAACCATTTAGAAGCATTTATGAAATTGTGGCAAGTTGAATTATAGTCCCAAAAATATATGATCTTATTTGACCGAAAACAATTAGATTGCATCGGAATGTATAGGTATAGCAGGGTCTTATAACCTTTATATTTTTCTTGGACAAAAACTGCCACAAATTCATAAATCTTTTTATGGTACTTATCCAGTTCTTTATACTGGGCACTGTATAAATAACTGAATAAGTAAACATACATGACCATTTCTATTAATAAATTTTAAATTTTCTAGTTTTGACAAAGCTTACTGCCTGAATGCATGGTGTCTACATTTTTCTGTAACAGCAATTCTTAAATCTTTCTCTCTTCTTTTTATTTATCACCGCACTTCCATTCAAACTGTCAAATAGGTCATCCATAAAAGATCACTGGCCGCCCATCCGAATAATTAGCTGCAATAAATATTTGAAATATTATAAAATTTGAAATATAGTTAAGTACTCTGTACAATACATTTAAGTTACAGAAGAAGTTAAGTATTTTTCATAGAATTAAACATGACAGGCAACCACCTATTTCTCTTGATAATTAAGTGAATGCTGGGGCCCACAGACACCTACATTAATCCTCGATTAAGTATCAAAATGCAAATGCATTGTCACCCTTGAAGATAAAGTAATAATTTGTAGAGGTGCGCATCTTCTTTATTTACGTTTATCACTCCAATGTAACCAGTTGCGTATAATATGCGATTGCGTACAATATAGCCGTAATGAAATAAAAACACATGTTTTAGTTTTGATTTTTATAAAAGTCGACTAAGATATTCGTTTTTAGAATTCCGTGCTATCGTTAAATCATACATCCTCAATCATATTGCAAATCCAGTTATATTAGAATTTTAAAAACGCAGAATAATAGGGTAAACATTACTCAACTGCCGTAAATCACAACATGTTTGGTGTTGTTCTGTTACTTGTTGTTAGATTAAATTTATTGTGGTAGTTGTATTGTTTTATTATTATATGATGTTAAAACAATTCAAATTACCAGTTTCTTGTGTAAAGAGTTTAATTTATTTAAAATACAAAAAAAATGTAAACGTCATTTGGACATTAAAACTGAGATTTTTAAAAGGTTCAATGGAATATTGTAAGGCCAGGTGGGCCATTATATAATGTTTGTCTTAGGACTATTCTTAGGCTTAATAGAAATCATAGCATAATATCACTAAATAGCTACACACACATACATAGTTTTTGTTACAGTGCAAACATTACATTCATTTTTAATATTTTTATTATACTATTTTAAATACTTTTTTAAATTTTCATAAGTTAGTTTTAAGAAATATTTGTAAACATAAACATACTTAACTATATATCGATAAACAAATTATTTTATTATAATAAGAACTAAGAAAAGGGAAGGAAAACTAGACCCTGAAATACAGGTATAATATCCTAGTTTAGGGGCTGTTGACCATTTTAAATATTTGTGAATGTAAAATGTTTATCAATAAAGATTATTATTATTATTATTCCATTTGTTTTCCGAAATACTAATCTCACATGGCGATATATATATGATCTCGTCATGTGAGATTAGTATAATGCTGGTATATATACAACGTGTCCCAAAATTCAACGATAAGCCAACACTGGAGGATAGACCTGCCCCGGACTAATCGGGGAAAAAAAGAAAAAAAACATATATCCCAATTATATTTTAAGTTATATAAAAAAAATGAAATTCTTCAGAAATTGAGGCCGACCGTCATGGTAGTGAAAAATATCATATATTTTTCACTACCATGACCACAACTTTTTAAATATGTTTTTCTTTTTTTTTATAGGCAACCTGAATAGTACTGCTATCTACCACAATTCTTAAAAACTCCAGAATAACTCTTGTTTTATCACGAAAATTTATGAAACTTATTTTATTCCCTAAATTTATTGAAGACTTTTACTTTTAACCAAATTTAACTTATCGTGGTGTAAAAAAAAGTATGAACACTAGTATGGCAAGTTTTTTTAAAAATTGACGCAACTAACCAACATTCCAAAATGGTATAATACTCTAGGAAAACAAGTTATAAAAAATATGGCCCTATTATTTCTAAACAGGGGCCAAATTCCTTAAATTGTAATTGTCAGTAATCACTTTTACTACATGCCCAAAATGGGTTCCTGTAACAATTTCTAGGAATTCGAATGGGGCATTAATACCTTAGATGTTCGAGAGAGATAGATCGATAGAGATATTTACGTTAAAAAGAGACAACAACAGGGCAGGTAGAGAAGCTGTTATTATTCTCAGCAAGTCGGTTCAGTACGCTCTGCTCCTTTGTTTACTGCGCACCGTTCCCAATTCAACTTACGTGGCCCTCGTACATACTATCGACTTTTAGCTTGGCTTTTTGGACTGGAATCGACCTGCAAACTTAATTGACCTGGCATTATTTGGACTGGAAGTGATCTGCAAACTGAACTGACCTGGCATTATCTTGGACTACGATTGTGTGTTTTGTGATTTAGAGTTCTGGCGCATTTCGGACTGTTTGGCGTTTAACATGCCGCAACCGTACACACCACAGGAATACGCTAATATGCATTTAATCTATGGAGAATGCCGATGTAATGCTAACGCTGCTAGTAGACTGTATCGAGAAAGATACCCAAATGCTCAAAAATATCCTGATTACCGAGTGTTTATTAATGTGCATCAAGCGTTTTCGGAAGGTCGTATGCCATCCAATAGGAGAAGCGCTGGAAGACCTAGATTGGATGGTGATGAAGAAGTTCTGAATGAGATAGAAAATGACTCGACTACTTCGGTACGTGCCATAGAAGAAGCTACAGGAATCCCGAAAAGTTCTACACATCGAATATTAAAACGTCACAAGCTTCACCCATATCACTACAGGCGTGTGCAGACGTTATTACCGCGGGACTATCCGCTACGGGTCATATTTTGCCGTGTAATGCTGCAAAGGCACAGTGAAGATCCCCACTTCCTAGACAAAATTCTATGGTCGGATGAAACAACGTGCAAGAAAGATGGGTATTTAAATCTTCAGAACCTACATAGTTGGAGTAATGAAAATCCACACTTGATGAGACAAGACAAATCACAATATCAATTCAAGGTTAACCTATAGACCGGCATATTAAATAGAAAAGTAATTGGGCCCTTTGAGTTACAAGGAAACTTAGATGGCAATAGTTATTTAAACTTTTTACAAAATGACTTGCAAGAATTGTTAAACGACGTGCCCTTAAGTGATCTTCAAAACATGGGGTTCCAAAATGATGGTTGCCCAGCATATTATGCCCGTCCTGTGCGAGAATATTTAAATCAAGAGTATCCAGGGCGTTGGATCGGGCGACTTGGTCCTATCTTATGGCCACCCCGTTCACCCGATTTGAACCCCCTGGACTTCTTCTATTGGTGTGGTCTTAAAAACAGGGTCTACTCAAAACCCATTGTGATATTGGACGAGCTTTGTCGAAATATCACTCAGGCTGCTGATTACATTAATAGAAGAAGATATGCAAGACAAATAAAACGAAACAGTGGTAGAGCCATAGAGTGGTTTTAACAGTGGTATAGCCATGCGGCAGCTTTTGCTGTCGCACGGATGGGCCGGCTCGAACCGGGGTGGTACCACGACCTCACAGAATACCAGCGTGAAGTAGAGGTTTACCTCTGCGTTTCGCTTGGTGAGTGCAGGTGGCAGGAGGCCCTTTTTACTGGAAATGAGGCATTCCATCTTAATCCTCACGGGTGACAACGCATCTGCATTTTGATTCGCAAACGAGGATAGATGTAGATGTCTATGGGCCGCAGCAACCACTTACCATCAGGTGGACTGTGTGCTCGTTTGTCACCCTTATCCGATAAAAAAAACGATCATTTTTAAGGCGATGTCGTACATGTATTAATGCTGGTGGCAAACAGTTCGAACATTTGCTATAATGTTAAAAACTTAATAAATTACACGTGAAACTGTTTGTACCATTTGTTTTGAAATATTAAACATTTTTCAAGAACTAATACTTTTATTACACCCGACCGTCATTTGGCCCCTGTTAAGAAATAATAGGCCCAAATTTTTTTAAAACTTGTTTTCCTAGAGTATTATACCATTTTGGAATGTTGGTTAGTTGCGTCAATTTAAAAAAAAATTGCCATACTAGTGTTTATACTTTTTTTTTACACCACGATAAGTTAAATTTGGTTAAAAGTAAAAGTCTTCAATAAATTTGGGGAATAAAATAAGTTTCATTAATTTTCGTGATAAAACAAGAGTTATTCTGGAGTTTTTAAGAATTGTGGTAGATAGCAGTACTATTCAGGTTGCCTATAAAAAAAAGAAAAACATATTTAAAAAGTTGTGGTAATGGTAGTGAAAAATATCATAAACGGTCTCAATTTCTGAAGAATTTCATTTTTTTTATATAACTTAAAATATAATTGGGATATATATATTTTTTCTTTTTTTCCCCGATTAGTCCGGGGCAGGTCTATCCTCCGGTGTTGGCTTATCGTTGAATTTTGGGATACGTATATAGTCGGGCAAAGACATTTACCCATTGCCAGCTTTATATTGAAGTTACTTGGATGACTTGGCTATACTGTGCAAGCTAGCAATGCTGGGTAGTATGCGCAGACAAACACTGTTCAGTATCACCAGTTTGCAAAAGTAATTTGTCACATGGTGTCTGTATGATTCCTCATAAACACTAACAACCAAGTTAATAGAAAAAGTCATAAACCAATTTGAGACAAATTTTATTGACTGTAAAGGGGATTTATAGGCCTACTGCAAATATTCTGGTACATTTTTATTGCTAGATACTAGTCTTGCCCCAGCTTTGCACATATGTGAATCACCCGTGTGGTGTACGACACCGGAATAAAGCGCCACATGTTTCTGCTTTCCTTACACAAAATGTGCACATAAGTACACGATAACTTTTCTCAGAAAATTGTCTAAATGACAAACCGCGTTAGAACCATCAAGTAATTTTAAAGTTTAAAGCGAATACGTAAACAGTTGAGCATTGGCGATATCGTCCGTTAACATTATTTGAAACATTTTTCAGTAAAAGTAGAACTAATGTCGTATACTGCTCTAAGACCCCTGTACACACATCGCATTAATACGTGAACTGAGACATACTGCATTAAAACTAGAACGAAATATATGATAAGTTTTTTAGACAAAGACCAGTAGATATATAAAATAACTCTGATCGCCTAATTCTTCTTTGTTATGGAGGATGAAGAAGATGTTCTTCTTGCGGATTTCGGTCACAGATAAATTTTACATAAATTATTACTCAAGTTAAAGTTCAGAGAATTACATACTGATTCCGTATGATCACTAGTAACTACCACTAGTGGTATATTTTTATACTATATCTATCATAAAATCCCCTTTCCATTTGTAGGCTGTCGGATCCTAATAAACCAGAAGTCTAGACCAAAACATAGTTTTGGGAGCATCTAATCTTATCCCACTATTATCTTTCCACCATCGGACAACCATGCGGTCAGCACGTCTTCGTAATTCGTACAGCAAGGGAATGGAATAATGCGCCAGCGTCTGTCATTCCATCCAATTGCTATCTGAGCGTCTTCAAGGTGTGACGCCTCATAATTATTATTAATAAATAGAAATTAAATTCAATGTAAAGGCATTTAAAAATGTCTTAGAAATTATATTTTAAACAATTAAAATGTTTAAAATTAAGTATAAAGTTCAAATATGTTCATTGGGAATATTGAATATTATAGTATAGTTAACGCATAAATTGTCTCTAAAAATCTCTAAATTTATTAAAATCTTGGTTAAGATATTCAAAATATATTAAATTATATAAATACAAGTCATTATATTACAATAATAAAGATAAATAACATTTGTAATATAATAGACAAAATGGATAAAAAAATTTAAGTTGAAGAAGGTGTTCTTGTATTAGTCGGAAAATTTCTAAGTTGATGAAAGTGTTCTTGTAATAGTCTCCATAATAAGGGGCGTTGCCGGAGACACATACCCAAGGTTATACATATATATGGGGTGGTCGGCTGACCGACTGCTAGTACTAGTGTTGCACAATGACTAGTCCTATATTAGGGACTTATGATAGTAAGGTCTAACGAACCAAAGCATTAATATAGAAGGTCTTTATGATGCATAAGCATTATGATAGCAGAGTTATGACTTGAAGTCCCATATGAATAAGACATACAATAGTATGGTCTATGAAATAAAGCAAATATGTTGAAGGTCTCAAATATGTAAAAGCATTATATTGAAAGAATTGGGACTTGAAAAGGATTATTATAGTGGCGTGTAGATTGTTTCACAGCATCCGAGACCGAGGTAAACTTGGACTCGCTAACCGATGTGTCCTTAACATATCATCTTAGTGCCGGTGGTAAGCGGGTTTGTTGTAGCAATACGACTTGCCCGTGGACATCGCACAACCCTACCGTTTGTGGGCGGCGTCTTAGCGCATAGCGTTTTGATACGTCGGCTATCTTTCGGGTTAGGGTGAGTGTGTTTGGTAGTACTTTTAAGTGCAGCAAGCATACTCAACTCCATGTCTTAGTGCAATAGCGCTATGATACGTGGAGTTTTGGCTACTGACGTCTTAGTACCGTGCTACTATGATACGTTGGTGGTATTTTTAGTTAACAACATTATCAATTTTGTTACCAAAGTCGATAGGGATCATGTGGGTGTGTTGTGAGGGGGCGCCATCCGTATGATAGTTGCATTGATGCTTATTGCTACTTGCAGTATTGCATCTTGTGATGGATCTGCGGGTGTGCTGCACCTGATTCGACGCATCTTGTGGTTCTGGTCGATGGAGGTATGCGGGTGGTGCTGTCTGCTGGGACTGTATGGGGGACCTTGGGATGGTGTAAGCCTGACGATAGTCGTATTGATGCTTGTTGCATTCTGCAGCATTGCGTCTCTGCGATGGTTGTTTGGCGGGTCGCTCTTCTCAATGGCGCTCTCTGCATCTTGGTTTGATTCACAACCCAAGTAGCTTTGCCCAAGTCGGGTCCCTTCATAGCGGGGCTGCAGACTGTCTGCCCTCCATGATGTTTTATATAACAACATATTAATATATCTCTATAAAGTTCCCACCTTTGAAAGATTGAAGGCAACTTGTTGGTGGGTGAGACAAACATGATCGAAAAATGCATATACTCAACGTCAGTGACACAAACCCTTTCTGATGGCGAATTATTACTAATATCTTATAACTGCCTATTGGCTATATCTGCCATTGCATTGGTTGGTGGAGCATATGTGTTGACCTCATGCGGGTGGTAGCTGGAGGGAGAATCTGAGGAGGCTCTCAAGGCTGCGGCCGAAAGCCACGCAACGTGGGACCCCATTCCCTTGAGGTGAGCGGTAGACTCATGACACGCTCTGCGGCCAATTGGCCGTGCTGACCATGCAATTGGTGGTGATGCCTTACACTTACATCACGTCTGCAGGAACTTCGGTCTGGCAGGTGGTGGCGCTCACGGACGGCTTTTTATGGCCAGTGTGCCTATTGTTGCCTAACCCGTGTGACGTACATTCACTGTGGCTGGATTTGATCGTATTCTGTATGGCGTTTACACGCATTGACATGCGCGACTTCGGTCGATGTTTGTGCTTACGCACTATCAAGGGGCCAAGTCCTCTTTTACTGGTTCGCCAGTTATTTTGCTGTGGACTACGGTCCAGTTCCCAAATTTGCGTACCCTTCGGGGGGAGCGCATTAAAATGGTTGGCGCTCACCGTGCGCGGCGTGTGCGGAGCCGTGTACCTCCTCCACATTTTTTTTAAATGTGGAAGAGCGAAGCCCTTGTATCTGGTATTTGATATAAATATTGTGAGCCTTTTCCAAGCGGGAAGGGATTAATTAATAAGGAATTGACTGTTGTGAACCTGATACAAGTGGAATAAGTACAATTTATTGTTCTTAACTTTTATTTGAGCTCTGTCTTCGTGAACGGGGTTCTTTAGCTTATAAGACACTACCAACAGCTTTCGATTGCTCTCGCAAATATTCATTCTTCCAAGATACACCTAAAAGAACTAAGTTACTATACAAACACAACGTAAATAAGGGTCCTAACTAAGATGATCACGCCATAATTTTATTATACGGCCTATATTTGAACCTTTAGAAAGATCAATGTATGATTAATATACTGGTCACGTAAGTTAGATATACTTGTATAACTTATAGAAATAGATTCTAAGGAAATAAAGGTATAAATATATAAAGAAAGAGTGCAGAGATGAGAAGGGGGGGGGGGGGGGGGGGGTCGTTACAAAGGCAAGAGTGAATAGGTTTTTATTATACTAAGACAGTGCAATTTACCATCTAGAACTTCACCACCACTTACTACTTGGTGAGATTGTGGTCAAGCACTGGCTCGTTTTAACTTTTAAACAAAACTTGTTCGAATTTAAAAATATTGTACGTAAATGTGAATAGCCCTATACAACATGTTCTAGCCGTAGTAGTATCATTTTTCATGCTGACACCCAATAAGAATGAAAGGGCTGATAGTGGAAGTAGTAACAAACATTTATCCATTTATCTTGATCCACGACTAATTTATACAGAAACTATCGATCCGTCGTAATACATTGTAGAAAAACTGTCGTCAGAAAGGAAAAACGCTTTTTTTATTTCCGTTTCATTTTCCAAACATTCTAATTTGTAGTTTTGCAACACGCAAAAGACAAATCCGACCTTTTAGGCTCCCTTTTTGCGTCCAACTCGACTCTTGATGACGGGGGGAAAACACCGCAGACCATCCCGCGGTGTGAGTGCTCCATGTCGGATGTGCTGTTCTCACAGCGCTCGGTTCGCAAAGCACTTCTCTCCCTGGACATCCAGAAGTCGAGTGGGCCTGACGGAATCCCCCAATTGTGCTGAGGACGTGTGCTCCGGAGTTGGCACCGGTCCTAACGCGTCTTTTCCGGTACTCCTACTCCCAAGGCGTAGTCCCGAATTCATGGAAGACAGCTTTTGTCCACCCGATCCCTAAAAAAGGCGACCGCTCAGACCCGTCCAACTATAGGGCTATCGCGATCACCTCCTTGTTCTCCAAAATAATGGAATCCATTATCAACTGCCAGCTCATCCGGTACCTTGAGGATCACCAGCTAATTAGTGACCGCCAATACGATTTTAGTCGGGGTCGATCAGCTGGTGATCTTCTGGTCTACCTGACCCATAGATGGGTGGAGGCAGTAGAGTCCAAGGGGGAGGCGTTGGCCGTTAGTCTGGACATTGCGAAGGCCTTCGATCGGGTTTGGCACAAAGCGCTTATTTCGAAGCTCCCTTCCTATGGGCTTCCCGAGATTTTGTGCAATTGGATCACCAGCTTCCTTGCAGATCGGAGCATCAAGGTCGTTGTAGGTGGTGCATGCTCCGACTACAAGCCTTTTAACGCTGGTGTTCCAGAAGGCTGTGTGCTATCACCAACGTTGTTTCTTCTGCATATCAATGATATGTTGCTAACTGGTAACATTCATTGCTATGCGGATGACAGCACTGGTGATGCTCTATACACCGGCCGTGCCAATATTTCTCGGGAAAACGTCGCCGGGTACCGGAACAAACTTGTGTCTGAAGTCGATTCTTTGCTGGACAAAGTCTCGAATTGGGGGCGACTAAATCTAGTCCAGTTTAATCCTCAGAAGATACAAGTTTGCGTGTTTACCGCTAAAAAGAACCCCTTTGTCGTATCTCCTCAGTTTCAAAGCACTCCCCTTCTTGCCTCAGCCAGTATCGGTATCCTCGGCGTCGACATATCGAGTTACGTGCAGTTTCGTGGTCACTTAGAAGAGAAGGCCAAATTGGCCTCTAAAAAGCTTGGCGTGCTCAGCAGAGTGGGACAGTATTTCATGCCGGCACACCGCCTGCAACTTTACAAGGCGCAGGTTCTGCCTCACATGGAATACTGTTCCCATCTCTGGGCAGGGGCTCCCCAGAGCCAGCTCCTTCCACTTGACTGCATCCAGCGCAGAGCGGCTCGAATCGTCGACGACCGAGCCCTTTCCGATCGGCTCGATTCATTGGCACTGCGAAGAGATTTTGCATCCCTTTGCATTTTCTTTCGCATCTACCATGGGGAGTGCTCTGAGGAATTGTTCGGATTAATCCCAGCCGCCAAATTTCACGAACGCACATTGCAGCAGAACTCCCGATACCATCCACACCATCTGGATGATTGGTGGTCCACTACTGTGCGATTTAGAAGAAGTTTTCTTCCTCGCACGACTTTCTTGTGGAATCGATTACCATCAGCGATTTTTCCGCACCGATACGACTTAGGGACCTTCAAGAAAAAAGCGTATTCCTTTTTAAAAGGCCGGCAACGCATCTGCAATTCCCTCCCTGGTGTTGCAGTTGTTCATTACATCAAGCTTGAATACTTTGTGCTAAGGACCACCCGGCGTCCTTTTAATTGATTCAACTTTTTAATATAATATATTTGCACCGACAAAAATACTTCATGAAAATTAGTAACCTATTTACCGACCTATTGACCGAATAATTTTAAAATATGTATTGATTGTTAATATTTTTTTTATAGGATAAGGGTGAAAAACTAGCACACAGTCCACCTGATGATAAGTGGTTGCTGCGGCCCATAGACATCTACATCTATCCTCTATTACAAATAAAAATGCAGATGCGTTTTCACCCGTCAGGACTATGATGGAATGCCTCATTTTCAGTAAAAAGGGCCTCCGACCACCTGCACTCACCAAGCGAAACGCAGAGGTAAACCTCTACTTCACGCTGGTATTCTGTGAGGTCGTGGTACCGCTCCGGTTCGAGCCGGCCCATCCGTGCGACAGCAAGAGCTGCCGCCTGGCTCTACCACTGTTTAAAATATCGCGTGCAAACATGTATTAAATTCAAAAAATAAGGATTTATATAATGTGACCTATACCAGTTTAAAACTGTGTACGCAGATACAAAGTTCATAATAACATTCATTTCATTTTGTGGAATTTTATTCTATTATGAGACACTCGCATACCCACATTTACATTTACTCTTCGTAAAAACATGATTGCGAATGATAAAGTAGTTTACTCCCTCACAAAAAAGAAAATCATTTTCTATTCATGTCTCCAACATAAACATAATAAAATACAGGCAAAATGTAGTAAACAACTAAACAAGTATGTCAATTCTACATTACTGTTAAAATATTATACATAAGTATGTACTAAAAGATCTGGGTAAAGGTTTCTTCGTATTTCGTTTGTAATATTAAAGTTGCAGAAAAATCTCTTTAGGTGTACTGTTTAATCAGATTTTCACCTGTTTCAGTCTCTTCAGAATTATTTGGGTAGTGTCAGGTTAATATCAAGAGAGGACTGTCAAAACTACTTGCCGTATGTTTTTGATCAAAAATCCCAAGATTTCTACAGCAACGGGATTATGTCACTACGTACAAGATGCTACAAGTTATCGAACAAAATAGTACATATATATTACAATTGAATGTAATTAAACTTTTTAAAAAAAGGTCTTGAATTTGTGTATAATATACGAAAAAACTTTTTTCGATCGATAAGAAAATAGCGAAACGCATAATAGTCTGTGAATAACTATTATTATCTGTTTAAATCTAAACGAAAAAACGAGCGAGCCTTACAGAAGTCCCATGTGATGTATTATATCTGACATCCCACCTTGGTTAACAATATATCCTGAAAAAAATGTTTTAGGTATTATTTCTGTTATTCTCTGAGGATCCTACTATTATTTTAGTACCATTTGAGGTCTAACTCTACCTCCGCGCGCACTTATTGGTCAAATCAAATAGCGCACGCTTCACCAGCTTTCTGTTACACACTTCCATCACTTTTCACAAAACCACTCCCACAGTATGCAGGAAATCGAAAAGATGTTTCAAAGATGTTACACATCAAAAACTGCAATCTAAATACGTCCCATTGCCGCCATATTTTAAAGATCCTGGAACATTATACCGATTTTATATTAACATATATATGTATATATATATCTTTATATATAAAAATTACGTGTCACATTGTTTGTCCGCGATGAACTCCTAAACTACTGAGCTGATTGAAATGAAATTTTGCACATTGTGTGCAGTTTGGTCCAACTTGAGAGATAGGATAGTTTTATCCCGATAAGTGACCCTCAATTTTTTTTTATTTGCTTTTTTCGGGAGTTTCTTTTAGGAAAGCAACTGGTCGTCGAAAAGGGCAGAACAACGTCTGCCTGGCCAGCTAGTGTGTGTATATATATATATATAAATAATCATAGATATGTAGAAATATCAGAAAACTGTGACAATTTAGTTCGAAAGTAGAGCGCTCGTATACAGTGTTAGAAAAAGGAACAATATTATAGTAAGGACTACTACACTACACGATAAATATTTTAATAAGGTCGTCAAAATGTAAATTTTCAGTCCAAATTGTACGATTATAGAGTTCTTTTGTATTTTAGACAATATCTTTTAAATAATCAATACTACAATATATCGTGGAATAGGTCTACCGTGGACACCACGTTAAAAAATCTCGCCGAGTATTACTATACTACTTCACAGGTGGCATGGAAACTTTTCAACTTTCTTAATCGTTACCTGTCAAAAATGTTGATTCTTAGGGAAAAAATTGTAAGAACAATTTTTATAGATAAAACTTACCGTTTAGTGGAAAAATGCAAAAACCCATGTTTGGGAAGTTTGACCTTGAATAATATTTTTGCAGATGTAGGATCGGTGGGGGCTTTTCACATTTCATTTATAAAGGTGTTGCCAATATTCGTAAGAACATTCAGCTCTATGCGAGTTATTGTAACCTTGAATGTCCTTTTTTAACGGACTAAAGAGATGACAAAGGGAAACAGGAGATGGGCAGGACCCTCTTCCTGATGACAACATATAAAAAGCAAATTACTGTAAACCCGGCCGCCAAGCGATGATGCAATTTATGGAGAAGTACAATAAACTTGTCATGTGCTTTTATGTGCATTGTGTGTGATCAAAACTCGTGGGATCTAAGTACTCAAGTCACTAAGTCTTTCCTAGACATATTTTAATGTTATTTCATAAGTAATAATTACTCAGTTTCAAAAAGACGTGTAATTAGCTCGTTACAAGTTTTAACGGATTCAAAATTTACGAGCTTTCTTGATAAAATCATATTTTAAATTATTTTAAGTCTTGCTTATGGATCTTTGTTTTACATTTCTAAAACAGACAACACATTAGAAAACATTATAAGAATAAGACGTTTATAAGGCGCGACAAGCAAAAGGCCGTAACACTGTGGATCATATTGCCTTAAACATTTAGTCCCAGTTTTGCTCATTCATTTCCTCTACCTCCTCATCGGGATATGCCTACGTTGTTGCGTAAACCTATATAACCTTCAAAGAATACCGTTTGGTTCTCCCAATCTTTACAATGTTGTAAACGAGAGTCTTCTGGACGATAAATCCGATATCTCCTAGGGACATGTTGTCGGCCTCCGCGCGATTCGAGGATTACTGTTTCCACCCCCTCTCTTAGGACCTCTGATAATTCTATAATATTCCAGCGCAACTTGTCTATCTCTTCTTCTAGATCCAGGATATTCTCGTCAGTCCTCAGGGGGCGTGCGTTATATGTTGACAGTTCGAATCGTCTTAGGTCGCAATTGAACCTCCACCGGAGATTTTAGCACAAATATAACCCCCTACCAATCGTGGCAACTATCGTAAATATGATGTAATATGTGACGGCAAATGTTTAGCAGTGGAATTTTGATAGGCTGTAACTTTATTCGTATTTGCTACTTTTGACTTGAACAGTCTTCGTTTCTAAACTAAATAACAAGTTTCTTTTTAAAAACAAAGCTTGTGAACAATTTAGTAAAGCATTGCAAGTGTGAATTAACGCTTTCTCCTAAAGAATGATTCTATCGTCACATAATATCCTATTTATCATGGCTCACATTTATGTGTGTATATGTATATAATATAATGTGTATATTTAATGTATTCATAATGTATTGCATATTTAATAGATTCATGTATGTGTACGGCTGTATTAATATATTTACATTTTATGATATATGTATAGTATATCTTCTATATATATTATATATTCTGGTTTATTTGAACTTTGTTCCCTTTTTTTCTCATTATTAATTTATTTTGATTGCACTAACTCCTATATGTTTATCTCTGTTTAGCCTAATGATTGACTGGGAGAGAATGCTATAAGGCATTAAGTCGGCCATATGTACGATTTTCCTTTTGTGCATAAAAGCATAAATAAATAAATAAATTAAAAAAAATAACATTTTGCTGAGTTCGTCGGCACCATCTTACCACGTGCGCGGTGCTGGTATAACACGTAATCGATATTAAAGGAAAACATAGTGAGGAAACCTGCATATATGAGAAATATTAATAAATAATAAATAATATTACAAATTTTGAAGGTTTGTGTAGTCCAACAAGTATTAGAAAACTGCGGCTGACTGATTGCTGCACGTGTAAAATCGAGACCCTACAGGAAGGCGCATTAGGGTTTCGCCACGGCTTACTTAAGGAGACGACTAAGGATAAAAATTGTCTACTTCCGATGACGGCCGCAAATAAATATAATATGACGCTTATAGAGTCGCGGGTGTGTACGTTAGCGTCCTCGTGAACCCTGTCTAAATGAAGGTGCAACACCAAGGGACTTTAATCCTAGAGTCCCTAACTCTAGTAATACGTTATGCGTAGGTATTACCCCATAAAATCTGTCTAGTTATTGTACATAAAATATTTGATTTGAAGACGTGGACAACTATACGTATCGTCATTAACGACGCATGCAAGAATGCGCGAGATTAGAATGTACTTCCAGCTTTACTTAAAAATGGCATCGCGACGGTTGAGGTTGCAATAACGGAGAATCATCTGAAAACAAGTGTGGTACCAGTTCATAAATAACACAAAAACTATTTAATTTTGTCATTTACGGTGATACTTCAGCAGAAGCGTGGAGCCTAAGTTTGATTGGCCTGCACTTCGTGAAAGACGACAGCAACCTTAAAAAAACAACTAAGTTATGTCTACATGCTGTTTATGAGAATTTGGTCGCACATAGATTTGACAACTTCCAGCCCCCGTGAACAAGCCAGCTTTCGAAAAGCTTTATATTATATACTTTAAATTGTGCAATATATAATGTTATGTATGCAAATTTTACAACAACTTTTACAAAATACTGAAGATTACATTCTGCTGATTTTTCTTGCGTGAGTAGATGAAACTCATCATCCCGTGGGTATCGTAAGAGACGACAGAGGGAAACAAATCAGGAGATGAGCAGCAGCGCCTTCCAAATAACGACTAAGATAAAGTCAACTGCGGTTGCTTACCCGCTTGCCAATCTTGGCAACTATAGCAAATATCACCGATTCGAGGCAATCTTTGGGGTAGGCCTAAATGTATGTATGAGCAGTGGACTTTAATAGGCTGTAGCGGCAACGGTAAAAGGATGAAACATATGATTTTCATCGAAATTTGGGTAGTGATGCAGTCTTGGGTGGTGTCAGATTATCTGTCAACGTGTCGAGAGTTGTAAAGTTTTTGTATACTATACGTAGTACTTAATCTAATCGTATGTTGTTGATAAAACTACGCTGTCTACACAACGTTCACTAGACAGCATTCGGAAAATCACGACACATCTTCTCATTCAGTCAATCAAAACAAAAGTATACAACTAGTGCGTTGCGCTAGTGATAACCTTTAGATGTATATAGTATTATATTACTGAAAGAAATATACTATATTATAATCTATTCCATTTCAACTGTTTTAATAACCAATGTAAATTTATATTTCATTTGATACAACCAATTATATAGCTTTATACGGAGGGGCACACTAAAATGATCGGGAATAGAATATTTCGGATTGAGTTACAATAAAACCTTTTTTAGAATTTGAATACCTTAGAATCTCAATGACATTCAAACAATTAAAAACATTTTTAAAAACAAAAACTATGTTGGTTTAAATTTGACACGTCGTTATCAGAAATGGAGCTCACGCGTGAACATTTCCGTCAATAATTCATCACAATTTTCGTCGTGGCTTATCTCAAGATAAATGTCTCAGCGAACTTGTTTCGATTTATGATGTTGAAGCACCGAGTGAAACGACGATATACCGCTAGTATGCCGAGTTCCGACGCGGTTGTGTGTCGCTCAGCACTGTTTCTTCTGCAGGTCGACCAAGAACAGCGGTCACGCCTGAAAACATCGCAGCTGTGCGAACTATTATATTAGATGACCGTCATGTCACATACGAGCAGATTCGGGCTATTACTAGTATCGAAATGACTGCAATTCAGTCGATATTACATAATGGGCTGTGGGTAAGAAAGCTAGTTTTCCGCTGGGTTCCCCACAATTTGTCCGAAAGGCAAAAGGCGGCTCGTGTAGATTGGTGCCGGAATACTCTGCAACGCTTCAACGGAGGGAAGTCAAATGCCGTTTTTAATATCGCCTAAGATGACGATTCATGGATTTATTCATAGGAACCTGAAAGAAAACATCAGTCAACAGTTTGGGTCTTTGAAGACGAGGTCAAACCAACGAAAGTGGTTCGCTCCCGCAGCGTGTTAAAGAAAATGGCCGCTACGTTTGTCTCGAAAAAGGGGCTATGTTGCTACAATTCCTTTACAAGAACGCAGAACGGTTACCGCTGAGTGGTAAATCACGATTTGTTTGCAAGAAATGATAGCCGAACTCCGAAAAAATAACCCGAAATACCGCATCATCTTACATCACGATAATGCGAGCTCCCATACGACTCGGAAGACAGATGATTTTTTAAAGCAGGAAAACGTTGAGCTGATGAGCCATTCTCCGTACAGTCCTGACCTGAGCACAAAAGATTTCTTTACATTCCCTAAAATGAAAGATTTATTACGCGGTCAACGGTTTGAAGACCCCGAAGCAACTGTGGAAGCGTACAAATCAGCCATTTTGTCAACATCAACTTCAGACTAGAATTACTGTTTTAATGATTGGTTTGCACGAATGGAAAAGTGCATTAAGTTGAATGGAGAATACTTCGAACAACGATAAATTACAATTTAGCTATACCATGCATGTGGTTTTTCTTATTCCCGATCATTTCAGTGTGCCCCTCGTAGTGCATGAATTTATTTTAAAATAAGAAACTAAAAAAATTATGTCTCTTCATCCAATATACAAAATGTTTGATGTCTCGTGTGCATTAGCATCAGACTCCTGATAATATGGTCAGTAATAAGATTTTATCATTGTGAAAAAAGTACCTAACCGTTATTTTTGTCCAATTTCTAAATAAATACCTATATAAAATATTCAAAAGAAATATAGCTTATTTTATTCCATTACATCACAAAGAGAACGTTCAAAAAGAGGACGGTTTTTTTTTAACTTCTTACAAAGTGACTTTTATGGTAATATAGTTTAACGTATTGTACCCTTTCCAAAATTTAATATAAGAATAAAGTAAGATAGTACTTCGAACATACGTCGTCCGAGAAGTATATTAATAACTATAGTTTATATATAACAATTATCCTAATAGCAGTAAGCTACATAAGTCTAATTTCTTTTTTCAATATCGAAATTAAATAACTGAATTTAATGACGTTCTCTTAGAGAAATTTCACAGAAATCTACAACTACGTCTATAACTGTCTCCTATTCATCTTTCGTCTTCAATATTCGCAAGTTCAGTCAAGTATCCTCTTTTCATTTGAATGTGAAAAGGCATCCCATTTATCAATGAAAACACTGCAGAATTTATTTCACAGTTTCTTAAGTCACCACTATTAGAATTATGTTATTGCTTGCGTGCCAGTCACGACTGACAACTTCGTTCTTTTACACGTTAACTAAAAAAAAACGTAACGTTAACTAAGAAAAATTCTGTATGGGGACCCATACAGAATTTTTCGACAACCTCACATGTCCAAATCAGTTTTTGTATTATTCTGTGTCAAATTGATTCAAAATTACTAATTTTGGATAGTTAGCCTACATAACTAATTACCCAGTTTTTCTTACCTTTTGATCGTGTACCGTATTCGGTAAACGGATTTATCGAGTTGAAGTAGCGAGTAAACTTAGCGTGTACCGTGGACTTGTGAACGGCGAGTTTAAAAAAAAACGTTTTTCTATTCATATTCTGGTTTATGATAATTATTCGACATTGATACCAAATAAAAAAGTGATATCTCAACTTCAAAACTTACAAATTTTGGCAGTTAGTGTCTCCACTAGGAGTAAAAGTATTCGTTCAAGAAATATAATATGATAAATATGCAATACTTTGACGACGAACAAATCAGGAGAGATCTTTAATGACATATAATCTATAATGACTTACATCCTGAAAAAAAAAGAAAGATACAACGTTTTGGCAGCAAATTAAGCAATCGTGAAAATTGTTGAAAATTGAACATGACCAGCAGCAAACACGTGAAGAGCAACCACAGCCGAGCACATCCGAAATAGTGATACAAATGCCATTTGAAAGCCTGTCTTCATCACCCTCAAGTACACTGTTGGGATCCAATAGAAGCTTACATTTTTTAGAGCCCATTGGTAACGTTAGGGGCATATCGTACGTTGTGTTGGGTGTTATAAAAAACTTATTGACCTTGGAAGTCGTCCAAAACTTCAAGACCAAAAGCTAAAAGAGTGACAACGCACTGTAATAAATGTAAAAAAAACGTATTGTCTTGAATGTTTTTCTGAAATTCTATTGCATAAAAAGCCATTTTCTTATTGAACACTATTTTTATTTTTTTCTACCACCCACATATAGAAAAAAAATTAAATGTTTTATGTTTTTTATTTTTATTAGTGCTCTGTTGACAAGTTCCGAAAAATAGAGCAAACTAACTGAGAAGTCCATGAAGTTAGACCTCATAGAAAGAGAAAAGGGCGCGTATACCGTTTACGATACACGGACGTGACGAACCCATTCGGCGTGTACTGTATTCGGTGCACTGGACAGCTAACGTGTTCACTATTCTGTTTTCTCTTCTTGGTTACGTGTTTAAGGAGAGCTCTTTTTCTACAGTATACAGGGTTAATTTTTATATTTCCAAAAGATATCAAATCGTAATTTTCTTTCTTTAAATCAAACAGCCTATACTCTACGACTTTTTTTGAAATGTCACACATTTCGAGAAAACGTTCTTAATTCCTGATTAAAGATTAGTTTTCGACCTTAGTAGAACACGTTCGACGGAACGTATGGCGTGAAATGGCGATACGTATCCCATCCCATACAACTCGAGCGGGCGCATTTTAGTAAATTTAGCATTTTAGTAATAAAACAGCACATGACATTGCATTATAAAATTGCAACTAGTAAAATAGCTTAGGTTTGTGATGATGCCACGCCATACGCATTAATATTCATAAAAAGTTCTATATTAAAACAACCGAAATTTTCTGTGTATATTCAAAGTAGGTCTCAACAAATCCAAATTGTCTTTGTGATATTTTTTCATACATTCATTATAACCTATCTGAGTCCACTGCTGAATGAGCTGAATGAACGCCTCCTTATCAATGGCTCCATAAGTTGGATATTTGTCATAGTTCCCATGCTTGGCGGGCTGGTTGTTAACTGTAGTTTTGGAACGAAGTACATTATCCCCTTGTCTGTGCGTCGACCAGCAGTCGGCACGTCAAATTATTTGCGCGTCTGTGAGCCGACCAGCAGTCGGCATCGTTTCCTGTTTATGTTTTCGCGCTCTTTACGACGGAACTACGATGCGTTTTTTAGGTGCGACACTTGAAATCATAGACTAATAATATATACTCAGTGTCAAACTGCTTTACTGTTACTCTTTGCTCCGTAAAAAAAAAAATATCGGCACTTCAAATTGGACGCTGTGAAACCAACCGACTCCGGTTTTGTCACGCCTTTGATAAGTTTTCTTGAATCAAATTTGTTGTGATTTGAAGGAGAAACCATGGAAAGGTAAGTACTTTCACATTTTTATTACTGGGAAACATATAATTTTGCTAATTTAATTGTAAAAACCAGGCCAAACCAACGACATAGCCGTCTAACGAACTATGAACGTACTTTTATTTCTGCAATATTTGGTCTAAAAAGTGAATAAAACCGTAATGTTTTGGAGAATTTAAGCTACTAATGTAATTAATTTGCAATGGATGACAATGGTAAACGTGTATTTAGCTTTGAAAACTTTAATTTTGGGTCTAAATACGTGAAGGTTATTTCTTTACCGTCAGTCGGCAGGGGCACAGACAGGGTTTTGGCAGTTGATGACGTCATAACGGCGGCATGTCGGGCATGCTAGAAATTATAGATACGCTTTTGTATTTTCTGTTTGAAGTTATTTTTAAATATTTTGCATGTAATGTTACATCACTTTTAATTGCATAAACATTTAGTTACTGTGGAGATATAGTGGAAGTTGCATACTTTTTTGTAGTATGTCATTTCTGTATGCTTTGTATGGTGTGCAATAAAGAATATTAAATAAATAAAATAAATAAATATAAAATATGGGAGCGAAAAAACTTAGCAGAATTTTTGTAATTTTTTATTTTTTATGTTTGCATCATGTAGAGGGCGCATATACTAACACTTTTTGTCGTAAAAAGTTTTGGGCTTGGATGAACCTGAGCAAAGATATTTAGGTATTTGAAGTACCAAGTAGGTACCAAGATAAAAATACAGCATTTTTGTTTCTTTTTTCTTTTTTCTTCGTTTGCGTCGTGTCGGGGGGGGCACCCAAACAAACAATTTTTTCCTGAACAATTTTGGACTTAGACGAACCTGGGCCGAGATAAAGGCATTTGAAGAGCGTCCAAGCCCAAAATTGTTTGGGACAAAAAGTGTTTGTTGCACGATGATAAATTTAAAAATAAATAATTTTATTTTGAACTTTGACAACCAATTTTTTTTTTCAAAAAATTTCTCCAAAAATAATATTTACATATTTTCTAGACGTCTTATAGTAAGTTAAAAAAGTTACGCATGGACATTACTAAATTAGCTCTAAGGGCACCTTTTGCATTCATGTCTCGCGTATCTCTTGCATTTTTGTGTTTATTTTCTCTTTGGTTTGCATGCTTTTTGTTTTTGCTTTTTTCTTTAAAGAGGTGGACGTGGTCGTGGTCGTGCTCGTGGCCGTGGGCGTGGGCGTGGTGCGTACGCTGGTGGTGAAGGGGCGCATGCGCACACTGGTGGTGAAGGGGCGCATGCGCACACTGGTGGTGAAGGGGCGCATGCGCACACTGGTGGTGCACGGACGCGTGGTGGGCCCACTAGCGGTGCTGGCCACACCGAAAGGCCTTCTGCTGTTGATCCGTAATAACAAATTTAACAACTAACAAGTTTCTTCGTTTTTTTTTTAGCAACATTAATATTCGGCATTAATATTTTAGAGTTTACTGTGGCATGGTGGGGGAGTTGCCGGTGGGGAGGCCTCTAGAGCGGCCGCTGACTCAGCGGCGACCTCGAGTACTGCCTGCCGCAAGGCGAGGGTAAGCACTTCGAAGTTGGTTTTGTTACTCGATTCACGTGCAGGGCATTGAATTTAACTTTCTTTTTAGTCCCGTGCCGGTGTCGTTGTGGTCGTCCATGGACCTCCTCACCGGCAACCACCCGACCCAACCGCTGAGCCCTCAGGAGGACCGAGCTGCAGCGGCCCAACCAGCAGTAGTTGATATGGAGCTTTGCTCAGTTCCTTCACCTGCTTTGTAAGTTTTTACTTATATTCATATTTTGAAGCTAAACTTTTCGTAACTGGTCATAAAATAACGTATTTTTAACACTATTTATGTTTTACAGACACGTTGAAGTTGGAGGGAGTGGAACCTCCACACCTAATCGGACTCCAACGTCCCGAAAGCGAAATGCGTAAGTTTTTCCTTTATTGCTTTATTAAATATTGATAGTATTTGACTTTGAACTGTTAACTGTTCGAATATAACTATTACGATAGAAATCAAAAAACAACATTATTTTTTCAGATCGGACCACAATGACATGGGGGCTAAACGGCGTCTGTGAGTGCCTATTAATAAATATATATTCTATGTGCAGAAGTGTCTACTTAATATTTTGATTCTTAATAATTTATTTTCTTCTTTTAGAATTACTTCCTCGTCATCTTCGTCGCGTCCTCTAAGGGATATTGAAATATCCAACGCCCTTAATTATGGTAAGGGAAAATAGTTTTGCTTTAGCTGCTAATAAAAATACAAATAAAACCCGTACTGTGTTCTATAAACATCATACTTATATATACTACTTAATACAGTCAATTATTCTAAAAATAATTGACTGTATTAAGTTACTACTTATGTAACAGATTATTTTAAAAAAAAACGTAAATTATTACAGTCGGCCAAAGTGGTTATTTTATCTTATATTTTACAGGCAGCGACGAGGACTCCGAAGAAGATGGCGAAGAAGAAATTGGACTCCAATCCACCATAGTCCCCAGGGTGGTACAAATGTTCGCGGCATCGGGAGGATGAGGGTGAAGGTGGGGAAGTAGACGCATTTATTTCTTTTTCCTGGCCTCCGACATCCAATGATCACCCACCTGTCCCTAACTCTTCCGGTCCCATTCCTTCCACATCCCATGTTCCTGATTATTCTGTTCCGCCTTCCTTACCTACCCATACTCCCTCGTCCCCATCCTGTCCCATGTCGGAGCCAGGAAATAAATTTGATTTTAAATGGAGGGGGGTTCCCGCAACCTCAAACTCCTCCTGAGCTGAGGAGGGAACCGTTCTCCCAGATAAACTGTGGGCCCACGGTTCCATATGCGAGCCCATATGACGCATTTTCTGCCATATGGGATCGCGATATAATGGAACACATTGCCATGGAGACGAATCGATATGCACAACAGCTTGCAACGGTCATGCTGGTGGACGGTTCGCTCTGTCCGAGCAGCCGCATCACCAAATGGAAAGACACCGACGTAAGTGAATTGCACGTGTATTTCGCTATAATCCTTGCTACCGGGATTGTGGTGAAATCACGTCTCGAAGAGTACTGGAACAGCACGCTGGACATTTTCAGTACCTCCGGGTTCACTGCGGCGATGACGTATGACCGCTTCATGCTGTTGAGCAAATGTCTCCACTTTCAGGATAATGACGGTTGCGATCCTGAACTGATGACACGGGCTCAGGCCAAGTTGTTTAAGGTGCAGCCAATTTTGGATCACCTTAACAACAAATTCCAACAATTATATGTTTTGGGTCAAAACGTGTCTGTGGATGAAAGTCTGACCATGTGGAAGGGTTGGTTAGATATTGACCAATTCATCCGCAACAAAGCAGCTACAGTAGGAATTAAAACATACGAGGTGTGTGAGTCCCAGACTGGTTACTTGTGACGCTTTGAAGTCCACGCAGCCATGATACCTCCTCAGACCCACAAGAGGACAGTCCAGTTTCTGGGAAAGTGCCAGCTCTTGTGCTCAGACTTTTAAATGGTCTTGAGCATAAGGGCCACACGATTTGGATGGATAATTTCTACAATTCTCCCGCGCTTGCGCGAGAATTGAAAGTTCGGGGGTTTGACTGCGTGGGGGACCTTACGAACGAATCGTCAGTTTGTTCCCATTGAGCTGACGAATCTTACGAAAAAAGACATGGCGATAGGTCAGGTGAACGGTTGCACTTCGGGGGATGTGGACCTCATCGTATACCGGGACAAAAACCGTGTGGCATTTGTCTCGACATACCATGGGCTAGCAACCGCGATGTGCGGCGATACACACAAGCCCACCGTCATACCAGACTATAATGTCTGTATGGGGGGGGGGTTGATCGCAAAGACCAGATGCTCGCCATGTACCCCATTGAAAGAAGGCGGAACAAAATCTGGTACAAAAAGTTTTTCAGGAAGCTCTTGAATCCTAGTGTTCTAAATGCCTACATACTCCACAAGGCACACCGCTCAATTTCTCACCGAAATTTTCGCCAAACTTTGGTGAGGGAATTGTTGGCAGCACACACACCACCAGCACCTACCCGTGCACTGCCGAACACCTGGCATTTTCCGGGGCAATACGATCTGCTCCCGGGAACAACACGGAACGAGCACCAGAGGCGTAGTTGTTCAGTTTGCAAAAAGCGAACATCAAGCTTTTGCAAAGCCTGCAACGTGCCCCTGTGTGTGTTTGGTTGCTTTGAGTCATATCACACTTCACAGTAAACTACACAAAAACACTGTCTTACACACAAGGTATTTAGGCACTAGTATTGAAGGTCTATCTGAAAAACACTTGTACTTGAGCACACAGTCCACCTGATGGTAAGTGGATACATCGTCACCCCTGAGGACTAAGATGGAATGCCTCCTTTTCAGTAAAAAGGGTATGCCGCTATTTTAATGGGAAGGTTAAAGTAGGTAGGTGTTACCATCCAAATCGTAATGGGAAATTTGGAAAACAAAAAGCTGCACATTTATATACTATAGTTTGTATATGTATGTATGTATGTGCGTATGTATGTATGTGCGTATGTATGTATGTGCGTATGTATGTATGTAGTGCCTCAGATAGAGGGTTATGTTTTTGTGATAAATTTGTTTCTAACGAGTTATAATATGTATGTTTGTCTTTTGAAATTTTGGCTCATCATAAAATTGTTGGAACCTAGGTCCGTGTCATTCATTCAAATTGCAAACGTCATTATACTGATAAGGGATCGTACGAAAATTAGGGACGCAATGAAGGGGGGGGGGGGGTTGCTCAACCTAATTTTCAGTACGTTTCCTTGGCATTTTGTAACATATGTATATATATGTCCATGATCGGTAGCCATGTACATATATATACATATATTATGTGTATATTGTACATATTTGTACATATCGAACAATGGTAAATTATGACCAACCATGCTTGGGTATCAACATGCTGCCTAAACCTTCACCTTCAACCTACAAGCCGCCGGTTCATTTTACCTCTTGCTGTGATTCGTGAACAAAGCATGATTTAAAAATTATGTCATATTAAGTAGTATCCCAAGTGATTGTCATTATTAGACCCGTTATGTTTACTATAATGTTTCAAAATAATGAGGGTTACAAAAATCACCTAGTCATTATCTTGTTGAAGACAAGTCGTATCCACACTTTGCTAGCATGTATGAGGCTAAAATGTTTAGATATTTACTACTTTCATGAGCTTGATGTTTGAAATATTTCTTAGAAACAACTTGTTTTTTTTTGTTTAATTGATTACTAAATTTAATGTATATCTTGAAACAATAATTTCTTTTCCATTTGTAAGTAGATATTATCCAAAATAGACATGTTTTTAGAGGTACTAATTTTGGTGTCAAATTACATACCATCTTTGTTCCACTCATACTCAAATTTATATTGAATGTAACATGATTCTTTTATTTATATTTGTAGCTTATATGCTTAAGTTGCTGCAAACAAAAGGTCTTTGTCCCATTCGCTCAGGGTCATTTTAGATAACAAGAAATGTGAGACCCTTTTTTGTTTACTTTAAGTGGAAGTATTTTTTGTGTCAACTTTGTAAACATGTGTTGTGTGAAAAAAATGTATAGGACCTTGTTAATTTTGGTTTGTATTGTAAACTTAGGTATGTAATGTGTTAATTAAAATTAGTTTCAGTTTAATTATTGTTTTATTTTATACAAATTATCAAGAAATACAATAAAATTTTCTGTACCCCATATTAAGTAGTAATGTTTCTATGGCAAATAACTACCAATATGCTAAATATGTAAAGATATATATAAAATAGGTAATTAAAACCAATATTTTAATTGTAAGCGTACAGCATTCCTTTAAAAAAATCGAGGAAATCCAACTTTAAAAAAACATATGCTTATAATATCCCTGTCTGTGCGCTTGCCGACGGTCGGCATCACAGATACGCAAAATGGCGGAAACATTAGTCACACTGTTTAGAGGTTAACAGACGGAACGGATTTGGCGGATGGGAGCTAGGCGACAAAAAGTATAAGATTTTTCCGTTACGTTCCCTTCTGACGTAGTGTAGACGGCCCTGGCGGCTATAAGGCAGCGAGATGGAATAATATCCACCTCCCTCGAATATTTTCTTATCTTGACACGAATGAAATATTATTTTATTTTAAATGACGCTTCATTTTAATAGACGCTAGTAATTCCTTTATTTGTATTTGTTAATCAATAATATAATAAGTTTATTAATAATAATATACTACGAAAGGAACTTCATACCGTCCGAGTGTTCCACGCATGCTTTTTTTATTTTATAGTTAGTGTTAGGAAGACGCTGCCGTCCATCTTCAGTTTTGATTCCTTCTGTCGCCTCTTTTGACACCTACGAGATGGTATGAGGTACTGGAAATTCTTACACCGCCACATGGTAATGGTGTGACCACTCGGTAGTGCCGTCACATATAAGGATATAAGAATATTTACTTTTAATTTAATCATATTACATAGATTAAATATTATGACATAATTTTATAATAATACATAAATTAATTTGCCCCGTGTAGTGGTGGGTAAGAATACTCACTACCCCATATCTTACCGTTAGTGTCGTAAAAAGTGACAGAGGGAAACTGAGGCAGAGGATGGGCAGCAGCATATTTCTGATAACAGCAAAACAACAATAAAAAAAACTGCGTTTGCCAACCCGCTCGCCAAGCGTGGCAACTATAGCAATATACCCCCCCTGAAAGTAAAGAGAGAAGAGAAAGAAGAGACGGCCCCCAGTCCCCGGCAGCCCCGCTATTCCTGACTACGGTGGCGACTATGGTAACGGTGGGGCAGGGGGTGCTAAGAATCTCCGGTGGAGGTTCGGTTGCCACCTGGAGGAAACGTATGAGGATATCTCTAGAGCCATGCATTCCTCCAAAACCCACTATACAATACGCAAAACTAGGCACAAGAGAGAACGATGAGCTGAAAGTAGGGAATTTCTAAATAGGGCAACGGAACCCAAGGGGCCAGCAGCTGGCCTACTTCATGGAGAAAGAGGGACTCTTTATGATGAACCCTTTCTTCCAGAAGTGGCCCCACAGGAATTGGACCTGGTCGAGCCCCAACGGTTCGACAAAAAATGAGATTAACTTCATTATGACGACCAGACGACAACTTTTCAGTGATGTCTCAGTGATTGCGAGGGTAAAAACTGGCAGCAATCACCGAATGGTGAGAGGCACACTGAACCTAAGCGTTAAGTTGGAGAGGTCACGTCTAATGAAGTCAATGCTCCGTCCCTCTCGTGCTCTAATCTAAAGTCCCAAAACCTTTCAGCTCGAGCTACAAAACCGTTTTCAGTGTCTAGAAGATTGCAATGCAATGAACGATATGAATGACAAGCTCGTGGAAACTGTCTATGCAGTCGGAGCTAAATTCTGCAAGACCCGCCGCAGAAAAACACAAAAACTCTCCGATCACACTCTTAATCTCATGGCTGTTAGACGGGATATGAAGCTGCAGTCTTCAGTAGATTTTACAGCATACAGGCAACTGAACAGACAGATCTCCAAATGTATGCAGCTACTTACGCAACTTTAATACTTCTCGTATTAAAGAAGCGATCAGGTTCAGGGAAGTCTCACAGATCACGGGGGTGAAAACTGGTAGTGATCACCGAATGGTGAGAGCCACACTGAACCTAAAAGTTAAGTTGGGGCGCTCTCGTCTAATGAAATTAACGATTCGTCCCCCTCGTACTGTGCATTCTAAAGTCCTGAAATCTTTCAGCTCGAGCTACAAAACCCTTTTCAGTACCTAGACGATTGCCATGCAGTGGATGATATGAATGGCCAACTGGTGAAAACTGTCGACGCGGTCGAAGCTAAGTTCTGCAAGAGCCACCGCAGAAGAATACAAAAACTCTCGGTTCACTCTCTTAATCTAATGGCTATTAAACGGAAAATAAAGTTGCAGTCTTCAACAGATTTGACAGCACACAGGCAACTGAACTGACAGATTTTTAAATGCATGCGGCGGGACTGTCAAAGCTAAAGACCGAGTGTGGCAGCATCGTTACCAAATCAACTGAAATTTTGAGTGAGATTAAGAGGTTCTATGGGCAGTTGTACACGTCATCGTTAGAGCCACACGCAAGTGTGAGTAACGATCAAAGAGCAAGTCTTATCCGACACTATTCCGATGATATCCCGGACGTTACTCTGAGCGAGATTAGAATGGCTCTCCAGCTACTTACGCAACTTTAATACTGCTCGTATTAAAGAAGCGATCGAGCGAAACTAGGGCTCCAAAGTCTTTGCCAGAGATCTGTCTGCAGAAAGAGCCAAGTGTCGAAGCTGAAGACCGAGTGTGGCAGCGTCGTTTCCGGGACACCTGAGATTTTGAGTGAGATTGAGATGTTCTATGGGCAGCTGTACATCTTATTAGCCACAGGTTAGTGTGAGTAACGATCCAAGAGCAAGTCTTATCAGACACAATTCCGATGATATACCGGACGTCAGTCTGAGCGAGATTAGAATGGCTCTCCAGCACTTTAAAAACGGCAAGGCCCCAGGCGAGGATGAAATTACAGCGAGGCTTCTGAAAGCGGGTGAAAAACCGGTACTTGAAGTCCTTCAGTAGCTCTTTAGTTCCGTCCTCCATGGTGGCATTACACCGGAGGCATGGAAAAGAAGTGCGGTGGTCTTGTTCCTCAAGAAAGGTGACAACACTGTCTTGAAGAACTACAGACCGATTTCCCTGTTGAGCCGCGTCTACGTGCTGTTTTTGAGAGTCATTACGAATCGTCTCGCGCGCGTTATCTCGTCTCGCGAGTACATCACTCACCTTCGATTTGCCGACGATATAGTCCTTATGGCAGAATCGCTGGAGGACCTTAGCACTATGCTCAATGACCTCAATAGTGTTTCCCAACGGATAGGTCTTAAGATAAACATGGACAAAATAACGATCATGTTTAATGTCCATAAATACTATTCGTCAAATTGTACAATAGACCGAGGAGTACAAGATTTGCCACTATGTTTTGCGTATGTATACTATGAGAAAACCTTTGATTCCGTTGAAGTTTGGGCGATCTGCAGTCCATTCAGCGGTGCCAAGCTGTCTGTTGGTATATCGAAGTACTGAAGTATTTCTACAAAAGGACTACGATGGCTATCTGAGTACAGAACTACAGTACAAAACCTATCCAACTGCAGAGAAGTATAAGACAGGGTAACGTTATATCCCCGAAAATCTTCACCGCTGCATTGGAAGACGTTTTCAAGCTGCTGGACTGTAAAGGATACGGTATTCATATCAATGCCGAAAACAACACTGACCTTTGATTTTCTGACGATATAGTCCTTATGGCAGAATCGCTGGAAGACCTAAACGCTATGCTCAATGACCTCAATAGTGTTTCCCAACGGATAGGTCTTAAGATAAACATAGACAAAATAAAGATCATGTTTAATGTGCATGTCACACCTATGCCGGTAGTGGTTGGGAGCACTAAGCTTGAATTTGTTGACGAGTATGTTTACCTGGGACAAATAGTCCGACTAGGTAAGTCAAACTTCGACCGAGAGGATTCAATTCGTTTGGGCAGCGTTCGGGAAATTACGGCACATCTTCTCGTCAGGTATACCTCAAAACTTGAAAACGATACTGTACAACCAGTGCGTGTTGCCAGTGATGACCTTATTCCATAGGTCTATATATAGAACTGAGACGTGATCCTTCACTGCTGGCCGGATGAGGAAGCTCAAGGTCGCTCAGCGAGCTATGGAGAGGGCTATGTTCGGAGTTTCTCTGCGAGATAAACTTAGAAATGAGGATATCCGCAGTAGAATCAGAGTGACCGATATAGCCCAACGTATTAGTAAGCTGGAGTGGCAATGGGCCGGCCATATAGCTCGAAAAATCGACAACCGATGGAGAAATAAGGTTCTCGAGAGCCGGCCTCGTGCCGGCGGACGAAGTGTAGGGCGTCCCCCCACTATATGGAGTGATAACCTGGTAAGATATGCAAGCCTTAATAACCTTTCCTCTATGTATAATCGACGTATTCATCATCATAGGTGATGGATGCAGGTGGCTCAGGACCGTGCTTTGTGGCATTTCTTGGGGGAGGCCTTTGTTCAGTAATGGACTTGTGAAGGGCTGTAATGATGATGATGATGACATAAATTAAAATAATTTTCTTTATTTAAACTTCCCTTTTAATTATTTATACAGTATAAATTAAATACATTTCCACTCGTATAAATTGTATTGCAAATAACAAATTAAATGAAGACAAGCGTAAAATTAAATTACGGTATAAAATATTTGCAACAGTGCGAATCGTACTTGAAACTTGAACATTAAAGTTTTTGTTTGTGTAGGGACAAATACCAGCGTTGATTAACTTTCATTAAACAGAAGTTCAAATCAGTTAAATATTTACGGACCGAAGAAGAAGTCTGGAGGCATTAACTCCATCTCACAAACGAGTGTCGTTAAAAGTGACGTTTTATAAAATTAAAATGCCAAACTAACTTACTACCTGATGGTAAGTGACTACTGCAGCTCATAGAGTTCTGAAACCACTTCAAATAAAGAAAGCTACGAAAACGTTGTCACTTCTGAGGACTAAAATGGATACTTCATAGCCTGCAATTATGCAGGCTCTCTTAACACACGGAACACAGCAGTGCAAACACGTTTAGCAGCGGAAAAAGGTGAGAGGGTTGTACCTGCCCAGATAGACGCCTACGATCGACGCCGAAAAGAAGTTATAGCCTTTAGAATAGTTGGTTTAACCATTTCGAATTTATAGTAGATGTAAAATTTCCAGACCGACAATGGGAAGCATTAATAAAACGTGATAGTCGTCTGGCAAAGCGATTACTTGCCAAATGCGGCAATAATGGGAAATCTTTCCAAGAGTGGGTGAGTCAACCAGTACACCACGAGTAGTTGTCCATTAATCATCAGAGGCATCAGAGGCGGCTAAAACTGTTAATAATATTATATTAATCACTTGAGTGATTTGTTATAGAGACTATCGATCCGTAGGGTCCACGTGCGTTTCTAAAGGAACTATATCTGCGTTTACTCGTCGCTGCTCGAGAAAAATAGGTATAGTGCTTATCGTGCGTCCAAACACTAGGTGTTACGAATCAGCGAAAACACGGAGCCAGCGTTCTTGACACTATATCGCTGGGAGTAGTGCTGTTTGATAATTTTAGTTTTTTATATAGAATATGGGTGACAATCGCGCATAAAGTCCACCTTATCGTAAACGGATATTGTAGCCCATAGACATACATTTATTTTGATTAATATTCAAAATGCAGATGCGTTGTCATGCCTGAAACCTAAGATGGAATTCCTGATTTCCTGTTAAAGTATTTTCGGTTCTCTTTACTCACCATACGAAACACAGCAGGATCAAGCTGCTATTTAACGCTTGTATTCTGTGTGTAGCTTCTTTAAATTAAAAAATTGAAATAATTAGTATAGAATTACTAAAACGTGAATTCAAAAGCATTGTTATAAATTTAAATAAGATTCCATTTACTATCTTTATGTATATATCAAGCTTTTTCAGTTTACTCAAATTAATTATTAAATTTCATTTCAGCCCGTCAAAAAAGGACACTCTTGAACACGTAAACATGTGAACACTTTTTTATACATGGTAGAGCCATGCTGCATATTGTGGTTGTAGCACGAATGGGTCAGCTCGACCAGGGAAGGACCACGCTCTCACAGAATACCAGCGTAAAATAGCAGCTTAATGCTGCTGTGGTTCGTATGGTGAGTGTAGAGATCCGGAGACCCTTTTTACTGGAAACGAGGCATCCCATCTTAGTCCTCACGGGTGGCAACGTATCTGCATTTTAATTCGTAATCGAAAATAGATATAGATGTATATGAGCCACAGCAACCACTTACCATCAGGTGGACTGTGTGCTCGTTTGTCACCCTTATCCTATAAAAAAAAACACAGGCCCCCACGGTTTGTATCATAAAGCGAATATATTTGCCATAGTTACATACTATGGCACTGCTGATTTTTGTTATTTTGAGTAGTTATCTACATATGTAAATCGTCACTGGAAAGCCAATACTACTTAAACGCCAAAAGGGCATTTTACAGTATAGCCATTTTAAGTTTTTTTTTTTACAAAACCGTTCATAACTTTTTTTCTAATTAAGATATCAAAATACAATAAAAGCAAAAAGAAATCGTGATTCTATTATCTACGTACTAGAATCGAGATATTCTGCATATTTCTTGTAATTCAGAAGATAGCTGTCACTTTAGTACATTTGCTCTGTACACTTCGTAAGGAGAAACTACTTATCCACATAATATATATTTTTTAAATACTAACAACTAACGTCCTTTCCAATGTATGAAAGGAAAAAGTACTAACACGCATTACGGGTTGATAACGGTCTCAGGATAATAGTACTTAAACATTATAACATGTCACAAGACTGTACGGAAAAGCGATGTATAGTATTAAAAGTTGAAACCATTGTTATGCCAAAAAGACTTATGTAAAAGACATATGATTTAAATTTAAATGTTTTTTTTAACGGACATAGACAGTAGTTGTGCTAACAATAATTGTACTAGCAGCAAACAAAATAAATAAGAATACTATAATTCCTAATTAGAGTTAGATTGAATCTTTTTACTGTATTGGTTGAAGAATGAAAAAACAAAATATTAACTTGCTTGCCCAAGCCTTTGAATCCGTCGAAATTTGGGCGGTGCAGCAGTCCCGTCAGCGGTGCCCAGTTGACTGTCAGTATATCGAAGTGCTGAAGTGTTTGTAAGGTAAAGCTACGATGACTATCCGAGTACAGAATCAGAGTACGAAACCTATTTAACTGCAGAGAGATGCAAGACAGGGTGACGTTATTTCCCGAAACTCTTCACCGCTGCATTGGAAAACGTTTTCAAGCTACTGGACTGTAAAGGATACGGTATTAACATCACTCACCTTCGATTTGCTGACGATATAGTCTGGGAAGGACTTTCTTTGTGGCAGAATCGCTGGAGGACCTAAGCGCTATACTCAACTCGTCAATAGCGCCTCCCAACGAATCAAGATGAACATGGACAAAACAAAGATCATGTATAACGTCCATGTCACACCTATGCCGGTAGTTTGTTGAAAAATATGTTTAACTGGGACAAATAGTCCGACTAAGTAAGTCCAACTTCGACCGAAAGGTCAATCGACGGATTCAACTCGGCTGGGCAGCATTCGGGAAATTACGGCACATCTTCTCGTCAGGTATACCTCAAAACCCGAAAACGAAATTGGACACCCAGTGCGTGTTACTAGTGATGATTTATGATTTGAGACGTGGTGCTTCACTGCTGGCCATATGAGGACGGTATAGGTTGCTCAGCGAGCTATGGAGAGGGCTATGCTCGGAGTTTCTCTGCGTGATAAACTTAGAAATAAGGATATCCGCAGCAGAACCAGAGTGACCGACATAGCCCAACGGATTAGTAAGCTGAAGTGATGGGCCGGCCATATAGCTCGAATAACCGACAACCGTAGCGAAAGAAGTTTTTCGAGTGGCAGCTTCGTACCGGTAGGCGAAGTGTAGGGCGACCCCCCATTAGATGGAATGACGACATGACATGGCAACTGGCAGTTGCTGGATGCAGATTGCCCAGGGCTGTGCTTTGTTGCATTACTTGAGGGAGGCCTATTTTCAGCAATGGAATTGTGAATGGTTGTAACGATGATGATGATGAAGATGATGAGTTGTTATGCGAAAAATGCTTCCGCCCGCCTCTGTCGACACCCACAGGGTGATATAGGATAGTGGATTCTCTTACCAATACGTGGCATTACAATAATTTCTTAATAACAATTATTAGCTAAGCCATAAACTGCGGGGCTGCGGGTTCGATTCCCGCACGGAATGAATGAAGTATTTAACAAAAACAAATAACTGTTCAGAGTCTGATTTGTTGGTCCATTTGCTTTCATAAGTATGTAACGCGCCTCCATAAAATAGGAACAAATCTCGTGTATGGGGATGACGTTCCTAAAATTAATAAAAATCTTATTTATATTATTTGAGTAGTAATCTATATTTATAAAAATCTTGCTGTCCGTTAGTCTCGTTTAAACTCGATAACGCCTCGAACGCTTTTGATGATTTTTTTTGTGTTTATTTAAGTGGGGCCCTAGATGGCTTAGATTCACAATTGGACCAGGTAGACGGCACTTTTGTCGAGATCCATAAATCACCCTTGCGAAACCGCGTCTAAATACATAAGTTTACATTATATAACATATACCTACTATGTATCTTCTTTGACACAAGTCTATAATATTCCATTTCGGTTCGGTATCAACCCTAGCGTTACACGCTCCGGCTTAATGTCACCGGCGCTTTAACTCTCACGTACAGAGAGTGTCATCGCTGTAACTGTACGTTTATTTGTATGTTACGCGATATCTTCGTCAATTGCAAACCTATGTTAATTATTTATTTATTAAATAGTTAGTAGTTAGTTGGTTAAATACTTCAGGAGAGATCCTTTATAAATTTTGAAATAAATAAAATATAAAATGGAGAATGATGTTTTTAATGTATTATTTAGACGATATTCTAGTTGTTCCATTGAACTTGAGATATTTCTAAGATCATTCAACAGAACTAAAGCAAAATAGCAAGGAACTAAAAATAATAAAATAATTTCTTTATAATAGTTACTTTATGATTATGATATTTAGAAGCTATTATGTGAAATTGATATATTCTATTCAGTTCTTTAAAGTCGGCATTTACTTTTTAGTAAAATTTGATTTGGTTTATAGCATCTATAATAAAACTCCTAATACGATAAATTAGTCTAAGTTAAACTTGATAGGCGCTATAAAGTTGATTGTGATAATAAAGTAAAGGACTGCGATAGATCCTCATAAAACGTATCGATATATTGAGCAAAAACATTGTGATACTTATCGTGAATTAAATTGTTATCAATAATTTAAGAAAGGGTTATATGGGGCACCAAAACACATGGCGCGCCTTCCTCGGTGGCCTCCAACTTCACCTGCGCAATTGATGCAGTAATGTACAATGCGAGAAGGCCATAAATCCACTCCAGCGCTCAAAAACATTAGCCTCCGAGAGACGGATCTGGTCTACTGCTTCGCCACCAACCAAGATTCGGCATCGGAGGGTAGGCAGAGCGGCGTCTCGCAATACCGTCCCTCCTCTCCCTCCGCATCAACAGTCGCATCAACGGTACGGCCTCGCCAGAGTCGCGAAGGATAGGGCAAGTGCCACATCGCCATACCAACACTTCTCTCCCTCCGCGATTCCATCTTGGTTGCGGCGGTTAGGAAGTAAGGACACCCTTGTCGCCGCAGCCTACCAACGCACATCCGAAGTGAAGAATGAAAGGTCACTCGATTACTCTTTCGGAAATCTTTGAAGAAGGTCTATGTACAACAGTAAAATTATGTAGAGATGTAGATAACGTAACGAAATTTAACTTATAATACTAATGATTGATCGTCCTTTAATCTTTAGCCTTGATGTATTACCGGATGTAATATAATATAAACATTCTGTATTTCTTTAACGCTGACTAATCTAATTGGATTTATCGTTTAACACCTAAGCGGAGACGTAAACAATAATAAAAAATCTCAATTTTGTGCGCCTTTAAATTCATTGTACTTAAAAAAAATCCCCAGTATATATTTCGTCGTCCTTGTTTTATTGACCTTCGTCAAGTTCGCATTATTATAGATCAAAGAAATAACTGAGCCAAGAAATAAAATTGCCGTGTCGTTGCGGCATCAGAATACCCACAACCCCAGTGCGTCCCGTGGGTGTCGTGTCGACTATGAGAAATACCACAAAAAAATATAAAACCACACTCTCACTTTTTTAACACACAGAATACCAGCGTAAAATAGGAGCATAATGCTGCTGTTTTGTATGGTGTACCCTTTTCACTGGAAACGAATTATTCCATTTTACCCTTCAGGGATGGTATCTACTTTTGATCCTCAATCGCGGATAGTTGTAAGTATCCATCGGCTATAGCAACCACATACCATCACGTGCACTGCGAGCTATTTTTTTTTTATAGAATAAGGGCGATAATTAAGCAGATTTTGTCAGCTTTATTCTATAAGAAAAAATTAACAACGCTGCAGAAACAAAGCAAGTAAAAGTACTACACAGTTTAATTGGTGGACTTTCGTTACTGCAATTCTTTCGCTTGTGCTTCCTTTCATTGATGTTATAAGTATTCTGGGCTTCCTTTTGATTACCAATTTACGGAGAACGATTACACTGTCTGAAATCTTGGTATTGTTGTCTTGAAAATTGTATGCTTAGGTTTGTATTTAATTTTATTATTTTTTGTTTATAGGACAGGGGTGACAAGCGAACACAGTCCACCTGATGGTAAGTGGTTGCTAAAGCCCGTAGACATCTTGATCTAAGAAAATGCAGATGCGTTGTCGGCCGTGAGAACTAATATGGAATGCCTCTTCTCTAGTAAAAATGGTCTCCTGTTCTTTACACTGATTAAACGAAACACTGCAAAATTAAGCTGCTATTTTACGCTGGTAAACTGTGAGATTGTGGTCATTGGTATTCTGTGAGATCGTGGTCCTTGGTATTCTGTAAGAGCGTGGTTCTTTTTCTTTCGAGCTAACCCATTTCTGTTACAACTATACTATGTAAAAGTTAATAAATACATAAGTAAAGTACAAAAATTAATAAGAAATAAGATTAATACCAAAAATTATGTTAATGTATGTAAAGAAAAGCAAGCATTGTTATATGAACTTAAGTTGGATTCAGTTGAGGTGGATAACATAAAAAAATGTTATGAGACTGAAGTAGAGTGCCTTAAATCAGAAATATTATCACTTATGAACTCCCTTCAAACTGTGTCCATTAAATATAAATCAGTCCAAAATGAAATAAAAGAACACATATTGGCTATGGCATATATATATATGATGACATGGGAAAAAATCTAGACATAACTTTAAATAACTCTTTAAAGGGACAAAGAGTTACAAATTGCTGCATGCCTGGAGCATCTTTTAGTGACATCCTAAATAAAATTATTGTTACTTAATTTTGCCCAAATAGTGCAATAATAATTTTTGTTGGTAGAAGAGGCAGTGTAAACAACAAACAGTTATTAAGATGTATTCAACAACTTAATAACTTAAATGTACACAAAATTGTCTTAATCACACTGCCTTATACACAGGGATTGCCACAGGAAAATAATTTAAGACATAATTTAAATATACAAATGCTTAATTTAATATGTAATAATAATTTAAATTTGACATATAATTGTAATGATAATAATCATAAATTTCATGTAATTGACATAAATACTTTAATAAAAAAGTTTTGGACTAAAGATAGGTATTACCTATCCAAATATAATTTAAGACTGATAGCAAATGTGCTATCTTATTATTTACTTTTTAACTCAGCCAAGGTTTTGGCTACAAGGACTGCTTTTATTGAGCATAATAATTTGACATTTAATTTGGAATCAGTTTCAACTAATTTAAATTAGTGAATGTGACAATAGAGGCAATCTCTAGCAATAATAAGAGTTTAATTAATTTTGAATACAGCCCACAAATAAGTAATAAAAATTGTTTACACCTGGTGCATCAAAATATACAAGGCATGTTGGGCGAAAAATTAGAAGTTGAATTGTTTTTAAATAGTAACAATATACACATCCTTTGTATTACTGAACATTGGCTAAAGTTCTTAATCACTTTGTTTCTTGCAAATAAAGATATTGTATTTGTATTTGATTTAACAAGACTTTTGAAAGAATGAAGAGATTGAGCACGACGAATGTGAAGAGGTAAAGAGTTCCACAAACGTACAGCAGTTACAGTAAAGGATTTCTTAAAAAATGAGGAAGAGTGCGAAGGAGTAGAGAGAGAAAGATTGACAGGAGATCGAAGGAACCGATTATGGGTAAGGGAAAGATACTGGAAACGGTCTTTTAAATAATGAGGAATGGAAGGATTAAACAGCACGCTATACAAAGTGGAGAGAATGTGAGTATTCCTGCGAAGGCGTATCGGGAGCCATTTGAGCTGTTTGCGAAATTCAGAGATATGATCATATTTGCGAAGCCCAAATATGAATCTAATACATAAATTTTGACTGCGCTCAAGCTTATTAAGCTGCTCCTCGGTAATGTCAAGATAGCATATGTCAGCATAGTCAAGGATAGGTAGAAGTAGAGACTGGGCGTGCGTAACTTTAGTTACTGTGGGAAGAAAATTACGTAATTTACGTAAAGAGCTTAAAGCAGCAAACATTTTTCTACAAACCTCATTAATCTGTAAGAACACTATCATCTGAAGAAATCATATAAAATTATACCTGAGTACTAAATGTATGTATATATATATAATATGTATATTTATATATAAAATAAATAAATTCAAAAATAAATAAGTCATCAGTAAACTACCTGCCAGCAGTATTGAAAGAAATCTATAATTAACTTCACAATAATTGAAGAAACGGAACGTTAACGAACCATAGACACAAAAAGTGAGAGGTGTCAATGTCAGATGAGTCAAAATGTCAAAAAGTGACAATACTACAAGTACGTTAACTTACCAATTAACTACATACCTCATAAAACTAAGAAAGAAGAAGAAGAACTACACACCTTGCAAAAATTATAATAATAAACATTCCAATTAAACATTATACTAAGAATAACATACCTTACAGAAAAAAAATTATAAACATTCCAAAGAGAGATTATTAATCATTACATTTTACTATCATCTAATTACCGATTAACAATGACAAATAATGATGATAGAAAGCAAACGAGGAAAAAAAAAGAAAAGTTATAGCAATAAGGATTACAAAATTAATAAAATGATGATGTTAAGGGGCTACTACATGCGAACGACCTTGAGCATTTGGTGTGCCGTGCCGCGCCGACTCGCTACAATATAAGATCGCGGAAGAAATATGTAAGACGCCACCTATTGTACGGACGTAGTATTTTTTCAACATCAATAAACTATTTTATGGAAATACACACAGCGTACAACGATAACGATTTCCGTAATTAACAGTTCCCCCGAAATACAACAAAGCAATGAAACATACACCCAAATACAACCAAACTATAAAACATCGTCGAAATTATCTTCCGTACTTCATAAAAAAACATTATATATAACTGGAGGACAACAATGTATAGGATTGGCAAATTTGTTAAGAACATCAAGAATGAATACACCTTACGAACATTATCAAATTGAGTCATTTATCAAACCAAAAGCAGACACTGAAAAAATTTTGAAAACATGCCAATTATATAATGTCACATCAAAGGACTGTATTGTTTTAAGTGTTGGAGAACATGATAAAAACCCTTATAAAGTAATGATAGAGCTAAGTAGCTTTCTAAAAACAATAGATAAAGAGTGTCTTGTATTAGTTTTAGGGATTCGCACAAATATGTACTTAAATGAATGGAAACTTAATAATATACTGAAAATAACATGTAATCAATACCAAAATTGCCACTTTATCGAATATACTAAGATTTTGAAAAGATATGAATTATGTAAAAATATTAATCAAATTATTAATCAAAATTACTATAATTTAAAGTTTCTAAGTTTTATGCAACGTTCCAGAGTAATTAAAGGTAATATACGCAGGGAAGTATGCCGTTATAACATTGAGACACAAAAAAAATCGTACGTCATAATACGCCAATAAAAACACAGACTAAAATTACATCCTACTTCTTAAATATTCCAAACATAATTCATAAGACGCCAACAAAAAAACAGCAAAATATAACATCATACTTTACAGTACTACCACCTTAATCTAAAACTAAGCCACACACGTTTTTTCGTACCCAGCACTAGTAAGCATGTACTAAAACTGATGCATCAAAATATAGTTAGCATTTACAGTAAGAAAAAACTGCTCGAGGAGGCTCTTATCCAAATTCGCCCCGACGTAGTTTGTCTATCAGAAACCTTCATTCCAAAGGGGTGTGAATCAAACGTAAGTATTAATAACTATAGTGTAGCATCAATATACTGCAGGCATAAGAAACATAATAGAGGAGCTGTATGTATATTAGTAAGACTGAACTTGCAATATAAAAATCTAGAAATACCTAAAAAATATGCTACTGACGAATCTTTTGAATGTTGTGGGATTGAAATAATAAACCACAAAATCGTCGTCATATGTTTATATAGAACACCCAGCTGTAACATTCAATTATTTTTACATAAGTTCAACACGTTTTTGCATCACTTAACCGAACATAATAAAAAGAAAATAATTATAGCAGGAGACCTTAATATAGATACTCTCAAAAATAGTAGCACAAATAATATTTTTTTGGATATTTTATTGAACTATAACTTAATAACTCACATTGACAAACCTACAAGACGTAATGCATGTATAGATCATATAATTAGTAACATCTACAATGCTCACGGGGAACTATTGGAATTAGCATTTTCAGACCACAATACAGCGCAAATGCTACATATACCTGTAGAAAAACAAATCTGTAGCCCTTTGAGACATTACTTTATCTTCAAAAGGGACTACTGTGAAGATAAGATAATATTACAAAATTTCATGAATGTTTGTGTAGCATAAATTGGTCACATGTTTATAGTGAAAATGACATAAATATTGCATTTGATAAATTTCATGAAATATTCCTGCTAATGTATGAATTGTGCTTTCCTCAGACGCGCATTAAAATTCTGAACAAACCATCTAAACCTAGGTGGTTGACTAAAGGCTTAAAGATTAGTTGTAAAACGAAAAGAAAACTACAGTTACAATATTACAAACACAATAGTAATGAAAACAAAATTAAATACATAAAATACACAAAGCTCCTTATAAAATGTTTTCGCCTTTCTGAAAAAATTAATAACTATAAGTTTGTGAAAAAATCAAAAAATAAGTGTAAAGCTGCGTGGAAAGTCGTTAAACAGGGATATTATAAAAATAAAAAATAAAAAAAAATAATAAAGACTTATTTATAAATGGAATAGAGGTTGACAATAAATTAATTACAGATCCTACTAAAATCGCCGAGTCATTTAATGAATATTTCATTAGTCTTACTAATAGATCTCCCACTAATAAATATATTAACACAAATAAAACTACTATATCTAGTAGTATTTTTTTGAAACCATATGGTTATGCCGATGTTATGAATATAATAAGGTCATTGAATTACACAAACGCAGTAGGATATGATTCAGTTTCCACGAAAATAATAAAATGTTGCAGTAAAGAATTAGTACACATTTTAACCTACCTCATTAATCTTTCTTTTACTAATGGCAATTTTCCAGATAGTTTAAAAAAATCTATAGTAAAACCGCTCCATAAAAAAGATGATAAACGTAATATGTGTAAATATCGCCCCATAACTTTAGTGCCTATTTTTTCCAAAATATTTGAAAAAGCAATGTACAAGCGAATAATAGAATTCACCTCAAAATTTAATATAATAATAAATGAACAATTTGGATTCCAAAGCAATAAATCAACTACCCATGCATGTTTTCATCTTGTAAAAAAATGTTGTTAATAATTTAGATGACAAAAATCATACTTCAGTAATATTCATAGATATGAGTAAAGCCTTTGATTTCGTTTTACACAAACTTCTACTAAACAAACTCGACAACTTAGGCATTCGCGGACCGGCATTAAATTGGATAGAATCATATCTTAAAGATCGAAAACAAAGTGTTGAAATTTCAAGGTTAAATTATAATAAAGAACTTGAGCAGTATAAATCACCGTACCTAATTAATGGATATGGCGTGCCACAGGGCAGTGTACTTGGTCCACTTTTGTTTTTATTTTATATTAATGATATCTCTTATGCAACGAATAATTTATTGACTTTATTTGCAGATGATATTGCTATACTAATGACATGTAATAAAAAATCTGGCATTGGTAAACTTGTATATGACATTAATAATTCTTTAAAATTTATAATTGAATGGTTAGAACATAATAATTTACACATAAATATAAGCAAAACAAAGTTAATACAATTTTTTAATAAAAATAATAATGAAATAAAGCTAAATATTGTATACAATGGCGAACAAATAAAACAAGTACAAGAAATTTCCTTTCTCGGTATACATATAGATACATTTTGTAACTGGAAAACTCACATAGAAAAATATGTAATAAACTTAACCGCTTTGTTTACATGTTACGGAACCTCACAAAGACGGCATCGCAATCAACAGCTCTTATGGCGTATTACGGATACGTTTATTGTATACTTAGCTACGGTATAATAATATGGGGAAATTCTGTAGACATCAATAAAGTTTTCATTGTGCAAAAAAAATGTCTACGTGCAATATGTAATATGGCGCCCCATGAATCGTGCAAACCAATATTTGTAAATTTAAAAGTGTTAACATTTCCTTGCATATACATCCTTGAAACAGCAAAATTTGTGAAAAATAATTCTGAGCTGTTTACAACTGCTGGAGATATTATTAAGTCCAAACCTCTAAGGAATCCAGATAAATTAGTCATTGATAAAATACCAAAAACAGTAAATTATCAGAGAAATCGCTATGCAATGTGCATAAAAGTGTTTAACGCAATACCCAATAATATAAAATCACTACCAAGGAAGCGTTTCGGGAACGAGTTGAAAAAGTGGCTAGTTAATAAATCTTTTTATTCGGTTTGCGAGTTGTTGGAAAAACAATAATTGACTTTATTTTTTTTAATAATAATATTTTGGTAATTATATATTATAATGTGACATGAAATTATAAATATTAATGATATGACAATGCAAATAGTAGTAAATGTTTTTTTTGATTAGGTCACTTTCATTTTTTTTGTTTATGCTATTTATTATGCAATTTATGTATTTTTTTTTGTAATTTTAATTCATAATGGCATACTTAATGTTTGTAAAATTCAATAATTTTGTACACCAGAAATGGTTAATGTGTTGTACTATATTTTCTATAACAACTGTAAAACACACACATTATGCAAAATAAATAAATAAATAAATAAATGTATTTTAATTTTTTTTATTCGGTATATTAGTTGCATTATATTAGAATTATGTATTCTCATATATTATCTAATTATGAAATTTTATAATTAATTGTATATTAAAAGTGAAGCATTGAAAATTGTGAGTTTAAAAGATACCTACTCACTACATGTAAATAGATAGATAGCTCGCCTTTTGTAAAAATATTTGGTGCAATAAAGAATAAACAAACAAATAGGATGTTTCGCAGAGTGAGAGTAATATAGAATGAGAGTCGTGGAGGCAGTTTACAAACATAAATTGCACAAGGACAAACATCCAGACCCGGAACAATTATTTGTAGGCCTTACAAATATTTGTTCTGTGCGGGATTCGAACCCCCGGCCCCCAGCGCAACAACTGATTGCTAAGCCACTGCGCCACGGAGCCGTCGCCGGGTTATAGGTAAAGTGACCATACGTCCCGTTTTGAACGGGACTGTCCCTTTTCTCGGTCACCTGTCCCATTGTCCCCAAATAAAGCTCCGCGACACAAAATTGTCTCTTAACTCGTTGGATGGATGTATTCAAAGTCAACAATCTTCAACATATTTTTTTTAATCGAATATATTTTATGTCTACCTGGTACAAATGCTCCGGTAGAAAGAGTATTTTTTTATTTTGAATAAATTGTGGACGTCTGAAAGAAACACTTACGGTTCCAGTTCTAAAGGCGATGTTGTTAACAAAGATAACAATAAAAAACTTGAGCAGAATTTCATTCTTATTTAAAATCATCACCAACTTTATTAAAGCAAATTTAATCCACTGAAAAATGTAACTAATAATTTAAAAAAAATATGTTGCATTTAATAATTACCGTCTATACCGAATATCATTTTATAGTGAACACTAATTGTATAAAGTTATAGTTTTTACAGTATAAATAAACCCATTGTCCTGTTTTGAGTTAAAAAATAAATGGTCAGTTTAGTCTTTTTAGTTAAATTTAGTTTAAAAAAGTTTTAGTTTATAGTAAAAGTAGGTATATTAGTACACCACTCACCTTCGATTTGCCGACGATATAGTCCTTATGGCAGAATCGCTGGAGGACCTAAGCACCATGCTCAATAACCTCAATAGTGTCTCCCAACGGATAGGTCTTGAGATGAACATGGACAAAACAAAGATTATGTTTAATGTCCATGTCATACCTATGCCAGTAGTTGTTGGGAGCACTAAGCTCGAAGTTGTTGACGAGTATGTTTACCTGGGACAAATAGTCCGACTAGGTAAGTCCAACTTCGACCGAGAGGTCAATCGACGGATTCAACTCGGCTGGGCAGCGTTCGGGAAGCTACGACACATATTCTCGTCAGACATACCTCAAAACCTTAAAACGAAATTGTACAACCAGTGCGTGTTGCCAGTGATGACTTACGGAACTGAGACGTGGTCCTTCACTGCTGGCCGTATGAGGAAGCTCAAGGTCGCTCAGCGAGCTATGGAGAGGGCTATGCTCGGAGTTTCTCTGCGTAATAAACTTAGAAATGAGGATATTCGCAGTAGAACTAGAGTAACCGACATAGCCCAACGGATTAGTAAGCTGAAGTGGCAGTGGGCCGGCCATATAGCTCGAAGAACCGACAACCGATGGGGAAGAAAGGTTCTCGAGTGGCAGCCTCGTACCGGTAGGCGAAGTGTAGGGCAACCCCCCACGAGATGGAGTGACGACCTGGTAAGGCATGCAGGAAGTCGATGGATGTAGGTGGCTCAGGACCGTGCTTTGTGGCATTCCTTGGGGGAGGCCTATGTTCAGCAGTGGACTTATGAAAGGCTGTAATGATGATGATGATGATATTTAGGCAATTGTTATTACTCACATTCGATAGGGTAGCGAAAAATTTTGGACGTTAGAGTTGACAACACGGTAGTGCTGGTAGGTAAGTCTAGTTTCTGTGATGTTAGTTCTGTTAGCCTACACGGCTCTTATAGCTACCTCGGAGTCAAGTGCTGGTAGAAGTTCGTATCCGATACGCAGTTTTTGAAACGCGTTCCGATTTAGTAATCATGCAGCTTTGGAATGGTATAAAAAGTCTGTGTATGAGGGTTTTAAAAGCAGGATAACATTGTGACTGCTGCGTACGGCATACGCGATACTCTAATATAAGATTTTGAAACTTTTTCCTATGAATTTCCTCGTAAATATCTAGTTAAAACACGGTTTACTGATACAAAAATAGGGGATTTTAATTATTGAAAAATTAAATTTAGACGCCTTTTTGCTAATTAATTATGCTTAATTTTATTTTCATTTTTATTTTTCTAAATTTGATAGTAACCTAATAACGATCAAAATAATGTAAGCAATAAAGAATTAGAATTATCAAACGAAAGGAAAATAATCGAATTAACTGCGTCTATGCGGGTTTCAGCGACGTCCATTCTCTCCATATCATCCGCACACTTCGAATTCGTAATCAAATAAAACGAATCCCCTTATAGTTGGTTCCTTAATGATACTGCGGTGTATTTTTTTCTTTAATAGAAAAATAAAATATAAGGCGTTATTTATTTGATTGGATTTTTAGTATGAAGTTGCCCTAACTAATAAGTCATATTCATGTTGTCGATTGCAATAAATATCTCGTTCCTTCCTCTAGATCCATTAATTACGATTAGTATAGATATTTTAAATGTCCTTAAATTGGAATATGATGTGTAAGGAGGAATATAGAATAATATTAGCACAATTCCTTTCCGTTCATTCTGGGTAGGTATCAACGCTTTATCTATTTGTGTCGCCAAACCTGCCCACACTAATATATTCCGGCCTGAAGAGAAGACAGCCAGTATAACTATATGTTTGTGAGACATTTGAACTTAGTCCTCAGATGTGACAACGCGTCTATAGTCTTCTTTATTTGAAATTGGTTGCAGGTGGCAATGAACTGCAGTAGCCAATTAACAACCGGTAAGTTAAGTAAGTTCAAATGTTACTTCAATTTAAAAAAATCTACATGCGATCCACACTTGTACAAGGAGTACTCAATTATCAGAAGGATGAGGTTGTACAGACAAAGCGGAGAAAACTAATCCAGTTACGAACCCAAATCTCATTAATTAGTAAAATGTAGTACCTACCGTTGTAAAATGTTTAACTATTGTCTCTGTTTTCTATTTAGTGAGACATTCTCCTTTTTTTGTTGTTCTCTTTCTTATTAGTTTGTGTGTTTTGTTTTTTTTTTTTTACTAGAATATAAGTAAATCTCGTTGTATTGTTTTTAATTGCGAATGAAATCATTTATTGTAGTTTCATCTATTTATTTTGTCCACAGATACCTACAGTTGGTGACCTGGTGACCTAAGATACAGGTTTTACCTAGTTTAGACGCCAGTTTTTCACCTAACAATAGTATTGTATCAGATGTAAGCACATATTTTTTTATTGTTTTCTGAATGTATATTGTTGGTGAAAATAAATAAATAAAAAAAATCTCATTATTGGAAAGCAGCAATACTAGTGCGAAGTTGTCTCGGCTATGCGCTCACCAATCCGTCCGCCCAGCTAATGTGAATAAATATTTCAAGAAATAAAAATTTACATTGATTTCTTATAATATATTCGTGAAATTTCATAAATATTTTACGATTTAACATAACCCTGCTTCCATTTTACGGATAAACATTAAATTTTAAAACACATTTCGATGAAATTCCATTTAAGACCCTGAACCAATAAGTTCCGTTTTCTTCATCATTATTACAGCTGATTAATAATAATAACTGATTAAATGAATAATAATAATAGCTGATTAATAATAACCTTTTCTATATGGATGATCTCAAGGTATTCGCCTCCTGTTGCTCCCATCTTATGGAATTGCTAAACATCACGTCTGATTTTGGCAATTCTATTGGAATGGAGCTGGGGACGGATAAGTGTGCGATCCTTCATGTTAAAAGGGGAAGGGTTGCTAACTCTCAGGGCATAGACTTATCTATGCCCATCAGCATAAGGACCCTTTCCGAGGCTGAAACATACCGATACCTGGGTATGTCACAGAACATTGGTGTCGATGAGGCGGGTATGAAGCAGTCAGTTTGCGATGTATATAAAACACATCGCAAACTTGACTCGCACGCTTGACAAAAGTGCTTAACAGTCTTTTGTCGGGCGTTAATAAGACACACTCATATAACGGTTGGATCATGCCTGTTCTTATCACATTTGGCATACTCAGGTGGAGTCAGACCGAACTGAACGCTCTGGACAGAAAAGTCCACACTATAATGACGTCCCACAGGATGCATCATCCGAGATCGTCAGTAATGAGGCTGTACTAGCCGCGGAAACATGATGGGCGCGGCTTTTTAAGCGCACTTACCATGCATAATCGCGAAGTGTGCAGCCTCCGTAATTACTTTCTGGCAAGAGCGGATGATCCATTCTATAGGGGCGTTATTTTTTGTGATAAAGGACTTACCCTTCTATACTTTGCTAACGAGCAATGGCAAGATCCGGCAGTACAGAGCATTTCCGACCGGGAGACCGTATGGAAGGAGAAGGAGCTCCACGGGAGGTTCTACAAGGCTCTACATGAGCCTTTCGTAGACACAGTTGCCTCCCTCCACTGGCTACGTTTTGGTGACCTTTTTCGGGGAAACCTTGGGTGTTTCTGTGCAATACAGGATCAGCTTATTAATACCAACAACTATCAGAGATACATCCTAAGGGATGTCACCGTCAACATTTGCCGCTATCCCGGTGAATCACTTGCATTGCTTAGAATCACTTCCACTTTAACAGTGGTAGAGCCACGCGGCAACTTTTGCTGTCGTACGGATGGGTCGGCTCGAACCGGGGTGGTACCACGATCTCACAGAAAACCAGCGTGAAGTAGAGGTTTACCTCTACGTTTCGCTTGGTGAGTGCAGGTGGGCGGAGGCCCTTTTTAATGGAAATGAGGCATTCCATCTTAGTCCTCACGAGTGACAACGCATCTACATTTTGATTTGTAACAGAGGATAGATGTAGATGTCTATGGGCCGCAGCAACCACTTACCATCACGTGGACTGTGTGCTCGTTTGTCACCCTTATCATATAAAAAAAATTGCATGTCATCTCCGGTTGTTCGGCGCTTTCTAACTCTGAGTACTTGCATAGGCACAACCTAGTAGCCAGGATTCTATACCAGAAGCTCGCTCTGAAATACGGTCTCGGGGATCGGAAACTTTTTTTTTTTATAGGATGAGGGTGACAAACGAGCACACAGTCCACCTGATGGTAAGTGGTTGCTGCGGCCCATAGACATCTACATCTATCCTCGTTTGGGAATCAAAATGCAGATGCGTTGTCACCCGTGAGGACTAAGATGGAATGCCTCATTTCCAGTAAAAAGGGCCTCCGGCCACCTGCACTCACCAAAACTGCCTTATTTATAAGTACATGCCGGAATCCGTGCTCGAAAATAACCGCGCGAGTCTCTATTGGTACCGGGCCATCATCATAGACGGGACCATTCTTGCGGATAAGCCTGATATTGTGCTGATGGACCGGGCGCAGTAAAGGATATGTTTGATCGATATTACCGTTCCGTATGAAGAGAACCTCGTGAATACCGAAACAGATAAGCGTACAAAATATCTGGACCTTGCTCACGAGGTGGCCGACATGTGGGGCGGACTGCCGACCGAAATTATACCTGTAGTCGTTTCTGCGAACAGGTTAATCCCAGTCAGCCTCTCGGGTCATCTGAGGCGACTGGGACGCCGTGACGGACCGCTCCAAGCTCAAATGCAGAAGGCGATGCTCCTCAATACCGCCCGCATCGTCCGCCGGTTTCTTTCCCTTTCCCCATAACACTCGGCCGTTTGGTCTCCTCTGCCGAGGGCTTCCATCTGGTTGGGTTTTTATTTATTTATGTATTTTTATGTATATATTTTATTTTGTTGATATTTATCTATTTTTATCATTTTCATTTACAATTATATATTTATACAACCCAACCAGATGAGAAAACAATATAGATACCCCCTCATAATAATATAAATATACTTGTTTATTCACTCCACAAATTTTAAATCGTGACTTACACTATTTAAATAAAAAGTACCATCAATTACATTGAGACGTTAACGTCGGCAGCCGTAATAGTATAAACAGTGCCACGGCTGCCTGCGCATTCCACTCTGGGAATTAAATAATAACCTAATAGGTTCTCTTTTACAACATTTCTTAACAAATAATATTTAGAATCTTTTCTAGCTATAATAAATATTATAACATGCAGGTAAATACAAAACAAAATAGAATTTAAGCAAGATTACCACTAGGTGTGTTTGATGTATGGTATAATTATAAACGGGGAGCGTGAATGCATGAGGGAATATTATGTTTGTACGATTTGTTGAGTGTGTTATGAGTAATTGGATGTGTAGGATATGTAAGTGTGTGAATGTGTGTTTGTGTGTGTATGTGTGTGTGCGTGTGTGTGTATGGGTGATAGAAAGAAAGAGAGAGAGAGAGAGAGAGAGAGAGAGGGGAGAGAGAGTGTTAAGGTGTTTTATTTAAGGTTTTTGATCCGAATAATATTTTCTATCTCGTCAAAATCTAAATTCAGTAACCAATCCCGAATAGCATAATTTACACTGATTTAGGGTTAAAGGTATTTAAAGCTCTATTTGTGATGTTATAGAGATGGGAACTTATAACAAAATAATACCGTTTCGCAAAAGTGTTTCTGTGTCGAGGTGTTGTACAAACTTTGCTCTTATTACGTTTTTGAGTTGGAATGTATGGCAGTCCTAGATGCTTACGAAGTATAGTGTGGAAGATAAAGAGTTTTCTTACCGTAAGAACTGAGTATTCACGGTAGAATAGTGACGTGCTGTACCTACGTGGTCTTTTATATATTACTTTTAAGATTGCACGTTGAACACGCTCCAGGGGAAGCAGTGTACTAATGCTAGTTCCACCCCATGAGACAATGCAGTATTTTAGCAAAGATTGGACAAGCGCATAGTAAACACACATTAGCGTATCGCAATCAGCAGATTTTCTAAGTAGGTAATAGATAGGAATTAATTTTCTAATTCGGGCTGTTAATGATTAAACATGTAATGGCCAATTAAGATGACTATCTAGAATCAGACCGAGATATTTTAAGCTATGTGTTGGTGATAATTGAGGACAGCTACAGTAACTATTTAATCTATCACAAGTGTGTGCCCTTATACAAAATTCAATAGATGGTTGAGTATTGGCCCGTGGGGTAAATGTTATGTACTTGGTCTTTTTTAAGTTTAACGTAAGCAAATTGTCGTCCAAACATCTCATTACTTCAGTGAGGGTATTTTCAGTGTATTGTTGGGCCCGATCCCAATCCTCACCATGCACAATCAACGCTGTAACATCTGCATAAGTGATAATTTTGCAGTTCGGTAACGAAAGTTTACACAAATTGTTGATGTACACTAGGAAGAGGGTTGGACCCAGTACACTGTCCTGTAGTACTCCATAAGAGAGATTGACATCCAAAATTTGGTAGCTACCTAATTTGACACACTGTGAGCGATTTGAGAGATAGTCACAAAAGATATCCGAAACGACACCGCGTAAACCAATTAATTTCAGCTTTTTTAATAATAATGGTATAGATACAGTGTCGAATGCATTCGACAAATCGAAGAAAACTCCAACAACTTTGTGCCCCATAGCAAAGTGCGTAACAATAGCCTCAGTAAGATTCAAAGTAGCATCATCAGTAGATTTGCCTTTTAAAAATCCATACTGATTTTGTGCTTTTGCATTTGTCTTTTCTAAAAATTTAATAAATCTAGAATTTAAAGGCTTTTCCAAAATTTTAGATACCATTGTCAGCACCATCATCATCATTGTCATTACAATTTCGTAGCTGAACAAAGGCCTTCCTTATAGATTGCGAACAAACAAGATCCTGAGCCAACTGCGTCTATTGACTGCCTCCATAATAAATAATGTTGCCACTCTATTTAATAATAGATCGCTCAGCACTGCGCTTGCTAGTACAAGTCTTCCACTCGAGAAATTTTCTGTCTCATTGGTTTCTCGTATCCTTTTCTGATATTTTCCCGTTATGTATATCCCGCTATATGTCATCATTCATCATTAGAGCCCTTCACAAGTCCACTGCTGAACATAGACCTCCCCCAAGGAATGCCACAAAGCACGGTCCTGAGCCCCCTGCATTCATCGACTTCCTGCATATCTTACCAGGTTGTCACCCCATCTAGTGGGGGGACGTCCTACACTTCGTCCGCTGGTACGAGGCCGCCACTCGAGAACCCCAACGGTTCTCGTTTCTTCGTGCTATATGGCCGGCCCATTGCCACTTCAGCTTACTAATCAGTTGGGCTATGTCGGTCACTCTGGTTCTGCTGCGGATATCCTCATTTCTAAGTTTATCACGTAGAGAAACTCCGAGCATAGCCCTATAGCCCTCTCCATAGCTCGCTGAGCGACCTTCAGCTTCCTCATCCGGCCAGCAGTGAAGGACCACGTCTCAGTACCATAGGTCAGCACTGGCAACACGCACTGGTTGTACAGTCTTGTTTTCAAGTTTTGAGGTATACCTGACGAGAAGATGTGCCGTAATTCCCTGAACGCTGTCCAACCGAGTTGAATCCGCCGATCGACCTCTCGGTCGAAGTTGGACTTACCTAGTGGGACTATTTGTCCCAGCCCAGGTAAACATATTCGTCAACAACTTCGAGCTTAGTGTCCCCAACATCTACCGGCATAGGTGTGACATGGACATTAAACATAATCTTTGTTTTGTCCATGTTCATCTTAAGACGTATCCGTTGGGAAACACTATTGAGGTCATTGAGCATAATGCTTAGGTCCTCCAGCGATTCTGCCATAAGGACTATATCGTGGGCAAATCGAAGGTGAGTTATGTACTCGCCATTGATGTTGATACCGTATCCTTTCCAGTCCAGAAGCTTGAAAACGTCTTCCAGTGCAGCGGTGAAGAGTTTCGGGGATATCACGTCACCCTGTCTTACACCTCTCTGCAATTGGATAGGTGTTGTACTCTGGTTCTGTACTCCGATAGCCATCGTAGCCCTTCTTTATAAGCCCTTCAGCACTTCGTTATACCGACAGTCAACTTGGCGTCGCTGAAGGGAGTGCAGCACCGCCCAAATTCCGACGGAATCAAAGGCTTTCTCATAGTCCACATACGCCAGACATAGTGACAAATTGTACTCCTGGGACTTCTGTACAATTTGCCGAAGGGTATGTATGTGGTCTATGGTGCTTAAACCTTTTCAGAAACCGGCTTTTCCGGGAGGCTGGAAGTCGTCAAGCCTGCGCGCGAGACGATTCGTAATGACTCTCGAAAACAGCACGTAGACGCGTTTCTGAAGAGAAATCGGTCTGTAGTTCTTCAAGAGAGCGTTGTCACCTTTCTTGAAGAACAAGACCACCGCACTTCTGCTCCACACCTCCGGTGTAGTGCCACCATGGAGAACGGAATTAAAGAGCTTCTGATGGACTTCAAGTACCGGTTTTCCACCCGCTTTCAAAGCTGCGTTGTAATTCTATCCTCGCCTGGGGCCTTGCCGTTTTTAAGGTGCTGGATTCTAATCTCGCTCAGACTGACGTCCGGGATATCATCGGAATAGTGTCGGATGAGACTCACTCTTGGATCGTTACTCACACTTACGTGTGGCTCCAACCATGATGTGTACAGCTGCCCATAGAACCTCTCAATCTCACTCAAAATCTTAGTCTCCGGTTCTCTACACTCAACATACGAAACACAGCAGTGTCAAGCTGCCATTTTACTCTGGTATACTGTGAGAGCGTGATTCTTCCCCAGTCGAGCCGACTCATTCGTGCTACAACTATACTACTAATATAGCTGCAGTATGGCTCTACCACGTAAAAAATACATACATACCGGTCAAATTCATAACCCTCCTTTTTGCTTTGCCGTAGTCGGTTAAAAAATAAAATATTGTATCTATACATATAAATAAAATTGAAGCATTTGGTCCGAGTATAATAAAACTTCGTGAACAGATGAGAAGCAATGGAAGGGGTTATCTAGTCTATATTTTAACTGTAAACTTGATTTTATCTTTACAAAAACGGGAAAATTAATAAAATTAATGTTCTTTGATTTTGTAAAAGTTAAAAGCCCCGGGTAAGCCTGAGTGGGTCGCAAGTAGTAAATAAATGTAATATTGGTTATATATAAATCCATGTACCTACTGTAAAACATATCATATTGTATTTGCCAACATATCAAAACACATTTGTAAATCATTTTTCAAAAATCCACAATGAATAAAAATCATAAATACACAGTCAGGTCATAAGTATTGTCACACAGTAAAAACTTTTCTTTTAGAATGCTGACCACAAAAAAGTTTATTAAATTCGAATTTCGAATTGTTCATGAAAATAAAACTGTATACTTTTTAGAATTTTACTCATTTTTAGTGGACGCTTAAAGAAGACATTGTTGGAGTTATTGCGATGCATCGTTGCGGTTACGCGCCATTTCAAATTTTTTACATACTGAAAATTTTGAATATAACCAAAAGATTCGTTTATCTTACCATCAAACGATACAATGAAGACTCTAGTGTAGATGACAGGTCAAGAAGTGGTCGCCCTCGGTCTGTTAGGACTCCAGCAGTGATAAAAGCTGTGAAGGCGCGAATTCAAAGAAATCCCAAACGTAAGCAAAAACTGTTGGCCTTCAGATGGGGTTAAGCAGAACCACGGTGAAAAGGGGGTTAAATGAAGACTTAGGGATTTGGGCATATCGAAGTAAAACAGGACATCGTTTGAATGCTCGTCTAATGGAGCTGAGAATGGAGAGATGCCGCACTTTGTTGAAGCGGTACGCGGGAAAAAAATATCGGGAAATTCTTTTTTCGGATGAAAAAATTTTTACCGTAGAAGAGAGCTACAACAAACAAAATGATAAGGTGTACGCACACAGTAGTGAAAAAGCGAGCAACCGTATTCCGCATGTCCAACGAGGTCATTTTCCATCCTCGCTCATGGTATGGTTGGGAGTTTCTTATTGGGGCTTAACACAGGTACATTTTTGTGAGAAAGGTGTAAAAACGAATGCAGTTGTGTATCAAAATACAGTCCTGACGAACCTTGTGGAACCTGTTTGTCATACCATGTTCAATAACAGGCACTAGGTATTCCAACAAAATTCGGCGCCAGCTCATAAAGCGAAGAGCACACAAGACTGGCTGGCGGCACGTGAAATCGACTTCATCCGGCACGAAGACTGGCCCTCCTCCAGTCCAGATTTGAATCCGTTAGATTACAAGATATGGCAACACTTGGAGGAAAAGGCGTGCTCAAAGCCTCATCCCAATTTGGAGTCACTCAAGACATCCTTGATTAAGGCAGCCGCCGATATTGACATGGACCTCGTTCGTGCTGCGATAGACGACTGGCCGCGCAGATTGAAGGCCTGTATTCAAATTCACGGAGGTCATTTTGAATAAACTTTAGTGTCATAAGAATTCACGTTTTGTTAAGTTCATTTTGGTATATAAATGGTTACATAATGAATAAACTTGTTTCAATTATTTTGTATTAAACATGTGACAGAATTTATGACCTGACTAGGTATGTATAAAATCATTGAAATTCGATTACCAATAGGGTTCGATTCGAATAAACACTCAATTTTGCTATTTGATGATTGAACGTCACATTCGCAGACGGGTATCGAGGTAAACACAACATCGGATAAGGGTACGTTTAAAGTATTAATGTAAATTAGGTGAAAAGTATTAATTTATACGTAGTAATGCCACACTGCACTGTAGTATGACTATAAAAAGTAACTATTTTAATTCCCGACGTTTCGGGAATTAAAATAGTAAATTAAACACGATAAAATGCGTAAAAAATAGTTTTATACAATATAAAAAGTACTCTGCGACTGGCAATAGGAAGGCGGCTGTCAGCAAATTGATGCGTGAAGCCATAGATCGAATTAAGTAGAGCACCTTGGAGGAGGCCTAAGTCCAGCAGTGGACTGCCGTAGGCTGTTGATGATAATGACGATAATTTCATAGGTAAAGATCTACTATATACCTATTCTGTATAATTATTATAAAACATTTTTTTGGCAACAGTTATACGAAAAAACAAAACTGACCTCAATGTGCAATCAAACTTGTGGAGATTCATTCACTTGTTAGTTGACTAAGAGAAATGTCAAAATATAGTCTTTCGATACATGGCAATATAATCATTCCGTATAAGCCAAATTTAAAATCTAAAGATCTGTGACAAATCAACTATTTATATTCGATGTTCTTCTTTTAAATATCGATTTCGATTCAATTAAATTATTATTTATTACTGTATATTTTTTAATTGACTTTAATAAATCAATGGCAATGGCCTATGTCTCTGGCCTAGTACGGGCCTGTGACGAGATAATTACATGAATAAAACTTTTATCAAAAACTGGTTACATTCAAGTGTTACAAAGTACTGAAAACGCTGTCATCATTTTAATAAAAACTACGAAGAAAAAAATTACATTTAATTTAGCCTAAAATAATTTCCGTTGGATAGAATAAAAATCAAAAGCTATTTCTTACATGTTATACAACTATATCATACGTATTCTTACTGTAGTAAAATGTTGTTATTACACGATAAAAGAAACTTGTACGATATAAACCAGATGACGCTCGTTCATTTGATATAAACGGAAGAAAATAATTTATCAACTCAGAAATCAAATGTGTTTACTTCTTTGATATACGTCGGCAAAAAGTAGACGAAATAAAAATAAAGTGATGTTACCGAAATATTTTTCTGTCATATTATTAAATATTTACGAACTGATACACGTTGAACGACGAAATAAATATTACAGATTACAGATGAAGTTATCGAACCGATTTGTTTCATTATATATTTTTGATAAGCATGTATCCTTCAGTGATACGATTATAAGAGTAAATATTCTTATAATTTCATTCATACTATTTTATAATAAAAAAAGTAGAAAGATAATACTTTTCTTCCAATTTCAATTACCCATAACGCCATATAGTAGCGGTGCAAGGGATTATCATACTACCTCATGTCATCCTGTGGATATCGTAATAAGCGACAGAGGGAAATAAAAATAGAATTACAACAGATCTTACGTGGTAGAGCCATGCTACAGCAAAATCACTGGTATAGTTGTAGTACGAATGGTTCGGCTCGACCGGGGAAGGACCATGCTCTCACAGAATACCAGCGTAACATAGCAGCTTAATGCTGCTGTGTTTCGTATGGTGAGTGTAAAGAACCGGAGACCCTTTTTACTGGAAAAAGAGGCATTCCATCTTAGTCCTCACGGGTGACAACGCATTTTCATTTTGATTCGTAATCAAGGATAGATGTAGATGTCTATGGGCCGCAGCAACCGCTTACCAGGTGGACTGTGTGCTCGTTTGTCACCCTTATCCTATAAAAAATGGGCAACAGCATCATCCCGAATATAATTCAAAAACTAAAAGCTGTGAAATCCCGCCTACTAATAAAAATATGGCATGCAGCGGTTCAAGTGGTTCATGTGGCCCCTGTGGCCCTTGAGAACCTTGTAGTCCATCCTGTGGGCTCCACAGGATAGACCATTTAAGTCCATGCTGTGGACTTTACAGACCTTGTTTCGGTCTTAACAGTCCATGGTGTGAACTCTGCGATCCGCGAAGTGTGGTCCATGTTTTTATGCTTGTGGTCGTGCCACAGCCGTGCGTACCTTGGGGACCCTGTAATGATTGCTTGCTTGCGTGGCAATGATGGCAAATATCGTATGAGGTAATGTATGGGCTACGAATTTGACTTTCACATATAAAATTTTGTATAAATTTATTATAAGCATACATTTTAACAAATCTACGTAAACCTCAACACCATTAGCAGCCACTATAAAAAAAATAATGAAACATATCACTATTTTTTATTCATAATCATCATCATTACAGCCCTTTACACGTCCACTGCTGAAAATAGGCCTCCCCCAAGGAATGCCACAAAGCACGGTCCTGAACCACCTGCATCCATCGACTTCCAGCATGTCTCACCAGGTCCAGGTCACTCCATCTAGTAGGGGGTCAACCTACACTTCGTCTACCGGTACGAGGCTGCCACTCGAGAACCTTTCTTCCCCATCGTTTGTCGGTTCTTTGAGCTATATGGCCGGCCCACTGCCACTTCAGCTTACTAATCCGTTGGGTTATGTCGGTTACTCTGGTTCTACTGCGGATATCCTCATTTCTAAGTTTATCACGCATTTTTTATTACTCTTCCATAATATTCAGATAAAATGTTTCATAAATATTATTTAGCGTCATTTACTGCCTACATAACAAATTTTACGGATATCTGTCCCTCGATTACGGAAATTGTCGTCGTAGACTAGGCTTTTATTATAAATCGTGAACAGACAAATTTTCTATAGATTTATTATTTGTACAGATTAAAAAAATTGAATTCCTCCAAGGTTGTAAGCGTGACTGCTGATTACATGGTCCCAAGTTTGAATCCTGGGCCGAACCAAAATCGGTAATAGTTTTTTCTCTGTCAAGAAATTCTTAGGAGTAGCGTAAAACCAAGAAGTTGGCGGTGTTTCACCCTCATGCCTTTGAAAGTACGTAAAGTCGTTGGTCCTGCGCTTAAACTATCTCCGGTCATATTGGATTGTCGTCTCATCGGAAACTGAGAGTGAATAATTGACCTTATAATAATCGACAAGGAATGCTACAAAACACGCTCCTGAGCCAACTGCATCCATCACCTATGATGATGAATACGTCGATTATACCATTATAATTTAAATTATGCTTGCAGAGTTTCAAGTGAAACGAACCAAACTAATGCATGATTAAATATATGCTTAAAATAAGTTTTAATGTTATAGTAATAATAATGTTTTCCAGAAAAACCGAATAACTGATTTTGGCCTGACTTGGGATTCGAACCCAGGACCTCATTATCAATAATCGAGTTTACGACCATTAGACCAACGAGGCATGTAATTAAAAAAACACAGCATCTATCAGTGTATAAATCCTTAATATCACTTTAGACAAATTTTTCAAATGTCTTTTCCATATATTTTTTCTATTGCTAAAATCGAAAATTCTAATCAGTTGAATTCTTTTTGACGTATGTTAGTAATGCGTCGTCTAGACATAAGTGATATTATGTGTAAATGATTTTTAAATGAAATAACAAGCCAAAAATTGCATATGCCATCAAAAACATGACTTGTAAAAAAAACAAGTCTCGTAACTCAGTTCTTACCGTAAAAAGTTGTGAGATCCATGTAATACAAAGTCGGTTAATTTATTCAGTCCCTACTTAAGGGTCCTTCTGTCTTAAGTTATTACGTAATTAGCTAACCTAACAACATCTTATAGTGACCACATCAATACTAAAATTCTTTTATACTTTAAATAAATAGATTGACTTGGCCATCGCATGAAAACACAATGTATCTCTCAAGTAATACATATTATATTAAATTAGATTGTTACTGATGATCGGTCAGTCAGTGAGTGACAAAATTAAGAAACTTTGACTAGTTATAATTCTTAAACGACTGACTCAAATTTAATGAAATTTGAAATATACTGAGTTTATACAATGTTTACTTGGCTACTGAAAATTCAGGTTTTTAGTTTTATCCACAACGAAGTTATAGTGTTTTTAAAATGGCCTGAACTGCTTCGAGAAAAGGATGGTACGGCCGTGCCGCTTTTTTGCTCGACTTGGCGGGGGCACTGCCATCCCCTCAGATTCATATTATTGGCATTATTTATTATTTTTGTAAAGTTGCAGATATATCCTTAGAATCAATGGTTTTTAAATTTCAGGTCCCAACAAATCCCCATCGCAATCAAACGAGTCTCGAGAGATCCCTAAATTAATCAAAAAGTAACAAATAAACTGGTTTTTATAGAATAAGGGTGACTAACGAGCCTAAATGCATCGATAACCCAGAGTACTAGAATGGAATGCCGCGTTTTCAGTAAAAGTGTGTCCGGTTCTCTAAACTCACCATACGAAACACAGCAACAGTATACTGCTATATTACACTGGTATTGTGTGAGAGTGGTCTTTCTCTGGTCGCGCCGACCCATTCTAACTACAGCCATTATATAGTTACAATATGGTTCTACCATGTATAAATGAAGTATAAAATGAACTTTTTGATTTTCCTACATTATAAATTAATATATTACTAAATTGCTTAGCTAGGTCGCCTTTGTTTCGCAACGCCTTGGCACGTGCCGCATCTTGTCAAAGGCGCCACCTCGACACAGAATAAATAATATTACTACGTACAGAAGTTGAACTCCTTTGACGTTGACTGCTTGCCGACGTTTTAATAGCCTACATAATTATTACTAGTCAGATAAATCACGCACACAAGCTAAATAAATCTATATCGCTGCGCGCGATTACTTTGCATCTTTTCTCCTTCCTTCGTCACAACGGTCTTTCCGTGGTTACTAAGAACTGAAAAAAAATACATCGCGAAGTGTTAAGTTACTTGGGTAAAGTACCTATTCTGACTATGAACGACCATATTTCCGCAACGATTTGAGTTCTGTGATGCCCAATGCATGCAACTTGTAAGGCCGTTCATCGGGAATCGTGATGCTTGGCTCGTAAGACATAGCTTGATAGAGTAAACAACAAATAAATTAAGATTCCTAACAGAAATGTGATTATATTCTACTTAGTTAAAAATCATCTAAACAAAGTATTAATTTCAGTATTTTGTGTTATTTTAACTTAAAATATTTTAATTACAAAAGATAAGTATTAGTACTTGGGTAGTGATGTAAATTTCAAATAAGTTTTGTAATAGTGTACTTATATATTCCTACTGTAGTTAAATTATTACTTAATTCTTTTTTCGCTATAAGTACCTATCTAACATAAAAAAATGAAATAAATTCACCTTCCATTATCCTTCGGTATAACTTAAAAAATTATATATTTATCTAAATCCTTTTGTTTGCTCATTAAGCATCCCCGCTACTATAATTAGGAACGACGTATTGTCAATATAATTTATGAAATATATAGGTAATATACATATATATTATTCCTAAATTACATTTAAACATTTTTTAACTATTTTATCCTACAATTAAATATACTAAACACTAAACTAAAACTATTTTGACGAGTTTTTCAACAAGTATTTACAAAAAAACCATTTACGTAAACAGCGTTAAATTACTTTAAAATTCAATCGCCAAGAACGTGCTAGCCCCGACTGCGTTCTAATGGATGCCATACTCGATCAAGTTTACCGTCAAATTTGCAGCGCACTTGAAGCGGCGTCCAGTTTGCAGTGCATCCATATAGACCACTCACGTTCAAGTTCGCCGTCAAGTTTGCATGATGCCGCATCAGTTGAAACCATGGCGTCACTAGTGACGGACGACGATGCTTTAGCCATCCTAGGCTTATTGCTCGCAATTATTACTTTGCAAAAACTGGTTAATAAAACGAAAAAAGTTATCTCAATAGTAAATAATAAAAAATTTAAAACAGACAAGTGACGGCTCCGTGGCGCAGTGGCTTAGTAATGAGTTGCAGCGCTAAGAGCCGCGGGTTCGAATCCCGGACGTAACAAGTATTTATATGACCCACAAATAATTGTTCTGGGTCTGTTCTATGTATGTAAACTGTACCTGCGATACAGAAGAAAATTCTAGTGGGGAAGTAACGTTTTTTAAAAAGAGAGGAAGAGAGACAACTAATGAAATTAAAATTTTTGTACAACCGACTTCAATACGAATACGCATTATTATGGATAATTCCAAAAGTACTAGTCAGATCTTGATCAAATTTATGTGATGTTTAAATTATAAGCACCAGCTTTCAAATAAAATAGAATCATCAGAACCGATTCATCTAGGAAAAAGTTCTGAGGTTACACACATTAAAAAAACAGTCGAATTGAGTACCTTCTTTTTTAAAGTCGGTTAAAATGGTAAGTAGGTCAATTGTCTGAGTTTCAAAGACGTTTTGTTATAATATTAATTTTCCTCGATGTTGCTTATTAACCTTCCCCACATTGAACAATAAAGTTTTGGCTTAGCAATGAGTTGCAACGCTGGGGTCGCGGGTTCGAATCCCGCACGGAACAAATATTTGTATTTGTATATGTGTAGATGTTTGTCCTCGTACAATTTATGTTTGTTAACTGCCTCCACAATACAAGAGAAAATCCTAGTGTGGAGGTAACGTTTATTTAACAAAATAGAAAAAAATAGAAACTAGAACAGGTAAATGAAATTGTATACTTGGGGAGTGCTTTTAGCCGGGATGGAAGATGTGATTTAGATGTGGACAGGTGTGTCGCTGCCGGGAACAAAGTCAATGGTGCCCTGACTGCGTTAGTCAAAAGGCAAGGCGTAGTGAAGAGTGCACGCCTTGCAATACATAACGCAGTGTTGGTACCGACTTTGTTATATGGCAGCGAAACCTGGGTATGCCAGAAGAAGCATAAAAGCAAGTTGAATGCAGTGGAGATGCGATCTCTTCGTAAAATGTGCGGCGTCACCATGGCTGACCGAAAGCGAAACGAAGAGATTCGCAATATGGCAGGTTTGAAAGATGACCTTATCACAAAAATTGATAAGGGCGTGCTTCGATGGTTTGGGCACGTTGAGCGAATGAGTGAAGACCGAATGGTGAAGAAAATATATAGCGCGAAAGTTAATATTAAAAGGTGTCGAGGTAGACCGAGACTAACTTTCGAAGACCATGTGAGCAAATTGCTCGAAGAGGGGAGGGTCAAGAGTACTCGGATACCTAGACGTGCATGTATGAAGAAGATGATGAATCTGAAAGAAGCGAAAGAGGTATGTAAGGATCGTGACACTTGGCGATCAGTTCTCTCTGGCTACCCCGTCAGGGATTGTGCGTGACGATAAGTAAGTAAGTAAGAAAAAATATTTATACATTGCATAAAACTTCGGTGTAATCTACTATATACCGCGTGCACGCGTCTTCGCTTGCCGAAGCCGACTAACGTCATGCATACTTGACCGCTCATACACACGTTCAAGTTTACATGACGCTGCAAGCTTGATCAAGTCGGCAGAATCGAAATTCAATTTTTGCTTCAAGTAGACTTGTCATGCACACCCATAGCCATACACCGTGAAGTTTACCGGACGCCGCTTCAAGTACAAGTATTTGCTTACTACAAATTTGTAAGTAATTACTTTTCGCAGGTAGTAAGAATGACAGAGGCCTGAACGCGACAGCAAAGGTCTCCGCTTGCGGCGTACTCCCAGGCAGGAGAATTTGGCATTTTAAAACGAAGCACCGTAGTGAAAGGTTTTTTGCTACCTAGCTTATGTTTATTATTTAGATTAGTATTTTGTTACAATAACCATAAGAATGAAATAGTATTCTATTTTATTCTTAGAATAGAAAAACATTTATTTAACACAGTAAAAAATATTAAAATAAAAGCAAAATAATAAGTACCCCTCCGGGTGTACCGACACAATCTAAGCGTACAGACTATACTTCAGTGCGGTCTCCACGCTATGACACATCTACATATATATATTATATAATATTAAGTAAGATAAATTATAATTTTTATACTTTAAAGTATTTTTAATTCAAAAGTAGAATATTGATGTAACGTGGCAAAAGAGCTCATACTTTGGTGGATAATTTTTTGAAGAAGTTTAAAGGTGATAAACAAGCTCACAGTCCATTTGATAGAAAGTAAACGTTGTAGTCTATAGAATATATCTAACAAGATCTGTCTTCAACTAAGAATCAAAATACTGATACATTGTCATCCCTAAAGACTAAGATGAAAGAGTCTCCGGTTGTCGTCACTAAATATACGAAATAAAGCAGTATTATGCTGCTATTTCACGCTGGTATTGTGCGTGGAAAGAATGAATGAGGAAAGAGTGGCAAAGAAAATTTGTGCTGAGATGTGAGTGGTGTAGCCAGCAGGTAGACGCACTAGAAGGAAGTTCATCGACCAAATTGGCGCTGTTTTGATGACGAGCCAAATCAAGAGAACACTTAACCCACGAGATTATATTCTGCGTGTTTTCGTATATATGGTAGTCGAGATTTATTGGTGTGATGAAGCGAGAGACATGTGTCAACATAATGATTTTTGGAATACCGTAATCTCTGTCTGCCCCGCTAGGTGACAGCTGCGTGAGCGTGATCCTTCTCTGGGCGAGCCGACCCATTTATGCGGCAATCATTATCACAGAGTACTTTTTATCTTCCGACTTCCAAACAGGAGCCGGTACTCAATTCGACTGTATGTTTTTTTTATGTGTGTTACCTCATAACTTTGTACTGGGCGAACCGATTTCAATTATTCTTTTTTTATATAAAAGCTGATAGTTCTCGTGTGGTCCCATATGAATTAAGGTCAGACCAATGGTTATTGACTTATTCTTAAATAACCTATATTGAAGTCGCTTATATTGAAGTCGGCTGTACAAAATTATTGATTTTTAATTATAGTGATAGTACAGTGCTGCGTGGCGTCATTACGTATAAAATAATTGAAGTATTAAATCTGTTTACGATTGTTACGGCTTGCAACTGCCTTGAAAAGAGTAGATTCCTCCCGGGCCCTGAAGGACGAACCTACAAGCAGGTGCAAGTCGGGCCTCACAAAGCCAAGTGGAAAGTCCTTAACTGCAATGAACTATAAGGGGCGACAGCCCGTTAATGGGAAGGCACTCACCTGCTTCTGGAGCGGAGACGGTTCACCAGGATCTGCCCGGCTGATGGAAGTGTAGTGAATGTATGTGTTAATTGTATGAAGCTGTGTGTAAGTGGCCTGGGCTAGATGACACATTACTGTCCTGGAGAAGGTATCCTCTGGTCGCTCCGGAACTATTCTCTTCTTGAGGCAACCTTTCAGTCTAGTCACGAAACGATACAGCCAAAGAAGAAGTTCAGAAGAAAATCACTATCAGAGTTGCACAATTAATTTAACCGAAGTTAATAAGTCTTTTAAGAACACACGGGTTCTCGTGGACACAACGATTTTCGCGGGTTTTTACGTTCGTAACAAAATAAGCGCTAAAAACTAAAAACGTCCGTCGACTCGAAGTCCGTCCGTGGAATGTGACCGAGGAGGGGGCCGGGCGATCTTGTGACAGGTGCTATACCCCGCGCGTACGTTTAACAAATTCACGTTTCAAAAATTTAATATTTTTTGCCTAAACAAACCCCTGCCCGGACATAAGGAATTATGTCCGCGAGTAGATTGGCAAACAGGACAAGGTCGCGACGGCACGTTGCAAGACCGAATCTCCGACCAAAACCTCGGCCACTCTAGGCACCCCATCTGATGCAAACGACAACTTAACAATACAAAGGTAAAGCGTTGGGTTCTTTAACCAACACGAGGTCTCCAACCCGAGGAGGATCCGTCTTGTCGGACCACTTAACGCGCTGCTGCATAAAATGTAGGTCCCCAAAGACCATCGGTACCAAAAACTCAGAGTCATCTGTTGTAGCAGGTTAAATCTGTTCAACCGCGAAAAGTTCGTTTCCCTGAAGGGGTACTCGGGCAGGGCGTTAAGCGGCTGGCCAATCAGGAAGTGTCCCGGGGTTAGAACCTCCAAATCATTCGGGTCGGATGAGAGGGGACAGAGGGGCCGAGAGTTGAGAACCGCCTCAATTTTACAGAATAAAGTGGCGAGTTCCTCAAATGTCAAAATAGTTTCACCAATAACGCGACGGAGATGCGTTTTTGCAACTTTGACCACCGCCTCGAAAATACCGCCCCAGTGGGGACACGCCGGAGGGTCGAATTTCCACTGGATGCCCCTTTTTGACATAGCATTGCCTAAATAAGTCCGGTGGCTGGACAGAAATTCGACGACCTCCTTTAGATACCTATCCGTGCCATTATAATTCGTTCCGCAATCCGACCGGTTCGAACGGTTCGGTTCGACTCGAAATGGCCAAACGTGGCCAAGAAGGCTTCCGTGCTGAGGGCGCTTACAAGTTCCAAGTGAACGGCCTTAGTGGATAGGCACACGAAGACGCAAAGATAGGGCTTATGCGAACGCGCCTTACGAAGGTTAGAGGACTTGACGAGGAAGGGGCCAGCAAAGTCTGTTCCAACTCCAGCGAATTGATCGGATGGCCCTGACGCGGTCGGGCGGTAAGTCACCCATCAGAGGCTGCGATATGGGGCCCTTCAGTTTATAACAAGGGATGCACTTAAAGATGACGCTCCGAATGGTGCGTCGGCCAGCCAAAATCAACCCGAAAGTCGACCCGACGGCCGGTATTGTTCTGGAAGAACAACTCGTACTCACGGTCCAGAGGATTGATTCGAGCCGCATGTGGTGGTTCCTCAATTTCCCAGAACCGCTGGACGGCGTCCGAAAGGGACACGCCCACAACTGAGAGCGGGTCGGCCGTCGGAGGGGGAGGAGACCACATAACCGGTCCAAAGAAGCTGTGCCCAAATATCGTGGACATGGCTGACAGGCTATCGGGCTGTAGAGCTCGTATCTCACCTAACATTATGAACCCCAGCGTGTCGGCCCCCAGTAACAAATCTATAGGCCCCGGTTGGGCCCACCGAGGGTCTGCCGGTCTCAAACCCGACGCACAGCGAACCGCGCTGTCATTTATACGAACGTTAGGGAGAAACCCTATGATGTCATCGAGGACATTTACCTTGACTAAAATGCGAAGGTGTTCGCTGGCAGGGCTGAACACCAACTCCGCTTGTCCCCTAGGAGCAGGAGGCTCGGCACCTCCGATACCTACCATCGGACGTGATTCAGAGCTCCAGGGGAGCCCCAGTCTTCCCACCAACCAAGTGGAGGCCACACTACGTTGGGAATCCGAATCCAATAGAGCTCGAACCGTTAAGCGGTCGCCGTTCGGGTTATACACCTTCACTGAGGCCGTCGGCAATAGAACAGTTTGACAGGTGGACTGCTGACGGCTCAAAGGCTCAGTGGAGGCGGCCATGGCGGGAGCTAGGGCGGCAGCCTCCTATCTGGAGCTGCCTCGGTCGGACCGGCACCCGAATCGGGGGCCCCGAGAGCGGCACTCCGACGGCATCCCGATGACCCTCGACTGGAATTCCCCGAACGGGCCGACCTGGGAAAATTCGGGGATCCTCGGCTCCGAGGTCCGGGACCAATACGCGGCCTCCGGAACCCGGTAATACCGGCACCGACCAAAGGGGGGCGGGCGGCGTTCCAGTCGCGGCCACTCAGCCAACGGGGGTGAGAACGGTCTAGCTGACCGCTAAGTGGCTGCGAATCCACTCTCAACCAGATGAGGGGGGGTGACTACCCCCCCGCCCCTGGGGGAACGACTCCCCGACCAGTCGGGGGAGGGACTCCCTTCAGAACGATGGGTGCCGTGGTTAACCGGCGAGCGTCGAGCTTCGCCCGACAGAGGGCGTAGCGGAGCGCCGCGCGCACCTAGGCACAACATGATATGGTGGTTGCCCTGGCTGTGCGTGCAGGGCCGCTGGTGCGGGCAGTCTCGTTGTAAGTGCCTCTCCAGGCACGAGTAGCACCAGCGGCGCTCCCTGGCGATGGTTCGCCTCGCCAGAGCCGGCTTGCGCAACAACTTAGGGCACGACGTCGCTCTGTGGTCGGACGCTCGACAATAAGAGCAGGGAGGTGCCGCCCGGGCCCTCGACGGCGCCTGCTGCGTTCTCTTACTGCCTACACTGCTCCTCCAGGAACCGCAGCAGGTCCCTAAAGGGGGTAATATACGAGGTGCCATCCCCTCCGTACCTCTCTTCAAAATGGAGCCAAAGGTCGAGGGGCAGGCAGGACAGCACAATATGGAGTAACAGAAAAGACCACTCGTCCACCGGTAAATCCAGCCACCGCCGCAACGAGTTGCACGCAACGACGACTGGATTCACGATGTCCTCCCGTAGTCTGGTCCGTTCCCTCAGCAGCGGGAATAGAATAGAATAGAATAGAATAATTTTTTATTCAATATACTCGTAGATCACATGTGTAATTTTTATTGAAAGTCATTTTTTACTTTACCACTGGTTCGAAAAAAAAACCTCCGTCCTGGGAAGAACCAGCAAGAAACCCAGCGGGACTTTTTTTTTAAAGCAAATTTTACAATAATGGTTATACAACTATATAAGTACAAAATGTATTTTAGAAACAGCTTGGAAGCGATCACCTCATTCCCAGGGGTTATTATCAACCATGTATTCATTTATACTATTATAACCCTTTTTATACAGTTTCAACTTAACAAAACATTTAAACTTGCTAATAGAGAGAGCCTGTACACTTTCCGGGACCTTGTTGTAATAGCGTATACATTGCCCAAGGAATGAATTACTGACTCTGGAGTCGAGAAACTGGTATCACTAGCTTGTGTTTGTTCCTAGTGTTTACAGAATGCACATCACTTTTTTTACTAAAACTACCTTTGTTTTTGTGAACATACATTAAATTTTCGTAAATATACTGAGAGGCCAACGTTAATATATTTATTTCTTTAAATTTATCTCTAAGAGACTCTCTCAGTTTTAGGTTGTAAATAGCTCTAATGGCCCTCTTCTGTAAAACAAAAATAGTTTCTGAATCAGCCGCATGTCCCCATAGCAAAATCCCATAAGACAATATGCTATGGAAATAACTGAAATAAACTAATCTAGCTGTCTCGACACTAGTGAGACCTCTTATCTTTTTTACAGCATAGGCTGCAGAACTTAGTCTTCTTGCTAGTTTGGATATATGGGGGCCCCACTGAAGCTTTGCGTCGAGAGTGATGCCAAGAAAAACAGTGGATTCAACAGGGCTCAGTTCTTCCCCATTTAAAAACACATTGGTTCTCAGATTTTTAACATTCGTTGTTGTAAATTTAATACATTTAGTTTTATTTCCGTTTAAATGTAAATTATTAACGTTAAACCAATGCACTAATTTTGATATAGCATTATTCACTTCGTCACATTTAAATGATTGACGTTTAAGTTTAAAAATCAAAGAAGTATTATCAGCAAATAATACTATATCATGATTATCCTCTACAATAGAAGGTAAGTTATTAATATACACTAGAAATAGGAATGGGCCGAGAATTGAGCCCTGAGGGACACCCATTAGTACAGGTGAGCCGGAAGAACTTTTACCATTGATAATAACTTTCTGCATTCTATTACTTAAATATGAAATTATAAGTTTAAGCGCTGTGTTCTTGACACCATAGTACTGTAGCTTCCTGATTAATGTCTCATGGTGAACGCAGTCGAAGGCATTGGAAAGGTCACAAAATATACCCAAAGCATCCTCTCAATTCTCCCATGCACAAAAAATATGTTTAATAAGCTCAACTCCAGCGTCAGTTGTTGAGCGACTCCTTGTAAACCCCAATTGATTTCTATGTAGCAATTTATTAATATTATAGAAACTTAACATCTGATCTAAAATTATTTTTTCAAAAATTTCACTAAATGTTGATAGTACAGAAATTGGTCTAAAATTGGCGGGGTCTAATGTACTACCAGATTTAAATAAAGGTATGACTTTACTGAGTTTAATTAAATCAGGAAACACACCAGATTCGACGCTTGTATTAAATATAGTGGCTAGATAAGCTGCTATTATATCTATTATAGATAAAATAACTTTAACGGAAATCCCCCATAAATCTGCCGTTTTCTTAACATCAATAGTTTTAAAATATTTAACAATATCTTTTGGCAGTACTCTATGGAATTTAAAAGTATTTGAACAAGCCTTTACATTTTGTTTGAGCAATGATTCAGCGACAGTAGGAGAAGAGTTTAATGACTTAGTTGTCAAAAAAGGAACATCAGTAAAATATTTCTCAAAAGCCATAGCAACTTCTTGATCAGATCGGGTTAAATTATTGTTAATATTCAATTGAAAATCCGAGTTGCGCGGTTTGACCTTGCCCGTTTCACTATTTATTATTCTCCAGGTCATTTTAATTTTGTTAGATGCAGTTTTAATTTTGTTACTTAAATGTAAAGCCTTAGCTGTGGCGCACACTTATTTAAATATTTTAGAATATGTTTTTAAATAATCTCTAAATATAACACTACTATTATATGATCTTTCATTATAAAGCTCGTATAACTTTCGCCTACTCTTATAAATTCCTACTGTCGCCCATTCATTAAATGATTTGCGACTGTTAAAAGAGGAAGTTTTAGAAGTAAATATCCTACTAAATTCACAAGTTATAATTTTAAATAATGTACCATACAAATAATTAGCACTGTTTTTAAATGAAAGTAATGGAAGTCTTTTTATTATATTACTTCTAAACCTCTCCAAGCGATGTTCATTTATTGGAACAAACACAACTTTCTTATTTTTCTGTTTCTTGTGCATGTAAGGCAATGATACCAACTGTCCACAGTGATTTGAACTTAAATTTTGAATAATTGATTTATGCAAGGGCTTAATATCTGTAAAAATATTATCTATACAGGTCGCACTAGGCCCAGCAATACGTGTTGGTTCTAAGAATAAATTAACAAGATTATATGATTTAAACAATGAGCTAAACTTAATAGTAATGGAAGAAGTTTCAAGGAGATTGATGTTAAAGTCTCCACATATTACAACAGACTTGTTCTGTTTACTAAGTTTGAGCAAAACTTCTTCCACAATCCTTTCAAAATAGTCATAAGTAGCACATGGGGGTCTGTAAACACTTACAACAATGAGGTGCTCGAGCTCGACACAAGCCATTTCTACAGTTCGCCCAACAGAGAGGCTCACTATATCCTTACGTTCTTTATATAATAATGATTTATCTGCTAGTATTAAAGAGCCACCACGTAAACTTTTTTCTCTTTTGAAGGAACTGACCACCTGGTGATTTCTGAAATTAAACATGAAATTATAATCTTTTAGCCAATGTTCAGTAATACAAAGGATATGTATGTTGTTACTATTTAAAAACAATTCAACTTCTAATTCTTTGCCCATCATGCCTTGTATATTTTGATGCACCAGGTGTAAACAATTTTTATTACTTATTTGTGGGCTACATTCAAAGTTAATTAAACTCTTATTATTGCTAGAGATTGCCTCTATTGTCGCATTTACTAATTTAAATTAGTTGGAACTGATTCCAAATTAATTGTCAAATAATTATCCTGCCCAATAAAAGCAGTCCTGGTAGCCAAAAACTTGGCTGAGTTAAAAAGTAAATAATAAGATAGCACATTTGCTATCAGTCTTAAATTATATTTGGATAGGTAATACCTATCTTTTGTCTCTTGGGAGGTTCAGCAGCCCCCGAACATGCTCGTCAGCAATCCGCCGGACGTTGGCGTACCTTCCAGCGAGGAGGTCCCTGGCATTTTGGTAGGCGTCGTCCGACAGCTTAAGGTGGCCGACGACGCTCAGGACCTCCCCCTCCAGTGATGCCAGGAGGTACCCCATTTTCATTTTTTGGCAGGGGGTCAAGTCCCTCCGGGCGTCCACCAGGCTGTCAAACATACCGACGAAGGTCAGCCATTCCGAGAGGACCCCGGAGAACCTTGGCAGGTCCAGCGTGGGGAGTCGTCCTAACAGCTCAGGCTGAGTGGGCGGCTTCCGAGGGAACTCGAGCAGACCACTCAGCCGAGCCTCGCGCTCCTTCTCCGCGTCCTTGGCCCCCGCCTCGATGAAGTCATCCGTGAGTGCGAGGAACTGCTCGTAGTCCGCCCGGCAGGAGTCCAGGACACCCTTTTCCACCTCCGAGTCCTCGAGCTCAGCGTAAGCCTCCTCCATGGCAGCCCTTCGAGCATCGACCTGCTCGAGCCTCTTCCTCATGTTATAAACCCTATACGGTCGACCTATCAAAGCGTGTGCGCTAGTAGTCCAGCGCAGCTCAGTCCACAAGCAACGAATTAGTAGCTTGTGTGACGGCATCCCTACTAAATACAATTACTACGCGGCTCAAATATAAATCAATTAGCAAATAACAAATACAGTTCCTATCAATCGAGTTAAGTAGAAATAACACAATTATTAAATAAAATACAAGTTAATACGAAAAAACACAAATCAAATTAGCAAGTAACAACCCTAGTGCGATCAACAATTACCCGATTACGTGACAACCTTATCTACCTAGTTAAGGTACTTCGCCTTAAGAACTACGGTGAGTACTTAGCCTTAACAAATTCCCGCTTGTTAACCTACGGGCGTGGCGTTCCCAATCTACCCGCTAATAAACAAAAGCAGCGAGGAAAATAATTAAAACGTACAAAAAACAAAGGAATACTTTTACGTATTATTAATGTCACGGCCGTGGCGTGATTGAAATTCAATCAGCCACGCTACTGCTACCAAATGTTACGGCTTGCAACTGCCTTGACAAGAGTAGATTCCTCCCGGGCCCTGAAGGGCGAACCTACAAGCAGGTGCAAGTCGAGCCTCACAAAGCCAAGTGGAAAGTCCTTAATTGCAATGAACTATAAGGGGCGATAGCCCGTTAATGGGAAGGCACTCACCTGCTTCTGGAGCGGAGACGGTTCACCAGGATCTGCCCGGCTGATGAAAGTGTAGTGAATGTATGTGTTAATTGTATGAAGCTGTGTGTAAGTGGCCTGGGCTAGATGACACAATACTGTCTTGGAGAAGGTATCCTCTGGTCGCTCCGGAACTATTCCCTTCTTGAGGCACCCTTTCAGTCTAGTCACGTAACGGTACAGCCAAAGAAGAAGTTCAGAAGAAAATCACTATCAGAGTTAAACAATTAATTTAACCGAAGTTAATAAGTCTTTTAAGAACACACGGGTTCTCGTGGACACAACGGTTTTCGCGGGTTTTTACGTTCGTAACAAAATAGGCGCTAAAAACTAAAAACGTCGACTCGAAGTCCGTCCGTGGAATGTGACCGAGGAGGGGGGCCGGGCGACCTTATGACCGGTGCTATATATACCCCGCGCGTACGTTTAACAAATTCACGTTTCAAAAATTTAATATTTTTTGTCTAAACAACGATGTTGTGTCTACGCGATAAAACCAGTTCTTTCACTATCTCGATACCGTCCGCCGAATGTGACATTCAACCAAAAAGCAAAATTGGGTTTATAATCGAATTTAGATGTTTTCATACATATTTATTGTATTTTAGTCTTTGTGGGTTTTTGAGAAATTATTTTCAAATGTGTTGTGATCACTTTTTGCATTACTCTCTATCTGTTCATGAAGTTTCATTACAATCGGTTCAGCCATTTCAAAGAATAGTCCGGCATACAAATAACCTTAGCTTAATTAATATAAGGCAGTTATTTCAATATAACAGACTTACTTACTTACTTACTTATCTTCACGCACAATCCCTGGGTCTGGCACAATCGGGGTAGCCAGAGAGAACAGATCGCCAAGTGTCACGATCCTTACATACCTCTTTCGCTTCTTTCAGATTCATTATCTTCTTCATACATGCACGTCTAGGTATAAGAGTACTCTTGACCTTCCCCTCTTCGAGCAATTTGCTCACATGGTCTTCGAAAGTTAGTCTCGGTCTACCTCGACACCTTTTAATACTAACTTTCACGCTATATATTTTCTTAACCATTCGGTTTTCACTCATTCGCTCAACGTGCCCAAACCATCGAAGCACGCCCTTATCAATCAATCAATATAACAGACAGACACTTTAAATTTATTAACATATAATATACACCGATAGCACAGATTATTTAGCATAGAGTATTATTTAAGCATAGATTTTTACGAAGCGAATCAAAATAATTTACTAAGTTCGTGCTCTGGACGACTTGTCTTGCATGCTAAGAAGATACCAATTTACAGCTACTAGTGTTTGACTTTACAATTTAGTGTGTGAATAGGACGATAGCGTGTAACCAATGTTAGACCGCGGAAGTACACGGATAAAATAATGAATATTAAAAGAGCGAAATAAATGTTAACTTTCCTTTATTGTCGTGCAGGGTGGTATAAGAATATCTACTACACCAGATCGATCGTGGGTGTCAAAAAGTGAGTGAAGGAAACTGAAACTAGAGATGGGCAGCAGCATCTTCCCGATACCAACTCAAAATTATATAAAAGTACGCTTGCCAACACGCCTGGCGAGCGTGGTAACCATGGCAAAATCTCCACTGTGAGGCACTCTGTCAGGGAAGGCTGTGAGTAAATTCAGCACTGGACTTTTATAGACTGTGATGTTTTTATTAGTTTTTGAATCTACGAGAGATATTGGAAATGGAAACGAGAAATTTATTTATAGCTTCTGCAGGTTCTTCGCATATAAAAGTTGTTATTTTAGATTATCATAATATATATTTTTGTTATTCTACTGAAGTTATATTATTATGCTGTGTACACTTTTTTTGGATTGTAGTTTAGATCAACACCATCATACTTTTAATTTTAGAACTGTATATAACTACTGTCTGTTTGTGTACCTTATTCAATAACATAAATAAAAATAATATTTACCACACATCGTTTTGCTTCATCCATCTTTAATAAAACTCTCAAGTATCAAGGTGTAAACATGTTTCAACACCGCTTATTTGAAACATATTTTCCGATTATTATATTATATTGTATATTATATTATAAATACAGGGTATTTTTGAAACGCTTCCGAAAACAAAGACAGACGATAGAAGATACTACACCTTAGCACATGGGTCACAAATAAATTTGATCCCGACGAAAAAAAAATCATCTTTTCACAACGTTTTATTAACTTTATTCACGCTCCATCATGTTAGTACATCTAAATGAAATGATAATATCATAAAAAAAATCATGAAAATACTTAAACATAAAACCATCAATGGAATTACTGAATTATAATCAGCTGATTAAGGGTCAATGTACGTGAGAACGCAGAATTCGCAGAGGCCGCGCGCCCACTAGCCTAATGTGCCATACCATATCACAATACCTAATAATTTACAACACATGTCTAAATACCTAACTTATCTACTTAACCTACTATTTTGCCACTGTGCTTGTCTCCACGTAGCCACTTTAATTCGAATTCACAGGTAAAATAACCCAAATAACTGGTTCGATTCCCCGCTAATGAAAAAAATACTTAAATGATATGTAACCAAGGTGCACCATGTGTTTTATTCATCGTGTAGGTATGTTTATTATTCGATGTATTCAGTTATGTACTTATTCAAATCAGTTCAGTACTAAGTTACTTAAAAAAATTAGGTATGAAACAGCTTACCGCTCTAAATCCTCCGTGGTGACGTGCTCAATGAAACCAGGCACACGTTGTTGCTGGTCTAATAACCAACGGCAGAAAACTCGCCGGCGGTCGTGATCGCCGGGAACTAAAGCTTGCACTTTGTACACTTTGTTTGGGCGCATTCGGTTACAATTTAACACTTTGTGAACTGTACAGTATGACACACTTGTTCCATCCCGACGCCTTAACAATTTAGCGATACTTCGTGTACCTAGGTTCGGATTCCGGCGAACGACATTTAAAATGCGCTCCTCCGAGTGAACAGCCACTTGACTTCCACCTCCTGCCGCTACCAGAGCAATGAGCCGATTTTCCAACACTCGCTGAAATGCTGCTGTTATCAGTCAGCTGGAAGTCGAGCGGTCGGGAATTTCTCTCGGTAAATTCGCAATGCATGCGAAGCATTCCTGCGAGCTTCTATAAACGTACGCGTTAGGCATTATAAAAACAAAACAAGAAACTTAAAACGTTACAACAAGGATAATATCATTAAGTAATAAATAGCAAGTAATAACAACAATTATTTAATAAACAACACAATTAAACTGTTTCTTTAGATAGTCAACACGGAACTGATTTAAAAACTAAAATTATTAATCAAATACGCTAAAACAAATGCGCACAATGTAAAGTCCTTGACGCACTGGAGAACCTTCCACACACCGTTAAAGCGTTATGTATGTTAAGACATCGTCAACGTTTATTATTTATAAGTTTTATCCCTACGACTAATTTTCATATGGAATTTAAAAGTTATGGTTGTATGGGTGCTTAGAGTGTCAATAAAAGTCACCACATATAACGCACAAAACGTTTATTGTCTACAAATACACAGAACATTTAGTGCGGCGGATAATGTACAAGGTGAAAACAAAGGAAAGACAATTTAACACAAACAATAGAACTTATACACAACTCGATATGTACCTCGCGACTACAATAATTATATTAATGAATACGATAGCCCGGACAAGCGCACGATTGACATGTATTCTACGTCGATAGCAGATACGGACTGGCGGGGGGAACCCGCTCACGCGCAAGTCGATTGAGGCGTGGCCGTTTGACCTAGATACAGTCGTGAGTAGCTGTACCATAGTATAAAGACAGCTGTACGCTCACTCGCTGCCGCGCTTTGAAGTTCCAGGTTCGATATGCCTCCACATCACCCCCCTCTAGAGACCGTGATACGGGCGATAATACTCAGGGAATTTTACTCTCCTTCCTGATTTTGTACATTTTATTACATTATCTTTACTACAAAAAATTATTGAAATTAATAAACGTACCTAATTGGGTACTAAGTACTCACACAATTATAAACACTATCTCATCGTTATCTTTGATTTTGTATAAGAAATGAAAAATTAAAATAAAAATGAAACTTCGAAAAATCGCTCAGTGCCCAGGTTCAAGGCCAGCGTTTTTACGTGACGGGATCTATAAGCGTTCGACGTCCGCGAGTATATTGACCCTATTATCAGCTGATGTAATTTTTAAGTTTCATTGCTGGTTTTCTGTTTAAGTATTTTCAAGATTTTTTTTTATGAAATTATCGTTTCATTTAGATGTACTAACATGATGGAGCGTGAATAAAGTTAATAAAACGTTGTGAAAAGATGATTTTTTTTTCGTCGGAATCAAATTTATTTGTGACCCATGTGCTAAGGTGTAGTATCTTCTATCATCTGTCTTTGTTTTCGGGAGCGTTTCAAAAATACCCTGTATATGTGACACCACATCTGTTACCTTTTAAGTTTGAAGTTGTCTGCAAATATCTGTGGACTCCAGTAGCCAGTTTTTTTTAATATGAAAGAGAGCAAACGAGCATACGGCTCATCTGATGTTAAGTGACTACCGCCGCCCATGAACAACTGCAACACCAAGGTAATTGCAGATGCTTCGCTGGCCTTTTAAAAAAGAGTAGGCTCTTTTCTTGAACATCGCTAAACCGTATCGGCTCGGACAAATTGTTGGTGGTATTCGATTCCACAGGGAAGTTGTGCGAGAAAGAAAACCTCTTGTAAATCGTACAGTAGTGGACCGCCAATCATTCAGAAGGTATTGATGGTATCTCGAGTTCTGTCGCGATGTACGATGGTGAAATTGAGCGATTGGAATTAGTCCGAACAATTCCTCTGAGTACTCCCTGTGGTAGATACGATAGAAAAGGCAAAGCGATGCACATTGCTTCACAGGGCCAGTTACTGTAACATGACTGTAAGATCGTTTGTCATTTCAGTTTTGTAAATAAAAACACAATAATCATAGCATTCTTTGGAATTCAAGCAAACGATAAAAGAAAGTAATCATAAACTAGTTTTGTGTTTTAGTGGCTATAAAAGAGGTTTTATATTCTTTTACGTTTTATATTTCGATAAGTAACTTCTTCATACCTATTATTAAGAAGCTTGACAATTTGCCGTAGCGTATTGAAGTGACGTCCTACTAGGATGTTATTAATAACGTATTGTTGAAATTATGAAATTTTAAACAATAAGTATGTATATTTCAAAAATAGAGTATATTCGTTTTTTCTTTTCAATAAAGCATTTTAAAGAAAAGAGGGCAAACCAGAACGAAGATGGAAAGTGTCGACCGCCGCCCAGTAAATGTCCACTGATGGACAAAGTGTTCGCCCATTAATTCCAATTTGAGCTATAATAAAATAATAATATTATTTATAAAAATGAGGCATATTTAATGAGCACTATTCGTGTAATTATGTAACAAAACATTAGACTAATAACGTTACACAGCACTTCTGTTCCACGTCCCCGGGTAGTGGCAGGTAAGAATACTCACTACCCTATATCTTCCCGTGGCTGTCGTAAGAGGTGACAGAGGGAAACTGAGGCAAAAGCTGATGCAGCAGCATCTTTCTGATAACAGTAAAAAAACAATAAAAAATGCTGTTTCCGACACGCTCGCCAAGCGTGGCAACTATGGCAATATACCTCCCAAAGAATAAAGTTACGAAGAGACGGCCACCAGTCCCCGGCGGTCCCGCTATTCCTGACTCCGTTGGCGACCATGGTAACGGAGACGCAGGGGGTGCTAAAAATCTCCGGTGGAGGTTCGGTTGCTACCTACAACAACTCGACCTGGCAACTTATAACACACGCACCCTGAGGACTGACGAAAAAATTATGGAGCTGGAAGAAGAGATATACAAGTTGCGCTGGAATATTATAGGATTAACCGAGGTCCGAAGAGAGGCGGATGACACGGTAATCCTTGAATCCGGCAACTTATTCTATCATCGGGAGGGCGACCATCTGTCCCAAGGTGATGTCGGATTTATCGTCCACAAGTCTCTCGTCAAAAACGTTGTAAAGATTGGGAGTGTGTCAACGAGGGTTGTCTACCTTATACTCAGAATCACCAAACGGTATTCGCTATAGGACATACAGGTTTGCACACCAACCTCGGCACACCCCGATGAAGAGGCGGAGGAAATGTATGAGGGTATCTCTCGAGCCATGCATGTCTCGAAAACCCACTATACGGCGTTAATGGGAGACTTCAGCGCAAAACTAGGTATTAGAGAGAACGATGAGCTAAAAGTAGGAAAATTTGGAATAGGGCAACGGAACACGAGGGGGCAGCAGCTGGCCGACTTCATGGAGAAAGAAGAACTATATATGAAGAACTCTTTCTTTCAGAAGCGGCCCCACAGGAAAGGGATCTGGTCGAGCCCCGACGGCTCAACAATAAATGAGGTTGACTTCAGTATGACGACTAGACGGCAACTGCTCAGTGATGTCGTAGTGATCGCGAGGGTGAAAACTGGTAGCGATCACCGAATGGTCAGAGGCACACTGAACCTAAACGTTAAGTTGGAGAGGTGTCGCCTAATGAAGTCAACGCTCCATCCCTTAGTGCTCTAATCTAAAGTCCCGAAACCTTTCAGCTCGAGCTACGAAACCCTTTTCAGTGCCTAGAAGATTTCAATGTAGTTGATAATATGAATGACAAGCTCGTGAAAACTGTCCATGCAGTCAGAGCTAAGTTTTGCAAGACCCGCCGCAGAAGAACACAAAAACTCTTCGATCACACTCTTAATCTTATGGCTGTTAGATGGGAAATGAAGTTACAGTCTTCAGTAGATGTGATAACATACAGGCATTGAAGAGACAGAACTCCAATTGCATGCGTCGGGACTTACGCGACTTTAATATTGCTCGTATTGAAGAAGCGATCGAGCAGAACCAGGGTTCTAAAGTCTTTGCTAGAGATCTGTCTGCCAGAAAAAACGAACTGTTAAAGCTAAAGACCAAGTGTGGCAGCGTCGTTTCCGAGACACCTGAAATTTTGAGTGAGATTGAGAGGTTCTTTGGGCAGCTCATAACCGTTGGAACCACACGCAGGTGTAAAAATCCAGGATCAAGTCTTATCTGACACTATTCCGATGATATTCCGGACGTCAGCCTGAGCGAGATTAGAATGCCTTTCCAGCACCTTAAAAATGGCATGACTTCAGGCGAGGATGGAATTATATCGGAGCTTCTGAAAGCGGGTAGTAAACCGGTACTTTTAGTCCTTCAGAAGTTCTTTAATTCCGTCCTCCATGGTAACACATCAATATTAAAAATCTTTTATGTTTTAAATAGATTGACTTGGCCATCGCATTAAAACTCAATGTATCTCTCAAGTAATACATATTACATTAAAATTGTTTAAGATTGTTTAGTGCGATTGCCAAGTCAATTTATTTAAAACATAAAAGATTTTTAATATATCAATATTGGTCACTATAAGATGTTGTTAGGTTAGCTAATTACGTAATAACTTAAGACTGAAGGACCCTTAAGTAGGGACTGAATAAATTAACCGACTTGGTATAACATTGATCTTACAAAATTTTACCGTAGAAGAACTGAGTTGCGATACTTGGTTTTTTTATTACAAGTTATGTTTTTGATGGCATCTCATTTGTTTTTATAGATAGTTATATCTAGGTACCTATCTACACCTACTATTCTATTATATTATACATATATAGGTACACTGATTCATTCACTGCAAATGTAACTTTGTAATCCTATATATTTATATGGGATTACAAAGTCATTTATGCAGTCAGTGCATCTCGAAAACTGGACCGAAATTGCAAAATATTTTAATTTTTCCTTGATTTATATACTAAACAATAATTGTATTTCAAATTTGAAGCTCTACGTCTGCTAGAAGTGCCTTAGAGTTTTGATGATCGGTCAGTCAGTGAGTGACAAAATTAAGAAACTTTGACTAGTTATAACTCTTAAACTACTGATTCAAATTTAATGAAATTTGAAATATACTGAGGTTATACAATGCCTACTTGGCTACTGAAAATTCAGGCTTTTAGTTTTATCCACAACGAAGTTATAGTGTTTTTAAAATGGCCTGAACTGCTTCGAGAAAAGGATGGTACGGCCGTGCCGCTTTTTTGCTCGACTTGGCGGGGGCACTGCTGTGCCCCCAGATGTCTAGAATGAATGTAGAATATAAATGAATAGACTCATATTACTCCGTAATCGGAGTAAATATGAGTCTAATAATACAAGTCTAAATAAATCAATTTACACTCTTATTTATTATCCCAAGAACCTTGTTACGGCAGTTTTAATTTGACTTGTATCAATATTAACTTTATTTTTGAATAAATGTTTAATAATACGTTTACATTTATAATTTTTATAGGAACGGTTTAAAAAAAAAATTTTACGTGTAAAGTGGTACGAATCAGTCAACTCCCATAACCTATCTCTGCCACCGGTAATAGAATAGAATAGAATAGAATAATTTTTATTCAATATACATTACATGTGTAATTCTTATTGAAAGTCATTTTTTACTTTACCACTGGTTCGAAAAAATACCCTCTGTCCTGGGAAGAACCAGCAAGAAACCCAGCGGGACATTTTTTTTTAAATAAATTTTACAATATAAATGATTACGATCTATTTACAAAATTTATTTTAGAAACTGCTTGGCGCTTCAAAGCAGTTTCTAAACCGCCTCATTCCCAGGGGTTATTATCAACCATGTATTCATTTATACTATAATAACCCTTTTTATACAGTTTCAGCTTAATAAAACATTTAAACTTGGTAATAGAGAGAACCTGTACACTTTCCGGGACCTTGTTGTAATAGCGTATACATTGCCCCAAGAATGAATTACTGACTCTTTGGAGTCGAGAAACTGGCATCACTAGCTTGTATTTGTTCCAAGTGTTTACAGAATGTATATCACTTTTTTTACTAAAACTATCTTTGTTTTTGTGAACATACATTAAATTTTCGTAAATATACTGAGAGGCCAAAGTTAATATATTAATTTCTTTAAATTTATCTCTAAGAGACTCTCTCGGTTTTAGATTGTAATAGCTCTAATGGCCCTCTTCTGTAAAACAAAAATAGTTTCTGAATCAGCCGCATTTCCCCATAGCAAAATCCCATAAGACATTATGCTATGGAAATAACTAAAATAAACTAATCTAGCTTTCTAGACACTAGTGAGACCTCTAATCTTTTTTACAGCATAGGCTGCAGAACTTAGTCTGCTTGCTAATTTGGATATATGGGGGCCCCACTGAAGCTTTGCGTCAAGAGTGATGCCAAGAAAAACAGTGGATACAACAGGGCTCAATTCCTCCCAATTTAAAAACACATTGGTATTCAGATTTTTAACATTCGTTGTTGTAAATTTAACACAATTAGTTTTATTTCCGTTCAAATGCAAATTATTAACGTTAAACCAATGCACTAATTTTGATATAGCATTATTCACTTCGTCACATTTAAATGATTGACATTTAAGTTTAAAAATCAAGGAAGTATCATCAGCAAATAATACTATATCATGACTATCCCCTACAAGCTGAGGTAAGTCATTAATATACACCAGAAACAGGAATGGGCCGAGAATCGAGCCCTGGGGAACACCCATTAGTACAGGTGACCCGGAAGAACTTTTATCATTGATAATAACCTTCTGCTTTCTATTACTTAGATATGAAATAATAAGTTTAAGCGCTGTGTTCTTGACACCATAGTACTGTAGCTTCCTGATTAATATCTCATGGTGAACACAGTCGAAGGCCTTGGAAAGGTCACAAAATATACCCAAAGCATCCTCTGAATTCTCCCATGCACAAAAAATATGTTTAATAAGCTCAACTCCAGCGTCAGTTGTCGAGCGACCCCCTGTAAAACCGAATTGATTTTTATGTAGCAATTTATTAATATTAAAGAAACTTAACATCTGATCTAAAATAATTTTTTCAAAAATTTTACTTAATGTTGGCAGTACAGAAATTGGTCTAAAATTGGCGGGGTCTAATGTACTACCAGATTTAAATATAGGTATGACTTTACTATGTTTCATTAAATCAGGAAACACACCAGATTCGACGCTTATATTAAATATAGTGGCTAGATAAGGTGCCAATATATCTATTATAGATAAAATAACTTTAACGGAAATCCCCCATAAGTCTGCCGTTTTCTTAACATCAATAGTTTTAAAATATTTAACGATATCTTTTGGCAGTACTCTATGGAATTTAAAAGTATTTGAACAAGCCTTTACATTTTGTTTGAGCAATGATTCGGCGACAGTAGGAGAAGAATTTAATGATTTTGTTATCCAAAAAGGAACATCAGTAAAATGTTTCTCAAAAGCCATAGCAACTTCTTGATCAGATTGCGTTAAATTATTGTTAATATTCAATTGAAAATCCGAGTTGCGCGGTTTGACCTTGCCCGTTTCACTATTTATTATTCTCCAGGTCATTTTAATTTTGTCGGATGCACTTTTAATTTTGTTGCTTAAACGTAAAGCCTTAGCAGTGGAGCACACTTTTTTAAATATTTTAGAATATGTTTTTACATAATCTCTAAATATAACACTACTATTATATGATCTTTCATCATAAAGCTCGTATAACCTTCGCCTACTTTTATAAATTCCTACTGTCGCCCATTCATTAAATGATTTGCGACTGTTAAAAGAGAAAGTTTTAGAAGTAAATATTCTACTAAATTCACAACTTATAATTTTAAATAATTTAGCATACATATGATTAGCACTATTTTTAAACGAAAGTGATGGAAGTCTTTTTATTATATTACTTCTAAACCTCTCCAAGCAATGTTCATTTATTGGAACAAACAAAACTTTCTTATTTTTCAGTTTTTTGTGTATGTAAGGTAGTGATACCAACTGTCCACAGTGATCTGAACTTAAATTTTGAATAATTTATTTATGCAAGGGCTTAACATCTGTAAAAATGTTATCTATACAGGTCGCACTCGGCCCAGCAATACGTGTTGGTTCTAAGAATAAATTTTCGAGATTATACGATTTAAACAATGAGCTAAACTTAATACTAATGGAAGAAGTTTCAAGGAGATTGATATTAAAGTCTCCACATATTACAACAGACTTGTTCTGTTTACTAAGTTTGAGTAAAACTTCTTCCACAATCCTTTCAAAATGGTCATAACTAGCACATGGGGGTCTGTAAACACTTACAACAATGAGGTGCTCGAGCTCGACACAAGCCATTTCTACAGTTCGTTCAACAGAGAGGCTCACAATATCCTTACGTTCTTTATATAATAATGACTTATCTGCTAATATTAAGGAGCCACCACGTAAACTTTTTTCTCTATTGAAGGAACTGACCACCTGATGATTTCTGAAATTAAACATGAAATTATAATCTTTTAGCCAATGTTCCGTAATACAAAGGATGTGTATATTGTTACTATTTAAAAACAATTCAACTTCCAATTCTTTGCCCAACATGCCTTGTATATTTTGATGCACCAGGTGTAAACAATTGTTATTACTTATTTGTGGGCTGTATTTAAAATTAATTAAACTCTTATTATTACTAGAGATTGCCTCTATAGTCTCATTCACTAATTTAAATTAGTTGGAACTGATTCCAAATTAAATGTCAAATGATTATGCTCAATAAAAGCAGTCTTGGTAGCCAAAAACTTGGCTGAGTTAAAAAGTAAAAAATAAGATAGCACATTTGCTATCAGTCTTAAATTATATTTGGATAGGTAATACCTATCTTTTGTCCAAAACTTTTTTATTAAATTATTTATGTCAATAATATGAAATTTATGATTATTATCATTACAATTATATGTCAAATTTAAATTATTATTAAATATTAAATTATGCATTTGTATATTTAAATTATGTCTTAAATTATTTTCCTGTGGCAATCCCTGTATATAAGGCAGTGTAAACAAGACAATTTTGTGTACATTTAAGTTATTAAGTTGTTCAATATATCTTAATAACTGTTTGTTGTTTACACTGCCTCTTCTACCAACAATAATTATTATTGGACTATTTGGGAAAAATTTAGTAACAATAATTTTATTTAGGATGTCACTAAAAGATGCTCCAGGCATGCAGCAATTTGTAACTTTTTGTCCCTTTTAAGAGTTATTTAAAGTTATGCCTAGATTTTTTCCCATGTCATCGCTATAAACAATAATATTATTTTAGTAATATTTGAGTTATTTATTATTTTAATATCCTCTGCTATGGCACTGCCATAGAGTTTTGGTGGTGGTATAATATTATCAGCCCACACTGACTTTGAAGAATCTGGTATTGAGCGCTGACACTCACATTGATATTTAACTAAGGAGTTACATAAAAGTAAAAGTAAGAAGTAAGTAAGGAGTTACATAGAGTAACATAGAAGGGGATAAATGTATTGTGAATAGAATAGAATAGAATAATTTTTTATTCAATATTGATTATTACATAATTCTTATTGAAAGTCATTTTTTTTATTTACCACTGGTTCGGAAAATACCTCTGTACTGGGAAGAACCAGCAAGAAACCCAGCGGGATTTTTTTTCAAACATCACTTAACAGTAATTTCGTTTATACAATTTTAAATGATTTTTCATAGAACCAGCATGATGGCGATCACCTTATTCCCAGGGGTTATTTTCATTCATGTATTCCTTGATATTATAATAACCCTTTTTGTACAGTTTCTCTTTAATAAAACTTTTAAACTTGTTTATTGACAAACTTTGAATATGTTCTGTTTTGGTTGTAAAAGCGTATACAATGCCCCATAAATGAATTACTGATTCTGTAGAGTCTAGTTACTGGTATTACAAGCTTATGTTTGTTCCTAGTCTTTAAATTATGCACATCCTTATTCTTATTAAAGCTATTTATGTTTTTATGTACATACATTACATTTTCATAAATATATTGCGATGCCAAAGTTAATATGTTTATTTCTTTAAATTTTGGTCTGAGGGACTCTTTACAATTTAGATTATAAATCGCCCGAACGGTTCTCTTTTGCAAAACAAATATAGCTTCAATATCAGTCGCATTACCCCATAGCAAAATTCAATAAGACATTACGCTATGAAAGTAACTAAAATACACTAATCTAGCTGTCTCAACATCTGTGAGACTTCTAATCTTTCTTACAGCATATGCTGCAGAACTAAGTCTGCTTGCTAATTTACATATATGGGGGCCCCATTGAAGTTTCGCGTCAATAGTAATACCGAGAAAAACAGTGGTATCCACAAGACTCAACTCCTCCCCATTTAACAGCACATTGGTATTCGAATGTTTTACATTAGGTATTGTAAATTTAATACACTTTGTCTTATTGCCGTTAAAGAGCATATTGTTAGCGTTAAACCAATGTACTTATTTCGATAGAGCATTATTTACAGCGTCATAATTAATTAACTGCCGTTTGAGTTTGAAAATTAAAGAGGTATCGTCAGCAAATAATACTATATCGTGATTGTCCCCTACAAGATAAGGTAAGTCATTAATATAGATTAAAAACAGGAATGGGCCAAGAATCGAGCCCTGAGGAACGCCCATTGATACTACCGATCCGGAGGAACCTTTACCATTGATTACGACTTTTTGAGTTCTGTTACTTAAATATGAAGTAATAAGTCTAAACTCATATAAAAATTTATTTACACCGTAATGTTGTAGTTTTCTGATTAATGTCTCATGATGGACACAATCGAAAGCCTTGGAAAGGTCACAGAAAATACCTAACGCATCTTGTGGATTCTCCCAGGCATTAAAAATATATTTCATAAGCTCAACACCGGCGTCCGACGTCGAGCGACCCCTTGTAAAACCAAATTGGTTTTTATGAAGTAATTTATTTGTATTAAAAAAAATTAACAATTGATCCAAAATTATTTTCTCAAAAATTTTACTGAGAGTTGGTAGTACAGAAATAGGTCTAAAATTAGCGGGGTCCAATGTACTACCAGATTTAAATAAAGGTATTACTTTACTATACTTCATTAAATCAGGAAACACACCAGAATCGATACAAGTATTAAAAATAATAGCAAAATGAGGTGCAATTAAATCTATTATGGACGCAATAACTGTAACGGAAATCCCCCACAAATCTGCGGTTTTCTTTAAATTAATGGTTTTGAAGTATTTTACAATATCTTGCGGTAATACTTTTTCAAATCTAAATTCTTTTAAACAGGTCTTAACATTCTGTTTGAGTAATGACTCGGCGACAGTTGGAGAAATATTCAATGACTCTGTTGTCAAGATAGGAATATCATTGAAATATTTCTCAAATACCGCTGCGACTTCTTGATTTGATTTAGTCAATTCATGTAACTGGGTATGTGCCAACAACCTTATTATGTATTCTGACTCGTGTTTTGGACAGAACGAAAATTCTATAGTTTGCACAGCGGTATTGTTAGCAGTCAAAGAATCGCAACAGATTTCAGTCATAAAACATAAGTTTCTGATACCCGGACACACACATGAAGGCGGATAGTGACCACGCGGTTATTGAAAAAGCAAAAACGAAAACTTCTATGAATATCCATCACCCATGAGATTGGTTTCAATTGGTAAGAACTGTCTCTAATAGAAATTATAAATTTTCCGTTACCAAAATGACGAAAAACGATTTCCTTGACTTTTCAAAACATGATTTTTTGATAACAAAAGGTGTAATACCGTGGGTCGGAAATTCGTGTGGTAAGATTTAAAAATGATGTAGGCCACTAGAGGTCAGATTCCAGTTTATGAATACAAATAAAGTTACGGCGATGAAGATTACCACTTAATATCGTACAACAAGAAGATTAATAACCACAACTTTGTTAACATACATTCTATTAAAAAATATTACAATGGACCAGTTCCTTTTAGCGAGCAGAAAAAAAAGATTTACTGTCTCTTTTAGATTATATTGCTGCAAGTGTTCATGAATACTATTGTTACTTACAGACTAGTAATAACTTACGTGATATTGATTTTTTTAGGAGAGGGGGCAAACGAGCATGCGGCTCACCTGATGGTAAGTGACTACCGCCGCCCATGAACAACCGCAACACCAGGGGAGTTGCAGATGCGTTGCCGGTCTTTTAAAAAGGAGTAGGCTCTTTTCTTGAAGGTCCCTAAGTTGTATCGGTCCGGAAAAATCGCTGATGATAATCGATTCCGCAAGGAAGACGTGCGAGGAAGAAAACATCTTCTAAATCGCACAGTGGTGGACCGCCAATCATCCAGATGGTGTGGATGGTATCGGGAGTTCTGCCGCGATGTGCGTTCGTGAAATTTGGCGGCTGGGATTAATCCGAACAATTCCTCAGAGCACTCCCCGTGGTAAATGCTAAAGAAAATGCAAAGAGATGCAACATCTCTTCGCAGCGCCAATGAGTCGAGCCGATCGGAAAGGACTCGGTCGTCGACGATTCGAGCCGCTCTGCGCTGGATGCGGTCAAGTGGAAGGACCTGGCACTGAGGAGGCCCTGTCCAGAGATGGGAACAGTATTCCATGTGAGGCCGAACCTGCGCCTTGTAAAGTTGCAGGCTCTACTGAGCATGCCAAGCTTTTTAGAGGCCAATTTGGCCTTCTCTTCCAAGTGACCACGAAACTGCACGTCACTCAATATGTCAACGCCGAGGATTCCGATACTGGCTAAAGCAACAAGGGGAGTACCTTGAAACTGAGGAGATACGACAAAGGGGTCCTTTTTAGCGGAAAACGCGCAAACTTGTGTCTTCTGGGGAATAAACTGGACTAGATTTAGTCGCCCCCAATCTGAGACTTTGTCCAGCAAAGACTCGACTTCAGACACAAGTTTGTTCCGGTACTCGGCGACATTTTCCCGAGAAATATTGGCACGGCAGGTGTATAGAGCATCACCAGTGCTGTCATCCAAATAACAATGAATGCTACCGGTTTGCAACATATCATTGATATTGTAACGATCCCCCCCCCCCCCCTTTCTCATCTCTTCACTCTTTCTATATATATTTATACCTTTATTTCCTTAGAATCTATTTCTATAAGTTATACAAGTATATCTAACTTACGTGACCAGTATATTAATCATACATTGATCTTTCTAAAGATTCAAATATAGGCCGTTTAATAAATTTATGGCGTGATCGTCTTAGTTAGGACCCTTATTTACGTTGTGTTTGTATAGTAACTTAGTTCTTTTAGGTGTATCTTGGAAGAATGAATATTTGCGAGAGCAATCGAAAGCTGTTGGTAGTGTCTTATAATCTAAAGAACCCCGTTCACGAAGACAGAGCTCAAATAAAAGTTAAGAACAATAAATTGTCCTTATTCCACTTGTATCAGGTTCACAACAGTCAATTCCTTATTAATTAATCCCTTCCCGCTTGGAAAAGGCTCACAATATTTATATCAAATACCAGATACAAGGGCTTCGCTCTTCCACATTAAAAAAATGTGGAGGAGGTACACGGCTCCGCACACGCCGCGCACGGTGAGCGCCAACCATTTTAATGCGCTCCCCCCGAAGGGTACGCAAATTTGGGAACTGGACCGTAGTCCACAGCAAAATAACTGGCGAACCAGTAAAAGAGGACTTGGCCCCTTGATAGTGCGTAAGCACAAACATCGACCGAAGTCGCGCATGTCAGTGCGTGTAAACGCCATACAGGATACGATCAAATCCAGCCACAGTGAATGTACGTCACACGGGTTAGGCAACAATAGGCACACTGGCCATAAAAAGCCGTCCGTGAGCGCCACCACCTGCCAGACCGCCGTTCCTGCAGACGTGATGTAAGTGTAAGGCATCACCACCAATTGCATGGTCAGCACGGCCAATTGACCGCAGAGCGTGTCATGAGTCTACCGCTCACCTCAAGGGAATGGGGTCCCACGTTGCGCGGCTTTCGGCCGCAGCCTTGAGAGCCTCCTCAGATTCTCCCTCCAGCTACCACCCGCATGAGGTCGACACATATGCTCCACCAACCAATACAATGGCAGATATAACCAATAGGCAGTTATAAGATATTAGTAATAATTCGCCATCAGAAAGGGTTTGTGTCACTGACGTTGAGTATACGCATTTTTCGATCATGTTTGTCTCACCCACCAACAAGTTGCCTTCAATCTTTCAAAGGTGGGAACTTTATAGAGATATATTAATATGTTGTTATATAAAACATCATGGAGGGCAGACAGTCTGCAGCCCCGCTATGAAGGGACCCGACTTGGGCAAAGCTACTTGGGTTGTGAATCAAACCAAGATGCAGAGAGCGCCATTGAGAAGAGCGACCCGCCAAACAACCATCGCAGAGAAGCAATGCTGCAGAATGCAACAAGCATCAATACAACTATCGTCAGGCTTACACCATCCCAAGGTCATCCATACAGTCCCAGTAGATATCACCACCCGCAAAATACAACTAACGTGTCACAGTAACACGCCACTAAGACGTCAGTAGCCAAAACTCCACGTATCATAGCGCTATTGCACTAAGACATGAAGTTGAGTATGCTTGCTGCACTTAAAAGTACTACCAAACACACTCACCCCAATCCGAAAGATAGCCGACGTATCCTAACGCTATGCGCTAAGACGCCGCCCACAAACAGCAGGGGTGTTCGATGTCCACGGGCAAGTCGTATTGCTACAACAAACCCGCTTACCACCGACACTAAGATGATATGTCTAGGACACATCGATTAACCACCAACGTATCATAGTAGCACGGTACCAAGACATCATTAGCCAAAACTCCACGTATCATAGCGCTATTGCACTAAGACATGAAGTTGAGTATGCTTGCTGCACTTAAAAGTACTACCAAACACACTCACCCTAATCCGAAAGATAGCCGACGTATCATAACGCTATGCGTTAAGACGCCGTCCACAAACGGTAGGGTTGTGCGATGTCCACGGGCAAGTCGTATTGCTACAACAAACCCGCTTACCACCGGCACTAAGATGATATGTCAAGGACACATCGGTTAGCGAGTCCAAGTTTACCTCGGTCTCGGATACTGTGAAACAATCTACACGCCACTATAATAATCCTTTTCAAGTCCCAATTCTTTCAATATAATGCTTTTACATATTTGAGACCTTCAACATATTTGCTTTATTTCATAGACCATACTATTGTATGTCTTATTCATATGGGACTTCAAGTCATAACTCTGCTATCATAATGCTTATGCATCATAAAGACCTTCTATATTAATGCTTTGGTTCGTTAGACCTTACTATCATAAGTCCCTAATATAGGACTAGTCATTGTGCAACCTTAGTACTAGCAGTCGATCAGCCGACCACCCCATATATATGTATAACCTTGGGTATGTGTCTCCGGCAACGCCCCTTATTATGGAGACCATTACAAGAACACTTTCATCAACTTAGAAATTTTCCGACTAATACAAGAACACCTTCTTCAACTTAGAATTTTTTTTTATCCATTTTGTCTATTATATTACAAATGTTATTTATCTTTATTATTGTAATATAATCGACTTGTATTTATATAATTTAATATATTTTGAATATCTTAAACAAGATTTTAATAAATTTAGAGATTTTTTTAGAGACAACTTATGCGTTAACTATACTATAATATTCAATATTCCCAATGAACATATTTGAACTTTATACTTAATTTTAAACATTTTAATTGTTTATAATATAATTTCTAAGACATTTTTAAATGCCTTTACATTGAATTTAATTATTATTTATTAATAATAATTATGAGGCGTCACAATATGCAGAAGAAACAGCGTTGGTGATAGCACACAGCCTTGTGGAACACCAGCGTTAATAGGCTTGAAGTCGGAGCATGCACCGTCTATAACGACCTTGATGCTCCGACCTGCAAGAAAGCTAGTGATCCAATTGCATAATTTCTCGGGAAGCCCATAGGAAGGGAGCTTCGAAAGAAGCGCTTTGTGCCAAACCCGCTCAAAGGCCTTCGCAATGTCCAAACTAACGGCCAATGCCTCCTGCCCTTGGACTATACTGCCTCCGCCCATCTATGAGTTAAGTAGACCAGAAGATCACCAGCTGATCGACCCTGACGAAAACCGTATTGGTGGTCACTAATCAGCTGGTGATCCTCAAGGTACCGCATGAGGTGACAGCTTATAACGGATTCCATTATTTTGGAGAGCAAGGGGGTGATGGCGATAGGCCTGCAGTTGGACGGGTCTGAGCGGTTGCCCTTTTTAGGGATCGGGTGGACAAAAGCTGTCTTCCATGATTTCGGGACTACGCCTAGGGAGTAGGAGTACCGGAAAAGACGCGTTAGAACCTGTGCCAACTCAGGAGCACACGTCCTCAGCACAATTGGGGGGATTCCGTCAGGCCCACTCGACTTGTGGATGTCCAGGGAGAGGAGTGCTCTGCGAGCCGAGCGCTGTGAGAACTGCACATCCAGCATGGAGCACTCACACCGCGGGATAGTCGGCGGTGTGTTCCCCCCGTCATCAACAGTCGAGTTGGACGCAAAAATGGAGCCTAAAAGGTCGGCTTTCTCTTTGCGTCGTGGACCAGTGAGTCGTCCTCCCTGTGCAGAGATGGTAGTGATGGCTTACAGAAATTCCCTTGGACAGCCTTGGCAAGAGACCAGAATGCACGAGTTCCCGAAGGAAGACGAACCAGTTTCTTGCCAATTCTGCCTATGTGCTCTGACTTTGCCTTGGCAATAACTCTTTGGAAGGACCAGGAGGCGAAGTTATACTTCTTTTTAAGTATGCTGGTGTTTAAATCCCGAGTCGCCGAAGCCGCAGCCCAGGCTTGATAACACTCCTGCTTACTGCGTAATGCAGTCTTACAGTAGCGACCATACCAAGGCTCAGATCTGCCTCCGATAGGTACCACAGTTGATGGAATAAATAGTTCCATTCCCTGTAGCATCACATCAGCGACAGAGTCAGCAACAGCGCTGGGATCATGCGGCGAGAAGCAAACCCGCCCCCATGGGTAGGAAGCAAAGAAAGACCGCATTCCGTCCCAATCCGCCGACCTGTAATACCAAACACGGCGGCAACCTGCAGAACGCAATCGCGAGGGGAGCGTGAGTGGCACCACACTCCGGATCAGAAAATGGTCCGAAGAGCCGAGAGGGGCATCGACGGAAACCTGATATCCGTCCGGATGAGAGGTCAGCAGAAGGTCCAACAGGGAGGGTGTATGATCCTCCACATCTGGAATCCGCATAGGCGAAGTAACCAGTTGTGTTAGACCATATGCCAAGGCAAAGTCATAAACAGATCTCCCCGCATGATTGGTTAAACGTGAACCGAGCCATTCGGCATGGTGGGCGTTAAAATCGCCAAGGATCACGATCTCTGCGGATGGGACCTGTTGTAGCAAGGAATCTGCAGCCATTCGGACGTGGTCGATGAGTCGGTCTGTTTCGGCATTACCGCTATGGGACCTATAGAGGCACCCGTAGACGCGCGGATGGTCGTCTCTGTCTACGCGTAGCCAAAGGATGGACAGGTCCGAACCTTCAAGACTGCCGAGGCGTCGAGAACAGATGTCCTCTCTGACGTATACGGCAATCTCCAGCGCGAGGCACAAAGGAGTGCTCCATTTTGTACCCCGGGTTTGAGAGATACGAAGTATCAGCCGGAGAGGACACCTGTGACTCGGTCAGAAAGAGCAAGACCGGCTTCGCCGTCTCGAGATGGTAGTGGACGGCGTTTAGGTTTGAATGAAGTCCCCTGATGTTGCAGAAATTCACGGATAGCGTGGCAGGGGTCGCCTTGGTATTGTTGCTCAGTTTGCCCCGAGCAGTTGTTGTATTGAGCGGAATTTTGCCCCCCTTACCAGAATACGCGGGGCAGCCTGAGCACCCAATTCATGCTCAGGAGTGGAATAGCATGGTCGTGGATGCTCAGCGAGGGATTCTCCAGGGGTGCTGGTACGCTCCTGGGGTAGTCTATCATGTAATTCCGCTACCATGTTGATGGGGGGGGGGGGGGGGGAATTGGACCTCCGGTCACCTGCACTCACCAGACGAAACGCGTAAGCAGAGCTTCCACTTCACGCCGGTATTCTGTGAGGTCGTGGTACTAACCCGACTCGAGCCGGCCCATACGTGCAACAGCAAAAGCCGCTGCGTGGCTCTACCACCGTTGAATCGTTGATCCTGATATTTTATCAGAAAATGAATAATAGTAAAATGTCCCAAGCTTTTATGATTATCATAGTAATATGCCGAATAAAAGTAATACGTACAAAAATAATAAATGATGCTTCTTAAACGATTACAAGAAAAAAGAAGGTTACTTGACATTTTAAACATACTGCTTTTATTTTTAAAAACTATTCGTATGAAATAGCTCCCATTACAATATTTCTAATATTTATTAATATTATTGTTTTTGCCCATATCAATAGCGCTTTAATATTTTTAAGTTATAATGTATCGTAATTAAGTTCGTATTAAATCATATTCACTATTTTTTTTAAGTTAAGAGTTTATTCGTTCTAAGTAAAATTGTATAACGTTTTTCCTAAATTTCACAGAATAAATTTTTTGACACACAAATTAAAAAGCATTTATTAGTTTTATTGCACAACTTTATCATTTTATTAAATTTTTAAACTAAAAAATTGAAATACATGCCTGTTTATCTCTCAACTCTGAACTACTAAGCATTGTGTAAAATTATTTATATAAAGTCAAGTCAATTTAGAGCCGAAAAGAGAAAATTAATTTAGTTAATTTTGAGCCGTGGTAGCTCAGATGGTTAGCACTCGCTGTAAGTACACAGTACGCGAAAAACCTGGGTTCGATCCCCGCCGGCACCAATGAAATTGTTATTTGTAATTTTAAGCGCTGATTTACAATGTGCTCGGCGGTGAAGGAAAACATCGTAAGGAAACCTGCATGTCTGACAAATAAGACAAAAAATATATATTTCGAAGACGTTAAGTTCGCCAACACGTATTGGGGCAGCGCGGCGGACCTTTCTTTGCCCTAAAACCCTTTCAGAAATGAGAGGAGGCCTGTGTCCAGCAGTGGTACGTGTATATAGGCTGTAATTTTAACTTTTAATTTACACAAAATAAATAAATAAATAAGAATTGTGTATAGTGATATAAACGGATATTTTTTTTAATTTTTGGTAAACTATTTACAATAATTGCTTTTTTCATAAAGTACTATATTTTTTTTAAGTTAAAATCCATCCACCAAAAAACTTACTTTGAAGAAAATGTAGAAAAAATACAGTGAGAAATTTTAAACTTTGAACTTAATTTTCTTAAAACTATAATTTTCGAGTTAAATTACTTTTCACCGAAGATACAGATTTATACCCTTTGGAAAACATAAGTCCGAGGAGTACAATTTGCCACTATGTATAGCGTATGTGGACTATGAGAATGCCTATAATTCTTGTTCAATATAACTATTTTTTACGGATTTTATCCCGTTAAATTTACGATTTTAATTCCCGACGACGGGTGCTTTACAGCAGGCCATGGTCACTGGGGGGGGGGGGGGGGGACTAAGATATTTGACGTCCCGATGTCACAGTTACCCCGGCTACCTTCAGTTTTTTAATATTAATTTTTGGTTCGATTTACGCAGAATGAACTTATAGTATCTTGAAGTCTTGCAGTGGTATGCTTGGGATGGGCTTAATTTTATTAACTATAGGATCCCAAGCAGATGGCAGCACCCATCCATCTTCTCTATTGAAATTAGAATGTTTTTTAATTTCAATAGCCTCGCGTACCATCCTTGGTAGGAATCGGTGTTCTTTTGCGAGGATTTGTGGTCTATCAAATCTGATGTAATGGCGGGGATGATCTTGAACATGTTCACAAGCTGCACACTTCCCAGAGCGTCGGTGCTTTACGTCAGCTATATGTTCTTTCACGCGAGTTTTAATAGATCTTTTTGTTTGTCCTATCTAAGAGAGACCATATTCGCAATCAAGATTGTACACGCCTGCATATTGTAAAGGGATATTACACTTGACGGATGGTGAAAATTGACTAATCTACTTCAGCGGCTTGAAGTATATTTTAATAGAAGCTCGCTTCAAAGTGTAGCTAACCTTGTCTGTGACTCCTCTGACATAGGGTAGTACGGCAGGCACACGCTCGACTGTGGTCGGCTTCACTCGGCTACTGTGAATTAGGCGCGGGACCTGAAGCTTGTCGTCTTGCAATACTCGCTCGATGTGCTGAAGCTTGTCGGTCAGATGTTTTATGTCACACTGTACTGTGTTCGCGTAAATATAAGTAATCATTAGCCTTTAATTCTGTCGAATTTTGGGCGGTGCTGCAGTGTCTTCAGCGGTGCCAAGTTGACTGTCGGTATATCGAAGTGCTGAAGTGTTTGTACAGTATGGATACGATGGCTATCTGAGTACAGAACCAGAGTACCAAACCTATCCAACTGCAGAGAGGTATAAGACAGGGTGACGTTATATCCACGAATATATCACAGCTGCATTGGAAGACGTTTTCAAGCTACTGGACAGGAAAGGATACGGTATTAACATCAACGGCCAGTACATCACTTACCTTCGATTTGTCGATTGTCCTTATGGCAGAATCGTTGGAGGACCTAAGCACTACGCTCAATGACCACAATAGTGTCTCCCAACGGATAGGTCTAAAGATGAACATGGACAAAACAATGACCATGTATAACGTCCATGTCACACCTATGCCGGTAGTTGTTGGGATCACTAAGCTCGAAGTTTTTTTTTATATGATAAGGGTGACAAACGAGCACACAGTCCACCAAATGGTAAGTGGTTGCTGCAGCCCATATACATCTACATCTATCCTCTATTACAAATCAAAATGTAGATGCGTTGTCACCCGTGAGGACTAAGATGGAATGCCTCATTTCCAGTAAAAAGGGCCTCCGGCCACCTGCACTCACCAAGCGTAACGCAGAGGTAAACCTCTACTTCACGCTGGTTTTCTGTGAGGTCGTGGTACCACCCCGGTTCGAGCCGGCCCATCCGTGCGACAGCAAAAGCTGCCGCGTGGCTCTATCACTGTTAAAAACTTTGTTGACGAGTATGTTTACCTGGGACAAATAGTCCGACTAGGTAAGTCCAACTTCGGCCAAAATCGACGTATTTAACTCGGCTAGGCAGCACTGGGCAAATTACGGCACATCTTCTCGTCAGGTATACCTCAAAACTTGAAAACTAGACTGTACAATCAGTGCGTGTTGCTAGTGATGACCTATGAAACTGAGACGTGGTCCTTCACTGCTGGCCGTATGAGGAAACTCAAGGTCGCTGAGCGAGCTATGAAGAGGGCAATGCTCAGGGTTTCTCTGCGTGATAAACTTCGCAATAAGGATATCCGCAGTAGAAACAGAGTGACCGACATAGCTCAACGGATTAGTAAGCTCAGGTGGCAATGGGCCGTCCATATAACTCGTAGAACTGACAACCGATCGGGAAAAAGTTTCTCGAGTGGCGGCCTCGTACCGGCGGACGACATGTAGGGCGTCCCCCCACTAGATGGAATGACGACCTGGTAAGACGTACAGAAAGTCAAAGTATGCAGGTGGCTCAGGACCGTGCTTTGTGGCATTCCTTGGGGGAGGCCTATGTTCAGCGTTGGAGATGTGAATGGCTGTAATGTTGATGATGATGTCGAATAACGTTACAGAGCTTAAAATAAAATGCTTGCCCTATTAGACTGTGTTAGATACATTTATTCGTAATTTTCGTATGTATTTTACTAGTAATTATGTATATGTATGTGGTAGAGTCACGCTGCAACCGGATTATCACCGCATTATGAATGGGTGGGTCGGCTCCCCCTGTCGAGCCTCGTCGTCCCTCGAGATCTCATGTCTTTATTTTAATAATCACTATTTATAACTATTCTAAATTTAAATCCTTTTCGTGAATTACTCTCAATTAAAATCCTCTGTGATAGTAGACAGACAGAAAGATGACGATGTGATTCCATAAATGTTCCATTTTGCTTAATTTGGCAAGGAACACGGAACAATTGAATTAAAAAACGATTCTTGTGCTACAATAAAATATTAAACTTAAGATAATAGAAGTTTCAGAACAACAGTGGTAGAGCCACGCGGCAGCTTTGCTGTCGCATGGATGGGCCGGCTCGAACCGGGGTGGTACCACGACCTCACAGAAAACCAGCGTGAAGTAGAGATTTACCTCTGCGTTTCGCTTGGTGAGTGCAGGTGGCCGGAGGCTCTTTTTACTGGAAATGAGGCATTCCATCTTAGTCCTCACGGGTGACAACGCATCTGGAATCTTGAATTGTAATAGAGGATAGATGTAGATGTCTATGGGCCGCAGGAACCACTTACCATCAGGTGGACTGTGTGCTCGTTTGTCACCCTTATCCTATAAAAAAAAAACTATAAATCAGGTTAAATCAAGAAGTTTCTTATATATGGTAATTTAGTTATACGTGGTAGAGCCATGCTCCAACAATATTAGTAGTCTATACTACTTGTAGCACGAATGGGTCGGCTCGACCGGGAAAGGACCATGCACAGAATACAAGCGTAAAATAGCAGCTCGCTGCTGCTGTGTTTCGTATGGTGAGTGTAGAGAACCGGAGACCCTTTTTACTAGAAAAAAGGCATTCCATCTTAGTTTTCACGTGTAACAACGCAATTGCATTGTGATTCGCAAATGAGGATAAATGTAGATGTCTATAGGCCACAGCAACCACTTACCATCAGGTGGACGTGTGCTCGTTTATCAATCTGTCCTATAAAAAAAGGTTTTTTCTTAGGCCAAAAAATTAAGGAAAATTTCTTTTAACATTTAATATATACTTTCTGATTAAAAAAAAACTGTATCTTTTTAAATTAATTATATCTATATCCGAGTAAATTACGTTATTAAGGGTAAATTAGACCAAACGATAATGAATTTTATTCTTAGAATAAATGGCCATTTATTCGAGAATAAAACGATTTTTAGTTTTACCCCTTGCGATTCTAAGAATAGCAACCCTGTTTGAGAATAGTTACTAAGCCACACTTTACTTTTCGCAATGGCGTTTTATGTTTTTTCGCTGGTTTTACTGTCAGTGTCAGTATCAAGTTAATTTCGTTAGATATATGTGTGAATATACACTCATTTTTTATTTCATAACACAATTTATAATAATCAAATAATAACCAATAATTCTTGATTAGAAATAGAATACACAATGAAAACACACAACGAATAAAACATCAAACCTTGCAAAAACCTCGATATTGACACTCTGTTGACATTTATTTTAGACGCATTAATAGGAAAAAACCTAATGGACATAGTATAACCTTTTACGTCGTCCCGTAATAGAACAATATTTATTTTCCGCGTTTTATATTTGTTCATCATTCTTTTGCTACTCGCATCTATTATTCCAAGTGAAGCTATACTTTACATGGCACGGAGAAACGGTACACAACTTTATTCGCGATTTAAATGGTAGAAAAGCTTACCCTTGGTATACTTACTGGTGTATAAATCGAAGTTTTATCAAATTTATCTTCGTTTTTTAAGTTGGGATAAATTTATAGACATAAAAAGGCTGGGTGTAATAAAAATATAATGTATTTAACCTACATAATGTTGTTGATCTTATCGAATCGTTTATGTAGTGCTCGGACATCTAGCTGCAGTCAAATTCACTTGTAAACGAATATTTGCTCGAACTCACTTTAAACTTATGCTACTTCAGTCTATTCGAGAAATTTAATGAGTATATTAAAAGTTTCTTGCAAGTTCGTCTCAGATAACATGAAATTCAATGCAGAACGCTATGTGAACTCGCTGTTCACGTTTTAAGTGTTGTTCAGAAAATACATTTCAGTTACGAGCAAGTTATAAGTCTATATATAAAGATTGAATATGTATTAAAATTTGTACACTAGGATGTTATATCATATTTCAAAAGTCGTTGAATTTGATTGTAGGAAATTGTAATTCGATCCCCGCAGACATCAACAAAATTGTTAAATTTAATTTTAAGTCATGATTTATCACGTGGTCGATTGTGAAGGAAAGCATCGTGAGATGATGTGAGATGAGATATCTGAGAAAAAATATTTCCAATACATTTGAAGTCCGCCAACGCTTATTGCGGTGTAGTTTCTCCCTACTTCAAAACCCTCGAAAAGGAGAGGAGGCTTATGCCCACCAGTAGACTGTATGTAGCCCGTTAACTTACTTTACTGGTCGAAGCATGGTTGACGCCAAATTCTACACAGAGAACTTTGAACAAATGTGTTTTGCCTTTTTTTCTATTTTATTTAATGAAATAAGTTAAATATGAATTATCTTAGTCATACGTTGATATAAATTTTAACTGCTGAATCTCTTTTGTAATTAAGAATAATATTCATAATAGCTTTCAAGTGAGTATATGTGAATAATTAAATAAAAATACTGCATTTATGTATTATGGTAAATTATGCATACAACCAATGTTGACCTATGTTTGGGTTAAAGACATTTATTTCTCTTAAATAACACATTGTTCACTTTTACAGAGATTAAGTATACATACAAAATAATATTACAAGTATTTACACGGTAGCATGCATTATATAATTCTATTATGTTTTATTCTTGTATGTATATCCTTAATTAATTTGTTACTCTTTTTCTTACTTAATGCAAACATATGTATGTATTATATCGTAATGTTTTAAAAATATGAATATTGTATTAATGCAATTACTGATATGTTCAAAATTGAAGATATGCAGTTATGAAATTTTATCTACAATATATGATTTTAGTTTATTCTTAAAATGCTTAATATTATTACAATCTTTTATAGTATCCGGTAGATTGTTATACAAAACTACACCCTCACACATTATATTTTTATTGCCATAAGATCTTATAATCTTATAATGTTACTATCATTATAAGTGAGTTCTGCTAGCCAGCTCTAAATTGACACAGTTGTTATTGAAATTTGTACTTGTACTGTTCTGCCTAAATATTATGTGTTATTAATCTAAAAACTTATAGCCTTAGTTTTATACCAGCCAGTATCATTTACGTAGTGTCATTACCATTCTGTGTTATCACTGCCGACATAGGAAAATGAAACATAAGATGGGCAGTTGCATCTTCCTTACAAGAAATAATAAAATCTGCGGTCACCAACCCGCCTGCCACACGTGGTAACTATGGCAAGAGTGCCTAATGTTATAACTAACCTATTACATACAAAGAGACTTTATCATGATTAAAAATTATTTATAATTTTATTTATTTTTTAAATTGTGATTTTTTGTTAGTAATTTATAGTTTACTTTGTGCATGGTTTATTCGAAGAAGAATAAAAAACATCGTGAAATTAGTTTTGATTTGCAAACATTGCAAAGCTATGAATCTTTAAACTACTCTTTTTGCTGCAAGCAGTGAAAAAACGTTATTATAGCACGTACTCGTGTGGTTAACGTGTACAAACCATACTAAGTACTGTTTTTTTTTGCCGACTTCCAAAAAGGAGACGGTACTCAATTCGGGTGTATGTTTTTTTTTATGTGTGTTACCTCATAACTTTGTACTGGGCGAACCGATTTCGATGATTCTTTTTTATATGAAAGCTGATAGTTCTCGTGTGGTCCCATATGAATTTGATCAAGGTCAGACCAATGGTTATTGAGTTATTCTTAAATAACCTATATTGAAGTCACTTATATTGAAGTCGGCTGTACAAAATTTTTAATTTTAATAAATTATTTAATAAATAGAGGCAAATGAGCATGTCATTGACCTGATGGTAGGTCGCTACCGTCGCTCATAAACAGTTGCAATAACAGGGGAATTGAAGCTGCGTTGAAAATGTTCGTAACGAGAAAATCTATAAGGAAGGCTTTTGTTCAGCTACGGAATTATAATTAGCCGTAATAATGATGAAAATAATGGCAAGTATTGCTTTAGAATCACAAATGGAATTTCTTCCAAATGTGTTTTAAAATTTATACGGTATATATGATAAACGGAGCCAATGTATTAATAATTTTTATAGCAGTTAAGGTGACAAACAAAAATACCCTTCCATTCACATGGTAAGTGGTTGCTGGTTCTAGATGGCTGCGGCTGTAGCTATATTATATTTAAAGTATAAATATGAGTGTTTATACACCTATATCTATCTACGGTTTTAATCAAGAAGTGGTTGGTTTGTCAGCCTAACGACTAATTTTAAATGTCTCCGTAAAAGTAAAAATGATCTTTGACTCGTTATTTACCATACTATGAAATTTTCCAGAAGTTTTCTTCCTCGCACGACTACTTTGTGGAATCAACTATCACCAGTGGTTTTTCAACATCGACGCAACTTATTATACAAATATATAATCTGCCGTTAGCCAACTTCAAAAAAGAGGAGGTTCTCAATTCGACTGTATGATTTTCGATGTATGTATGGTATGACTATATGATATATTTGTAAATTTTAACCGATTTTAATTAAATAGGTTATACTTGAGAGTTGGTACCATAAAATCTTTAACAAAAATACTTTATCTTTCTAGTTTGAAGCTATAATTTGGAAATTATTTTATTCCTCTTAGTTTTTTGAAGTCGCTTTAAGTTTTCATTAAAATCATATTTTTAATATTCAACGCCATTTCTTTGTTATTTCATCTGATTACTTATTGTTACGGCCGGCAGCTGCCTATCCCAGGAGTAGAATCCTTCGCGGCCCATAGACGAAGAAGCTACAGGCAGATGCTGGTCGGGCGTCCTCACGCCACGGGTTAAAAGTCTAATTACACTAAATAATCCGGGGGGGAGCGTTACAATTATTGTACAGAGCTTACTTACCTCTATTCAAGGCGACTGGTCCCTCAGGATTCGGTCAGGTCTCGTGTGGGTGTATTGTGCTAGGAAGTAAAGGTCAGTGATGTGTATTTGGGTGTGGCTGGTAGTGTTGTTAACCTTATTTGACCGTTCCCCCTGCAGCAGTTCGGCCCTCAGCTCCTCTCCAAGCTAAGGTCGCCTTCCGCAGTCACTTTCTTCCTTTGTTACGATTTACTCGCGAAAATGAACACAGAACGTACGGGTCAAAGGTCACCGTTATTTCTAGAATATTAACTACCGCACTAGTAACTAATACAGTCGAATCCACTTATACAGATTCTGCGTTAAACCTAAAGTCCCGGGTAAACTCTCAACACGCGCCACCATTCCCAGTGGTATATTCACTATACGCGCCTAACATAAAATCAGATCTAAGAGCTCCCAACCAAAAAACGGACTGCCTTCTCCTTCGACGCGAAGAAGACATCTAATCTTTCGCTCTCGACTCCCACCGTTCAGTCAACTCGGACGTTCAACACACACAAACGTCATTCCGTATCGACCGAGCCGAGTGCCATCTAACGTCGATGCCTGACACTAACGCTTTTGCGTGAACAAACCCCCGTCCCGGACATAAGGATTTAGGTCCGCGAGCAAACCGGTCAGCGGGACAGGGTCGCGACGGCAAGTTGCAAGATCGAATCTACAACCAAACTAGGCCACCTTACGCACCCAATCAGATCTTGCAACACTAACCAACGCCCCAAAATTGCAGCCCTTACGTGGGCTAGCCGGAGAGTTGAACTGGATGCCCTTCCTGGACATCGCAGCACATAAATAAGTCCTATTCCTAGACAGAAGTCAGACGACCTCCTTCAAACACCTATCTGCGCTCCTATGATTAGTTCCGCAATTCGACCGGATCAGGTCTGCAAACAGCGACGCGACACGAAGCGGCCCAGAGGGACCTTCAAGCTTCAGTGCAGAGAGCACCCCCAAATTCCCCATGAACGTCGTCTGTGGAGAGCTGAACGAAACGCACAGATGGTCCCTAGCAGGTGATCCTATGCTCATATTTCAACTAATTTTTCAAAAGCATCAATGTTCAATTACAGAATTAATTAAAACAAGTAATCACCGATGCACATAGGTCAACTTGGCAAAGTAAACAAAACAATAAACGTAAGGGACAGCCCTATCTCTTATTTCAAATAAATATCTTAGACAGTGCCAACAAAATCTAAACCAAAAGAGAATTGACTCCTATTTCCTTCGGTAACCACAGGGTTATCTAATTTCAATCTTCCTTATCACAAAGCAAAATGATTAAACACTATCACAAACATATACATAATTTTCAAAATAGAGCGCCATTCAAATTTCAAATGAATTCAAACTTCCCTTCAGCACAGGCGCGACAATCAAATACAATTACAAGCATACGCCCAAGCATTCAAAAAGGGCACACAATTTAATCTCCATTTTCCGTGCAACAACAAACGCAGTGATCAAATGTATTTACAAAACATATGCAGCAGCATTTAAAGGAGTATTTTAAATTCAATTCTTTTAATCATAACCGCTACAATATGAATTTCGCGGAAAACCCAAAAGCATTTTAATTTAAATTTAAAGAATTCTTAACTAAGTGCTCGACCTAACCAATTCCTATACCCCTTGAGAGCGTGATTCAACGCTCCAGGGGGCCCTAATCTTCCCACCACCAAGTGGAGGCCACACCGCGTGAACCCGATACTAACAGAGCGCAACCGCTAACGGTCGCCACTCGGGTTGTACGCCCTCACTGAGGCCGTCGGCAACAGAACAGCTTGACAAGTGGACTGTTGACGGCTTAAGGCTCAGTAGAGGCAGCCATGGTGGGAGCTAAGACGGCAGCTAGCTAGGGCCGCCTCCATCAAATGGGGTACAGTGGTACACCAGTCGCGGCCACTCAGCTAACGGGAGCGATAAGGGTCCAGCGGACTGATGAGTGGCCGTGAAGTTCCTCTCCGCACGCTGAGGGGGTGTGATGACACCCCCGCCCCTGGGGGAATTACCCCCCGACTGGTCGGGGGAGGGACCCCTTTCAAACCTAGGGGCCTGGTGGCTAGCCGGCGGGAGCCGAGCGTCGCCCGTCAACGGGCATGGCGGAGCGCCCCCGCCCGTGGGGGTCGAGGGCCTGGCAGCGCCCCGAGAGGAGACGCCGTTCGCACCCAGGCACAGTACGACATGGTGATTGCCCTGGCAATGCAGACAGGGCCGCTGGTGCGGACAGTCTCGCTGGATGTGCCCTTCCAAACAGGAGTAACACCAGCGGCGCTCCTTGGCGATAGTTCGCCTCGCCGGAACTGGCTTACTTAATAATTTTGGGCAAGACGTTACCCGGTGATCAGATGCTCGACAATAGGAGCAGGGGGGGGTTGACGACGACTTGCCCGGCGGAATTCGCCTCTCACTGGGCACGGCTCGTAAGTCGTCGACGGTGCCCGCCGCGTGCTCGATCTGTCGGCACTGCTCCTCCAAAAACCGCAGCAGGTCATAGAAGGGCGGAATATAGGAGGCCTCGTCCCCGCCGTACCTCTCCTCAAAATGCATTTGAAGGTCAAGAGGTAGACGGGACAGCACGATGCGGAGCAACAAGAAGGCCCATTCGCCCACTGGTAAATCCAGCCGCCTCAACATATTACAGGCCACCAAGACTGGATCCAACAGGTCCGGACGTAGTCTGGCCCGGTCACTCAGCAGCGGGAGGCTCAGAAGCTGCTTAACATGTTCGTCCGCAATTCGCCGGACGTTGGCGTATCTTCTGGCTAGGAGGTCCCGAGCAGTCTGGTAGGCGTCGTCCGACAAGCTCAAATGGCTGACAACGCCCAGGGCCTCCCCCTCCAGTGAGGCCAAGAGGTACGCCATCTTCTGGCTCGGAGTCAAGTCACTCCGGGCGTCCACTAGGCCGTCGAAAAGACCAACGAAGGTCAGCCACTCGGAAAGGACCCCGGAGAACTTTGGCAAGTCCAGAGTTGGGAGTCGTCCCAACAGCTCCGGCTGAGGCTGCTTCCGAACGGACTCGGGCAGGCCACTCGTCCGAGCTTCACGCGCCTCTTCGGCATACCTGCCTTCAGCCTCGATCAACTCGTCCGTGAGCCACAAGAACTGCTCGTAGTCTGCGAAGCAGGAGTCCAGGACTCCCTTTTCCACATCCGAATCCTCGAGCTCAGCGTAAGCCTCCTCCACTGCAGCCCTTCGAGCATCGACCTGCTCGAACCGCTTCATCAAATTATGGACCCTATCCGGTCGACGTATCAAAGCATGGGCGCTGGTGGCCCAGCGTAACTCAGTCCGCAGGCAACGGATTAGCATCTTGGGCGAGGACATCACTACTAAATACAAATTACGACGCCGCTCGAGCACAATTACAAAAATAACAAATAAAAAATACAAAAAAATTAACAGCTAACCAATGCAGTTCCTATCAAATCGAGTTGAATAGAAATTACACAAATAAGAACCGCTATTTATTAAATCAAACACAAGTTAGTACAAAAGAAAAGGCAAATCAAATTAACAATAACAAATACTAGTGCGATCAAATCAAGTTAAATTCAAATTACGTAAATACAAATTACCACTCTTTAGTTCAAATACAAATTACAATACGAAAGATACATAACGAAGATACACATCAACAAAAAATGCCTTGCTCGGAAATCGACCCTTCGATAAGTAACACACTACAACCATCCGACAACGATAATTAACCGATTACGTAAAAATAACCATCTACCTACATGACGCAATCTCCCGCTTGCGCGCTAAACCGGGCGTGGCTTTTCAAATTTACCCGCAAACAACAAAGCAAGCTAACAAAGAAAGGAATTTTATTATTACGTATATAATAAAAAAAAATATTTTTACGTATTACGGACGGGCGTGATTGTAGACACAAAATTAAACCAATCAACCCAACGCTCCCTGCCACCAAAATTATTTAATTTTTATCAAATACTATGGTCGGTGGATCGACCGGGAATCGATCCCAGAACCACGCTCTGCTACCAAATGTTACGGCCGGCAGCTGCCTATCCCAGGAGTAGAATCCTTCGCGGCCCATAGACGAAGAAGCTACAGGCAGATGCTGGTCGGGCGTCCTCACGCCACGGGTTAAAAGTCTAATTACACTAAATAATCCGGGGGGGAGCGTTACAATTATTGTACAGAGCTTACTTACCTCTATTCAAGGCGACTGGTCCCTCAGGATTCGGTCAGGTCTCGTGTGGGTGTATTGTGCTAGGAAGTAAAGGTCAGTGATGTGTATTTGGGTGTGGCTGGTAGTGTTGTTAACCTTATTTGACCGTTCCCCCTGCAGCAGTTCGGCCCTCAGCTCCTCTCCAAGCTAAGGTCGCCTTCCGCAGTCACTTTCTTCCTTTGTTACGATTTACTCGCGAAAATGAACACAGAACGTACGGGTCAAAGGTCACCGTTATTTCTAGAATATTAACTACCGCACTAGTAACTAATACAGTCGAATCCACTTATACAGATTCTGCGTTAAACCTAAAGTCCCGGGTAAACTCTCAACACGCGCCACCATTCCCAGTGGTATATTCACTATACGCGCCTAACATAAAATCAGATCTAAGAGCTCCCAACCAAAAAACGGACTGCCTTCTCCTTCGACGCGAAGAAGACATCTAATCTTTCGCTCTCGACTCCCACCGTTCAGTCAACTCGGACGTTCAACACACACAAACGTCATTCCGTATCGACCGAGCCGAGTGCCATCTAACGTCGATGCCTGACACTAACGCTTTTGCGTGAACACTTATTTAAATTATATGGAAAGGTGAGGCTTTGATCTATTGTTTAATGAGACCCATTGTTGTAAAGGGACGCGACGAAAAGGATTAAATGAGAACCGACATTTTGCTTATCTCCACGAGTCAGCTGTGTGATCTTATTATTATTCGCATATATTTTTTTTGTTTATTCAGATTACATTATAGCAATAATAAGCCGTATTGTGGTGGCATAAGACAATCCGACATCCCCTTTCGTCCCGTGTGTGTTGTAGGAGACGACTCTGTAAGATCCTAAAAAAATTTAATGACTTCCAATAAAGGTGATATAACCATCTCGTTTACACCGGACGCAGAACACGCGTTGTGCAGAATCGTGAAATTTGCGAGACGTCTGGTTCTGCGATTGTGTGTAAAGTTAAGTTAAAGTTAAAGCAGGACGATTGAGACAAATCATTCCAACAATGATCCAGGCTCGTGTCCAGCAGTTGCGTTTAAAGAGCTGATAAATAGTATTAATTAAATTAAATAAGAATATAGGAATAATATGAAATAGTCATTATTTCTTGATTTTAAAAATTATTGCATACACAATAGTTTTTGATTGATATAATCAAATAAAAATTTTAAAAATCCGTCTCATAAAGTCACTGCTGGACTTTCCATTCAAGAATGCGCCATCAAATAAAATAGAATGCTGTATTTACGTGCGCATAATTGGATAATTCGATAATTTGATCTAATAATAATTTAAAATTAAAAAAAAATTACAGCCGACTTCAATATAAACGACTTTAATATAAGTTATTTAAAAATAACTCAATAACCATTGGTCTGACCTTGATCAAATTCATATGGGACCACACTAAAATTATCAGCTTTCATATAAAAAAGAATCATAGAAATCGGTTCACCCAGTACAAAGTTATGAGGTAAGAAACATAAAAAAAACATACAGTCGTATTGAGTACCGTCTCCTTTTTGGAAGTCTGCAGAAAATAGCAGATGTGCTGTGAAATTTCTACAACATTATCAATGATTATCACCTATATAATTTCCTTCTTTATTTATTCTTCTCCACTTTGACACGTAAATGATGAATTTATTGAAATATTTCCTCGTATTAGTTGAGCAGACGGATTGGTGAGCGCATAGCCGAGACAATTTCGCACTTGTAATTCTGCTTTCCAATAATAAGATTTGAGTTCGGTAACTGGATCAATTTTCTCAGCTTTGTCTGTATAGCCTCATTCTTAAGATAATTGATTGCTCTTTATACGTGTGTGGATCGCACGTAGAAAATAAAGCAACAAATGAAGTTACTGAACTTACCGGATGTTAATTGGCTACTTTGGTCTATAGACACCTGCAACCAACTTCAAGTAAAGAATGCTATAGATGCGTTGTCACCTGTGAGCGCAAAGTTGAAATGCCTTACATACATGAACTGTACTTGTGGCGCAAACATAAGGATAGAAGACGCAATATACAGAAAAATATAAGGATAAGATTATAAGCTGGTAACTCAGATGGACTCCAAGGCAAGAGAGGTGTTCTACTACTTAGTATATGCCTTCTTACATGAAATCCCAATTATAGAAAATTATAAAATTCAATACTAATGATAATTAATGCATGTATTGCTCTAGATGCATTGATTTCCATATTTATTGCAATCGATAATATGAATATAACTTATTAGTTAGAATTACTTCATATATAGAGTAACACGGGCCACCGGTAGACAGGGGCTCCCCTCCGTCAAAGTATAAGTCCAATGGTCCTGTGCATACAATAAAACTAGTCGCAGTCACTTGACTAAATCTACTTGCGCATCTGAATCAACGGCTTATAAAAATTTCGAATTGTTCCGATTTTTACCTTTCATGTATATGTATTTTTTACTCACATAATTACTTCTAACTACAGTATTATCGGTCGTGTTGTTTCGAGTTTGTTTACCACGACAGTATGTATACAATGTGTGGATCGGTCTAGCTACTGATCCGAGTACGTATCCGAGTTGTTGCTGTCAACGAGCGTTATCTATGTGTGTGAAATGTTAATTTAATGCTTTAATTGTTATGTGTGAGTTTGCTAGTGAGAAACGATTGTCTTAATGTACGCAGATTTCCCCCTGCAAAAAATGACAGACAGTTCTGCCTCAAGAAATAACAGTACGGCAACTCCACTCCGCTCCTTTCCAACGATGGTCTGTGTTGCTCTATGACTTCATACTACAAATCCAATCAAGTAAAGAAAGTTTTTTAATTTATTTTTTATTTACGAAAATAATACACCGCAGAATCATTAAATATCCAACTATAAGGGGATTAGTTTCTATTGACTATAAATTCGAACTGTGCGGATGATACGGAGAGAATGGACGTCGCTGAAACCCGCGTAAACTCGAGTAAATAAGATTTTTTTCTTTTCGTTTTATCTTTTTTCATACGAAAAATTAGAACGCGTTTATATTTATTTAATTGAAAACAATATCATCTTTTTAACCATTTTTAAGCTGCGTTTAAACGAGACATGTGAGAGAGATCGGAGCGGTGCGAGAAGGCGAGGCGGAGATATGAAACAGGGTGATTCCTTCCACCAAAGCTGTACGAGGAAACTGAGCGTAGCGAACTCTTTTTACAATTGATTTGCGAGGAAACGAGGTGCGGTTTAAGCGTCAATCATACCAACTTTAAAACATCCCTTAAACTCATTCCTTACACGCTTTCTGCGATCGCGTCCCTCGCACATATATCGAACCTCGCTCTGCCAAGCCCTTTTTCATCAGCGCTGCGTTGAGCGAGGCAAGGAAAATTAAGTCATTCTAAGACAGGCTACGCAAACGATTATTCGAAACATATTTTTATTTGCATAAAACACTGGCCAGTTATAAGTTATTTTAAAATGGGTATAATAATAAAATTTTATTTAGAAGAAATATACGTTGTTCTAATTTCAAATTACTCTCTACATTTTTATATATAATTAGCTGTTCCCCGCTACTTCGCTCGTGTGATAGGGTTTTTATTTCTTTTGCGCGGAACCCTAATTCTTTTTCTGAAGTAGCCTAAGTTACTCCTTATGACATCAGCTATCTGCCAGTGAAATTCCCCTCAAAATCAGTCCAGCCGTTTCGGAGATTAGCCGGAACAAACATACAGACAGAGAAAAATAAAAAAATGTATTTTAGTTATAAGTACCGTATTTACTTTCATATACATTTAGTAAACAGCTGTCATTTTGACATTACAAACAGACACACACAAACAATATTATTGATTTGTATAGATATCTAATGAAACAAGATTGGAATATTTTGTTTTATTGAAAAATATATCTGCGTCGGGAGCATTTCCGAAATCAAATTCGCTTCAAACCGAACGAATCATTTGAGAGATTTTAAATAATAATGATATGGATAATATTACTTAATCTACGGACAACCATTCTAAGGCAACAATATACCGCTGTTATAACAAATTACCGCACAGTCGAAACACTTCGAGATATGAAGAAAAATGTGGTGGCCATTTGACGACTGTTACTAACTGTGAATTGGCTATTTATGAAATTCAGCACATATTGAAGATTAAATCGGGAAGCGTTTACGATTTTGTAGGAACACCTTTATGATAGCGGATAGTTCGTTATCGCATACCTCACTGATTCTCAGCAGCAGGCCCGCTTAGAATAGGCCGTGACATGATTACAAAATTTGATGCTTCAAATCAAAGCCTGCTGTCTCATCTCGGCGTTTTTACAGGCAATCAATTTTGGAATTATCCAAACAATTTAAAATGAAGTGCAAGTTGACGTTTTGGCTGTATCTCACCCAAGTAAAGAAATAAAGCGATCGAAAAGCGCAGGGAAAATTTTGATGCGTCCCACCAGCTTCACTTCTCTCTTCTATGGCCTCTATGGCTTGTCGTATTGAAAATTTGGTGGTGTTAAATGCGTTCCCGTGGCGAAGTAGGCGAAGGGCGAAGAGATGAAAACCATGATGATTAAGCCAGATTTCTCTACGTACAAAAATAAAGCCTAAATATTTATTGAAAATTATATGTGTAGGTTCTACATTTTAACGAAATTATATTTCTTTTTGTTTATTTCAATTTAAAACTAAGTGTTAATAGTTTTCACTCTTCCCGATTTCCCCAAAATTCTCAATTTATTTTAAGTTGTAATCAGGAAGAATTATATTTCTTTTTGTTTATTTCAATTTAAAACTAAGTGTTAATAGTTTTCACTCTTCCCGATTTCCCCAAAATTCTCAATTTATTTTAAGTTGTAATCAGGAAGAATCAGAATTCTAACAGTGGTAGAGCCACGCGGCAGATTTTGCTGTCGCACGGATGGGCCGGCTCAAACCGGAGTGGTACCACGACCTCACAGAAAACCAGCGTGAAGTAGAGGTTTACCTCTGCGTTTCGTTTGGTGAGTGCAGGTGGCCGGAGGCCCTTTTTACTGGAAATGAGGCATTCCATCTTAGTCCTCACGGGTGACAACGCATCTACATTTTGATTTGTAATAAAGGATAGATGTAGATGTCTATGGGCCGCAGCAACCACTTACCATCAGGTGGACTGTGTGCTCGTTTGTCACACCTATCCTATAAAAAAAAAAAAAAAAAAAAAAAAAAAAAAAAAAAAAAAAAAAGGAAGATGCTGCTGCCCATCTTCTGTTTTAGTTTCGCTCTGTCTCCTCTTACGACATCTACAGGACAATATGGGATAGTTCATATTCTTACACCGCTACTATACGGATTAATAATACCATGGGCTCATATTATAACTTAATGCCGAAAGTGGTTTGGGCTTATTAATTTAAGTGAAAAATACGTGCAAAGTTCGATAACGTTACAAGCTTTTAATGGGAGTTGTACAAGCAATTACAAGTAAAAACACGTGTTGCTAACACTGAATCTCTAAATTGTCGTCAACATGTTATTTGTCGCTTGTCTCTCACAGTTTGTAAGTAATTTGTCTTCTTATTGGTGTAAGATCTTATTGATGTACCGAAAAACAAACACATGTGTTTATCGAAGGTTGACCTTGAAGATTCTTCGTTATCGTTAGTTATTTAGTAGACTAGATGTTAAGATAAATATAATTTTATATTAACTCCACACTAGGATTTTCTCCTGTATGGCGTGGGCAGTTTACATACATAGATTTCACAAGGACAAACATCCAGACCCAGAACAATTATTTGTATGCCATAAAAATGCTTGTTCCGTGCGGGATTTGAAACTGCGGCCTCAATGCTGCAACTCATAGCAATGCCACTGTTCCACGGAGCATATCTATATATTATTATGTGAAGAGAAAACTTCGTACGCTTCTTAAAGCAAGTATTGTGAGACATGGCACAGTTAAAGGTTTTATGCAGAAGGCTGTGTAGCTAGTCAATTTTAGTGTAATACTAGCGATCTGCCCCGGCATCGCACGTGTGATTTCTGGATCGCGACAACAGCGCCACTTAGCGGGTTCAATTGTGAATCTAAACCATCCAGGAATCCATTTCATCAAATTCATTTCATCATCAAATTAATTCATCAAAATAAAATGTTAAATTAAATGAAATAAATAAATTTATCATTAGGAGAAGGGGTCGGCCATTCTGAAGAAGAAGTCAGGGATTACAAGATAATATTTAGTTTTGTTAGTAATAAATTGCACCAGGGCACTTTTGGAATTAATGGTAATAATTAATTTCAAATTAATTATCCGTGAGCGTCTAGGATAAGCCTTTTTTTATAGGAGAGGGGGCAAACGAACATGCGGCTCACCTGATGGTAAGTGACTACCGCCGCCCATGAACAACTGCAACACCAGGGAGGGAATCGCAGATGCGTTGCCGGCCTTTTAAAAAGGAGTAAGCTCTTTTCTTGAAGGTCTCTAAGTCGTATCGGTCCGTAAAAATCGCTGATGGTAATCGATTCCACAAGGAAGTCGTGCGAGAAAGAAAACATCTTCTAAATCACACAGTGGTGGACCGCCAATCATCCAGATGGTGTGGATGATATCGGGAGTTCTGCCGCGATGTGCGTTCGTGAAATTTGGCGGCTGGGATTAATCCGAACAATTCCTCAGAGCACTCCCCGTGGTAGATGCGAAAGAAAATGCAAAGGGATGCAATATCTCTTCGCAGTGCCAATGAATCGAGCCGATCAGAAAGGACTCGGTCGTCGACGATTCGAGCCGCTCTGCGCTGGATGCGGTCAAGTGGAAGGAGCTGGCACTGGGGAGCCCCTGCCCAGAGATGGGAACAGTATTCCATGTGAGGCCGAACCTGCGCCTTGTAAAGTTGCAGGCGGTGTGCCGGCATGAAATACTGTCCCGCTCTGTTGAGCACGCCAAGCTTTTTAGATGCCAATTTGGCCTTCTCTTCCAAATGACCACGAAACTGCACGTCACTCGATATGTCGACACCGAGGATTCCGATACTGGCTGAGGCAAGAATGGGAGTACCTTGAAACTGAGGAGTTATGACAAAGGGGTTCTTTTAGCGGTAAACGCGCAAACTTGTGTCTTCTGAGGATTAAACTGGACTAGATTTAGTCGCCCCCAATCCGAGACTTTGTTCAGCAAAGACTCGACTTCAGACACAAGTTTGTTCCGGTACTCGGCGACGTTTTCCCGAGAAATATTGGCACGGCCGGTGTATAGAGCATCACCAGTGCTGTCTTCCGCATAGCAATGAATGTTACCAGTTAGCAACATATCATTGGTAGCTTGGTACAACCAATGCACCGAATCACGCCAGAGTCAAGACTACTCGCTCGGTCCTTTTTTATATTCATTGCAAAACAAGTCGAGTAGTGGGGCGGTGGGGGAAATTGAGTGACTTGCTGGGTGGCGTGATCGGTGCATGTGTTGCTTAAAATTTTTGCTATACCGGCGTACTACGATACTAATAATAAACTATATTATAACTATCTACTATCTTTTTCTTCGTCATGGCTAATTAATTTTCTTTTAATGATAAATGTGTAAAAAAATATAATAAGTAATATCACAAAGACACAACGCAGCAACAGGTTCATCAGCTCGCAAGTCTATAGCAGCGGGCATGCGGAGTTTAAGTGATACAACGAGTGTGTAGATGGTGTGTTCTCGTGTCGAGGCTCTACGCGACGAGAGGCACGCGAGGCGACGAGACGAGCGTGTACAGCCACCATAAGAGTTGAAAGTGAAATACAGTTTGTTTAATATACAAAATTAAGCATTTAATGAATTACGGTCGAATTTAGACCATTGGACGACCACCAGTACAGATAAAATTTGGAGACTGAAGTAGCTCACGTCCATAGGAAATACTGGCACTTTAAATTTTCTCTGACACCACTATGTGGTGATAGGATCGACCACTGGTTATTGATAACCATCTAAAATTGCAAAGCTATTTTACCAAATTATATTGGTCGTGTTTCGGCATGATGCTTGGTGAAGCTGAATAATAGCGAAAAAACCCTGGTTGGCTTTATTGCACCAGTTGGAAACTAGGTAAGAGTGTCGCTGGAAGCTCCAGATAAAGCTCTCACTGGCAAAGCAATTCCAGCCATGTCCCTTTCAATTGCCTTTCTCCAGAATACATCGCTCTGTTGAAGATTGCACTCTAATCTCAGCATAGTCCACCACTATCTTGAGATTGAGAAGCTGCACAACACAATTTGGATGTCCGTAGAATGCGGTGCATCTAAACATCGAAGTACGACTTCCAACTTCGTACCAGAGTCTGTATGCACGTCCACATTGACACGTGTTGGCAGCGTTCCCAAAACCCTAAAGACCCTATAAATTTTCGACTCTTTGTGGGTACTGTAACACAGGTATTGTAACATTCTTTATACCAATGTTCATTAACTGCACAGTGAATTTTGAACCACAATATTATCCAAGTCTTTTCCAGATTTTATGAAACTGTCTGCCATGGACGTTGGCTTAACTGCCATCGAAACATCAACAAAGATTGTTGTACTTGTTTATTAATAGAAGATGTACTAGCGACCGATTAAATGTACGAGTAAAAACTACATTCAAACGCCGAGTTTAAACTTTAGGGTTTAGCAAATTAAAGCAAGGTAACCGCTGCGAGGTTATCACCAACTTCTCTCCAACCTAACTAATGCACACCAGCTAGCGTATGCTTGGAAAGAACGTTCTTCAGCATATATTTTAAAAGACTGTCGTGAAGCGACAATTAAAAAAAAATAATAGAACCTAACCTAAGAACAACAAAACAACAAAAGTAGAACAAGAAAATAATATATTTAAATTTTTAAAAAGGTATTTACAATTAGATAAAAAAGTAAAGATAGGAGAATATGAGAATATAGTGTTTTAGTGGAACCTAAAGGTCGAAGTGACACACGCTGCGCTTGGAGTAGTAGTAGGCACACGCGGAGCTTGAAGTTTCCTGGCGGCGACGGCACGCAGCGTCTGGTCTGGGCACACTCAGCGTCCGGAGCCGGCGCACGTAGCGCCTGGAGTAGGTGCGCTCAGCGCCTGGAGCAAGCAGTCGTAGCGCCCAAAGGTAGCGCGGGCAGTAGGTGCACTCAGCGCCTGGAGCAAGCAGTCGTAGCGCCCAAAGGTAGCACGGGCAGTAGGTGCACTCAGCGCCTGGAGCAAGCAGTCGTAGCGCCCGGAGTAGTGTGGCCCCGCGCTTGAAGTAGACTACGCCGACGACTTCAAATGTAGATGGAGGCTTGTAGGATCCCGGGGCAAGGCGGCCCCGGGATAAGGCCTTTAGTAGATGCTTCACGTTTGAAAACTGAAGCGAGACTCCCTGTATTCTCCGATTGTTCGGCTTTTATACCTTTTTAGAGAGAACGAGAAATTATTTAAATTAAAAGGAAATTTATTGTAAATGACCTAGAGCGAAAGAGTATTTATGTGAAAATATCGAACTAAGAACATCAAACCAGTGACGAATTTGAATAAAAGTTACCATAACAACCATATAAATAATGGTTGTCAAAAATATGAATTTTTGGTTTTAGGTATATAATTGAAAAACAGTTACATTTAAGTAAGAAATGAGATATTATTCATATAGGAAAAACTATAGCGCGGCAGCGCGCACAAAACCTGAAATTGCAGAGTTACAGAGAACTCAATAAAAGATAGAAAAAGGTAAGACTCCATTGAAAGCGATTTAAATGGTGCTGATAGCGTGAAAATACGAAGTGAAAATGATTTGTTATTGTGTAAAAACGTTACAGGATCCTATGGAAATAAAGATGATGCAAAATATAAATGCAGAAAATCAAAAACAGTATGGAAATATGGTGTAAAATGATATGTAAGTAGCATAACTGATAGCGTGAAAAGTGATGTAAAATATCAAAACAGAATGGAAAAATAGTGTAAAATGATATGTAAGTAGCATAACACTACAAGACTGGTGATAAGCATGGACATTATAATTGAACAATTATCCGCAAAAGATATTGTATTTTTTTTACTTTTCGTGGTATAGATATATTGTCAGGAACTGTTGCTAGGTATTGCATTTAGTCTAGTTATATTAATGGCTATTCTATGAGTAAGCTACAAAAGAGCTTTTTTAAATTTAGTTTGCAATTGTTTCATATTTAACCAGTGCAATGATTCTTCAATTATCAATTACTAGCTTTGCCCCACGGTTTCACCCGCGTCATCACGTGTCCGAGGTGCGCGACATGACCTAGTTCAAGCATTTTATAACGGCTAGGGTTAAAGCGACATTCGCGCGCCCAGCCAAGTATTGAATTATTTTAATTTTACATTATCTCTTAAACTATGCGTCCAAATAACAAGGTATAAAGAACAAAGTTTATCTTCATAAAATTGTCTTGATGATGAAGTAACTTTCGTTCGTTAGGATAAATAGGCTATGCCTAATAATAACGCTCATTAATCACTTTTAAATTTTCAGTATTTTTTGTCACAAAATACCAAATTATGGCTTATGTATAAGAAATAGACATATGGTATCGAGGACTTTTTTTTAGACGGAGTATTACGTATCCCTAACGATAACACCAGCGTACGCGCATAAATGATTTCGGGAGTGCTTTTTCTACTGACTTGCTTAACAAATATCCATATTTAAGGCTATCTGAGTAATATAGCTTAATGCTAGATAGCCTATATTATTCCACATGAATCTGGCTATGATATACAAAAAAAATTTTTCAAAGCGGACTGGTAGTTCCAGAGATTAGCGCGTTTAAACAAACAAAATAACAAAAAAACTCTTCCGCTTTATTATATTAGTATAGATTCCGCAAAAATTAGTCTTATTTCTTTTATATATTAAAATATAGGATTAAATATATAGAACATAACTATAAACGACAGTGTCGTAATAGCAGATTGCCGAACGCAAACTCAAAGTCGTGAGTTCAAACCCGCCATACGACTGCTGTCATGAACCTTCTAACACAAGCATTATAAGCTTATCGGGAATGGTTAACGGGAATTTTAGTAATGTTTAAAGCTTTGCTAGTATTTTATATAAAAAAAATAAGCAAATAAAACTGATTTAAACTTTCAAATGCAGAAATAATCATCATTTGTCCTGTTATTTAACGTCTACTAAATATGTATACTAGTCAAAAAATTTAATTATACGTAACATTCCAAATAATTTCTTCACGGAATTCCATCGGGGGCTTTCCATTTTATCGCCAGAATTTTATTCCTTGGAAAAATATGATTAAGAGAAAACTTATTATCGCAGAAAAGAAAATTAATTTCTATTCCTGTCTCGTCATGATTAAGTTTATGAAAGAAATAACCAACAGATGTAGGGTGAACAAGTTTCTTAGGCGAAATTCCATTTACATTAATTAAAAAAAACTTTCAATATGCTTTCTTCAATATGCTTTTTATCACAAGTCTAATGATGAATATGGGTCTGCCCATAGATCGCCACATAGGTGGAATATTTGTCATATTTGCCAGGCGGGTTGGCAGCCGCATGTTTTATTAATTTGAGGTGTTGTCAGGAGGATGCTGCTGCTAATCTCCTGTTTCATTTCCCTCTGTCACCTCTTACGACACGCACGAGATGATCTTACACCGCCACTACACGTCATAAGCATAGTGAATGTGTAAGTATTTTATTTCCAATTTTTCTAATGCTCTTATTTTATTACTTAATGCTCTTATTTCTGACAGTGGTAGAGCCACGCGGCAGCTTTTGCTGTCGCACGGATGGGCAGGCTCGAACCGGGGTGGTACCACGACCTCACAGAATACCAGCGTGAAGTAGAGGTTTACCTCTGCGTTTCGCTCGGTGAGTGCAGGTGGCCGGAGGCCTTTTTTACTGGAAATGAGGCATTCCATCTTAGTCCTCACGGGTGACAACGCATCTGCATTTGGATTTGTAATAGAGGATAGATGTAGATGTCTATGGGCCGCAGCAACCACTTACCATCAGGTGGACTGTGTGCTCGTTTGTCACCCTTATCCTATAAAAAAAAAATTTCTTTACGCATTCGTAGAAGCTATATTAATTTAACATTTCAACAAATACTGTCTGAATGAAATAAATATTGTTTTCCAATAATAAACAGATTAAACTTTAAACGATCATTAACATTTACAAGAGGTATGTAATTTATTTAATACAATTTAGCTTTCAAATTGGAAGCATGAGCAGCCCATTAGTGAACATGGGCCATCTCCATAGATGAGAGGGTATTTGGCAGGGGGAGGCAAATAATATCGTTCCACGCTTAAGAGGACACAAGATTTTAAGCGAAATAAACAAATTGGTAAACATTAAATAGACGTTAAAAATAAAACATGGACCAGAGTTAAATACATCGTATTAATAAATAATAGTTTAAAAGAAACCAAAACAAAAATAACACGCTTTTGTACATAACCAAACTAAAAAGTAGAAAATAATTTTCAATAAGTTAAAAATAAGAATATAGTACTTAACTTAACTTAACTTATCTTCACGCACAATCCCTGACGGGGTAGCCAGAGAGAACAGATCGCCAAGTGTCACGATCCTTACATACCTCTTTCGCTTCTTTCAGTTTCATTATCTTCTTCATACACATGCACGTCTAGGTATCCGAGTACTCTTGACCCTCCCCTCTTCGAGCAGTTTGCTCACATGGTCTTCGAAAGTTAGTCTCGGTCTACCTCGACATCTTTTAGTATTAACTTTCGCGCTATATATTTTCTTCACCATTCGGTCTTCACTCATTCGCTGAACGTGCCCAAACCATCGAAGCACGTCCTTATCAATTTTTGTGACAAGTTCATCTTTCAAACCTGCCATTTTGCGAATCTCTTCGTTTCGCTTTCGGTCGGCCATGGTAACGCCGCACATTTTACGAAGAGATCGCATCTCCACTGCATTCAACTTGCTTTTATGCTTCTTCTGGCATACCCAGGTTTCGCTGCCATATAACAAAGTCGGTACCAACACTGCGTTATGTATTGCAAGGCGTGCACTCTTCACTACGCCTTGCCTTTTGACTAACGCAGTCAGGGCACCATTGACTTTGTTCCCAGCAGCGACACGCCTGTCCACATCTAAATCACATCTTCCATCCCGGCTAAAAGCACTCCCCAAGTACACAATTTCATTTACCTGTTCTAGACATTCCTGATTTACCCATATTTCACACTTCGTTCTCACTTCGTCCCTTTCAAATACCAGAACCTTAGTTTTATTAGCATTCAAACGGAGACCTTTAATTTCACATTCCTCTTTCATACACGTGACTAATGCCTGCAGTTCTGCCTCTGATGGTGCAATAAGCACTGCATCATCAGCATACAGCAGACAATTTACTTTTATGTCACCCAATTTCACACCCAAACAGCTTCTTTCAGCTTCTGTAAACAGCTGTCGAGATACAGTATGAACAGCCAGGAAGACATGACACAACCCTGTTTTACGCCCGTTTGGACGCTAAACATGGGTGACAGGTCATGCCCTACCCGCACACAGGCTTTACAGTCACAGTAAAGTGACTGCACAGCCCTTAGCAATCGACCATCCACACCGTACCCCGGCAACAGTTCCAACATTTTCTTCCTTACAACCTTATCAAATGCATTCTCAAGATCCACAAAAGCACAGAAAATCCTCTGGTTAGCAGCCAGACGCTTTTCCGTGATCATGCGTAGAGAAAACAATTGATCCGTGCATCCTCTTCCAGGTCTAAATCCGCATTGTGCCTCCCATAGAAATCTTTCCGATTTCTCTTGCATGCTACGTGTCAAAACCTTCGAGTAAACTTTACTTGCTAAACTGGTCAAGCTGATCACCCGATAGCACCCGCAGTCAAAATATGAACCTTTACCTTTATATAAAGGCACAATGACTGCGGATCTCCAATCATCCGGGACATCCCCCGTCCGCCAGCACAAATTGCACAGCAGATAAAAGCTGTCCCAGACGCGAGGCCCACCATAGTTGACCATTTCAGCAGTAACTCTGTCTAGTCCCGCAGCCTTACCACGTTCAATCTCTTTCATACTGATGACCTCAGTGTCATCGAGGTCCGGGTCTGGCGTACCAGTCACGGCGTCATCCCCGGATCCCTCACTATGATCATCACACGCATACATTTCTCTATAAAATTCGCTCCATCGCTGCATGACGTCCGATTTTTCTGTGAGAACGTCATTAGTTCTCGAACTTTGTTGTTCTTCTTAAAGTTGTGCGACAACCTTTCGTCCGCTTCCATTCTACACCTTTCACGCATTTCCTCAATCAATGCTTTCGTGTGAACTTTCTGCAGCTTATATCTTTCTTTCATCTTCTCTCTCATATCCTTATCATTACTAGAGGCCAAGTAGTCTAACCGTGCTTTCTTCTTCTTCTCTACAGCTTCTTTCACTTCATCATTCCACCATGCATCTCTTCTTTTACTACTGCCTCTTTTTATTGTTCCACACACTTCTTCCGCTGTACTTACCATTCCATCCCTAAGGTTCTGCCATGTTCATTTCACACATTCATTTCTGCCATCGATGATGTCAAGCTTTTCGGCTACCGTCGCATGATATTTGTCCCTAGTATCCGCTTCCTGAAGCTTCCAGCTTCGGATGCGACAGACCGACTATGGTTCTGTTACTGCCGTCCGGTAGCGCCAACCCGCGAACAGGCCCCTAAATCTAGTAATCACTAGATAGTGATCCGTTCCCAGGTCAGCACCCCTGAGCACTCGCGTATCCATCACCTGTTTTCGCAGTCGGTCATCCACCAGAAACAAATCGATCATACTTCTCTCATTCTTTCTTTCTCTAGTATACATATGGATTTTCTTGTGATTAAACATAGTGTTTGTCACAAGAAGACCCTTTTCCTTGCATACCGCCAGTATAAGCTTGCCAGCATCATTAAAACTTTTATCGCCAAACTTTCCAAGCACCGATTCGTACCCTGGTCGAGCGGTACCAACCCATCCATTCAAATCACCACACACAACAATTCTTTCGTTTCTCCTAGCCAAATCTAGAACTTCTCTTACATTCTCCCAAAACTCCTCCAGCTCAGCCCTGGACGACGAATCTACCGGCGCATAAACAGCCAAAAGGAATAACTTCGTCAGTCCCAATTTAAAGCGAACCCAGAGAAGTCTTGCGTTCACAACCTTATATTCAGTCATAACATCGACCAACCGAGACGACAGCAGCACCCCCACTACCTGGTGGGCGCTCTCGCTCTCCGGGACTTTGGACCATAGAGCTAACGCCCCGCCAGGGAGCTCTTCAGTACCACTGCCCTTCCGTTTGGTCTCCGACATACACACGACATCTAATTCTCTTTCTTTCATTTTTTCAATCAACTCATTCGTCTTATCTTTCATGCCTCCTCTAACATTCCACGTGCCAACTCTACACTCTGTCCTCCATCTTCCGCCGTTTCGGGCTGTGCGTGACGGGTGGCGGTCCCCATCGCCGCTTTGCGCGCTGCATTCCACACCAACGGGGACTAGCTGGTGTGCGTCGCCTTGGGGGGACGCCCTAACCCTCGTTGGCATGGGTGCGCAGCTGTGTAGAATTGCAGCTCTAAAAAGGGCTGGCAGGGGTCGCGACGAGCACGCTTCTACAATGACCCCCAGAATATAGTGATTAACATAAAAAAAATAATTTTATTGTTAAAAAGCGTGAGGTGCTTTTTCAGGTATTTTTATGAATATTTGTAAAATTTGCTTGATGTCATTTGTTGTAAATATCCACAAAAATATTTATTATTTTTTTTAAGCTTATCGAAAATTGTTTTACACTTTTTATTTCGTTTATCTTAAAAAAGCGTGTTTTTTTATTTTTTTAAATACACAAGCTTAGTTTTTTTTGGAACGAAGTTTTTTTACGCGGCTTACAGTAATTGAGCTGGCAGAAATCGTAGTTTTTTAATGAATTATTTGCAAATCCTCAGGATCCTGACCCTTGTCATATATAGGATAATGGGACAAACTATATTATTGCATTGTCATCAGTCCTTGATAAGTATGCGAAGTTTCAAATCAATCCGACGTTTTAAAAGGGATGAAAAGCACATTGAAAAATTCCGTTACATAGATTCATAGCAAGCTAATAAAAGCATGTTAAAAATAAGAAATTACAATCCAATTTTGCAATTCTAATTTTCCAAGTCCAATTTTTTCTTCTTCTTTTAAGGCCTCAGAACAACAAAGATAGAAATACGGAGAGATGTATACATTTCGAGCGATGCTGAAACTATTTTATTTATATAAAAAGCATAAAACGAGCATGCGGCACACCTGATGGTAAGTGACTAGCGCCGCCCATGAACATTTGCAACACAAGGGAAATTGCAGGTGCGTTGCCAGCCTTTTAAGAGTAGTAGACTTTTACTGGTTTTCTTTTTTCGTTAATTAGTATCGATTCTGACAAATCGTTGGAAAAATATGTGATTAACTGCTGTGCTGACGTATACATCTTTCTTTCTTTATTAGCTTGAAAAAGTTAATTGCTAGGCGCATGCATGATTCTTAAACCATGTTGTTGGTTGAAAAAGCCGTTCGTTTTTATTCAGATGTTATCAGGATCTTCCTGCTACCCAACTTCTTTTTCAATTTCAGCTCTAACGACGAGTGCGGGCTGATATGGAGTAGTAGATATTCTTACACCGTAAATACACAGCCAACTCAACTGCGCTGCGTTCGGAAGGAAAACTACGACAAATCCTCTTAATTCTTTAGACTTCGATTGATTTACTTCAGAGCCATAAGAGGTGCTGAACAAGTAATGCGTGTTGTATCTTCACTGCTGGCTGTATGAGGAAACTCAAAGTCATTCAGCGTCCAATTTTATTTTAATTTTATAGAATAAGGGTGACAAACGAACACACAGTCCACGTGATGGTAATGGATGCTATGTCCCATTGACATTTGGACATTCCTTGATTAAAAATCCAAATGCAGATGCGTTTTCCCCCTTTAGGACTAAGACGAAATTCCTCTTTCTAGTAAAAATGAACTTCCGGTTCTTTACACTCACCCACCATACGAAACACAGAAGCATGAAGTTGCTATTTTACGCTGGTATTTTTGAAATCGTGATCATTTCCCGGTCCAGCTGAACCATTTATGTCTCAACCATAATATAGCCCTAGGGTAGCTTTACTGCCTATAAAAATGAAGGGTAAGCATATGTAGTAAGGGTATCCACAGAAGAACTGGAGTAACTGACATAGCCGAGTGAATCAGTAAGCTGAATTAGCAGAGGCCGATCATATAAATTGCTGGTGCTGCAAAACGCCACCTGGCAGCGTTGGACTCAGTGGAGAGACGTGCAGAGATCCTCTTCGGTGATCTTTATTTGGTTGAAACCAATCTTATGATCCTCGAGCACAGGCGCAGAGTAGCTAGTCTCTCGGTATTCTATAGGATGCATTTCGGTGAGTGTGCGCAGGAATTACACGCTTTAATTCCCTACTCTCCTTTCCACCATCGGACAACCAGGCGGTCGGCGGGTCTTACCTTTGTTACCTTACCTTTGTTGTCGTAGGTTTGCTTCGTCTTTTGTAATGCGTACAGCAAAGGAGTGGAATGATTTACAGGCGTCTATATTTACGTCCGAATACAATCTGGGCGTCGTCAAGACAAAAGTGAATAGGCTTTTGTTGCGCTAAGACAGTGCGATTTACCATCACTTACTACCAGGTGGGATCGTGGTCAAGCACTGGCTTAAAATAAGTAAAAAAAAACCGATAACTATCTCGTTTACACAAGACGTAAAATACCCAGAGCGAAGACAATAACTACGACGAATCACTTTATTTCAGTTATGTTAGTAGTAGAGAAATTCAATTTTTTTTTTAATTTCTCTGCATTATCGATCTTGATTTGACCTCCTTGCAAGCCACTTATTGAAATGAATACGGGAGTTGAGAGACTACGGTATAATATGTCTTTGGGTTTAACTATGACTGATGCGTTAAAGAGATCTGATTTTTTATGAAAGCTGTACGGATAGTATTTCAGGGCTTATTATCATCATATAATCAAGATAGGAACAACATTATGTGTTATTATTATTATACAACGTATAGAAAAACATTGTATAGAATAAATCATAATATGCTTGTACTAATAAATAATTGTAGTATACGTAATTTATATTAATGGATTTCAACCATGCTTTAAACTTTAGACCGTATAGGTCTAAAGTAATCACCATCGCCCTACATTTTATAGTGCTCATAAACGCAGGGGCTGTCAATTATTTTCCGTTTGCCTCAATATAAAGCTAAATAAATAAGAGACAGGCATAGATGCATTCAGTATATGCAATTATAACATATCGAGATTAGAAAATCATAGACTGCATCTTCCCGGAGTATCGTAAACGTGTTCAATATCATTGCCGCCTTTACATCAGATTTTATAAACCACAAATATTCTCACTAAAGAATACCGATATTTACCTAGACTATAGAAATGAAAAAAAAACATTAAGATTTCAATAGAAAAGATGGTAGGGTGTTAATATATGCTTGGGATCCTATAATTAATAAAATTAAATCCAAACCTACAAACCTGTGCATACAACTGCAAGATTTCAAGACACTAAGTTTGTTCTCCAAAGATCGGTATTTAAAAGGTAGCCCAGGATACATCAAAGAAAGGAAACACAAACGAAAGGATTGCTGTAACCAAAGTCCACCAATTTAGCTGTGTCGTACTTGTGCTGCAGTGATGCTTCTGCAGCGTTGTTATTTTTTATTTTTTTTATAGAATAAAGCTGACATACTCTGATTGTTTATCGTCCTTATTCTATAAAAAAAAATTGCTAACAGTCCATGTAATGGTAAGTGATACCTACAACTATCCTCAATTGAGAATCAAAATGTAGCTGCTTTGTCACCCCTGAGAACCAAAATGGAATGCCTAATTTCCAATAAAAAGTGTATCCGGTTCTCTACACACCATACGAAACATAGCAAACATTATGCTGCTATTTTACGCTGGTATTTTGTGCGAGTTTGATTACACTATGACGGAGTAGACCCGTTTGTGCTACAACCATAGCACAGCTGTAGCATGGCTCTACCACATACAGAAACGTTTTCTGGCATTTCCCATAGTCGACACGACACCCACGGCACGAGACGATGAGGCGGTGGGTCACCTAACGCCGCAACCACACAGCAGGAAAAAAGGTTCTCGAGTGGCAGCCTCGTACCGGTAGGCGAAGTATAGGGCAACCCCCCACTAGATGGAGTGACGACCTGGTAAGGCGTGCAGGACGTCGATGGGTGCATGTGGCGCTGGACCGTGCTCTGTGGAATTGCTTGGGGGAGGCCTATGTTCAGCAGTGGACTTGTGAAGGGCTGTAATGAACCACACGGCAATTTTATTTCTTGGCTCAGTTATATCTTTGATCCATAATAATGCGAACTTGACGAAGATTGATAAAGCAACGACGACGAAAAATAAACTGGGGAAATTTTTGTTTGATCTGTCAAATAAACATGGCAATGAATTTGCCGGCGTACGAAATCGAGAAACTTTTTTTTATTATTTTTTACGTCTCCGCGGTCTAGAGGTTAAACGATAAATTCAATTAGATTAGTCAGCATTCAGAAATACGAAATGATTATAATATTATATCCGGTATTACAACAGAGTTAAAGAATAAATGACGATCAATCATTAGTATTATAAGTTGAATTCGGTTACGTTATCATTATTATATCTATATGTCAACACAATTTTACTGTTGTACATAATAGATCTTCCACATAGATTTCCAGAGAGAGTAGCCGAGTAACCTGTCTTTCTTCACTTCGGATCAGCGTTGGTGGACTGCAGCGACAAGGTTGTCCTCTCCCCCTACCGCCGCAACCAATATGAAGTCGCGGGCGAAGAGGAGTGTTGGTGTGGCGATGCGGCACTTGCCCTAACCTTCGCGACTCTGGTGAGGCCGTACTCTTGATGCGAATGTTGATGAGGGGGAATGGAGTGACTGCATGGTGAAACGCCACTCTACCTACCCTACAAGCTGAATCTTAGTTGGTGGTGGAACCAGTCAGAGTCAGAGTCCAGATCCACCACTGGAAGTCTAGTGTTTCTGGGCACTTGAGCGGCTTCATGGCCTTATCGCATTGGACATGGTGGCGTCCGTGGTGCAGGTGAAGTTGGAGGCCGTGGAGGAAGGCACACCATGTATTTTAGTGCGTCTTATAATGAAACCCTTTCTAGAATTATTGATAACAATTTAATAGCACGATAGGTATTACAATGTTTTTGCTCAATATATCGATACGTCCTATGAGGATCTATCGCAGTCCATTACGTTATTAGCACTATCAACTTTATAGCGCCTATCAAGTTTAACTTAGACTAATTCATTGTAATAGGAGGTTTAATATAGATGCTATAACCCAAATCTAATTTTAGTAAAAAGTAAATGATGACTTTAAAGAACTCAATAGAATCAATTGCACATAATAGCTTCTAAATATCATAATCATAATTTTTAGTTCTTTTAAATTTTGTTTTAGTTCTATGAAGTGGACTAAGAAATATCTCAAGCTCAACGGAACAACTAGAATGTCGTCTAAATAATACATTAAAAACGTCATTTTGAATTTTTTCTCTCAAAAATTATAAGGGACCACTCCTGAAATATACTATTTAATTAACTAATTACTAACTATTAAATAAAAAAATCATTAACATTGGTTTGCAATTGACGAAGATATCGCGTAACATACGTATAAAAACGTACAGCAGAATTGGGAACCTCCTCCTTTTTTTAAAACCAACAAAATATTTAAGAAATTCTTCAATATTAATATTTAATAAAGAAAATATTTGAAAAGCAATTTCCTGCGATAACGTCAGAAATATCTAATTTGTTCCTTACGAGCGATCCGCCCAAGCTTCGCTCGGGTGATTTCTGGATCTCGACACTTGGAGATTACACATAGATTCACAATTGGACCTACTGGGTCCAAGTGTGAATCTAAACCCACCAAACTCAAACCAAAATATCATCAAAATAGTTTGAGCTCTTTTCGAGTTTTATTAAGACTAACAGACAGCAAGATTTTTATATATAGATATTACTACTTAAATAGTATAAAAAACATTATTTAAGGGTTTCGTACCTCAAAAGGAAAAAACGGAACCCTTATAGGATCACTTTGTTGTCCGTCTGTCTGTCTGTCTGTCTGTATTACTGTCAAGACCGTTTTTCTTAAGAACGCGTGCAGGTATCAAGCTGAAATTCGTATCAAATACTCAAGGCTACTGTCCCTTGGACCTATGAAAAAATTAAACTTCTAAGCCAACGTAATCAAAAGATATAGCCGTTTATGACGCAAATTTTCGACATTCGCAAGGGAATCAAAACCTACAGGGTACTTCCCGTGCACTCAGAATCTTAAAATTTGGTATGAAGCAACATATTATAGCACAGTTATAGGAAAAATTGCGAAAAGCATAAATTTTTAGTTACATCATATAATAAAAATATTTTTAGTAATTTTAAACTTATATACCTACGGATTTGTTCGGAACCCTCGGTGCGCGAGTCCAACTCGCACTTGGCCGGTTTTTTTAATTTAAATAACGTCCTACATCCCTATACTAGCGTTTTGTTTGAACCATGGACCATTAAGTCAGACTCTTAAGTCCTTCCGTGCGGGAATCGAACCCGCAATCTATTGCTTGCATTCCGTTACTGAGTCAGATATTTGTAATTGGTATTAATAACTTTATTAAGAAAAAACTTTAAACATGTAGTACATACAGAAAAAAAATGTATTACGTGAAATAAAAAAGTTAGGTAAAAATACTAGTGAGGGTGACGTTCTGTTCTTCTTGCTAGACTATAAAATAGCCTGTATTAAGGAGATTCAGTCCCTTAGCCCCTTACAGATTGTGTGTGTGTGTGTGTGTTTGTGCGCGCGTGTGTGTGTGTGCGTGCGTGCGTGCGTTCGTGCGTGCGTGCGTGCGTTTATGTGTGTCAAGTTCATCATATAATTATACTAATATAATATAAATTAGTCAGTTATTGTTAATAAATACTGCTCTGTCTCTTCATAACTCTTGTTTAATAGGAAGAAGTACACAGCTTTCTTACATTTGTAATTAGATAGTTCATAAATGGGAATATTAAAATTGATTTTGTTATAAAGAAGGGAAACAAGATACGGGAAAAACCTTTTAGCAAAATGAGAGTTGACTGTCGGAATACTGCAGATTTTGTCCTTATGGCGCTTGGTAATTTCGATATAAGGGATTTTGCGATGTTGTAACATCACTGTATGTAATATAAACAATTGTCTTACATTGAGAACATTATGATCTTTGTAGAGCTGAATAGTTGGATATTATAAGATAGGTAGAAAGGAAATGATCTTTAAAATTGCTCTATGTGCGATTTCTAAAGGTTTCAAAACAGTTTTTGCAGCACCACCCCAACATGAAATGCAGTAAGATATGATAGAAAGGCACAGTGCAAAATAAACATTGCGTATAATACTCTGGTCAGCGACGTGACGAAGTGATTTAAAAATAAAAATTAATTTACGGAGTCTGCTAGTTAAATTTTCAATGTGGGCTTTAAAATTTAAAGTTTTATTTAGAATTATGCTAAGATATTTAATTGTATCAACCGGATTAATAGAGAGACAATGGCAATTTTGTTGGTTTTGATAATGACATGATTGAGCTTATATTTTGACATTAACTTTATTGGAATTTTTGGTTAGGATATTGGAGAGATAGAAAAGGTAACGAATTTAGTTTCTGCTGCATTTAAAGTAAGGGTGTGTGCACGGAGCCAATCATATGTGATGTTAAAGCCACTTTGCGCAATTTCTTGGAGTTCAGTCCAAGAACCAGCAAAGAAGGTAAGAGCGGTGTCATCAGCATATGAAACTATTTTAGAATTATGGACTTTAAGATTGCAGAGGTCATTAATGAAGATCAAGAAGAGAGTAGGTCCGAGTATGCTACCCTGGGGCACACCGTAAGATATAGAAAGTTTATCACTTATATGGTTAGCTATTTTTACTCTTTGAGTCCGCCTGAAAGCTACGGAAAAATTCAAGTTGAGAGCCCCTGATACCTACATTCTCTAGTTTTAATAAAAGAGTGTTGATTGGAACCGTATCAAAAGCTTTAGCCAAATCCAAGAATATTGTGAGGACTTTTTTGTTGTCATTAAGCTTACCTATTACGAAATTAGTTAGTTCGTGAATAGCGTCAGAAGTGGATTTGTTTTTACGAAATCCAAACTGCTGGGACGAGATAGTATCACAGTGCTCCAAATAATTTACTAGCCGCCTATTGATTAAACGTTCCATAATCTTGTATAAGGCACTAAGCACTGCAATACGACGATAGTTAGTAACCAGATTTCCATCACCACCCTTGAATATTGAATGGATAATAGCCCTCTCGAACGAATTAGGAAAGACAGAAGATTTCAGACAGAGATTATAAATATGGGTTAAAATAGGTGCTAGAATAGAGGAGTATCGCTTTATAAAACTCGGAGGTATTTCGTCCCAGCCGGTAGCTGCATTATGTTTAAGTGAGTTAATAAGTGATTTAATTTCGTTCGCATCCGTGGGTTCTAAAGCAAAAGATGACAGATTAGATTTTTCTGAGGTGGTTCCTTTTGGTAGAACTATGCAATTGTTATCGATTTTTTGCACAAGCTCCTTCTCGATGTTAGTAAAGAACTTATTAATGTTATTACACGACTGAATAGGTGAGAGAGAGGATAATAATTGCTGTGCATTCGATTGTCGAGATTTTTCGGTACAAGCGATATTTTTTATAGTGTCCCATAGATCTTTGCAGTTTTTATCTGCTTTTTTTATTTGCTCCGAAACATAATGCCTTTTCACCTTTTTTAATATTTTCGTGCTGAAATTTCTGTATCTTTTATATGTTATATTAAGTGTTAGATTGTTTGGATCTTGTTTTAACTTTCTATGTAAAGAGTCTCTGTTATGGATACATATTAATAGACCTGGTGTTATCCATGGTTTGAGTATCCTCTTTTTTGCTGACAATTTAGTAATGTACGTATTGTCGAGTATAGCTTGAGACATTAAATGTATAAAGGTATCCGTTGCTATGTTAGGATCTTCGAGAACTAGAATAGGTTTAAGATCTATTTGATCCATTATTTTGTCTAATGTCACATAGTTAATTTTCGAGATTGTTTTAGGAGGTTTGAGACGTGCGTGTTTTGTTTTGATGCATAAGATGGAGGAGTAGTGATCATAGATAGTTGTATTAAGTACAACAGTTACAACTGGAAATTTAATTCGCAAAAAAGTATGATCAAGGCAGTTGTTACCTCTATTTGGGAAGGTATGAGCAGGTAATAGCCCATGGAAGGCAAGACAATTTAAATAGTTTAAATAGTCATGTGAGTGGTTATTGGAGGTTTTAATATCAATGTTAATGTCTCCGGTTAGTATAACAGTTTTGTATTTTGAGAGTAACGGAAGTATTCTGTTTAAGGCACATAGATATGGATTAATATTTTCATTAGATGGTGATCGATATATGCAGAGCACATATCGATCACCATCAGCATATCAGAATTGATTTTAATTATTAGTCCGGAAGCTGATACGTTAAAGTCTGGCTCTTCGACGATCGAAGATAAAGATGTTTTTATGTATACAAGAAAACCATCGCTTTGATTAAGGTGCTTGGAAGTTTTATGAATTGAATAATTAGGTAAACTGGGAATATAATAATTACTGGAACAGGATAGCCAACATTCAGTCAATGTCAAAATATCACAATCAAACGAAATACGCTGTGAAGTTGTCTGTAAATTTTAAAAATTGCAGTTGGTTGATCTAATATTTTGGTTAAAAATATTTATATATCTGTTTGGGTTTTGCAATATTTGATTGGATTGTTCAATGGTACAGGAAAACGATTCAGAAACTGAAAGCTGGTCAACGTTTTCAATTAAAGTATTAATGTCATTAGCCATTTTTGTGGTTTGAATGAAGGGTAGAAAGGTTCGTGGAATACACTGTAGTAAAGATGGAGTTATTATCAGTTGTGCAATATGCTGAACCGAAACATCGACGTGGTATTTCTGCATACGATAGCGCTAGAGGCTGGAAAGTGCTAAAATCGTGTTTTTGGAGATATATAGCAGTATTAATCATTTTAATATAAATGTTAATAATATAAGAGTTTATATTGAGTGTAATATTATAGTTTATGTTTTGTATTGATTTTATGGAAATGTTCTGTATGTAAACGTGTAAGTTTAATTTGTGTGAATGTAAATATTTTATACTTATGATAGTAATTAAGAAATAGTAAATGAATGTTAGTAGTTAATTTTTTGTGTCTTAAACAGTAAGCAACCATAAAAATGTACGGAAGAAATCTTAATAACATATAAAGTAAAAAAAAATTAAAATGTTTGGCTTTATTTAATTAAGGCTGAGTGTTCCTCTTTTTGTCCGTTTTAAAATTGGTTTTTGATAGGCAAATTATTACACTTAATTACATTCTTTCTCCTAACGATGTATCCGGTCAGTACAAGATACAATACAATTTTCACGATAGAAAAAAATACTATTTCGATTTGCAGATTTTTTACAAACAATATATCATTTTAAGCAAGTTCTAATACTCCTTTTTTATATAAATAATATCAATTTATAGGTAATTCATTTTGGAATTAATTTTACCCGATCACATTTTAATCACATTTATTAAAAAAATTATTGATTTTTCAAGTGATTTTCGACAGACACATGGCTTGCTAGTATGGCGGGCGCCGATAAAAAACTTTAGCAAATTAAATGTGAGTGATCAAACGACTAACAGACACTATGGAAATAAAAAGATATTGGTGAGGTGACGTCTATCAGAATCAACGTTTATTGCTGTACTTACGTCTGTGGAACACGCAGATGGGCGGGCGGTGTACACGTTTGGAGTGTCAGCTTGAAACTCCACACGTGTGCACCGCCCGCCCGCGCGTGTCTCACTGATTAGGCTTGGGCAAAGAATATCGATATGTCGAAATATCATTATTTTGTCATAGAAATATCGATATATATCATCGATAATTTTTATCGCGATGTATCAATAGATTGATATTTATTTTATTGTATCGAATTCGTCTCAATTTCGATATATTTTAAAATGTTGTATTAATGGACAACGTGAAACAACAAATGGAGCTACAAAAGAATTAGTATGTGTGGTTGTCGTTTTTTTTGTCGTCCAACTATATGTAATGTTAAATTTTGGGTCTTATCCTTCCAAAACGCAAAAGATGCCGACATATCGATATTTATCACGCGATAAATATAGATACTATTTAAAAATATCGATTGGAAATATTACATCGATATATTTTTCCCTTGCGCATCCTTATCACTGACCATTAGCAAGAGCTGTTAAGGGAAGGTACTGAGCGAGACAGAGCTACGTCATGGCACGATACGATTTGGCAACGTTTTTGGTATTAGATGGTGTCAGACAGATTACCACCTCAGTCGCAGAAGTCATTATAAGAGCCTGTATGTTTACAATCTCTGAAATATTCCATTTTAGTCCTCAGAAGTGACAATGCTTTCGTAGCTTTCTTTGTTTGAAGTGGTTTCAGAAGTCTATGAGCTGCAGTAGTCACTTACCATCAGTTAGTAAGTTAGTTTGGCATTTTAATTTTATAAAACGTCACCTCTTACGGCACTCGTTTGTAAGATGGAGTTAATGCCTTCAGCCTCCTTGATAAATTTATTTAGGTAAAGTAAATACTTAGGTAAAGTAACGATCCAAGAGCGAGTCTTATCCGACATTATTCCGTTGATATCCCGGACGTCAGTCTGACCGAGATTAGAATGGCTCTCCAGCACCTTAAAAACGGCAAGGCCCCAGGCGAGGATGGAATTACAGCGGAGCTTCTGAAAGCGGGTGGAAAACCGGTACTTGAAGTCCTTCAGAAGCTCTTCAATTCCGTCCTCCATGGTGGCATTACACCGGGGACGTGGAGCAGAAGTGCGGTGATCTTGTTCTTCAAGAAAGGCGACAACGCTCTCTTGATGAACTACAGACTGATTTCCCTTCTGAGCCGCGTTTACGTGCTGTTTTCGAGAGTCATTACGAATCGTCTCACGCGCAGACTTGACGACTTCCAGCCTCCCGAACAAGCCGGTTTCCGAAAAGGCTTTAGCACCATAGACCACATACATACCCTTCGGCAAATTGTACAGAAGTCCGAGGAGTACAATTTGCCACTATGTCTGGCGTATAAGGACTATGAGAAAGCCTTTGATTCCGTCGAAATTTGGGCGGTGCTGCAGTCCCTTCAGTGGTGCCAAGTTGAATGTTGGTATATCGAAGTGCTGAAGTGCTTGTACAATAGGGCTACGATGGCTATCCGAGTACAGAACTAGAGTACGAAACTTATCCAATTGCAGAGAGGTGTAAGACAGGGTGACGTCATATCCCCGAAACTCTTCACCGCTGCATTGGAAGACGTTTTCAAGCTTCTGGACTGGAAAGGATACGGTATCAACATCAATGGTAAGTACATCACTCACCTTCGATTTGCCGACGATATAGTCCTTATGGCAGAATCGCTGGAGGACCTAAGCACTATGTTCAATGACCTCAATAGTGTTTCCCAACGGATAGGCCTTAAGATGAACATGGACAAAACAAAGATCATGTTTAATATTATTGCATTTTATTTATATTGTATAAATAATAGCAAAAGGATGACTAAATAAAGAAAATAAATTTAATTTCTGTATTATTATAAAATTATGTAATAATATTTATTATATTTAATGTGATTAAATTAATAGTAAATATTCTTATACTGCCACTGCCACAAGCAGTCACGCCACTACCATGTGGCGGTGCAAGAATTTCCACCACCTCATATCATCTTGTGGTTGTCAAAAGAGACGACAGTGGGAAACAAAACAGAAGACGGACAGCAGCGTCTTCCTAATATCAACTATAAAATAAAATAAAAAAAACTACAGTTGACAACCCGCCTGACTAGAGTGGCAACTATGACAAATATCCTACTTATGGGGCAATTAATAAGCAGGCTTATACTCGTCGTTCGTCAGTGAACTCTGATAGGTTGTAAATAATGACTGAAAATAAATCACCAAGATAAATTTGATTTCTTGAGATCTGCTTTGAATATAAAGATCGGAGATTCGGGGTGTTTTAATATGGAACGTTTTATGAATATTAATGTACTTTATAAAAACTTTTCCTAAGTCATCAAGAAGGCATTGGGGCATGGGGTGTGAATTACAAATACTAGCTTTTGCCACAAGCGTCAATCTATGGGAAAGGCTTTAGTGGCGAGCGGCTGGCAGTGCGTGTGGCGTGGCGTCATCACATACCGAAGCTATTATGTAAGTTGCAATTTAATAATGCAATTTATTATGCTATTATATTACTTACTAAATTGCGCCCGCTCGAGTTGTATGGTTAACATGTCGCTACCTCACGCCAGAGAAATCAGACTAGTGAAGTAGTACTGTTCGCGCAAAAGCGCTAATGTCAAGCATCGACGTTAGATGGCACTCGGCTCGGCGCGATACGGTATGAAGTTCGTCCGAGCGCGTTGAAAGGTGGGTGTCGAAAACGCGCTAGAAAAATTAAGAGTCCAAATTCATCGCTGCGAGAGATAGCACGCGGTCTATTTTGTCGGGAGCTCGTAATAATAGGCGCGTATAGTAAATATACTGACTGGGAATTCTAGCGCGTATTATTTGCTGAGAGCGTCACCCGGGACTTTTAGGTTTAACGCTGAGTCCGTATAAGTGGATTCGACTGTATTAGTTACTAGTGCGGCATTTGATATTCTAGAAATAACTGTGACCTTTGATCCGTACGTTTTGTGTTCGTTTCGCGAGTAAGGCGTTATAACAAACGAGAGTTAGTGGCTTTTGTAAGGTAGTTAATCGTACGACAGAGTTACTGGACCTTCATCGTGACTAACGAAGAAAGTGACGTGAGGTGGAGAGGTGCTGAGAGCCGAACTGCTGCAGAGGGTAACGGTCTAATAAGGTCAATAACACTACCAGCCACACCCAGATACACATCACTGACCCTTACTTTCCTAGCACTATACATCCACACGCGATCTGACCGAATCCTGAGGGACCAGTCGCCTTGGATAGAGGTAAGTAAGCTCCCTTTATTAGAATGTAACGCTCCCCCCTAATTGTTTATTGTAATTAGAACTTTTCACCTCTGGCCTGTAGCAGGCCCGACCAGCATCTGCTTGTAGGTTCTCCGTCTATGAGCCCGTGGGGGACCCTACTCCTGGGATAAGCAGCTGCTGGCTGTAACAAGTACATTACTAGTAGTAGTATTATATTAGTAGTATAGTTGTAGCACGAATGGGTCGGCTCGACCGGGGAAGGACGCTGCTCTCACAGAATACCAGCGTAAAATGGCAGCTTGACACTGCTGTGTTTCGTATGGTGAGTGGAGACCCATTATACTGGAAAAGAGGCATTCCATCTTTATCATATCTTCATCATTCATCAGTTACCCGTAAGGTAACGAGTAACGACGCATCTGCATTTTGATTCTTTATTGAGGATAAATGTAGATGTCTAATGGGTCACAGCAACCACTTACCATCAGGTGGACTGTGTGCTTGTTTGTTACCCTTATTCTATAAATAAAAATAATAAATTCTGCAGTGTCTGCGTTCACGAATAGGATGCCCTTTCACATGCAAATGAAAAGAGAATACTTGATTGAAGTTCCGAATATCAAAGACGAGAGATGAATAGGTTACGTTTATAGACATAGTTATAGATTTCGGTGAAATTAGTCTAAGAGAACGTCATTAAATTCAGTTATTTAATTTCGATATTCAAAAAATAAATTAAGCTTTGTCTAACTTCTTGTTATGGTAGTCGTTATGTATTAACTATAGTCTTAATACCTTCTTTGCTGGTACTAAAAGTATTACCACGATGGAAAGAACGAAGACAGCAATTGAGACTCGTTGAATGACCCAAGTTAGTTGTCTGCGCAGTTCTTTACACTGCTTGTACGAGTGGGAGAGTTTAACCGCTTATTAGTTATCTACCCTCACTCTTAACAAATTCTCAGACGACGTATATACGAAGTATTTTTTTCACTTTATTCTTATATTAAATTTAGGAAAGGGTATATAACGTTAAATTATATTACCATGAAAGTCTCTTTGTAAGAAGAGAAAAGAAAAATATCCCTTTGTGAACATGCTCTTTGTGACGTAATGGAATAAAACACCAAGCTTTATTCCTTTTAAACGTTTTATAAATATATTCATTAAGTTATTGGATAAAAATAACAGCTTCTTAGTTTCCGATAGTAAAATGTTATAAGTGATACATTGGGGATACATAGTCATATTACGCTAATGTACTCTAAGCACAAAATAGACCGTATTTTTTTATTTTCTCATTTCAAATAAATTCATGCACAAGAAAGAAAAATAATGGTTTTGTTTTTTTATATAGAAGAGGGGACAAACGAGCATGCGGATCACCTGATGGTAAATTACTACCGCCGCCCATGAACAGCTGCATCACTAGGGAAATTTCAGATGCGTTGCCGGCTTTTAAAAAAGAGGGAGCTATGTTTTTCAATGTCCCCAAGTTATATCGGTCCTGATAAATCACCGGTTGTATGAAATACAATATAGATTAAGATAGGTTATTAAAACAGTAGAATATATTATAATATAGGTAATATATTTCTTTCAGTATTAGGAGATTTCTAGAGTTATACCTCTCAGATCTATAAGTCATCACTAGCGAAACGCACTTGTTGTAATTATGTTTTGAGAAAACTGGATGAGAAGATGCGTCGTAACTTTCAGAATGCTGTCCTGCGAACGCTGTGTACACATCGTAACTTAACATGACACATAAGTACTACACTACAAACTTACCTTGTAGTACTTATGTTGTCAGTTATTATACTACATACGTAAAATCTACAAAAACTTTACAACTGTCAACATGCCGACAAATAATCTGATACCACCGAAGACGCAGCACTACCTAAAGGACATTGCTCTGCGTCCATACATTGTTCGCCCTGGAACCAAGAGCATCGGAAAATTATGTATTTTATTGTCGATCATTAGTAAATTCCTATATGATCTTATTTTTATAACGGACTAGCTGCATCATAGATATATTTCAAAAAAAGTATCAGATTTTGAGGTTATAATCGAACCACGAATATTACGGTATTTCATAGCTCCGAATGATTTTTAACAAAGTAAAACACGATATCCTAAAACATTTAGCTATTTTTAGTACCTATCTAGATAATTAGGTATGCAGTTTTTGTTCCTAAGTGTATGTAAGTGCAACGTATAAATGCATAGAATCTAGTTAACAAACCTGCTTTCTTAGCATTGATTTAGAAATGAGATATAATGTTTGTGTGTATTAATGTAAAAATAAAAATGTATGTACATATATAATGGCTGTTAGCATTTAGATGTTGTCAGTAGCATATACGGTACGGTAAGCTACCTAGTACCGAAATGTATAAGGAAGGCTAGTTTCAGTCACACCGCTAGACATGCCGTCGTACAGGGAGCGTATCAACCACAGTTTCAACCAAGTTTTAACAACGCGCGCTTGAACAGCGTGCCTGTTATTGATTACTATCTAGTTCATTTGCAAGCGTGTGAGTCTGGACGGCGCTGTTCAAACGCATGACTATGAAACCAGCCTTACCGACTTAGTACCTAATTGGTAGTATAAGTTGTTTTTACACCTATTATTATGTTTGAATTAGAAATAAAACACAGATTAATTTCATGTTTATTGTTCATCTTCTAAATTGGAAATTAGAATATTGTCTAAAAACTGTGCAGGGATGCCGATATTATTTTGATGTCTCGCAAAGCTCAAGTACCAAATAATGGTCATAACGTGGGCGCAGCAACCGATGGTTCTGCGTACTACGATGCAATGACAACAATATTACATGATTGATTCTCTGTTCAAGCCGCAAAATACACTTTCCATTGCGTATGCGTAAGTCCGTTTATGAATGCTAGGTTATCGTTTGAGCGGTACGCATTTCTGAAAATTACAACAAGGTAAATCGTTTTTGAAAGCAATCAGAGTCCGTTAAAATAGCCAAGTCGTAATGTTCAATATATAATCCCGAAAGTCACCAAAACACCGATACAATTACAAAGAGCAAACGACGCCAACCAATGGAATTTTGATTTTGACAGAGTGAGAGATGACAGTGACAGTAAAAAGTAGGCATGTCGATTTGAAATCGTTTCATGGAATATTTATAGTAAAATAATCGATTTTCCAGATCGATATAGATCCGGAAAAATCCTTGTCCGACGTCCTGATATCAACTTAGAACACTCCATCGATTTAATGAATCGATCCAAAACCTCTCGAATCGGATTTATTAAAAAACTAGCTATATTTCAAACAATTCAAGAAATACTTTTCATAGTTGGAACATCTGTTCTTTGGGATAGACAGAAAAACTGTTCTGTTCTGGATTCAATCTCAGGGACGGGCAAATTATTATTGGGTTTTTATAACTTGAAGTTCCCAGTAGTAGCACGGAGTCTGGATTTGTGCCCAGTATTTGGCAATACGCGCAACTCCTATTACATGGGACGTATAACATAACAGTAGTACACACCTCTACCTACTCCTTCTGGGATGTACAGGCGTGATGTTATGTTTATTAATGTAATGATGTTTCTATACAATTACATGTATTTACTGTAAATTATCGTCTATAATGTTCTTTGTCTATATTAGGCATGTTTGAAAATGTTGCGATTGATCGAAAATAGATCTGTTAATTCTTGATTTAATCGGGAATCGATTCTAATATTTTCGATTTGAAACGATTTGGAGATCGTTTTTTTTTCATGAGAGACTGACAAATGACAAGTGACCATTTAGTGACATCAAAAATAGGAGCGCCAAATACAATACGATTTATAGATATTTCCTAAGACTTATTATAGCCATACGTTACAAATAGTATTACATACATCATCTTTTGTCATACGATAATATTAATACCATAACAAGTATGACAATATCCTACTTTACTTATAATAACACGTACATCTCTACTTTTTCCATACTTGTAACAATATTAATAATAACATCTGTATCTAGTCTGCAATATTGTTCTTTTTAAAGAACACATTTATAATAAATGCAGCAACGATAAGTGTTTTTTTTTTATATTAATTGCAGTAAACTCATAAGTTATCGTTTAGTAAGACGTAAAATACACTCCTTTCTAAACGGTCATTAGAAAATCCTGAATAATTATCTTTACGAATATTTTTCTCTAACTACCTATTCAAAATCGAGTATGACCTCATTCATTAGGTACAGTAGGTTTTTCAAATTATACTTTTAGGGATTAATATAAAAGAATATAAAGAAATGGCAATTTAATATTTTTATTGTAGCTTCATTTTTTCTTTATTAAAAAATATGCAACAGTTCATTAAAAATTCAATAATCGATTACAATCGATTGGGCATCCCTAATCATTTTTCGACACCACATGGTATTTGGCGAAGATGGCGGCGATTAATGTTATTAGTCGAGTAGAATACTTTTTAATGTTAATTTTTGTCTGCAGCTAGTCCGTGTTATAAAAATATTTGCAACTAATATAATAAAATAGACAATAAATTATCGTGTATGTCCGATGCTTTTATTACACAGGGCGATTTTGGACATTGTCCTTTCGATGTATCATATGCTTTTCGTCCACTTACCGTTACCGTTACAGCCTATTAAAGTTCACTGCTAAGCATACGCCTCCCGCAAAAGATTCTCCGGGGGTGGGAGGGGGGGGGGAGTAGGTAAGCAAGCGCAGTTTTTTAATTTTAGTCGTTATTCGGAAGACGCTGCTGCCCATCTCCTGATTTGTTTTCCTCTTTCGCCTCTTACGTGATGATGTTTGTCATCCACTTACGCAAGAGAAATCAGCAGTTTGTAATCTTCGTTATTTCGTAAAAGTGGTTGAAAAATTTGCATACATATCGTAATATTATATAATGTATAATTTACGGTACATTTAAAACTTTTCGAAAGATGGATTGTTCTTGGGGCTGGAAGTTGTCAAATCTACGTGTGATCAAAATCTCAAAATCAGCCTGTGAAACGTAACTCAGAAGAAATATCGGGCTGTAGGTTTTTTAAGGTTGCTGTCGCCCTTTTTAAAGAGCGGGCCAATCATACTACGGCTCCACGCTTCTGCTAAAGTATCGCCGTAAACGACAAAATTAAATAGTTTCTTGAGATATTTACGAGAGAGAAGACGCTGCTGCCTTTTTGCTGGTTTGTTTTCCCTATCGCCTCTTACGACACCTACTAGTGGATATTCTTACGCCACCGCTACAACTACATGGCTTTTTGTATGTATGTTATGCAACATAGTCCTTGTCAATAGTTAACCCATTTTTGATGATTCTTTCTACTTCATGGTTCATGTCCACTCCTAAGGATGGTAAAATAGGGAATGAAATTTTTAATGCAACTCTTTGGACGACATTCCAACTTTTAATATTCCTTGACCTCAAAAGTGTAAAAAATAACTTTTTAATACAAAATATAAAACCGCTTTTAAAGACCTAAAAAGTATAAAACACTTTTATATCCTTCATGCAAAGTTTTAATTTTTCTATACGCTATGATATCTTAAGAGCACTGACTTTAGAATGTGAAATAATTTTATTCTTTCAAGTTATTGAAGTCTCATTTTACTTTTTACTCAAAATTAATTCAACGCCTAATAACACGAAGCGTTATAAGGTATTACTCTCAACATGTCAAGGTCAAGCAATCTTGTGTTCTAAAACTGCTTCTATCATAACCATATTGCACTTACTTACTTACTAGATTTAGGGGTCTGTTCGCGGGTTGGCGCTACCGGACGGCAGTAACAGAACCACAGTCGGTCTGTCGCATCCGAAGCTGGAAGCTTCAGGAAGCGGATACTAGGCACAAATATCATGCGAGGGTAGCCGAAAAGCTTGACACCATCGATGGCAGAAATGAATGTGTGGCAAGAACATGGCAGAACCTTAGGGATGGAATGGTAAGTGCAGCGGAAGAAGTGTGTGGAACAATAAAAAGAGGCAGTAGTAAAAGAAGAGATGCATGGTGGAATGATGAAGTGAAAGAAGCTGTAGAGAAGAAGAAGAAAGCATGGTTAGACTACTTGGCCTCTAGTAATGATAAGGATATGAGAGAGAAGATGAAAGAAAGATATAAGTTGCAGAAAGTTCACACGAAAGCATTGATTGAGGAAATGCGTGAAAGGTGTAGAATGGAAGCGGATGAAAGGTTGTCGCACAACTTTAAGGAGAACTCCAAACTCTTCTGGAAAGAGGTTGGAAGGACCCGAAGTGGTGCGACGGCCTTAAGAATGAACAAAGTGGTTTCGAGAATTAATGACGTCCTCACAGAAAAATCGGACGTCATGCAGCGATGGAGCGAATTTTATAGAGAAATGTATGCGTGTGATGATCTTAGTGAGGGATCCGGGGATGACGCTGTGACTGGTACGCCAGACCTGGACCTCGATGACACTAAGGTCATCAGTATGAAAGAGATTGAACGTGCGATTCGAAGTTTGAAATGTGGTAAGGCTGCGGGACTAGACAGAGTTACTGCTGAAATGGTCAAGTATGGTGGGCCTCGCGTCTGGGTCAGCTTTTATCTGCTGTGCAATTTGTGCTGGCGGACGGGGGATGTCCCGGATGATTGGCTATCCGCAGTCATTGCACCTTTATATAAAGGTAAAGGTTCACATTTTGACTGCGGGTGCTTTCGGGCGATCAGCTTGACCAGTTCAGCAAGTAAAGTTTACTCGAAGGTTTTGACACGTAGGATGCAAGAGAAATCGGAAAGATTTCTATGGGAGGCACAATGCGGATTTAGACCTGGAAGAGGATCGTGCATCCTCTTCCAGATCAAATGTTTTCTCTACGCATGATCACGGAAAAGCTTCTGGCTGCTAACCAGAAGATTTTCTGTGCTTTTGTGGATCTTGAGAAAGCATTTGATAAGGTTGTAAGGAAGAAAATGTGGGAACTGTTGCCGGGGTACGGTGTGGATGGTCGATTGCTAAGGGCTGTGCAGTCACTTTACTGTGACTGTAAAGCCTGTGTGCGGGTAGGGCATGACATGTTACCCATGTTTAGCGTCCAAACGGGCGTAAAACAGGGTTGTGTCATGTCTTCCTGGCTGTTCATACTGTATCTCGACAGCTGTTTACAGAAGCTGAAAGATAGCTGTTTGGGTGTGAAATTAGGTGACATAAAAGTAAATTGTCTGCTGTATGCTGATGATGCAGTACTTATTGCAATATCAGAGGAAGAACTGCAGGCATTAGTCACGTGTATGAAAGAGGAATGTGAAATTAAAGGTCTCCGTTTGAATGCTAATAAAACTAAGGTTCTGGTATTTGAAAGGGACGAAGAGAGAACGAAGTGTGAAACATGGGTAAATCAGGAATGTCTAGAACAGGTAAATGAAATTGTATACTTGGGGAGTGCTTTTAGCCGGGATGAAAGATGTGATTTAGATGTGGACAGGCGTGTCGCTGCCGGGAACAAAGTCAGTGGTGCCCTGACTGCGTTAGTCAAAAGGCAAGGCGTAGTGAAGAGTGCATGCTGTAGTGTTATACTACTTACATTTCATTGTACACTAATTCTCCATTCTGTTTTGATATTCTGCATTCATGTTTTGCATCACTTTATACTATTTCTCCATTCTGTTCTTGATTTTCTGCATTCATGTTTTGCATCACTTTATACTATTTTTCCATTCTGTTTTTGATTCTCTGCATTTATATTTTGCATTACCTTTATTTATATAGGATCCTGTAACGTTTTTACACAATAACATATCATTTTACTGCGTATTTTCACACTATTTAGTACTTTTAAACTAGCTGTCAACGAAGCCTTACCTTTTTTTGGTCTTTTATTGAATTCTCTGTAACTCTACAATTTCAGGCTTCGGTGCGCTCTCGCGCATCAGTTTTTCCTATTTGAATAATAACTCATTTCTTACTTAAAGGTAAAGATTTTCCAATTATATTCCTAAAAACCAAAAATTTTATATTTGATAACCATTGTTTTTGTAGTTGTCATGGTAACTTTTATTCAAATTCGTCTCTGGTTTGATGTTCTTTCTTCATAAATACTTTTTGGCTGTAGGTCATTTACAATAAATTTCCTTTTAATTTAAATAATTTTTCCGTTCTCTCTAGAAAGATATAAAAGCCGAACAATCGGTGAAGAAATTCAGTCTTGCTTCAGTTCTCGTATCGGAAGCATCTTCTAAAGGCCTTATCCCGGGGCCGCTCAGCCCCGGGATCCTGCAAGCCTCTATCCTGCCTGAAGCCACTGGACTCCACGATCCGTTGCTCTGTCTGAAGTCGCCGGATCCTACAAAACGTTGCTCTGCCTGAAGTCGCCGAGATCCCACAAGTCTCTACTCTACCTGGAGTCGCCGGAATCTACAAACCTCTGTTCCGCCCGAAATCACCGGAACCTACAAACCTCTGTCCCGCCTGCAGTCACCGGATCCTGCAGGCCACTGCGCTGTCTGAAGTCGCTGAGGATCCTGCAAGCTCCTGTCTGGGCTGAAGTCGCCGATCCTGCAATCGCCGCATTCACCTGAGGTCGTCCCCTAGAGACGCCCACGCCTACCCACCTACGCCGTGCGTGCTCGTTCCAGGCGCTGAGAGCACGCTTGGGATCTTCGGACTCAGCTACGACATAAATCTTTTTTTTATTACCTTTTTTTTTAAAAATAATTTGTAAATCACATCATCCATCCTCACATTCATACTCCATTTTTGATATATAAAATTGTAAATACTCTTTTAAAAACTTAAATATATTATTGTCTTGGTCTATTTGGTTGTTTTGCTGATCGTAGGTTAGGTTTTCCTTCTTATATATATTCTTGCAATACCATAACGCAGTGTTGGTACCGACTTTGTTATATGGCAGCGAAACCTGGGTATGCCAGAAGATGCATAAAAGCAAATTGAATGCAGTGGAGATGCGATCTCTTCGTAAAATGTGCGGCGTTACCATGGCCGACCGAAAGCGAAACGAAGAGATTTGCAATATGGCAGGTTTGAAAGATGACCTTATCACAAAAATTGGTAAGGGCGTGCTTCGATGGTTTGGGCACGTTGAGCGAATGAGTGAAGACCGAATGGTGAAGAAAATATATAGCGCGAAAGTTAATATAAAAAGGTGTCGAAGTCGACCGAGACTAACTTTCGAAGACCATGTGAGCAAACTGCTCGAAGAGGGGAGGGTCAAGAATACTCGGATACCTAGACGTGCATGTATGAAGAAGATAATGAATCTGAAAGAAGCGAAAGAGGTATGTAAGGATCGTGACACTTGGCAATCTGTTCTCTCTGGCTACCCCGTTAGGGATTGTGCGTGAAGATAAGTTAAGTTATATTGCACTTATATGGGATGAGAACACTAAAATTAAAAAAATTCTAATTATATTTTTCTAAAAAATTATTTAATATTGCTACTTTGAAAAAAAGGGGTTTGAAAAAAAATTACGTGGACGTCCGGATGTTGATTTTGTATGTGGTCACGATAACTCCCGAAAAAATTGACGTGTCGGGACCGGATTTTTTTTTATTAGCTTCAGAATTACATCAACTGATTTCCTATTTCATATCATTAGCCTAGTACGCGTAGTTTTTTAATAATTTTTTTTTAAGTTTTATTGCTAATAAAAATTTAAACGCGCTTTCATATTTTTTTAGCCCATGAAAGACAAAGGACAAATGTACCATACAGCCTTTATTGATTTTATATATATTTTATATTATATTGTTTTCTATGTTTTAGGAATGTACAACAAAGCTACATAAGCAAGACTTAAAATAATTTAAAATGTGTTTTTAACATTATAGCGATACTTATTGCTAAGTTTTATATTAGTAAATATTGACTTTATAATTTTTTTTTGTCTTATAATGATAATGTAAAGTATTTTTGTTAAAGAATAAGTAATAAAGTGTAAGAAATAATGAAATTTTGGTTTTGAGAATATTTGTAGTTCTAATGATTCTCTTTTTGCATCTCGTTTGCTTTTTTTTTCATCGTCATCATCATCATTACAGCCTTTCATAAGTCCACTGCTGAACATGGCCTCCCCCAAGGAATGCCACAAAGCACGGTCCTGAGCCACCTGCATCCATCGACTTCCTGCATGCCTTACCAGGTCGTCACTCCATCTCATGGGGGGTCGCCCTACACTTCGCCTACCGGTACGAGGCTGCCACTCGAGAACCTTTCTTCCCCATCGGTTGTAGGTTCTTCGAGCTATATGGCCGGCTCACTTCCACTTCAGCTTACTAATCCGTTGGGCTATGTCGGTTACTCTAGTTCTACTGCGGATATCTTCATTTCTAAGTTTATCACGCAGAGAAACTCCGAGCATAGCCCTCTCCATAGCTCGCTGAGCGACCTTGAGCTTCCTCATACGGCCAGCTGTGAAGGACCACGTCTCAATTCCGTAAGTCATCACTGGCAACACGCACTGGTTGTACAATTTCGTTTTAAGGTTTTGAGGTATGTCTGCCGAGAAGATGTGTCGTAGCTTCCCGAACACTGCCCAGCCGAGTTGAATCCGTCGATTGACCTCTCGGTCGAAGTTGGACTTACCTAGTCGGACTATTTGTCCCAGGTAAACATACTCGTCAACAACTTCGAGCTTAGTGCTCCCAAACACTACCGTTATAGGTGTGACATGGACATTAAACATAATCTTTGTTTTGTCCATGTTCATCTTAAGACCTATCCGTTGGAAGACACTTGTTGAGCATAGTGCTTAGGTCCTCCAGCGATTCTGCCATAAGGACTATATTGTCGGCAAATCGAAGGTGAGTGATGTACTCGCCATTGATGTTGATACCGTATCGTTTCCAGTCTAGAAGCTTGAAAACGTCTTCCAATGCAGCGGTGAAGAGTTTTGGGGATATGACGTCACCCTGTCTTACACCTCTCTGCAATTGTATAGGTTTCGTACTCTGGTTCTGTACTCGGATAGCCATCGTAGCTCTACTGTACAAACACTTCAGCACTTTGATATACCGACAGTCAACTTGGCACCGATAAAGGGACTGCAGGACCGCCCAAATTTCGACGGAATCAAAGGCTTTCTCATAGTCCACATACGCCAGACATAGTGGCAAATTTTACTCTTCGGACTTCTGTACAATTTGCCTAAGGGTATGTATGTGGTCTATGGTGCTAAAGCCCTTTCTGAAACCAGCTAGTTTGGGAGGCTGGAAGTCGTCAAGTCTGCTCGCGAGACGATTCGTAATGACTCTCGAAAACAGCACGTAGACGCAGCTCAGAAGGGAAATCGGTCTGTAGTTCTTCAAGAGAGCTTTGTCACCTTTCTTGAAGAACAAGACCACTGCACTTCTGCTTCACGTCTCCGGTGTAATGCAACCATGGAGGACGGAATTAAAGAGCTTCTGAAGGACTTCAAGTACCGGTCTTCTACCCGCTTTCAGAAGCTCCGCTGTAATTCCATCCTCACCTGGGACCTTACCGTTTTTAAGGTGCTGGAGAGCCATTCTAATCTTGCTCAAACTGACTTCCGGGATATCTTCGGAATAGTGTCAGATGAGACTCGCTCTTGGATCGTTACTCACACTTGCGTGTGGTTCCAACGATGACGTGTACAGCTGCCCATAGAACCTCTCAATCTTACTCAAAATCTCAGGTGTCCCGAAAAAGATGCTGCCACATTCTGTCTCCAGCTTTGACAGTTGGCTCTTTCTGGCAGACATATCTCTGGCAAAGACTTTGGAGCCTTGGTTCCGCTCGATCGCTTCTTCAATACGAGCTGTATTGAAGTTGCGTAAGTCCCGCCGCATGCATTTGGAGATATGTCTGTTCAGATGCCTGTATGCTGTCAAGTCTGTTGAAGAATGTAGCTTCATCTCCCGTCTAACAGCTATGAGATTAAGAATGTGATTGGAGAGTTTTGTGTTCTTCTGCGGCGGGTCTTAAAGAACTTAGCTCCGACCGCATGGACAGTTTCCACGAGCTTGTCATTTATATCGTCCACTTCATTGCAGTCTTCTAGGCACTGAAAACGGTTCTGTAACTCGAGCTGAAAGGTTTCGGGACTTTGTAATAGAGAACGAGGGGGACGGAGCGTTGACTTCATTAGACGAGACCTCTCCAACTTAACGTTTAGGTTCAGTGTGCCTCTAACCATTCGGTGATCGCTACCAGTTTTCACCCTCGCGATCACGGAGAAATCACTGAACAGTTGTCGTCTGGTCGTCATAATGAAGTCAATCTCATTTTTTGTCGAACTGTCGGGGCTCGACCAGGTCCACTTCCTGTGGGGCCGTTTCTGGAAGAAAGAGTTCATCATAAAGAGTCACTCTTTCTGCATGAAGTCGGCCAGCTGCTGGCCCCTTGGGTTCCGTTTCCCTATTCCAAATTTCCCTACTTTCAGCTCACCGTTCTCTCTTGTGACTAGTTTTGCATTGAAGTCTCCCATTAACACCGTATATTGGGTTTTGGAGAAATGCATGGCTCTAGAGACATCCTCATACATTTCCTCCACCTCCTCATCGGGGTGTGCCGAGGTTGGTGCCTAAACCTGTATGACCTTCAGCGAATACCGTTTGGTGATTCTGAGTATAAGGTACGCAACCCTCGTCGACACACTCCCGATCTTTACAACGTTAACGAGGGGCTTGTGGACGATAATTCCGACACCTTCGTGGGACAGATGGTCGCCCTCCCGGTGATAGAGCAAGTTGCCGGATTCGAGGATTACCGTGTCCTCCCCCTCTCTTCGGACTTCGGATAATCCTATATTATGCCAGCGCAACTCGTCTATCTCTTCTTTTAGCTCCACGATCTTCTCGCCAGTCCTCAGGGTGCGTGCGTTGTACGTTGCCAGGTCGAGTCGTCTAAGGTGGCAACCGAACATCCACCGGAGATTCTTAGCACCCCCTAAAAGTTTTTTGTTTAGTAAACTAAAATTTATATTAAACTAAATAATGTAGAGTTTTTATAAACTATAAATCTAATCAGTTTATTTATAGAAAACCAGCGTAAATATTAACATCAATCATGAAAACTCTTAAATTTTGAATCCGTTAAAACTTATAACGAGCTAATTACACCAATTTTATAGCGTTATGATTTTCTCGTTTTTTACTTTATGCTTTCAATGAAGCCATTAAAGGTGCTTAGTTTATTGCTCAGTTCACTATATAAATTATTCAGATTTAGAAAAGAATATATATGTAACGACTGTAAAATACTGGCCAGATCAAAAGTAAACGGTAAAAAGGTTTTACTCTAGCGAAGCGTCATATTTGTGGTAACGTGGCAACCGTTGTTGTTTTATATGAAACGAGCATCATCGGGAAAGCGTACCATATATTTGCGAGGAATTACTAACGATCTGTTTATTATATTTTCTGGTACTTTATTTTATAACGTTAACGTTGTAAATATTTGCGCCATCCATCATGTGTGCATCTGGGATGATCTTCTTTCGCCTACATATATATACCCTATAATCGACACTGAGTATTTATTACTTTTGAAATAACATTATAATATGACTAGAACAGACTTAAGTGACTTGTTAGAGTACTTAGATCCATGAGTTTTTGATTTTATTTCGGGACCACACACAGTACACATTGAAGCCCATGACAAATTCAATGTAGACATCTCCATAAATTTCCTCATCGCTTGGCGGGCGAGTTTGTCATCAAGAAGAGGCTGCTGCCAATCTCCTGTTCCACAGTTTCCCTTTGTCGCCTCTTTAGTCCGTTAAAAAAGGTGATTCGAGGTTATAATAATTTGCGTAGAGTTGAATGTTATTACGAATGTTGGCAACATCTTTATAAATGAAGTGTGAAAAGATCGATTCCACTTATGCAAAAAAAAATGCATGGTCAAACTTCGCCAAAATGTGTTTTTGCATTTTTCAACTAAGCGGAAAGTTTTATCATAAAAATTGGTCAGACATAAATTGTAGATCGTGTAATTATCTATAAAAATTGGACGAGGACATGTTCTCGCATTGACGCATTACAGAGGACTTTTTCCTAGTTTGAAGCCGCTATTACATTATCAAATGTTTATGATCATAGATATATGATTCATAGAAATATGAAATAACTATGACAGCGCGTTTTATCCATATTAGCCAAATGTACAAACTAAATTATCAGAATTTTCTGATATTTACACATATCTATGATCATATATATATATATATATATATATATATAGATGATCATGGAACGTTATATATATAAAGTTCCATGATCTTTCAAAAATATGGCGGCAACGGAATGTACTTCGATTGCTGTCTTTGATATGTAACATCTTTATTCCCGCTTTTTTGCATTGTGTGGGAGTGATTTCGTGAAAATGGACGGAAGTATGTAACAGGAAGTCGAAGAAGCAAGCACATTAGTGCGTGCTTCTTCGACTCTCCACCTCCGGATAACTCTACCTCCACGCGCGCTCATTTGTTAAATCAATGATGATTTAACAAATGAGCGCGCGTGGAGGTAGAGTTATCCGTCAAATGGTACCAAATTAGTATTAGAAGTGTTACTCGCGCGTTTTTAATGTCAACCTATTGAGTCGGAAAGTTTTCATAATCATCATCATTACAGCCCTTCACAAGTCCATTGCTGAACATAGGCCTCCCGCAAGGAATGCCACAAAACATGGTTCTGAGCCACCTGCATCCATCGACTTCCTGCATGTCTTACCAGGTCGTCACTCCATCTAGTGGGGGTCGCCCAGCACTTATACTCCCCAGAGTTTCATTAGTTATTAATTAGGATGTAAAGAGATTTGATGGATATTATGTTTATTTTACTTTTATTAGACTATTTAACTTAAATTTGCTATTGGATTTCATAATTAGACTGACTTAAGTAAATTTCAAGAGAATTTTGAATGTGGTTAAAATTTTTGTATAATTACGCAAGTTGAAAATAATAACTTTTGTTTGTAGAGATATTTCAATAATTTTAGTCTTAAAAGATAGGTTTAGATATAGAGTAAAATATTCCAATTGGAGTTATAAAAATCTTAAAATCCGTTTAGAAAACATGAGCAAAATTGTATAAGAGAAATGTGAAAACCTGCCTCATTTAAAATTTATGTTCTAGAAACTTTTTAGTTAGTATAGATAAAAAAAATGTTGTTTTATATAAGAAAAGGATACACAAGGGAATACCTATCATAAAAAAATAAGGTTTAGGGGTACACTTGTCTTAATTATAAGTCTATTGTCTGCGTTCTCCCCCAACTATGATAACTAAAAATAACTGTCTTCAATTAAAAAAATGCATTACTCCTAGATATAATAAATAAAATACAATTTTCTTTAAAACTAATTATTCTTCGTGCGGAAAAATCAATTCAAATAATACCTGAAACATTTATTTTAGGATATATTGTTAATGTTGCTTATTACCAAGGTGTGATGTGAGATGTTACACATCAAAGCCACTACTGTAAGTCTCGCTTTTTAAATTTAAACAGATCATATTTACATACTTTTAAACTTTATGCTATATTTTATGTATATACTACATACTTATGTATATTTTAACAGTAAAGTATTGACATAAATGTTTACTGCAATACGTTTGTATTTTATTATGTTTATAAATGTGACCATGACGAGACATGAATAGAAAATAATTTTCTTTTTTGCGATGGAGCAAACTATCATATTATCCTTCGCAATCATATTTTTACGAAGAATAAAATGTCGATATGTGAGTATCTCATAATAGAATTGAATTCCACAAAATGAAATGAATGTTATTATGAACTTAGTTACTGCGTAGTTTTAAAATGCTGTAGATCAAACTATTTAAATCCTTTATTTTGATTTTAACATTGAATAGAAACATCTTTTAAAATAAGGTCAACGTTTTTAATTTTAATGAAGTATTTTTGACGGTGCAAATAATATGACAGATGTAAACAAAATTACCGCGTGGTAGAGCCATGCTGCAGCTATATTAATAGTATAGTTGTAGCACGAATGGGTCGGCTCGATCGGGGAAGAACCACGCTCTCACAGAATATCAGCTTAAAATAGCAGCTTAATGCTGCTTGATGTGTTTCGTATGGTGAGTGTGGAGAACCGGAGACCCGTTTTACTGGAAAAGAGGCATACTATCTTAGTCGTCACGACTGACAACGCATGTGCATTTTAATTCGCAAACGAAGATAGATGTACATGTCTACGGGCCACAGCAAACACTTATCATCAGGTGGACTGTGTGCTCGTTTGTCACACTTATTCCATAAAAAAATCGTTATAGTGCAATCTATCGGAAGCCATAAGATTTTTCTGATATTTTGATAGTCACTTCGTACGACTTCTTTCGACCTGTGGGATCGGAGATCCGTCGGCGCCGAGGAAGAATGATACAAATACGTTATCACCTCTAACGACCTAACTCCTCAATCTTAATACATTGCATCACAGCCTGCAATTATACTGGCTCTTTACATCCATTACACTTAAACATGGCAGTGCCTTAAATGTTACTTGGCGGCAGAAATAAGTAAGGTAGTACCACCCAGATGGAGTCTAAAGTAGAAAAATGCCATGAAGTAAATATATTTTTGTAGTTAACAGACTGCATTATAATAAATTATGACTGCTGCATTAATCGGAAGTACTCATTTTTTTAAAGTAGATGGGGCAAACGAGCATACGGCTCACCTGGTGGTAAGTAACTACCGCTGCCCTTGAACAACTGCAAAACCAAGGGAATCGCAGGTCCGTTGCCAGCCTTTTAAAAAGGACTAAGCTCTTTTCATTAAGGTCCCTAAGTCGTATGGGTCCGAAAAAATCGCCGGTGGTAAATTATTCCACAGAGACGTCGTCCGCGGAAGAAAACTCCTAGTGAAACGTACAGTGGTGGACTGCCAAGCATCCAGATGATGTGGATCGTATCGGGAGTTTTGCCGCGATGTGTGTTCGTGAAATTAAGCGGCTGGGAATAATGCGAACAATTCCTCAGAGCATTCCCCGTGGTAAATTCAAAAGAAAATGCAAAGGGATGCAACATCTTTTCGCAACGCCAGAGTGTCAAGCTGATGGGAAAGAACTCGGTCATTGATGATTCGAACCGCTCTGCGCTGGATGCGGTCAAGTGGAAGGAGCTGGCACTGAGGAGCCCCAGCCCAGAGATGGAAACAGTTTTCCGTGTAAACCTGCGCCTCCTAGAGTTGCAGGGGATGTGCCGGCATGAAATACTGTCCCGCTCTGCTGAGCAAGCCAAGCTTTCTGGAAGCCAATTTAGCCTTTTCTTCCTTTCTTCGCCGAAGATTCCGATACTGACTGAGGCAACAAGGGGAGTGCCTTGAAACTGAGGAGATACGACAAACGGGTTCTTTTTAGCGGTTATCGCGCAAACCTGTATCTTTTGAGGATTAAACTGGACTAGTTTAAGTCGCCGCGTATCCGAGACTTTGTTCATCAAAGACACGACTTCAGACCCAAGTTTGTTCCGGTACTCGGCGAAGTTTTCCCGAGAAATATTGACACGGCCGGTGTAAAGAGCATCAACAGTGCTGACATCCGCATAGCAATGAATGTTACTGCTTCGAAACATATAATTGATATGCAGAAGAAACAGCGTTGGCGATCCATTTGCACAATTTCTCGGGAAGCCCATAGGAAGGGAGCTTTAAAATAAACTTTGTGCCAAACCCGATCGAAGGTCATCACAATGTCCCCCTTGAACTATACTGCCTCCGCCCATCTATGAGGTAGACCGGAAGATCACCAGCTGATTGACCCCGTCGGTCGATCATTCACAATATTTTTATTCTATAACAAATACGTTTGGTATTCGCTAGTTTTTTAAGTGTATTCTTGTTCTAAGAGTTTCTTTTTCAAAACGTTAAAGTTATTGTATTATTAACTTTAAATACACATTTATTGAATACAAATAGGAGGAGCTTTTTGAAGTCGGTAGAAAAATATCGCATTTTAATACGATAATGCTCTAAATGCGTATGAATTACATTATAAATAATAACAAAAACGTGAATTCCCGCTATTTCTGATCAAATTTTTGTACAGATTTGAGCCATGTTACGGTGGCTTAACAAAGAACCCAATTATTTCGTCCCGTGAGTGTTATAAAAAGGGACAATGGGAAATAAGAAAAATGTCATGGCTTCTAATGGATTGCGTAGGAGTATATCCTCCTACAGTCTTCGATATGCGGTATATGAATATGATAAAAAAATGCTACAGCCCATTTCCTGTGTCAGAATGATTTTTATAAAACCTCAATTAATATTTAAATATAACTGAATGTAGAGTGGCCCTCCACTAAATGTAGTTGCGGTCTCGTAGGAGATGTCGTGATTACATCACGTGAGGGCTTTAACTACGCTGTAGAGTGAAGTAATAAGTGACTGTAGAGAACGGTAGACCTTTTCTACTGTAAACGAGGCATTCCATCTTAGTACTCAGAGATATAACGCATCTTCATTTTTATTCTTAATCGAGGATATACGTAAGTATCTATGCGTAGCATCCACATATCATCGGATGGATTATGTACTCGTTAATCACCCATATCCTATTAACAAACCATGTAGGAAGTTGATAGATGTAGGGACTCAAGATCGTATTGTGTAGGATTTCTTGGGGGTGAGTTCCTGAAGAACTTGAAAAGAACTATAATATTAATGATGATGATGTCGACGATCTCGTATATTATACTGTATGTAATGTACCTACACAGGTTACAGCGGAAAAATTTGCAGAGCAGAAGCTTTGTATTGTTAAAATATTGTAATCTAAATCTACCACTAAACTAGACTAAAGAAACACGTTAAGAATTTCAAGTAAAATACACTGGTGTTTGGGTGTTGGCAGTTGGAATTTCGACGTCAGTTTACAAAGCTGGTATTCTTAAATGCCTTGTCGCTAAATTTTATAACAAGTTTTACGAACGTGGCATAAAGTGGCACAATCTTGAAAATATTTCAAACGAAAACCGAAAACGTGACGACATCAACAAAACATAGAAAATTCTTAAAACGACGAATATACGAGTATCGTATATTCTAAACTGAAATGCAACTTGTTTATTTTCCCTCTTGTGCATTCTATCTGCACGTAGATAGCTATTTAAATCGAGCTATATGGTAATGATACTGCTTTACTTATCTTTAGTACATGCTTTGGTTGCAGGTATCGCGTTTCTTTGAAAATAAAGATTTAATTTTAATTGAAATAGTTTTATTTACACATTTAGTGTTTCTATTTGGAAATAATGATTGACAATAAATTAAATTGAATTACAGCCGTATTTCAATTAAAATTGATATATTATGACGTTGAGGCTTAGCAATGAATTGCGAGTCTGAGTGCCGCGAGTTCTAATACCGCACGGAACAAGTATGGCCTACAAATAATTACTCCGGGTCTGGATGCTTGTCCTTTAAAATTTATGTATGTAAACTTAGGTACGTAAATTTATTTATAAACTGTCTCAAAAAAAAAACAAACATTACAATTTTTATAAAAAAATGAGTTTCACCGATTCCGTGGAAGAAATGAAAATTATATTATATAATATATTAAAGAAATATGTTAAAAGAAAATTTTTGAAAAAGTATAGGGAAGGATATATATATATATATATATATATTATTTTACTCCTTTCCTATATTTTTTCAAAAATTTTCTTTTGTCGCACTGTTTAAATAATTATTGTGAGATGCATCGTACAGTGCGGGATATTGGGCCACTTGGTTTATCAGTTTCTTTTCCACGGAATCGGTGAAACTCATTTTTTTGAGAAAAATTCAACGTGTCGCTCGGGCGTTGGCGGTACTCCTGATTTGCGTTCGGGCGACATGTCGTCTGCCGCTCCTGCAAACAACGTGTCGCTAGCTACGGAAGGTATTTCATAGAACTACATAGAAACCAGTTGTGTCGCGACGACACGTCGCCTGCTGCTGCTGCGTGCGGTCGGCTACGGAATTGTACCTTTACCGAAGTTATTACTACGAGAATTTCGGAACGCTTTTTCAAATTGACGAGATTTCGCGTGGTCGTGGTGTGACGTCAACCCTCTCACCTCTCACAGCTATTCACCTACGTACGAGTACGCAACTTGTTTTCCCGAAATATTTTCCTATACAACTCTAATAGTTTATTAGAGTTGTTGTAAGGGGGTTAATTTTAACAATTTAACATGGAAGTCGGCTATGAAAAAGCTCAATCTGATAATTTACCTAAAGCGAATGATTTTATGGAAGCCCAATATTTATTTAAAATAGTGACGATAGCAGCAAGGGAAGCACTAACCTATTTATGAAGTAGTAAAAGGAATATTACATGTCATGTCGTAATTATATCACAGCTAAGTAAGGGTCACATTTGTCGAAAAATTTAGTAAGAATTAAACTTGTGTGAAGTAGACGCAACAACTTCACTAATATTTTCATTTAGAATTTTCCCAACAATTTCTGCTTATTTACGTTTTTCTACAACGGACCGTACAGGTTTTCATTTAACTGCTTATAACAAGCAAACTTGTGAGGCACTACGCCTTTCTGAAGTTTCAGCAATCTTCGCATTCGTTTAAACTTTCATACTTTTTCTTGGATTTTTCTGATTTTGTCACAAATAATAATAAAACTCGTTGGCCTTGTCAATTGTAATGTTTATGTTTTTTTGTATATAGAGATATAAAAATATACCATTAGTTGAATAAAACTTCTTTTACGGATTTTATAGCGTTGAAATAACTAATTTTTCTTATTTTTATTAATTCCCGACGTTTCAGGTGCTTTCCAGCACCCATGGTCACGGGGGCTGAGTCCCGATGTCAGAGTTTGCCTTCCGGAGTACCTTCAGCTTTACTACTTATTAATTTTGATAAAAAAACGCAGAATGAAATTACTGTATCTTGAAGTCTTGCAGTGGTATGCTTGGGTTTAGTTTTAATTTTATTAATTACAGGATCCTAAGCAGGGTGTAGTACCCAGCCTCCCTCTATTGAAATTAGGATGTTTTTTAATTTCAATAGCCTCACGCATCATCCTTGGCAGGAATCGATATTATTTCGCGCGAATTTGTGGTTTATCAAATCTATTGTAATGGCGGAGGCCGTCTAGGATATGATCACAAACTGCAGACTTCCCGGAACGTTGGTGTTTCACGTAAGATATGTGTTATTTTACGCGAGTTTTGATAGTTCGTTTTGTATATGAGAGACCACATTCACAATCAAGCTTGTACACTCCTGCACCTTGTACATGAATATTGCACTTGACGGATGGTAAAAACTGACTAATCTTCTTCGGCGGCTTTAAGAATGTTCTAATAGAAACTCGCTTCATGATGTTGCCAATCTTGTCTGTGACACCTCTGACATATGGTAGTGCAGAAGGCACATGCTTAACTGTGGCCGGCTTCATTCGGTCACTGTGATGTACGCACGGGACCCTAAGCTTGTTGTCATGCAGAACCTGCTTGACATGCTGAAGCTTGGCGGCCAGGTGTTTGCTGTTATAGATCCCTCGTGCTCTCTGTAACAAAGATTTGCCCACGTTAGCTAACTGTGAAGGATGATGGTGGGATTCACCGTTTAAATATCGGTTTATATGGGTCTTTTTTTAAACACAATGTGACCTATGGTGTTATTAGAATTTCGAATGTCTAACACTGCCTCTAACTATTTTTTTTATAGGATAGGGGTGACCAACGCGCACACAGTCCACCTTTTTTTTATAGGATATGGGTGACAAACGAGCACACAGTCCACCTGATGGTAAGTGGTTGCTGCGGCCCATAGACATCTACATCCATCCTCTATTACAATTCAAAATGTAGATGCGTTGTCACCCGTGAGGACTAAGATGGAATGCCTCATTTCCCGTTAAAAACGGCCTCCGGCCACCTGCACTCACCAAGCGAAACGCAGAGGTGAACCTCTACTTCACGCTGGTATTCTGTGAGGTCGTGGTACCACCCCGGTTCGAGCCGGCTCATCCGTGCGACAGCAAAAGCTGCCGCGTGGCTCTACCACATGATGGTAAGTGGGTGCTGTGGCCCATAGACATCTTCATCTATCCTCGTTTGCGAATCAAAATGCAGATGCGTTGTCACCCGTGAGGACTAAGATATAATGCCTCGTGTAATTTTTTATAACTGTGTGTGGTGTGTGTGGTGGTGATCGTAACGGACGTTGGTTTTTTGGTTAATTTGCCGCGTCGCGAACGGAGTTCAACTTTGTACCTCTGTCGTCGGCCGCGCCACGTGTTGGTTCTTGACTGTGATCAACGGATTTAGTTCCTTTTTAGAAGTTGGTTGAATATACAATAACGTGAATAGACTGACTTAGTGCTCTGAAGAAGGAAATTGTTACCGGGGACGCCGCAAGAGAATACCTCCTCCGGGGCAGCATCATGTCATCTGGCACAGGCTACCTACACATGGATACTCACAAACACCACTTTACATGCACTACACCTTCAGCCTGACAGATCCTGGTGAACAGTCTCCGCTCCCGAAGCAGGTAAGTACCTTCTATTCGACTAGCCTTCCCCTTAAAGTGTAGTAGGAAAGAAAAATTTCCACCAGGCTCGAACCGGAGGCCCCGTCCTTAGTTGTTTGTCGAGTCTAAAGCTATGGGCTCCTGTGATCGTCCTTTGTAGGGACAGCTAGGGGCGTGTACAGTCTGGTAGCAGAGCGTGGTTGATTGATTTTCAATCACGCCACGGCCGTAATATTAATAATATAATAAAGTAGTACGTAATAATATTTTTTTTTTGTTTTTTTTTGTGTCCAACGAGGTAATTTTCCATCCTCGCTCATGGTATGGTTGGGAGTTTCTTATTGGGGCTTAACAGAGGTACATTTTTGTGAGAAAGGTGTAAAAACGAATGCAGTTGTGTATCAAAATACAGTCCTGACGAACCTTGTGGAACCTGTTTCTCATACCATGTTCAATAACAGGCACTGGCTATTCCAACAAGATTCGTCGCCAGCTCATAGAGCGAAGAGCACACAAGACTGGCTGGCGGCGCGTGAAATCGACTTCATCCGGCACGAAGACTGGCCCCCCTCCAGTCCAGATTTGAATCCGTTAGATTACAAGATATAGCAACACTTGGAGGAAAAAGCGTGCTCAAAGCCTCATCCCAATTTGGAGTCACTCAAGACATCCTTGATTAAGGCAGCCGCCGATATTGACATGGACCTCGTTCGTGCTGCGATAGACGACTGGCCGCGCAGATTGAAGGCCTGTATTCAAAATCACGGAGGTCATTTTGAATAAACTTTAGTGTCATAAGAATCTATGTTTTGTTAAATTCATTTTGGTATATAAATAGTTACATAATGAATAAACTTGTTTCAATTATTTTATATTAAACATGTGACAGAATTTATGACCTGACTAGGTATAACATGAGGAAGAGGCTCGAGCAGGTCGATGCTCCAAAGACCGCCGTGGAGGAGGTTTACGCTGAACTTGAGGACTCGGAAGTGGTAAAGGGAGTCCTGGACTCCTGCTGCGCGGACTACGAGCAGTTCCTTGCGCTCACGGACGATTAATCGAGGCGGGGGCCAAGGACGTGGAGGAGGCGCGTGAAGCTCGGCTGAGTGGCCTGCTTGAGTCCCCTCGTAAGACGCCCACTCAGCCGGAGCTGTTGAGACGACTCCCAACGCTGGACCTGCCAAGGTTCTCCGGGGTGCTCATCGAATGGCTGACTTTCGTCGGTCTGTTTGACAGCCTGGTGGACGCCCGGTGGGACTTGACCCCCAAAAAATGGGTTACCTCCTGGCATCACTGGAGGGGGAGGCCCTGGGCGTCGTCGGCCACCTTAGGTTGTCGGATGACGCCTACCAAAATGCCAGGGACCTCCTCGCCGGAAGGTATGCCAATTCGGCGGATTTCGGACGAATACGTTCGGAAGCTGCTGAACCTCCCGCTACTGAGAGACCGGACGAGACTACGTGAGAACATCGTGAATCCAGTCGTGGTGGCTTGCAACTCGTTGCGGCGGCTGGATTTACCGGTGGACAAGTGGTCCTTTTTATTACTTCACATTGTGCTGTCCCGCCTGCCTCCCGACCTTCGGCTCCATTTTGAGGAGAGGTACGGCGGGGATGGCGCCTCGTATATTCCCCCCTTTAGGGACCTGCTGCGGATCCTGGAGGAGCAGTGCAGGCGGTTGGAGAACGCAGCAGGCGCCGTCGAGGGCCCCCCCGGCTGTCGTCTGAGCGGTGCCCAGGGAGAGGCGGAATCCCACGGCCAAGGTGTCGCCAACCCCCTTGAGGCCGAGCGGAGCTCCCGCGGGAGGGCGCCCCCCCTAACCTCTTACAGTGGGCTAGCGGCCAGGGAGGCGACTCTCGGCGCTCGCCTGCCGACCAACGTGCCCCTCGTTCTGAGGGGGGTCCCTCCCCCAACTGTTTGGGGAGTCGTTCCCCCAGGGGCGGGGGGGGATCGTCACCCCCTCAGCGGGTCAATAGGAATCTCACGGCCACTCAGCGGTCAGCTAGACCCATCTCCCTCCCGTTGGCTGAGTGGCCGCAACTGGAACGCCGCCCTCCCCCCTTTGGTCGGTGCCGATATTACCGGGTTCCTGAGACCTCGTATCTGTCCCGGGCCTCGGGGCCGAGGCTTCCCGAATTTCCCCAGGTCGGCACGTTCGGAAAATTCCAGCCGCGGGTCATCGAGATGCCATCAGAGTGCCACTCTCGGGGCCCCGGTTCGGGTGCCGGTCTGACAGAGGCAGTTTCAGATAGGTAGCTGCCGCCCTAGCTCCCACCACCGCCACCTTCACTGAGCCTTTGAGCCGTCAACAGTCCACCTGTCAAACTGTTCTATTGCCGACGGCCTCAGTGAAGGTGTACAACCTGAGCGGCGACTGCTTAACGGTTCGCGCTCTATTGGATTCGGGTTCACAACGCAGTGTGGCCTCCACTTGGTTGGTGGGAAGACTAGGGCTCCCCTGGAGCTCTGAATCACGTCCGATGGTAGGTATCGGAGGTGCCGAGCCTCCTGCTCCTAGGGGACAAGCGGAGTTGGTGTTCAGCCCTGCCAGCGAACACCTTCACATCTTAGTCAAGGTAAATATCCTCGATAACATTGTAGGGTTTCTCCCTAAGGTTCGTATAAATGACAGCGCGGTTCGTTGTGCGTCGGCTTTGAGACCGGCAGACCCTGAGTGGTCCCAACCTGGGCCAATAGAATTGTTGCTGGGAGCCGACGCGCTAGGGTTCATCTTGTTAGGCGAGATACGAGCCCTACAGCCCAATGGCTTGTCAGCCATGTCCACTGTATTTGGGCACAGCTTCTTTGGACCGGTTCTATGGTCTCCACCTCCTCAGACCGCCAACCCGCTCTCTGTTGTGGGCGTGTCCCTTTCGGACGTCGTCCAGCGGTTCTGGGAAATTGAGAAGCCGCAACATGCAGCTCGAGTCAACCCTCTGGACCGTGAGTGCGAGCTGTTCTACCAGAACAATACCAGCCGTCGTGTCGACGGTCGTTTTGTCACTCGATTCGACTTTCTTGACTCACGGCCCCCTTTGGGACAATCTCGTACCCTGGCTGAAAAGATGTTGCTCTCCATGGAGCGCCGTATGCGGCGCGACCCAGCCTTTTGCGACAAATATGTCGAATTCATGCGCGAGTATCGAGAGCTGGGTCACATGCCACCGTCCAACTTCGACTGGCGGTCACAAGAGCACTACTTCCTCCCTCACCATGCGGTCTTGAGGACCACGGGGAGTAAGATTCGGGTAGTTTTTGACGGTTCCGCCCCCTCGTCAAATGATGTGTCCCTGAACCAGTGTCTCCACTCTGGTCCTAAATTAATCAAGGACATATCTGACATTTTGACCCACTTCCGTCGGCACCAAGTGGTTTTTGTAGCCGACATTCGGATGATGTTTCGACAATCAGTGGTCCATCGTGATGACCGCTGATATCAGCTGATATTGTGGCGCGAGAAGTCCAGCGATCTGATACAGGTGTTTGAGTTGAACACCACCACCTATGGACTCCGGTCCAGCCCGTATATCGCCATGCGAACCCTCCTTGAACTCGCTGAGAGAGAGCGCCTAAGATACGCGCAGGGAGCTTCTATTTTGGAGACTTCGGTATTTATGGACGACATTTGTACGGGCGCCTCCACCGTCGAGGAGGCTCTGGTCATGAGAGACGAATTAATTGCCATCCTGAAGTCTGGAGGTTATGAGTTGCGCAAATGGTTGTCGAACTCCCCTCATATTTTGAAGGACCTGCCAGGAGAGGATCAACAAGACCTTCATCTATTCGAGCTCCCTGAAAATCTTAATTTGCTGACTGTGCTGGGCATTCAATATCAGCCTGTCCAGGATACTTTCACTTATCGAGTGAAACTCGATGCCCCTCCCAAAGCATGGACCATGCGCTCCGTGCTATCTACCGTAGCCCGCACCTTCGACCCTAATGGCTGGATCACTCCGGTCATATTTTTGGCGAAGTGCTTTCTTCAAAAGCTCTGGATATCCGGGTTGGGTTGGAACGAGCCTATTAGCGGAACTCTCTTGGGAGAGTGGCTCTCCATTGTCTCCTCCCTTCCGGACATCAACCGGGTCTCCATGCCAAGGTGCTTCCTCCCTCCAGGGAAATGCAGGGCTACTCTACATGGGTTTTGCGACGCCTCTGAGAAAGGCTATGCTGCTGTCGTGTATTTGCGGACTGTGAGCTCTTCTGGTCATGCTGCCGTCCATGTCGTACTTGCTAAAAGCAAGGTTGCTCCCATTAGGTCCCGCTTAACTATCCCTAAATTGGAACTGTCCGGAGCCGCTCTTCTCACGCGACTCCTCAACCACGTTCACTCGTCCTTGAAGCCTGTAATCGACATTACGGACGTCTACGCATGGTCGGACAGTGAGATAGTATTTTGTTGGCTCAGAGCTGCACCTCACAACCTTGAGGTCTTTGTGGCGAACCGCGTGTCTCAAATCCAGAGTTCTAGGACTTCTCTAAACTGGAAACATGTCCCAGGGGAGTTGAATCCCGCAGACTGCGCTTCTCGCGGCTGTGAGGCCCCTTCACTGGTTGACCACTCACTGTGGTGGGGTCCCGGTTGGTTATCTGAGTCTCAGTCATTCTGGCCCCAGGGTAAATACTCCGAACCGATTGAATTGCCTGGCCTACGAGCCCGAGTAGGAGTGGGCAAGGATAGGCCCACTCGGGATCTCTCTCTTCTGGAACGGTACAGCTCTCTCGATAAGCTCTTAGGAGTGCCTGCTCGGTTGTGCCGATTTGTCCGCAATTCAAGAGACCCGTCCAACCGAATCTCTGATTTCGTTTTGTCCCCTAGCGAGCGTCGTGAAGCTTTGATGCATTGGACCCGTATGGTCCAAGCGGAGCGTTTCGAGCCCGTGATCGAAACCTTGAAGCGGGGCTCCGTTGTCAAGGGCGCTCTGGCCCGTCTGAACCTCTTCCTGGACGACGCTGGGATGCTGCGCGTTGGCGGACGTTTGAGAAATTCTCAACTGCCGTACGGGTCTCAACACCCGTTTCTGCTTCCCAAATACGGCGCCTTTATCCGGTTACTGGTAACCCACCATTATGTTAAGAACGCCCACGCTGGGTGTAACGCTCTTTCAGCTATTTTGCAGCGGGAGTTTTGGATTTTGGCTGGCCGACGCACCTTTCGGAGCGTTATCTTTAAGTGCATACCATCTTATAAACTGAAGGCCACCGTATCACAGCCTGTGATGGGTGACTTACCACCCGACCGCGTCAGGGTCATCCGACCATTTGCTGGAGTCGGAACAGACTTTGCGGGCCCCTTCCTCGTCAAGTCCTCCAACCTTCGTAACGCGCGTTCACATAAGGCCTGCCTGTGCGTTTTCGTGTGCCTCTCCACTAAGGCCGTTCACTTAGAACTGGTAAGTGCCCTCAGCATTGAAGCCTTCTTGGCCACGATGGGCCGTTTCGTATCGCGGCGCGGTTTGCCGGACTTGATCCGGTCTGATTGCGGAACGAATTATAAGGGCACGGATAGGTATATGAAAGAGGCCGTCGAATTTCTGTCCAGCCACCGGACTTATTTAGGCAATGCGATGTCAAAAAGGGGCATCCAGTGGAAATTCGACCCTCCGGCTTGTCCACACTGGGGCGGTATTTTTGAGGCGGAGGTTAAGGTTGCAAAAACGCATCTCCGTCGCGTTATTGGCAAAACTATTTTGACATTTGAGGAGCTTGCCACTGTATTCTGTAAAATTGAGGCGGTACTCAACTCTCTGCCACTCTGTCCTCTCTCGTCCGATCCGAATGATTTGGAGGTTTTAACCCCGGGACAATTCCTGATTGGCCAGCCGCTTTACGCCCTGCCCGAGTACCCCTTCAAAGAAATAAACTCTTCGCGGTTGATCAGATTTGACCTGCTGCAACAGATGACTCAGAGTTTTTGGCACCGATGGCCTCTGGAGTACCTACATCTTTTGCAGCAGCGCGTTAAGTGGTCTGACAAGACGGACCCTGCTCTGGTTGGAGACCTCGTGTTAGTTAAAGAACCCAACGCTTTGCCTTTGTATTGGCGCCGTGGGCGCATTGTTAAATTGTCGTATGGATCTGATGGGGTGCCTAGGGTGGCCGAGGTTTTGGTCGGAGATTCGGTCTGCAACTTGCCGTCGCGACCCTGTCCCGTTTGCTAATCTACTCGAGGACCTAAGTCCTTATGTCCGGGGCAGGGGTTTGTTTAGGCGAAAATTTAACCGTTTGAAAATTGAATTCCCAACGCTCGGAGCGTGCCTCGCACTGTGGCAAGGTCACCTCCGCCCCTCCGGCGCTCGCATTCCGATCGCCGGCGTTTTCGATCGCGGCGCGTCGAGACATTCATTCTAAAAATCTGTCGATCATAACGGACGTTTGCTTTTTGCTTAATTTGCCGCGTCGCGAACGGAGTTGAACTTTGTACCTCTGTCGTCGGCCGTGCCACGTGTTGGTGCTTGACTGTGATCAACGGATTTAGTTCCTTTTTTTGAAGTTGGTTGAATGTACAATAACGTGAATAGACTGACCTAGTGCCTTGAAGAAGGAAATTGTTACCGGGGACGCCGCAAGAAAATACCTCCTCCGGGGTAGCATCGTGTCATCTGGCTCAGGCCATCTACACACAGATACTCACAAATACCACTTTACATGCACTACACCTTCAGCCTGACAGATCCTGGTGAACAGTCTCCGCTCCCGAAGCAGATGTAAGTACCTTCTAATCGACTAGCCTTCCCCTTAAAGTGTAGTAGGAAAGAAAAATATTTCCACCAGGTTCGAACCCGCGGCCCCGTCCTTAGTTGTTTGTCGAGTCTACAGCTATGGGCCCCTGTGATCGATCTTTGTAGGGACAGCTAGGGGCGTGTACAAGAATATTCGCATTAGGACTATAAATCCCTTTTATAGCCAATAAAATTGTCTCAAATTATTTTATTATTACTTTTTCTATTAACTTGGTTATTGGTGTTTATGTCGAATCATACAGATACCATGTGACAAATTACTTTTCCAGACAAGTGATACGGAACAGTGTTTATCTGCGCATATTAACTAGCATTCCAAGGTCTTCCAAGTAATATCAATGTAAAATTGGTAATAGTACATTCTTGGAAATGTCTTTGTGTAGAATTTGCTTTTGCTGTAGAATTAAAGGCTGTTAATATTAAAATATTGTAAAAGCTCTTAAAATAACCATGTGAGGTTAGTGCTTTGGTAAACATATTCATATTGGTGGCATATTCCTAAGACTATAAAATTATATTATGGTTAGTGATCGACCGAAGATTCGGTTTCGGTTTCGATTTCGGCAAAGTTTCGGCAAAAAATCTAGTTTCGGTAATACTTTCGGTTTCGGCAAAAATCTGCCGAACCTTTGGCGGCGCCGAAACTCGGTGTTCGTGGATTATCGTGCGTCGTTCGGATGAGTTCGTGATTCGTATATTATTCATACAGAATAACAGAAACAGAAACAGAATCTTTTTTATTCAATATAGATTGTAAATATTACTTATTGAAACATACTCTTTTGTTTAATTACCACTGGTTCGAAAAAAAACCCCTGTCCTTAGAAGAACCATCAAAAACCCAGCGGGACTTTCTTTTTAAAATAACAGCTTACATTCAGAGGCGTAGCCTGGACTAATATAAACGTGCGCGAAGTTGCATCAGCGAGGCTAAAGTGTTTTTAAAAGTACGTCTTTGCAGTGAGGTCCCTTTTCTTTTGTTCCATGGGTCTACCGAATAGATATATCCTACCTAACATGCATTGACACGACATACGAGGGCGACACTGAAAGTTTTTAGAACTGGCCACTTGTAAATGACGTAATAAAAAAATAAGTTCAAATTTTAAAAATGGATCTCTTTGCCAATATTATTGTGTAGGTATGTATTTTATTAATTTGTCATTTGTTTATGATTTGGCGGTAAATTGAAAATTGTCTGTGTCACATCAGCATGAATTTAACGCGAAAAAATTTACTTACACTGATTTTTTTATGAATTTCGATGTTAATTAAGTCAACAAGAAAGATATGATAGACTTCGATTGGCCTTTCACGATGCAGCCCCATCTCGTGTCACTGTTTATAACTGATTTAATGAGTTTAAACGTGGTCGCACTAATCTCACCGATGATCTGCGTGAGGGACGGCCATTGACTTAGTCTTGTATAACTCAATGGGGACGGTCTTCTACGACGACGACTGAAGATTATATCAGTGTTGTGCGGCGTGTGATAGAGACTGACAAAAAAGTGGCTTATCAGCAGATTCGGACAAGATAAGGAATCGGTATGAGTCAAGTGCACAAAATCCTCCATGAATATTTAGCAGCCAGGAAGCTTTGTGCCCGGTGGATACCTCATAAATTGACAGAGGCCCAAAAACTCCATCGTGTTGATTGGTGTCGCGAAATGGTTCAAACATTTAATGGAGGTGACTCAAATGCTGTGTTCGACATACTTACAGATGACGAAAGCTGGATTTATTGTTATTATCCTGAAACTAAGAGACAGTCTGCTGTCTGGGTGTTTCCTTCCGAGGAGTTGCCAACTAAAATGAAGAGAAGTCGAAGCGTTGGGAAAAAAGATGGTGGCCTCGTTCTTCGGAAGGACGGGTCATTACGCAACAATTGTTTTAGCGGATTGAAAAACAGTTACTGCAGAGTGTTACACTAACAATTGTTTGCTATTTGTCTTGGAAAAAATTCGAGAGAAACGACCTCGCAGTAGGATCCTCCTTCACTACGACAACGCCTCGTCGCACACTGCCAAGCAAACAATCGACTACTTGGCGACGTTAGACGTGGAATTACTGGGTCACCTACCCCTATAGCACCGACCTCGCACTTTGCGATTTTTATTTATTTCCTAAAATAAAAGAAAAACTTCTTAAAAAAGATGTATATGGACACTATATTGAAAAGACATAATAAGACTAACTAACTAACTTAACTAGTCATCTGTGGTAAAGTCTGAGGGCATCGCATTTTAGGTCTCGCGAGGCCGTGGGCGAGGGCCCACTTCGCCCACACGTAGCTACGCTACTCTTAAAATCATGTATGTAACACAATTAACAACAAAAAAGTAATTAGAAATAGCTTGGTTGTGATCACCATAGTGGGTTTATTATCATCCATAAATTCCTTAATATTATAATAACCTTTTTTATACAAACTTAGTTTATTAATGTTTTTGAACTTTGAGCAGGTTTTGTATATTTTCTGGGATTTAGTTAAGGTGTGTGTATGTATATTGTGTGTGAGTGTGATATATTAAGTTAATGCTCTCATTGAATAATATTAACAATATTGTGAAAACAATAAAATATGTTCTCAATTAGCAAGCAACTTTTTATGGGTGTAAGTGTTAATTTTTTTACAAAATTTACTTAAAAAGTATTTCTTAACGTTAAATTGTTGATTTTTACTTGAAAATAAATAAATATATTGCTGCATGACTATTACAGTTACTGTTTTTGATTAACATGCATTACCTATATGTATATGTATAAAATATGTACCAGACTCCAGTATACAATCAAAAAAATGAACATATCTAAATAAGGTTCAGTTTCGGTTTCGGCCGAAACTGACACCCAGACCGAAGGTTAGTTTTCGGTTGAAAGTCCTGTTTCGGTCGGACACTAATTATGGTACAGCTGGCCTTACAATATCCCATAAAACCTTTTTAAAAATCTCACTGTTATATCGTCCAAATAAATTATTTTCATCCTTTTTTCGCATTTGAAATAAATTAAATTCTTTATATGAGAAACTGGAAATTTGTTTTTTTTTTAACATTATATCATGATAAAACAAAACAACTACCACAATAAATAACAATTCTAACAACAGATAACATAACAACAGCAAACATTTTGTGATTTACGGCAGTTGAGTAATGTTTACTATATTATTTTGCGTTTTGTGAATTCTAATATAACTTAATTTGCAATAAGATTGATTGTGTATGATTTAACGATAGCATGGCATTCTCAAAACGAATATCTTAGTCGACTTTAATAAAAATCAAAACCAAAATGACATGTGTCTCTGTTTCTGTACCGACATATTACACGCATATGCAGACTATACGCAACTTTTACGGTTATATTGGAGTGATAATAGTAAATAATAAAGTTGTGCACATCTACAAATACTAGGATAAGCGAGTATAATTAATATTGAAAAGATAACAAAGTAATTTTACATAGTCATACAAGCGGTGATAAAATGAAGATCTCACTACTGTCCAACTTGTCAACTAAAGTTCTTTTCTTTTCTTTGCTAATGACGAGTTCTTTACCTAATTTTCTTTGGTAATGTACTCGTACGGTTGTAATTTTGCAAATGCCAAGTAATAAAAAATTAACCTTCATAAATATTTGATTAACAACTTTTTAAAGATATGTTGATGCGTCACATTTCGAAGTTTTTTAAAGATTTCGACAGCAGTTTGCGCCAACAGACAGTCGATGACGATTATATCTACAGGCAACTAAGCAGGCAAAATGAGTGCAGTTTTACATCGACACGGGAGCGCTTATACTTTTTCTTAGGTACCTTACGCCTTTTCTGCCCAAAAGTCCGTCTAGGAAGGTATTACCTGGTTCTGCCACTTAACATTCCATTGCTGTGTTCCATTCTAAAGAAATAAAGAGTTGGTATAATAACAGGCTATGAGACATTCCATCTTAGTCTTCAGAGGTGACTGCGCACTGACTGGCGACTGTAACCGTTAAGTGGTCTTTAAATTCGTTTTTCTCGTCAGTTTTATTTAAAAAAAAACTTGCTTCTTCGTTTTCACTAATAGTTTACATATGCAGATATTTAATACAAAAAAATCACACAATTTTTACGTATCAAAGTCTTAACGTTTACATAAGCCAGCTATTGTTTACTCTAAGATCAAAATTCACTTCTCATCATTATTTAAACAATACAAGACCAAAACTCCATCAACTAAAGTGCTCATACGATACTAATTGAATGATTTTCAAATAAGCAGTGAGATGATTTAATTTTTTATTAAATTAAAGTTGACGAACACGAGTAACATACGAACTCTTCAAGTAGTGAACGTTTTAAAGGCCTGGTTGCACAGTACGAGCTAGAATGCAAACTGCGTAGCTATTCGCACCATGCGCCCGCATTATACTGGTTGGTCAGATTTGGCCAGTCCCTCTCGTCTTACGAATATGTTATCTTAGCTACTACAACATAGTTTTTAGTCGACATTCGCCACCCCATACCACGCCAAACGGTAGCAGTTCAAAATATTTCTACGCAAAGTATTTTTGCTACTGTTTTTAATGTATACTAAATATAATAAATAAAATGACGGATTAATTTTAAAAAGAAATGTTTAATTAATTTATAAATCGAATTAAACTTTTTCCTAGAGAATGTTACAATCATTGGCACTTTAGCATAGCAAATGGCACTGTAAATTAAGTATAATCATTGGCACTATTGGAAATCTTAAAAAGTTATACCCAGATCTTTCTAAGCTCCATGTTATTGGTTATAAGACTTATTTTTAACAAATCGTTGTCAAATATTTTGCTTAGATCTTCATCTGAAAGCGGTTTCCTTGGTCTACCATGTTTCTTTCTTTCTCCGGATACATTTTTTGATGTGCCTTTTTTAGTAAAACCTTTCGTGTTTTCTCAATATTTTGTAAAAATAGGCCTTTATTTCGATTTTTGCTGTTCCATTATGTGCTGGTAATCTATTCTCTTTATAAATTCTTTGGTTTTAGTAAAATATCTCTAGATATTTTGTTGATAAAGGCTTCAGTCTCTATTCATCCTGTGTTGTAATTGGATGGTTGCCTATAGTTACTTAAAATTTTTCTACTTCAGTAATTATTTCAACTTTTTCTGAATTTATGGTTTTGACTGCATCGATCACTAATAAAAAACTAGATCAGTGACAAAAAAGTCCTTACCGAATGAGCGCCCACTTGAACATCTGGGTGCGCTTTTGATTTGTTCGTAGCTTTGTGAATACAACTTAAGGTAATGCACTTCAGGTCGAATATACATTAAGGTATATTTCAACTAGAATTACTTCAAAAGAATTGGCGACAGTTTTTAGAGAACTTTTGCATGGGATTGGGTATCTAGTTTTTTATTAGTAATCGATGATTAACTGGTTGGATTAAACATTTGTAGAGTAGTAAAATGTCAGAACTTTTTACTTTATTCATCTTGGTTTGTTTTTCAGTTTGTTTCCGTATTTGGCTGACTAATTAAATTCTACTTTTTCGATTTGTGTCCAATTTTTTCATTGTTTTTAGCTAGCTCCGCAGCTCCCGAATCTTCACTTGTTAGCACAAAATAGCGGTGTTGTTTAACTGTTTTTTTGCTTTTTGATAGGTATTTGGCAACGACAAAAACTCTAGCAATATTTTAGGGCTGGCTGAAAGATTTTTTTTGTTTTGACATCCGCGATCACACATTTACCTCCAACAAATTCTAAATTTGCTGCCTAGTTGACGAAAAACATAAGGGTTAGTTTTTTTTTATATTTTACTAAGCCAGCGCTTATCTACGATCCCACCTGATGGTAAGTGGTGATGTAGCCTAAGATGGTGAAGCGCACTGACTTAACAAAAGCCTTTTCACTCTTGCCTTGAAGACACCCACACTGTAATCGGATGGAAAGACAGACGCTAGTAACTTATTCCACTCCTTTGCTGTACGCATGATGAACGACGTGGCGAACCGTTTGGTTCGAATGCGTGGTAAGTCAACAACGAAAGGGTGGAGACTGGCCGAACGTCTGGTTGTCCGATGGTGGAAGGGAGAGGGTGGAATTAAATTATGTAATTCCTGCGCACACTCTCCAAAATGCATCCTGTAGAAAACCGAAACGCTGGCTACTTTACGTCTGTGTTCGAGGCTGGTAAGATTGGTTTTAACCAAATTTGGGTCACCAATAAGCCTCTTAGCACGCCTTTCCATTGAGTCCAAAGCTCCTAGGTGGCATTTTGCAGCACCAGCCCATATATGGCAGCAATACTCCATGCACGACCGGACTTGCGCTTTATATAAAGTAAGCAGATGTCCCGGCGTCAAGTATCGCCGCACCTTTGCAAGGACTCTTGCAGCTGCTTTGGCCTTGGACTCAATGAACCGCCCAAAGTTCAAATTTGAGGATATTTCAAACCCTAACAACTGAAGGCGGTCAGTATATTTCAGTGATACATTTCGGAAAGAAGGAGCCAAGGTGAGCTGGCTCCTTTTTGCAGTGAAGAGACACGCTTGTGTTTTGGAGGCGTTGAACTTCACAAGATTGGCATCGCCCCAATCGGAGACTGCCTGTAATGTGAGATTCACACGCTCTACCATAGCTTCTCTTTCGGACTGGATTTGATCCCCGACTGGCCCGAGGACTTGGTTGGTATCTCTCAACAACTGTGCTATCGTCTGCATACTCATAGATACCGGGCATAATCAGATCATTTATATGCAGCAGGAAGAGAGTTGCGGAGAGAACGGACCCCTGAGGAACACCGGCGTTAGTCGCCATAGGATCGGATGAGTAGCCATCGACGACGACCCGGAGAGACCGTTCACTCAGAAAGTCCTTTACCCATTCAATCAGACCAGGGGATAAGCCGTACGCTGGAAGCTTACCCAAAAGGCTATTGTGCCAAACTCTGTCAAAGGCCTTCGAGACATCAAGGGAAACAGCAAGTGCTTCCCCACTGTTCTCGAGTGCCTCGCCCCATACGTGTGTTATACGCTAGAAGGTCCCCAGCTGACCGACTTCGGCGAAACCCATATTGCCGGTCACTAAGGAGGTCATTCTGTTCTAGGTATGCCATTAAGCGGGCATTCAATATACGCTCCATAATCTTGCACAGTATGGAGGTAATTGAGATTGGACGATAATTGGCAGGGTCGGCGCGGCTGCCTTTTTTGGAACAGGCTGCACGTTGGCCAGCTTCCAGGATTTTGGTACTATTCCAGTACTAAATGAGAGGCGGAACAAGCGTGTCAACACAGGAGACAACTCAGGTGCACAAGCCTTTAGGACTATGGCTGGTATACCATCTAGTCCACTAGCTTTATTCACGTCTAGTCACCGCAAGGTTTTAAGAACCTCCTTATTCGTTATACGAATCTCCGGCATAGAGGTCCCGCAGTGAGGTAATTTTTGGTGGAACGTTGTTGCCACTAGACGTGAATTGTAGGCAAAGAGAGACGCGAACAAGTCCGCTTTCTCCTTAGCCGTATGAGCCAGTGTGCCATCCGGTTTTACCAATGGAGGCAGTGTAGGCCGACAGAAGTTTGTCTCGACCGCTTTGGCGAGAGACCAAAATGCTCTAGTGCCGGATGGTCTGGCAGAGAGTTTTGCGCCAATATGTTTAATGTGATCGAGACTAGCTTTCCGTAATGCTTTTTTGTAGGACTTGGCGGTCTGGTTGAAAGTTCTCTTCTTGGAGCTAATATCCGGAGCTTCGCGGTTTCGAGCGTCAACCTAGGATAGGTAAGCTAAATGCTTGCGCTTTTCAGCTTGGGCGCATTCAGCGTTAAACCATGGGCGAGCTTTGCTACCGGTGGGAGCATCAGAGAAGGGGATAAAACACCACATATTTTGACGCAACACATCCGTTATCGCAACCGCGCAGCTCGACAGATCCGCAGAAGAGAAACAAACCTCCCGCCAAGGATAAGATGCAAAAAAGTGTCGCATCTCATCCCAATCAGCTGACTTATACCGCCATATTCGTCGAACACCTTGGGACTCGTAATCAGGTGGAAAATATGACGATACAGATTTCACCAGACAGTGGTCAGATGTACCCAAAGGAGAAGTAACCTGTATTTCATATCTGTCTGGTTCGGTAGTCAGCAGAATGTCCAAGCAATTTGCTGTGTGACCGTCTACATCGGGTACCCTAGTCGCCACCTTTACCATCTGAGAAAGACCTAGCGTCAAAGCATTCCACGCTTACCTTCCAGCATGGTCGGTCTTTTGGTATGGGAACAGCCAGTCTTGGTGACAAGCATTAAAGTCCCCCAGAAAGACCAACTGTGCAGTAGGATACCGATTAAGGGCCACGTCAGCAGCCTCACTAAGGTGATCAAATAACCGTGTTGTCTCATGGTCACCGCTGTTCGATCGATAGACACAGGCATAAAGGATTTTATCAATACCTGTATCTACCATCACCCAGATTGTCGAAAAAGTGGGGTCTTCAAGGTGACAGAGACGCTGGAAGCAGATGTCATTGCGGACGTACAAACATACTCCGGCACGTGGATGGAATTTGTGCTCCAGGGAGTATCCAGGATAGTCAAGGTACGCCGCACTTAATGGACATCCAATTTGCGTCTCTGTCAAGAAAAGTAGGTGCGGCTTTTCAGTCTCAAGATGTTGATGGACTGCGCTGAGATTAGAGTGCAATCCTCGAATATTAGTGTATTAGTGAGGTGCACTTTTAGTAAGAGGACATGCAACCGCTGTTTAACACTACTTTTCTTTTTTATGTTCATATTATGTGTTGAGAGTGAATAAGGATGGAGAATGGCAGGTGAGCGAGGCGTTGCATTAGCAACCAAACTATACTATCAGAGTTACTGTGCCCATGGGAGCTTGATCTGGAGACTGCGGGGACGCCCGAACCCCCCCAGAGATCGCCATCGGGTCCTCTCGCCCGGTCGCTAACCGACACGATGGGGCCACCCTGGGATTTTTCGGCAGTTGGCGGGGCAGCCTTTCATGAGTAGCTAATTCACTGATTGGGCCCCCAACTACCTGCGGTCGTCCAGCGGAACACCGTGCTTCGGATCTCGCTACCCTCCACGACCAAGTACCCGACACAGCAACAACTGACGCTTCGTACCCGGTTTACATACACAACGCTACTGTTCAGATCCATTCTCCATATGGCTTCACCAAGCATCATGCCGGAACAGTTTTCTTAATAATATTCAACAATAATCTCTGTATTTTGCTTAAGCTCTGGTAGTGATAAATCATTACTAAATGAAAGGATACTAGGCAAATTTGATACAGATATTTCTGATTCGGTCATTAATAGTCGTTATTTTTAAAATATTTGGTAATTCATATTTACGGAACGGTGATCATCTAAAATGGCTTGCTGTGATTTTGAAGGCATCAGACACTTTATGTAATCCAGTGTTGCCAATGTAGGCCCACATCTGTTTTAGTAACCTTTTTGTCAAATTATTTATCCGCCATTCGAAGACAGCTTTAGGTCATATAGCTTTGATGGGCCGAAATGCAGTGATATCAAGTGGTTGCAATAGTCACGTTGCATTCAAGTTAAGGGCAATAAGTAGTTGCGCCAGCTCAAGATAGGTGTGACTCTTATGACCTTCTACAAAAATAATCACTGGAAAATGACATTCTTTATTGTAGGACTAACGAAAAGGTTTTATTCGTAATGGATAAAAAGTTCTGCCTTTATACGCCTATTTTCCGATAAGTAAATAACTTTTTTTAAAGATAGTAAATAGCTCTCTCTCTCTCTCGGCGCTTACTTTTGAACGTCTGATCGTATTTTCATCTTATAGGCGTTCTATTCTTCCTCTATAAAACGGTTTGATATAAATTTTATTAAACCCCCAAAAATTTTATTCAAAAAATTGATACGTAACCGACATTTTTATGACATCGAAAACTGTGTCAGAACTAGGTCGACTATTCAGCTTTGTTAGTTTTTTTTTGACTTTACTTATTTAGCGGGAACTGTAAATTCGCTCGTGGAATGTAAAATGTTTGAGCGGCAGTTATTTTTTCATAATATTTTCATAGCATCAAAAGCGTCCGCTCTTAGCTATCGATACTTCATCAATCTAAAATATGCAAAAGGTAAGTCATAATAATTGGCACTACTCAAAGGATACAGTAATTGGCAGTGTGAAGAATAGATTTTGGAGAAAACAATTAAATTATAGCGCTTGACATAATGTCAATCGTTATGTTGCTTTATTTTATTATTATACAGATTTAAGTATAGTTATTGGCACAATTAAAAAAGCTTATGCTTCATTTTCACAACAGTACAATAACGTTTGATATGCTATGATGACCTAAACCATTTACCATCAGGTGGACTGTGTGCTCTTTTGTCACCCTATACTATAAAAAAAATGATAAAAGTAGATAGAAACTTGCATATAAACTTACCTAAAAATTACTTTTTGTCTCACTAACAAAACCTTAACTTTTTATTAAATTTTAACGGGTTTGTCCAAACACATTTTTAAAAAAGCCCTTATAGGAAAATATTAGTTCCTTACATATGAAATTGGCGTTTTGTACGGGAGGAATATAAAGTCAATTTTTTTTGTAAAATATATTTAATTAATCAAAGTATCCACCGTTGTTATCTATGCACTTTTGCCATCTCATAGGTAGTTCATTGATCCCTTTACTAAAAAAACCATGGGGGCGAGAATCAATAAACTCTTTGAAGGCGGTTTGGACTGCCGCATCGGAGTTGAATTTTTTTCCTTGTAAGAAGTTGTCCGAATTACTGAAAAAATGGTAGTCTGTTGGAGCAAAGTCCGGGGAGTACGGTGGATGTCGCAGAGATTCCAATTGTAGCTCATCTAACTTAGTTGATATTTGTTGTGCAGTATGTGGTCTTGCGTTGTCGTGAAGCAGCAGTGGCCTAGAGCGATTGACTAATCTCGGTTGTTTAGCAGCTAGTTCGTCCTTCATGGTCTGCATTTTCTGGCAATAGAAATCTGCCTTAATCGTTTGGCCAGATTTCAGAAAGCTGTCGTAAACGACGACGGCGCTAGTCCACCAAAGGCTCACAAGTAACTTTTTCTGAGTCAATTTTCGTGTATGGCATGATTTGGCTGGGTCTCCAGGGTTCAACCATTGCGACGAGCGCTTCCGATTATCGTACAGTATACACTTTTTACCACAAGTAATGGTTCGATTTAAAATCCCTTCATTATTGTGTCGGTTGAGCAAAGTAACACAGCAATCGACGTGTGTATACAAGTTCGATTCACTCAATTCATGAGGTACCCATCGTTCAAGATTTTTTACTTTCCCGATTTACTTCAAGTTCAAGTAGATTAATACAGTTTTGTCACTTACCCCGAAGCCTGCAGCTATCTCTGAAGTGCTTTGTGATGGATCCGCTTCCATAATAGCCTTTAATTCTTCATTTTCCACTTTGGTCTCCGGAAATTTCCAGAATGAAAACGTTAAAACCAAAAACGTACCGTGCTTTCTTTTGCGACACTAGCGCCGTACACATCATTAATCCTTTGAGCTGTTTCTGCAGCACTAGTGCCATGGTAGAACTCGTACTCGTAAAAATACCGATATTTCATGTTTTCCATTGTACGGTAATAAGCGACGCCAAAGAAAAAAATAATAAGGAAAAAAACAAATGAATGACCTTACCTTTTTTTTTGCGGATGGAAAATCATCTAATGACGCCTTTCGCTCTGGATGGAGGGGAAGGGAGTGTCAGACTTTTACAGACTAAAAACCATCCGTGTTCCTTCAGTGCCCTTACGTTCCGGAGCCGCGGTATCTCTTTCGGACAGCCCGCAGCCCCGGCAGGCGTCGGCCCTTGCGGGCCCCTTCACGCTGCTGACAGCTCTTTGAGGCGCGCGTGGAACAAAACGCGCCGTCGACACGGCCTGTCGTCGTTAGACGGACGGACGGCGAGCTACCCATTGCTCGCCGTCCACAGGCCCGCGCCTACGGTGGCCGGGGGCCACGACGTAGCCCCCGACGCCCGGGGCGTCTCCCGCGGCGGCCGGGAAGGAAAGCTGCTGCTCTCTCCTTCTCCCGCTCCGCCACCTCCTTCGCTAGCATCACTGCTTCGCAGAAGGTGGTGACGGCATCCCATTCCGTCTCGCTCTGGACCATGGCTTCGACCAGGGCCGGACGCGAGAGGTTGCCGCCGCCTATCGCCGCTACGAGGACACGGCGGTGCTCCGCCCAAGCAGGGCACACCTCCACGGTGTGCTCCACCGTGTCCTCCGGTCGATCCTCGCAGTGGGAGCACCCGGGGTTTCCTCCCGCCCGGTTCGGTGCAGGAACCTCCCGAAAACACCGTGTCCGGTGAGGACCTGCGTCAAGCAGAAGGTGAGGACACCGTGGCGTCTCTCAAGCCACTCCTCAAAGAGGGGTCTTATCGCCGCTATAGTGGCGTGCCCGGCACGGGGTTGCGACAGTCGCTCTCTCTATGTCGCCATGAGATCGTGCCGGAAGTCTGTCCGCTGCGCGACAACTTGCCGCGGCAGCGGGGTTTCCCCCCGGCATAGTGCCTCCGCGCGTCATTCGTGCAGGCGCGCGAGGACTATCGCCTCCAGATCCCATGGCGGTAATCCGGCAAGGAGGCTCGCCACCTCGCGGGAGATAGTGCGGTAGCCGCGAACCATTTTCACGGCAACCACCCTTTGGGGCGCGTTCAGGTGGTGGACGGCAAGCCACGCCAAACCACGCGCCCACACCGGGGCCCCGTAAAGGGCCATGGACCGCACGATCCCCGCGTAGAGCCTCCGGCAGGAGGCGTTTGGCCCCCCCCCCCCAGGTTCGGCAGGAGCCGCCTGAAGGCAGCCCCGGTCCGTTCCAGTTTGGGAGCCAAACGTCGGAAGTACTCAACGAAGTTCCATCGACCGTCGAGGACGAGTCCTAGGTACTTCAACGTCGACTCGACGCCGTAGGATACCCCTCCTACTATCACTGAGGATCCCGGTGGTGGCCTGTTCCGCGGACCATAGAAGTGCATGGCCTCGGACTTGTGCAGAGCCACCTCGAGACCCAGTTGCCGGATCCTCTCAACGACTATCGCAACCCCGCGTGTCATAGTTTCCGCCGCCGCCTCGTACGACCTCCCTTGTGGCAGTACCAGCGTGTTGTCAACGTAGCAAACTACGCTGACGCCGGAGGTAGGCGCGCAGCACCCAGTCGTAACCGATGTTCCACAGGGGCGGCCCCAGAACCGAACCCTGTGGGACACCGCACGACATCTCTCGCCGGTTCCACTCACCGTTGCGACCGGGGTAGATGACGGCCCTGTCCGTCAGATAGTCCCCGACTATACGACGGAGATAGGTCGGCACCTGGTGATACCGGAGTGCCTCCCTAATGCAGCTCCAGGGCATGGAGTTGAAGGCGTTGGCAATGTCGAGAGACATCGCCAAGACAACCCCCCCCCCCCCCCTGGCCGCTGCGTCCCCCGTCGTGAGGGCTCTCACGCGCATGATGGCGTCCACCGTAGATCGCCTCTTGCGGAAACCAAACTGGTGCAAGACCCGGCCCCGTCCTCGCAAGGTGCTCGGCGAGGCGGTTTGCAATGACTCTTTCAAAGAGCTTGCCCACCTCGTCGAGCAGCACCACGGTCCGGTATGCAGACGGAATGTCCGCATGGCGCCCCGACTTCCGAATGAGGACCAGCTTCCCCGTCTTCCAACGAAGCGGGAATTGGCCTCTCTCCAAGCATGCGCTTAGGAGTCCCTCCAGTCGGGGCCCGAGAGCCTCCGAGGCCAAGACCCAGGCTTTGCCAGGCAAGCCATCGGGTCCTGGGGCGGTATTCCTGGCCTTGAGCCTACGTACCGCCACTCTCAGGTCTACCCCGGTCCCTTCCGGGATGTCGTCGTTGTCGTCCTGGTGGTCCGCTTCCGGCACCGCAGGTGGCGGAGCCATAGGCAGGGGCGGATGTTCCCCTCGCGCAGGGAACAGAGCGCTCACCACGTCCTCCACGAGCTGAGGCCGGAGACTCTGTGTCAGCAGGTGCGGAGTTTATCCCGCACCATCTTGTAAGGGCGCCCCCACGGATCTCTGTCGAGAGTCTCCAGCATCTCCTCACGGGCCCAATCCCGGGCCCGCAGGACCACCTCCCGGAGGGCGGTCTTCGCCGCTCTGTATCCCTCGTACAGCTCCGCCTCAATTGCTGCCGCATTCGGTGGACGAATGCGGAGCCTGCAATGCCTGGCGTACAGGTGCCGCGCGGCGACACACGCCTCGCGCAGAGACGTCAGCTCACGCGACCACCAATACACCTGACGCCGGGCGCTTTCTGGCCGGACGCGGGGCATTGCCACGTCACATATCTCGGACATGGCCTCCTGGAACCACCCTGCCTCATTATTGACGTCGGCAGGCCTGTCCGGTGATGACACCCAGGCCTGCACGATCGAGGCTTCCAGAAGGAGCTCCCGGTCCAGCTGCTTCAGCGCCCATCGCGGACCACTCGGGGCCTGTTGGACTGGCGCGCTCGAGGGCTGGGTGGAGACGTCAAATCGGATGTGCTGGTGGTCGGAGTAGGTCTCCACCCCCTCCATGACACGCTAGTCAATGACACGCGGCGACAGAGCGGGGCTAGCGAATGAAATGTCCACCACCGACTCGCCCCGCATCCGCACACACGTGGGGACAGAACCCCGATTTAGGACGACCAGGCCTGTCTCCAGAGCCCAGTCTTCCAGCATCCTACCCCGCACATCTGTACGACGAGAACCCCAAGCCAAGTTCTTGGCATTGAAGTCCCCGAGGACAAGTACGGGGAGGGGATAACTTCCGACGACGACTGCTCTCAGCTCTGCAAGAGAGTTGTGGAGCTCGGCGAGAGATCGGTTCGGGGAGACGTACATCCCCACAACGACGAACTCCTCGAACCGTGCTGCTACGCACCCCTGACCCCTCCTGACACCTTCAAGGGTCGGGGTACCGGCGGCGGCTGAAGAAATGATGGCCACTGAGCCGTTAAGGTCCGCCACCCAGTCCTCCCTAGGCCAGACAAAATACGGCTCAGCGACCACAGCGATGTTAATCGACCACTGCGCCATGCTCTGGAGCAACAGATCCTGAGCACAGGCGCAGTGGTTGATATTCGCCTGGAGGAAGCTTAATGGGGCCGTTATAGGCATTCCATTTCAGCTTCCTCCACGGGGCGCCCCTCTGCGGGCGTCGGTGTCGCGGCGGCGGCGGCGGCGACAGTGACAACTTTTTATAGAGGTTTTCTCCCTCGCGGTCCGGGCGGTTAAGCCAGGACCCTCGGTCCCTGTCAAAGCCGCGAGACATGATCCACGACACTTCGATACTGGGATTACGAGACCGGCGGTGACAGCAAAGGATGAATCCTTCACTGTCTGCCCGGAGGCAGGGTAAGTGCACACCGAGCCTGCCCTCACTCCTCTGCTATACCCTCTGCTGATCAGAGGGTCACGCAGAGGAACGCACCGTTGGTCCGGGACGGACCCCACCCATGTCAGAATAATTAGCCGTGGCAGTAACATTCCCCAAGGAATAAGAATTTGTTCTCATTTCTCGAGGGAGATTACCGCCGCGCCCAGGGTGCACCGGCCCAGTAGCTGCTCTTCCCTCCAGACGTATCGAGAGGGACCCGCAACTACCAGGCACACGTGGAGGACTTCTGACTTCGCACCCCAAAACCTAGTACCTGCTAAATGAATTTAAAAATTTGAATTTGGAATTCTTAACCAAAGAGGAGATATTTCAGATCAAATTGGTCAGTACAACAATACGCTAATTTCATATGTAAGAACCTAATTGTTGACGGTTTAAATATAAATGTGTTGTTAGTATAAAAGTTATATATTCTAGCAATTTCTTTGTTGCTGTAATATAGAAAAAAGAAAACGTTCTTAACATTCAGATTAAAATAGCTATGTGTCAATCATTGCGGGAGCCAACATTAGTACTGTTTACCCTACATATTTTTACATTAAATTAGAATTGACATACTTGTTTACTACGTATCGCCTGTATTTTATTATGTTTATAAATGTGACCATGAAGAGACTTGAATAGAAAATCATTTTCTTTTTTGCGAGGGAGTAAACTATTTTGTCCTTCGCAATCATATTTTTACGAAGAATAAAACGTGGGCATTCGAGTATCTCATAATAGAATAAAATTCTGCAAAATGAAATGAATGTTATTATGAACTTAGTTTTTAACTACGGAGATACATAGTTTTAATTGGTATGGGTCATATAAATCATTTATTTTTATTTTAACATTTTGATATGTTTACAATAATAAATAATAATAATATTCCACAACTATCACACAATGTTATTATTTGTCATGAAGTATTTTTGTTGGTGCAAATATATTATATTATACAGTTGAATCAATTAAGAGAGGATTCCGGGAAATCCAAAGCACAGAGTATTCTAGCTTGGTCTCTTGTTTCCCACAAATATATGTATGTAGTTCTTTTTCTTGCTTCTTTATCGACCTGTAAATGTACGCTACTGGACATGGGTCTCATCCGTTGTAGGGAGGATTTGCCATCGTTACGTGTGGCAGTCGGATTGACGATCGCAGTGCTCGACCATTACGCACCTTTGCTGCTGTAGCTCGTCGCTGTTCTGGGTATTTATATACTTATTACTACGTCTAATATAAATGAAGTTGGTTATAGTGCCATCTATCGGAAGCCTTAACATTTTTCTAGAATTTCTATAGTAGCTTCGTACGACTACGTTCGACCTGTAGGATCGAAGGTCAGTCGGCACCCTGTGGTATCAACGTGAAAATGAAAAAGAAAATGTGCTATTTTACGCACTTAAAAATGTTGAAACAAAAAATTTGTATCATTTACTATTTGTTAGAGATCTAAAATAAGTTTTTTTTTTATAATGATTTCTTAAATTTACACGACATCAAATAAAATTAATTTTATGGATTTTTTTGCGTAAATTTAAGTTAATATTTAAAAGTTAAAGCTGAACTAACTATGACATCGGGATGTCAAACACCTCAGCCCCCCATGACTACGAGGGCTGTAAAGCACGTGAAACGTCGAGAATTGAAAATAAGTTACTTAAAAGCGATAAAATCCGTCTCAGAACAGTAAAATTAGTTTTATTCAGATTTATTTCATTTTTCGCTTTTAAATAAACGATTGATTTTTAAATATCTAGGGCTTGACTGCTATGCCACTTGATGGTAAGTTTATTTTAAATCATAGGACTCATTTTTGCGTATCAGTGTCTCTGGTTAGGTAGCAATCTCTTATACTGGGTGGCGAGTACTCACGCGGCATCGACGTAGGTAATTATTTACCTAAACTTTCCCGTTCATAAGTAATTAGACAAAAAAGGGAAAAAGGGCTTTTGCGACTAGAATTTTATTTGTTATATATTCTTTAATTGTGTATGTTCAAATAACGTTATATAGGATAAGTCTTTCTCGCCAAAAACAGTAGTGAACCCACAGTTGTATTCTTATTGAAGGCTCTTAGAAATTTCGTCATCAGTCAGTCTCCGGCGAAGACTATTGTTCTTTCGTTAGATTGTTTTATAAACTAAATTACCGACCACCTGATGGTAAATGGCTAATGGATTCAATAGAAACCTGCAGACAAATTCAAACAATGAATGATACAGATGCGTTATTGTCTCTGAGGACTAATTGGCGGCAAAAATAAGTATGCGGGGGAGATTTGTGTAGGAAATAGGGTACGAGTCCAAGGTAAAAAAAGACCACCATATAAATATATTTTTGTAATTAACAGAATGCATTATGCAAAATATAACTGCTGCATGGATCGTTGTATGCTTTTAGTATTCGCCAGGTTCGTAAGAGTATTGGTGTCTTTCTACGAAACGTTAAAGTAATTGTATTATTATTAAGTTTAAATACACATTTATTGAGCCATGTTACGGCGGCTTAACAAAAGAACCCAATCATTTCGTCCCGTGAGTGTTGTAAAAAGGCACAATGGGAAATAAGAAAAATGTCATGGCTTCTAATGGATTGCGTACAGTTGTTGATATGCGGTATATGATCTTGTTTTTGTGTTTTTACTCATGCGGGGGTGGAGGGCGGGTGTTGCCATAGTTGCCATCAGGAAAATGCTACAGTCCATTTCCTGCTTCAGAATGATTTTCATAAGAGCATCAATTTATCTTATACCTTTAAACGAGCAATTCTTGTATATATAATCGGAATATTATACATAATCTCATCTCGGAAACGGCTTCAACGATTTTCACGAAATTTAGTATGCAGAGAGTTTCGGGGGCGATAAATCGACCTAGCTAGGATTCATTTTTGGAGAATGTCGTTTTACCCGTGTTTTCAGGCAATAAAAAACTGCTACAATATCATTCAAATACGAAGGTAAATTTCGTCGCTATCAGTAAGGTTATTATAGGTCAGGTGGGGAAATCGGGCGGTCCTGAAACCAGACGACCCCGGTTCGAGTCCAGATATCTCCAGCTCGATTATTTTTCCCTTTTTTTTTCAAATTCCTTCTTTTGTTAGAAAAACTATTATTGGAACCCCTTTATCAATGCTTCTAATTTGTATCTTTTTTATATAGGATAAGGGTGACAAACGAGCACACAGTCCACCTGATGGTAAGTGGTTGCTCCGGCCCATAGAAATCTACATCTATCCTCATTTGCGAATCAAAATGCAGATGCGTTGTCACCCGTGAGCACTAAGATGGAATGCCTCATTTCCAGTAAAAAGGGCCTCCGGCCACCTGCACTCACCAAGCGAAACGCAGAGGTAAACCTCTACTTCACGCTGGTATTCTGTGAGGTCGTGGTACCACCCCAGTTCGAGCCGGCCCATCCGTGCGACAACAAAAGCTGCAGCCTTTTTTTTTTACGGGGGGAAATCCTCATGGACTACCTCCGCCTGGGGAAAGGCGGAGGGGCGTGCCGGACTCTTACCGGCTAAAACCACCCCGGTGTCTCCTCGCACGTGCGCGTGGGGCCACGGGAATCCAAATTCTTCCGCAGCCCCACACTAGTGCTGGCCCGGTCAGTCCGGGCCTCGTCTCCTGCACGGGGTAGTGAGGTGTTCAACTACCCCGTGTATCGCCTCAGGGGCGCGCGCCGACACCCACGCGCGCCTCCGCCTCGGGTCCATCGAAAAGGGGTGGCAGTGGCTTCCCCAAGTCCCTCGCCCCTGGACCCATTCATGGGGGCCAGAAAAGGGCGTTGTCCGCCCTTCTTCTGCGCCCGGTGCGCCTTCTGCGGCCGGGGAAGGGAGTCGAGATCTCCCTTTCCCGTTCCGCAGTTTCCTTCTGCGACATCACGTCCTCGCAGAAGGACACCACTCTGCGCTACCGCCCATCTTCCGCACTAAGGCCGGCAGCGACAGATCTCCTCCTACTTTATTTTTGAGGACACGGCTCTGCTTCTCCCAAACTAAACAGTCAGCGAGCGTGTGTTGCGCCGTGTCCTCCCCGCAATGGACGCAGTGGTGGCACCGAGCGTCCGTCTCCCTGTCTATGCGGCACAGGTACTTGCCGAAGCAGCCATGCCCCGACAGCACCTGTGTCACCCTAAACGACAGGGAGCCGTGCCTTCTCCCGAGCCAGTCGTCGAGTACTGGCCGGATCGCCTCGACGGTAGCGAGGCCGGCGGTAGGGCGCAGAAGCCTTTGTCACCATTCCGCCACCAAGACCTGACGGAGCTCCTCTCGGCGCAGCGCGATCTGCCGCTGCACCGGCCTCGAGCCCCGTGCCCGCTCTTCCTCGCGCCATCGATAAAATGACGCGAGTACTTTCGCCTCTAGGTCCCAGGGCGGGGATCCGGCCAGGACGCAAGCCGCCTCGTAGGAAATCGTGCGATACCCGCGGACGACTCTGACGGCCATCGCCCTCTGCGGTTTGCGCAGAATGGCAAGAGTGCTGGCCGTCATGTCCATCGCCCACACAGGGGCCATGGACCGCACGATTCCCACGTACAACCGCCTACAGGCGGCGCTCGGGCCCCCCAAGTTGGGAAGCAACGTTGATAGCGCGCCCGCTGCACCCATCAGCTTGGGCGCCAGCCGCCGGAAGTGGGGTCCGAATTCCCATCGGCTGTCGAGCACCAATCCTAGATACTTCATGGTGGACTCGACAGCTATCCGGGCCCCGCTGACCACGATGTGTGATCCCGGCGGCGGCGCGCGTCGAGGGCCATGGAACACCATGGTCTCCGACTTGTTTAGGGCCACCTTCAGGCCCAGGTGCCGGATGCGGTTCACCACTTGTGATACCGCAGCCGTGGCAACCAACGCTGCTTCCCTGTGCGAGCTCCCCCGGGCAGTGACGAGCGTGTCGTCCGCATAACACGTCAAGTCGGCGCCCGACGGGAGTTCACCTCTCAGCACCCAGTCGTAGCCGATGTTCCACAGAAGCGGTCCCAAGACCGATCCCTGCGGAACACCGCACGACATGACGCGCCGACCTGCGCCGTCACGTCCCCGATACGTAACGCATCTCTCCTCAAGGTAAGCCCCTATTGTGCGGCGGAGGTAGGGAGGCACACGATGGTAATTCAGCGCCTCCCGGATACAACTCCAGGGTAGGGTATTGAAGTCGTTGGAGATGCCTAAAGACACCGCCAGCACCACCCCACCCTGGGACACTGTCTCCTCCGCCAGGGCCCTCACGCGCGTAATAGCGTCTATGGTGGAGCGCCCGCGACGAAAACCAAACTGGTTCTCGTCCAGGTCCGGCCCCTCTCTGCACAAGTGGCTGACGAGGCGATCTGCGATGATTCGCTCAAAAAGTTTGCCCGCCTCGTCGAGCTGCACTATGGGCCGATACGCGAACGGTAAGTCCGCGGGGCGCCCCTCCTTCCTGAGCAGGACCAGTCTCCCCTCCTTCCAAACACCGAAAACTGACCCTGCTCGAGACATGCCGTAAAGAGCCCCCTCAGCTGGGGCTCTAGCTCCTTCAGAGCCAGGACGAGAGCTCGACCAGGAACTCCGTCGGGTCCAAGCGCTGTGTTCTTAGCCCGGAGTCGCGACACGGCCGCTCTCGTCTCTGCTTGCGTTACCTTGGGGACTGCGGTGCTCTCCCCTTCTGGAGAGTCTGTGGCTGAGGGCGAAGCCATTGCCGGGGGAACGTGTCCCACTCGCTCAGGGAAGAGAGCCGATACCACCGCCTCTAGCAACTGGGGTTGCATCGTTTGTGATAGTGGAGGCGCCCAGGGACGCAACTTGCCCCGTACCCAACGGTAGGGGCGCCCCCACGGATCCCGATCTAGGGACCCCAGCAACTCCTCCCTGGCACGCGACTTTGAGTCGCCAATGGCCAGCCACAGAGTCTCCTTAGTTGCGCGGTACACCTCATACAGCGCTTCCTCCTCGGCGGAATCCCGTCGACGCCGCCTCCGGTATCGGGTGTACCGGCGACGAGCCGCAACGCACGCTATGCGCAATTGTGCGATCTTGGCGGTCCACCAGTACACCTGGCCCTTTGCGGACCGTTGGCGGACACGGGGCATGGACGCGTCGCAGATCTGCGTCATCGCCCCGCGAAACCATAGCGCCACCGCTTCGACGTCGACGGGGCCGTCCGTCGTCGACTCCCAGATCCAGGACTGGACTAATGCTGCTTCCTCGAGTAGTTCCCTGTCGATGCGCTTAAGCGCCCAACGCGGGCCGTCGTTAATCGTGGTTGTTGGATGGCGGCCGCTCGCAGTCTGGGCAGTGACGTCGAACTGGATATATCGATGGTCCGACAGCGTCTTCACCTCTGCGGCGACACGCCAGTCGCGGACTCGGCTGGCGACAGAGGGGCTAGCAAACGAGACGTCCATTATCGACCCACCCCGCTGCCGCACGCACGTGTATGCCGAACCCCGATTCAGGACGACCAGACCAGTCGTCACCGTCCACTCTTCTAGCACCTCGCCCCGAGGGTCAGTGACCGGAGATCCCCACGCCGATGACTTGGCGTTGAGATCCCCGAGAACCAGAACGGGACGAGGGTGATAGCGGCCTACGACGGCGCCCAACTCGACAAGGAAACCCTCAAAGTCAGCGAGACTCTTGTTGGGGAGAAATACGCCCCTACAATAACGATGCCGCCCGAAACCGCAGCAACCCAGCCGCGGCCCCGAGATGGGTCCATCAGAGTCTCGCCAATAATGGCAACCAAACCGTCAGCGCTTCCCAACCAGTTGTCACGGGCGGGAACGAAGTACGGTACGGCGACCACAGCCACGTGAATCGACCACTCTGCCATGCTCTGGAGTAGGAGATCCTGAGCTCTGGCACAGTGGTTGATGTTGCCCTGGAGAAAATGGAATTGTGCCGTTACTGACATTCCATTCCCTCGGCAACGGTCCTGGGCCGGGAGTCGGCAGCGGATCTGCAAGCCTGCGGGGGCAGCGAGGTTAACCCGGCAGGCTTAGTGCTCCTCTTCTTTTGCTTTTTCTTTTCCTTTTGGGCCTTGCTGGCAGGCGCGCCACAGGCCCCTCCGCCTACTCTGTGCTCCGCTGACCTTCCCGCAGCAGAACAAAGGCTGCAGTTGAAAGCCGCGGTGCACAGGGCCGCCTTGTGACAAGGCTGGCCGCAGCGATAACAGAGGTCACTACGGTCAACCTCGGTGGTGCACTTCGCCCGGACGTGCCCTTTTTCCAGGCACCGGAAGCACTGCAGAGCCCGGGCTGTAGAAGCTTGGCCCTTGCCGCCACCCAGCCTACCAGCAATCTGCCGCTATCAGCGATCTTCTTCGCCGACGCCACAGGGCACCGAACCCAGACCGCGCCGAGTCTGGTGGCGTCGGTGCGTATATCGCCAGCCCGCACCTTGTCTGGCGGACACTCTCCGCTTCTGGCAACGGCTGCCACCACCTCCTCAGAGGTCACGGAGTCGTCCAGGCCAGCAATCCGCACCTCTGCGGTTTTCATTGGTCTGGACACCCGGACGTCCTCAGGGTTGAGGACTTCCCTCATCTTGGCGGCCAGTGCGTCCGCCTTTTCGGCACTGCCGCTCACAGTACCGGCCACCTCGAACAGCCGCGCACCCGTGGCAGCCTGCCTGAGGGTGACGGACTGAAGGCCAAGATCTGATAATTTGATCTTGGCCTTGGCCTCAGCGATGACCGACTGGTACGTCACGCCACGCTCCACAGCTCCGGGCTGTAACGTAAGCGTCACAGCATTGGACCGCGGAACATGCACAGCCGGTCTCTTGCGACCGCCTTTGGCAGTTCGCCGCGCAGGTTGAGGAGCCGTCTTTGCGGTTCCACCTGGGGCGCATGCAGCTGCTGCGGCCTTCTTGGCGGCTTTGCGAGCCTTTTTGCGGCCCACGACTTTTGCCCAGGTCTCACCCTTAGACCCGACAGTCGTGGGCTGCTCGCTCGAGGGAGCTCCCTCCGCGGGCTTTTTGTTACCCTCCGCGGGCTTCCCCTTTTGAGGCGCAAGTCTCGGCAACTCCTCAGTTCTCCGTGTGTCCGCCGCCAAAGGCGGACGGAGGATTTCCGCCGGGAGACGCCGTGAAATCGCCTCCAGCCGAGCGTTAACCATGCTCCCGCACTGGAGCATGGAGATCCGGACAATGCGCTCGACCTGTTCGTCGGTACGAGGGCTTGCCGGTTGCGGTGCGGGAGTCGCGGCCACTACAGGCGCGACATCGGTGGACGTGCGTCGCTGCTGCTCTTCGCTCAGCGCAGCGACTTGCCGCCGGATGTCCTCTAAGTCATTTCTGAGGCGGCTGTTTTCCTCCTGTAACTTTGCGATCTCGTCAGAGGCCGTCCTATTAAGGAGGATGCCAACCGCCTCCTTAATATCCGCGGCAGTCTCCTTTAAGCCACGGGTGAAAATGCCCTTTAGGCTGCCGGACTTGGTGGCAACCTTCAGGACTAAGTCCACCCCACCCAAAGCCAGCTGGCTTAAGGCCACCGCAGATGGCTCTCCCCCTTCCGCCGCAGGAGCAGCTCGTCGCTCGCGAGCACGTCGGGCCATTTCCGACACTTCGTCGGCTGCGACAGCTTTACGCTGCTCCCTCTTGGCGGCGTTGAGCTCCGCCTTTGAGCTCCCCAGCGAGGCACAGCTTTCACCGCCATCGCCAGGGTCCTCCGTAGTGAACCCCATGTCACTTTCTGATTCACTAGCCGCCGAGGTATTGGAGCACACGAACCGTCCGTGCTTATCCCTAAGCGGCTGCGAAGCACTCGCCCCTCTCGATGCCTGCCGACCCCTCCCCAAAGTCGGCAACTTGGGGGCCGGCAGGCCTTCCTCTTCTGAAGACCGGTACACTGGACGTTTCCTAGCGGAAGACGTCCCACGCGACTGATTTTCACCGCTTCCAGTACAGTCAGATCCTGCCTGTTTTTCTACCTCTACTTTTTTTTCAAGTATTTTTCTTTTTCCATTTTGTATCCCACGAGTGTGGAAGAAATAACGGTCCATCCGAGCAGCGCCTCCTTTGCCCGGATAAGCCTATGCGTAACCCGTCAAGGGTTTCGGCCGGTACCCCGACGGGGGCAACGCTAACGACTGAACATTTACCCATCAGCCATGCAGCTCCTCACGGCGTGCCACGCTTGAGCTTCGGGTGATTTTTTAAAGAAATTATCATCCTCGCGACTCCAGGCGATTAAGCCAAGAGCCCTCGGCCCCTAAGGCGCCGCAAGACGTGATCCACGACACGCCAGAGGGATTCCGAGGTTCGAATGGTGGCAGAGTCGATACGAGTTCTTCCCATGCCTGCCCAGAGACCGGGTGAGGGAACACTGAGCCCATTCAGTTTCCTTTTTTGCAGGGTGTGGTCCCTGAAAATCCCGCGATTACGAGTTGCCCGGCGTCGGCAAAAGCCGAGTGCACCTGGCACCTCACCGCGCATGTCACATTCTCTGTTCCTCTCAACGGAGAGGATACAGGAAGCAACTAATAGGCTCTCCACTATCGAAACAAGCCTTGACCCAGCCAGTTTTGGTCCGCGACGGTTTCCCGCTACCACCCATATCTGAGTGGCGTTCCCCTATCCGCCACCTGGGGACGCGCCCGATGGGAGCTCTGGCAACTCCACACGGGAAAAGCTGCCGCCTGGCTCTACCACTGTTCTAAGTATATTTAAAAAAAAACACGAAAAAGACCAAGCTTTGAAAAAATAATACGGTAGTATTTATATTAGTAAAGAAACCGACATTGTGCAAATATTTTTATCCCTTTTGCGATGTTTCGGTACGAAGATAAATGTCTAATGAATAACCATTTATTGATAATCAATTTAAACATAAACTGAAAAATCTGACTTTTACTGACATCTATTGGCGAGTAATAATACTATTATTTTTTAATTGAAATATAAAATCCAAAACACGATATCCAAAAAATTAATTACCAGGTTATCCAGGTATTATTTAATTATAACAGAATGTAGAGCGGCCCTCCACTAGATGTAGTGGTGACCTGGTAAGCCATGTCGTCATTACATCTAGTGGGGGCTTTAATTAAGCAGTAGAGTAGGATAATAAGTGACGGTAGAGAACCAGAGCCCTTTTCTACTGTAAACGAGTCATTTCATCATAATACTCAGGATAACAATGCATCTACATTTTTGTTCTTAATCGAAGATATATGTAAGTGTCTATAGGCCATAGCATCCACATATCATCGGGTGGATTGCCTGCTCGTTTGTCATTTATATTCTATAAACAAACCATGTAAAAAGTTGATAGATGTAGGGGCTCATAGGAGATCGTGTTTTGTAGCATTTCTTGTGGGTGAGCACAGGAATTGAAAGGAACTGTAATATTAATGATGATGGTGATGATGATGGTATATTATACTAGATGTAATATACTTACATAAGCAACAGAGAAACAGCATGATAAATGCGAATTTTGCAGGAGCAGAAGCTTTGTAATAGTTCAAAATATTGTAAGCTAAATCTAACACTAAACTACAATAAAGAAACACGTCAAGGATATCAAGTAAAATACACCGGTTTTTGAGTGTTGGCGGTTGGAATTTCGACGTCACTTTTCAAAGCAGGTATTCCTAAATGCCTTGTCGCTAAATTTGATATTTTGTTATACAAACATTAAAGTTAAATACTACTACGAGTACACATAGTCTTTATTTATTTGAAACGAAAACGGATATATGATAACAAAAGAATAAAAAAATACACAGAAAATTCTTAAAATATATTCATTTACTAAATAGAAATTATTCGTAAGAAATATTTAAATGTGCACTTAATTAAATAATGAGCAGTAATATGACTGAATGAGCAGTTATAAGTGGGCAGTTCAAAATCGGAATTAGTCGTTAAGAAATCTCCTTCTAAAGAGTTTTTAAAAAATGAATCAGTAAAATGTATCCCTATTTCAACTGAATGTATTTCCGGCTGCTCAAACATTTCTGGTTGGTAAAAAAAATAACCACGGAGGTTGTAACCTATTACAACACAACCTTCTACTTTATTACAACTATTTCTATACAAGTACCTATTACAAGTATATATGGGTGCTCAAGTATTTCTGGGAACCATAAAATCTACAATAATACTATCTACTGGAGAACACACATTTACGCAAGAAGAGCAAGCAGCGGCGTAATGAAAAACAATTAGTACGTCATGCACCGTGAACTGCCTTATTAAACTATTTATGTAACTAATCATTCCATAATTTTACTGGCCATTCATTTATTACACTGCTTGAATAATTTTGAACCTGAATTGTAGAATTAAATAACCGCAAAATTTTCTTTTTAATACTGTTCATATTTTACTGCTGTAGTAATTTACCAACCACCAGAAAATTAAATAACTTCGCATTAATTTTTTCAACTGATTATAATAAGATCACTAATGTTTAAATAACATCCTTTTGTCTTTTTGTTTATATTTTTTGGAACATTGTGGATGCTTAGTGTACGGTTTCTTTACTCAGTTATTACATCTATGATTATATATATATATATATATATATATATATATATAATCTCATAAATACAAACTACGCGACATAAGTTTTTCATATTCTTATGAATCATATTATATGATCATATAAACATATGATAATGTGATAGCGCCTTAAGCCTAGAAAAATGTCCTCTGTAATGCTCAAATGCGAGAACATGTCCTCGAAATAGAAATACAGATTTCATATCACAATAATTTTCTTTTTTACTTTTGATTTCTTTCCCTTAATGTAACGCTTTCGTTATAAGATCTAAATAGGCTCGTATAGTGTTTTATACAGAAACAAGATATGCTAATGTAGTAGAGACTACTACTCTACACTATAAACATTTTGATAAGGCTGTCAAAATGAATATTTTCTGTAGATATTGTACGAGGATAGACATAAATAAGATAATTGTTTTATCTGCTGTTATAATCAAATGAACAGCTTATTTTGAATATTTTTGGTGAATGAAAATGTAATTAAGCTTCAAATAGAAAACCGACTAAATTTGTAGACACTAAGAAAATTTCTGAATTTAAGTATATTATAATAAAGTAATTTATTCATGATAGCGTCAACTACCCGATTAAACATTTAGACCTGGTCACCCCAAATGATGATTTCAAGTTGTGCCGTGTAGAGGCGGTGTAAAAGATTCCACTACCATGGGGTAGTGGATTCATTCACAGTCATCATCTCAAGGTTATTGTAAGTAGTCCAGTCAAGTTAGTTCAAAAATAGAGGTAAGGTTACAATAATTCGCATAGACCTAAATCTTGGTATGAATGTTAGGAAAAACATTACAAGTGAAATGCGAAAAGTCCTCATCGATCCCAAAACTGCAAAAAAAATATTCAAAGTCTATTGTTTTTTTGCATATTTTAACAAAATATATAGATTTAAATAAAACTAGTTTTTCGGATTTTATCGCGTATATTAACTTATTTTATATTCCCGACGTTTCGAGTACTTTACAGCACCCATGGTCTCGGGGGGACTGAGGTGTTTGATTTCCCAATGTCATAGTTAACCACGGCTACCTCCGGATTAAAAATTATTAATTTTTATTCCGATCTACGCAGTATGAACTCTCAGTATCTTGAAGGATATGATAAGGAGTAAGGAGTTGGAATTTAATTTTATTAATTATAGGATCCCAAGCAGATGGTAGCATCCAGCCATCTTCTCTATTGAAATTAGGATGTTTTTTGATTTCAATAGCCTCGCGAATCATCCCTGGAAGGAATCGATGTACTTTAGCGAGGATTTGTGGTCTATGCGAGGATTAGTGGTCTATTATTGATTGGTGGTCGATTATCCACATCAGGTTATGTGTTCTTTACCTCGGGTTTTCTTGATCTTTTAGTTTGTCTTATTTAGTTTGAGAGACCACATTCACAATCAAACTTGTACACTCCTGCATCTTGCAGAGGGACATTACGCTTGACGGATGGTAAGAACTGACTAATCTTCATCGGCGGCTTGAAGTATGTTTTAATGGAAGCACGCTTCAAAATGTAGCCAATCTTGTCAGTGATGCCTCTGACATATAGCAGTACAGCAGGCACACGCTCAACTGTGGCCGGCTTCACTCGTTCACTGTGACGTAGGTGCGGGACCCGAAGCTTATTGTCGTGCAAAAATTGCTTGACGTGTGAGAGCTCGGCGGACAGGGGCTTACTGTCACGGATCTCTCGTGTTCTCTGAAACAAAGATTTGCCTACGGTAGCTAACTGTGAAGAATGGTGATGACAATCACCGTTTAAACTGAAATTAAAGTATGGCTTAAGGTGTTATCAGGATTCCGAATTACTAACACATTTAGAAAAGCTAAAGAATTGTTTGCCTCTAACTGCATTGTGAACTGAATTTTAGAATTTATGGAGTTAAGATGGTCCAAAAATACATTACCTTATCTAAAGGTACAATTGTGAAAGTGTCGTCTACGTACCGCTTGTAGAATTTTGGGTTTACGGGAGAAGCATTGAGCTTGTGTATTTTTGGTAACCCATACAACTTTGGTGGTGTGGAACACGTAGGTATTATCGATTTTACGTCCAGATTTTATTTTTCGGAGTGTTTCTTTATGAGGTCACTAGTTGTTTTATGTGTGTTATTTGTTGGGTCGTACAATAATACCTACGTATGCCAAACCACCGAAATTGTATGGGTTACACCTATGGCCAGTCGTGGCAACTATGGCAGTTCCCCTATAAGGCAATCAATGGAAATTCTATGTTTTGCAGTGGACTTTTGACAGCTTGTAACGGAATGGAATACACACAAGAAAAAGAATATATGTACAGTCAAATTGTAAGCCTCCTCTTTTTAAAATCGGTCTAGTTTTATGTATAGATGAACTACTACTACTGATACTAAGTATTATATATATATAATACAGATAATAAAAAATATTTTTTTTTTTACATTTTGTAAAAACTTACTGTACGCTACTAATACGTGATAGAGCCACCAAAAAAGGATACCAGCATGATATAGCAGCGTAATGTTCCTGTTTTGTATTATGAAAGACGAGAACTGGATACCCTTTTATCTGGTTACAAAAAATCAATCATATTTCCCAGGGTTGACAACGCATCTCCACTTTGATTTTTAATGGAGAGTAGATGTATGCAAGTGTCTTAAAGTAGACTGTACGCTCGTTTCTCACCTTTACTTGTAAATCCAAAAAAGTTGAATGATAAAACGTTGGCATTAAAACACCAAAAGAGTAAGAATTTCACATATAATCATGATACGTCTCAGGGATTAAGCTTGATCTATTGCAAATTGGAACTGTCCGGATAACAGAAACAGGCCGACAGTAAATACGTTTTGACAGGAAATAATAAGATTGGTACAATTTAGCGAGTTAATCCTATCAAAACACCATTAACACCGCCGCAGCCGCACATCATACGTGAATGTTAAAACTTAAAGCATTTAGGGAACCAGAGCTGACAATATTTTAAATTAAGTTTTATAAAATTTGAGTACAGAGGTAATTTGGGAGAGATCGAAGAATATAATCTCCGATTTCTTCCACACTAAAACAATTCAGTAGCTTAAAATAAATATAATATAATATTTTAACTTTCGATAATATAAACAGCATTTTTGTTTATAATTTATGTAATTACGACTGTCGCATAGACCATTGGCTGTAAACTATAAATCATACAACCACCAATTCACACTGAGAGAAAATCTTCGATGTCAGTATAAGTTAGTGGCAGCAACCAATCACATAATTTATTTTTACAATCTCTTAATTTTAAAGGGTACATCATTAATGGTATAGCCATTAATGATAATATTGTCTTGATAAGTATTTATTTCACATGGTAAAAGTGTTTTTGAAATAGCCGATAGAGACTGAAAATGAACATTTCCTACTTTCGATATTAAAAAATAAATATTTCACTGACTGATTCATCCCTGCCGTCCTGGTCCCTGGCTGGATGTCCTGAACACCCCGATAATCTCAAATGCATCCTGCAATATACGTCAGCACGTATCTCTCTTATAATTCAGTTTTTATTGCATCTTCTATTTTGCCGATAAGCTAGGTAGCCAAACGCTGCAACTAGTATTGCCAGCAACATGGAGAGAAATTTGGTGTTAATCCAGGTGTGCTGGGCAGCCCCTACACTATTGGTTTCCACGATTCTTTGCGCTATAGTAATGTCCTTGGGTTCAGATTTAGATTGAGATTTGCCCATTTTCGTAATTTTCACTTGCAATTTTATTCTCCAAAACAAAATATAAAACTATTGGTAAATCCAATTGTGCATGCCCTATGGGCATTAAAAAAATTAAATTCATAATTAATGTTTTCAGAATATATTTTAATATTTTAAAGAAACGACACACAGAATACTAGACTTAAATAGTAATTCTGATGCTCCTGTGTTTCGTATGGTGAGTGAAGAGAACCGAAGACCCTTTTTACTTGAAACGGGGCATTCCATCTTAGTCCTCAGGGGTGACAACGCATCTGCATTTTGGATAAATGTAGATATCTATGGGCCGCAATATACGATCAGGTGGACTTTGTGTTCATTTGTCACCCATATTCCATAAAAAAAATATCAAACAGCACTACTCCCAGCGGTATAGTGTCAAGAACGCTGATTCCTTTTTTTCGCTGATTGATAGCACTTAATGTTTGAGCGAGAAAAGAACTAGAACTCTTTTTCTCGAGCGACGACAACTAGTCGCGGATACAGTTCCTTTAGAAACTTAGCCGCGCATGGACCCCACGGAGCGATAGTATCTGTATCAAACGACACGGGTCTATTATAGAATGTTTACACAGTTTAGCCGCTAATAATGCCTCAGATGATCAATTGACAATGTAATATAAGAAGTAATTTATTTTGTCATCACCATCAACTCGTAGACTGTCTACTGGTGGCTTCACCAACTGTAGGAAAGATTCGCCATTATCGACACGCTTGGCTGGGGTGTTGGCGATTGCTTTGCCAGACGTCTCACGCGTTTATTCGATGCTCTCTAGAAATTTTACATCTATAAATTCCAGATGATTAAACCAACTTTTCCAAACCTGAGTAGGTACTAGGTACTATCTTACCCTTTTCTACTGCTAAACACCAGTACTTGGTCTGTACTGTGTTCCGTGCGTTAAAGAGAGCCTGTATAAATACAGTCTCTGAGGTATTCCATCTTAGTCCTCAGAAGTGACAACGCTTTCGTAGCTTTACATAACAGTAGTAAGTTACGAGTAATTTGGCATTTTAATGTTCTAAAGACATAACCTCTTAAAACACTCGTTTGTGAGATGGAGTTAATGCCTCCAGCCTCCTTGATAAATTTGTTTAGGTCAGTAAATACTCAACTGATTTGAACTTGTCTTTAATGAAAGTGGATGAACGCTGGTACTTGTCCCTCAACAAACAAAAACTTTAATGTTCAAGTTTCAAGCACGCCTCGCGCTGTTGAAAATATTTTATATCATAATTTAATTTTGTTGTCTTCAAGTCATTTGTTATTTGCCTTTTTTTTGTTTATTGCCTTACATACAGGGTTGGCCGCAGGAAAATAAAATAAGATATGATTTAAATTTATTAATGAATAACTTTTCATGTAATAATAATATAAACTTGACATTTAATTGTTATAATTATAATAATAAATGTAATTTAATAGACATAAATAATTTACTTAAGAAATTTTTGACTAATGATAGGTATTACCTATCTAAATATATTTTAAGACAGATAGCAAATGTGCTATCTTATTGTTTATATATTAACTCAGCCAAGGACTTGGCTACACAGACATCTGCTCCTTTTGAGCAGTGTAATGACTTAATATGTAATTTGGAATCAGTTCCAAGTAATTTAAATTAGAAAATGAGACAATAGAGGTAATCTCTAGCAGTTGTAATAATTTAAATAATTTAGAATGTAGCTTACAAATCTTTAATTGTATGACTCCACAGAATGATAATGAAAATTGTATACACCTGGTGCATCAAAATATACAAGGCATGGTAGGCAAAGAGTTAGAAATTGAGTTGTTCTTAAATAGCAACAATATTCATATTTTATGTATTACTGAACATTGGTTAAAAGCTTATAACTTAATGTTTAACTTCAGTAATCACCAGGTGGTCAGTTCTTTCAATAGAGAAACGGTTTTAAGAGGTGGCTCCTTAATATTAGCTAGTAAATTATTGTCATGTAAAGAACGTAAAGATATTGTGAGCCTCTCTGTTGAGCGAACTGTAGAAATATCATGTGTTGAGTTTGAGCACCTCATTGTTGTGAGCGTCTACAGACCCCCATGTTCTATATACGATACTTTTGAAAAAATTATGGAGGAAGTTTTTGCTAAGCTTAATAAACGGAATAAATCTGTTGTAATATGTGGAGACTTTAACATCAATCTCCTAGAAGCTTCCTCAATCAATATTAAATTTAGATCATTGTTTAAATCATATGGTATTTTTAATTTATTTTTAGAGCCAACGCGTATTGCTCAATCTAGTGCAACATGTATAGATAACATTTTTACAAATGTGAAGCCGTTGCATAAATGTATAATTCAAAAATTAAGTTCTGATCACTGTGGACAAGTAGTTTCGTTACCATTTGTTCACAAAAAGCAAGTAGATAAGAAAGTTGTGTTTATTCCAGTAAATGCACGTCGCTTGGAGAAATTTAGAAGTAACATAGTGAAAAAACTTCCATCACTTACATACCAAAATGATCCAAATTTTTTGTATGGAACATTATTTAAGCTTATTTGCAATGAATTTAATAATACTTTTACTTCTAAGACATTCTCCTTGAACAGTCGGAAGTCATTTAATGAATGGGCGACAGTAGGAGTCCATAAGAGCAGACATAGGTTATATGATCTTTACCATGAAAGGTCATATAATCATAGCGTCGAATTTAGGGAATATGTAAAAAAATATTCAAAAATATTTAAAAGAGTGTGCTCCACAGCCAAGTCTTTGCATTTGAGCAACGAAATTAAGACGGCTTCTAATAAAATTAAAATGACATGGAGTATAATTAATAGCGAAACTGGTAAGATTAACTCTCGCAATTCAAACTACCAGTTAAGTGTTAATAACAAATTAACCGAATCAGATCAGGACGTTGCAATGGTTTTTGAGAAATATTTTACTGATATTCCGATATTAACCACTAAGTCACTGAATTCTTCTCCTGCGGTCGCCGAATCATTACTTAAACAAAATGTAAATGCGTGTACAAAGAATTTTACATTTCATAAAGTATCATCAAAAGATATTGTAAAATATTTTAAAACTATTGATGTTAAGAAAACTGCGGATCTGTGGGGGATTTCCGTTAAAGTTATTGCGTCTATAATAGATACAATCGCGCCTCATTTAGCTACTATTTTTAATACTAGTATCGAATCTGGTGTGTTTCCTGATTTAATGAAGTATAGTAAAGTAATACCTTTATTTAAATCTGGTAGTACATTAGACCCCGCTAATTTTAGACCTATTTCTGTACTACCAACACTTAGTAAGATTTTTGAAAAAATTATTCTTCATCAAATGTTAAATTTCTTTAATATAAATAATTTACTTCATAAAAATCAATTTGGTTTCACAAGGGGTCGCTCGACAACTGATGCCGGTGTTGAGCTGATTAAATATATATTTAATGCATGGGAGAATTCACAGGATGCTTTGGGTATATTTTGTGACCTATCCAAGGCCTTCGATTGTGTTCACCATGAAACATTAATCAGAAAACTTAAACACTACGGTGTAAGAAGTGATGCTCTTAAATTAATTATTTCATATTTAAGTAAGAGAATGCAAAAAGTTGTCATTAACAGTATGAGTTCTTCCGGGTCGATGGTACAGATGGGCGTGCCTCAAGGCTCAATTCTAGGCCCCTTTCTGTTTCTTGTATACATTAATGACTTACCTTACATAGTAGGAGATAACCATGATATAGTATTATTTGCAGATGACACTTCTTTAATTTTCAAATTAAGTCGACAATTGCTAAAATATGACGAAGTAAATAATGCTATATCTAAATTAGTAAATTGGTTCAATGTTAATAATTTGCATTTAAATGGCACTTAAACGAAATGTATGAAATTTATGACTCCAAATGTCAAACAATTAAATACTAATGTAATTTTAAATGGGAAAAACTGAGTCTTGTAGATACCACCATTTTTCTTGGAATCACACTAGACGCGAAGCTTCAATGGAGCCCCCATATATCAAAACTAGCAAGCAGACTTAGTTCTGCAGCATATGCCGTAAAAAAGATTAGAAGTCTAACTAGTGTTGAAACAGTTAGACTAGTTTACTTTAGCTATTTCCATAGCATAATGTCGTATGGTATTTTGCTATGGGGACACGCAGCTGACACTGATATTATATTTGTTTTACAGAAGAGGGCCATAAGAGCAATTTATGATTTAAAGCCTAAAGAGTCGCTGCGACAAAAATTTAAGGAAATTAATATATTAACTTTGGCCTCTCAATACATTTATGAAAATGTAATGTACGTACACAAAAATAAAAGTAGTTTTACAAAAATAAGTGATATTCATTCTGTAAATACTAGGAACAGACACAAGCTAGTAGTACCGGTTACTCGACTCCATCGAGTCAGTAATTCATTCTTGGGGCGATGTATACGCTTTTACAACAAAATTCCAGAAAATATACAAAATTTGACCTGCTCAAAGTTCAAAAACTTTATTAAACTAAGTTTGTATAAAAAGGGTTATTTTAGTATTAAAGAATTTATAGATGATAATAACCCCTGGAAATGAGGTGATCGCTACCAAGCTATTTCTAATTTGTTGTGTTGTTAATTTGTGTAACAAACATGATTGTAAGCTGTTATTTTTAAAAAAAAAGTCCCGCTGGGTTTCTTGCTGGTTCTTCCCAGGACAGAGGTTTTTTTTCGAACCAGTGGTAATTATACAAAGGAGTGACTTTCAATAAGCATTATTTATAATCTATATTGAATAAAAAAGTTTCTGTTTCTGTTTCTGTTTCTGCAATACATTTATACGAGTGGAAATAAATTTAATTTATATAATATAAATAATAGAAAAGGAAGAATAAATAAAAGCAATAAATTAAATTTATGGAATAATATAAAATTATGTAATAATATTTAATTATTGTAGTAAGTGTTGAATAAAACAACTTTTATCCTATATACGAGAGACAACATCACAATCAATCTTGTACACTCCTGCATCTGCGTAGATCGGACTAAAAGTAACAATTAAAAAGCTAAAGGTACTCCGGGTTATCTTTGACATCAGAACGTCAATCACCTCAGTCCCCCGTGACCATGAAAAGCGTCCGAAACGTCGGAAATAAAAAAAAGTAGTAATTAACGCGTAAAAATCCGTAAAAGTAGTTTTATTCAATATGTAGTGTTCGCGTAAGTATAAGAAATCATTATGTAGTAAGATTAAATTATAAATAAATATTCTTACACCGCCACTATCATCTAATCACGTGACTATCATCTGGCTATGTAACAATAAATAATATCGTTCCGGTGGTATCAAAAGAGGCGACAAATTGAATCAAAACAGGAGATGTACATCAGCGTCATCCTAATACCAACTAGAAAATAAAAGATATATAGTTGACAACCCACCTGCCAACCGAGGTAACTATGGTCAATATCTCACTTATGGAGCAATTAATATGGAAGCTTATATTCTGCAGTGGACTCCGATAAGTCGTAATGAATAAATGAAAAAAATCACTAAGACAAAATTCATTTGTAGAGATCTGCTTTGAATTTAAAGATAGAAAAAATCGGTTATTTCAATATTGGACGTTTTATGAATATTAATGTGCGCCACAAAAACTTTACTTAAGTCATTTAGAACCTGTAGCGGGGTGAGACGTTGGGTGTCAAGCGTCAATCTGTGGGATAGCCTTTCCCACAGATTGACGCTTGACACCCAACGTCGACACCCCTACCGAACGTGTGGCGTAACGTCATCACAAACCCACAAGTTATTTTGTTAGTTGTTATTTTATAATGCAACTGTATATGTTGTGTTATTAGCAACTAAACTGCACCTGTTGTGTGACAAACATGTCGTCACCTCGCGCCATACGTTTCGCCGAACGTTTTCTACTAAAGTCGAAAACTAATCATCTTTAAACTATGAATTAACAACGATTGTCTCGAAAAGTTTTAGGTTTCAAAAAAGGTCGCAGAACATAAGATGTTTGATTTAAAGAAAGGAAATTTCGGTTTGACAGCTGTTTAGTATATAAAATTAACCCTGTTTATAAAAAATGAGCTCGCCTTAAGCACGTAATCATATAGATGAGAAATGAATGAATTTAAGAACGAAGTTGTCGGTCGTGACTTGCAACAAGGAATAACATAATTCTGATAACTAAACTTTGAAACAAACTTTAGTAATAACTAAAAAAAACTGTGAAATGAATTCTGCAGTGTCTACGTTGACGAATAGGACGCCCTTTTACATGCAAATGAAAAGAGGATATTAATTGAATTTGCGAATATCAAAGACGAAAGATGAATAGGATACAGTTATAGACGTAGTTATAGATTTCAGTGAAATATGTGTAAGAGAAAGTCATTAAATTCAGTTATTTAATTTCGATCTTGAAAAGAGAAATTAAGATTTATACTGGGTGGCGCCCAGGTTATCACGTTAAATAGCACAGCAGTTAATACAAGTTGATATATGTCTGTTAAAATAATAAAATAAATAATAATAAAAACTAATAAAAAATGCATCTTTCAAACAAAATAAATAGCGTAAAAAAATACATGAAATAAATCATCCTTGATAATATTAGTTAACTGACCTGAAGTGACTTGTAGAAGCGGCAACGTCGCGGCCAGCGGTTCATTGCTCATACGACATCGACATAGGTAATTATATTATAATACCTAGGACTTGCCCATACATAGGTTATTAGGCACGCGTATGGCGATGCTAATCCGATGTTATCAACAAATCACAAATTTCATGGTATTTTTTTTATCCAAATAATCACTTTAATCTTGAAATCACTCAAGTTTATTAAACAAATCAAATTTTTAAATTTTCAAAATGTCCGCCGTGTACCCGAATGCATAATTGACATCGTCGCATGATATTATTTCGGACTTTTCGAAGTAGGTCACCAATGGCTGCAACAACACAACCAACCTGACCTGTTCAATCTGACGCGGGATCAAATGTTCGCCGTCACGTAATCTTTGGACTGCCCGTATAAAAATCCGTGAGTCTGTAGGACATACACGTGTGGTATTATACCTCTCTCGGTATGTTCGTAATGCCAGGGACGCGTTTTGGTGGCATTCTCCATAAATCAAAACCATATCGGTGTATTCCAATAACGTAAAATTGATACGAGGCATTTTAAAATAAAAATAAAAGTTATACGTTTAAAAAATTAAAAGCGTCCAATAGCGCACGGGCTGTCACACCCTAAGTTATTAAATATAACTATCTATTATCTACGTGTCCTATCACAAAAAAAAAATACAAGACAGTAAAAGAAAGCGTCAAATTTCGCACAAATAGTCACACCACCTCCTCAACACAATTATTATTATAGTATTAACGTGTCCTATCACAAACAAATCAAGAAACTTATGAAAATATCCACAAAAAAAAACTTAAAATTAAAAGGACGTGTACGCGAAAAACTAAAATTAGGTCAAGCGATTGATATCCCCTATATATAATCCACTCTGTGGATTGATGAACCGTCCCCAAGGACGCCGACGTCGGACTAAGTTACTGTCTTACTTTATCGTCGCACGCGCCAGTCGACCACGCATCCACCCTCCCGACACCCCGTCCCAATTCTTGTCATATCGCGCATAAGAATTATGTTTTATTTTGTTAGCCATAAGTACATTTTTTGATTAATTTATTACTTTATTTGATTATTTAAAATTGGCAACGTTGAACTAGGTCTCTTGGCCTTCCTGGCCATGGGTCTTTGAACTTCTAGTATTTATCAGGTGATATCTGATGCATTTACATGATGTTGTTTAATATTAAAACAATAAAAGGCTATCGCGCCTAGAATGTTAATTGTTATATATTTTTTTAGTTGTGTATGTTTAAAGAACTTTGTATAGAATACGTCTTTTCATTTAACCTGATAACTTCATCGTCACTTTGTATAACTTCTTGTTATTATAATTTTATAATCGTTATGTATAAACTATAGTTTTTAATATACTTCTCGGATGACGTGTGTTCCAAGTATTTTCATAATTTATTTTATTAAATTATATTACCATGAAAGTCTCTTTGTAAGAAATTAAAAGAAAACCATCCCTTTGTGAACGTTCTTTTTGTGATGAAACGGAATAAAATTTCTTCATTCCTTTTAAATGTTTTATAAAGATATTTATTTAGTCATTAGACAAAAATAGCAGCTAATTTGTTCTCAAAGATAAAATATTATCACTGACATATTATCACATATTTTTACGTGGTAGAGCCAAGCTGCAGCTATGTTAATAGTACAGTTATAGCACGAATGGGTCGGCTCGACCGGGGAAGGACCACGCTCTCACAGAATACCAGTGTAAAATAGCACATTATGGATGCTGTGTTTCGTATGGTGAGTGTAGAGAACCGGAGACCCTTTTTACTGGAAAAGAGGCATTTTATCTTAGACCTCACGGGTGACAACGCATCTGCATTTTGATTCGCAAACGAGGATAAATGTGGATGTCTATGGGCCACAGCAACCACTTACCATCAGGTGGACTGTGTGCTCGTTTGTCACCCTATCCTATAAAAAAAATCAGGAGTCTGATGCTAATTCACAGGAAACATCAAACATACAAAATATAAATTATTTTTTTATTTTCTAATTTCAAATAAATTCATGCAGCTTAAAGCAAAAGTTTGATTACAAGTGTGATAGCCTCACAAGAAAAGAAATTTAAGAAAATTATAAAATATAATAAAGGAATATAATAAAAGGAATATATTTAAAATAAAAGGAATATATATTAAAGGAAATCCAGCATACCAATTACAACATTGAACATTCTATAGCATTTTTAACAGCGCAAAATGAAGGATTTAGAAAGAAATTAGAGCATTTGAAGGCTCAGGGAAAGGAGAATAAAAGCTTCATAACCATGTTGGAAAACAAAGTTGAAGATATGCAAAAAGATTGAAAGTCAACTTTGAGATCAAAAATGCACCAAAGAAAGAAAAGGAAACAAAAGAATTTGTATGGCTCGAGCTCATATTCACTATGAGCTTGAGCATCAGATTTTTACATTCAGCAAAGGTGTAAAATCTTTACGGTCCTCTATTCCATTTTGAATGTGTTCCGTTTATACCTTTAGAATAATTTTCGACAGACTTTTCCTTATTGATTTCTTATATTTACGCGAATATTATAATGAATCCCGACGTTTCGGGCACTGATCATAGTACTTCACGAGTGTTATGTATTGTTATATATGTATCTAATACATACAATTTTCAGACTACTCAAAGTTCCTTTTTATTTTATATAAATCTACATTAATAATAATATTTTTATGATAAAAAATATTATTATTGTACATAGAATGGATATGATAATTCTTTAATTAATAATGTTAATAAATCAAAAATAATAAATTAATAATTACATAAAGTAAATAAATTTTAATTCAATCTACTTTAAACAAAGAGGTTCACAGATATGTTGTCACCGCTTTGGGGTAAGATGGAATACTTCACAACTGTAATTAAATTCGCTCTCTTACCCTTCAAAGCTCTCACGCACGATTATTAAACAATATCAGATATACTAAGCAGTTTATTACGATATAAAGATTGTATTAATTCTTATGGTGGAGGTCTAGTGGCCACTTACTTAATAAACATATCAAATTTGGTACATAATTTATGTTTTATGGTATAATAAAATAAAAATATATCTTATGGTGGTGGTGTAATTCATCACACCATTTCTTCCCAGCGTTATCATAAGAAGTTCCTTTATAAAATATCAGAAAACCTAATGGCTTTCTAATAAATGGCAGTAAAGATACATCGTTTACGTCAGATGTAAGGTTTTCGGAGACGGAGACCAGCGTCAATTGTGTGTGACGTATGGTGTTGCGATCGTCAACACCATACGTCACACACAATTGACACAAAAGAGGCACGACAAATGCATTTTCTCCCACATCAAGAGGGATTCACGACAAGCAGTGGACTTTTAGGGTTCGTAAGCAAAACTAAGGAAGAAATAAGAAACACTATTGTTATGAGGATAATATATTCATATTAAGTTGTACTGGTAGTCATCATTACATTGCCTCTCCGATCTTGTTCTTATCGTTTCGTCGCTTCCATATTATAATCGTGCTATCTTACTTGTAATGCAACTAATTTAGGCCAAAAAAAATATGTTTTTCGTTTTTTCGTTTGTTTCAAGTTATACTAAAGGTATTGGGGTGTAAGAGAATGATTATATGATAAACTTTTCTCCATATAGCCTGCTCGTACTATACTTTGCTGACAAAAATGATGGCGGAATATCGCCACAAAAATTCTGAACTGAAATTTCACATACAAAAATCATAGCATAACCAGTGTACCAAACGAGTTGAAAAAACAGTACATTTGAATGTAAGTGATTGTGATCCGTCCCCCTCGTGCTCTAATCCAAAGTCCCGAAACCTTTCAGCTCGAGTTACAAAACCGTTTTCAGTGCCTAGAAGACTGCAATGAAGTGGACGATATGAATGACAAGCTCGTGGAAACTGTCCATGCGGTCGGAGCTAAGTTCTGCAAGACCCACCGCAGAAGAACACAAAAACTCTCCGATCACACTCTTAATCTCATGGCTGTTAGACGGGAGATGAGGCTACATTCTTCAACAGATTTGACAGCATACAGGCAACTGAACAGACAGATCTCCAAATTCATGCGGCGAGACTTACGCAACTTCAATACAGCTCGTATTGAAGAAGCGATCGAGCGGAACCAAGGCTCCAAAGTCTTTGCCAGAGATCTGTCTGCCAGAAAGAGCCAACTGTCAAAGCTGAAGACCGAATGTGGCAGCATCGTTTCCGGGGCACCTGAGATTTTGTGTGAGATTGAGAGGTTCTATGGGCAGCTGTACACGTCATCATTGGAGCCACACGCAAGTGTGAGTAACGATCCAAGAGCGAGTCTTATTCGACACTATTCCGAAGATATCCCGGACGTCAGTCTGAGCGAGATTAGAATGGCTCTCCAGCACCTTAAAAACGGCAAGGCCCCAGGCGAGGATGGAATTACAGCGGAGCTTCTGAAAGCGGGTGGAAGACCGGTACTTGAAGTCCTTCAGAAGCTCTTTAATTCCGTCCTCCATGGTGGCATTACACCGGAGGCGTGGACCAGAAGTGCGGTGGTGTTGTTCTTCAAGAAAGGTGACAACGCTCTCTTGAAGAACTACAGACCGATTTTCCTTCTGAGCCGCGTCTACGTGCTGTTTTCGAGAGTCATTACGAATCGTCTCGCGCGCAGACTTGACGACTTCCAGCCTCCCGAACAAGCCGGTTTCCGAAAGGGCTTTAGCACCATAGACCACATACATACCCTACGGCAAATTGTACAGAAGTCCGAAGAGTACAATTTGCCACTATGTCTGGCGTATGTGGACTATGAGAAAGCCTTTGATTCCGTCGAAATTTGGGCGTTGCTGCAGTCCCTCCAGCGGTGCCAAGTTGACTGTCGGTATATCGAAGTGCTGAAGTGTTTGTACAGTAGAGCTACGATGGCTATCCGAGTACAGAACCAGAGTACGAAACCTATCCAATTGCAGAGAGGTGTAAGACAGGGTGACGTTATATCCCCGAAACTCTTCACCGCTGCATTGAAAGACATTTTCAAGCTTCTGGACTGGAAAGGATACGGAATTAACATCAATGGCGAGTACATCACTCACCTTCGATTTGCCGACGATATAGTCCTCATGGCAGAATCGCTGGAGGAGCTAAGCACTATGCTCAATGACCTCAATAGTGTCTCCCAACGGATAGGTCTTAAGATGAACATGGACAAAACAAAGATTATGTTTAATGTCCATGTCACACCTATGCCGGTAGTTGTTGGGAGCACTAAGCTCGAAGTTGTTGACGAGTGTGTTTACCTGGGACAAATAGTCCGACTAGGTAAGTCCAACTTCGACCGAGAGGTCAATCGACGGATTCAACTCGGCTGGGCAGCGTTCGGGAAGCTACGACACATCTTCTCGTCAGAAATACCTCAAAACCTTAAAACAAAATTGTACAACCAGTGCGTGTTGCCAGTGATGACTTACGGAACTGAGACGTGGTCCTTCACTGCTGGCCGTATGAAGAAGCTCAAGGTCGCTCAGCGAGCTATGGAGAGGGCTATGCTCGGAGTTTCTCTGCGTGATAAACTTAGGAATAAGGATATCCGCAGTAGAACCAGAGTAACCGACATAGCCCAACGGATTAGTAAGCTGAAGTGGCAGTGGGCCGGCCATATAGCTCGAAGAACCGAGAACCGATGGGGAAGAAAGGTTCTCGAGTGGCAGCCTCGTACCGGTAGGCGAAGTGTAGGGCGTCCCCCCACAAGATGGAGTGACGACCTGGTAAGACATGCAGGAAGTCGATGGATGCAGGTGGCTCAGGACCGTGCTTTGTGGCATTCCTTGGGGGAGGCCTATGTTCAACAGTGGACTTGCGAAGGGCTGTAATGATGATGATGATGATGATTGTGATCACTCGTAGAAACAAAAATTCTTCTCTGAGGACTAAAATGGAATGCCTCTTTATAATCTTCAAACGTGATTACGACGCTGAATGTACCGCTGCCTGAGGACGGGAATCTGTATTATATTTAGACTTTTAAAGAAAAAGAGCTCAATCACCAGTTATTTATTTGATACTGGAAACCCGCCCCGGGTGGGGCGTTATTTAGATGTAATTAATTATCAATGATCATAAATTTTATCAATTCTCCCATTTCACAAAAAAAATCCAAGTTTTCAGATACAATATATCTTAGATCACTCCTGGCATTGCTCTCCATCTGGTTGTGACACTAGCACGGATAGACATAGAGACAGGCAAACTGTGAGGTAGACACACACAAAAACATTTCCATAATTCTTACTCATGTTTTCATGTAATTCAAATAACCCCCTTTAGCCCAGTAACATTCAGTTATTTCGATATTACTGTCAAAATTATTTTTATATGATGATACATGTATACAGAGTTTTATTGTGTAACGTACTTCTTTCCAACGCAAATAACAACAGTATTAAAAGTACCTTTTTGCACCACGCTGTGGCAGCGTAAGAGAAATCTATCGTGTTGTTTCTACCCTGGGGCGTCGCAAGTACTTTGGAAAATTGCAGAAAGAGAACTTATCTTCGGATAGATGTCAGCATAACTATCCCGTCTTACTTCTCACGTTAGACCCAAACGAGCATCGAGTGCAAGGTCAAAAATATAAGACTTGTCGTATCACAATCGAAGTATCAAGCGTGGTAATTCTGGTCAAACCTCTTTATTATTGGAGAGGCTCATGCCCAGCTGTGACCTTTTTCGGGCTGAATTTAGATCTTTAGTACTTACTACAAGATAACAATTATACATTTCATTGTTAAAATTTTTCATCAAATACTGAATTTTATAAAAGACTAGCTGACCCGGCGAACTCCGTACCGCCTAACAGTCGATTCTTTAATTTTTTATTTTTTTTTAAAACTTATTCTGCTATTCGGAACACCGGGTCAGCTAGTAAGATAAAAAAAGAAAACAGAAAGTTGATAAGGCAACAATTACATTATTTCAAAAAATAAAAATTATAAAACACTTAAAATTCTTTTAATAGTCACTAAAAATCACAATGAAATTTACAATTTCTGACTTCTTATTATGATGATACCTTTTTTTTATAGGATAAGGGTGACAAACGAGCACACAGTCCACCTGATGGTAAGTGGTTGCTGCGGCCCATAGACATCTACATCTATCCTCGTTTACGAATCAAAATGCAGATGCGTTGTCACCCGTGAGGACTAAGATGGAATGCCTCTTTCCAGTAAAAAGGGCCTCCGGCCACCTGCACTCACCAAGCAAATGCAGAGGTAAACCTCTACTTCACGCTGGTTTTCTGTGAGGTCGTAGTACCACCCCGGTTCGAGCCGGCCCATCCGTGCGACAGCAAAAGCTGCCGCGTGGCTCTACTACTGTTAACCTACACAAATATTGACATTAATATTTGTACGATACTAACGTCACTCAATTATTTTGCCTTTCCGGAACCCCTCCACTAACACTTAAACTTTATGGTGTGGTATTGAAGTTCAAATTGACTTTTAAGTATTATTACGAATCTTTTGTATAGGAATATTTTCTATAGTGTTGTTTTTAGACTTTTTCAGGCAATTTTTTAAAATTTTCTCTCCATAAGAACCATCTTCGTACTTCAAGGAATATTATAAAAAAAGAATTAGCGAAATCGGTTCAGGTGCTCTCGAGATTTGCGCTTAGCAACACATTCAGCGATTCATTTTTATATTATAGATATATTTTCCAATAACAACAAGGTAACCTTTTTATAGCGTACATCTCTCATTGCGGGAGTGTATTGAAGCGTACTTTGTAATGCCATTTGCTGCGGTCTGGTGGACTTCATATGCCTTTGAATAATTTTGTTCGCGAGAGTGAATGTTCACTCGCAGTGTTTCCCTTTTGTAGCAAATTACATTACATTTCTTATAAGATTTGTGGTACTGACAAAATGTGCACCGTGTTGCGCTTACATGAGCCTAGTAAGTTCGGATGTTCCCAAAAGGCGCGCTGAAGAGGAGATAGGAGATTATCCTTTCCTGAGTAGTGACCGTCCAGGCACTACGTTATGTAAGGTAGCGGATGTATGCGAAAGCATTTCTGTTGCTCTGCCATATTCAGCCATATCTTCTCAACTCCATGGCGTTAAGTCGATACGAGTCCGACATAAATTTTTGCTGGCTTTTCCTATAGTTGTCTCCTACGACGCAGATATGGGGTGATGGATTTCGTTCTTCTCCAACACTTGTCAAACATACACAGTCTTAAATATATACAGTTATAATATAAATTTAATCTTATGTAAATATATAAATTTTGTACAAAAGAAAAACAAAAAACAAAATAAATGATACTCAAACTAACCCATTCATATTGCGAACATGTACTTCTTACTGTTTGTTGTTTTAAGTGAATTTGCCGTAATGAGAATTGTCCACGTCCATTCAAAATAAATATAGGAGTTATCATATCAGATATTTGTTTCAACATCTGGCTCAACTGTTATGATTCACGTTCTCTATTTAAATAATCAATTGCTTTTCAATTTTCTTTTTGAATAATGTGCCTTACTTATGATGAAATATTAATAATTTTCTGCTACCTGTTAAAAATCTGTGTCAAGAGTAACGTCTATATTTAGTAATATGCATGTCTGTCACGCTTGTGTGTGACATAAAAGCAAATAGCCCACCTGATATTAAATGAAACAAATAAAGAAATAAATAAATAAAAACATTATTTTGGCACAAACATTGACGTACATAACTGTATCTTTATTGGGTCTTCAAAAAACAAAAAAACGTAAGTTTTATGTACATATTTGGCTTTGTTAGCAAAAGCATGTCAAAAAGGTCATCACTTTGAATGTGTTGTGGTAAAAACATACAAAAATATTATGGAGAATACTGCTTCGAGAGTAAATAAAGTAGTGAAATTATTTGTCAAGATATGGCTAAACTTGTAATTATGTCGATGTGTGTTGCTCAGACATTACATAGGATCGTCTACTTAGCAACTGAATCAGATACATTTATGATCTTCGTAAATACGACCATGTATCTTCTTTTCGTGCTCAGCAAAATTGGCTGCCTATCTGCCAGCGCAGATATATTAGAACACTCTGCACCCTTTTCACAATTCTGAACGATCCATGTGCTCATGAGTATCTGAAATCCTAATTTCACTACCTGGGCGATTTTCATAATCGTTCTCTGCGTTCTTCGGCTAATCTTAAGTCGCTCACTCCTTTACACCGTACGGGTTATTTATTTCACTCTTTCGCCCTCACGGCCTTGAACTCTCTGGAACCACATCCCTCTTTATATAAAAAAGCTTCCACCAAGTTTGTTTTTTAAAATCAAGTTCGTAAGCATGTGGAAAATGGTTGCAAGTTTGAACTAACACAGATCTTATTTTCATTTATTTAAATATGTATATTCCATATTTGTTCTGACATGGATAAAATATATATGTATTGTGTATATATACTGTATGCATGTATATGTGTAATTATATATGTATATATTGTGTGTACTTAAGTATGTATGTGTGTGTATATGTATATACAATTTTTTTAGCCCTTTCTATTTTGGTTACTGCTGCACCGCCTCTTGTTTGTCTATCTCTGTTTAGCCTAATGGTTGACTGGGAGAGAATGCCCTATGGCATTAAGTCCGCCATATGTACAACTTTGTGCATGAAAGTTTAAATAAATAAATTGTTTTATTATGAATGAAAGAAAATCGAACATTCTTTACTGGAATCCAGCTTTAATAGACTGGATACAGCTGTATTCCAGCTGTATCCAATCTATGAAATATTAAGCAAGTGCAAGATAGTGCAAGCTGGCACGGTAAGTGACCATTGACTCTACCATCTGTTCTACCCTCAACTAAGAACCAAAATGCAAATGCGTTGCAACTCCTGAAGATAAATATATATTACGATATTAAGAATAATAACTAACTTTACATGAAATCTTTCTTTACTAATAAAAAGTTTCTTATGCTATGGTCACTAAACATAAGTAACAAAGCAACACTATGCTGTTATTTTACTCAAATATTTTGTGAGGGCCTAGTTCTTCCACGACACTGCTGAACCCACTGATGCTGCATACATATGACTCTCTCACATAACTATTTTAATCCTTCTGATAGTTTTTGAATAGTATTGTACAGTATTAAAAGTATGCCTAACTGGCCTTGGTTGGTCAAAAATTGTAAATATTCTCATAACGGGATCCTAGTTCCCGTGATTTTTATAATATTTTTCTCTTGTAAATGCTTGGAAATCTTATGACATTTGAACCATGATGGATTAACCATTTAGTACCTACATGCCAAATATAAAATATATAAATCAGTGACGAACTTCAGCAGTATATGTAAGTTTTTGTTTTTATAAACAGTTGATAATTTTAATGTAACGATTCAGAAGAAATTGAGATTGTGATATTCCTTGTCAATAAAATGGGAAAAAATAATTTATTAAGAAGTAAAGCCAACTCCAAAGAATTAAAAGAATTAAATAATTTTACATTCTTAAGTCGAGGCTAAGACAAGATGTATAAAAGGATTAAAGCCTTTTCCGCCTTACTTTACCTAGGCCGCTCACATACAAAAACATACGACAGAATTAATTATCACATCATTGAAGTAAAATAAATGTACCTTTTTTATCTTTCTTCCATATCTGACAAAAGTCCACTGCCAGAGCGGACATAAGCTTCTCCCGTTATACATTAGACAATATTTGCTTCAAGTTAACTCCTTGGATGCTGCTTCCCATCGCCAATCAAGGATTTTCCGCAGTGAATTTCTGATGCGGTTTTACCGTTATTAATTGGAACCATAATATTATTCTGCAATTCTCCACAGTGGGTAGCTACTTCACCCAAGGCTAACGTGACCATACGTCTCGCTTTGGGCGGGACAGTCCTGCTTTCAGGCTTTCTGTCCTGCTGTCACGAGCGCAAGCAAAATTGTCCCGCTTTCGCAAACAGACCTAACTTCATTCTTCTACATCTACAGCATTCGAGTCGAATTTTTGAAAGAGTTTTATGATTCAACTGACACAGAGTATCACAAACTGCTGGGCTACAGTAAAACAAGGTGGCATGCGTTAATGCCAACACTTGAAAGAGTTCTAAAAATGTTTCAGCCATTAAAAAGCTATTTTCGAAGTATCGACAAATTCCCAAATATTTTAAAAATGTTTTTTCGAAATTCCCAGATCAGAGTTGTGGTTATATTTCTTGCACGCACAAGCAGCGACATTTCATAAAGCTGTATTAAAAATTGAGGGGCAAAACTTTGTCTGCAATAGAGTCTGCGAAGGTAATTAATCGTCTCCGAGATTACCTGGCACTCAAAGAGAGCACTCTATACGTGGTAGAGCCATGCTGCAGCTATATTGGTAATATAATTGTAGCACGAATGGGTCGGCTCGACCAGGAGGGACGACGCTCTCACAGAATACCAGCGTAAAATAGCAGCTTAATGCTGCTGTGTTTCGTATGGTGAGTGTAGAGAACCAGAGACCTTTTTTACTGGAAAGGAGGCATTCCATCTTAGTCCTCAAGGTTGACAATGCATCTGCATTTTGATTCGCAAACGAGGATAGATGTAAATGTCTATGGCACACAGCAACCACTTCTACCACCAGGTGGACTGTGTGCTCGTTTGTCACATTATCCTATAAAAAAAAAGATTTTTCCTTCCTCACACCGTCCGTAACATACTTGTAAAATTACAAGGAACTGAAATTGCTATTGATCAGCAAAATGTTAAAACTGCAGCGGCTGAGTTTTACAGGACAAGCAAAAAATATTTGGAGCAGTGGTGTCAATTCAACATAGAACAACATTTGTTTCAATGGACAAATTTAACAAAAGCACCTACTTGGGATGAGGTACAAAAAGTAATGGATTTGCTGATCACGCAAGGGCTTATTAGCAGCAGCCAAGATACGAAAGTCTGACGAGTTTTCGCTTATTTCCTACTTTGCGACAGATGAAAAGTCACTGGCTGGAATAATGAGAATATTGCTGCTGAAGACCGTTGGGTTGAATTATTCCGGTACTTCCGTGCCAACTATCTCCACTTAACGAACTTTTGTACAATTATTGAGTATATTATGTATCTGCCAGGAAGTAATGCGCCGGTAGAAAGAGTTTTTTTTTTCTCAAATGAACAAAATATGAACCAGTGATAAAACTCAGTTAAGTGTCGCAGTAGTGAAAGCTATTTTAATTACAAAAATAAATATAAATAAATCCTGTACTGAGCTCTATATGTATCTAAAAACCAGACTCGATATTTTAAACCTAATTTGTTCAGCCGATAAATAAATCCTGTACTGAGCTCCATATGTATCTAAAAACCAGACTCGATATTTTAAAACTAATTTGTTCAGCCGATAAATACAAAAATACTATGTTTTATTTACCATACTTTATTTACCATAATTCCGCAAGAGACGTCCCGCTTTGACAAAAATAATAAATGGTCACGTTACCCATGGCACGTAATAGGGTGATGGATTCCCTTACGGCAAAACTAACAAGATTAATTATTTCTTAATTAAAATAAATTGAATGTTTAAGTCTGCTTAATAGTAATTATAACTATGTGTAGCATATGGGATTTATTAACTGTGTAGGAATATTTAGAATGATTAATGATCTAAATAAAAGTTGCTTGGAATCATTGAGTTGTAATGTACTACGTACGTATTACATTATAACTCAATGCTTGGTATACACATGGGACTCCTTAACTTAGGACTGTTTATATTATATAAATGATGAATGTGACCTACATTATACATTTGTAATAAATATACAGTATGTAATATGTATGTAATAGTGATATTAATTGAGGTAAGTTAAAATGTGAATAAATTAGTATTTTTAAGGGAGAATAATATACTAGCTGTTATGTCGAACTTCTGAAACCCTACAATGTTCATTTTCGGCGTCGACATAGGGTCACGGGACTACACTTTGAATGCCATCGAGGCTCTTCTACCGCTATGCGGTGAATACAGCCCGTCCAGGAGGTACTTACAAATCCCCCAAGCTCTACGAAGCTGTAACGATATTCCAAAATCACTTAAACTATCGCCTAGAGGTCACTTTACTGGGCGGTCTGGGCCCGTACTGCGATTGCCTGAGACCTCAAAGTTTCCGCTGGGATCACCAATAGAAAGCGCGCCATGACGAGCCACGAGAGATTCTACGCACATAGGTTGACCCACTGATCAACGGATGGGGCTCTAACTATCGACTGTTGGTGAAATATCCATCTAAAACACTGAACCCTAGTTTCACAGATGGGTAATGGGGAGCAGTAATAACTGTCAAACGTAATGACTATGTAAGCAAATTTTCCAAGTAAAGTACGTCAGCTGACGGTGATGAGGCTAGCTTATGTTTAGCTTTAAGTTTATCTTTTTAACTTTTAGTTTATATAGTATATAATCAAGTTTCCGGCAGTCATTATGTTTCAACAAATTGAGCAATTTATTCCAAATATTAATTTAATGAAAGTAATTATTACTAGCAGACTCAAACGATACTAAGCAAGAAATTATTACTCAGACGGGTACCGCAGAATACCTCGTCTTACAAGACCAACCAAAAATGCTTAAGTGTGAAATCGTCAAAGTAACCATGCTGATCCATCAACAACTTCATAACGTGAACCGATACCCTAGTGTTCCCATAACTAGGTGCTTGATGATGATATGAAGTTAAATTAAATTAGAGAAAAATGAAACTAATAATATCAGGTTGTCCTATAACAAATATTGAATTACCTGATAATAAAATAGGAAAAGTATAAATTTTACTAAAGCTTGAATCCTCAACATTTGTGACCTAAATTGCGCTTGTGCTCCAATAAACACAGCGCCAATTAATCAGTCTTGCACAGATGAGAGCCTCTGAGTGTAGTATGAATTGCTATAGACATAGGCATACGTTATATTATCATCATTAAACTTATAAAATTTAGATTTTGCAGTAAATAGAAAATATACCTAAAATTTTGTGATAAATATAAAATAAGAAGTCTCCGAAAAATGACTTTATTTGTGTCATTTGCTATAGACGTTATCGATCCGTAGGATCCACATGCGGTAAAGTTCCTAAAGGTAATGTATCCACGACTTGTCGTCGCCGCTGGTGACAAGAGGGATTTTTTCTCGCTCAAAGTCAATAGCCAGAATTATTGGCTTTATACCACGGGGATTAGGATTATATAATAATTTTATTTTTTTATAAAACTAAATCAATAAAAATAAATGTACACAATAAAATTCGTTTCTGTGAGTGTAATGCCAAAATTGAATTTCGCCTCAGTTTATGCTACTGCAGTTTTGCAGCAGTACTGATTTTCGATGAAGGCCTGATAATAAGTATTGCGCCCGCGACGTTATTAGTGCTTGATTCACAAAAAACATTTGAAGAGGCCGCACCATTTTTGTGGAGGTAGCGGAGCCGCGGGGGCAGAGGAGTGTCGGTATTGCGAGGCACCTCTCTCCCTACCCTACGCGGCCGAAAATTGGTTGGAGGCGGAGCCACAGCCTAGATCCGGGCGGGAAATCTATCGCTTCCGAGTGCTTGTTTCCTGGCCCTATGATTATGGACATCGAATTCAGGAGGGGGGGGGGGGGCTATGCTGTGTAGTAGGAGCGGCCAGCATTGGTGAGACGCGAATGTGTGCGAAAACGTTCACATCGCCCTTCCAATATGCGGCGAAGGTGGTACACCATGGGGTTTTTGTCTGTGGGAGTCTGACATAATCAGTCGGGATAAGATAAAATAGTAAAGGATAAGATATGAGAGGACTGCAGAAGATAGGGGAGGATAAGAGAGGAGAGGACAAGATACGAGTGGATAGGAAATAACAGAAGATAAGGGAGAATGAGAGACGTTAATAGATCATAGGAGAAGATATGAGATGAGAGGAGAGACGATAGGAGGGAAAGAGTGAGAATATAAAAGGATTGGAGAGGTAGTAATTATGAAGCGTCACAATATGATTATGACTTTATATATATATACAATATTAAAAAAACTGGAAAAGAACTGTGGTTGTTAGGAGCCATGGCTAATTCTTTATTGAGTATAGATGTGGATGTCTATGGTTCACAGCAACCACTTACCATCAGGTGGACTGTGTGCTCGTTTGTCACCCTATCCTATAAAAATATATATTTTAATTAAGAGCAGAGGTAGCTCAGATGGTTAGCGCTCGCTGTAAGCTTCACAGTACTCGAGTAACCCGGGTTCGATCCCCGCCGGCACCAATGAAATTGTTAATTGCAATTTTAAGTGCTGATTTACCACGTGCTCGGTGGTAAAGGAAAACATCGTGAGGAAACCTTCATGTCTAATGTGTCAACTTATTTTACTGGTCGAAGCATGGGTAACGCCAAGTTCCACACAGATAATTTAGAACAAATGGTTTTGACATGTTTTTCCTATTGTATTTATTAAAATTAATTCATTTTTTATTTATAAAAGAAGGGACAAACGAGCATGCGGATCAGGGCAAGCCGCGGCCTAACAGTCGAGTACGTGATATATCATGACTTAAAATTTAATTTAACAATTTTATTGATGTATGCGATTTTTAAATTATGATATAATATTGCAGTGTACAAATTTTAATACATATTCAATTTTCATATATACACTTATAACTTGCTCGTAACTGAAATTTATTTTCTGAACAACCGGTGAGTTCACATAGCGTTCTGCAATGAATTTCGTACTATTTTAGACGAACTTGCACGAAACTTTTAAAGTACTCATTAAATTTCTCGAGTAAACTGCAGTAGCAAAGTGAGTTGAAGTGAGTTCAAGCAAATAACGTTTACTGGTGAATGTGTAAGCAGCTATACGTTCGAGCACTACATAATCGATTTGCGTAGGTAATATAAAGAGTATTATGTAGGCTATATTGTTTATATTTTCACTACCCAGAGCCTTTTATGTCTATATAAAAGATTATTTCATTTCAACTGTGTACTATACTACTATATAAAGATCGTTTTGTTTTTAAATACGAGTAGTAAGTTTTAAGTAGTAGTGCCTATGGGAAGCAGCATTCATTGTTTAAATAATTTTTTTTTCAAATATATCTAATCTAATTTTAAATAAAATAAAATAAATTACAACTTAGGGTGTCTTCATCAAACTTCGATTTATACACGATTAATTATACCAAGGATAAATTTTCTACGATTTAAATCTCGAGTAAAGTCCTGTGCCGTTTTCCTGTGTCGTAGGCTTGGAATAACTATACGCGGGTAACAAAAGAATTATGATCAAATATATAACGCGGAACATAAATATTGTTCTATTACGGGACGATGTAAAAGGTTATATCATATCCATTAGTTTTTTCGTATTAAAGCGTCTTCTAAAATAAATGTCAACAAGAGTATCAATACTTTTTTTTAATAGAAAAAGGGTGACAAACGAGCACACAGTCCACCTGATGGTAAGTGGTTGATGTGGCCCGTAGACATCGACATCTATATTCGTTTGCGAATTAAAATGCAGATGCGTTGTCAGCCGTGAGTACTAAGATGGAATGCCTCTTTTCCAGTAAAATGGGTCTCCGGTTCTCTACACTCACCATACGAAACACAGCAGCATTAAGCTGCTATTTTACATTATATATTACTTAGGTTGGGAGTTTTATTTGTTGTGTTTATTTTTATCTGATATATAAAACTGAATATTTGTTTGTTCGTATTTTATGCGCTGCCATACCGTTACACCAGATTGCGCTAAAACTTTGTCAACTTATTGCTTGCACTTCCGCGAACGTTATAGGCGTAGTAAAATTAACTTACAGTAGGTGGCGCGGGTATCGTGCCGACAAATTTATTTGAAAGTCATATATTATTCAATTTTAATGAATTTATTATCATTTCTAATTAAATAACATAACTCTTTCAAATTTAAAACGATATTTCCATAACTATTTCTTCTGCGGCAGCAATTCGCCGGGTATCAGGTAGTTATGAATTTTATTTCTTATCAAGAATTATTAATTGTTAATTGATTATTATGAAATAGTGTTTTGAAATAAAAACTGAGTGTATATTCACTACACAAAATATAATATCTGGCGAAATTAACTCTAAATTGACACTGACAGGAACACCAGCAAAGAACGGCCCGACGTAGTATATCCAATAGTATGGTAAACAATACAGATGTTTGGAGTGTCTGCCAAAGTTAAAACTCAAAAGCCCTCAGGACGCCTTTCGGAACCGGAATCAAGCAATCGCTCCCAGCACTCTAAGGAAACTACGGCATATTACAAGACCCTCAAAACAAAAGGAAGTTTCTTTATAAATGTAGAGATATTCTTTAGAAATACAAACTATATCAGCTAAGACGAGAAAAGACTAAGAGCAAAGCACCAACATGCCGCTAAGCTACCACAGCTCTTCTGTTAATCTATTAAAATGCGCAATGTAAATACAATATTCATTAAAAAATTTGAATTACGTATGTTGTAAGTTTTGAAAATATCAATTGTTTAACTCAATCTATTTTTTAATATCTTCATCTATCATGTGGGAAGCCACTGAATGTTTATGGCAGTGTAATTTGGTTTTGTTTAGCTATAATTAATTTTATTCGGCTCCAAAATGGCGAAATTTTCGTTGATTTGGTAGCCTTGTATGTAAATTAATTCTGTAAAGGGAGCTAAAACCACAGAGTAGTTTACTCACTCACTCAGTTCGACGCACAGAGTACTTTTTATATACTGGTCAGTCGCCGTCGTGAGTGGACATTGTTTCGGATGTTTGCAGCGGCTCAAAAAGATCGCTGTACAAATACACAATATTCGAATATCCAAATTTCTTAAATAACTGATTATAATAATAATAAGAGATTTTTTTATTACAATATTTTAAAAGCACAGAATAAATAATAGTAGTACGTACTAAAAGTAAGTAGTATCATCAATTTTTTTTGTCATGGGTGACATTTTCATGGATTTCGAGTGTTGTAACCGATAGGGTTGTCGAAATGTAAATCCAAGATGGCGGCCGCAATAGGTATAAATTTTTTCATCATGGGTGTCATTTTCATGGTTTTCGAGGGTGTTGAAGCCGATAGTGCTGTCGAAATGTAAATCCAAGATGGCGGCTGAATTAGGTACCAATTTTTTCATCTTGGGTGTCATTTTCATGGTTTTCGAGGGTGTTGAAGTCGATAGTGCTGTCGAAATGTAAATCCAAGATGGCGGCTGCAACAGGTATCAATTTTTCATCATGGGTGTCATTTTCATGGTTTTAGAGAGAGTTGAAGCCGATGGGGTTGTCGAAATGTAAATCCAAGATGGCGGCTGCAATAGATATCAATTTTTTCCTCATGGGTGTCATTCCCATGGTTTTCGCGGGTGTTGATGCCGATAGTGCTATCGAAATGTAAATCCAAGGTGGCGGCTGCAATGGGTATCAATTTTTTATCATGGGTGTAATTTTCATGGGTTTTGAGGGTGTTGAAGCCGATAGTGCTGTCGAAATATAAATCCAAGATGGCGGCTGCAATAGATATCAATTTTTTCATCTTGGGTGTCATTTTCATGGTTTTCTAGGGTGTTGAAGCGGATAGTGCTGTCGAAATATAAATAGAAGATGGCGGCTGCAATAGGTATTAATTTTTTCATCATGGGTGTCATTTTCATGGGTTTCGAGGGTGTTGAAGCCGATAGTGCTGTCGAAATGTATTTAGACTACTTTAAAAAATTCCGTATTAATCATGTTATACGTATTTTTTTTTATGCGCTTAAGGTATGCCCAATTGGATTTACCAATTATTTATTTTGAATTGTTTTCAGAAAAATGCTGCTATCTATCTCCTGTTTCAGTATCTCGCAATAGCCTCTAATTCTTACGACACCCACGGGACGACATGGGGTAGTGAATATTCTTACATCTCCACTTCAAGGCAATGTAAATAATAAAAAGCATAATAAATGTTAAAACAAAGAAATGTTAACATTTATTTCGCTCTTTTAATATTAATTATTTTTACGCGGTATTTACTAACACTGGTTACACGCTATCACACTATCCCCGATAATGTCGTATTAGATTAAATCTATACTATTACTATATACTATAATATAATATAAAGCGGAAGAGTTTTTTTGTTTTTTTTGTTTGTTTAAACGCGTTAATCTCTGGAACTACCAGTCCGATTTGAAAAATTCTTTTTGTATATTATAGCCAGATTCATGTGGAATAGTATAGAATATCTAGCATTAAGCTATATTACTCAGCTAGCCTTAAATATGGATATTTGTTAAGCAAGTCAGAAGAAAAAGCACTCCCGAAATGATTTATCCGCGTACGCTGGTGTTATCGTTAGGAATACGTAAATACAATGTTCTAGAAAAATATAGACCTTTACTCCGACAAAAAAAATCCGTGGTACCATATGTCTATTTCTTACACATAAGCCATAATTTGGTATTTTGTGACAAAAAAATATTGAAAAATTAAAAGTGATTTATGAGCGTTATTATTAGGCATGCCCTATTTATCCTTACGAACGAAAGTTACTTCATCATCAAGACAATTTTATGAAGATAAACTTTGTTCTTTATACCATGTTATTTGGACGCATAGTTTAAGAGATAATGTAAAATTAAAATAATTTAAAACATGGCTGGGCGCGTGAACGACGCTTAAACCCTAGCCGTTATAAAATGCTTGAACTCGGTCATGTCGCGCACCTCGGACACATGATGACGTGGGTGAAACCGCGGGGCACAGCTATTCGTAAATAAAAATACTAGCAGCTATAAATTGGCATCTTCTTAACATTCAGGACAAGTTGACTCTTATACATACCCAAAAGACGAGATTAGGCGATGGATTCAATAACGTTCTGTATTATTTTTATAAGTTTAGTAAAAGTTTTATATTATCTGGAAGACCCTCCCTGAAATGAAGCATTCTTCCAGCTTAGTCCTCAGGGGTGATAACGCATCTGCATTTATTTCTGGTCGAGGATGGATGTGGATGTCTGTGGGCCACAGTGTCCACTTACCTTCAGGTGGTTTGTGCTGTTATTTGAAATTCTAAAAAAAATAGTGACATCTTTATTTAGAAATCTATGTGTGAATGATAATGTGACACGGCAATGTGAATGAATCCGCATTTGTCGAATTATAAGTACTTAGTGTAGAAGTTGTGAGGAAACAGATGAACATACACACACCCACATACACACCGGTCAAAGTCATACCCTCTTTTTTGCTTCGGCGTAGGCGGTTAAAAATAGTAAAATATATTTATCTATAGATATAAATTTATGTAAATGTTTTATGTAAAGTGTTTTTGGGATCAATAAATTATTATTATTATTATTTGGGGCATCTATATAGTTTACTCATCTGGTTGGGCTGTATAAATATATAATTGTAAATGAAATTATTATTATTATTATTATTATTATTATAAATAAAATTGAAGTATGTCTGTAATATTTAAAAACTGCCTAATGGATTATTTGCATGCCACCTTTTTTTTTAAATATCTGTCTCTCTGTTCGACCCAATCTTCGGAATATTTGGACCGAGTGTAATAAAACTTTGTAAACAGATGAGAAGCAATGGAGTGGGTTATCTAGGCTATATTTAATCCGTAAACCTTGATTTTTTCTTTACAAAAAACGAAAAAAGTTTATAAAATAAATGGTTTTTGATTATCTAAAAGTTAAAAGCCACATTATACCCTACCCGGGTAAACCAGGGTGGGTCGCCAGTAGTAAGTAAATGTGATATTTGTTATATATAAATCCATGTATTTACTGTAAAACATATCATATTACATTTGACAACATATCACAACACATTTGTAAATAATTTCTCAAAAATCCACGCATCGAAATTCGATTACCAACACGGTTCTATTCGAATAAACACTCAATTTTGCTATTTGATGGTTGAACGTCACATTCGGAGGAGGGTGCCGAGTATCGAGAGAATGTAAGAACTGGTGGGCAAAATTTAAATTATCGCGTAATCACAACATCGGATAAGAGTTGATTTAAATTAGATTATACGTAGTAACACCACACTGCACTGTACTATGACAATAAATGAGTGATTATGATTGGCGATAGTAAAGATTTCGATTCAATTCAATTATTACTTATTACTTAATATTTTTTAATTGACTTTAATATATCAATGGCAATGGCCTATGTCTAGCACGGAGCTGTGACGAGATAATCACGTAGAATAATTTTTTTTTATCGAAGACTGATTACGTTCAAGTGTTACTAAGTACCATAAATGCTATAATAATTTTAATAAAAACCGCGAACAAGAAATTACTTTTTATTTAGCCCAAAATAATTGCCGGTGGATAGAATATAAAATCAAAAGCTATTTCTTACATATTATGTAACTATATCATACCTATTTTTACTGTAGTAAAATGTTATTACACGATAAAACAAACTTGTCACAATATAACCCAGATGACGCTCGTTCATTTTATATAAACGAATGAAAGTAATCTGTCAACTCAGAAATCAAATGTGTTTACTTCTTTGAGAAACGTTGACAAAAAGTAGACGACATAAAAATAAACTGAAATATTTTTCTGACATATTATTAAATATTTACGAACTGATACACATTGAAAGACGAAATAAATATTACAGAAAGATTACAGAAGAAGGTAATGGACCGATTTGTTTCATTATGTATTTTTGATAGGCATGTTGTCCTTCAGTGATACGATTATAAGAGTATTTATATATCGTATTTGGACACCAGTCTCTCACAAAGGTTACAAATTGTCTGCAACCGTATTATTTACCTAAGTTATAATTTGAAATTTTATACCTTTGTGAAGAGAACATAAACATGATTTATTATTATTATTATTTATTCTTATAATTTCATTCATACTATTTTATAATGAAAAAAGTAAAAACATAAACATTTTCTTCCAATTTCTTTAACTAATAGCGCCATATTGTAGCGGCGCAAGAGACTATCCAGCATCCGATATCATCCTGTGGGTATCTTAATAAACGGCAGAGGGAAATAATAACAAAATTTGAACAGATAGTCAGCAGCATCACCCCGGAAATAATTCAAAAATAAAAAAGCTGGGCAATCCCGCCTTTAAATATAAATATGGCATCAGCGGTTCGTGTGATCCCATGTGGCCCCTGTGGTGCAACCCTTTGGAGTCCATAGGATAGTACATGTAAGTCCTTGATGTGAACCTTACAGATCTTGTTGCGGTCCTTACGGTCCATGCTATGAACTCTGTGTTGTGACCAATGTTATGGTCCTTGTGGTCCGTGCTATAGCTCATGCGTAATTCAGGGACCCTATAATGCTCGCTTGCTTGCGTGGAATTATGCCAAATATCCTATGAGGTAATGTATGGGGGAGACCTATGTTCAGACTAGACTCAATTTAGTTGTATATGATGACCATGGAACTAATTAATTTCAACACATTACATTCATCGTCGTTGCGACAGTTATAGAATAAAATAAATAATTTAAAAAATCAAAAACCTAACTGCAAAAATTAAAAATTGTGTACAGCCGACTTCAATATAAGCGACTTCAAGACAGGTTATTTAAGAATAACACAATAACCATTGGTCTGACCTTAATAAAATTCATATGAGACCACACGAGAACTATCAGCTTTCATATAAAAAAAGAATCATCGAAATCGGTTCGCCCAGTACAAAGTTATGAGGTAACACACATAAAAAAAGCAAAAAGAAAAAAAAACATACACTCGAATTGAGTACCGTCTCCTTTTTGGAAGTCGGCAGAAAAGACCGAAACAAGATTGAGAATAGAAAACATAATTAATGTAAATTATAAACAAAGTAAACTCTACTTCTGTTCAAAACACTATATTATGACCTGAAATTCTAAGTTAAATACCCGCATTAATGTTAGAAGCAGGCGGGACACAGTTACAAATTATAAACCGAAAAAAAAATTATGGGTTTTGATTTCTAATAATATACCTAGTCAGGTCATTAATTCTGTCACATGTTTAATATAAAATAATTGAAACAAGTTTATTCATTATGTAACCATTTATATACCAAAATGAACTTAATAAAACATAGATTCTTATGACACTAAAGTTTATTCAAAATGACCTCTGTAATTTTGAATACAGGCCTTCAATCTGCGCGGCCAGTCGTCTATCGCAACATGTACGAGGTCCATGTCAATATCGGCGGCTGCCTTAATCAAGGATGTCTTGAGTGACTCCAAATTGGGATGAGGCTTTGAGCACGCCTTTTCCTCCAAGTGTTGCCATATCTTGTAATCTAACGCATTCAAATCTGGACTGGAGGAGGGACAGTCTTCGTGCCAGATAAAGTCGATTTCACGCGCCGACAGCCAGTCTTGTGTGCTCTTCGCTCTATGAGCTGGCGCCGAATCTTGTTGGAATACCCAGTGCCTGTTATTGAACATGGTATGAGAAACAGGTTCCACAAGGTTCGTCAGGACTGTATTTTGATACACAACTGCATTTGTTTTACACCTTTCTCACAAAAATGTACCTCTGTTAAGCCCCAATGAGAAACTCCCAACCATACCATGAGCGAGGATAGAAAATGACCTCGTTGGACACGCGGAATACGGTTGCTCGCTTCTTCACTACTGTGTGCGTACGCCTTATCATTTTGTTTGTTGTAGCTCTCTTCTACGGTAAAAATGTTTGCATCCGAAAAAAGAATTTCCCGATATTTTTTTCCCGCGTACCGCTTCAACAAAGCGCGGCATCTCTTCAGTCTCAGGTCCATTAGACGAGCATTCAAACGATGTCCTGTTTTTCTTCAATATGCCCGATGCCCTAAGTCTTCATTTAACACCCTTTTCACCGTGGTTCTGCTTAACCCCATCTGAAGGGCCAACAGTTTCTGCTTACGTTTGGGATTTCTTTGAATTCGCGCCTTCACAGCTTTTATCACTGCTGGAGTCCTAACAGACCGAGGGCGACCACTTCTTGACCTGTCATCTATTCTAGAGTCTTCATTGTATTGTTTGATGGTACGATAAACGAATATTTTGGTTATATTCAAATTTTTCAGTATGTCAAAAATTTGAATTGGCGCGTAACCGCAATGATGCAACGCAATAACTGTAACACGGTCTTCTTTAAGCGTCCACTCCATATTTAACTTACTTACTTACTTACTTATCGTCACGCACAATCCCTGACGGAGTAGCCAGAGAGAACAGATCGCCAAGTGTCACGATCCTTACATACCTCTTTCGCTTCTTTCAGATTCATCATCTTCTTCATACATGCACGTCTAGGTATCCGAGTAATCTTGACCCTCCCCTCTTCGAGCAATTTGCTCACATGGTCTTCGAAAGTTAGTCTCGGTCTACCTCGACACCTTTTAATATTAACTTTCGCGCTATATATTTTCTTCACCATTCGGTCTTCACTCATTCGCTCAACGTGCCCAAACCATCGAAGCACGCCCTTATCAATTTTTGTGATAAGGTCATCTTTCAAACCTGCCATATTGCGAATCTCTTCGTTTCGCTTTCGGTCAGCCATGGTGACGCCGCACATTTTACGAAGAGATCGCATCTCCACTGCATTCAACTTGCTTTTATGCTTCTTCTGGCATACCCAGGTTTCGCTGCCATATAACAAAGTCGGTACCAACACTGCGTTATGTATTGCAAGGCGTGCACTCTTCACTACGCCTTGCCTTTTGACTAACGCAGTCAGGGCACCATTGACTTTGTTCCCGGCAGCGACACGCCTGTCCACATCTAAATCACATCTTCCATCCCGGCTAAAAGCACTCCCCAAGTATACAATTTCATTTACCTGTTCTAGACATTCCTGATTTACCCATATTTCACACTTCGTTCTCTCTTCGTCCCTTTCAAAAACCAGAACCTTAGTTTTATTAGCATTCAAGCGGAGACCTTTAATTTCACATTCCTCTTTCATACACGTGACTAATGCCTGCAGTTCTGCCTCTGATGGTGCAATAAGCACTGCATCATCAGCATACAGCAGACAATTTACTTTAATGTCACCCAATTTCACACCCAAACAGCTATCTTTCAGTTTCTGTAAACAGCTGTCGAGATAAAGTATGAACAGCCAGGAAGACATGACACAACCCTGTTTTACGCCCGTTTAGACGCTAAACATGGGTGACAGGTCATGCCCTACCCGCACACAGGCTTTACAGTCACAGTAAAGTGACTGCACAGCCCTTAGCAATCGACCATCCACACCATACCCCGGCAACAGTTCCCACATTTTCTTCCTTACAACCTTATCAAATGCTTTCTCAAGATCTACAAAAGCACAGAAAATCTTCTGGTTAGCAGCCAGAAGCTTTTCCGTGATCATGCGGAGAGAAAACATTTGATCCGTGCATCCTCTTCCAGGTCTAAACCCGCATTGTGCCTCCCATAGAAATCTTTCCGATTTCTCTTGCATCTTACGTGTCAAAACCTTCGAATAAACTTTACTTGCTAAACTGGTCAAGCTGATCGCCCGATAGCACCCGCAGTCAAAATGTGAACCTTTACCTTTATATAAAGGCACAATGACTGCGGATCGCCAATCATCCGGGACATCCCCCGTCCGCCAGCACAAATTGCACAGCAGATGAAAGCTGTCCCAGACGCGAGGCCCACCATACTTGACCATTTCAGCAGTAACTCTGTCTAGTCCCGCAGCCTTACCACATTTCAAACTTCGAATCGCACGTTCAATCTCTTTCATACTGATGACCTCAGTGTCATCGAGGTCCGGGTCTGGCGTACCAGTCTCGACGTCATCCCCGGATCCCTCACTAAGATCATCACACGCATACATTTCTCTATAAAATTCGCTCCATCGCTGCATGACGTCCGATTTTTCTGAGAGGACGTCATTAGTTCTCGAAAGCACTTTGTTCATTCTTAAGGCCGTCGCACCACTTCGGGTCCTTCCAACCTCTTTCCAGAAGAGTTTGGAGTTCTCCTTAAAGTTGTGCGACAACCTTTCGTCCGCTTCCATTCTACACCTTTCACGCACTTCCTCAATCAATGCTTTCGTGTGAACTTTCTGCAGCTTATATCTTTCTTTCATCTTCTCTCTCATATCCTTATCATTACTAGAGGCCAAGTAGTCTAACCATGCTTTTTTCTTCTTCTTTACAGCTTCTTTCACTTCATCATTCCACCATGCATCTCTTCTTTTACTACTGCCTCTTTTAATCGTTCCACACACTTCTTCCGCTGCACTTACCATTCCATCCCTAAGGTTCTGCCATGTTCTTTCAACACATTCTTTTCTGCCATCGATGTTGTCAAGCTTTTCGGCTACCCTCGCATGATATTTGTCCCTAGTATCCGCTTCCTGAAGCTTCCAGCTTCGGATGCGACAGACCGACTGTGGTTCTGTTACTGCCGTCCGGTAGCGCCAACCCGCGAACAGACCCCTAAATCTAGTAATCACTAGATAGTGATCCGTTCCCAGGTCAGCACCCCTGAACACTCGCGTATCCATCACCTGTTTTCGCAGTCGGTCATCCACCAGGAACAATTCGATCATACTTTTCTCATTCTTACTTTCTCTAGTATACATATGGATCTTCTTGTGATTAAACATAGTGTTTGTCACAAGAAGACCCTTTTCCTTGCATACCGCCAGTATAAGCTTGCCAGCATCATTAACCCTTTTATCGCCAAACTTTCCAAGCACCGACTCGTACCCTGGTCGAGCGGTACCAACCCATCCATTCAAATCACCACATACAACAATTCTTTCGTTTCCCCTAGCCAAATCTAGAACTTCTCTTACATTCTCCCAAAACTCCTCCAGCTCAGCCCTGGACGACGAAGCTACCGGCGCATAAACAGCCAAAAGGAATAACTTCGTCAGTCCCAATTTAAAGCGAACCCAGAGAAGTCTTGAGTTCACAACCTTATATTCAGTCATAACATCGACCAACCGAGACGACAGCAGCACCCCCACTCCCTGGCAGGCGCTCTCGCTCTCCGGGACTCCGGACCATAGAGCTAACGCCCCGCCAGGGAGCTCTTCAGTACCACTGCCCTTCCGTTTGGTCTCCGACATACACACGACATCTAATTCTCTTTCTTTCATTATTTCGATCAACTCATTCATCTTATCTTTCATGCCTCCTCTAACATTCCACGTGCCAACTCTGCACTCTGTCCTCCACCTTCCGCCGTGTTGGGCTGTGCGTGACGGGTGGCGGTCCCCATCGCCGCTTTGCGCGCTGCATTCCACACCAACGGGGCCGAGCTGGTGTGCGTCGCCTTGGGGGGACGCCCTAACCCTCGTTGACATGGGTGCGCAGCTAAGTAGAATTGCAGCCCTGAAAAGGGCTGGCAGGGGTCGCGACGAGCACGCTTCTACAGTGACCCCCATATTTAAAAATGAGTAAAATTCTAAAACGTATACAGTTTTATTTTCATGAACAATTCGAAATTCGAATTCAATAAATTCTTTTGTGGCCAGCATTCTAAAAGAAAAGTTTTTACTGTGTGACAGTACTTATGACCTGACTGTGTATAAATAATAGCATGAGATCCGACACAAACATGGCGACGAAACTTTGTAGATCAATTTAGTTCCTATTTAAGTTATATATATATATATATATATATATATATATATATATATATATATATATATAAATAAATACTCCGCGAGATTTGACACATTTTTCCATACGATGGAACCAATCATTGAAGCAACCATTCCATTCGGAAGTTGGGGTCTCCAAAATGGTCGTTTTGTAGGCGTCCACAGCTTCTTCAGGTGATGAAAATCTCTGTCCACGCAATTCATTCTTTATTTTAGGGAAAGTATAGAAATCATTAGGGCTTAGGTCGGGGCTGTACGGCGGTTGGTCTAATAATTCTATGTTTTCTTGCTTTAAAAACTCTTTTGTTCTGTGTGCGGTGTGAAAACTCGCATTGTCATGATGGAGGATGATTCGGCGGTTGCAGTTCTCTTTACGGAGTTCAGAAACGACCTGTGGCAAACAAATGCTAGCATACCATTCTGCATTAACCGTTCTTTGTCCCTCAAGAGCAAGAGGAATAGTCGTAACATGGCCGGTTTTGGAGACAAACGTGGCCACCATTTTTTTTTGCAACACTCCGTGAAAGAACAATTTTTGTTGGCTTTAACTCATTTTGTAACACCCAAACTCGTGACTGGTTTTTTTGTTTCGGGTTCGTACGCGTATATCCAGGATTCGTCACCTCATACGATGTTGTATACAGCATTTGAGTATCCTGCGTGGAATCTTTCGAGAGTTCTTACGTCAGAGAGTTCAGTGTGTTGACACTGTTTTTGTGTTAAACCACTTCGAAAGTCATAATAAATCATCGCTCTTGAATTTTCTCGAGTCAATTCCATTTTCTCAACGACTAAACAAGTTTGACAAAACCTTGTGACAAGACCGAGAATCTTTTTTTAAATAAATAAATGGTATTCGATTTTTAAAACCAAGGAGTTTTCAATTAAAAAGATTTTAATATAACAGGAACAGTGGAAATATTCCATTCCCGATACTTTTAGTGCAGCCTATGTATTTGTAATCCCCTTTTAATATTCTTTATTTTGATACCTTACTCGATAGGTTTGGTTAATTTTTTTTAGTATTGGTCGTATTGCTATTTCACGCCAAAAAACAGTCATTTTGTTATTTCTTTTCAAACAACTATCTAAGAACGTTTGATCTTTAAGACAAATATAAAGATACTAAAACTGTCGAAATCCATCCCGCCGGTTGCAAGATACGAGGTTATGAAGAAATTTACAAACATACATATCTTGCCATCCCTTCCTTAGCAGTCAAAGTAAAAGTAAGGTAGTATGTTGATCACAGTGCAGAGGATACACTCGTATTATATAAAACCGTCAAGCTATATACAAAAATACACGTACTTACTCTTCCTTAAGCAGCCTAACAAAGGTATCATGGATTCAATAACAACAATATAGGAAATGTAGATTTGCAACGTCGAAATTGTAACATATGCAGGTCCGAAAACCAATAACTTACAATAAAATAAGAGTATATATAACATTAACACTGCATGATGTTTATTTAGCAATAAGAGTATATATAAAATTAATACTACATGATGTTTCTTTAGCAATAGGAGTATATATAAAATTAGCACTACATGATGTTTATTTAGCAATAAGAGTATATATAAAATTAACACTACACGATGTTTAATTAGCAATAATAGTATATATAAAATTGATACTACATGATGTTTATTTAGCAATAAGAGTATATATAAATTAATACTACATGATATTTATTTAGCAATAAGAGTATATATAAAATTATCACTACATGATGTTTATTTAGCAATAAGAGTATACATAAAATTAACACTACATGATGTTTATTTAACAATAAGATTATATATAACATTAACACTACATTATGTTTATTTAGTAATAAGAGTATATATATAAATATAACACTAAATGATGTTTATTTAACAATAAGATTATATATAAAATTAACACTACATGATTTTTATTTAGCAATAAGAGTATATGACGGGACCAGCACCACTGCACGTGCGTCGCGGTAGCCGTCGGTGCAGTTAGACAGAATTCTTGTAAATAACACGTGTTCCGCACACCTGCACCATTGCACCTGCAGTGGCGCTCGTTTTACTTGTATAAAACGGACGGCGCGGCCGCCGTTAGGACAGTCTTGGCTCTGACGTGGAACGGTACGCTTGTCGTATTCCGTTACTAGTTTATCCTCGACTCGTTTGATAATAATTAATTCGTGTAAAGGAATTAATTATTATTCCTAACTACAAAATTAGTCTCTGTACTATACTCAATTACCCTTTCTACATGAGCGCGTGCGAGGACGCACGCATGTCAGTATGGCCGTGACGGGACCAGCATCACTGCACGTGCGGCGCGGTAGCCGTCGGTGCAGTTCTACAGAATTCTTGTAAATAACACGTGTTCCGCACACCTGCACCATTGCACCTGCAGTGGCGCTCGTTTTGCTTGTATAAAACGGACGGCGCGACTGCCGTTAGGACAGTCTTGGCTCTGACGTGGAACGGTACGCTTGTCGTATTCCGTTACTAGTTTATCCTCGACTCGTTTGTAATTCGTGTAAACGAATTAATTATTATTCCTAACTACAAAATTAGTCTCTGTACTATACTCAATTACCCTTTCTACATGAGCGCGTGCGAGGACGCACGCATGTCAGTATGGCCGTGACGGGACCAGCACCACTGCACGTGCGGCGCGGTAGCCGTCGGTGCAGTTCGACAGAATTCTTGTAAATAACACGTGTTCCGCACACCTGCACCATTACACCTGCAGTGGCGCTCGTTTTGCTTGTATAAAACGGACGGCGCGACTGCCGTTAGGACAGTCTTGGCTCTGACGTGGAACGGTACGCTTGTCGTATTCCGTTACTAGTTTATCCTCGACTCGTTTGATAATAATTAATTCGTGTAAACGAATTAATTATTATTCCTAACTACAAAATTAGTCTCTGTACTATACTCAATTACCCTTTCTACATATATATAAAATTAACACTACATGATGTTTATATAGCAATAAGATTATATATAAAATATTACATGTTTATTTTGCAATAAGGGTATATATAAAGTTAATACTACATGATGTTTATTTAGGAATAAGAGTATATATAAAATTAGCACTACATGATGTTTATTTAGCAATAAGAGTATATATAAAATTAACACTACACAATGTTTAATTAGCAATAATAGTATATATAAAATTGATACTACATTATGTTTATTAAGCAATAAGATTATATATATATATATATATATATATATATATATATATATATATATATATAGTCATATGTTTAATATAAAATAATTGAAACAAGTTTATTCATTATGTAACCATTTATATACCAAAATGAGCTTAACAAAACATAGATTCTTATGACTTTGATGAAAAGTTTATTCAAAATGATCTCCGTGATTTTGAATACAGGCCTTCAATCTGCGCGGCCAGTCGTCTATCGCAGCACGAACGAGGTCCATGTCAATATCGGCGGCTGCCTTAATCAAGGATGTCTTGAGTGACTCCAAATTGGGATGAGGCTTTGAGCACGCCTTTTTTCACGCAAGTGTTGTCATATCTGATAATCTAACGGATTCAAATCTGGACTGGGGGAGGGCCAGTCTTCGTGCCGGATGAAGTCTATTTCACGCGCCGCCAGCCAGTCTTGTGTGCTCTTCGCTCTATGAGCTGGCGCCGAATCTTGTTGGAATACCCAGTGCCTGTTATTGAACATGGTATGAGAAACAGGTTCCACAAGGTTCGTCAGGACTGTATTTTGATACACAACTGCATTCGGTTTTACACCTTTGTCACAAAAATGTACCTCTGTTAAGCCCAAATAAGAAACTCCCAACCATACCATGAGCGAGGATGGAAAATGACCTCGTTGGACTCGCGGAATACGGTTTCTTGCTTCTTTACTATTGTGTGCGTACACCTAATCATTTTGTTTGTTGTAGCTCTCTTCTACGGTAAAAAGTTTTTCATCCGAAAAAAGAATTTCCCGATATTTTTTTCCCGCGTACCGCTTCAACAAAGCGCGGCATCTCTTCAGTCTCAGGTCCATTAGACGAGCATTCAAACGATGTCCTGTTTTTCTTCAATATGCCCGATGCCCTAAGTCTTCATTTAACACCCTTTTCACCGTGGTTCTGCTTAACCCCATCTGAAGGGCCAACAGTTTCTGCTTACGTTAGGGATTTTTTTGAATTCGCGCCTTCACAATTTTATCACTGCTGGAGTCCTAACAGACCGAGGGCGACCACTTCTTGACCTATCATCTACTCTAGAGTCTTCATTGTATCGTTTGATGGTACGATAAATTAATCTTTTGGTTATATTCAAATTTTTCAGTATGTCAAATATTTGAATTGGCGCGTAACCGCAACGATGCAACGCAATAACTGCAACACGGTCTTCTATAAGCGTCCACTCCATATTTAAAAATGAGTAAAATTAGGGGGTCACTGTAGAAGCGTGCTCGTCGCGACCCCTGCCAGCCCTTTTCAGGGCTGCAATTCTACTTAGCTGCGCACCCATGTCAACGAGGGTTAGGGCGTCCCCCCAAGGCGACGCACACCAGCTCGTCCCCGTTGGTGTGGAATGCAGCGCGCAAAGCGGCGATGGGGACCGCCACCCGTCACGCACAGCCCGACACGGCGGAAGGTGGAGGACAGAGTGCAGAGTTGGCACGTGGAATGTTAGAGGAGGCATGAGAGATAAGACGAATGAGTTGATCGAAATAATGAAAGAAAGAGAATTAGATGTCGTGTGTATGTCGGAGACCAAACGGAAGGGCAGTGGTACTGAAGAGCTCCCTGGCGGGGCGTTAGCTCTATGGTCCGGAGTCCCGGAGAGCGAGAGCGCCCGCCAGGGAGTGGGGGTGCTGCTGTCGTCTCGGTTGGTCGATGTTATGACTGAATATAAGGTTGTGAACTCAAGACTTCTCTGGGTTCGCTTTAAATTGGGACTGACGAAGTTATTCCTTTTGGCTGTTTATGCGCCGGTAGCTTCGTCGTCCAGGGCTGAGCTGGAGGAGTTTTGGGAGAATGTAAGAGAAGTTCTAGATTTGGCTAGGGGAAACGAAAGAATTGTTGTATGTGGTGATTTGAATGGATGGGTTGGTACCGCTCGACCAGGGTACGAGTCGGTGCTTGGAAAGTTTGGCGATAAAAGGGTTAATGATGCTGGCAAGCTTATACTGGCGGTATGCAAGGAAAAGGGTCTTCTTGTGACAAACACTATGTTTAATCACAAGAAGATCCATATGTATACTAGAGAAAGTAAGAACGAGAGAAGTATGATCGATTTGTTCCTGGTGGATGACCGACTGCGAAAACAGGTGATGGATACGCGAGTGTTCAGGGGTGCTGACCTGGGAACGGATCACTATCTAGTGATTACTAGATTTAGGGGTCTGTTCGCGGGTTGGCGCTACCGGACGGCAGTAACAGAACCACAGTCGGTCTGTCGCATCCGAAGCTGGAAGCTTCAGGAAGCGGATACTAGGGACAAATATCATGCGAGGGTAGCCGAAAAGCTTGACAACATCGATGGCAGAAAAGAATGTGTTGAAAGAACATGGCAGAACCTTAGGGATGGAATGGTAAGTGCAGCGGAAGAAGTGTGTGGAACGATTAAAAGAGGCAGTAGTAAAAGAAGAGATGCATGGTGGAATGATGAAGTGAAAGAAGCTGTAAAGAAGAAGAAGAAAGCATGGTTAGACTACTTGGCCTCTAGTAATGATAAGGATATGAGAGAGAAGATGAAAGAAAGATATAAGCTGCAGAAAGTTCACACGAAAGCATTGATTGAGGAAGTGCGTGAAAGGTGTAGAATGGAAGCGGACGAAAGGTTGTCGCACAACTTTAAGGAGAACTCCAAACTCTTCTGGAAAGAGGTTGGAAGGACCCGAAGTGGTGCGACGGCCTTAAGAATGAACAAAGTGCTTTCGAGAACTAATGACGTCCTCTCAGAAAAATCGGACGTCATGCAGCGATGGAGCGAATTTTATAGAGAAATGTATGCGTGTGATGATCTTAGTGAGGGATCCGGGGATGACGTCGAGACTGGTACGCCAGACCCGGACCTCGATGACACTGAGGTCATCAGTATGAAAGAGATTGAACGTGCGATTCGAAGTTTGAAATGTGGTAAGGCTGCGGGACTAGACAGAGTTACTGCTGAAATGGTCAAGTATGGTGGGCCTCGCGTCTGGGACAGCTTTCATCTGCTGTGCAATTTGTGCTGGCGGACGGGGGATGTCCCGGATGATTGGCGATCCGCAGTCATTGTGCCTTTATATAAAGGTAAAGGTTCACATTTTGACTGCGGGTGCTATCGGGCGATCAGCTTGACCAGTTTAGCAAGTAAAGTTTATTCGAAGGTTTTGACACGTAGGATGCAAGAGAAATCGGAAAGATTTCTATGGGAGGCACAATGCGGATTTAGACCTGGAAGAGGATGCACGGATCAAATGTTTTCTCTCCGCATGATCACGGAAAAGCTTCTGGCTGCTAACCAGAGGATTTTCTGTGCTTTTGTGGATCTTGAGAAAGCATTTGATAAGGTTGTAAGGAAGAAAATGTGGGAACTGTTGCCGGGGTATGGTGTGGATGGTCGATTGCTAAGGGCTGTGCAGTCACTTTACTGTGACTGTAAAGCCTGTGTGCGGGTAGGGCATGACCTGTCACCCATGTTTAGCGTCCAAACGGGCGTAAAACAGGGTTGTGTCATGTCTTCCTGGCTGTTCATACTGTATCTCGACAGCTGTTTACAGAAACTGAAAGATAGCTGTTTGGGTGTGAAATTGGGTGACATTAAAGTAAATTGTCTGCTGTATGCTGATGATGCAGTGCTTATTGCACCATCAGAGGCAGAACTGCAGGCATTAGTCACGTGTATGAAAGAGGAATGTGAAATTAAAGGTCTCCGTTTGAATGCTAATAAAACTAAGGTTCTGGTATTTGAAAGGGACGAAGAGAGAACGAAGTGTGAAATATGGGTAAATCAGGAATGTCTAGAACAGGTAAATGAAATTGTATACTTGGGGAGTGCTTTTAGCCGGGATGGAAGATGTGATTTAGATGTGGACAGGCGTGTCGCTGCCGGGAACAAAGTCAATGGTGCCCTGACTGCGTTAGTCAAAAGGCAAGGCGTAGTGAAGAGTGCACGCCTTGCAATACATAACGCAGTGTTGGTACCGACTTTGTTATATGGCAGCGAAACCTGGGTATGCCAGAAGAAGCATAAAAGCAAGTTGAATGCAGTGGAGATGCGATCTCTTCGTAAAATGTGCGGCGTCACCATGGCTGACCGAAAGCGAAACGAAGAGATTCGCAATATGGCAGGTTTGAAAGATGACCTTATCACAAAAATTGATAAGGGCGTGCTTCGATGGTTTGGGCACGTTGAGCGAATGAGTGAAGACCGAATGGTGAAGAAAATATATAGCGCGAAAGTTAATATTAAAAGGTGTCGAGGTAGACCGAGACTAACTTTCGAAGACCATGTGAGCAAATTGCTCGAAGAGGGGAGGGTCAAGAGTACTCGGATACCTAGACGTGCATGTATGAAGAAGATGATGAATCTGAAAGAAGCGAAAGAGGTATGTAAGGATCGTGACACTTGGCGATCTGTTCTCTCTGGCTACCCCGTCAGGGATTGTGCGTGACGATAAGTAAAAGTAAGTAAAAGTAGTAAAATTCAAAAAAGTATACAGTTTTATTTTCATGAACAATTCGAAATTCGAATTCAATAAACTTTTTTGTGGCCAGCATTCTAAAAGAAAAGTTTTTACTGTGTGACAATACTTATGACCTGACTGTGTATAATTAATACTACATGATGTTTATTTAGCAATAAGAGTATATATAAAATTAGCACTACATGATGTTTATTTAGCAATAAGAGTGTATATAAAATTAACACTACATGATGTTTATTTAGCAATAAGAGTATATATAAAATTAGCACTACATGATGTTTATTTAGCAATAAGAGTATATATAAAATTAACACTACACGATGTTTAATTAGCAATAATAGTATATATAAAATTGATACTACATGATGTTTATTTAGCAATAAGAGTATATATAAAATAATACTACATGATATTTATTTAGCAATAACAGTATATATAACATTAACACTACATGATGTTTATTTAGCAATAAGATTGTATATAAAATTAATACTACAAGATGTTTATTTAGCAATAAGAGTATATATAAAATTAACACTACATGATGTTTATTTAGCAATAAGAGTATATATAAAATAATACTACATGATATTTATTTAGCAATAACAGTATATATAACATTAACACTACATGATGTTTATTTAGCAATAAGATTGTATATAAAATTAACACTACATTATGTTTATTTAGCAATAAGAGTATATATAAATTAATACTACATGATGTTTATATAGCAATAAGAGTATATATAAAATTAACACTACATATTGTTTATTTAGCAATAAGAGTATATATAAAATTAGCACTACATGATGTTTAGTTAGCAATAAGAGTATATATAAAATTAACACGACACAATGTTTAATTAGCAATAATATTATATATAAAATTGATACTACATGATGTTTATTTAGCAATAAGTAGTTTAACAGTGGTAGAGCTAAGCGGTGGCTTTGCTGTCGCACGGATGGGCCAGCTCGAACCGGGGTGGTACCACGACCTCACAGAATACCAGCGTGAAGTAGAGGTTTTCCTCTGCGTTGCGCTTGGTGAGTGCAGGTGGCCGGAGGCTTAATTCCCCCCCCCCCCCCATCAACATGGTAGTGGAATTAAATAAAAGACTACCCCAGGAGGGTACCAGCACCCCTGGAGAATCCCTCGCTGAGCATCCACGACCAAACTACTCCACTCCTGGGCGTGGGTGCTCAGGCTGCCCCGCGTATTCTGGGGGGGGCGAAATTCCGCTCAAGACAAAACCTGCTCGGGGCAAGCGGAGCAAGAAGACAAAGGCAACCCCTGCCACGCTTACCGTGGATTTCTGCAATATCAGAGGACTTCATTCAAACCTTAACGCCGTCCACTACCATCTGGAGATAGCTAAGCCGGCCTTGGTCTTTCTTACCGAGACACAGGTGTCCTCTCCGGCTAATACTTCGTATCTCTCCTACCCGGGGTACAAATTAGAACACTCGTTTGTGCCCCCGTTTGCGTGTATGTCAGAGAGGACATCTGTTTTCGACGCCTCAGCAGCCTTGAAGGTACGGACCTGTCCATCCTATGGCTGCGCGTAGACAGCGACGACCATCCCCGCGTCTACGGGTGCCTCTATAGGTCCCATAGCGGTAATGCCGACACAGACCGACTCATAGACCACGTCCAAATGGCTGCAGACTCCGTGCTACAACAGGTCCCATCCGCAGAGATCGTGATACTCGGTGATTTCAACGCCCACCACGCTGAATGGCTTGGTTCTCGTTTAACCGATCATGCGGGTAGATCTGTCTATGACTTGGCTTTGGCATATGGTCTAACACAACTGGTTACTTCGCCTACGAGGATCCCAGATGTGGAAGACCATGTACCTTCCCTGTTGGACCTTCTGCTGACCTCTCATCCGGACGCATATCAGGTTTCCGTCGATGCCCCTCTGGGCTCTTCGGACCATTGTCTGATCCGGAGTACGGTGCCACTCACGCTCCAATCGCAGTTGCGATCTACAGCTTGCCGCCGTGTTTGGCACTATAGGTCAGCTGATTGGGACGGAATGCGATCTTTTTTTGCATCCTACCCTTGGGGTAGGGGGGTTTGCTTCTCGCCGGAAGATCCCAGCGTTGTTGCCGATTCTGTTGCTGATGTGGTACTTCAGGGTATGGAACTTTTTATTCCATCCTCTGTGGTGCCCATCGGAGGCAGATCCCAGCCATGGTTTGGTCGCTCCTGTAAAATAGCATCACGCTATAAGCAGGAGTGCTACCAGGCCTGGGCTGACGCATCAACGTCTCGGGATGTAAACACCAGCGCATTAAAAAAGAAGTATAATTCCGCCTCCAGGTCCTTCAAAAGCGTCATTGCCAAGGCAAGGTCTGAGCACATCGGCAGAATTGGCGAGAAGCTAGTTCGCCTTCCTTCGGGAACCCGTGCATTCTGGTCTCTCGCCAAGGCTGTCCAAGGGAACTTCTGTCAGCCATCTCTTCCATCTCTGCACAGAGAGAACGACTCACTGGCCCATGCCGCAAAGGAGAAAGCCGATCTGTTGAGCTCTCTTTTTGCGTCCAACTCGACTGTAGATGACGGGGGGAACACACCGCCGACCATCCCGCGATGTGAGTGCTCCATGCCGGATGTGCGATTTACTCAGCGCTCGGTCCGCAAAGCACTCTTCTCCCTGGACGTCAACAAGTCGAGTGGGCCCGATGGAGTCCCTCCCATTGTGCTGAAGACGTGTGCTCCGGAGTTGGCACCGGTTTTAACGCATCTTTTCCGGTACTCCTACTCCCAAGGCGTAGTCCCGAACTCATGGAAGACAGCTTTGGTGCACCCGATCCCTAAAAAAGGCGACCGCTCAGACCCGTCCAACTACAGGCCTATCGCCATCACCTCCTTGTTCTCCAAAATAATGGAAGCCATTATAAACTGCCAGCTCATGAGGTACCTTGAGGATCACCAGCTGATTAGTGACCGCCAGTACGGTTTTCGTCGGGGTCGATCAGCTAGTGATCTTCTAGTCTACTTAACTCATAGATGGACGGAGGCAGTAGAGTCCAAGGGGGAGGCATTAGCCGTTAGTTTGGACGTAGCGAAGGCCTTTGATCGGGTCTGGCACAAAGCGCTTCTTTCGAAGCTTCCTTCCTATGGGCTTCCCGAGAAATTGTGCAAATGGATCACCAGTTTCCTTGCTGATCGGAGCATCAAGGTCGTAGTAGACGGTGAATGCTCTGATTTCAAGCCTATCAACGCTGGTGTTCCACAAGGCTGCGTGCTATCACCAACGCTGTTTCTCCTGCATATCAATGATATGTTACTAACTGGCAGCATTCATTGCTATGCGGACGACAGCACTGGTGATGCCTTATATACCGGCCGTGCCAATATTTCTCGGGAAAACGTCGCCGAGTACCGGGATAAACTTGTGTCTGAAGTCGAGTCTTTGCTTAACAAAGTCTCGGATTGGGGGCGACTAAATCTAGTCCAGTTCAATCCCCAGAAGACACAAGTTTGCGCGTTTACCGCGTAAAAGAACCCCTTTGTCGTATCTCCTCAGTTCAAGGCACTCCCCTTACTGCCTCAGCCAGTATCGGAATCCTTGGCGTCGACATATCGAATAGTGTGCAGTTTCGTGGTCACTTGGAAGGGAAGGCCAAATTGGCCTCTAAAATGCTTGGCGTGCTCAGCAGAGCGAGACAGTATTTCATGCCGGCACATCGCTTGCAACTTTACAAAGCGCAAGTTCGGCCCCACATGGAATACTGTTCTCATCTCTGGGCCGGGGCACCCCAGTGCCAGCTCCTTCCACTTGACCGCATCCAGCGCAGAGCGGTTCGAATCGTCGACGACCGAGTTATTTCTGATCGGCTCGATACACTGGCACTGCGTAGAGATGTTGCATCTCTTTGCGTATTTTATCGCATTTATCACGGGGAGTGCTCTGAGGAATTGTTCGGACTAATTCCAGCCGCTCAATTTCACCATCGCACATCGCGACAAAACTCGCGTTACCATCCATACCATCTGGATGATTGGCGGTCCACGACTGTGCGATTTAGAAGAAGTTTTCTCCCTCGCACGACTTCCTTGTGGAATCAATTACCACCAGCGAATTTTCCGGACCGATACGACTTAGGAACCTTCAAGAAAAGAGCTTACACCTTTCTAAAAGGTCGGCAACGCATCTGCAATTCCCCTGGTGTTGCGGTTGTTCATGGACGGCGGTATTCACTTACCATCAGGTGAGCCGCATGATCGTTTGCCCCCTATTCTATAAAAAAAAAGAGTATATATAAAATTAACACTACATGATGTTTATATAGCAATAAGAGTATGTATAAAATAAACACTACATGATGTTTTTTTAACAATAAGATTATATTTAAAATTAACACTACATGATTTTTATTTAGCAATAAGAGTATATATAAAATTAACACTACATGATGTTTATTTAGCAATAAGATTATATATAAAATTAACATTACGTGATGTTTATTTTGCAATAAGGGTATATATAAAATTATCCCTCCATGATATTTATTTTGCAATAAGAGTATATATAAAATTAACAATACATGAAGTTTTATAATATACTAGCGTTGCCCTGCCCTTTCTGGTAGGTGGCGCCACGAGTTTCACTTTTAAATATATAATTTTCTATAAATTTATTATGTGTATATCTAAAGCATACATTTTAAGGAATCTACGTTAATCTCAACAGCATCAGCAGCAGTAATTACAAAAAAAATGAAAACCATAACTTTTCTTTATTACTCTTCCATGGGCAGATAAAATGTTGCTAATGTGTCTTATACAGGGTCATTTAGTGCCTGCATAACAAATTTTATGGAAATCCCTCCCTACTGTTTAGACTGGACTTTTAATGTAAATCGTGAACAGACACATTTTCTACAGATTTATTATATGTATAGATTAGAAAAAAATACTTTCTCTTTGGTCGTAAGCATGACTGCTGATCACATGGCCCCGAGTTTAAATCCCATAGTTTTTTTAAGTCAAGAATTTCTTAGGAGCAGCGTAGAACCAAGAAGTTGACGGTGTTTCGACCTCGTGCCTCAGAGAGCACTTAAAGTCCTTGGTTCTGCGCTTAAACTATCTCCGGTCGTGTCACTGAGAGTGAAGAATCGGCCTTCCCAAGGAATGCCACAAAACAAAATACTGAACCACTTACATTCATCGCTAATGACAATGAATCCGTCGATTATACCATTATAATTTTAACATTAAAAAATTATGCTTGCAGAGTTTGAACTGAAATGGACCAAATTAATGTATGATTATAAAGTATAATAATACTTATAATGTTATAATATTTTAGATATTTCCATTGCACAACGTCATATGGAATCTTGCTATGGGGTGATGCGATGGATGCGACTGACATTGAAACTGTCTTTGTTTTGCAAAAGGGAGCCATATGATCAATTTATAACAGGAATCTCGTAGAGAAAATTTTAAAGAAATGACTACAATAACTTTGTCCTCTCAAATATTTACGAGAATTTAATGTGTGTACACAAAAACAAAAATAGTTTTATTACAAACAGTGTTGTACATTCTGTAAATACTACATATAGGAACAAGCACAAGTTAGTTATACCAGTTACTCGACTCCAAAAAGTCAGTAATTTCTTCGTGGGATAATGTCTAGGCTTTTACAACAAAGTCCCAGAAAATATGCAGACCTTATCTTTCAAAAGGCTTAAAATATTTATTAAGCAATTGTAGACAATCAGTGGCAAAAGTAAAAAATGACTTTCAATAAGTATTACTGTAATCTATATTGAATAAAAATGATTCTATTCTATTCTAAAAATAGTAATGTCGTCCAGAAAAACCCAATAACCGATTTTGGCCTGACTTGTGATTCTAACCTGGAAGGCTAACGAAACCACACCGCATCTTGATAGATACACCTTGTGTATAAATCCTTAATATTACTTTAGAAAAATTTTCAAATCTTCTCCATAATATATTTTTTTCTATTACTAAAATTGAAAAGTCTAATCAGTTGAGTGCTTTTTCACGTATGTAAGTAATGCTTCGTCTAGACTTAAGTGATAAGTAATATTGATTTATAAATGAAAGATCAAACCGAAAATTAGAAACAATGGTATTTAATATTTCAGGTCGCAGATAATCCCGGTCGCGACAGATTATCAAATGTGTCTCGAGAGATCCGTAAATTAATAAAAATGTAATAAATAAACTATTTATTATAGAATAAGGATGACTAACGAGCACACATCTGGCCTCAATTAATAATCAAAACTTAAATGCATCGTCAACCTCATCATTCATCATCATCATTACAACCCTTCACAAGTCCACTGCTGAACATAGGCCTCCCCCAAAGAATGCCAAAAAGCACGGTCCTGAGCCACCCGCATCCATCGACTTCCTGCATATCTTACCAGGTCGCCACTCCATCTAGTGGGGGGACGCCCTACACTTCGCCTGCCGGTTCGAAGCTGCCACTCGAGAACCTTTCTTCCCCATCGGTTATCGGTTCTTCGAGCTATATGGCCGGCCCATTGCCACTTCAGCTTACTAATCCGTTGGGCTATGTCGGTCACTCTCTTTCTACTGCGGATATCCTCATTTCTGAGTTTATCACGCAGAGAAACTCCGAGCATAACTCTCTCCATAGCTCGCTGAGCGACCTTGAGCTTCCTCATCCGGCCAGCAGTGAAGGACCACGTCTCAGTTCTGTATGTCATCACTGGCAACACGCACTGAGTGTACAGTCTCGTTTTCAAGTTTTGAGGTATACCTAAGATATGGTCAACCTAGAGAACTATATATAATGATGATTCCATCATCATTCCAGTCACAGACTCGTTTTCAGTAAAAGTGTTTCCGGTTCTCTAAGTCCACCAAACGAAACACTGCAAGTAAACTGCTATTTCACGTTGTGTGAGAGTGTAGTCCATCTCTGCTCGACACGACCCATTCGTGCTACAAATTGTTGTAGCACAAATAATCATAATCATAATCATAATCATTTATTTCGTGGATCATAGGTATTACATAGATGTTAAATACATTATTATATAATCAAGTTCAACTATGTCCTACCCTGTGGGCATACGAAATACAATATTTTTGGAAATCATTTAAATTAAATAAAAATAACAAAAAATGGAACGTATACAAAACATTAGTGGGTATAGAATTTGAGAAAAGCGTTAAGTAGGTATGTTAGAAATCTAATTATGACATAAATATATTGAATAATAACTATGTTTTGTTATGTACATTTTTAAATAATGACCTAACAATATTTCAAACAAATAAATAGTGACAAATTTCATTGTTTTTTATTCACTAAAATTTTAAAATTAATTAATAAATAGTATCAAATATGATGTAATTACTTATATATTTATGTTAACATAATTATGTAAAGCAAGTTATGTATCCAATGGTTGAACCTGTGACTTCATCGCTAAAGATCGGTGAAAATCATCACTAAAGAAATCATTTAATGTATAATAGGCTTTGTTTATTAGGACACTGACAAGCGTTTTTTTAAAAGATTTAACATTTTTTATATCTTTAATTTTTTTGGGTATTTTGTTAAAAATTTGTGGCGCCATTCAAAACACGAATGTAGCTCCATTATGAGTCTAACAGGTATAAAAAAATTACTTTTTATTATCTTTTCAATATTAATTGGACTCGCTTTTCCTATTATTTGTAGAGGTGCGCAACTTTGTTATTTACTATTGTCACTCCAATATAACCAGTTGCGTATAATCTGCATATGCGTATAATATATCGGTACTGAAACAGAAACACATTTCGTTTGGTTTTGATTTTTAATGAATTCGACTAAGATATTCGTTTTTAGAATGTTATGCCATAATTAAATCATAGACAATCAATCATGGTGCGAGTCCAGTTATATTAGAGTTCTAATAACGCAAAATATTAGAGTAAACATTACACAACTGCCGTAAACCACAAAATGTTTACCGTTGTTAGAATTAATATTTATCGTGGTATTTTTTTATCATACTGTGATGTTAAGATAATAAAAATAAATTAATAAAAATAATATAATTTATTTAAAATGCAAAGAAAGGATAAAAGTCATTTGCCCAATAAAACACTGAGAATGTTAAAAGGGTTTGATGGGATATTGTAAGGGTACAGCCATTAAATAATGTTTAAGTCTATCTATTTAATGTCTATTTAGTCTTTTAGTATATCTATATATACAGAATAGAATAAAATAGAATAGAATGATTTTTTATTCAATATTGATTATTACATAATACTTATTGAAAGTCATATTTTATTTACCACTTGTTCGGAAAATCCTCAGTCCTGGGAAGAACCAGCAAGAAACACAGCGGTCCTTTTTTTTTCAAACATATTTCACTTAAGAATAATTTTGTTTATACAATTTTAAATGATTTTTTATAGAACCAGAATTGTGGCGATCACCTTATTCCCAGGGGTTATTTTCATTCATGTATTCCTTGATATTATAATAACCCTTTTTGTACAGTTTTTCTTTGATAAAACTTTTAAACTTGTTTATTGACAAACTTTGAATATGTTCTGGGATTTTGTTGTAAAAGCGTACACATTGCCCCATAAATGAATTACTGAATCTGTGGAGTCTAGTAACTGACATTATAAGCTTATGTTTGTTCCTAGTATTTAAAGTATTCACATCCTTATTCTTATTAAAGCTATTTATGTTTTTATGTACATACATCATATTTTCATAAATTTATTGTGATGCCAAAGATAATATGTTTATTTCTTTCAATTTTTTTCTAAGGGACTCTTTACAATTTAAGTTATAAATCGCCCGTACGGCTCTCTTTTGCAAAACAAATATAGCTTCAGTATCAGTCGAATTAGTATATCTTTATCTATGTCTTTGAGTACATATATCTATATTTATTTATTATATCTATTTACATCTTTTTTTATAGAATAAAGATGACAAACGAGCACACACTCCACCTGATGGTAAGTGGTTACTGTGGCCCATAAACATCTACATCTATCTTCGTTTGCGAGTTAAAATGCAGATGCGTTGTCAGCCGTGAGGACTAAGGTAGAATGCCTCTTTTACAGTAAAAAGGGTTTCCGGTCTCTACACTCACCATGCGAAACACAGCCACATTAAGCTGCTATTTTACGCTGGTATTCTGTGAGAGCGTAGTTTTTCCTATTAATATAGCTGCAGCATTGCTCTACCACGTACATTTCTATAATTTAGCATTTGTTTCCCCAAATGCAAACATCACAAGATAATTTTAACAGCCTTCACAATATTTGTAATATTAGCAGCTTTTTTAAGTTTACAGAATAGAATAGAAAAGAATAATTTTTTATTCAATATAAATCACATGTGTAATTCTTATTGAAAGTCATTTTTTACTTTACCACTGGTTCGAGAAAAAAAAAACCTCTGTCCTGGGAAGAACCAGCAAGAAACCCAGCGGGACTTTTTTTTAAAGCAAATTTTACAATAATGGTTGTACTAACTATATAAGTACAAAATTTATTTTAGAAACAGCTTGGAAGCGATCACCTCATTCCCAGGGGTTATTATCAACCATGTATTCATTTATACTATAATAACCCTTTTTATACAGTTTCAACTTAACAAAACATTTAAACTTGCTAATAGAGAGAGCCTGTACACTTTCCGGGACCTTACTGTAAAAGCGTATACATTGCCCCAAGAATGAATTACTGACTCTGTGGAGTCGAGAAACTGGTATCACTAGCTTGTGTTTGTTCCTAGTGTTTACAGAATGCACATCACTTTTTTTACTAAAACTACCTTTGTTTTTGTGAACATACATTAAATTTTCGTAAATATACTGAGAGGCCAAAGTTAATATATTTATTTCTTTAAATTTATCTCTAAGAGACTCTCTCAGTTTTAGATTGTAAATAGCTCTAATGGCCCTCTTCTGTAAAACAAAAATAGTTTCTGAATCAGCCGCATTTCCCCATAGCAAAATCCCATAAGACATTATGCTATGGAAATAACTGAAAAAACTAATCTAGCTGTCTCGACACTAGTGAGACCTCTAATCTTTTTTACAGCATAGGCTGCAGAACTTAGTCTGCTTGCTAGTTTGGATATATGGGGGCCCCACTGAAGCTTTGCGTCGAGAGTGATGCCAAGAAAAACAGTTGATTCAACAGGGCTCAGTTCTTCCCCATTTAAAAACACATTGGTACTCAGATTTCTAACATTCGTTGTTGTAAATTTAATACATTTAGTTTTATTTCCGTTTAAATGTAAATAATTAACGTTAAACCAATGCACACGTTACGTAACGTACGTTAAACCATACAATAGGGCAAAGCCCATTCAGAGGGCTGCCATAACATTACTTAGATGACTCGCACTTACTCTGCAAGCTGTGAATGCTGGTTAGTATGCGCAGACAAACGCTTTTTCGTATCACCAGTCTGCAAACGGAATTTGTCACATGGCATCAAGTTAATAGAAAAAGTCATAAACCAATTTGAGACGAACTTTATTGGCCATAAAGGGGATTCATAGTCCTACTACGAATATCATGGTAACTTTTATCGCTACTAGCGTCTTGCCCCGGAGTCGCACGTGTGCGATTCATCAGTGTGGTGTTACCTTTATTACGACATGATTATAAAGCGCCACATGTTTCTGCTCTCCGTACATAACAATTGCGCATATGTACACGAAAAGTTTCTCCAGATAAATGTCTAAATAATAATACAAACCGCGTCAAAATCCATTAAGTAATTTTAAAATTTAAGGCGAATACGCAGACGGTCGAGCATTGGCGATTTCGTTTGATAACATTATTTGAATTTTTTTTCATATAATGTTATCAAGCGATATAATGTCGTATATTGCTCTGAGACCACCACTACACACATATCGTATTAAGACGGTAATTTTTAGACAAAGAGCCGTAGATTTTCAAAATGACTCTTATCGCCTAATTCTTTTTTGTCATCGAGGATTACGAAGATGATCTTCTAACCGATTGCATTCACAGATTGGTTATATATAAAACATTACTCACGTCAAAGGATTGCGTACTGATTCCGTATGATCACTGGTACTGGTACTGGTACTACTATAATAAATTCCTGTCCCTTAGTCTCGCTAAAACTCAAAACTAGCTCGACCGATTTTAATTAATTTTTTGTGTCTGTTTCCCTAGATGGTTTATATTCACAACCGGACGCGGTAGGCGGCGCTGTTGTCGAGATCCAGATATGACACGTTCAAAGCCGGGGTGGGTCGCTAGTTTATTTATAATAAAATAAAATCCCCTTACCACTTGTAAGCGGTTGGATCTAACCCGGAACTAAACCAGAACATAGTTTTGGGAGCATCTAATCTTATTACCTTTCCACCATCGGAATGCCAGGCGGTCAGCGGGTCTTCACCCGTTTGCTGTTAATATTTCATGCAATCAAACGAAACGGTTTGCTCCGTGTTTCGTATTGCGTACAGCAAAGGAGTGGATTAATCTATCGGCGTCTGTCATTCCGTCCGATTGCTTTCTGAGCGTCTTTAAGACTATATAGATTTTTTTTATACTAAGACAGTGCGATTTACCATCTAGAACTTCATCACCACTTCCCATCTAATGTGATTGTAGTCAAGCGCAGGTATCTGTTAAGTTAAAAAAATCGTTTAGTTTTGATTAAGCGTGTGACGTTAACAAACTTACAAATATAATTTTTCCGAATCTAAAAAATATATTATATAAATGTGCACGCCCTATACAAAATGCTCTAGCCCTAGAACATCCCTTTTTTTTCATGCTAATATATCCAATAGGAATGAAAGTATTATCCATTAATCTTGATCAATGACTGTCGTCAAAAGGAAAAACTTTCATTTGTTTTGTTTCATCTTTCAAACATTCTAATTTTGAATTTTGGAACACGCCTCCAAAACTCAAAATTAGAATGACAACCACGATCAATATTATAAACAAAGTAACTTTATTTATATTAGATACAAAGTAATACCGTGTAGTGGTAGTGTAAGAATATTATTCACTACACGATATCGTTCTGTGGGTGTAGTTAGAGGCGACAGAGGGCAAAACTGAAACAGGAGATGGGCAGCGGCATCATTCAGATAACAACTCAAAATAATTAAAAAAAACTGCCATTGCTCGCCTGCCGAGCGTGGCAACTATGACAAAATCCCACTTATGAGACACTCTGTGGGGGTGGCCTATGTTCAGCAGTGAACTTTTATAGGCTGTAAGGGATGAATGGATGGATAAACTTTATTAATAGTAAATATAATGCCATCAAAAACATAACTTGTAAAAAAACCCAAGTCTCCTAGTCTTGTACCGTAAAAAGTTGTGAGATTCATGTAATACCAAGTCGGTTAATTTATTCAGTCCCTACTTAAGGGTCCTTCTGTCTTAAGTTATTACGTAATTAGCTAACCTAACAACATCTTATAGTGACCACATCAATACTAAAAATCTTTTATATTTTAAATAAATAGGTTGACTTGGCCATCGCATGAAAACACAATGTATCTCTCAAGTAATACATATTATATTAAATTAGATTGTTTAGTGCGATTATACAATGCCTACTTGGTTACTGAAAATTCAGGCTTCTAGTTGTATCCACAATGAAGTTATAGGGTTTCTAAAATGGCCTGAACTGCTTCGAGAAAAGGATGGTACGGCCGTGCCGCTTTTTTGCTCGACTTGGTGATACAACGGTTTATACTTATAAGTATAAGATATTTTGCTACCAATTTATATTTTTTTACTATTATAAGCCAATGCGTGTCTACTAAACCCACCTGATGGTAAGTGATGTGTTAATCGGTTCAGTGCGGGTGACACGCCATCGAATACTTTTTGACACGCCCGGCGTGTCATGAAATATTTGTTCGCCGCCACAGCTAAAAGTTGTCGAAAATTGGTGCCGCAACTAATCGGTTAAGAGGCTACCGAAGATACGCTTAAGGACCATCGAGAAAAGAGCCTATTCTTTTTAAAAGGCCAGCAACGCACTCGCAAATCCTCTGGAGTTGCAAATATTCATGGACGTCATGCATTAGTGTGGTGATCACTAACCATCAGGTAAGCTGTATGCACGTTTGCCTCCTCTTCCATATAAAAAAGGCCCGCCGAGCGTCTGGTAGTACGATGATGGCATGGAGATGGAGGAGTTATGACATGTAATTCCTTAGCTCACTCTTCAAATTAGCATGGTGCAGTTGCATGCAATGCATTTATCAACCGACATGTTTAGTACTTAAACTTTTTTAAAGATTACAAAGTAAACGAAAAGGAATGTCTCTAATCTTTATATTCTTTATATATAAAAAGTACGTGTCACGTTGTTTGTCCGCGATAAACTCCTGAACTACTGAACTGATTTCAATGAAAATTGCACACTGTGTGCAGTTTGGTCCAACTTGAGAGATAGGATAGTTTTTATCCCGATAAGTGATCCTGAATATATTTTTTGGGAATTTAAAGATTTTTATAGGACAGGGTCGCCGTAAATGGCAGAACAACATCTGCCTGGCCATATATATATATGGCCTATATAATATGTATATATATATATATATATATACATATTATATGCTGTAGCTTTTACAAATAAACGCAAGTCACATATAAACGTTAGAATAAATGTTAAACATAGTATGTGCTTTGAAAAAAAAGTCATAATAATTAGTGCATTATAATATACCCAACGCTTTTTAAAATACTACTGGCAAACAATGAATTACAAAACAAACAAAACATTTATTTCGAGTACAAAAAGTATAACTTAAAACCATTTTAGATGCCTAAATTATAAGGCATTCATTGTGACTACGAAGGAATGAAACTTGATTCTCTAAAGTTTTGTTTTTCTCTATATACTTAAATATTTGTAAGTATTCTGTACCTTTTTATCAGTGAACAAAGATAATTTAAGTGATAAATCAGTATAATAGCTCCCAGAAAATCTAGCTGATAGCTTTAAAAAGTAATTGTGATAATTTAATTTCTTCTTCCTGTAATATCTACAGTATATGGATGTACTGATACTATATACACACTAGACGTACATTCATAGCTATATACAAAAATACTTAAATATGGCGGTACGAAATTAAGCGTTGAGGGAATATAATATTATATTATCTACATTCTATGAGTACTACAACACCGACTTTACTCGCCAAATTCCTATCGGATATAACCATACGGGGCAATCGACGTTACTTTGCGAATAACTAGGTACGTGTCCTTTCAAAATAAATATATTCTTATTGAATAAAGGTGACGAATGAGCACACAGTCCAGTTTTTTTTTATAGAAATTGGATGACAACAAACACACTGTTCACCTGATGGTAAGTGGATGTTGTGTGGTCCATAGACATCTACATCTATCCTCGATTAAGAATCAAAATGCAGATGCGCCGTCACCCTTGAGGAAAAACGAAGTTGGAATGTCTCGTTTCCAGTAAGAAGAGTCTCCGGTTCTCTACACAAGTCAACACAACACACTCAAACACATCAGCATTAAGCTGCTATTTTACGTTGATGTTCTGTGAGAGCGTGGTCCTTCCCGATCGATCCGACCCATTTAAGCTACAACTATACTATTAATTTAGCTGTAGCATTCCTCTACTACGTATAAATAAAATCAAGTAAAAAAAATTACCTAAAGCAAATGGTTTTATTGAAAAAATAGTGACGATGGCAGCAAGGTAAGGATTAACATATCTATGAAATAGCAGAAGGTTCGTTAGGAATATTACATGCCATGTCGTTACAAATTCACAGCTAACTAAATCGTATTATTCGAAAACTTTAGTAAGAATTAAATTTGTGTGAAGTAGACGCAACAACTCCACTTACATTTTCATACTGAATTTTCCCAATAATTTCCGCTTTTTTACGTTTTTCTACAGCGGACCGTACGGGTTTTCATTTAACTAGCATTTAACTTTTAATTCATTTAACAAGCAAACTTGTGAGGCACTTCGCCTTTATTAAATTTCAACAATCTTCGTCTTCGTTTAAACTTCACATAGTTTTTCTTGGAATTTTCTCTGATTTTGTAACAAATACATAATAAAAATCGGTCTTATCAACTGTGTGTTTTTTTTTAAATAAAACGACGTTACACTAGGTTTTTTCGCGTATCGTGGAGGCCATGACCCCCAGTCTGAGACAAAGTCTCAAGTCTGAGACAAAGTCTCAGACTGGGGACGACTAAATCTAGTCCAGTTCAATCCCCAGAAGACACAAGTTTGCGCGTTTACCGCTAAAAAGAACCCCTTTGTCGTATCTCCTCAGTTACAAGGCACTCGCCTTGTTGCCTCAGCCAGTATCGGAATCCTCGGTGTCGACATATCGTATGACGTGCAGTTTCGTGGTCACTTGGAAGAGAAGGCCAAATTGACCTCTAGAAAGCTTGGCGTGCTCAGCAGAGCGGGACAGTATATCATGCTGGCACACCGCTTGCAACTTTACAAGGCACAGGTTCGGCCTCACATGGAATACTGTTCCCAGCTCTGGGCAGGGGCTCCCTAGTGCCAGCTCCTTCCACTTGACCGCATCCAACGCAGAGCGATTCGAATCGTCGACGACCGAGTTCTATTCGATCGGCTTGACTCACTGACACTGCGTCGAGATGTTGCATTTCTTTGCGTATTTTATCGCATCTATCACAGGTAGTTCTCTAAGGAATTGTTCGCACTAATTCCAGTCGCTCAATTTCACCATCGCACATAACGACAAAACTCGCGCTACCATCCATACCATCTGGATGATTGGCGGTCCACCACTGTGAAATTTAGAAGAAGTTTTCTCCCTCGCACAACTTCCTTGTGGAATCGATTACCACCAGCGATTTTGCCGGACCGATACGCCTCAGGGACCTTCAAGAAAAGAGCCTACTCATCTGCAATTCCCCTGGTGTTGCAGTTTTTCATGGGCAACGGTAGTCACTTACCATTAGGTGGGCCGCATGCTCGTTTGCCCCCTCTTAGGAGAATTGTATAGGTAAAAAAGGTAGTTTACATACTTAAATTTTAAAGGACAAACATCCAGACCCGGAGTAATTATTTGTAGGCCATACTTGTTCCGTGCGGTATTCGAGCTCGCCGCCCTCAGCGCCACATTATATAAATTTTTATTAAAATACAGTTGGAAATCTATTTAATATATTATTAATCATTATATCCAAACAGAAACACTAAATCTGTAAAAAAAACTATTTAAATTAAAGTTAAATCTCTATTTTCAAAAGAGACGCGAAACCTGCAACCAAAGCATGTACTAAAGATAAGTAAAGCAGTATCATTTCCATATAGCTCGATTTAAATACCTATCTACGTGCAGATAGCATCCACAAGAGAGAAAATAGTCAAGTTGTATTTCGTTTCAGAATGCACGAATATATTTTAAGAATTTTCTATGTATTTTTTTTTTGTATTTTTTCGTTGTGAGTTTTCGTTTTCGTTTGAAATATTTTCAAGATTATGCCATTTTAATGTTCGTAAAACTTATTATAAAATGTAGCGACAAGGCATTTAAGAATACCAGCTTTGTAAACTGACGACGAAATTCCTACAGCCAACACTCAAATACCGGTGTAATTTTCTTAAAATTCTTGACGTGTTTCTTTATTCCAGTTTAGCGGTAGTTTTAGCTTACAATATTTTTTACAATACAAAGCTTCTCTGCAAAATTCGCAATTTTAATGCTTTTCCTCTGTTGCCTGTGTAGATACATTACATCTAGTATAATATACGAGATCATCATCATCATCATCATTAATATTACAGTTCCTTTCAAGTCCTGTACTCACCCCCAAGTAATGCTACAAAACACGATCTTGAGCCCCTACATCTATCAACTTCCTGCGTGGTTTGTTTATAGGATATAGGTATTATTAAATTATATTAAATATTAATTGAAGCTTTTGTAAAAAATAATCATCATTCTGACACAAGAAATGAGCTGTAGCATTTTTCTGAAACATATAATAAAAACTGCAGTTGCCAAACGTGGCAACTATGGCATCATCCCCATGAGCAACACACAAAATGAGACCGATATACTGCATATCGGCAACGACAGAAGCCTTGGCATTTTTCTTATTTTCCATTGTCCCTTTTTATAACACTCACGGGACGAAATAATTGTGTTGTTTTGTTAAGCCGCCATAACATGGTTCAATAAAAGTGTCTTTAAACTAAATAATACAATTACTATATTAAGAGATTTTAATGGCAGGGTTTGGGTGAAGAGGCTTTGGTTATGAAAGTATATTGGGAACGTTTGGTCATGAAAGTATAAATGAGTGTCAATAAATAGGTTCTACATAGCTGTTCAATCTATTTATTGACAGTTGTTTGGAAAATTTGAAAGTTGAAGAATGTGGGTTAAGAATGGGCGAGTTAACAGTCAAATGTATTTTGTACGCCGATGTTCAAGTTATATTGGAGTCGTCGGCGACCGAGTTGCAAATGTTAGTTCCATTAATGAACAGGTCATTAAAAGAAAAGGGAATGAATGTAAGACGACAATTATGGTTTTTGAAAGAGGGGAAAGTAAGACGATATGTGAAATAAGAATGAGTAAATGGGCCTCTACAGTTTATTGTAAAAAGTCAGAAAGTGTTCAAAAGCACGTATGGAAATTCACAATGCTGTGTTAGTCCCTACTTTAATGTATGGTAGTGAAAATTGGGTGTGGCAGAAAAAGCACAAGAGCAGAATAAATGCTGTAGAAACGCGGACATTAAAGAGGATGCTAGAGCTGAATCTGAATGACAGAGTGAGAAATTGTGTGATAAGTGAAGAGTGTGGTTTACAATATGATGTTGTGACCAAAATCAAGAAAGAAATGCTTCGGTGATATATTCATGTAGAAAAAATGAAGGAGAAAAGAGTGACAAAGCAAATTTATGTTGCGGAAGTGAACGGCAGAGTCGGGAAGGGACGGCCTAGGAAGTTTTATCTATTGAATTGGCGATATACCTATTGAAAAATGGTCCAAATTAAGAGAACCCTTAACCGTCGAGCATGTATGCGTAAGTATATGGATGTGGAGGAGGCGAGAGAGGTGTGCCAAGAACGTGTCAAATGGAAGTCCGTAGTCTCTACCTTCCCCTCTGAGTGACAGGTGTCAGTGTTTATATATGTATGTATTACGTATACAATTACTTAAACGTTTAGTAAAAAGAAACCAATACTTTTAAGAACCTTGCGAATACCAAAAGCATTTGATATAGAAAAAAACGTTATAAGTACTTCTGATCAATGCAGCAGTCATAATTTAGCATAATATCTGTTAACTAAAAAATATATTTTCTTGGTGGTATTTTTCTATCTTAGATTCCATCAGCCTTTATTGCACTGTTTTGTTCAGGTGTAAAGAGCCAGTATAACTGCAGGCTGTGAGGCAATCTACTAAGATAGAGTACTATGATCCTCAGAGATCCTCAGAGGTGATAGCGCATTTCTATATATTTTTTAATATAATATATTTCAACCGACAAAAATACTTCACGAAAAATAAAAACAATGACCTTATTTTAAAAGATGTAAATAATGTCAAAATCAAAGTAAACCTTTGATTTATTTTGATTTTGACCGATACCAGTTTAAAACTGTGTGCGTAATAACAAAGTTCATTATAACATTAAGTTCATTTTGTGGCATTTTATTCTATTATGAGATACTCGCATACCGACATTTTACTCTTCGTAAAAATATGATTGCGAAGGACAAAATAGTTCACTCCCTCGCAAAAAGGAAAATTATTTTCTATTCAAGTCTTTTCATGGTCACATTTATAAACATAATCAAATACGGGCGAAATGTAGTAAACAAGTATGTCAATTCTACTTTACTGTTATTCTACTTTACATATAAAATTGCAAAACGCTTAACAGTGTGTAAATATCTTAACATTATGATTTGTTTAAATTAAAAAAAAACAACAACCTTAAAACATCTCATGAAACTGAATTATACTGCTGATATTACATTTTCTATATCTATTATCTACTTTTTTTGACGGTAGGAGTGGAATAAATTAGACGCCTTATTTACTGCTCTGTAAAAATTTACGTTAAATATATAATATTAATAGTCCTGTATATAAAATAAATGTATTTGTGATATCTCAACTCTTGCCAGTTTAGTCTGATAATATAATTCAAAGTAACTAGTAAGCAAATTGTTATATTTGCACACAATAACCTAAAAGTTAAATGCAGTCCATTAAAAAACCTCACTGAGCACTTTAACTTGAGGATGGCTGAGTCCCAAAAGGACCCTAAGAGCGCAAATCCAGCTACGAGCTCTACCTCAAATATCAATCATCAGTTCAACACATTCCTTTCCTTTGTTCTAGCTGAACTTGCAATTACAAGTAGAAATGTTTGACCCGTCAGAATGATAATATGGAGATGAGATATCGGAGAAAAATTTTGCTGGTGCATGGTGTAAATGAAGACAAGAAGGAGAACACAACCGCCTGTGCTATGAAGGTTTTTTCCGCTACTTAAAAATCCCTGGTATCACATCAGACTCCATTAGCCGGTCTCACCGTCTGGGTCAAACGGGAACTGAGAGGCCCCGTGCGATCCTTGTGAAATTCCGCGACATTGCGATGAAAGACAAAGTATGGCTGGCATAGAAGAATCTTAAGGGCACTGGAATCACCTTGTCGGAATTCCTCACACAAAGTCGACATGCTTTTTTCCAAGAGGCGCGCAAATGGTTCGGAGTTTCGAAGTGCTGGACGAAGGATAGCACCATGTTGGTATTAGGTCCAGACCAGACACGGCACCGTGTCTACTCCAGACTGGACCTGGATGTTATCCCGAGCTCGGAGTTCGTAGTGCAAGCCACGTCTGCTGCGGCGATTGTTGCAAGTGTGGTAAAAGATACCAGATGTACTCAAAAGTCTAAAAGAGTTGCTAAGAAGTAAATTTTTTGTGTATCTACCCTTGTGTATCTGTTTCGAATATGCCTTTATGTCTATTGGGAATTTACAGTTACGTTCTTTTTATGTTTTATATTTTATGTAGCATAATCGATTAATATTTATCTTTAATTTACTGAATTCTTAATAGCCAACTCGTGTAACGTATTTTTTTTTAAACTGGCTTTACGGCTCTGGGTTCTAGCCCTTCTGAGCCTGAAGTTACAGTATATTATAATTATTCTTCATAGTATACTGCTTCACAATATGTTGATGCGTCACATTGTGCAGCCCTTGGAGATTTTGACGGCAACTTGAGCCAACAGACAGCTGACGGTCGGCGATGGTATCTGTCTGCTTAGTCGCCTTGAGATCAAGGCGACTAAGCAGACAGACACCTTATTTTGAGAATCATATCACCATCAGAGCACTTGTTTCACAGTTTCCACTAATAGTTCACATGCGCAGACACTTAATACACAAAATCGCACCACTTTTACATATCAAAGTCCACTTCAAACCATTATTTAAACAATAATACAGGAGCAGCAAACCGCCGCCGGTCAAGTTGCCGCCAAAACTCCCTATAATGTAATCGTGCAATTACAACCACAGATTGGAAAGCAGAATTCTCAACCATAAATCACTACTTAAAACCTGTCTTTGTTATTGCGTTTCGTTTATGCAATAAAAACGATACCATAATAGCGCTATTAATGTAACGTTGTTTATAACTAGCGTTGTAATTTTGGTTTTTTAATGTTATACATACTTATTATGTTTTTAATATACTACCTATAATACATTATTCTAATAATTCTAATAATTCATAAAATTGGCTAAATGCTGTTTAAGTTTTCACTTTTTCGTTTTTCGTCACGATTTGTTTTTTTGTGTTATCATTTTTTTTGTTACTTTGTATTAGTTGCTTTGAAACATACTGTATATTTTTTTTACTGATGTAAATCTCTTTCAGACTGCTGGCGGATTGGGGTTCCCTATATTTATTTTTCATACCTTTTGTTATTTAATAGTTTATTATAAATATTTTTAGTTTATTTTATAATGTCGTTCGATAATAGTGTTGTTAATGATGATTTTGGTGATTTTTGCCTTTGCCGTCAAGTAATTTTACATCTAGTGAGTTTAGCTTTCACAGTACAATGTCTTCTATTCCGTTAAATGATGCCCTTATTTCATACTTCTCAGATTCTCTGAGGAATTTTAATGTGATTCACTTAAATGCACAAAGTACTCCAGCCCACTATACTGATATGCTTTTGAGTCCCATAACATTCACGCTATTCTCGTTTCCGAATCTTGGTTGAAGCCATGCTTACCATCCACTTCATACTCATTACCGGGATTTCATCTCATTCGCAACGACCATATTGGTAAGGGGGGTGGAGGGGGTGGCGATTTACCTTCGTTCTTACATTCCCTTTACTGTTGTAAGTTTGTCCGCTCAGCCTCCTCCTTCTAATGCGGTCGAGCATTTATTTATTGAAGTTACTCTGTCTCATACGAAAATTCTTCTAGGCGTTTGTTACAGTCCGTCTCTCCACATTGATTACTTCTCCTCCTTTGAATGTTTATTAGAAAAATTGTCCCCGTCCTATAGTCACACCATAATTATGAGTGATTTTAATACATGTTTACTTAAAAGAGACAATCGGTGTAAGAAGCTACAATCCGTTATGCAGGCGTGTAACTTACATATATTATCGCTTTCTGCTACACATAATCTTCCTGATTGTACCCCATCTTTACTTGACCTAATTATTGTTTCCTCGCCTGATTTTGTCCAGAAGCACGGCTAACATGAGTCTTATATTTTTTCTTACCCCGATCTCTTATTCCTTACATACAAAGTTCGTCCTCCTAAAGTAAAATCGAGAATCCTTCTGCAACGTAATTTTAGTGGAATAGACAAAGAACGTCTTATTAAAGATACTCGTCTTTTGGATTGGGCCGCTGTGGAAAATGCCACTACGGTCGATATGAAAGTTGAGTTGTTTAACTCTTTTCTCATACAACTGTATGACGTTCATGCTCCAGGAAAACCAATAAACATGATGTACTCACCTACGCCATGGCTGACCGATGACCTTAAATATCATATTATCAAAAACAGCTTCACGAAAAGCAAACTCAAGGCCGATAGATCTGACAAAAATCTGCGAAACTACAAAAAAGTTCGGAGTCGCTGCAATACATTGTGTAGGAATGCAAAACGACGCCACATTTATAAATCAGTCGAAAATGGCGACACTCCCAAGGTTTGGAAATTTCTTCAATCACTTGGATTTGGCAATGCATCTTCTAGCTCATTTCAGCATAATTTTGATATTCTACTCCTTAACCATCATTTTACTTCTTCTACTACAATAGACAGCTCAGACAAAGAATGCACTCTGAGAATTCGTTCTTCAATGCCAACTCCTAATTTCCCACTGTTTAAGTTCACTCCTTTCACTGACTGTGATATTAAGAAGAACATATTGTCCATCTCGTCTAAAGCCGTGGGTGATGACAGTGTTAGTCCTAACATGATCTTAACAATCCTTGAATTTGTTACTCCCATTCTCACCCACATCCTGAATAAATCTATCTCCACGTCTAAATTCCCTGACGATATTGACTGATATTCGACGAGGTATGGATAATAAACAGCTTACTGTGTTGGTATTATTAGATTTTAGCAACGCCTTCAATACAGTTGATTTTGATTGATATCTTGTTGAGCCTGTTACATTCCATTAACATATCTCCATCAGTGGTTGGATGGTTTCAAAGTTATCTTAGGGACCGACGGCAGCGTATTCGCATTGAAGATAAATTTTCATTGTTTCTCTTCTGTAGTGTGTATTATTCGATCTAATGACTCCTAGCTATCTGAAGTAAAAGTTTAAGTTTCTTGGTCATGACAGAACGGACAGAGTGCTACGATCAGCCGGAGAACGTATACTCGCGCCACATTCTTAGTGAACTAAATACTTTAAAAACTCCTTCACAGTCAACGTCATCTGCTTATGGAATGATCTTCCTTCGCAAATTCGTCGTGCGAAAACACTAAAAAAGTTTAAGACTGACGTCAAAAATCACTACCTAACAGTGCAATAACTACTGGTCATCATTTGCGACTTGTATTTTTTGTATCCTGTCTGTATTTATTTATGTAATTTTTATGTTTACTTGCCTATTTAATCTTATGTATGTCTATACAACTTTCTTCTAATCTTAAGGTTGCTGGAAGAGATCGCTTATTAGCGATAAGACCGCCTTATTGCACTTACCTCTTAAGTTTTACTCCTTCTAATTTGTTCTTTTTTATAGTTTTTTGTGCTTTACAATAAATTATAAAAAATAATTATATATATATATATATATATATATATATATATATATATATATATATAATATGATACATATATGTAGGAATATTTTGTATAGGATAAGTGTAACAAACGAGCACATAGTCCACCTGATGGTAAGTGGTTGATGTGGCCTATAGACATCTACATCTATCCTCTATTACGAATCAATTTCACCCGTTGTCACCCGTGAGGACTAAGATGGAATGCCTCGTTTCCAGTAAAATGGGTCTCCGGTACTCTACACTCACCATACAAAACACAGCAGCGTTAAGCTACTATTTTACACTGGTATTCTGTGAGAGCGTGGTCCTTCTCCGGTCTAGCCGACCCATTCGTGCTACAACTATACCAATAATATAGCTGCAGTACTCTACCACGTAAGATATGAAACTGTGACAGTTTATTTTGTACATTTGACTCATATGTGCAAAATGCGCTGTCATATTTTATTAAGTATTTCTATAAATCATATATCTATGATCATAAACATATAATAATGTAATGGCACCTTAAGACTAGAACATGTCCTCGAAATACAAAGACAGATTTTATATCACAATAACTTTCTTTTTTAGTATTGCCTTCTTTCCCTGAATTACGTTACGTTGTAACATAGAAAGTGCGCTCGTATACAATGCTAATGACAAAAAAAATATTGTAGTAGAGACTACTACACTCCACTATAAATACATAGATAAGGCTGTCAAAATGATTTTATTTGAGAGAGATTATTTTTCAGTAATTGTACATCCAGTGCGTGTTGCCAGTGATGACTTACGGATCTGAGACGTGGTTCTTCACTACTGGCCGTATGAGGAAGCTCAAGGTCGCTCAGCGAGCTATGGAGAGGGTTATGCTCGGGGTTTTTCTGCGTGATAAACTTAGAAATGAGGATATCCGCAGTAGAACCAGAGTAACAGACATAGCCCAACGGATTAGTAAGCTGAAGTGGCAGTGGGCCGGCCATATAGCTCGAAGAACGGACAACCGATGGGGAAGAAAGGTTTTCGAGTGGCAGCCTCGTACCGTTAGGCGAAGTGTAGGGCGACCCCCCACTAGATGGAGTGACGACCTTGTAAGACATGCAGGCAGTAGATGGATGCAGGTGGCTCAGGACCGTGCTTTGTGGCATTCCTTGGGGGAGGCCTATGTTCAGCAGTGGACTTATGAAAGGCTGTAATGATGATGATGATTTTTCAATAAATATTCTACGAGGACAGATGTAAACAAGATCATTGTTTTGTATGCATAATGAAATGAGCAGCTTATGAATACATTTATATCTGTAAAAAAGTCGTGTCTGTAATTCTAATATACTGTAGAATAAACAAGTCAAGGGGACTAAATAAAGGGTACTGAAGCCAAATTAGTGGTTTATAGAATTTTTGTCTGTCTCTCTGTTTATTACCGTTTCACGCAAAAACTACTGGACCGATTTCCATAAAATTTTATATTATGTAGTTAGTAACCCGGGAAAACTTATAGGCTACTTTTTATCCGATTACGGTAATTAAAACAGAAGGTTAAGTATTTTTCTTCCTTTAAATGTAATTTTTTTATTATATATGATTATTATATATGTCGGATTAGTAAGCTGAAGTGGCAATGGGCCGGTCATATAGCTCGAAGAACCGATAACTGATGGGGAAAAAAGGTTCTCGAGTGGCGGCCTCGTACCGGCGGACAGTGTAGGGCGTCTATAAATCTTTGAGGGCGTCCCCCTACTAGATGGAGTGACGACCTGGTAAGATATACAGGAAGTCGATGGATGCAGGTGGTAGTGATTCCGAAATGGTAGTGATTCCGAAAGGAAATGGCAGGTCATTGACTGACCCCAAGGCGTATCGCCCGATTACGCTCCTTCCCATTTTTGGGAAAATATCGGAACGGGTCATGCTCAGATGTGCCCTGAGCTTGATGAGGGGCATTTCAGACTACCAGCACGGGTTTTCGCCAGGCCGGTCCACTGTCACGGCGCTGCAAGACGTGCTTCGTACTGCGAGCGAGTCGCAGCGCAAGTATGTACAGGCCGTCTTTTTAGATATATCGGGGGCATTTGACAATGCATGGTGGCCGATGATACTATTGAAGGCCAAACAGGGCGGGATCTCACCCAACATCTATCGAATGTTGGTAGATTATTTTACCAACAGACGGGTGGGCATCTTTGTTGGCGAATGTGTTGAATGGAAACGCTCAACCATGGGCTGCCCGCAGGGATCGGTCCTAGGACCGACCCTATGGAATCTACTGCTGGATGATTTTTTGAGGCTGCCATTCCCCGCCAATGCGAAGATGATTGCGTATGCAGATGACGTAACGCTCTTGATTGAGGCGAAATCTAGGGCTGATATAGAAGCTACGGCTAAGTCTGCACTGGAGTTGGTTGAGTCCTGGGGGGAAAGGAATCGTCTCTCCTTTTCCTCCGCAAAGTCATGTACAATGACTCTTAAGGGCAGATTCTTGCGACCACCTGTAATAAGGATGGGAAGCGACTCTATAAAAAGCGTAGAGTCGACTAAGGTATTGGACGTTACGCTAGATAATAGTCAGTCTTTCATTAAGCATGCGAAGGACATGGGAGACAGGGCCGGGAGATGCTTCGGTAAGATGTCGCGGGTGTCTGCGTCCTCCTGGGGCATTCGTTACCCGGCCCTTCGCGTTTTGTATAACGGAACATTTATTCCTATAGTAACTTATGCAGCGGCTGTCTGGGTCAATCGAGCAGGGAATTACACGGTGCGTACGTCACTGCTCAGATCACAGAGATCCTCACGTGTTTTGTTGACTAAGAGCTACAGGACGATCAGCACTGCGGCGCTTCCGGTGTTAGCCGGCGTCCTTCCGGCTGACCTGGAGGTGACGCGTGCTGGTAGGATTGATCTTGCGCGTACGGAAGCGAGAAATGGGGAGTTGAGCAGGCGTAAGCGCGAGATTTGTGTGGATGTCATGAATGTATGGCAAGAGAGATGGAAGAATGAGACGAATGGTAGGGAATTATTCTGCTTCTTCCCGGACGTGTCGGCGCGGCTCAATGCAAATTGGGTCGTGCCGGATTATCAAGTCTCGCAGATACTCAGTGGGCATGGATGTTTTCGAAAGAGACTGCATGACATGAAATTGGTTGAATCTGGTATGTGTGATTGCGGTGCTGCCTATGAGGATAGGCATCACGTGCTATGGGAGTGCGAGTTGTATGATGACTTGAGATTTAAGATGATGGACGGAATAGTACGCAGAGGGGTGGGTCCGGTTTACTACCCGGACCTCGTGGACGGTAAGGAGAGCTTTGGCCGGCTGCGGGAGTTTGCGCATGGTTGGCATGCGCGGAGGAGTGCGATGGAGAGGAATCAAGGATGGATTCTGCCCGGAACCGAAGGCGTTGTGTGTTCGTCCAGCCCAGAAAGGGAGAGTGACACTACGGGACAAGGAGAAGAATAAATAACTTGTAGAGAGTCAAGAAAGTGCACGCGGGAAAGAGCCCTGAGCAAGTACCGCGTGCACCTCTCGAGATTCGGCCCGTATAACCGTAAGGTTGGTGGGGCCATGGGAGGTGGAGGATGCAGGTGGCTCAGGACCGTGCTTTGTGGCATTCCTTGGGGGAGACCTATGTTCAGCAGTGGACTTGTGAAGGGCTGTAATGATGATGATTATGTTAGTTAATAGGCAGGATGACGGGTGTTTTTTCAAATAAATATCATATTTGTAAATAAAGTTTATAATTATTTTTAAAATTTGCATAACAATTTGAAACGGCTCACGATATACGTTTTAAATGAAAAAAGCCTATATTTTGCCGGTAACTAATAAATTAAATAATATAAATAACTTACAATTATATGTTTAAATAATAAGATTTATAAAATTATTTAAAAATCCTAACGTTAAAATTTTTAGTCTTTTCATTATTTCATTTAAAAAAGTGTAATAATTAAAATTTAAAAATAATAGATAATAGTGATATCTATCAATCGTTAAAAAAATTATATTTTATTGAACTGTCTACTTAAATTTTCAGACGTTTGATACTGTAGCAACCAGGCTAATCAACCCTAAACGGTAATAAATAATGTATACCCTGCTACTACCATAACGCAGAAAGCGAAGGTCTGAAGAAAACATTTATTTCCTAATTACCCCCGACTAATGAGATACTGCGGGCTGCATACTGGGACAGTGGTAGAGCCACGCGGCAGCTTTTGCTGTCGCACGGATGGGCCAGCTCGAACCGGGGTGGTACCACGACCTCACAGAATACCAGTGTGAAGTAGAGGTTTACCTCTGCGTTTCGCTTGGTGAGTGCAGGTGGCTGGAGGCCCTTTTACTGGAAATGAGGCATTCCATCTTAGTCTTCACGGGTGACAACGCATTTGCATTTTTATTTGTAATAGAGGATAGATGTAGATGTCTCTGGGCCGCAGCAACCACTTACCATCAGATGGATTGTGTGCTTGTTTGTCACCCTTATCCTATAAAAAAAAATATCGATGCGAGATAATTTGACGTATATATTGAACGTTCTAATATAGAAACAAGAAGCAGCCGCAAATATCATCAGCGCCGCATCGTCTTCACACGCCGGCTATCTTCATCAGTCCGTCGACCATTTTCGAGCCGTTTCTTCAACGCCGCAACTTCACTTCTTCTTGCTGTTCCGGAGATGTGTCCCACGTCGCCGCCGCTCGCCGATTACGCACGCGCGCCGGTTTGCACCAATTTTATAGCCCCGTCCAGCAACGCAGCTACGAGAAACTATCCACGAGTCTTACGCCGGCAAATGGAGTGCGACACATAATAGTTGTACATAATATTTTATTGATTAATCTTTATTGGTCAAACTGTATGAATTGTAATTGGCTAAGTAAATAAAAATTATTACTATTGGTAAACTAAGGACATCCCAGCCGGGCATATAAATATAGGCAGGGTTGACTGAATAAAAACACACCATTCGCCTGCACAAAGTAAGGCATATCAGAAAATAGTTTCATTTATTCGCCACTACACCACTCGGAGTCTGTTAATAGTGGACCCCATACACCACTATTACAATACTATATCTGTATGTAAACTGATTAAAACTGACCTGCCTGCAATTATTGCAGAATTTCATTAAATCGTTGTTTCGTCAAATGGTGTCATTTCACGAAATCATAATATTTATCACTGTTTGTTGACCATGTCATGATATAGCTTAGTCAAATTAATGAATAGAGATCGTTTAACACACAGTATGCAGTGTGCACAGTATCCAGTACTGTGTACACAAAACAGATTAAGAGAGAAGCTCTTTAGTTGAATATATTGAATGTCTGTCGGCATAGGTTTCATTTTACTAACTTCATATGTTATCACGTTATGTGATGTAAATAATTGAAAATTAAGTGCACTGTGAGATTTTATCTCTGTTTGATGGAATATTTCGTAGCATCGTTGGGTTTCTAATTACTAGGTAGATGTGGTCAAAAATCGTACAAAAGCTTTGTTTCAGTTTTTATGATTTTTATATAAACAATTATGAGAGTCGTGTAGCTCGCCGTGTGGTTTCATCATAGCACAGGACCAAACCCGTACGAGTCATTTGAGGACAAATTAAACTGTTATGAGATTTTTTTAGTGCTGACTTACCACGTATCCGTTGAAGTGGTGAAGAATAACTTCGTGGGCAAACCTAAATGTCTGAGTAGTAAAAAAGTCGTAGCAATGTAAAAACTATCAGAATCTATTTTATGGTGCCAATGATATGAATCAAATATCGCATATAAGACCATGAAATCATCATTATTTTTTTAACACTAAACCAACTTTGATTATGAATGAATGTACGTTAGAGAGGACATCTGTTTTCGACGCCTCGGCAGTCTTGAATGTACGGACCTGTCTATCCTATAGCTGCGCGTAGACAGCGACTACCATCCTCGCGTCTACGGGTGCCTCTATAGGTCCCATAGCGGTAATTCCGAAACAGACCAACTCATCGAGCACGTCCAAATGGCTACAGCTTTCTTGTTACAGCAGATCCCATCTGCAAAGGTCGTGATACTTTGCGATTTTAACGCCCAGCACGCCGAATGGCTCGGTTCACGTTCAACCGATCATGCGGGGAGATCTGCTTACAACATTGCCATGGCGTATGATCTTACACAGCTGGTTACTTTGCCTATGCAGATTCCAGATGTGGAGGATCATGCACCTTCCCTGTTGGACCTTCTGCTGAGCTTTCCGTCGATGCTCTTTAAGGCTCGTCAGGCCATTGTCTTGCCCGGAGTATGGCCACTCACACTAACGTCATGGTTGCATTCTGCAAGCTACCGTCGTGGTTACCACAATAGGTCGGCCGACTGGGATAGGATGCGGTCTTTTTTGCATCATACCCTTGGGGCAGGTTTTGCTTCTCTCCGGAAGATCCCAGCGTTGTTACTGATTCTGTTGCTGATGTGATACTTTAGGGTATGTAACTATTTATTCCCTTCTCTGCGGTGCCCATCGAAAGCAGATCCCAGCCATGGTTTAGTCGCTTCTGTAAAATAGCTCCATTCTATAAGCAAGAGTGCTACCGGGCGTAGGCTAACGCATCAATGTCTCGAGATGTAAACACCGGCGTTCTTAAAAAGTAGTACAATTCCGCTTCCATGTCTTTCAAAAGAGTCATTGCCAATGCAAGGTCTGAGCACATCGGCGGAATTGGCAAAAAGCTAGTTCACCTTCCTTCGGGAACCCGTGCATTCTGGACTTTTGCCAAGGCTGTCCAAGGGAACTTCTGTCAGCCATCTCTTCTACCTCTGCATTGAGTGAACGAGTCACTAGCCCATGCCTCAAAGGAGAAACACGATCTGTTAGGCTCTATCTTTGCGCCCAATTCGACTTTCACCGCTAAACATCAGGTGCGAGTGCTCCATGCAGGATACACAGCGCTCGGTTCACAAAGCACTCCTCTCCCTGGACGTCAGTAAGTCGAGTGGGCCTGATGGAGTGTTTTCTCATTGTCCTGAAGACGTGTGCGCCGCAGTTGGCACCGGTTTTAACGCGTCTTTTCCAGAACTCCTACTCCCAAGGCGTAGTCCCAAATTTATGGAAGACAGCTTTGGTCCACCCGATCCTTAAAAAAGACGATCGCTCAGACCCGTCCAACTACAGGCCTATCGCCATCACCTCCTTGTTCTCTAAACTAATGGAGTCCATTATAAACTGCCAGCTCATAAGGTACCTTGAGGATCACCAGCTGATTAGTGGCCGACAATACGATTTTGTCGGGGTCAATCACATGGTGATCTTCTGGTCTACCTGACTCAGATGGGCGGAGCCAGTAGCGTCCAAGGGGGAGGCATGGGCCGTTAGTTTCGACATAGCGAAGGCCTTAGATCGGATCTGGCACAAAGCGCTTCTTTCGAAGCTTCCTTCCTATATGCTTCCCGAGAAATTTTGCAATTGAATCACCAGTTTCACTGCTAATTGGAGCATCAAGGTCGTAGTAGACGGTGCATGCTCTCATTACAAGCCTAGGGTTATACAAGGCTGCGTGTTATTACCAACGCTGTTTCTTTTGTATATCAATGATAGGTTGCAAACTGGTAACATTCATTGCTATGCAGACGGCAGCACTAGTGATGCCTTATACACCGGCCGTGCCAATATTTCTTGGGAAAACGTCGCCCATTACAGGGACAAAGTTGTGTCTGAAGTCAAGTCTTTGCTGAACAAAGTCTCGGATTGGGGGCAACTAAATCTAGTACAGTTCAATCCTCAGAATACACATGTTTACGCGTTTACCGCTCAAAAGAATACTTTTGTCCTATCTCCACAGTTCTACCTCAACTAGCATCCTCGGCGTCGACATATCGAATAGTGTGCAGTTTCGTGGAAGTTGGAAGGGAAGGCCAAATTGGCCCCTAAAAAGCTTGGCGTGCTCAGCATAGCAAGACAGTCTTTCATTCTGGCACATCGCTTGCAACTTTACAAAGAACTATACAAAAGGAATACTGTTCTCATCTCTGGACCGGGACAACCCAATACCAGCTCCTTCCACTTGACCGCGTCCAGCGCAGAGCAGTTCGAATCATCGACGACCGAGTTCTTTCTGATCGGCTCGATTCACTGGCGTTGTGTAGGGATGTTGCATCTCTTTGCATTTTCTATATCTGCCACGGGGAGTGCTCTGAGGAAATGTTCGGATTAATTCCAGCCACCAAATTTCACGAACGCACATCGCGTCAAAATTTACGATACGATCCTCACCATCTGGATGTTTGGCGGTCCACCACTGTGCATTTTACTAGGAGTTTTCTTCCTCGTACAACTTCTCTGTGGAATTTTTTACCACCAGCGATTTTTCCGGACCGATACGACTTAAGGACTTTCAAGAAAAGAGCTCATACAAAAACCTTTACTAGTAAGTATAAAAAAGTTGGATGTAAAACGTTGACATTAAAATTAATTAGAATTTCCACATAGAATCATGACACGTATCAGGGGTTAAGCTTGATCTATTGCAAATTGGAACTGTCCGGATAACAGAAACAGGCCGACAGTAAATAAGCTTTGACAGGATATAATAAGATATAAGATGGTACAATTTGGCGAGCTAATAATTTTAATACGTAATCTCCTAATCCTAAAATCCTATCTAAACACCAATAATGAGATTACCAATCCGCCCAACATACGTCACTGTTGCAACTTAAAGCATATAGTTAACTTCACCACTTCCAAATTATTTACTGCCCAGTTGGTCTTGTGTTTTGTGCGCGACTACTAATCATGAGGTCCCGGGTCCGAATCCCGTGGTGGGCCAAAAGAAATAATTTATTAATAATAAAAGACAATAATAGAGTTTTTATATCAAGAAATTCTCAGTACCAGTCCAAAGTGAGGAAGTTGGTGGTGTTTAACCCCCGAGTCTCGGAAAGCACGTAAAGCCATTGACTTGCCTGATCTCTCCGGTCCTATCGGTTTGCCGTCCCATCAGACTTGCTTGCACATACACTCGGGCACTATAATCCTGTCCTACGTAGATGGCTAGTATTAGTTTAAACTGGCAAATCGGTCTGGAGGACATTACTAAATTATTACGTTATATTATTTTAAATAGCATAAAATAATATTCCATAGTTAAAAGGTTTTCCAGCTGCAACATACAAGATGTTGATGGATGCACGTGGCTTAGGATCGTAAATTGTAGCAATCTACAGAAGGAAGGAGGAATCTAATATTAAATATTTCAAAGTTTTGTGTAGTCCAACACTCACTAGAGAACCGCGGTGGACTGATTGCTGCACGTGTGAAATCAAGGCCCTGTAGGAAGGCGCATCTGGGTTTCGCCGCGGCTTGCTTGACGAGACGACTAGGGAGAAAAATTGTCTACTTCGTCTATTGATGAGGGGCCGCAAACTGCTACGGGTGTGTACATACGCACACGTCTTCGTGAACCCTGTCTGTATGAAGGTGCAACACCAAGGGACTTTAATCGGTTCAAGTCTAAAAATCCGCTCTAGCTCTCATACGACGGTATGCGAAGGTATTACCCCATAATAAAATGTCTGGTAATTGCCCCTAAAGTTTTTGATTAAAGACGAGGACAGCTGTATGTATCGTCATTAATGCCGCATGAAAAATGCGCAAGAATAAAATGTACTATCAGCTATATTAAAAATGGCAATACGCCGGATGAGGTCGCAGTAACAGAGAAGCTTCTGAAAACAAGTTGAGAACCGGTTCATAAATATCTCCAGAAACTATTTAAATTTGTCCTATACGGCGATACTTCAGCAGAAGCGTAGAGCCTAAGTATGGTTTGCCAGCTCTTCAGGAAAGGCGACAGCAATCTTGAAAATACTACAGACCGATTTTCCTTCTGAGTTACGTTTCACATGCTGTTTTTGACAATTTAATCGCACGTAGATTTGACCACTTCCAGCCCCCGTAAACAAGCAAGCTTTCGAAAAGCCTTATATGTACCTTATATTATACATTATATAATATTACGATATGTATGCAAATTTTAGCACAACTTTTACGAAATACCGAAGATTACAAACTGCTGTTTTTCTTGCGTAAGTGGTTCATTATAATGACTAAAATTAAGAAACTGCGGTTGCTTGTGTCCCCCCCCCCCCCCCCCCCCCCAATCTTTGTGGGAGACCTATCTTTAGCAGTGAACTTTAGTAGGCTGTAACTGTAACGGTACTCGTAAGTGGACGAAAAGCATATCATCATTTCATTTCATCATTACAGCCCTTCACAAGTCCACTGCTGAACATAGGCCTCCCCCAAAGAATGCCACAAAGCACGGTCCTGAGCCACCTGCATCCATCGACTTCCTGCATGTCTTACCAGGTCGTCACTCCATCTCGTGGGGGGACGCCCTACACTTCGCCTACCGGTACGAGGCTGCCACTCGAGAACCTTTCTTCCCCATCGGTTGTCGGTTCTTCGAGCTATATGGCCGGCCCACTGCCACTTCAGCTTACTAATCCGTTGGGCTATGTCGGTTATTCTGGTTCTACTGCGGATATCCTCATTCCTAAAATTATCACGCAGAGATATCAGACTCCGAGCATAGCCCTCTCCATAGCTCGCTGAGCGACCTTCAGCTTCCTCATACGACCCTTCACTGCTGGTCGTATGAGGAAGCTGAAGGTCGCTCAGCGAGCTATGGAGAGGGCTATGCTTGGAGTTTCTCTGCGTGATAAACTTAGAAATGAGGATATCCGCAGTAGAACCAGAGTGACCTTGAGCTTCCTCATAAGGCCAGCAGTGAAGGACCGCGTCTCAGTTCCGTAAGTCATCACTGGCAACACGCACTGGTTGTACAATTTTGTTTTAAGGTTTTGAGGTATTTCTGACAAGAAGATGTGTCGTAGCTTCCCGAACGCTGCCCAGCCGAGTTGAATCCGTCGATTGACCTCTCGGTCGAAGTTGGACTTACCTAATCGGACTATTTGTCCCAGGTAAACATACTCGTCAACAACTTCGAGCTTAGTGCTCCCAACAACTACCGGCATAGGTGTGACATGGACATTAAACATAATCTTTGTTTTGTCCATGTTCATCTTAAGACCTATCCGTTGGAAGACACTATTGAGGTCATTGAGCAAAGTGCTTAGTTCCTCCAGCGGTTCTGCCATGAGGACTATATCGTCGGCAAATCGAAGGTGAGTGATGTACTCGCCATTGATGTTAATACCGTATCCTTTCCAGTCCAGAAGCTTGAAAACGTCTTCCAATGCAGCGGTGAAGAGTTTCGGGGATATAACGTCACCCTGTCTTACACCTCTCTGCAATTGGATAGCTTTCGTACTCTGGTTCTGTACTCGGATAGCCATCGTAGCTCTACTGTACAAACACTTCAGCACTTCGATATACCGACAGTCAACTTGGCACCGCTGAAAGGACTGCAGCACCGCCCAAATTTCGACGGAAGAATTTGCCGTGTAGTGGCGGTCAAGAATATCCACTACCCCATATCCTCCAGTGGGTGTCGTAAAAGGCGACAAAGGGAAACAGGCGGGAGATGGGCAGCAGCATCTTCCTGATAATAGCCAAAATTACAATAAAAAAACTGCGGTTGCCAACCCGCTCGCCAAGCGTGGCAACTATGGCAAATACCCCCTATGAATGAATGTAACAAAGAGACGGGCCCCCAGTCCCCGGCGGCCCCGCTATTCCTGGCTACGGTGGCGACCATGGTAACGGCGGGGCAGGGGGTGCTAAGAATCTCCGGTGGAGGTTCGGTTGCCACCTACGACGACTCGACCTGGCAACGTACAACGCACGCACCCTGAGGACTGACGAGAAGATCGCGGAGCTGGAAGAAGAGATAGACAAGTTGCGCTGGCATATTATAGGATTATCCGAAGTCCGAAGAGAGGGGGAGGACACGGTTATCCTCGAATCCGGCAACTTGCTCTATCACCGGGAGGGCGACCATCTGTCCCAAGGAGGTGTCGGATTTATCGTCCACAAGTCTCTCGTTAACAACGTTGTAAAGATCGGGAGTGTGTCGACGAGGGTTGCGTACCTTATACTCAGAATCACCAAACGGTATTCGCTGAAGGTCATACAGGTTTACGCACCAACCTCGGCACACTCCGATGAGGAGGTGGAGGAAATGTATGAGGATATCTCTAGAGCCATGCATTCCTCCAAAACCCAATATACGGTGTTAATGGGAGACTTCAATGCAAAACTAGGCACAAGAGAGAACGGTGAGCTGAAAGTAGGGAAATTTGGAATAGGGCAACGGAACCCAAGGGGCCAGCAGCTGGCCGACTTCATGGAGAAAGAGGGACTCTTTATGATGAACTCTTTCTTCAAGAAGCGGCCCCACAGGAAGTGGACCTGGTCGAGCCCTGACGGTTTGACAAAAAATGAGATTGACTTCATTATGGCGACCAGACGACAACTGTTCAGTGATGTCTCCGTGATCGCGAGGTTGAAAACCGGCAGCGATCACCGAATGGTTAGAGGCACACTGAACCTAAATGTTAAGTTGGAGAGGTTTCGTCTGATGAAGTCAACGCTCCGTCCCCCTCGTGCTCTAATCCAAAGTCCCGAAACCTTTCAGCTCGAGTTACAAAACCGTTTTACGTGCCTAGAAGACTGCAATGAAGTGGACGATATGAATGACAAGCTCGTGGAAACTGTCCATGAGGTCGAAGCTAAGTTCTGCAAGACCCGCCACAGAAGAACACAAAATATCTCCAAATCACACTCTTAATCTCATGGCTGTTAGACGGGAGATGAAGCTACATTCTTCAACAGATTTGACAGCATACAGGCAACTGAACAGCCAGATCTCCAAATGCATGCGGCGAGACTTACGCAACTTCAATACAGCTCGTATTGAAGAAGCGATCGAGCGGAACCAAGGCTCCAAAGTCTTTGCCAGAGATCTGTCTGCCAGAAAGAGCCAACTGTCAAAGCTGAAGACCGAATGTGGCAGCATCGTTTCCGGGGCACCTGAGATTTTGAGTGAGATTGAGAGGTTCTATGGGCAGCTGTACACGTCATCGTTGGAGCCACACGCAAGTGTGAGTAACGATCCAAGAGCGAGTCTCATCCGACACTATTCCGAAGATATCCCGGACGTCAGTCTGAGCGAGATTAGAATGGCTCTCCAGCACCTTAAAAAAGGTAAGGCCCTAGGCGAGGATGGAATTACAGCGGAGCTTCTGAAAGCGGGTGGAAGACCGGTACTTGAAGTCCTTCAGAAGCTCTTTAATTCCGTCCTCCATGGTGGCATTACACCGGAGGCGTGGAGCAGAAGTGCGGTGGTCTTGTTCTTCAAGAAAAGTGACAACGCTCTCTTGAAGAACTACAGACCGATTTCCCTTCTGAGCCGCGTCTACGTGCTGTTTTCGAGAGTCATTACGAATCGTCTCGCGCGCAGACTTGACGACTTCCAGCCTCCCGAACAAGCCGGTTTCCGAAAGGGCTTTAGCACCATAGACCACATACATACCCTACGGCAAATTGTACAGAAGTCCGAAGAGTACAATTTGCCACTATGTCTGGCGTATGTGGACTATGAGAAAGCCTTTGATTCCGTCGAAAAGCATATAATTGCATCGAAATTTAGGTAGTGCTGCAGTCTTAAGTGTATCAGATTATCTGTCGGCATGTCGAGAGTTGTAAAGTTTTTGTAGATTTTACGTATGTAGTACTTACTCTATATTATCAGGTAAAGCTACGAGGTGTACACAGCGTTCGCAGGACAGCATTCGTAAAGTTAAGACACATCTTCTCATCCACATATACAACAAGTGTGTTTCACTAGTGATGACTAATAGATCGCTAGAAACCTTCTAATACTGAAAGAAATATATTATATTATAATCTATTCTACTGTCTAAATAACCTATCTAAATCTATATGTTATTTCATACAACCGGTGATTTTTCCAGACCGATACAACTTGGGGACATTCAATAAAATAGCTCACTTTTTTCCAAAAGGCAGAAAACGCATCTGCAATTTCCCTAGTGGTACAGATGTTCATGGGCGGCGGTAATCACTTACCATCAGGTGAGCCACATGCTCGTTTGTCACTTCTTCAATAAAAAAAAAACTACTATTTTTCTTTATGGTGCATGAATTTATTTGAAATTAGAAAATAAAAAAATACGGTCTATTTTGTATGTATAATGCTTAAAATGCATTAGCGTAATATGCCAATGTCTCACTAATAAGATTTTATCATCGGAAACTAAGAAGCTGTTATTTTTATCCAATGGCTAAATAAATATCTTCTTTTTTTTATAGGAGAGGGGGCAAACGAGCATGTGGCTCACCTAATGGTAAGTGACTACCGCCGCCCATGAACAATCGCAACACCAGGGGAATTGTAGATGCGTTGCCGGCCTTTTAAAAAGGAGTAGGCTCTTTTATGGAAGATCCCTAAGTCGTATCGATCCGGAAAAGTCACTGGTGGCTATCGATTCCACAAGGAAGTTGTGCGAGGAAGAAAACATCTTCTAAATCGCAAAGTAGTGGGCCGCCAATCATCCAGGTGGTATGGATGGTATCGCAAGTTTTGTCGCGATGTGCGAAGGTGAAATTTAGCGGCTGGGATTAGTCCGAACAATTCCTCAGATCACTCCCCGTGGTAAATGCGATAAAATACGCAAAGAGATGCATCATCTCTACGAAGTGCCAGTGTATCGAGCCGATCAGAAAGAACTCAGTCGTCGACGATTCGAACCGTTCTGCACTGGATGCGGTCAAGTGGAAGGAGCTGGCACTACGGTGCCCCGACCCAGAGATGAAGAACAGTATTCCATGTGAGGCCGGATTTGCGCTTTGTAATGTTGCAAGCGATGTGCCGGCATGAAATACCGTCTCGCTCTGCTGAGCACGCCAAGTTTTTTAGAGGCCAATTTGGCCTTCCCTTCCAAGTGATCACGAGAGCACACTATTCAATATCTCGTCGCTGAGGATTCCGATGCTAGCTGAGGCAGCTGCCTTGAAACTGGGGAGATACGACAAAGGGGTTCTTTTTAGCGCTAAACGCGCAAACTTGTGCCTTCTGGGGATAGAACTGGACTAGATTTAGTCGCCCCCAATCCGAGACTTTGTTCAGCAAGGACTCGACTGCAGACACAAGTTTGTCCCGGTAATCGGCGACATTTTCCCGAGAAATATGGGCACGGCCGGTATATAAGGCATTACCGGTGCTGTCGTCCGCATAGCAATTAATGTTACTAGTTTGCAACATATCATTGATATGCAGTAGAAACAGCGTTGGTTAACACGCAGCCTTGTGGAACATTAGATTTGATAGGCTGGAAATCAGAGCATGCACCATCTACTACGACCTTGATGCTCCGATCAGCAAGGAAACTGGTGATCCATTTGCACAATTTCTCGGGAAGCCCATAGGAAGGTAGCTTCGAAAGAAGCGCTTTGTGCCAGACCCGATCGACGGCCTTCGCTATGTCCAAACTAACGGCCAATGCCTCCCCCTTGAACTCTACTGCCTCCGCCCATTTATGAGTCAGGTAGACCATAAGATCACCAGCTCATTCACCCCGACGAAAACTGTACTGGCGGTCACTCAAGGTACCTCATGAACTGGCAGTTTATAATAGATTCCATTACTTTGGCGAACAAGGAGGTTATGGCGATAGGCCTGTTGTTGGACGGGTCTGAGCGGTTGCCTTTTTTAGGGATCGGGTAGACCAAAGCTGTCTTCCATGAATTCGGGACTACGCCTTGGGAGTAGGAGTACCGGAAAAGACGCGTTAAAACCGGTGCCAACTCCGGAGCATGCGTTTTCAGCACAATGGGAGGGACTCCATCAGGCCCACTCGACTTGCTGACGCCCAGAGAGAAGAGTGCTTTACGAACCGAGCGCTGTGTAAACCGCACATCTGGCATGGAGCACTCACATCGCGGGATGGTCGGCGGTGTGTTCCCCCGTCATCTAGAGTCGAGTTAGACGCAAAGAGAGAGCTTAATAGATCAGCTTACTCCTTTAAGGCATGGGCCAGTGAGTCGTCCTCTCTGTGCAAAGATGGAAAAAATGGCTGACAGAAGTTCCCTTGGACAGCCTTCGCGAGAGACCAGAATGCACGGGTTCCCGAAAGAAGGTGAACTAGCTTCTCGCCAATTCTGCCGATATGCTCAGAGCTTGCCTTGGCAATGACGCTTTTGAAGGACCTGGAGGTGGAGTTGTACTTCTTTTTAAGTGCGCTGGTGTTTACATCCCGAGACATTGATGCGTCAGCCCATGCCCGGTAGCACTCCTGCTTATAGCGTGATGCTATTTTACAGGAGCGACCAAATCATGGCTGGGATCTGCCTCTGGAATAAAAAGTTCCATATTCTGAAGTACCAAATCAGCAACAGAATCGGCAACAACGCTGGGATCTTCCGGCGAGAAGCAAACCCGTGCCCAAGGGTAGGATGCAAAAAAGACCGCATCCTATCACAATCAGCTGACCTATAGAGCCAAACACGGCGGCAGCAGCAGCAGCTGCAGATCGCAACTGCGATTGGAGCGTGAGTGGCACCGTACTCTGGATCAGACAATGGTCCGAAGAGCCCAGAGGGGCATCGACGGAGATCTGATATCCGTCCGGATGAGAGTTCAGCAGAAGGTCCAACAGGGAAGGTACATGATCCTCCACATCTGGGATCCGCGTAGGCGAAGTAACCATTTGTGTTAGACCATTTGCCAAGGCAAAGTCATAGATATGATCGATTGAACAGGAACCAAGCCATTCAGCGTGGTGGGCGTTAAAATCACCGAGTATCACGATTTCTGCGGATGGGACCTGTTGTAGCACGGAGTCTGCAGCCATTTGGACGTGGTCGATGAGTAGGTCTGTGTCGGCATTACCGCTGTGGGACATATAGAAGCACCGGTAGACGCGGGTATGGTCGTCGCTGTCTACGCACAGCCATAGGATGGACAGATCCTTACCTTCAAGACTGCCGAGGCGTCGAAAACAGATGTCCTCTCTGACGTATACGCAAACCCCAGCCGAGGCACAAAGGAGTATTCTAATTTGTACCCCGGGCAGGAGAGATATGAAATATCAGCCGGAGAGGACACCTGAGTCTCGGTTTAAAAGAGCAAGGCCGGCTTCGCCGTCTCTAGATGGTAATATATATGGTGGATGGTAATATCTAGATGGTCTAGATGGAATAAAATCCCCTGATGTTGCAAAAATTCACGGATAGCGTGACAGGGGTCGCCTTGGTCTTATTGGTGCGTTTACCCCGAGCAGTTTTAGTCGCGAGCGGAATTATGCCCGCCTGCCCGAATTTAATGACTTTTTCTTAGACAAATTTCAACAAAATCTGTAACTACGTCTATAACAATATCCTATTAATTTTTCGTCTTCGATATTCGAAAGTTGAATCAAGTATCCTCTTTTCATTTGCATGTAACAGGGCATCCCATTCGTCAACGAAGACACTGCAGAATTTATTTTACAGTTTTCTCAGTTACGACTATCAGAATTATTTTATTCCTTGTGTGCAAGTTACGACTGACAACTTCGTTCTTAAACTTCACTCTTCTGGTTTATCTTCTTTATGATTGCGTGTTTACGGCGAGCTCATTTTTTATAAACAGGGTTAATTTTTATAATTTTACCAAAATGCCCTCAAACCGAAATTTCATTTCTTTAAACAGCTTATGTTCTACGACTTTTTTGAAACCCAACAATTTTCAAGACAATCCTTGTTAATTTCTATTTAAATATTAGTTTTCGACCTAGGTAGAAAACTTTTGGCGAAACTTATAGAGTGAGGATGCGTCGTGCTTCGCATACAGGGGTGGGCGCAGGTTAGTTACTAACAAAACAGCATATAAAATTGCGTTTTAAAATTGCAACTAACAAAATAGCTTGGTTTTATTATGACGCCACGCCACACGTCTGGCAGGGCTGTCTACTAAAGCCTTTCCTTTAATGTCCTACCCCGCTGCAGCTTCTAGATCACTTAAGGAAAGTTTTTATAGAGCACATTAATATTCATAAAACGTCTAATATTAATACACCCCGTTTTTTTTCAATCTTTATATTCAAAACAGATCTCAACAAATCAAATTTATCTTAGTGATTTTTTTTTCATTCATTCAATACAGCCTGTGTGAGTAAATATAAGCCTCCACATTAATTGCTCCATAAGTGGAATATTTTCCATAGTTGCTACGCTTGTCAGGCGGGTTGTCAACTGTAGTTTTTTTTTTTTGTAGTGTATTAGGGAGATTCTGTTGTCCATCTCCTGTTTTGTTTCCCTCTGTTGTCTCTTTTGACACTCACGAGATAATATGGAGTAGTGGATATTATTACACCGACATAGACACTACTACCATAGTGTGACTACTCGGTAGTGACGGTATAAGCATATCTAATTTTTAATTTAATCATATTACAAAGATTTAATATTATTACATAATTTTATAATAATACATAAATTAAAATCATTTTCTTTATTTAGTCCCCCTTTTCTTTATACAATATAAATTAACTTTATTTACACTCGTAGAAATTACAAATAAAAAATTAAAAGAAGACGAGTGTTTAATTAATTACGTTATAAAATATTTGCAACAGCGCGAGTCGTGCTTGAAACTTGAACATTAAAGTTTTTGTTTGTAGAGAGACAAGTACCAGCGTTGATCTACTTTCATTAAAGAGAAGTTCAAATCAGTAGTAGTATAACGTAAGTATTTACTGACCTAAATAAATTTATCAAGGAGGCTGGAGGTATTAACTCCATGTCACCCCACGAGTGTCATAAGAGGTGACGTTTTTATAAAATTAAAATGCTAAATAAACTTACCGTGCACCTAAGAAGTGACTACTGCAGCTTATAGACTTCTGAAACCACTTGAAACAAAGAAAGTTACGACTGCGTTGTCAACTTCTGAAGACTGAGGTGGAATACTTCAGAGCCTGTAAGTATACAGGCTCTCTTTAACGCACGGAATAAAACAGTGCAAGCACTGCTGTCTAGCAGCAGAAAAAGGTGAGAGGGTTGTACCTGCCCAGATAGACACCTAGGCCGAAAAACATCTTACCCTTTAGAAGAGGTGGTTTAACTATTTCTAATTTACAGTAGATGTAAAATTTCCAGACAATGGGACGCACCGACAAAACGTGTGAGACGTCTGGCACAGCGATCACCAACACCTCTGCCAAGCATGGCGGTAATGGCTAAATCTTTCTTACAGTGGGCGAGTCCACCAGTAGACCACCAGTAGGCACTCGACGAGTTGACGGTGATGACAAAATAAATTACTTCTTACATTACATTGTCAATCAGTCATCAGTGGCGACTAAAAAGTGTAAATAGTACACAGGGTTATTTTTTAAAGGGTAGCCAAATTTTTAACTTAAGTTCAAATATATAAAAAAATGATATACCGTTATTGCTTTTGAAAATACGAGTAAATAAGCCTTTTATTTTTATTTGAAATTATCCCAAATTAAATGTGATTTATGGGCAACAACGTTTTTGCCACCGATCGACCCTCACTAATTTGTGCATGCGCAGTAAAATCAGGTAAAATAATGCATTACGAGTACCATACATTTTCAATTTAAAAGGTAAAAAGGACAGAATGTTTACGATTATTTTTAACTAATTTTTCTTCACCAGTCGCCTATATTACTTATTATGGACCTTCTCTGGAAATTTGACCGGTAATTGCAAAGTAACCCTGTATGATAATACAATTGTTTATACCATTTTTATAGAGACTATTAATCCCTGGCGTGGGGTCCACGCGCGGTTAAGTTTCTAAAGGAACTGTTACGGCCCTCAGTTGCCCCGAAAGAAGTCGACTGGACTAGGGCCCGTGAGTAGCCCACTCGACGGGCAACCAGAGGGTTCGGGCCCAAATGGCCTATGGATAATTATTATGTAATGGCTGGATAAACAAACACAAGCTTACCGAGCTCCGGAGGTAGGGTCGACCACCAGGTACCGTCAGTGGTAATTTGGTGGGTGTAAGTGGTGTGAGAAACTGTGTAAATGTAACCTGACGTCACCGATGTAATCGGGCAGCAGATCCACATGCGCAACGTCACTTAGCACAATATTATAATCGAAGACGAACGCGATCTCCTCTCGGGTCACAAATTTTTAGCGTTCTAACCGACAAAAGAAAATGTCTTCGTACAATAATAAAATGCCACACAAGCAACTCATCGACGCAAATTAATGGCAATCGAAGTAAAGTTAATCACTCAAAACTCAAGAAAAGCCTCGTTGTCACGTAAATGCACGAAAAAGATAACGCAATAAGAGGCAGTGGTCACGCGACCTAACGATTCGAGCGTAACTTGAATACACTTCCGAACATGGCCGCCGCTGGCAAACGACTGGCTGCTGGTCCAAGCCGTCAAAACCGGATTATCGCCCACGCGTCAGGCGACCGAGACGAGCGCCCCGAATGCAAGATTCAAATGTTAAGATTTGGCCCAAACAGGAACTACATACGCATTTACTCATTGCCGCTCGTGAAAAAGAGGTCTAGTTCTTTTCTCGCCCAAACGCTAAGTGTAATCAGCGAAAAAACACTTGACACTTCTTGACACTATAATTATAGAATATGGGTGAAAAACGAGAATAAAGTCCACATAATCGTAACTGGATGTTGTGGCACATAAACATCTACATGTGTCCTTGATTAAGATTCAAAATGTAGATTCGTTGTCACCCTTGAGGACTAAGATGAAATGCCTGTTTTCCATTAAAAACTATTTCCGGTTCTCTACACTCATCATACGAAACACGGCAGCATCAAGCTGCTATTTAACGCTGGTATTATGTGTGTAGCTTCTTTAAATTAAAAAAAATATTTTGAAAACATAAATATGAATTACTTAAATGTCAATTCAATAGCATTCTTAAAAATGAAGTAAAGATTCCATTAAATATATATAAATCAAGCTTATATTTCAGTTTATTCGACTTAATTATTATAATAATTTTCATTTCAGCCCCACCCACAGCACAATATAGGATAGTGGATTCTATTACGCCGCCACTACATGGCATTACAATAATTGCTTAATACCAATTACAAATAGCTGGCTCGGCAATGGAATGGCCAAGCAATAAACTACGGCGCTGCGGGTTCGAATTCCGCACGGAACGAATCAAGTATATAACAAAAAATTAATTGTATAAATAATAATATTTAACAAAAAAATTTACACGTGGTAGAGCCATGTTGCAGCTATATTATTAGTAGTATAGTTGTAGCACGATTGAGTCGGCTCGACCGGGAAATGACCACGCTCTCACAGAATACCAGCGTAAAATACCAGCTTAGCACTGCTGTGGTTCGTATGGTGATTGTAGAGAACCGGAGACCCATTTTACTGGCAAAGAGGCATTCCATTTTAGTCCTCACGGGTGACGACGCATCTGCATTTTGATTCTTTATTGAGGATAAATGTGGATGTCTATGGGTCACAGCAACTACTTACCATCAGGTGGACTGTGTGCTCGTTTGTCACACTATCCTATAAAAAGAATTGTCCCGAATCTGATTTGTTGGTCCTTTTGCTTTCATAAGTACTTAAAGCGCCTACACAAAATAGGAACAAAGCTCTAGTATTGGGATGACGTTCTTAAAATTAAAAGAAAATGCTTATAATACTATTTAAGTGGTAATCTCGGTTATATAAAAATCTTGCTCTCCGTTAGTCGCGCTAAAACTCGAAAAGGACACGAACGATTTGATAAAAAAAAATTTTGAGTGTTGAATGTTTCAGTTCCCTGAATGTTTCAGATTTACAATTACACCCGGTAGGACACGTGAGAAGCCAAGGCAGATCGCTAGTAAGGAATAAATTACATTTCTCTTACGTCATTACAGGGAACTGACTTGCAAATATTACTTTATTAGTTTTTTTTTTTTTTTTTATAGGATAAGGGTGACAAACGAGCACACAGTCCACCTGATGGTAAGTGGTTGCTGCGGCCCATAGACATCTACATCTATCCTCGTTTGCGAATCAAAATGCAGATGCGTTGTCACCCGTGAGGACTAAGATGGAATGCCTCATTTCCAGTAAAAAGGGCCTCCGGCCACCTGCACTCACCAAGCGAAACGCAGAGGTAAACCTCTACTTCACGCTGGTTTTCTGTGAGGTCGTGGTACCACCCCGGTTCGAGCCGGCCCATCCGTGCGACAGTAAAAGTTGCCGCATGGCTCTACCACTGTTAAGATTGTTAGTATAAGAATTTCTTGAATCTTTTGTTGGTTGTTATTAATCGACTTCAAAAAAATCGGCCCAGTGCGAATCGGACTCGCTCATGAAGGGTTCCGTAGCAGCAAGTAACATAATACAAAAGTTCCTCTAGTTCTTTGTAACTTAGATCGATGTTTTAATAATAGTGTATATTTTTTATTTTTATATTTGAGTTGATTGAATGAAAGGTAAATTGAGGTTTACGGTTTATGACGTATTAAAAAAACTACTTACTAGATCTCGTTGAAAACAATTTTCTGTGGAAGTTTACATCGTAATGTACATCACATATTTTCTTTTAATTTTATCATTCTCTTATTTTAGAAGTTACGGGGGGGACATACATTTTACCACTTTGGAAGTGTCTCTCGCGCAAACTATTCAGTTTAGAAAAAAATGATATAAGATAGAAACCTGAATATCATTTTTGAAGATCTATCCATAGATACCCCACACGTATGGTTTTTATGAAAAATTTTTTTGAGTTTCGGTTCTAAGTATGGGGAACCCCCAAAATTTATTGTTTTTTTTTTCTATTTTTGTGTGAAAATCTTAATGCGGTTCACAGAACACATCTCCTTACCAAGTTTCAACAGCATTGTTCTTATAGTTTCGGAAAAAAGTGGCTGTGACATATGGACGAACAGACCCACAGACATGACGAATCCATAAGGGTTCCGTTTTTTGCCATTTGGCTACGGAACCCTAAAAAGGAGGAGGTTGTCAATTCAACTACGTTTTTTTATATGTTTGCTACGTGATATCTTCGTCATGCGAACCAATGTTAATGATTTTTCTATTAAATAGTTATTACTTAGTTAGCGAAATAGTACTTTAGGAGTGGTTCCTTATAAATTTTGAGAAAAAATAATAAAATTACTAAAATAGCTGTTCCATTGAGCTTGGGATATTTCTAAGACCACTCCACAGAACTAAAACAAAATTTAAAAGAACTAAAAATAATAAAATATTTTTTATATTAGTTTCTTTACGATTGTGATATTTAGAAGCTATTATGTGGAATTAATAATATATAATGTATGTGGTCAAGCAGTGGTTTACAATAAGTTAAAAAAAATCTATTGAGTTTTTTAAAGTCTGCATTTTTACTTTTTATTAAAATTTGATTTGATTTATAGCATCTATAATATTACTCCTATTACAATGAATTAGTCTAAGTTAAACTTGATAGGCGCTATAAAGTTTATGGTGCTAATAACTTAATGGACTGCGATAAATCCTCATAAAACGTATCGATATATTGAGCAAAAACATTTGAATACTTCATCATTTCATCATTACAGCCCTTCACAAGTCCACTGCTGAACATAGGCCTCCCCCAAACAATGCCACGGTCCTGAGCCACCTGCATCCATTGACTTCCTGCATATCTTACCAGGTCGTCACTCCATCTAATGGGGGGACGCCCTACACTTCGCCTGTTGGTACGAGACTGCCACTCAAGAACCTTTTTTCCCCATCCGTAGTACGGTTCTTCGAGCTATATGGCCGGCCCATTGACACTTCAGCTTACTAATCTGTTGGGCTATGTCGGTCACTCTGGTTCTACTGCGGATATCCTCATTTCTAAGTTTATCACGCAGAGAAACTCCAAGCATAGCCCTCTCCATAGCTCGCTGAGCGACCTTGAGCTTCCTCATCCGGCCAGCAGTGAAGGACCACGTCTCAGTTCCATATGTCAACACGCACTGGTTGTACAGTCTGTACAGTTTTAATACTTATCGTGCTATTAAATTGTTATTAATAATTCTAGAAAGAGTTTCTTTATAAGACACACCAAAACACATAGCACGCTTTCCACCAGGACATCCAACTTCACCTACGCAACGGATGTCCCCATGTCCAATGCGAAAAGGCCATGCAGCCGCTCGAGCGCTCAGTAACACTAGCCTTCCAGCGGCGGATCTGGTCTACGGTTCCGCCGCCGACCAAGATTTGCCCTCGTAGGGTACGAAGAGGGGCGTCTCGCAATACAGTCACTCCTCTCCCCCGCATCAATGGTACGGCCCGCCAGAGCCGCGAAGGATATGGCAAGTGCCGCATCGCCACACCAACACTCATCTTCTCCCGCGACTCCATCTTAGGGGGATCATTCGTAGGGGGAGAGGACACCCTTGTCGCCGCAGCCCACCAACGCACATCCGATGTGAAGAAAGAAAGGTTACTCGTCTACTCTTTCTGGAAATCTATGAGGAAGGTCTATTATGTACAACAGTAAAATTGTGTTGACATATACGAGTAGATATAATAATGATAACGTTACCGAATTCAACTTATAATACTAATGATTGATCGTCATTTAATATTTAGCCTTTATGTAATACCGGATATAATATTATCATTTCGTATTTTTTACGCTGACTAATCTAATTGAATTTATCGTTTAACTCCTAAGTGGAGACGTAAAAATAATATTAAAAGTTTCTCAATTTCGTACGCCGACAAATTCATTGCCATGTTTATTTGACAGGTCAAACAAAAACTTCTGTCCCAGTTTATTTTTCGTGGTCGTTGTTTTATTAACCTTCGTCAAGTTTACATTATTATGGATCAAAGAAATAACTGAGCCAAGAAATGAAATTGCCGTGTGGTAAATTTCAGTCCTTCACTAGTCCACTGTTGAACATAGGCCTTGTACATTGTTGTTATGCCACAGAGCACGGTCCTGCCACCAGCATCCATTGACTTCCTGCACGTCTTACCAGGTTGTCACTCCATCTAGTGGGGATTGCCCTACACTTCATCTACCAGTAGGAGGCTGCCACTCGAGAACCTTTTTTCCTGCCGTGTGGTTGCGGCGTAAGTATACCCACCGCTCCATTGCGTCCCGTGAAGGTCGTGTCAATTATGTGAAATGCCAGGAAAGACGTTTCTGAATGTTGTGGAGCCATGCTGCAGCTGTTTTATGGTTGCAAGAAGTATAGGTCGGACAAGCTAGACCGGAGAAAACCTACGCTCTCACAGAATACCGACGTTAAATAGCAGCTTAATGCTGCTGTGTTTCGTATGGTTTAATACGTAGTAGAGCCATGCTGCAGCTGTGTCATGGTTGTAGCATGAACAGGTCAACTCGGCCATAGAAGAACTACACTCACAGAGAAGACCAGTGTAAAATATCAGCATAATGCTGCTTTGTTTCGTATGGTGTATGGAGAACAAGAGACTCTTTTTACTGGAAACAAGGCATTTCATTTTTGTTCTCGGAGGTGACAAAACATCTACATTTTGATTCTCAATTGAGGATAATTATAGGTATCTATTGGCTATACGTATTTTTTTATAGAAAAAGGGCGATAAGCAAGCAGAGTTTGTCAGCTTTATTCTACGAAAAAATAACAACGCTGAAGAAACATCACTGCAGTACAAGTACGACAAAGCTTAATTAGTGGACTTTCGTTACTGCAATTCTTTCGTTTGTTTTTCCTTTCGTTGATCTTATAAGTATCCTGGGCTACGTTTAGAATACCCATCAACGTAGAACGAACTTACAGTGTCTTGAAATTTTGCAGTGGTATGCTCAGGTCTGTAGGTTTCAGTTTAATTTTATTAATTATAGGAGCCCAACCATATAATAGCACCCTACCATCTTTTCTATTAAAATCGGATTTTTTTTTTCATTTCAATAGTCTCGGTAGGAATCGGTATTCTTTATTGAAAATATTTATGGTTTATCAAATCTGATGTAAAGGTGAGGATGATCTTAAACATGTTCACGACGATCCGGGAAGTCGGCAGTCTATGATTTTCTAATCTCGATGTGTTATGATTGTATCCACTGAATGTATCTATGCCTGTCTCTTATTTATTTAACTTTATATCGAGGCAAATGGAACATAATTGACGGCCCCTGTGTTTATGAGCACTATAACATATGATTACTTTAGACCGTATAGGTTTAAAGTAGTTACGGATTAGTAAGCTGAAGTGGCAATGGGCCGGCCATATAGCTCGAAAAACCGACAACCGATGGGGAAGAAAGGTTCTCGAGTGGCAGCCTCGTACCGGCAGGCGAAGTGTAGGGCGTCCCCCTACTAGATGGAGTGATGACCTGGTAAGATATGCAGGAAGTCGATGGATGCAGGTGGCTCAGTACCGTGCTTTGTGGCATTGTTTGGGGAAGGCCTATGTTCAGCAGTGGACTTGTGAAGGGCCGTAAGGCATGATGATGATGATGATGATGATGTATAGGTCTAAAGTAAGCCCTATACGGTCTAAAGTAGGTTTCAACCATGCTTTATACCTATTTTAGACCTATACAGTCTGAAGAGGTATAAATCATGGTTGAAAAACATTAATATAAATTACTGTATACTACAATTATATATTGGTACATGCGTATTATGATATATAATAGCCTAATGTTTTTCTACATGTTATATAATAATGATTAAAACATAATTTTTTCCTAACTTGCTTGATAATAAGCCATGAAATACTATGCGTACAGTTTTCTTAAAAAACATATCTTTTTAACGCATCGGTCATAATTAAACCCAAAGAAACATTCTATACCGTAGTGTCTCAACGCCCGTATTCATTTCAATCATAGATTTAAATATATAGGTAATAGGTGTACTATAGAGCGGACATAGAGAACGTTTTCATACAAAAACTTTGAGCTCGTGCGTAAGTGATACCCTCTAGCTAAACATAGCAAAACTGCGCAGAATATTTATTAGGAAAACATTTCAGCTATTCCCCAGTAGGTGACGCTACTAAATATAGGGTGAAAACCCGCTTTAGGAATGTTACCGTTTCGACATCAAAGTATCGATAATGTTGTTGAAGGTTACTAAGTTTGTAATGCTTTACGATATAATAATAGGGAATATGTATTATTTTTTATTGTATAAATCGATATACTGACTTTGATTTCAATGAGTGGCTTGCAACGAGGTCAAAAGAAGATTATCGATCTTCTTTTGCAGATGCGATGCAGATAAATTAAAAAAAATATTTTTAATTACTTTTAACGACTTACGTAACTGAAATAAAATGATTAGTTGTAGTTATTGTCTTCGCTCTGGGTACTTTACGTCAGGTATAAACGAGACAGTTATCGGTATTATCTAATAGAAGACTAAGAACTTTCTGGCATATCCCATAGTCACCTCTTACGACTCCAACGGTTCGAAATGGAGTTGTGTTCTCTTACGCGGCCTGTACGCTTTTTATCACTATCACTATCACTACAGCCTATCACAAGTACACTGCTGAACATAGGCCTGCCTCATAGATATATATATATATATATATATATATATATATATATATATATATATATATATATAATTCATTTATTTCGGACAAAAAAAATACATAGTTGTTAGTAAATGTTTTCTTATATCTAGTGTTAGTAACATATTGTTAACGACACAAGTATGAAACTGCACCGATGGTGGCAATAAGCCAGTCTACAAGGCAGCATGTAGCCGTATCCAGCGAGCCAACATCGGCGAGTCCCAGCGGTCAGCCAGCGTACGCAGGATGCTGTTGGGGCTGCGGTGCACTCATCGAAGTAGCGATGCACAGCGCTTGCGCATGATTGCAGCGAATCGCGAGAAAGCGAGAAAATTATAACAGAACGATCGTTGAGCGTGATTTTTATTGCCGCAAGCCGTACACTAAAATAGACACCAGCATATTTCTTCAGAGCGTCATCCCATTTAGTGGAGTCGCCCCACTCTATGCATACCAGCACTAGGCTGCCATCCGAGAAACTTTTTTCGCCATCGGTTGACTGTTTTTTATATGATCGGCCTATTACTAATTCAGTTTACTGATTTGCTGAGTTATATCAGTTACTCCAGTTCTTTTGTGGATACCCCCGCTACATATTTTTACCCTCCATCTTTATTCGCGGTAAAGCTACGCTACAGCTTTATTTTGGTTGCAGCACGAATGGGTCGGCTCGACCGGGGAATGATTACGCTTTCAAAAATACCAGCGTAAAATAGCAGCTTCATGCTACTATATTGCTTATGGTGGGTGAGTGTAGAGAACCCAGAAACCCTTTTTACTAGAAAGAGGAATTCCGTGTTAGTTCTCAAGGCGACAACGCATATGCATTTTGATTTGAGGATAACTGTAAATGTCTATGGGCCACAGCATCTATAGCCATCAGTTGAACTCCGTATTCGTTTGTCATCCTCAATAAAAATAAAATTGTACGCGGAGTTTCCTCATACAGCAAGCAGTGAAGGTGCAACACGCTTTGATTGTTCACTTTCCTCTTATGGCTCTGAAGTAAGTCAATCTGAGAATCAGAGAGAGATCTGAACAATTAAGAAGATTTGTCATACTTTTTACGATGTAAGAATATCTACTACCCCATATCATCCCGCGCTCGTCGTTAGAGCCGACAGAGTAAAAATGAACAAGGAGTTGAGCAGCAGGAAGATCCTGACAACAACTGAATAAACCAACCAACAATATGATTTATGGTGCATGTGTGCGCCTAACAGTGAACGTTTTCAGGCTGATAAAGAAAGATGTATATGTGAGTAAAGCAGTTGAGCATGCATTTTTCTCCGAACCGATACGACTTAGGGGTATAAAAAAATACCTATAAAAACCTACTGTTGTTAAAAGGCCGGCAACGCAACTGCAATTCCCCTGGTGTTGCAGATGTTCATGGGCGGCGGTAGTCACTTACCATCAGGTGAGCCGCATGCTCGTTTGCCGCCTCTCATATAAATAAAATAGTTTCAGCATCGCTCGAAATGGACACACCTCTCTGTTTTCTTTCGTTGTTGTTCTAAGCGCTTAAAGGAAGAAGGAATAAATTGGACTTGGAGAATTAGAATTGCAAAGTTGGATTGTAATTTCTTGTTTTTAACACGCTTTTAATAGCTTGGTATGTATCTATGTAACGGAATTTTTGAATATGATTTTCATCGCTTTCAATACGTCGGACTGGTCTCAAACTTCGCACACTTATCAAGAACTGGTAACAATGCAATTATATAAATAGTTTGTGCCATTATTCTTGTCAGAATTCTCAGGATTTGCCAATAATTCAATAAAAAGCTACGATTTCTGCCAGTTCAATTTACTGCAAGCCGCATAAAAGAACTTCGTTCCAAAAAAAACACGCTTTTGTATTTAGCCGCACTAAAAAATAGAAAATAATTAATAGCCTAAACTAAACAACACACTTTAGTAGATAATCGAACTAAAAAGTAGAAAATAAATTTCATTAAGTTTAAGATAAGAAAATAGTGATTAATATAAAAAAATAATTTTATTGTACAAAAGCGTGTTATTTTCTTTTGGTTTCGTTTAAACCATTATTTATTATTACGATGTATTTATCACTGGTCTATGTTTTATTTTTAACATCTATTAAATGTTTACCAAATTGGTGTTGATTCCTCTTAAAATCATGTGTCCTCTTAAGCGTGGAATTATTTGCCTCCCCCTGCCAAATACCCACTCATCTATGTAGATGGCCCATGTTCAGTAATGGGCTGCTCATGCTCCCAATTTGAAAGCTATATTGTACATACCTCTTGTAAATGTTAATGTTCGTTTAAAGTTTCATCTTTTTATTATGGGAAAAAATATTTATTTGATTCAGACAGTGTTTGTTGAAATTTTAAATTAATATAGCTTCAAAGAATACATAAAGAAAATAAGAGCATTAGAAAAATTGGAAATGAAATACTTGCTCATTCACTATGCTTATGACGTGTAGTGGCGGTGTAAGATCATCTCGTGCGCGTCGTAAGGGGCGACAAAGGGAAATGAAACAGAAGATTAGCAGCAGCATCCTCCTGACAACACCTCAAATTAATAAATACCTGCGGCTGCCAACCCGCCTGGCAAATATGACAAATATTCCACCTATGTGGCGATCTATGGGCAGGCCTATCTTTAACAATAGACTTCCGATAGCTATAATGAATGAACAAAAGCATATTGAAAGTCTTTTGTTAATTAATGTAAATGAAATTTTGCCTAAGAAACCTGTTCACTGTTTCTCCAAAGAGGTCAGCAAACGTAGCCAGTGGAGGGAGGCGACTGTGTCCACGAAAGACTCATGTCGCGCCTTGTAGAACCTCCCGTGGAGCTCCTTCTCCTTCCTTCTCCATCCTGGAGGATCGCAGACTTATCCGTCCCCAGCTCCATTCTAATAGAATTGCTAAAATTACAAGTGATGTTTAGCAACTCCATAAGATGAGAGTGACTGGAGGCGAATAACTTGAGATCATCCATATAGAAAAGGTGGGTCACCTTTGTACCTCCTTTCCGAAGTTGAAATCCCCTCCCGGAGCCCTCCAGTAAGGTACTGAGAGGGTTCAGAGAGAGGCAGATCCAGATTGGACTGAAACAATCGCCCTGAAAGATACCCCTTCTTATCCTTATGTGGTTCTCCGCAGCCGTCATCCGCTCGCCTAGATGACAAAGGATCATACTCCATTGCCCCATACACTGTCCGAGGAAGTCTCGAACTATACAGTTAACCTTATACAGCTCGAGGACCCTCTTAAGCCATGTATGAGGCTTCGAGTCGAATGCCTTTTTGTAGTCTATCCAGGCGGCGGAGAGGTTCCGACGGTTGCGTTTAACCACCTTGCCAATGACCGCGTCAATGAGGAATGGTTCCTTGGTTCCACGACCACCGCCCCGACATCCAGTTTGAGCGCGACATCACCTGATTTGAGTTCAGATGATGAGTGATTCTCGCACTCAAAATGGATGTTAGTGTCTTGTATATAGTAGGTAGACACGTTATGGGGCGGTATTTGCTCAGGTCTGTGGAATCCCGGTCTTTAGGAACCAAATGAGTGATCCCAGTAATGAAGAGGCTCGGGAGCGACTTTTGGTCGAGAGCCTCTTGAAACTGTCGGGCGAGCACAGCGTGCCACACCACGAACCCCTTCAGCCAGTAGTGATGCAGTCCGTCGAGTCCCGGACTTTTCCAGTTCGGGGCCCTACAAACCGCCTCAGCTACGTCTTCCGGCGTTATGATGATGGGGTCCATGAGCGTAACATTTGCATACTGACTCGCCACAACTTCCGTCCAAGGGCATTCGCTGTGGTTTACGGGCTCTGACCACAGGCCACGCCAGAATGCGATAGTATCGGCCTGATTCGGTGCTGGGCCCGTTCCACGTACCATTGGTCGCTTCAATGATTCATAGAATCTCTTCTGATTACTCTGGAAGAGACGATTCTGGTAGAACCGTGTCGAGCACTCGGTATATCACCGAATCCGCTTCCCCTAAGCAGCAATTCTCTGCTTCAGGTCGTTTATGCGCTCCGTCAGTTTTTGCGTTATATCCGGCTGGGACAAACTGATGCTACGGTAATAATGGACACGTCAGAGTATAATTTCAAAATACAACAACTTTTATCGGACGTAAATACTAAAAGGTTAAAATAGACCTTACAACTAATACACTTAAAACTACTACTGATTTTATAATTAAATACTCCGAAAAATTAGATCTCGACGTGAATTCGACAATACCATCATGTGCCAAACCACCGAGGTTGTATGGGTTACCGAAAATACACAAACCAGACGCTCCACTACGTCCTATAGTAAGCCAGATCGATTCACCAACTTATAAGTTGGCTCAACACTTGGCAAAAATACTGTCACCACTAAGAGGACACACCAGAGCACACACAAAGGATTCATACCATTTTGTTAGTGAGATAAAACACCTACATCTCGCTGACATTGAAACTGTGGTCAGTTTTGATGTTCAGTCACTATTCACATGCCTACCTATTGAAGACTGCATCTCAATTGTTATAGAAAGCTAGAAGATAACAACATGCCCAGAGAATATGCAGTATTACTCAAAAACTGCCTCACATCTGGCTATTTATTGTGAAAAGAAGAGTTCTACATGCAAGTAGACGGAGTGGCAATTGGCTCACCTGTATCTCCCGCACACACGCACACGCACACGCACACGCACACAAAAGATATGTTAACTAAATAATATACAATATAAAATATTGTATATTATGTAGTTAAATTAAAAAAAACTTTACTTGTGTTTTCGTAACACATCTTTGTATATAAAAATCAATAATTGTTGTTGATCAATTGTTGCTCGCTAATATTCGAAAACAATTTGAAAGATTTTGATAAAATTTTTATATGCGTTTACAGTAGGTTCTGGATAGCTTAAATTCTCAATTGGACCCGGTAGGTGGCGCTGTTGTCTAGTTCTAGAAATCACCCGGGGCGGATATCCAATATTATATAAAAAATTGACTAGTTTTTAGCTTCTTACACGCCTTTTTCATTTAACATTCAACTATGCCAAATTTTACACTACTTGCTTTAAGAGGCATAGAAAGTTTTCTATTCACATTATAATATATAGACAATTCGATATCTAAAGTGAAATTATATTTATCTTAACATCTTGTCTACGAAGTAAATAACGATAATGAAGAATCCTTAAGGTCAACCTTCGATAATCACATGTGTTTGTTTTTCGGTACACCAATAAGATCTTACACCAATAAGAAGACAAATTACTTACAAACTGTGAGAGACAAGCGACAAATTACATGGAGACGACACATGTAGAGACTCAGCGTCAGCAACACATTTTTCGTCTTGTAACTGCTTGTACAACTCCCATTAAAAGCATTTTGTAACGTTATCAAACCTTGCACGTATTTTTCACTTAAATTAATAGGCCCAAACCACTTTCGGCATTAAGTTAAAATATGAGCCCATGGTATTATTAATCCGTATAGTAGCGGTGTAAGAATATAAACTATCCCATATCGTCCTGTAGATGTTGTAAGAGGAGACAGAGGGAAACTAAAACAGAAGATGGGCAGCAGCATCTTCCTGATAACTACTTAAAATAAATTGAGAATTTTGGGGAAATCGGGAAGAGTGAAAACTATTAACACTTAGTTTTAAATTGAAATAAACAAAAGTAAATTTGATTTCGTTAAAATATAGAACGTACACACAATTTTCGATAAATATTTAGGCTTTATTTTTGTACGTAGGCAAATCTGGCTTAATCCTAACGATGTTCATCTCTTCACCCTTTGCCTGGTTATGAGAATTATCATTCATCATCATTTACACACTACCACACTTTCGACGCGGCAACCCATAGAGGCCATAGAAGAGAGTAGTGAAGCTGGTGGGACGATCCAAAATTTTCCCTGCGCTTTTCGATCGCTTTACTTTTTTATTTGGGTGAGAAATAGCCAAAATATCAGAATATAATAAAGGTGTTCGTAGGAAATCTCGTGAGTGCTTCCCGATTTAATTTTCAATATGTACTGAATTTTTTAAATCACCTATTCACAGTTGGTAACAGCCGTCAAAGGGCAATCATTTTTTCGCTTACCTTAGAAGTGTTTCCCATAGATTAAGTAATATTATCCAAATTTGTCACACAACAGTGTTTCTGTTTCGTATCACCAGTCTGTAAAAGCAATTTGTCACATGGCATCTATATGACTCCCTCATAAACACAAACAACCAAGTTAATAAAAACGTCATAAACCAATTTGAGACAAATTTTATTGGCTGTAAAAGGAATTTGTAGTCCTTAATATTCTGGTACCTTTTTATTGCTACTAGCGTCTTGCCCCGGCTTCGCATGTTGCGAATCACCAGTGTAGTGTTAACTTTTTTACGACATAATTATAAAGCGCCATATGTATCTGCTCTTCTTCTTCTTCTGCTTCTTCTTTTGGTGCCTCTCCGACTAGCGAAGGTTGGCAGTCAGCTTAGTGAGCTCCGCGCTATTCTTCGTGAGACGAAACCATTAGGGGGTACTCGCGATTCCCGTCCACTCCTAGATGTTAGATAACCATGACTTCTTTGCGACCGAAGACTCTTCTTCTGTTGTTTCTGCTCTCCTTACATAAAATGTCCACATATGTACACAAAAGCGTTCTCCAGAAAATTGTTTAAAGGAATACATACCGCGTCAAAAACCATCAAGTAATTTTAATGTTTAAATTGAATACGCAGACAGTAGAGCATTAGCGATTTCGTATGATAACATTATTTAAAACATTTTTCAGTCAAAGTAGAACTAACGTCGTATATTGTTCTGAGACGCCTGCACACCAATCGTATTAAGACGTGAGCTGAGACATATTGCATTAAAACTTGAACGAAATATATGATTAAATTTTTAGACAATGATGAGTAGATATTTCAAAAGATTTATCGCCTAATTATTTTTTGTTATCGAGAATGACGAAGATATTCTTCTAGCGAATTTGGTCACAGATTAATTATATATAAAGCATTATTAACATTGAAGTTCGAGGGGATTGCACACTGGTTCCGTGTGAACACTGGTAACTAGTATTAATGGTATATGTTTATATATCTATATATAAAAATCAATTGCTGTCCGTTAGTGTCACTAAAACTCGAAAATGGCTCGACCGATTTTGATGATTTTTTTTGTGTGTATGTGATTGGGTTCCTAGATGGTTTAGATTCACAATTGTAGTCGATAGGTGGCACTGTTGTCGAGATTCAGATATCGCGGACGTATCGCTAGTTTGTAATATAATAAAATTCCGTTCCCATTTGTAGGCCGTCGGATCCAAATAAACCAGAAGTCTAGACTAGAACAAAGTTTTGTAGACCATCTAATCTCTTACTACTATTACCTTTTCACCATCGGCCAACCAGGTGTTCGGCGGATCTTCACCTCTTCACTGTCGATGTTTCACACATTCGAACCAAATGGTTTCTTTCGTGTTTCGTAACGTAAGCAAAGGAGTGGAATAATCTACCAGCGTCTGTCATTCCGTCCGCTTACTATATGAGCGTTTTCAAGGCAAGAGTGAATTAGTTTTTGTTATACTAAGACAGTGCGATTTACCATGTAGAACTTCATCACCACTACCACCTGGTGGGATTGTAGTCAAGCGCTGGCTTATGTTAAGTTAAGAAATCGTTTATTTTTCTGCCGACTTCCAAAAAGGAGACGGTACTCAATTCGACTGTATTTTTTTTATGTGTGTTACCTCATAAGTTCTTACTGGGTAAACCTATTTCGATGATTCTTATTTTATTTGTGTACGGTCTTTACAAACCGCACATTTTTGCACTTAAGCATTTTTACCATATTGTATCATTTTTCATTCTCATCCATTCAGTACGCAATCATTCGCCGTCGCGCATTGTACTCACTATCAATAATATCAGAATAAATTACATAATCAGTTCAAGTCCTTATCATTTTTATCAACTTCTAAGATTGTACAGCACACCAGCTCGTACATCTTAATGGTCCTTCGAGCATTGATCTAGTGCCGGTAAGAGAAAAGCGGGACCACGCGGTTCGACAACGTGACTTCGTTTCGCCGTTTAGTGCTGCCCACGTATTACCGCCTACTTAGCAAAAACGCTACAAGTTATTTTTAAAAGCTATTGCGCAGTGAACAATTTTCTGCTACCGCATACATCATCACCAGCAGCAGTGATTGGTAAACATCACGCCATCACTCACGAAAAACATTTTTTGTCTTGTGTTTCTGTGTCTGAAGTGCAATAGCGAATCGGTCGAGTCGGCCTCCCACAAGCGGGTCTCACCGACGAGATTGAGAAGGCGCATATATTGCATTAGGATACCGGAGCACTTAGCAACAGCATCACCTCCGTGACTCGGAAGCATCCGTCACCGGATTATCAATCAAATCGTCCATTAATCAAATAAAAATGGAAGATTTACTATCAACTCAGCAACAACTTCTTCAAGCAATGGAGCAGTTATTCACCAACTTCAAGAAAGATGGAGCTGAAAGAAAAACCCCATCTTACATATCAAGGCGACTAGAGACTCTGGATCAGTACTGGAGAGAGTTCCAAGCCAATCATGTCAAGTTGTGTGAGTACGAGGACCAAGACTACACTTATTTCTTGGAAAATCACTTCGAAAAAGCAAAGTCATATTACACCGACTGTCGGAGAATTATTCAGCAACACCTATCTACTGATCAAGAAAAGAAGTCAGTTCTGAGACCTGCTACTCCTTTAGCCGGCGTGACTACAGATTGGCGTCCACCATCAACGGCTGCAACAGCGTCCCCATCAGGTCAGGCCAGCACCAGCCGAGTAGACAGAGGTAACCACAGCTAACTTGACGAGATGTACCGGAAACAAAAAAGCAATTTTAAAGCACTAGAACGAGCAATCAATGCCACTAATCTCGAGTTACTTACCGAAAAGTGGGAGCTCGAGGACAGCTTACGTGACTTACAACTTCGCTGGAATGCCGTGGACTCCTTACACTGGGAGATCGACAGCGAGCTTACCACAGAAGATGTGCAGTACGAGAATACATACTACATGTTCGAAGACAGCTACAAAAAGATCAAAAAATCAATCAACAGCAAGATGTGGTCCGTATCTCATCAAAAGCATTCTACGCCAAAAATGGAAATCCCTACGTTCAGCGGCAACTATCAGCAGTGGTCATCTTTCAAAGATCTCTTCATGGAAATGATCCACAAGAATAAATTCATTTCAAATGTGCAAAAAATGCAACATTTAAAAAGCAAGGTCAAGGGAGAAGCCGAGAAACTAATACAACATCTAAATATTAGTTCAGAAAACTATGAAACATGCTGGGAAATTCTGAATCATCGGTATAACAACAAACGATTGATTTTTAGTTCTCACATGAACACGCTTTTTGGCTTGCCAACAATACAACACCAATCATCATTTGCCCTGAAAAAATTGCACGACACCACAAAAGAGTGTCTAAGTGCCGTAAAAAACTTAGGCGTGAATACATCAAGTTGGGATCCTTTGGTGGTACATTTGTTGATGCAGAAATTGGACACTGATACACACAATGACTACTTCGAATATCTTGAAGATCCGAGGGAATTGCCTACGCTATCAGGATTTCTAACTTTTTTGGAAATGCGATTCACAGCATTAGAATCGTCTCGACGCAAGCAAGAAGCGCCGCGGAGCAATCAGCAAGCTACCTATCAAGATTCCAAAAAAGCTCAATATTCCAAGGCATACCCGGGTGCATCAACTAAGGCATTTATCAATCATACAAATGTGAAGTCATTGAAATCGTTAGCAAGGAATAAATACACGTGTCCATTGTGCAATGAACAACATGGAATTTTCCACTGTAAATCGTTTCTAGGTCAGACACCAGAATTAAAACGAAAAACAGTGGCAAAATTGAATTTATGCGAAAACTGTCTTTTTGATCATAAAGGCAAGGACTGTTTTTCCGACAAAAGATGCGCGCATTGCAAATGCGGTCACAATACTTTATTGCACGAAGCATACGCATCAAATATCAACGCGAGCGAGCGAGACAGCAACAAAAGAGTTACACAGCAAAGAAACGTGACACATGTTTCACAAGAAAACGTCGCCGAAATCCTCCTGGCAACAGCCCAAATCAAGGTGCTATCAGCTGATGGAAGCTATCTGACGATGCGAGCGCTGATTGATCAAGGGTCACAAACATCACTTATAAGCGAAAATGCCGCTCAAAGACTTGGCCTTCCACGACAACGTTGCAAGGGTATTATTTTCGGGATTGGCACAAAGGAAAATAACTGCAAAGGTATCATCACTATAACAGCATCATCTATGAATTCAGAATACACATTCAATACTGACGTCATCATCATGAAAAGTTTGGTAAACAATCTACCGAACAGATCCTTTGACAAACCGTCATGGAAACGTCTTGAAGGCATACGGCTTGCTGATCCAGACTTCAATATCAGCCGTCCCATAGACATATTACTGGGTGCGAACATCTACTCGAACATCATCATGAGTGGAATCATCAGAAAAGATGAAAATCAACCGATTGTTCAGCAATCACGACTCGGTTGGATCATCTGCGGCAACCTGAAGTCTTATCAGTGTAATGTTGTTCTGCACGATTTACAAAATATTCAGAGGTTTTGGACAATCGAAGACATAGCAGACAACAAAATAACAATATCATCCGAGGATCAATACTGCTTGGAGCATTATAACAACACAACAACACGACGAGAAGACGGTCGATATGTTGTACGTCTGCCCATGAAACCAGGCTTCGAAGAAAAGCTGGGTGATTCAAAGCAGAAGGCCGTGGCACAACTTTATCAGCTGGAAAAGAAATTCGCCAAAAACGAAGACCTCGCAGCAATGTATAAAAACTTTATGCGCGAATACATTGAATTAGAACATATGCAGCAATGTACTCGTAACAGAAACACGATCCCGGCAACGAGTTGCTACCTGCCACATCATTGTGTACAGCGCGCCGAATCGCTTACAACTGCATTACGCGTCGTATTTAACGCGTCATCAAAGACGTCATCAGGCTACAGCCTAAACGACTTGATGTACAACGGACCCAATCTGCAAGCAGACTTACTATCATTGATCATAAGTTGGAGACAGTATAAGGTCGCCTTCACTGCAGACATCGAAAAAATGTTTCGAGCGATCCTCTGCAATAATAACGACAAACATCTACAAAAAATCATATGGCGTGAATCATCAAATCAGCCACTTCAAGAATACGAACTATTAACTGTGACGTACGGGACGAAAGCAGCGCCGTTCCTGGCAATGAACACACTAAAGCAATTAGCACGCGACGAAGGACAGCATTTCCCTGAAGCAGCTAAGGTGTTGAAGAGAGACTTTTTCATGGACGATGTCTTAAGCGGTCAGCACAGCATCCCAGCTGCTCTAAAATTAAAAACAGATCTGATCAACCTACTCAGATCAGGGGGGTTTAATCTACGAAGGTGGTGCTCAAACAGCAATGAGTTACTACAAGCAGCAGGATCAGACACAGATAGCAATCATCAAATTGGGTTTGATTTCAAGCAGAAAGAATCAACAAAGACCCTGGGACTGCGCTGGAACCCTCAGAAGGACGTCTTCACCTTTGAGCTCAAAATCAACACATCAACAGACAAACCAGCCTCAAAAAGGTCACTACTTTCAGACATCTCAAAGGTTTTCGACCCGGCCGGGTGGCTCTGTCCTGTAACAACAAGATTGAAACTCTTATTCCAATCAGTCTGGAAAGAAGATTTGAAGTGGGATGACCAACTTCCACTAAGCATTGAAGAAGAGTGGTCTAAGATCAAACATGACCTCGAAGGCATCAATCAAATCCAAGTACCAAGATGGCTTCAAAGTTATGAGAACGACGACATTGAGCTACACGGGTTCTGCGATTCCTCAGAACGTGCCTACGCTTGTGTTATCTACAGCAAAATCAAGAGCAAGAAACAAGGTGAACAAGCAGTAGTTCTGATAGCAGCAAAATCAAAACTAGTTCCGACATCAAAAATCATATCATTGCCGAAATTAGAACTGTGTGCCGCTCACTTATTATCAAGACTCATGCAGACAGTCAAACACAGTCTATCAGAGCAAAACATCAAGACCTTCGGCTGGTCAGACTCAACAGCTGTGCTCGGCTGGATCCAAGGCGACATCAATCGCTGGAAGCCATTCGTCGCCAACCGTGTACAACAAATCAAAGAAATCATACCTGCGGACTGTTGGCAGTATGTCAAGTCGACTGATAATCCAGCAGACTGCGCCAGCCGTGGGGTATCAACAGCAATCCTCAAAAATCATCCCTTGTGGTGGCAAGGCCCATCATGGCTGAAAACATATCAAAAAGAAACCACCACAAAAACATACACTACGAATCAAGAAGTGAAGAAAGCAATGCAAACCAACGTCACTATTCAACGTCACAGCTCTGACGTAATCGAAGCGTTGATAAACAAACATAGCTGTATGACGCGAGTGACGCGTATACTTACCTGGGTATTGCGGGCGGTGTCGAATTCCAAACCGAAGACGCCGTATCTAACTGCACCTGAAATCAAACAAGCAAAATACATTATTATAAAGCACATACAAGAAAAGTATTTTTATGAAGAAATACTTACCATCAAGAAGCAGGGGAAAGTGAAGCGTAACAACAAACTGCTGTCCCTTAATCCATTCTTGGATAAAAACGATCTTCTAAGAGTTGGTGGCAGGATCAATAATGCAAGCATCGATGAAAACATGAAGCATCCTCTCATCGTGCCACACAGCGGACACTTCACTGAGCTCATAATCGATCAGGCACACAAGGCCACCTTCCACGGTGGAGCCCGCCTGACTCTATCGCATCTGAGACAGCATTACTGGATTATTGGCGGCAACAGGGCTGTCAAAAAACGCATCCGTGAATGTGTTGTCTGCAGAAGACACAACCCAATCAAACAGACTCAAATCATGGGAGACCTACCGTCAGCAAGATGTAACCCAACCAGGCCATTTTACCACGTTGGTACCGATTACACCGGTTTCATCGACGTGAAAGCAAACAAAGGACGAGGCATAAAAACGACGAAAGGATACGTCGCAGTTTTTGTGTGTATGGTCACTAAGGCCGTACACCTGGAAATGGTATCAGACCTCTCCTCATCAGCATTCCTCGCAGCACTCCGACGAATGGCAGCGCGCCGTGGAGCACCGCGTCACCTGTACAGCGACAACGGGACCAACTTCGTCGGCGCCTACAAACACTTACAGCAGGAATTCATCAATCTTCGACAAGCCTTGGACGATGATTTCTTCGCAGCAATATCAGACATGGAGATCGAATGGCACTTCAACGCCCCCTCGTGGCCTAGTGCAGGAGGTCTATGGGAAGCGGCGGTGAAAAGCCTAAAATTCCACTTACGAAGAGTCATCGGAGCACAAAAGCTTACATTTGAGGAGCTATCAACATTGTTGTCACAGCTGGAAGCGTGCCTGAACTCAAGGCCACTGTGCGCCCTGAGCGAAGATCCCGAGGACATCAACTTCCTCACCCCGTCACATTTTCTGGCGAGTGGCCCCACCCTCACCATCATCGAAACCGAAAGGGACGAGCGCACACGTTGGCAACTGGTACAGAAAATCTTCTACGACATATGGAAGAGATGGCAGTCCGAGTTCCTGTGCCAATTATCAGCTAGAAGCAAGTGGCAACAGAAGCAAAGAAACATGGAAATTGGTGACGTTGTCGTCATACATGACGTCAACTTACCTCCCGGCAAGTGGGCGCTCGCTAGAGTTGTTGAACTTCACCCTGGAAAGGACGATCTGGTCCGAGTGGTGTCCCTGAAAACTAAAAACAACATTATCAAGAGGCCTATTACAAAAATATCACCACTTCTATCAGATGATTACGTTGGTAGCGAGCAAAATTCGGAATCAAGCAATAAGGAGTCTACAGCAAAAAGCACCAAAGCAAAAAGAACGCGAAGCAAAAAATCATGCAACTTCATAGCTTTAGCAATGTTGACTTTACTTACCATCATTTCACCCGTTCAGTGTGCCTTCAACCTACTTAGTCTAAGCAATAATCAGAGCATTTATTTGGACAAAATTTCCAACATGCACCTTGTCAGAGATCAGTGGAAACTCATTGTCTACTACGAAATGAATCCGTACTGGCAAGGCATTGAATTGTATCGCAAGTACTTCGATTATTTGGATAACATATGCTCCAAGATATCCAAACAAACAAAATGTGACGTAATGTTGTCACAACTACGTCATGAGGCCACTGAACTGGACTACTATCATCATATGTTGCTCGGTCAGCAATACACGCGCTCGAGACGCCGGCGCGGGCTTATCAACGGTGTCGGATACCTAGCGCACAGCTTGTTCGGTGTGTTAGACGAAGAGTTTGCTCAAAAATACGAGAGAGACATCAATATAATCAGGATGAATCAGAAACATCTTGCTCTTTTATGGAAAAATCAAACATCCGTGGTTGAAGCTGAATATAACCTTTTGAGTCGAATCGAAGAGTCTATTAACAAGCAGTACAAGATCTTCAATGCCCACATCATAGAGCTAGAAAAAGAAGCCAACATCATAACAAAGGAAATTCAGACCGAAAAAATCATCAATGAATTTATTCTCTCATCCATGATAGCAAACAACATTTTGGCCAATCTTAAAAACATTCAAGAAACGTTGGTGGAGACCATCACAGACATCCACTATGGGCAGTTTAATGTTTATTTATTAACGCCTGAACAACTGAATGAAGAGTTAAATATTATCTCTGGCCAATTATCAAAGGAATTAGCTCTGCCTATAAACAACATCCAAAACAACTTATCCAGACTCTATCATTTACTGGAAGTAAAAGCAAGGATGACAAGCCAATACTTTATTTTCGAGATCAAAATCCCGTTGGTAAGCAGGGATACCTACGAGATTTACAGGCTTATATCTATCCCGCAGCAAGTACAAAAACAGATGGTCCGCATCACTCCTATCGCAGATCATATCGCGATCAACATCCAAAAGGACTCGTACGTACCATTATCAGAAGAAGAAGTTCGAAGATGTACACAGTTCAACGCTGAGACTCACCTTTGCCCGCTACAGAAACCTATTTTCCATATGAATTCGGACGATATTCTCTGCATCAAAAATGAAGACACAGGTCAGTGTGAAATCAAAACTTCGCCCTGCAAGGATATATGGGTTGAACTTAACAAACTAAATACGTACCTGTACTTTTGCTGTAATCAAAGGATGATAAGAATAATATGCGAGCATCATGTTACAGCGCAACGACTTAGCAAGGCCGGTATTATCATTCTCGAGGACGGCTGTTTCATTAAAAGTGAAACATTGACAATATTTTCACACAGAAAGCAGGTCACTAATTATAATATCAAGCCCGACCTTGCAAAGATAGACATACCTCCAATCAATGATGTCATCAACCTATCTATTCCTCTCCAAAGGCTCGAGAAATTCGACGAGTCAGAAAATGAGGAGAATCGAAAACACTTGTCAAGTATTGGACACCAAATAGAGCAGCTGAAGACAAGCAACGCTGATACAGAGATGGTAAATCAGTTATCAAACCACGACCTACATCAATATGTGCTTATTTATCTTCTGCTGGGAGCAGCTATACTAGCATCAACATTAATCGCCTTGCGGAGTCTACGCCGCAGATGCGCCGCACGTATACAAGGTCCCTCTCAAAGCGAAAGATCAGCTGGCTTGAATGTACAGTTCACTGGCACGAACCGAAACACAGAGCAAGCAACATCGGTCGAGCCCCGCGGTATCGCAGTTACGTCATCGGGTGAACTGAGTGCACGCGCACTGGATAAGTCGACGTCGCCTACAGTTTGCAAACGTTTTTGTGATCTTAGTGCAGTGTAGTGAAGTGTGAAATTTATAAGTTTTTTAATTGAAATTTATAAGCTAATTTTTATAGTATAATCATCGTTATCAATTAGTATCAATTTGTAATCGCCTATCAATCATCATCTGTTCTCTCTCTCTCTCCCCGCAGCATGTACGGTCTTTACAAACCGCACATTTTTGCACTTAAGCATTTTTACCATATTGTATCATTTTTCATTCTCATCCATTCAGTACGCAATCATTCGCCGTCGCGCATTGTACTCACTATCAATAATATCAGAATAAATTACATAATCAGTTCAAGTCCTTATCATTTTTATCAACTTCTAAGATTGTACAGCACACCAGCTCGTACAATTTGAAAGCTGGTACTTTTCGTGTGGACCCATATGAATTTGATCAAGGTCAGACCAATAGTTATTGAGTTATTCTTAATAACTTATATTGAAGTCGGCTGTACAAAATTTTTAATTTTTAATTATTATTAGGCGTGCGACGCCATCAAACTTTCAAATAAAACTTGTCTCAATCTAAAAAATATTGTATATAAATGTGAATACCTCTATACAAAATATTCTAGAGTATCCTTTCTTTCATGCTGATATCCAAGAAGAATGAAGGGTTGTTAGTGTAAGTGGTAACCAACCTTTCTTATCCATTAATCTTGATCTACGACTAATTTATTTAGAACTTATCGATTCCTCGTGATACATTGTACTAAAACTGTCGTAATAAAGGAAAAACTTTTATTATTTTTGTCTGTAACATAGCTTCTGCTCTTCCTTTAGTCTAGTTTAGTGATAGATTTGGCTTACAATATTTTTAACAATACAAAATTTCTCTGCTCCTGCAAGTCTCAATTTTAATACTATTCTTCATCACCTGTGTAGGTACATTACATCTGGTATAATATATGAGATCATCATCATCATCATAATCATTACAGTTTCTTTCAAGTCCGGGCTCTCCCTCAAGGAATACTACAAAACATGATCCTGAGCCCCTACATCCATCAACTACTTCCTTCATTTTTTTTTAAATATAATATAAGTGGCCAACGAGCACACAATCCACCTGACAGTAAGTAGATGCTGTGGCCCGTAGGCACCTACATCTATTCTCGATTAAAAATAATAATTTAGATGCGTTTTTATCCCTAATTACGAAGTTGGAATGCCTTGTTTACAATTTTTATAAGTGGTACAGCCATGCTGCAGCTATATTTTATAGTTGTAGCATGAATGGGTCGGCTCGACCGGGGAAGGACCACGCTCTCACAGAATACCAGCGTAAACTGGCATATTGACACTGCTATGTTTCATATGATGAGTGTAAAGAACCGGAGCTCCATTTTACTGGTAAAGAGGCATTCCATCTTAGTCCTTACAGGTGATGACGCATCTGTATTTTGATTTTTTATTGAGGATAAATGTAGATGTCTATGGGTCACAGCAACCACTTATCACCAGGTAGACTGTGTACTCGTTTGTCACCCTATCTTATCACCCCGGTATTCTATAAAATATCAGCTTAGTTAAAACTCTCTACTAGATGTAGTGACGACGTGTCTTACCAGGTCGCCACTATACTCGTATGTTATGGAGTGCTGCTTTACATTCTGTTATAATTAAGTATTAATTAACGCTCTTATAAAAATCATTCCGATACATGAACTGTAGCATTTTTCTGAAACAACACAAAAACGTGGTCGTTATAATGCATATCGACAACTGTACGAGTATATCCCCAATCCATCAGAAGCCATGACATTTTTCTTATTTCCCATTGTCCCGTTTTACAACACTCACGGGACGAAATGATTGGGTTTTTTCTTTTGCTAATCCGCCTTCACATTGTCCAATAAATGTGTATTTAAAGTAAATAATACAATTACTTTAACATTTAGTAAATGGAAACCAATTCTCTTACGAACCTTGCGAATACCAAACGCATTTCATATAGAATAAAAACATTACGAGTAATAATGTCATAATTTAGCATAATGCAGTCTGTTAGCTACAAAAATATATTTACTTGGTGGTGTTCTTCTACCTTGGACTCCATCTAGGTGGTACTACCCTCTTACCTATCTCTGCCGCCAAATAGCAAGGGTTGCACTGCCGTGTTAAGTTCTGATGGGTGTAAATACCTAGCATACTTATAGGTTGTGAGGCAATGTATCTTAGTCCTCAGAGGCGATAACGCAATTGTATCATTCTTTTTTCGAAATTGCGTACAGGTTTCAATTGACTGAAGTAAGCATTAAATATCAGGTGGTCTGTGAGTTTGATTGTAAAAAAAAAACTTGAACATAAGAGTAGTAGTCATCCCTGGAGACTGATTGATGAAGGAATTTCTGTGGGTGCACTACTGTTTTTGACGAAAATATAATATAGGAGAATGCTACTTAACCAGACACAAAATGATACGCAAAAAGGAGCCCTACGATTTGAAATAAACTTACCATCAAAATGGGATAGTAGTCAAGTACTGGATTAAAATAGTAAAATCTTTTTAAGTTGAATCGTTCACATAAAAGCGAAAAATGAAATAAATCTAAATAAAACTAATTTTACTGTTCTGTTACGGGTTTTAACGCTATTTATTAACTTATTTTAAGTTTTCGACGTTTTGCGTACTTTACAGCCCTCATAGTCACGCGGCGACTGAGGTGTTTGACGTCCCGATGTCATAGTTATAGCCCGGCTACGTTCAGCTCTTGAATTTTAACTTGTAAATTTACGCGATAAAATCCATAAAATTAATTTTATTCAATATCGGGTATTTGCGTAAATTTAAGAAATCATTACAAAAATAAATTAAAAGTAAAAGAACTTTTTTAAAAACAAGCTTTTATTTGAATGCGCTAAAAAGAATAAAATAAGCTTTTCCTTTAAAACTTTTACTATCAACTTATAACGTCATTACACAATTTATATGATATAAAAGCTTGTTGCGAAGATGAAGATGCCTCAGGGTTGTCGTTCTCGGGCTCCCCAAGGAGCTAGATTTCTATTACGTCTGCTTCTTTCCAGATATCTGGCAAGGAGCAGTTCGATAGCAGCGCGTTGAATATTCCTACGAGGAGGTAAATTAGCGGAACCGGAAGAGATTTGATCACCTTGTTGCTGATTCCGTCTGGCTTAGGGGTTGATCTATTATTAAAGCTTTTTATAATATCTTTGACTTCATCAAAAGTCACGGGATCGAGTGGGTCGCCCGCTGGTTGAACATAGACCTATGTTCGACTTCCGCTTCTACCTCTAGTAGGCGAGCGGGATCTGTTGATACGCTGGATACAATGGCTCTCTAGACTGTCGGCTAGGCATTCGGCTTTTTCGAGATCATATAAGGTGGGACCGGGATGGTTTAACCATACGAGAGGCGGCATGGGTGAAGATTTATCTGATTTTAAAGCTCTAGTGAGCTTCCAAAAAGCCCCTTGAGAAGGTTCTCTCCCTTCTAAGAGGTTTACCCATTTATCGTTTTTAAATTCAATAATACGTTGTTTAATCTCATTTTGTAGAGAAGGTAGCCGAATTTTGTTATCTTCCGTGCGATAACGGTTGTAAGATTTTAGCGTCTTGTTCTTAGCTCTAATCAGTCTTCAAAGATCCGCCGGAAGTATAGTGTACCGATCGCTCGACACACGTACCTTACGGGAGCATTCCTCGACCGCTGAAGTGAGGTGTGTCAATAGGCAGCCGCGCCGACCCTGCCATTTATCGTCCAATCTCAATTACCTCCATACTCTGCAAGATTATGGAGCGTATATTGAATGCCCGCTTAATGACGTACCTAGAACAGAATGACCTCCTTAGTGACCGGCAATATGGGTTTCGCCGAAATCGGTCAGCTGGGGACCTTCTAGCGTATGCCACACACGTATGGGGCGAGGCACTCGAGAACAGTGGGGAAGCACTTGCTGTTTCCCTTGATGTCTTGAAGGCCTTTGACAGAGTTTGGCACAATAGCCTTTTGGGTAAGCTTCCAGCGTACGGCTTATCCCCTGGTCTGATTGAATGGGTAAAGGACTTTCTGAGTGAACGGTCTCTCCGGGTCGTCGTCGATGGCTGCTCATCCGAACCTATGGCGACTAACGCCGGTGTTCCTCAGGGGTCCGTTCTCTCCGCAACTCTCTTCCTGCTGCATATAAATTATCTGCTTATGCCCGGTATCTATGGGTATGCAGACGATAGCACAGTGGTTGAGAGATACCAACCAAGTCCTTGGGTCAGTCCGGATCAAATCCAGTCCGAAAGAGAAGCTATGGTAGAGCGTGTGAATCTCACATTACAGGCAGTCTCCGATTGGGGCGATGCCAATCTTGTGAAGTTCAACGCCTCCAAAACACAAGCGTGTCTCATCACTGCAAAAAGGAGCCAGCTCACCTTGGCTCCTTCTTTCCGAAATGTATCACTGGAGTATACCGACCGCCTTCAGTTGTTAGGGTTTGAAATATCCTCAAATTTGAACTTTGGGCGGTTCATTGAGTCCAAGGCCAAAGCAGCTGCAAGGAAGCTGGGAGTCCTTGCAAAGGTGCGGCGATACTTCACGCCGGGACAGCTGCTTACTTTATATAAAGCGCAAGTCCGGTCGTGCATGGACTATTGCTGCCATATATGGCCTGGTGCTGCAAAATGCCACCTAGGAGCTTTGGACTCGATGGAAAGGCGTGCTATGAGGCTTATTGGTGACGCGAATTTGGTTAAAACCAATCTTACCAGCCTTGAACACAGACGTAAAGTAGCCAGCCTTTCGGTTTTCTACAGGATGCATTTCGGAGAGTGTGCGCAGGAATTACATAACTTAATTCCACCCTCTCCCTTCCACCATCGGACAACCAGACGTTCGGCCAGTCTCCACCCTTTCGTTGTTGACTTACCACACATTCGAACCAAACGGTTCGCCACGTCGTTCTTCATGCGTACAGCAAAGGAGTGGAATAAGTTGCCAGCATCTGTCTTTCCATCCGATTACAGTGTGGGTGTCTTCAAGGCAAGAGTGAATAGGCTTTTTTTAAGTCAGTGCACTTCACCATCTTAGGCTACATCACCACTTACCATCAGGTGGGATCGTAGATAAGCGCTGGCTTAGTAGAATAAAAAAAAAAAAGGGCGCTAATCGCTCTATTGGCTTCCTCCGGCGTGTCTATCTTGTCTGGTATAGTGTTTAAATGCTGGGAGTTCGTAGACTCGAGTTTAACATCGAGTTTACGACAGTCGACGATGGTTTGGGTCTGAGGGACCTTACCTGCCGACCGGCCCAGTTATAATAGGACCGGCCTGTGGTCCGAGGTTAATTCGATCAATGTTTCAATCGAGCTGAGCATTACTAAGAGATATCCGGCTCAAGGATATCTTTTAATAATGCTACATCAAGGACGTTCGGTAGTTGGGTTACAGCAAAAAGGCAGCGAGTTGGACTCTCGGGAACGATAACGTCGAAGTTGAGGTCACATAAAATGTTTCCGTTTCGATTGTTAACGTTAGAATTGCAACTAAAGTGTTTACTGTTTAGGTTCTCCGCGATTAATACTCTGGGGCCTAGATCTAGTAGAGCCGAGATGTCGGTTTCTAATATATGTTTTAATGGTGGCAGATATGCCGATGCAATTATAATGGGCAGATGCCCCTGTAAGTGCTATCCTACAGACCGATGCTTCTAAGTTAGCTAGCGGTGGAGTGTCTATCGGGACACATTGCAAGAACTTTTTGTAATAGATCAAGGTGCAGCCATTAGGTCCGTTCAGTCTATCATTGCTTACTAAGGTATAATTAGCTATTTTGGGATCGCGCACGCTAGGTTTCAATAAAGTCTCTTGTACTAGCATGATGTCGACATCGTGATCGCGTAAAAAGTACACGATTTCTTCCTTTTGATCTCTGATGTCGTTTGCGTTACGCGACAGTCAGAGAGATAGGTTTGGTTCTTCTGGTAAAGACGTGACTATACTATTGAAAATCTAATCAAATTTAGAGAATGTCTGAAAGTTTATCCTTTTATCATATTTATCAAAGTAATGGTGTAAACGAAGCGTACAATATGTTTTATGAATTGATTAAATTCTTTTACGACCTATGCTTCCCGTTCAACCTAGTTAAAGTTTCAGTTCAGCGGAAACCATTTTGGATTACAAGTGGTATCAAAACATCGTGTAAAGGAAAAAGGAAAATGTACTTTCAAATAAAATCTAAAAATGATAAACTTAAATATACAAGCACTTTATAAAAGTTATTAATAAACCACAACGCATTCAAAACAAAAATTACATCAACAAGTCTAAAAATATAACAAGATCTACGTGAAAGATAATAAATTCAAATAATTTCACAAAGCCGAAAGAAATTTTGAAGAGTGTAACTTATAAAGGGAAAACGATTACTGAATCAAGTGAAATTGCAGAAGCTTTTAATGATACGTTTATGAATCCTGTACAGAACTGCAAACCAATAAATTACAGAAGTAACATTGAACGTATATTAAATTCATTGTTTATGAATTCAACAACGTCTGATCATATAGTTAAAGTAATTAATAACTCAAAAAACAAAACAAGTGTTGGTCATGACGAAATAAGTACTAGAGTATTAAAATTTCGTACTTGACCATTCTTGACCGGGCGTAAAACAGGGTTGTGTCATGTCTTCCTGGCTGTTCATACTGTATCTCGACGGCTGTTTACAGAAGCTGAAAGATAGCTGTTTGGGTGTGAAATTGGGTGACATTAAAGTAAATTGTCTGCTGTATGCTGATGATGCAGTGCTTATTGCACCATCAGAGGCAGAACTGCAGGCATTAGTCACGTGTATGAAAGAGGAATGTGAAATTAAAGGTCTCCGCTTGAATGCTAATAAAACTAAGGTTCTGGTATTTGAAAGGGACGAAGAGAGAACGAAGTGTGAAATATGGGTAAATCAGGAATGTCTAGAACAGGTAAATGAAATTGTATACTTGGGGAGTGCATTTAGCCGGGATGGAAGATGTGATTTAGATGTGGACAGGCGTGTCGCTGCCGGGAACAAAGTCAATGGTGCCCTGACTGCGTTAGTCAAAAGGCAAGGCGTAGTGAAGAGTGCACGCCTTGCAATACATAACGCAGTGTTGGTACCGACTTTGTTATATGGCAGCGAAACCTGGGTATGCCAGAAGAAGCATAAAAGCAAGTTGAATGCAGTGGAGATGCAATCTCTTCGTAAAATGTGCGGCGTCACCATGGCTGACCGAAAGCGAAACGAAGAGATTCGCAATATGGCAGGTTTGAAAGATGACCTTATCACAAAAATTGATAAGGGCGTGCTTCGATGGTTTGGGCACATTGAGAGAATGAGTGAAGACCGAATGGTGAAGAAAATATATAGCGCGAAAGTTAATATTAAAAGGTGTCGAGGTAGACCGAGACTAACTTTCGAAGACCATGTGAGCAAATTGCTCGAAGAGGGGAGGGTCAAGAGTACTCGGATACCTAGACGTGCATGTATGAAGAAGATAATGAATCTGAAAGAAGCGAAAGAGGTGTGTAAGGATCGTGACACTTGGCGATCTGTTCTCTCTGGCTACCCCGTCAGGGATTGTGCGTGACGATAAGTAAGTAAGTAAGTAAAATTTCGTAATTTTCAGTTTACTGGGCTGCTTAGTCACATTATTAACTTAACTATAAATAATGGGATTGACCCTGATAAGCTAAAAATAACAGTACTTAAACCGATTTTCAAGAAAGGTGATAAAGAAGATTGTAGAAATCATCACCCAATTGCTCTGGTTTCTGTCATTTCCAAAATTTTTGAGAAAATCATGTATACAAGCATATACAAATATTGTGAACGATTCAATTTACTAGCAGAGGAGCAATACGGATTTAGAACGGATAAATCTATGAATCTAGCCATATATCATATGATAAAAATTGTATCGGAATGCCTCGACGATCGCATTCCAATAACCGCTATTTTTATGGATATGTCAAAAGCTTTTGATTACGTAAATCATGAAAAACTTTTGCAAAAGTTATATATGTATGGAATCAGAAGACCTTTATTTGGTCTTGTATCGTCATATTTAAAAAAACGATTTCAATGCACAGAAATCTCCAATGTTAATGAGGAAAATCGATCTGAAGTGCAGGTACGATCTCAGTCACAGCTTGTAAAGTGTGGTGTACCCCAAGGAAGTATACTTGGGCCGTTTCTTTTTCTATTGTACATCAATGACCTACCTAGACATGTGCTGCATGAAATGGTCCTTTTTGCAGATTATTTTTCTGTAATAAAAAAATAACAGCAATAAACCATACGAATGTGTTATTGCTGAAGCTTTGTCTGATATCATCAAATGGATGAAATCTAATGATCTCGTCATAAACCTAAATAAGACAAAATATATGCAGTTTTATCTTCCCCAAAACCGGAAACAAGAGACTGTTGTTGTTAAGCGAGTAAAACAGATACGTTTCCTTGGTGAGTCGATTGATGAATGTGTAAGCTGGAAACCGCATATCGAATGTCTTACAAGTAAAATTAGTAAATTTGTTTATCGTCTAAGAAAATTAACACAAACTGTCTCACAAAAATCTGCACTTACTGCTTATCATGGAAACGTTGCCACCATCTTAAGATATGGTATCATACCGTGGGGAGACGCGGCTGATGTTAATCTGTTGCCATTGTTTCATATGCAAAAAAAGTGTCTCAGGGGAATGTTTGGTGACAAACAAACAGACAGTTGCAGACCTCTGTTTGTAAAATTAAAAATCCTAAATTTGCCTTCATTGTATATATACTAAGCCTGCTTATTTTCAAAAGTAATTTATATTATTTTAACTCGCACATTGCTAAGCACCTGAGGCAAACAAAGAATAATGTTATTATTATACCATATTACACATCTAGATGTGTAATATGGTATATGTATATATGTCCTAGGACAGCCTTTTTCTCAAAAAAAAAATTATGCATTAGGACCAAAAATATATAATCATTTACCTGAATAATTAAACGATTTAGAAATAAAAAAAATTTAAGAATAAATTATTAGAATTATTGACTGAAAGATGTTTTTACTCCTTAAAATATTATTTGAGTTACAAACTTACATTTTGAATTAATTGATATTTCAAATATATTCTGAATTATGTTTAAGCAAAGAGTATTAAAATCACTACGTTTTAGTTATAAGCTTACATGTATTTTGACATATTTATATTCCATTCATAGACTTAGATTTTACTAGCGTAATTCCATTCAACTTTTGACATTATTATTTATTCTCCGTGTTTGTTGAAATATTTCATTGTATGATATTATGATTTATTATCCGTGTTTGTTGATTTAATTTAATGAATAATGAGATAATGTTTTATGTTCCATGATTTTAATAATATTGTAAGTCCTAATCTAGGCAGCTTTTGGTGATACTTAATTACTTGTATAATGTTAAATCTCTAAAACCTACAATTAGCACAATAAATGACTTATTCTATTCTATTCTAATTTGTACTGCCATTATAATTTAAAAGGGGATTGCTTAGGTGCATTGGAATGAACCAATCGCGTCAATGAGATTGATACTCGTATGCTCAATGGTAGCATTGAGATTATCTAGAGTGTTTTGGCTTCGCGAAGTATGCGGGCCAGAGAAGTGACTTCAGCAACATTAATGTTGCTGATGAAGCTGCAGACTAATGAGAAATCAGCAGCGAAGGTTGAAGATGCCTGAGGGATGGGTTTGGGCTTTTGAGTCTGGAGAGAGGGCGGTAGTCGTGAAGCGGCCGCACTTACAATAGCCCAGGGCTTAACCCATGCATTCGTTTTGGGTGCTGAAGGCACCGAAGGGCTTACCCCTTGCCCGGAAGCCCCTTTAACGGAAGCGGGTCTGGTGATAGCCTGAAGGGACACGGATTGCGACACCGAGATCGGTGCGACTGAAGGGGCAGGTTACCAAGTACGGAACCTGCTGGCGCTAGTCGCTCGTCCGTGCCGGTTTACTCTACCTGCGCCTCTTCCTGTACGACGCTTTGGTACACCCGCGATAGTTCGCTGGGTGTCCCGCTTCGCCGCACAGAACGCAGCTAGGAGGGCCTTCCGAAAACCTATCCAACTGCAGAGGTAGGTGTAAAACAGGGTGATGTTATATCCTCGAAAGTCTTCACCGCTGCATTGGAAGACGTTTTCAAGCTATTGGACTGGAAAAGATACGGTATTAACATCAATGGCAAGTACATCACTCACCTTTGATATGCTGACGATATAGTCCTTATGGCAGAATCGCTGGAGGAGCTAAGCACTATGCTCAATGACATCAATAGTGTCTTCCAACGGATAGGTCTTAAGATGAATATGGACAAAACAAAGGTCAATCGACGGATTCAACTCGGCTGGGCAACGTTCGCAAATTACGACACATCTTGTCGTCATTAATACCTCAAAATCTGAAAACGAAATTGTATAATTAGTGCGTGTTGCCAGTGATGATTTATGGATCTGAGACGTGGTCCTTCACTACTGGCCGTATGAGTACGCTCAAGGTCGCTCAGCGAGCTATGGAGAGGGCTTTATTGCGTGCGCTTATTGGGGTTTATTGCGTAATAAAGTAAGGAATGAGGATATCCGCAGTAAAAACAGAATGACCGCAATAGGCCGGCCATATAGCTCGAAGAACCGACAACCGATGGGGAAGAAAGGTTCTCCAGTGGCAGCCTCGTACCGAAAGGCGCAGTATAGGGCGACCTCCCCTCTAGAGGGAGTGGTTTAGGACCGTGTTTTGTGGCATAACTAGGGGAGGCCTATGTTCAGCAGTGGGCTTGTGAAAGGCTGTAATGATAATGATGATGATGATAAGTTGTTATCCGAAAGAAGCTTCCGCCCATTTCCTTTTCATTTCCTTCCATCGCCTCTGACAACACTGACAGGATGATAGTGGATTTTCTTACCACTACATGGCATTACAATAATTTCTTAATACCAATTACAAATAGCTGTCTCGATAATGGAATGGCTAAGCAATAAACTGCGGGGCTGCGGGTTCGATTCCCACACGGAACAAATTAAGTATTTAACAAAAACAAATAACTGTTCCGAGACTAAATTGTTGGTCCGTTTGCTTTCATAAGTATGTAAAGCGCCTCCATAAAATAGGAACAAACTCTTGTATTGGGATGACGTTCTTAAACTTAATAAAAATCTTATTTATACTATTTGAGTAGTAATCTATATATATACATAAATCTTGCTGTCCGTTGGTCTCGCTCGTTTAAACCCGAAAACGGCTGGAACAAGTTTGATGAAATTTTTGGTGTTAACTTGAGTGGGTCCCTGGATGGTTCACAATTGGACCCGGTAGGTGGCGCTTTGTCGAGATCCATAAATAACCCGCAATGAGAATCAATGAGAAGCCGCGGCGGATCGCTAGTTACCGATAAATTAGATATTTTTAACCTTATTACGAAAAACTGATTTTCAAATATTTTCTTTATTAATATTTATGAATTTCTTGAATCTTTTGTTGGTTTTTATTTATTAGTTATTATTTAGAAGTCGACTATTAATATTATTAGCCAACTTTAAAAAATGAGGAAGTTGTCAATTCGACTGTACGTTTTTTTTGTATGTTAGGTGATATATTCGTCAATTGCGAACCTATGTTAATGATTTATTTATTAAATAGTTAGTTAGATAGTGTTTAGTTAGTTATTATTTAGACGACTTTCTAGTTGTTCCATTCAGCTTGAGATATTTCTAAGATCACTCCACAGAACTAAAACAAAATTTCAAGGAACTAAAAATTACAAAACAATTTCTTTATGATATGATTTTCTTTAGGATTGATATGATCTTGACAATGATATTTAGAAGCTATTATGTAGAATTGAATATATTCTATTGAGTTTAGTCGGCATTTACTTTTTTTTCATTTATTTATCACATCAACAAGCATTACAAATATTTATAGTGATAGCATATAAGAAACCACTAAGGTTTATACCTATGCTATCGAGAGTTTACAATTTTTGAAGATAATAGCGTAATATTGTATTATAGATACTGTAAAAAGGAAAAAAAACATGCAAACATTCAGAGAGAAAAAAAATATATCAGAAAACACGTTATAATAACTTAAGAAAATGATCCTTTATCTTACACTTAATGTTATTTTTATTGATATTATCCAACAATTCTGACGGCATTTTTTTTTTATAGGATAAGGGTGACAAACGAGCACACAGTCCACCTGTTGGAAAGTGGTTGCTGCGGCCCATATCTACAACTATCCTCGCTTGCGAATCAAAATGCAGATGCGTTGTCACCCGTGAGGATTAAGATGGAATGCCTCATTTCCAGTAAAAAGGGCCTCCGGCCACCTGCACTCACCAAGCGAAACGCAGAGGTAAACCTCTACTTCACGCTGGTTTTCTGTGAGGTCGTGGTACCACCCCGGTTCGAGCCGGCCCATCCGTGCGACAGCAAAAGCCGCGTGGCTCTACCACTGTAAATATTATTGATAAGTCGGTAGCTACATGTCCGCTCACCGTACGCATTGCAAGCACGCGGCTCGATGAGACGGTTCTTAGAAATTGCTCGATTGTATACAGAATGCTCGATCAGTTTTCTTAGCGATTGATTAAAAAATTGTTCTTTTAATAAAATGTTTAATACTTGTTAATGTATTGGTAAAATTTTACAGTGTTTGAAAAGACCACTGACGTCATCGTGGAATTTATTTTTTATTTTATTTGGAACTATGATTTTAAGTATTCTTGCTTGTAAATTATGGATCTGGTCAAGATATGTTATAAGTTCGGCCGTAGCTACTTAGCACGTATTGAATGTGCGACTCCGCAAGTGCATTATATAACCGTTATGTAACCATATATGCTATTTACTACTCGTATATTAGGATGGTCAAAGTTCCCTGCAGTGAAGCAAGTGTAAATTACCCCTATTTTTACATAATATGTCTTCGCATACCCGCCTCCCGGGGACCAGCGACCAGAGTTGTTGACTCGGACCAACTAATACTTTATGGTGAGAACCTTCACCGCATATTGGCAGGACCACGGGAACGTTTCGCACACATCCGTGGTCCAACCAGCGCTGGCCGCCCTATGTCCTTTTCTTCTCAGATAAGATCGGCCTACAACTTCACCTACTCAACGGACGCCCCCGTGTCTAATGCGAGAAGGGGCTCTTTTTGGAAATCTATTAGAAAGGTCTATGTAAAATTGTGTTGAGATCTAGATATAATAATGATAGCGTAACCGAATCCAATCATAAAACTAATGTATGTATGTGCTAACGGATATAATACATGTATAATATTATTTCGTATTTTTAAATCTAGTTGGATTTATCGGTTAACCCCTAAGCGGAGACATAAAAAATAATAAAAAAGTTTCTCAATTTCGTACGCCGACAAATTCATTGTAATGTTTATTTGACAGATCATACAAAAATTTCCGATCCGGTTTATTTTCTGTCGTTGTTGTTTTATTAACCTGCGTCAAGTTCGCGTTTTCATGGATCACAGAAATAACTGAGCCAAGAAATAAAATTGTCGTGTCATTGCGGTGTCGAAGAGGCGACAATGGGTAATGCCAGACAAAACTTTTCTGCATCTGATAGAGCCATGGTTTAGCTGTTTTATGGTTGTAGCACAACGGGTCGGCCCAACCGAGAACGGACCACGTTCTCACATGCTGCTGTATTTCGTATGGTGAGTGTAGAGAGCTGGAGATCCTTTTTACTGGAAACGACGCATTCCATTTTGGTCCTTAGGGGTGGCAGCGCATTTACATTTTGACTCTCAATTGAGGATAGCTGTCCGGTATCTATAGACATGAGCATCCACTTACCGTCAGGTGGACTGTAAGCTCGTTTTGTTATTCGAGTATTAGGGTGACAAGCGATAAGATGGAAAAACTAATTTTACGATCTACCCATGGTCCACCACGAGATCACGGGAGCTGTAAAGTGCATGGAACGTCGGGAATTAAAAAATTAAATAATTTTTTAATTTATTAAAAGCTAAAATTACACGCGATAAAAGCCACAGATTTTTTTTTATTCCAAGCGAGCTGATTTTATCAGCCTTATGCTATAAAAAAATCTTCAAATTGTTAAAGGTGCGTGAAATCTGATGCTTGGATCACCAATCTGTCTACTAATAGTGGCGATAAAAGCAAATTTTCCCTGACGGGAGAGGCCTATGTCCACCAGTTGATTTTAACAAGCTCATGAAGAAAAATAAAAGGTAATAACTTGAATTTAGTCGTCTTTCGTTGGTATATTCTGCTTATGAATGGAAATCAGATGTTGCCAGTGGCGCCAACTGTATAATGACGCTACAGAAACATCAATACAGCACAAGTACTACAAGGTTAATCGGTAGATTTTTTTTTATGGAAGACCAACAGCTATCATAATTAGGTTAGATAATATTAATAACTACAGTAAACCAATTAAAGGTCCTCACTAATAGATACAAAGGTGAATTTACAACAGTGATAAACACGATTCAACACTCAAGAGTATCCAATTTTAACATACTTATGCCAAATGAGGGTTTATCTGATATAACATGTATTATACATATAAATGAAAAAAAAATAAACACAAATATAAAAGAAGTAAAACGTTAGTTTTGTAACAAACGCATCTATATATATATCACTTAGAGCTAAAAAATGCATTATTAAGTATGTAAGTAAGCTGACGCATCGCCAGTTTTAAACAAATCGAAGTCAAACTCATTGGATAGCTTGTTAAAATTATTGCTCGCTCGCCAAGTAAATGTATTTGGTCTGTAATTTGTAGATGCAAACGGGAGACTTAAAAGTTTTTTTTTTTAATAATAATTAGTTTATTTTTAACCGATTACTTCCAGATTATACTTTATATTATGAGGGATTACCGCATATTTTAACGTCTGTAGTCGTCAAATACTATCTAACTTTACAGATATATAAGATTAGTTGTGTGCTTGTTTGTCACACTAACTTCGATAAAAAAATAATTATTGAATGATTTCTTATATTCACACAAATACCAGACATTAAATAAAACTAATTTAACTGATTTTGTTTCGTTTTATTTAACTTAGTTTTTACCGCTACAGCCTATTAGAGTCCACTGCTAAATATAAGCCACCTCCATAAATTGCCTCATAGGGGGGGATATTTGCCATAGTTGTCACCCTTGGCAAGCGGGTTGGTAAGCGGGTTGGCAACCGCAGTCTTATATTTTTAGTCGTTAATGGGAAGACGCTGCTGCCCATCTCCTGATTTGTTTCTCTCTGTCACCTCTTATGACACCCACAAGACGATTTGGGGTAGTGGATATTCTTCACCACCACTATACGGTAAACTTATTTCTGATTCCTTTGATTATAGGGGGTACTGAGGTGGTTGACGTCCAGATGTTACTATTACCCTGTGCTAAATTTTGAATATTAATTTTTAGTCAGATCTACGTAGAACGAGTTTACAGTGTCTTAAAATCTTGCAGTGGTATGCTTGGGTGGTTTTTTGGAAGTGTATGCTGTTGGCACTGCGGCCTTTACAGCTTCATCGGAATAACTCGTAAGTGAGGACTTATGAGCTTTTGAGTGCAACAACCCTTACCCTATAAAAAAATCGATTCTGCCGGCGGCGAAGCGCTTCGCCGACTGAACTCCCGAGACAAACCCGGCCCCAGCTTTCATGAAAATTCATATCTTTTCAACGCATCAGTCATAATTAAACCCAAAGAAATTTCAATGAGTGGCTTGCAACGAGGTCAAATTAAGATCGATAATGTAGAGAAATTCAAAAAATACAATTTTTTTTTACTTTTAACGAGTAACGTAACTAAAATAAAGTGAGTCGTCGTAGTTATTGTCTTTGCTCTGGGTATTTTACGTCTAGTATAAACGAGATAGTTATCAGTATTATCTAACGGAAGACTAAGATCTTTCTGGCATATCCTATAGTTGCCCGTTACGACACCAACGGTTCGAAATTAAGTTATGTTCTCTTACGCGGCCTCCACGCATCACTATCACTATCACTATCACTCCAGCCTGTTACAAGTACCCTGAGCATAGCCTGATCTAGACAGTGAGCATTCTAATAAAGCCTGTAGTGGAAATCTACGTATTTTACCAGCTCTTAATAGCAGTTTTATAAAGCTTATTAAGATATTTAAGATTTGAGAGACTTAGTTTGACCATCTCCACATATACAGGATTATTTTTTAAAGAGTAGCCAAATCATACGTGGTAGAGCCTTGCTGCAGCTATGTTAATAGTATGGTTGTAGCACGAATGGGTCGGCTTGACCGGGGAAGGACCACGCTCTCACAGAATACCAGCGTAAAATAGCAGCTTAATGCTGCTTGCTATGTTTCGTATGGTGAGTGTAGAGAACCGGAGACCATATTTACTGGAACCGAGGCATTTCACCTTAGTCCTCACGGCTGACAACGCATCTGCATTTTAATTCGCAAACGAAGATAGATGTAGATGTCTATGGGCCACAGCAACCACTTACCATCAGGTGGACTGTTTGCTCGTTTGTCACCCTTATTCTATAAAAAAAAATTAACTTAAGTTAAAATATATAAATAATGATATACTGTTATTGCAGTTTTAGAAAATACGAATAAATAAGGACTTCTACTTTTATTTGAAACTGTCCCAAAATTGATTTATGAGCAACAACGTTTTTGCGTACTGATCGATCCATACGAATGTGTGCGTGCGTTGTACAGTCAGCTTAAAAAATGCATTACCAGGCATTTTGAATATAAAAGATGAATAGGACAGAATGTCTGAGATTTTTTTAATGAAATTTTCTTTACCAATTACCAATATTACTTATTCTGAAACTTCTCTACAAATTTGGCGGGTTATTGCAAAATAACCCTGTATATAATTAGTAAGTCTTTAGTAGCCGTGTGTTTGATAGAGGTGTAAGAGAATCCATTGCACTAACTCGCCCCGTGGTTTTCGTAAGAGACAGCTAAGGTAAATGTTAGAAAAATCTAATTGCTGGTAGATGGTGGCATAATAATTTCGTTCACTTCAGACGAGACGTAAAATTTGCAGACAGGCGACAGGTAGCAGGGTCACTAGTGCGACACGTCTGGTACTGCGAACGATCTATCCCTCTATAATGCAAATACTCAAAATTCTAAATAGAAGAAGCTCATATCTAGCAGTAAACTATCACTGGATGATAAAATAAAACTTATATGGCAGGTAAACAAGTGTGCTTTTTATTGTGTGCCCAACCTCGCACTTGTATTGCGGTAATTCACATTATATCGCAAGTCTGTGAATTTTGAATTTGAATTCTATTACAGAAGTTGAGGACAGATTAAAAGCCTTTAACTTTGCTGTAAAATTTGATATTTCAAAAAATGTAGAATTCAAAAATCTTTTCAAGTGATTATAAAATTAAAGGATAATATAACTTTAGGAATTTAAAAACCGAAATAGAAATTTTGATACTCACTTCGAAAAAATTACATGATGGTTTTATATTTAAAATATGGGAACCGACACTTAAAACAAAATCTACTAATGGATGTTTCATTGTTTACTTTATAAAGATATCTTTTCTTTAATTATTGATAACAATTTAATAGCACATTAAGTATTACAATGTTTTTGCTCAATATACCGATACGTTTTACGAGGATCTATCGCAGTCCATTAGGCTATTAGCACGATCAACTTTATAGCGCCTATCAAGTTTAACTTAGACAATTTCATTGTATTTGGAGTTTTATTGAAGATCATCATTATCATCATCATTACAGCCTTTCACAAGTCCACTGCTGAACATAGGCCTCCCGCAAGGAATACCACAAAGCACGGTCCTGAGCCACCTGCATTCATCGACTTCCTGCATGTCTTACCAGGTCGTCACTCCATCTAGTGGGGGGTCGCCCTACACTTACGGCCTACCGGTACGAGGATGCCACTCGAGAACATTTCTTCCCCATCGGTTGTCGGTTCTTCGAACTATATGGCCGGCCCACTGCCACTTCAGCTTACTAATCCGTTGGGCTATGTCGGTTACTTTGGTTCTACTGCGGAGATACTCATTTCTAAGTTTATCACGCAGACAAACACCGAGCATAGCCCTCTCCATAGCTCGCTGAGCGACCTTGAGCTTCCTCATACGGCCAGCAGTGAAGGACCACGTCTCAGTTCCGTAAGTCGTCACTGGCAACACGCACTGGTTGTACAATTTTGTTTTCAGATTTTTAGGTATGTCCAACGAGAAGATGTGTCGTAGTTTCTCGAACGCTGCCCAGCCGAGTTGAATCCGTCTAATGACCTCTCGGTCGAAGTTGGACTTACCTATTCGGACTATTAGTCCCAGGTAAGCATACTCTTCAACAACTTCAATCTTAGTGCTCCCAACAACTACCGGCATAGGTGTGACATGGACGTTAAACATGATCTTTGTTTTGTCCATGTTCATCTTCAGACCTATCTGTTGGGAGACACTATTGAGGTCATTGAGCATAGCGCTTAGGTCCTCCAGCGATTCTGCCATGAGGACTATATCGTCGGCAAATCGAAGGTGAGTGATGTACTCGCCATTGATGTTAATACCGCATCCTTTCCAGTCCAGTAGCTTGAAAACGTCTTCCAATGCAGCGGTGAAGAGTTTCGGGGATATAACGTCACCCTGTCTTACATCTCTCTGCAGTTGGATAGGTTTCGTACTCTGATTCTGTACTCGGATAGCCATCGTAGCTCTACTGTACAAACACTTCAGCACACCGACAGTCAACTTGGCACCGCTGAAGGGACTGCAGCACCGCCCAAATTTCGATGGAATCAAAGGCTTTCTCATAGTCCACATACGCAAGGCAAAGTGGCAGATTATACTCCTCTGTCTGTACAATCTGCCGCAGGGTACGTATGTGGTCTATGGTACTAAAGCCTTTTCGGAAACCGGCTTGTTCGGGAGGCTGGAAGTCGTCAAGTCTGCGTGCGAGACGATTCGTAATGACTCTCGAAAACAGCACGTAGACGTGGCTCAGAAGGGAATTCGGTCTGCAGTTCTTCAAAAGAGCGTTGTCGCCTTTCTTGAATAACAATACCACCGCACTTCTTCTCCACGCCTCCGGAGTAGTGCCACCATGGAGGACGGAATTAAAGAGCTTCTGAAGGAATTCAAGTACCGGTTTTCCACCCGCTTTCAAAAGCTCCGCCGTAATTCCATCCTCGCCCGGGGACTTACCGTTTTAAGGTTATGGAGAGCCATTCTAATCTCGTAGTAATCTAAACCCCTAGTAGTGTTGAATAAGACTCGCTCTTGGATCGTTACTCACACTTGCGTGTGGCTCCAACGATGACATGTACAGCTGCCCATACAACCTCTCAATCTCACTCAAAATCTCAGGTGTCCCGAAAACGATGCTGCATGCTGCTGATGTCTTGCAGAACTTAGCTCCGACCGCATGGACAGTTTCCACGAGCTTGTCATTCATATCATCCACTTCATTGCAGTCTTCTAGGCACCGAAAACGGTTTTGTAACTCGAGCTGAAAGATTTCGGGATTTTGGATTAGAGCACGAGGGAGACGGAGCGTTGATTTCATAAGACGTGGCCTCTCTAACTTAACGTTTAGGTTCAGTGTGCCTCTAACTATTCGGTGATCGCTACCAGTTTTCACTCTCGCGATCACGGAGACATCACTGAATAGTTGTCGTCTGGTCGTCATAATGAAGTCAATCTCATTTTTTGTCGAACCGTCGGGGCTCGACCTGGTCCACTTCCTGTGGGGCCGCTTCTGGAAGAAAGAGTTCGTCATAAAGAGTCTCTCTTTCTCCATGAAATCGGCCAGCTGCTGGCCCCTTGGGTACCGTTGCCCTATTCCAAATTTCCCTACTTTCAGCTCACCGTTCTCTTTTGTGCCTAGTTTTGCATTAAAGTCTCTCATTAACACCCTATAGTGGGTTTTGGGGGAATGCATGGCTCTACAGATATCCTCATACATTTCCTCCACCTCCTCATCGGGTTGTGCCGAGGTTGGTGCGTAAACCAGTATGACCATTAGCGAATACCGTTTGGTGATTCTGAGTACAAGTTACGCAACCCTCATCGACACACTCTCAATCTTTACAACGTTGTTAACGAGAGACTTGTGGACGATAAATCCGACACCTCCTTGAGACAGATGGTCGCCCTCCCGGTGATTGAAAAAATTTCCGGATTCTAGGATTACCGTGTCCTCCCCCTCTCTTCGGACTTCGGATATTCTTTTTTTTCTATTTTTATATTCAAATCAGATTTCAACAACTAAGTGAAATATATATATTTTTTATCATTCATGCAATACAACCTATCGGAGTCCACTATTGAATATACTCGTAAGTCTCCTCATTAATTGATCCATAAATACGATATTTGCCATAATACGTGGTAGAGCCATGCTGCAGCTATATTCAGTGCTATGAGTGCTAACCATATGAGCTACCACGGCTCTTACAATTTCTTTAATCCCATAATAATGTGAACTTGACGAAGGCTAATAAAACAGCGACGACGAAAAATAAACTAGAGCTGTAATTTTTGTTTGATCTGTCGAATAAACATGACAATGAATTTCTCGGCGTACGAAATTGAGAATTTTTTTTATTGTGTTTTACGTCTCCAGTTAGGGGTTAAACGATAAATCCAATTAGATTAGAAGGCGTTCAAAAATACGAAATGTTTATATTATATTATCTCCGGTACTACTTCAAGGCTAAATATTAAATGACGATCAATCATTAGTATTATAAGTTGAATTCGGTTACGTTATCATTATGATATCTATATGTCAACACAATTTTACTGTTGTACATAATAGATCTTCCACATAGATTTCCAGAAAGAGTAGACTAGTAGGTTACAAGTTTCTTTCTTCAATTTGGATGTGCGTTAGTGGGCTGCGGCGTCAAGGGTGTCCTCTCCACCTACCGCCGCAACCAAGATGGAGTCGTGGGGGACAAGGAGTTGGTATGGCGATGCGGCACTCGCCTTATTCTTCGCTACTCTGGTTAATTACACCGTTGAGGCATTGATGTTGGGGTTGTGGCTCGTGGAAATTGGCGAGCGGGTTGGCAACCGCAGTTTTTTTATTGTAATTTTGCTGTTATCAGGAAGATGCTGCTGCCCATCTCCTGCATGTTTCCCTTTGTCGCCTTTTACGACACCCACGGGAAGATATTGGGTAGTGGATATTCTTAACCGCCACTACACGGCAATTATTTTTTATTGAAGATGCTATAAGCCAAATCAAACTTTTAATTGAAAATAAATGCCAAATTTAAAGAACTCCACATAATAGCTAAATATCATTATTTAAAATTTCTAGTTCGATGAAGTGGAGTTATCAATATCTAAAGCTCAATATAACTACTTAGAATTTCGTATAGATCTCTATATAAGAGCAGCCGTACTAATAATTATTTAAACACGACGTATACAGGAGTTAAAACGCTAACATCAGCTAACATCACCAATAAACGACATTTGACAGTTCAATTGTATACATCTGTTAACACTCGTTAGTGTTGAAATTGTACGAGAAATTAGGCAACCGGTATACAATTCTCAGCCTTTGTTTAAAACGTGTATAACCTAAATTTGAAAATAATGGATTATTTACAGTATTTAGATATTTTTGATGAAATCGACTGTAAGGAACCACCACGAAAAGAAAATGTTTCAGAAAACGTTTCGATGACTTTACAAGAAAAAGATTTTCGAATGAAATATAGATTCAGTAAAATATGTATGAGACAAATAGTTGGGTTAGTTCAGCGTGACATCGAACTATAATCTAGTGGTTACGGGCTGTCTGTATAACTTCAGGTTTGTGCTGTTCAGTTTGTACAGCAGACATTCATAGATTCAGTCAGCAGTCCATCACGAATATATGCCGAATTTATCTTTTGCTTTGGCAAGTAAATCGGCACAATTTATACGCATTTCCAATACTTTAGAAGAGCAAAAACAAGTGGTTTCTGGGTTTAGAAATATTTGTGGCTTTAATCAAGTGATTGATTAATGCCCCGCTGAATGGCTAAGCCTTTGAGCGAGAAAAAAAACCAGCCTTCTTATCACCAGCAGCAACGACCAGCCGCGGATAGAGTTCCTTTAGAAACTTCACCAGACGTGGGCCGCACGGACCGATAGTCTCAACAGCAAATGGCACAAATATGTTGTCATCTCTCAGAGGCTCATATATATATATATATATATATATTGATTCAAAATGATATTCTACATAATAACAATGTTTAATGGTATACGTATACGGTTTACAACTTATTGCATTTGGGACCACTTAGTACTTGATTTTATATACAGTTATAAAATAATTTTATCAATTTTAGTAGATAAGATTTTAGTAGTAACTTAATCTTGCTTAGTTTCGTATGGTGAGTGTAGAGAACCAGAGACCCATTTTACTGGAAAAGAGGCATTCCATCTTAGTCCTCACGGGTTACAACGCATCAGCATTTTGATTCACAAACGAGGATAAATGTAGATGTCTATGGGCCGCAGCAACCACTTACCATCAGGTGGACTGTGTGCTCGCTTGTCACCCTGATCCTATAAAAAAAATGAGGAATTGATGATGAAGGTTGCGACATATTATAACATTAAATCTGAAGTTCAGGAAACAAAGTTACGGTTTAATTTTATATGAGCAAATTTTTCAATATAAAATCTGTTTTGCTCTTGGCAGCCTGACCTTTTAGTAAAATAGTTGTGTATATTTTACTAAAATGTCAGGCTGCCAAGAGCAAAACAGATTTTATATTGAAATGAGAAGTACCTACGCCTCAGCTTTCAAATACACTCCGTTGCGTAAATATGTAGGCATCATTTTGAGAGATTACAACATGTCAAGTAAATATTTATTAGTTTTTTTCCGCGGTATTCGCGTAGAATAAAGAATTCTTTTTTTATAGAAGAGGGGGCAGACGAGCATGCGGCTCACCTGATGGTAAATGACTACCGCCGTCCGTGAACAACCGCAACACCAGGGGAATTGCAGATGCGTTGCCGGCCTTTTAGAAAGGTGTAAGCTCTTTTCTCGAAGGTTCCTAAGTCGTATCGGTCCGGAAAATTCGCTGGTGGTAATTGATTCCACAAGGAAGTTGTGCGAGGGAGAAAACTTTTTCTAAATCGCACAGTGGTGGACCGCCAATCATTCAGATGGTATGGATGGTAACGCGAGTATTGTCGCGATGTGCGATGGTGAAATTGTGCGGCTGGAATTAGTCCGAACAATTCCACAGAGCACTCCCCGTGATAGATGCGATAAAATATGCAAAGAGATGCAACATCTCTACGCAGTGCCAGTGTAGCGAGCCGATCAGAAAGAACTCGGTCGTCGACGATTCGAACCGCTCTGCGCTGGTTGCGGTCAAGTGGAGGGAACTGGCATTGGGGTGCCCCGGCCCAGAGATGAGAACAGTATTCCATGTGGGGCCGAACTTGCACTTTGTAAAGTTGCAAGCGATGTGCCGGCATGAAATACTGTCTCGCTCTGCTGAGCACGCCAAGCTTTTTTGAGGCCAATTTGGCCTTCCCTTTCAAGTGACCACAAAACTGCACACTGTTGGATATGTCGACGCCAAGGATTCCGATACTAGCTGAAGCAGCAAGGGGACCTTGAAACTGAGGAGATACGACAAAGGGGTTCTTTTTAGCGGTAAACGCGCAAACTTATGTCTTCTGGGGATTGAACTGGACTAGATTTAGTCGGCCCCAAACCGAGACTTTGTTAAGCAAAGACTCGACTTCAGACACAAATTTGTCCCGGTACTCGGCGACGTTTTCCCGAGAAATATTGGCACGGCCGGTATATAAGGCATCACCAGTGCTGTCGTCTGCATAGCAATGAATGCTACCAATTGGTATTAGGTACTGCTAACTAGCAACATATCATTGATATGCAGGAGAAACAGCGTTGGTGATAGCACGCAGCCTTGTGGAACATCAGCGTTGATAGGCTTGAAATCAGAGCATGCACCGTCTACTACGACTTTGATGCTCCGATCAGCAAGGAAATTGGTGATCCGTTTGCACAATTTCTCGGGAAGCCCATAGAAAGGAAGCTTCGAAAGAAGCGCTTTGTGCCAGACCCGATCGAAGGCCTTCGCTATGTCCAAACTAACGGCCAATGCCTCCCCCTTGGACTCTACTGCCTCCGCCCATCTATGAGTCAGATAGACTAGAAGATCACCAGCTGATCGACCCCGACGAAAACCGTATTGGCGATCACTAATCAGCTGGTGATCCTCAAGGTACCTCATGAGCTGGCAGTTTATAATGGCTTCCATTATTTTGGAGAACAAGGAGGTGATGCCGATAGTCCTGTAGTTGGACGGGTCTGAGCGGTCGCCTTTTTTAGGGATCGGGTGGACCAAAGCTGTCTTCCATGAATTCGGGACTACGCCTTGGGAGTAGGAGTACCGGAAAGGACGCGTTAAAACCGGTGCCAACTCCGGAGCACACGTCTTCAGCACAATGGGAGGGACTCCATCGGGTCCACTCGACTTTCGAATTGCAATTCAGCACAAAGAAACTTTTGCGATATTAAAGTGAAAAAGAGTATCACGATTACCATTACTTAAAAGATAAAATAACAACGAAAGAGAAATACAATGATATGGAATGCGAAAGATATGATATATATTTAATCTCATTTATACAATGAGATTAAATGCCGAGTAGGTACTAAAAAGCATTATGAGCACTGAAAAATGTAAGTTTGAAATATATACTAGGGGCTAATAAAAATGATACAGATGCCGAAAAGCATTTCTATATATTTAAGCATCTGCATTGATTATGTTTTGGTGGAGGTCACACTAAGTGACAGGCTGCTTAAGTATTTCATTTATTGATGTAGCCCTGCAAGAATTACTATTTCAGAGTTATGATAATCTTTTTTAAGAAGACGAAGAAACGAACGCCAATGGGGATGAAAATTTTAGTGGCAGCGTAGTACTAGCAAGCGCAGAGTTGGCCGACCCCCGCTAGATGGAGTGACGGCCTAATGAAATAGTCGATGGATGCTTAAGTCTCAGGACCCTACTTTGTGGCAAGCTATGGGAAAAGCCTGTGTTCAGCAGTGAACTTGTGCTATCTGTAGTGACAATGATAGTAATAACTACAGGCCGTGAAAAAAAAAATGAGTCCATTTCGTCGGGTGGGTGTCGTCTTCCGATAGATAATATAACTACCTCATTTACGCCAGGCATTATAAATCCAGACCGGCGACGGTAACTACTACGACCTTATTTTTTTTTGGCTCACAATTTCTTTAAAAAAAAAGTAAAGTAAAGTTACAGTCTATATACGTCCCACTGCTGGGCACAGGCCTCCTCTCATTTCTGAGAGGGTTTTAGGGCAAGGAGGTGTCCACCGCACTGCCCCAATGCGTGTTGGCGAACTTCACATGTCTTCGAAAATGTTTTGTTTCTTTTTTTCAGACATGCAGGTTTCCTCACGATGTTTTTCTCCGCCGCTGAATACGTGGTAAATCAGCACTTAAAATTGCAATTAACAATTTCATTGGTGCCGGCGGGAATCGAACCCGGGTTGCTCGCGTATTATGAAAAATTTACCGCGAGTGCTAACCATCTGAGCTACCACGGCTCTTACAATTTCTTTAATCCCATAATAATGTGAACTTGACGAAGGCTAATAAAACAGCCACGATGGAAAATAAACCGGAGCTGAAATTTTTATTTGATTTGTCGAATAAACATGACAATGAATTTCTCGGCGTACGAAATTGAGAACATATTTTTTATTGTGTTTTACGTCTCCAGTTAAGAGTTAAACGATAAATCCAATTAGATTAGAAGGCGTTCAAAAATACGAAATGTTTATATTATATTATCTCCGGTACTACTTCAAGGCTAAATATTAAATGACGATCATCATCATCATCATTACAGCCCTTCACAAGTCCACTGCTGAACATAGGCCTCCCCCAAAGAATGCCACAAAGCACGGTCCTGAGCCACCTGCATCCATCGACTTCCTGCATATCTTACCAGATCGTCACTCCATCTAGTGGGGGGATGCCCTACACTTCACCTACGGCCGGTACGAGGCTGCTACTCGAGAACCTTTCTTCCCCATCGGTTGTCGGTTCTTCGAGCTATATGGCCGGCCCACTGCCACTTCAGCTTACTAATCCGTTGGGCTATGTCGGTCACTCTGTTCTACTGCAGATATCCTCATTTCTGAGTTTATCACGCAGAGAAACTCCGAGCATAGCCCTCTCCATAGCTCGCTGAGCGACCTTGAGCTTCCTCACCTGGCCAGCAGTGAAGGACCACGTCTCAGTTCCGTATGTCATCACTGGCAACACGCACTGGGTGTACAGTCTCGTTTTCAAGTATTGAGGTATACCTGACGAGAAGATGTGTCGTAATTTCCTGAACGCTGCCCAACCGAGTTGAATCCGTCGATTGACCTCTCGGTCGAAGTTGGACTTACCTAGTCGGACTATTTGTCTCAGGTAAACATACTCGTCAACAACTTCGACGAAATGACGATCAATCATTAATATTATAAGTTGAATTCGGTTACGTTATCATTATTTTATCTACATGTCAACACAATTTCACTGTTGTACATAATAGATCTTTCACATAGATTTCTAGAAAGAGTAGACTAGTAGGTTACACGTTTCTTTATTCACTTTGGATGTACATTGGTGGGCTGCGGCGTCAAGGGTGTCCTCTCCACCTACCGCCGCAACCAAGATGGAGTCGTGGGGGACAAGGAGTTGGTATGGCGATGCGCCACTCGCCTTATTCTTCGCTACTCTGGCGGGGCCACACCGTTGAGGCGTTGATGGTGGGGTTGCGGCGGGAGAGAAGTGATGGTATTACGAGGTGCCGCTCTCCCTACCCTCCGCAGCCGTATCTTGGTTGGCGGCGGATCCATAGACCAGATCCGACGCTGGGAGGCCAGTACTTCTGAGCGCTCGAGCGGCCCTATGACCTTGTCGCAGTGGACACGGAGGTATCCGTTGCGCAGGTGAAGTTTGAGGCCGAGGAGGAAGGCGCGCCATGTGTTTTGGTGCACCAGGGGATGAGCAGCAGCACTGTCTTAGCGTATCAAAAGCCTATTCACTTGTGCCTTGAAGACGCCCAGATTGTGTTCGGACGGAAAGATAGGCGCCGGCAAATTATTCCACTCCTTCGCTGTATGCATTACAAAAGACGAAACAAAACGTTTGGTTCTAATGCGTGGAATATCAACCTACGTGCTGACCGCCTATTTGTCCGATGGTGGAAAGAAGAGGGAGGAATTTAAGCGCATACTCACCGAAATGCTGCTACAGCAGATGTCATTGCGGAGGTAAACACAGACTCCGGCGCGCTGATGGAAATTATGCACCAGTGTGTACCCAGGCTAGCCAAGGTACACCGCATCTAGAGGACATCTGATCTGCATCTCAGTCAAGAAGAGTAGGTGCCGGCTTGTCAGTCTCAAGGTGGTAGCGGACTGCATTGAGACTACAGTGCAGGCCTTGGATGTTTGTGAGGTGCACTTTGATGTTTGTGAGGTGATAATGCTTTTGAATTGACGTTTAAATAATTCAAAATTAATGTTTTCAAAATAGTTTTTTAATTTTAGAATACCAGCAGTAGCAAGTAGAGAACCGGATACCATTTTTACTGGAAACGAGGCATTCCATTTTAGTCCTCAGTGGTGACAACGCATCTACATTTTGAATTTTAATCAAAGATAAATGTAGATTTCTATGAGCCACAACATCCAAATACGATAAGGTAGACTTTATGCTCGTTTATCACCCATATTTTATAAAAAAATATATACCAAACAGCACTACTTCCAGCGGTATAGTGTCAAGAACGCTTGTTGCATTTTTTCGCTGATTGGTAACACTTAGTGTTTGGGCGAGAAAAGAACTAGATCTTTTTTCCCGAGCGACAACGAGTAGATGCGGAAACAGTATCTTTAGAAACTTTACCGAACGTAGACTTCACGGACCGACAATCTCTATAACAAATTACTCAAGTGTATTATTATATTGTATTTACAAATTTTTAGCCGCCTCTGATGATTAATTGACAATTTAATGTAAGAAGTAATTTATTTTGTTATCACCATCAATTCGTCGACTGTCTACTGGTGGTCTACTGGTGGACTCACCCGCTGTAAAAAACATTTGCCATTACCTCCATGCTGGGCAGGGGTGTTAGTGATCGCTTTGCCAGCCGTCTCATTCGTTTTATTGGTGCTTACCTTTGTCGCTCTGAAAATTTTACATCTGCTATAATTTCGAGATGGTTAAATCACCTAATATAAATGGTAAGACTGCTTTTCTGCCTTAGAGTCTATCTTGATAGGTACAACCTTTTACCCGTTTCTACTGCTAAACAGCATTGCTTGCACTGCTATGTTCCGTATGTTAAAGAGAGCCTGTATAGTTAGAAGCTCTGAGGTATTCCATCTTAGTCTTCAGAAGTGACAAGACTTTCGTAGTTTTCTTTGTTTGAAGTGCTGTTATTAAGTTAGTTTGACTTACGACACTCGTGGGATAAGAGATGGAGTAAATGCCTGCAGTCCTTGATGAATTTGTTTAGGTCAGTAAATATTAAACTGATTTAAACTTGTCTTTAATGAAAGAGGATCAACGCTGGTATTTCTCCCTCAAGAAAGAAAAACTTTAATGTTCAAGTTTCAAGCGCCATTAGCACCGTTGCAAATATTTTATATACTGTAATTTAATTTTACGCTTGTCTTCATTTAATTTGTTACTTGCAATACATTTATACTTGTGGAAATAAATTTAATTCATATAATATGAATAATAGAAAAGGGAAAATAAATAAAAGAAATACATTTAATTTATGTAATCATATAAAATTATGGAATAATATAAAATTACAGATACAACCTATATACACGTCCCACTGCTGGGCACAGGCCTCCTCTCATTTTTAAGAGGGTTTTAGGGCAAGGAAAGGTCCGCCGCGCTGCCCCAATGCGTGTTGGCGAACTTCACATGTCTTCGAAATATATATTTTTTTCTTATTTGTCAGACATGCAGGTTTCCTCACGATGTTTTCCTTCACCGCCGAGCAAGTGGTAAATCAGCACTTAAAATTGCAATTAACAATTTCATTGGTGCCGGCGGGGATCGAACCAGAGTTTCTCGGGTACTGTGAAACTTACAGCGAGCGCTAACCATCTGAGCTACCACGGCTCAATATAAAATTATGTAATAATATTTAATTTATATACTAATTGTTGAATAAAACTACTTTTACTTATGTATATATACGAGACACCACATTACAATAATGTTTGTACACTCCTACATCTGCGTAGAGCGGACTAAAAGTAATAATGAAAGAGCATAAAGTACTCCGGGTTAACTTTGACATCGGGACGTCATCATCTCAGTCCCAAGTGATCACCCAAAGCGCCCGAAATGTCGGTAATTAAAAATATGTAGTAATAAATGCGATAAAATACGTAAAAGCAGTTTTATTCTATGTGTAGTATCCGCTTAAATATGTGGTATACGAGGGGTGATCCAAAAGTAATGATAATCGGTTACTTCAGGTCCGCATAAAAATCCAAAAAAATATTTTTTTTGCTTGCTTATATACTCCCTACATCAACCTAAAAAAATCATATAAATAGATCACGATTTCCGGGAGATACATTCATTTGAATACGAACTGTCAAAGATATAACATCAACATGGAGAAAAACGAAATTAGAGCTGTCATCAAGTACCTCTGTTTGAAAAAATGTCTTCAAAAGACATACACAGTGACTTAGTGGAAATATTGGGGGACTCTGCTCCTCTATATTCTACAGTTGCACGCTGGGCCAAGGAGTTTAAACTGGGCAGAACATCCACTGAAGAACATCGCGAAGGACGCCCATCCACGTCCCTCACTGAAGACAACGTGAAAAAAGTTGAAGATGTTGTGTTGGCAGATCAAAGAGTGACCATCAGGCATGTAGCTGAGGTCACAGGAATCTCATATGGCAGCGTTCAAAGAATCCTTGCGAACGAGTTGCATATGAAAAAGGTCTCTGCGCGTTGGGTACCCAGAATGTTAACCGACGAGCAAAAGAAAAATCGAGTTGACATTTCGAGGGTCAATCTCGAAAAGTTCCAACCAGATCAAGACAATTTTTTGTTCCGTTTTGTGATTATGGACGAGACCTGGATCCACCATTTTGATCCTGAAACGAAACAACAATCGATGACTTGGAAGCGAGCCTCCTCACCAACGCCAAAGAAATTCAAAGTTTCAAGTTTGGCGGGAAAGGTTATGGCATCTGTTTTTTGGGACACTCAAGGCATAATTATAGTGGAATATTTGGAAAAGGGTGAACCAAAAGGGTAAACCTTAATTAAATTTATATGGGACCACACGAGAAGTACCAGCTTTCAAACAAAAAAAGAATCATCGAAATCGGTTCACCCAGTAAAAAGTTATGAGGTAACACATAAAAAACAACATACAGTCGAATTGAGTACCGTCTCCTTTTTGGAAGTCGGCAGAAAAGGAGTTCGCCTTAAACACGTAATCATAAAAAAGAGAAACCAAAATAGTGAAGTTTAAAGAAAGAAGTTGTCAGTCATGACGTGCACACAAGCAATATCATAATTTTAATAGTAGTAACTGAAAAACAGTAAAATAAATTCAGTAGTGCCTTCCTTGACGATTGGGATGCCACAAAATATTCAACTTGAGAATATCAAAGACGAAAGATGAATAAGATACAGTTATAGACGTACTTATAAATTTAGGTAAAATTTGTCTAAGAGAACGTCATTAAATTAAGTTATTTAATGCGAATATTGAAACAACAAATTAAGCTTAGTATAACTTCTTGTTTTTTTAATAATTGTTATGTATAAACCATCGTTTTAATATCCTTCTCAGACGACGTATTTTCTTATTTTATTATAATATTAAATGTAGGAAAGGTTACAATACGTTAAATTATATTACCATGAAAGTCTCTTTGTAAGAATTTAAAAGAGAACCTTCCCTTTGTGAACGTTCTCCTTGTCATGTAACGGAATATAACAAGCTATGTTCCTTTTAAATGTTTTATAAAGATATTTATTTAGTCAAAATATAAAAATAAACAAAAATAACAGCTACTTTGTTCTCGATGAATCTTATTGAAACAGAAACAGAAACAGAAACTTTTTTATTCAATATAGATTATAAATAATACTTATTGAAAGTCAGTTTTTTGTATAATTACCACTGGTTCGAAAAAAAACCTCTGTCCTGGGAAGAACCAGCAAGAAACCCAGCGGGACTTTTTTTAAATAATAGCTTACAATCATGTATGTTACACAAATTAACAACACAACAAATTAGAAATAGCATGATAGCGATCACCTCATTTCCAGGGGTTATTATCATCTATAAATTCTTTAATACTATAATAATCCTTTTTATACAAACTTAGTTTAATAAAGTTTTTGAACTTTGAGCAGGTCAAATTTTGTATATTTTCTGGAATTTTATTGTAAAAGCGTATATACATCGCCCCAAGAATGAATTACTGACTCGATGGAGTCGAGTAGCTGGTACCACTAGCTTGTACCTGTTCCTAGTATTTACAGAATGAATATCACTTATTTTCGTAAAACTACTTTTATTTTTGTGTACGTACATTACATTTTCATAAATGTATTGAGAGGCCAAAGTTAATATATTAATTTCCTTAAATTTTTGTCGCAGCGTCTCTTTAGGTTTTAAATCATAAATTGCTGTAATGGCCCTCTTCTGTAAAACAAATATAATTTCAATGGCAGCTGCGTGTCCGCATAGCAAAATACCATACGACATTATGCTATGGAAATAGCTAAAGTAAACTAGTCTAGCTGTTTGAACACTAGTTAGACTTCTAATCTTTTTTACGGCATATGCTGCAGAACTAAGTCTCCTTGCTAGTTTTGATATATGGGGGCTCCATTGAAGCTTCGCGTCTAGTGTGATTCCAAGAAAAATGGTGGTATCTACAAGACTCAGTTTCTCCCCATTTAAAATTACATTAGAATTTAATTGTTTGACATTTGGAGTCATAAATTTCATACATTTCGTTTTAGTGCCATTTAAATGCAAATAATTAAAATTGAACCAATTTACTAATTTAGATATAGCATTATTTACTTCGTCATATTTTAGCAATTGTCGACTTAATTTGAAAATTAAAGAAATGTCATCTGCAAATAATACTATATCATGGTTATCTGCTACTATGTAAGGTAAGTCATTAATGTATACAAGAAACAGAAAGGGGCCGAGAATTGAGCCTTGAGGCACGCCCATCTGTACCATCGACCCGGAAGAACTCATACTGTTAATGACAACTTTTTGCGTTCTCTTACTTAAATATGAAATAATTAATTTAAGAGCATCACTTCTTACACCGTAGTGTTGAAGTTTCCTGATTAATGTTTAATGGTGAACACAATCGAAGGCTTCGAATAGGTCACAAAATATACCCAAAGCATCCTGTGAATTCTCCCATGCATTAGATATATATTTAATCAGCTCAACGACCCCTTGTGAAACCAAATTGATTTTTATGAAGTAAATTATTTATATTAAAGAAATTTAACATTTGATCAAGAATAATTTTTTCAAAAATCTTACTAAGTGTTGGTAGTACAGAAATAGGTCTAAAATTGGTGGGGTCTAATGTACTACCAGATTTAAATAAAGGTATTACTTTACTATACTTCATTAAGTCAGGAAATACACCAGATTCGATACTAGTATTAAAAATAATAGCTAAATGAGGCGCGATTGTAGCTATTATAGACGCAATAACTTTAACGGAAATCCCCCACAGATCCGCAGTTTTCTTAACATCAATAGTTTTAAAATATTTTACAATATCTTTTGATGATACTTTATGAAATGTAAAATTCTTTGTACACGCATTTACATTTTGTTTAAGTAATGATTCGGCGACGGCAGGAGAATAATTCAGTGACTTAGTAACCACTTAGTCACTGAATTCTTCTCCTGCCGTCGCCGGTATATCGGAATATCAGTAAAATATTTCTCAAAAACCATTGCAACGTCCTGATCTGATTCGGTTAATTTGTTATTAACACTTAACTGGTAGTTTGAATTGCGAGAGTTGATCTTACCAGTTTCGCTATTAATTATACTCCATGTCATTTTAATTTTATTAGAAGCCGTCTTAATTTTGTTGCTCAAATGCAAAGACTTGGCTGTGGAGCACACTCTTTTAAATATTTTTGAATATTTTTTTACATATTCCCTAAATTCGACGCTATGATTATATGACCTTTCATGGTAAAGATCATATAACCTATGTCTGCTCTTATGGACTTCTACTGTCGCCCATTCATTAAATGACTTCCGACTGTTCAAGGAGAATATTTTAAAAGTAAAAGTATTATTAAATTCATTGCAAATAAGCTTAAATAATGTTCCATACAAAAAATTTGGATCATTTTGTTATGAAAGTGATGGAAGTTTTTTCACTATGTTACTTCTAAATTTCTCCAAGCGACGTGCATTTACTGGAACAAACACAACTTTCTTATCTACTTGCTTTTTGTGAACATAAGGTAACGAAGCTACTTGTCCACAGTGATCAGAACTTAATTTTTGAATTATACATTTATGCAACGGCTTCACATTTGTAAAAATGTTATCTATACATGTTGCACTAGATTGAGCAATACGCGTTGGCTCTAAAAATAAATTAAAAAGACCATATGATTTAAACAATGATCTAAATTTAATATTGATTGAGGAAGCTTCTAGGAGATTTATATTAAAGTCTCCACATATTACAACAGATTTATTCTGTTTATTAAGCTTAGCAAAAACTTCCTCCATAATCTTTTCAAAAGTGTCGTATATAGAATATGGGGGTCTGTAGACGCTCACAACAATGAGGTGCTCAAACTCAACACATGCCATTTCTACAGTTCGCTCAACAGAGAGGCTCACAATATCTTTACGTTCTTTACATGACAATAATTTACTAGCTAATATTAAGGAGCCACCTCTTAAAACCGTTTCTCTATTGAAAGAACTGACCACCTGGTGATTACTGAAGTTAAACATTAAGTTATAAGTTTTTAACCAATGTTCAGTAATACATAAAATATGAATATTGTTGCTATTTAAGAACTTAATTTATTAGTGACATTATAAAGAGTCTAATGCCACCAAAGACATTTAAGTAATAGTAGTAAACCATAGACTTTGTATCTTATAGACTAAACACGTGACGTCATCAGCGTGTGAAAGGAATGCACGTATATAGTTAAACATAAGTGTAAGGGAGAAGCAAATCTATATTTCTTGTCTTTTTCTAGGTATGCGTTTTTGATTGTTTTCCCTCCTTTATTTGACATTAACGATGTCAAGCTCTTGTGAATAATATTGATATTATAAGCAAACAGATAATTGAATTTAGTGTTGTTTGTGGGTTTTAGTTATTAGGTTAGGTTAAAAAGATGGTAAATTGTAGCATTTTAGGATGCAACAGCATCAGTCAACGAAAAATTGATAATACATATTACCTTTCATCGGTAAGTTTGTTTTGTGCTTACATTTGCTACTTGTACTGATTAATATCTATTGTTTTGGATATAAAGTGTAACATTTCATGTGTTTAATGAACTTTGTGATGTATTTTGTCAAATATTTGGACTCCCAAATTGTAAATTCTTCATGATAATGCTCCTTAATTTGAACGGTCATTCGAAAGCTTAAAGTCATAACAAACGTGTACTTTTTGATTTGGTAGGATTATAGAAACTTTAGGTATATCAGCGAGTATAATAATGTTTTCGCATTGTTGAATAATAATTGTTATTGTGATTAGTAGTTATGTCCATAAATATGAATCACATAATGTTATACATATACATACACTTTTATGTTCAGCTTTAAAGGAAACTCCTTATTGCCCTACAACTCTTCAATCATTTTCCATATTACATAGACGCCACAAATAATATGTAAGTATCAACCTGAAAACATATTTGGATTCAAGTATATAAACATTGGGCAAAGTATATTTAATTTCAAAAAATATGTATTGCCTGAAATCAGATGCACAAAACTTTATTGCATTCCATTAATTCTATTATACATTAGCAACAGTTACATTACAATATTTATTAAAAAAAATGTCATACTAATATAAAAATAAATATAAACATAGATAAAATAATAAATAAATAAATAAGTCTTAATCTTAAGGTACACAATAACACAACAACATAAGATAATATTCTCAATTAATGATGTAGAAAAAATTTGATGATAATATACTTACCGTTACCATTAGTCAGTATCAAAAGTTATAGGTTTTGTGATAGTTGCCTAGCTTGGCAGGTGAATTGGCAACTGCAGTTATTTGGAGACAAACTGTGTGGGAGGCCTATGTTCAGCTGTGGAGGACATAACTATGTTAGGCTGTAAATGTATTAATTAACAATATCTAAAGTTTAATATGTACATAATTTTTTAAATGTTTGGTATGAGTAATATTATCATTACATTTACATATATTTGCTATTTAATTAGATATTGTATTAATTGTTATAGGTATTGTATTTATGCACAGATACCCATACTTGATTTTTTTTTGTTAAATGCCTTGATATAAAAGTGTACTATATATTTAATATATCAATTTCTTTTAAATATATTATTTCAAAGCTTTTCTAAGGAATCAGCTCTCCGTACCTGTTAGATAATCGCTACTGGTAGTAATTATAGGTAACCAACAAAACTTAGCAGTATATGCTCAAAACATTATGAGCCTCATTCTTTTAGGTGGACTAAATATACTTAACTTATGTAATTTATAATATAATTAAGATATTTTTTTTAAATGTTATAACTTCTTGTTGTATCTTGTTGTTTCTCCATAATAGATATAAGTTTGACCTTGTTAGTAGTTATGATTTTTACCATTGTTCTGTATGTATTAAAAATTGACTAGCATTGCTTATTTTATTTTCAAATGCTGACATTCTGTATTATTGTGAGTTGTAATAATTTGGTTGCATGACAATGACAAAATATTTACTTAAAGATGGATTAATTAAACATGAATCCTCATTTGCAAATATTGGAACTTTATCTATACTACCATGTTTTATGCAAATAAAGATTTAAATAAAAGAAATAAATAAATAATTTAAAGTCCTGACCTAAATATACAAATGAATAATTTATTATGCAATAATAATTGTAAAACTGACTGGGAATGCCTACCAATGGGACATTTAGTCCACCCTTAATCCCTTTTATAAAGGTGTCATAAACAATAATGTGTGTTAATAAATTAAGAAATAAATGTAATAAATATGATAATTTCTATTTAATTGTCATAAATAATGTAATAAACATGTTTTTGACAAGAGATAATTATTACTTAACTAAGTATAATTTAGGAGTTGTACCTTATTATTTATTCCATTAAAATATATTATATACAAGGCATAATATATATATATATATATATATATATATATATATATATATATATATATATATATATATATATACCCTTCTAATCCGATTCTAACAACCAGCACCCAAGAATTTCTGCCATGCAAAAGTATAAATCAAGTTTACAAATGCATATATTTGAGAAATTCTAAAGCTGCTCAAACCAAGAATTACAACGATTGCTCTAGAAAGAAGACAAAAATTTGTTTATTAATGTGATGAAAAATTAATAAATAATCGTATGTTTATTTTAATGTTATTGAATTATATTTAATATATAATTGTGTTTTCATTTGTTTTACTTAATGTAACATTGTTAATATTTCTAAATGTTGTGTTACAAAAAAATTAGTTCTTTTTCCTTTTTATATTTCTATATATTTTCATTTGAATAGAATATATATCTTTACAGTCTATCAAAAGTCCACTGTTGAACATAAACATGATTATAGTTATTTGGCATAGTATCAACGCTTGGAAAGCGGGTTGTCAACCACTGTTTTTTTTTATTTAGCTGTTATCAGGATAATGCTGCTATTTATCTTCTTTGATGTTTCCCTATGTCGCCTCATACACCACCCATGGAATGATATGAGGTAGCAGATAATCTTACACTGAATGGTAAATTAAAATAGAATAATATAAAACATTCGTTTTATTTTATATACCTACATATTACTAAAACAAACTCTTTGTTGATACTTTACAACGTATAACTAAAACATTTTACCACCTTAACCATTAGGTAACATGCTTAAGCCACCTTACCATAAGTAAGTCACCTAAAAATGGTCCTCCATAGATATCCTCATAGGATGACTTATGCCATAGTTGCCACGCCTGCGTGAAAATATGCGTTATGCTGGTTGGCCACCGCAGTTTTTTGTTATTTTAAGTTTTCATCGGGAAAGTGCTGCTGCCCCATCCCCATCTTGTATTATTGCTTACGACGCGGGGTAATATCATCCCATGTACAGACAAATTCTCTTGTACACCACAACTTGCCGCACACAAGACACTAACTTAGCAAAACATGCAGGAAATCGCGGGATTAGGCTCTTAACAGTGTTTTGTACTACAAAACCTAAGTGGAAATCCTTTCCTTTCGAAGGTCTGTGTTCAGCACTGAACTTGTGATGTTAAAACATTGATTTTTTTTGTAAAAACAAAACTCGACACAAGGAAATTTTTGTTTATATTTAATATTTTTATCCTCAATATTTAAGTACATACATAACATATTGTTATTTATCAGCGATATCACACTTTGTGCTAGTAGCGTCTTCACTTAGTGCCGTCGAAATCCAAAGAGTTTATTGAATGTCCAGTAAAATCGTCGATGCGCCGTTAAATACAGAATGATGATTCTGTTTTTACGCCGTTTCCGCCCGTAGTTTTTAGTCACAAAATGTATTTTCAAGAGAAATGAATTAATCATCTGAAATATAAAAGAATATTTTTTTATGGTAACAATTAAGTTTTTGTATGAATGTAAGTGCTGTGAATATAAATAAACCCATAACGGGGGAAATGGAACAATATCTGGTAACCCAGTGAAAGTACCTTCCGCCTATTTCTATCTCAAAAGCATACGCGAACGCTTTATCTAGTCAATCCTCTATCTACGTAGTAAACCTATATATTTAAATCTCTTTGAATGCCACGAAACATCAAACGTACAAAATAGATGATTTCAAATAAATTCATGCACCATAAAGCTAAAGAATAGGTTGTATTCAAATGAAATATAGACTTAAATAGGTTATTCAACCAGTATAATAGATTATAATATAATATATTTCTTTCAGTATTAGGAGGCTTCTAGCGTTATACCTCTAAGATCTATAAGTCATCATTAGCGAAACGCACTTGTTGCACATGAGTAAAGATTCCTTACTCTCTACCACAGTATAAAAATATAATAGGAACAGTACGGAAACTACCTATAAACGCTCGGAACGGCACACTCACACAAACATGCGCAACGAAAAGACTTCTAAGCGCTCCTCGCGGTGCTCTCAGTAGCAAGTGTCGCGTCAAGACTTTTTAACAATGCCACGAACGTATTGCGTAGTATACGGCTGTTTGAACTCGGCTTTATCAAAACCGGCGCTACCGTATTTTAAGCTTCCTGCTGATTTTAAAAGGTAAGAATTATTAAGTGGCGAAGCTTGGGAAGACACTTATTGATTTCACGATGTCTGTCCGTCTGTCCGTCTCTCTGTCCCACGATTATGTCGAGAACGGTTTCGAATTTTCAAATTCTGTTTTCAGCAATCGATTACTGATCACCCAGGCATCTTGTTCGCGCAATAGAGCTAATGTCAAGCATCGACGTAAGATGGCACTCGGCTCGGCGCGATACGGAATGAAGTTAGTCCGAGCGTGTGTACGTGTGAACGGTGGGTGTCGAAAACGCGCTAGAAAAATTGAGAGTCCAAATTCATCGCTGCGAGAGATAGCACGTGGTCCGTTTTGTCGGGAGCTCGTAATGATAGGCGCGTATAGTAAATATACTGACTGGGAATTGTAGCGCGTATTCCTTGCTGAGAGTTTCACCTGGGACTTTTAGGTTTAACGCTGAGTCCGTATAAGTGGATTCGACTGTATTAGTTACTAGTGCGGTATTTGATTTATTTATTTATTTTTATTTATTTATCTTCACGCACAATCCCTGACGGGGTAGCCAGAGAGAACAGATCGCCAAGTGTCACGATCCTTACATACCTCTTTCGCTTCTTTCAGATTAATTATCTTCTTCATACATGCACGTCTAGGTATCCGAGTACTCTTGACCCTCCCCTCTTCGAGCAGTTTGCTCACATGGTCTTCGAAAGTTAGTCTCGGTCTACCTCGACACCTTTTAATATTAACTTTCGCGCTATATATTTTCTTCGCCATTCGGTCTTCACTCATTCGCTCAACGTGCCCAAACCATCGAGGCACGCCCTTATCAATTTTTGTGATAAGGTCATCTTTCAAACCTGCCATATTGCGAATCTCGTCGTTTCGCTTTCGGTCGGCCATGGTAACGCCGCACATTTTACGAAGAGATCGCATCTCCACTGCATTCAACTTGCTTTTATGCTTCTTCTGGCACACCCAGGTTTCGCTGCCATATAACAAAGTCGGTACCAACACTGCGTTATGTATTGCAAGGCGTGCACTCTTCACTACGCCTTGCCTTTTGACTAACGCAGTCAGGGCACCATTGACTTTGTTCCCGGCAGCGACACGCCTGTCCACATCTAAATCACATCTTCCATCCCGGCTAAAAGCACTCCCCAAGTATACAATTTCATTTACCTGTTCTAGACATTCCTGATTTACCCATATTTCACACTTCGTTCTCTCTTCGTCCCTTTCAAATACCAGAACCTTAGTTTTATTAGCATTCAAACGGAGACCTTTAATTTCACATTCCTCTTTCATACACGTGACAGCTGTCGAGATACAGTATGAACAGCCAGGAAGACATGACACAACCCTGTTTCACGCCCGTTTGGACGCTAAACATGGGTGACAGGTCATGCCCTACCCGCACACAGGCTTTACAGTTACAGTAAAGTGACTGCACAGCCCTTAGCAATCGACCATCCATACCGTACCCCGGCAACAGTTCCCACATTTTCTTCCTTACAACCTTATCAAATGCTTTCTCAAGATCCACAAAAGCACAGAAAATCTTCTGGTTAGCAGCCAGAAGCTTTTCCGTGATCATGCGGAGAGAAAACATTTGATCCGTGCATCCTCTTCCAGGTCTAAATCCGCATTGTGCCTCCCATAGAAATCTTTCCGATTTCTCTTGCATCCTACGTGTCAAAACCTGCGAGTAAACTTTACTTGCTAAACTGGTCAAGCTGATCGCCCGATAGCACCCGCAGTCAAAATGTGAACCTTTACCTTTATATAAAGGCACAATGACTGCGGATCGCCAATCATCCGGGACATCCCCCGTCCGCCAGCACAAATTGCACAGCAGATAAAAGCTGTCCCAGACGCGAGGCCCACCATACTTGACCATTTCAGCAGTAACTCTGTCTAGTCCCGCAGCCTTACCACATTTCAAACTTCGAATCGCACGCTCAATCTCTTTCATACTGATGACCTCAGTGTCATCGAGGTCCAGGTCTGGCGTACCAGTCCCTCACTAAGATCATCACACGCATACATTTCTCTATAAAATTCGCTCCATCGCTGCATGACGTCCGATTTTTCTGTGAGGACGTCATTAGTTCTCGAAAGCACTTTGTTCATTCTTAAGGCCGTCGCACCACTTCGGGTCCTTCCAACCTCTTTCCAGAAGAGTTTGGAGTTCTCCTTAAAGTTGTGCGACAACCTTTCGTCCGCTTCCATTCTACACCTTTCACGCATTTCCTCAATCAATGCTTTCGTGTGAACTTTCTGCAGCTTATATCTTTCTTTCATCTTCTCTCTCATATCCTTATCATTACTAGAGGCCAAGTAGTCTAACCATGCTTTCTTCTTCTTCTCTACAGCTTCTTTCACTTCATCATTCCACCATGCATCTCTTCTTTTACTACTGCCTCTTTTTATTGTTCCACACACTTCTTCCGCTGCACTTACCATACCATCCCTAAGGTTCTGCCATGTTCTTTCCACACATTCATTTCTGCCATCGATGGTGTCAAGCTTTTCGGCTACCCTCGCATGATATTTGTCCCTAGTATCCGCTTCCTGAAGCTTCCAGCTTCGGATGCGACAGACCGACTGTGGTTCTGTTACCGCCGTCCGGTAGCGCCAACCCGCGAACAGACCCCTAAATCTAGTAATCACTAGATAGTGATCCGTTCCCAGGTCAGAACCCCTGAACACTAGCGTATCCATCACCTGTTTTCGCAGTCGGTCATCCACCAGAAACAAATCGATCATACTTCTCTCATTCTTTCTTTCTCTAGTATACATATGGATTTTCTTGTGATTAAACATAGAGTTTGTCACAAGAAGACCCTTTTCCTTGCATACCGCCAGTATAAGCTTGCCAGCATCATTAACCCTTTTATCGCCAAACTTTCCAAGCACCGACTCGTACCCTGGTCGAGCGGTACCAACCCATCCATTCAAATCACCACACACAACAATTCTTTCGTTTCCCCTAGCCATATCTAGAACTTCTCTTACATTCTCCCAAAACTCCTCCAGCTCAGCCCTGGACGACGAAGCTACCGGCGCATAAACAGCCAAAAGGAATAACTTCGTCAGTCCCAATTTAAAGCGAACCCAGAGAAGTCTTGAGTTCACAACCTTATATTCAGTCATAACATCGACCAACCGAGACGACAGCAGCACCCCACTCCCTGGCGGGCGCTCTCGCTCTCCGGGACTCCGGACCATAGAGCTAACGCCCCGCCAGGGAGCTCTTCAGTACCACTGCCCTTCCGTTTGGTCTCCGACATACACACGACATCTAATTCACTTTCTTTCATTATTTCAATCAACTCATTCATCTTATCTTTCATGCCTCCTCTAACATTCCACGTGCCAACTCTGCACTCTGTCCTCCACCTTCCGCCGTGTCGGGCTGTGCGTGACGGGTGGCGGTCCCCATCGCCGCTTTGCGCGCTGCATTCCACACCAACGGGGACTAGCTGGTGTGCGTCGCCTTGGGGGGACGCCCTAACCCTCGTTGGCATGGGTGCGCAGCTGAGTAGAATTGCAGCCCTGAAAAGGGCTGGCAGGGGTCGCGACGAGCACGCTTCTACAATGACTTTGAATTTGATATTCTAGAAATAACTGTGACCTTTGATCCGTACGTTCTGTGTTCGTTTCGCGAGTTAGGCATTATAACAAACGAGAGTTAGTGGCTTCTGTAAGGTAGTTAATCGTACGACAGAGTTACTGGACCTTCATCGTGGCTAACGAAGAAAGTGACGTGAGGTGGAGAGGTGCTGAGGTCCGAACTGCTGCAGATGGTAACGGTCTAATAAGGTCAATAACACTACCAGCCACACCCAGATACACATCACTGACCTTTACTTTCCTAGCACTATACATCCACATGCGACCTGACCGAATCCTGAGGGACCAGTTGCCTTGGATAGAGGTAAGTAAGCTCCCCTTATTAGAATACAACGCTTCCCCCTGATTGTTTGTTGTAATTAGAAACTTTTCACCTTTGGCCTGTAGCAAGCCCGACCAACATCTGCTTGTGGGTTCTCCGTCTATGGGCTCCGGGGGACACTACTGTTGGATAAGCAGCTGCTGGCCGTAACACATCTGAACCTCCTATTTTGAAACTGATTGCTCAAAAAAAAGCTGATTGCTTCGCCAATTTGCTATGCTGTTAGCTTGCTAGGTTTATTTTTATTGTCATTGTAATAATCGTTATCGAATTATAAGTCCGTGTGATCGATCATAATGAATTCGTGAACTTATTTGTAAGTCCAGAATGCGGCGGTTTTGAGGCTATTTAAAGCTGATAGTGCAAAAGTCGTAACAAAAAGTAAATCCAAGATGGCGGCTACAAAAGGTATCAATTTTTTCATAATGGATGTCATTTTCATAGTTTTTGAGTATGTTGAAGCCGATAGTGCTGTTGAAATATAAATCCAAGATGACGGCTGCAATAGGTAATAATTTTTTCGTCATGGGTGTCATGTTTATGATTTTTGAGGGTGTTGAAACCGATTTTTCATTTTTGTTTTAAAAAAGAACACGTAAACTGCAAAGAAGCTGATCTAATTTACAAATAAATAAACAAAATCGATTTCATAGTACCCTATCCTTGATTCCCAACAGTTTGTTTAAAAAAAACCTGTTCATTAGAATGATAATTTTTTATACAATTAAATTCAATAATAAAGAATTCCGAAGTTGTCGTATCAGATGTCTGTATTTTTCTGTAAATAATTTGGAATAATGAAGAATAAAGGTACATTTTCGTCCAACCGCGGCTCGCGTACGCTCCCGCCGAAACTTGTAAAAGGTTACGCCGTAATGACAAAGTTAAAGATCTATAGTTCTACAAGTTGTTGTGTTAATATTAAATTGTTTTCCGTGTTTAAACTATCGTCTTTTGCTGAGATTATCCGACGCCATGAGATTACTTATTTAAATTGTATTTGTAAGCTAGTTATTTAAATTCAATTGATGGATCACTACAAAACAAAAATATAAAAAAACAATATCAAAAACATTAAAAGTTACAACCCTATTGCTTCAATGGAGCGTAGGTAATTATTTCCTCAACTAGGCTTAGTTTCCATACTGTTCATAGTTATAATGTGTCTCTACTCCATGCTTGTTGCACTTGTAGATGAGAAGATGTATCGTGATTGCCCGAATCCTGTCATGTGAACGCTGTGTAAACATCGTAGCTTTACCCGAAGAATTAGTGCTACATACGTAAAGTCTACAATAACTTTACAACTCTAGACATGCCGACAGATAATCTGACACCACCAAAGACTACAGCTACAGTAAAGACTACAGCAGACTACAGCACTACCCTTATTTCAAGGGATAGAATAAGCTTTTCATCCACTTACCATTACCAGCCTATTAAAGTCCACTGCTGAACATAGGTCTCCTCCAAAAGTTGCCTCGTAGAGGGAATATTTGCTATAGTTGCCACGCTTAGCAAGCGGGTAAGAAATCGCAGTTTTTTAATTTTAGTCGTTATTAGGAAGACGCTAATGCCCATCTCCTGATTAATTTATCTCTGTCCCCTCTTCCGATACCCACGGGATGATAATTTTCATCCACTTACGCAAGAGAAAACAGCAATTTGCAATCTTTGGTGTTTTGTTAAAGTTTTTGTAGGATTTGCATACATATCATCAGGTCTGTAGTTTTTTCAATGTTGCTGTCGCCTTTCTTGAAGATTGGGCCAATCATACTTAGGTTCCACACTTCTGTGAAATGTCGCCGTAAAGAACAAAGTGAAATAGTTTCTGAGGATATTTATGAACCGGGTCTCCATTTGTGCACCTTCATATAGACAGGTTTCACGAGGACTCTTACGCACACATTCGCGGCCTATTATGTTTCTTTGCGGTCCCTCATCAGAAGTAAACAACGTTTTTTTCCTATTCTTGTAGACGTGATAGAGCCATCTGCAACTATATAATAGTCGTAACACAAATGGATCGGTTCGACCATAAAAGGACCACGCGTTCACAGAATATCAGCGCAAAATAACTGCTTAACGATGTAGTGTAGAGAACCGAAGACCCTTTTAGTGGAAACGAGGCATTTCATTCTAGTTCTCACGGAGGTGACATTTTAGATGTCTATGGGTCACAGCAACCACTTACCATCAGGTGGACTGTGTGTTCGTTTGTCACCCTTATCCTTTAACAAAATACTTGAAGACCACCTGATGGTAAATGGCTACTGCAGTCGAGTGAAACCTGCAAGCAAATTCAAACTTAGAATGATACGATATGATGATGATAGATGAATTATATTACCTCTGAGGAATAAGGTAGATTGCCTCACAATCTGTAATTATACCTACTGGCTTTTTACACCCATCAGACCTGTACACAGCAGTGGAAAAGAAAGTGTTAGACAGGTACGTCGCCGAGTGATGAAGTCGGTCTCACCTACTTGGTTGTTATAGTTGGAATACAATCGCCAGATATTGGTGGGGGTGGTGGGTTTGGTGTTGGTGGAAGTGATGCTGGTGTTGGTGGATAGTGTTGCTGATGGTGTCAGTGATGGTGGAGGTGGTAGTATCGTAGGTAGTGGTAGTAGCCAGTGGACCAACAGTGGCTCTATCAGCACCACCACCATCACTAAAATCACCATCACCACCACCACTGCCCACGACCACGATCACAGCCATTACTACCACCACCGCCTCTTACACCAAAACCAGCTCTTGATTTCGAATAATTAATAGATATGATGCTACATTAATATAAATTATAACTAATACGCTGTCTTACGCTATAAAATATTTTTATTTTTCTTAAAATTTTTCACATGCATCATGTGACTACCCTATCAGAATAGGTATACATTTTTTACGTTGTTAAGAAGCTTCCCCTCTTATCCTTACTCTTTACTCTGTGGTATTGGTTTCTTTTTACTAAACGTTAACGTTATTGTATTATTTAGTTTAAATAAACATTTATCTGGACTATACTACCTGACCCGGCAAACGTTGTTTTGCCATATACATTAAAAATCACGATTAAAAAACAGGGGTTGATCGCAGAAGGGTGAAAATTTGAATTTGTATGTATTTTTCAATGCTAAATCAAAATAAAATAAAAATAAAAAATTGTCAAAAAAATATATGTAGAAGTGGGTCACTGTTATCATTTAGGGGCTTGAAAAATAGATGTTGGCCGATTCTCAGATCTACCCGATATACACACAAAATTTCATACAAATCGGTTGAGCCATTTCGGAGGAGTTTGGTAACAAACACTGCGACACGAGAATTTTATATATTAGATGTTACGGCGCGGCGGCTTAACAAAAGCGGTGTTGTAAAAAGGGACAATGTGAAATAAGAAAAATGTCATGGCTTCTGGTGGATTGCGGATATACTCGTACAGTTGTCGATATGCATTTTTTTTAACATTACATTATATTATTTTTTTAACATTACATTGCATTATAACGAACTCGCTTTTGTGTTGCTTCAGAAAAATGCTACAGCCCATTTCTTGTGTCAGAATGATTTTAATAAGAGCATGAACTAATATTTAATTATATCATAATGAAAAACCGTCTTCCACTACATATAGTGGCGACCTGGTAAGACATATCGTCACTACATCTAGTAGAGGGTTTTAATTAAGCTGCTAATTTACAGAATACTAGCGTGAAATAGCAGCTTAATGCTGCTGTGTTTCTTAAGGTTATTGTAGTGAATCGGAGACCCATTTTACTGTAAACGAGCCATTTCAACTTAGTAGTCAGGGATAACAACTGATCTAAATTTTTATTTTTTATTGAGGATAGATGTAAATGCCTATAGGCCACAGCATCCACTTAGGTAGATTATGCGCTTGTTGGCCACCCATATCGTATTAAAGAACATGAAGGAAGTTGATGGATGTAGGGGCTCTGGATCATATTATGAAGCATTCCTTGAGGGGGGGGGGGGGGAGCACAGGACTTGAAAGGAGCTGTATTGATTATGATGATGATGATCTCGTATATTATACCAGATGTAATGTACCTACACAGACGATGAAGAACAGTATTAAAATTGAGATTTGCAGGAGTAGAAATTTTGTATTGTTAAAAATATTGTAAGTTAAAACTACCACTAAACGAGACTAAAGAAACACGTCAAAATTTCAAGTAAAATACCCTGGTATTTGATTGTTGTCTGTTGGAATTTCAACGTCAGTTTACAAAGCTGGTATTTATAAATGACTTGTAGCTAAATTTTATAATGTGTTTTACGGGCTATTCTCTGTAAACTCGTAATAGGCCATACAAACTCTGTCCTGGCATATTTTTTAGCATTTTCGTAAAAAATATGATAGTATTACTTAGGAAAGTAACTGTTGCTTTTCGTATATAAGAGGGCCAATTGAATTCATATGTATTTTTTTTTATAGAAAAAGGGTGACAAACGAGCACACAGTCCACTTGATGGTAAGTGGTTGCTGCGGCCCATAGACATCTACATCTATCCTCTATTACAAATCAAAATGTAGATGCGTTGTCACCCGTGAGGACTAAGATGGAATGCCTCATTTCCAGTAAAAAGGGCCTCCGGCCAGCTGCACTCACCAAGCGAAACGCAGAGGTAAACCTCTACTTCACGCTGGTATTCTGTGAGGTCGTGGTACCACCCCGGTTCGAGCCGGCCCATCCGTGCGACAGCAAAAGCTGCCGCGTGGCTCTACCACTGTGGAAAATCTGTATTTTTAAAGATATTTTAGATTTTTTGATAAATTGCGACAAGGCTGTTAGGTGGAACAGGGGACTGTTTTATATAGAAGTAAGTCATATTATTAGTATCAATCATTTATTATTTTATACCACATTTACGTATCAACATAAAACAATTATATTTCAAAAGGTTCTTAAGAAAATCTTAACCAAAAACATAGCAAACAAAATTTCTCCTCTAACAAAATCAAAACTTTCATGTCAAAACTATGGTTCTAGAAACAATTTGTATTTGAGATCGACTTCGATGAATTACTAACATAAATTATTAAATTTGGAACGCAGTCTTCTTTATAAAGTAATATTAATAAAATTATAATACAATAGTCTTTTCTCTCAACAATAATATTATACTCGTATAAGCAATTATAATGAAAGTAGTTTGAAATAAGATGGGCAATAAAGTCTTAAGGTTTTTTCGTAAAACTAATGAGGCACATACATAATCACAATGAGCTTAGTTTAAGATTAGAAAAATTGACATTAGCGCTGAAAAACATCTACTTGAGTAGAGAAGTTATAAAATATTCTCTTCCCTTTTAGAATGAAGTTAGGATTATTTTATTTAGGATTTATTTTGGCTTCATATAAAGCGAGAAGTTTCAGGTCTAAGTTGCTGTGCGTTATACATAAACACGTGTCGCGATTTTGAGCGTTTGGTTTGACTACTCAGAACGGGCGCAGTCGGCAGAATGTCTGATAACATATTTTCAAATTCTCAGCCACAAATTTTTTATATAGATTAAGAACTGTATCAAGATAGTTCCTACTAATAAATTCCTTTTTACTAACTGCCATATCACTGTTACTATCATCTTCAAAAAAATTCTGAATTGCTCTTTTGTAACTATTAGGTATTTTAATCCGGTGACTTACAGGTACATCCAAGCCAATTGGATTAAATAATAAAATTTCGCGTTTTCTTTAGGTATCCAATGCCTATACTTTTGAACTAGACTACCAGATACGACTCTTTGAAATATTTGTTTATCTTTCGTACGTTTTAATGCTGAACTGTTCACTAAGCACATCGCAAAATAATGCTTTTTTGACAACTTTCTTTCTCGTATCAGGCTTATCTAACATTTTTTAATATCTTCGTATTAGGTGTGTCCTTAACATTTCTTTTTTTCCTATTTTCAAGTCTTCCCAATCTTTTTTGTATTTCTCAAGTTCTTTCTGTAAACACGCGATCTTTTCATTTCTTTCTTTATTATATTTTTGTCTTCTCCTTTTGGCTTGCCTTTTCCTTTGCAGTGAACTAATACTGGGTATTGCTGGACTTAGAGCTACAGAAAGCTGATTTAGAACTGGAGTAAGCTGTCTTGAAGGGGAAGTATCTACTTCAGAATCTGATAATGGTGTATTTTCACGCATAAATGTATTAGTAATGCTGCTCTTTCGTTTAGATCGGTATACAGTGCAGTGTTCTTTCCAGGTTTTTAAGACAGCCCTGTGTTCACGTTGTCATGTCTTTCACTAATTTTCTCAAACCTTTTTCTTTCTTTTTCTGATGTTTTAATCTCTCCTTTTCTTTCATCTCTTCTCTCTTTAGAGGATAATTTTTTCTACACTGATACCTTCGTCTCTCTGCTTGTCTTTTTTTTCTAATAATTCCTCTCGCGATAACTTTGTCTTTTTAGGAGCCATCTTGTGTGCGTGTGCGGTTAACCTGTAACATAATTTGCTTTCAGTGAGGTAAATTAATGCGAAACATATTCTTTTGGGCTCCCCTCTTTCTTATATGAATAAATCTTCAACGAGTGAACTTATTTATGTAAACAAAACCTTTTAAAAGTGACTAATTTTATGAGATATACAGTCCCCTCGCACATAGAACAGTCCCTTGTCATATTGCTAGGAAGGGGACTGTAGCCAGGGGACTGTGTATTTTGGTTTAGTTTCCAAATATTTACAAAACTATTGTAACATGATTCGATACGAAGTTACCGACAAATGTGTACACAATCAAAGACATAATAAACTATTTATATAAATATTTAAACTAATTAACATTATTAAAATTACTTACCAGAGGACTGTATGTCGCAACATCCACCATGCGTATTCACACCACAAATGACGCGCGGACACTAAACAAAATGGCAGACCGACGCCGTTTTCGGCAATGTTACTAACTTCACATTGGTTGCATTTCATTTCACGGAAATAAAAGTTAGTAGACACAACAGATATTTTCTATTTTTGTTTTGAATTTTTGACAGGGGACTGTTTAAGAAAACTTAGGACAACTTTAACATGACATTATTAAATTTAAAAAAAAAAAGCTAAATCTTGTTTTATGACATAAATATAAATTAATTATTCTATTTTTAGATACAAACTGCAAAATATATTTAGTGTTCATAGTTTTTTTTATAATATTATCTCTAAGTAGGAATCCGTGAAAAGGGACAGCCAGAGGACTGTGTTTATAGGGTTTCAATTTTTTTTTTAAAAAAGGAAGGTTGTTGTCGTTATAAAAACAATAGCACTATAAAAATCAGCGTTTAATTTTAATTAGGAGACATATTTACATTTCTATACTTTATTATTTTTGTTTAAAATCGTTCCGGACAGCCATTTAAGAGTTTACAGAGAATCGCCCTTACAAACATTGGTGCATTCTGAACTGAAATGCAAGTTGTCTATTATCTCTCTTGTGGATTCTATCTGCACGTAGATAGCGATTTAAATCGAGCTGAATGGTAATGATACTACTTTACTTATCTTTAGTACATGCTTTGGTTGCAGGTTTCACGTTTCTTCTGAAAATAAAGATTTCATTTAAATTGTAATTGAAATAAGTTTATTTTCCGATTTAGTGTTCCTATTTGGAAATAATGATTTAAAATAAATTAAATTAAAATACAGCCGTATTTCATATAAAATTTATTTTAATTGGCCGCGAGTTCAAATACCGCACGGAAAACAAGTATTTGTATGGCCTACAAATAATTATTCCGGGTCTGGATGTTTGTCCTTTAAATTTATGTATGTAAACTGTTTCAAAACCTAGTGGGGACAAGGCCAACGATTTGTAGTATGTATTTGTTACAAAACTAGAGAAAATTCCAAGAAAAGTGTGTTTATATTTTTTTCCTATCTCAAATAATTGGCTGAGATAATAAAGACTAAATTGCGCTTTCCCGCACGATAATATCGTCAAAATTTGGCCGGCCGAACAACAAAGTACTTATTCCACTTTTTCCCACCAAATGTTCCACTGGTGGGGCTAATTGCACTGTTATAATAAACCTTGTCCACTTTACCCCACTAGGGCTGGCATAAGCAAATTTTAAGATCTTGAAGTATTTTTTGATCAAAAATCAAATCATCAAAATTAAATAATTGTAATCAATATAAGTCATAGATTTACATATTGTTTATAACATGTCTAAGAGTTATCTACAGAAGTCATAGTAAAAGATTTACTCACATAATATCTGAAATCAATCGAAAAGATGTTTCGTAATATGTTTAACCTCTTAAAAAGACACCTACAACGATATACATGCCTAAAAGTTTAAATACGAAAAATATAATAAACAATATGTAAATCCTTAATGACACCCACGGGAAAATGTGGGGTAGTGGATATTCTTATTTTTATACCCGCCACTACACGAGGACCATACCCCATATCTTTCCGTGGGTGTCGTAAAAGGCGACAGAAGATGGGCAGCAGCATCTTCCTGATAACAGCAAATTACAATAAAAACTGCGGTTGCCAACCTGCTCGCCAATCGTTGCAATTATGGCAATATACCCCCAATAACGAGTTATAAAACGACGGCCCCTGTTCCCGGCGGCCCCACTATTCCTGAATACGGTAGCGATCATGGTAATGACGAGGCAGGAGGTGCTATGAATCTCCAGTGGAGGTTCAGTTGCCACCGAAGATGACTCGACCTGGCAACATACAACGCACGCACCCTGAGGACTGACGAGAAGATCCTGGAGCTGGAAGAAGAGATGGACAAGTTGCGCTAGGATATTATAAGATTATCTGAGGTCTAAAGAGAGGGGGAGGACACGGTAATCCTCGAATCCGGCAATTTGTTCTATCACTGGGAGGGCAACCATCTGTCCCAAGGAAGTGTCGGATTTATCGTCCACAAATCTCTCGTTAACAACGTAATAAAGATTGTAAGTGTGTCGATGAGGGTTGCGCACCTTATACCCAGAATCACCAAACGGTATTCGTTGAAGGTCATACAGGTTTACGCACCAACCTCGGCACATCACGATGAGGAGGTGGAGAAAATGTATGAGGATATTTCTAAAGCCATGCATTCCTCCAAAACCCACTACACGGTGTTAATGGGAGACTTCAAAGCGGTAGAGAAATTTGAAATAGGACAACGGAACCAGCAGCTGGCCGACTTCATGGAGAAAGAGGGACTCTTTTTTCCAGAAGCGGCCCCACAGGAAGTGGACCTGGTCGAGCCCCGACGGTTCGACAAAAGAAGAGATTGACTTCGTTATGACGACTAGACGGCTACTGCTCAGTGATGTATAAGTGATCGAGAGGGTGAAAACTGGTAGCGATCACCCAATGGTTAGAGGCGCACTGAACCTAAACGTTGAAAAGTTGGAGAGATCTCGTCTAATGAAGTCAACGCTCCGTCCCCCTCGTGTTCAAATCTAAAGTCCCGAAACCTTTCAGCTCAAGTAACAAAATCGTTTTCAGTGCCTTGAAGATTGAAATGCAGTGGACGATATGAATGACAAGCTCGTGGAAACTGTCCATGTGGTAGGAGCTAAGTTCTGCCGCCACAGAAGAATATTTCGATCACACTCCTAATTTCATGGCTGTTAGATGGGAAATGATGCTGCAGTCTTCAGCAGATTTGACAGCATTCAGAAAACTGAACAGACAGATCTCCAAATGCATGCGGCGGAACTTGCGCAACTTCAATACAGCTTGTAATGAAGTTGTTTGGAAGGTGCTGCAGCCCATTCAGCGGTGCCAAGTTGACTGTCGGTATATAGAAGTGCTGAAGTGTTTGTACAGTAGGACTACGATGACTATCCGAGTACAGAAACAGAGTGTGAAACCTATCCAACTATAGAGTGATGTTAGACAGGGTGATGTTATATCCCCGAAACTCTTCACTGCTGCTTTGCTAAAAGTTTTGAAGCTACTGGACTGAAAAGGTTACGGTATTAACATCAATGGCGAGTACATTACTCATCTGGAATTTGCCAACGATATAGTCCTTATGGCGGAATCGCTGGAGGACCTAATCACTATGCTCAATGACCTCGATAGTGTCTCCCAATGGCTAAGTCTTAAGATAAACATGGACAAAACAAAAGTCATGTATAACGTCCATGTCCTATGCCACGTCCTATGTCAGTAGTTGTTGGGAGCACTAAGCTCAAAGTGTTGACGAGTATGTTTACCTGAGACAAATAGTCCGACTAGGTAAGTCCAACTGCGATGAAAGGTCAATCAACAAATTCGACTCGGCTGGGCAGCGTTCGAGAGATTATGACACATATTTTCGTCAGGCATACCACAAAACTTCAAATCAAGATTGTGGTTAGTAGGCTAAAGTGGCAATGGGCTAGCCATATAGCTCGAAGAACCGAGAACCGATGGGGAACAAAGGATCTCGAGTGACAGTCTCATACTGGCAGGCTAAGTGTAGGGTGTCCCCCCCCCCCCCACTAGATAGAGTGACGACCTGGTAGGACATGTAGGAAATGTATGGATGTAGGTGGCTTCGAACCGTGCTTTGTGGCTTTCCTTGGGGGAGGCCTATGTTCAGCAGTGGACTTGTGATGGGCTGTAATAATAATGATGAAATCCTTAACTTATATTAATAATAATTGTTTAATTTTGATGATTTGTTTTTTTCTTTGTTTGAAAAGCTCTTAAAGATTTTAAAATGAGCTCTAGTGTGTGTAATGTTGACGAGATTCATTATAACAGTCTAATTTGTCCCACTAAGAAACGATTAGTGGGGAAAAGTAGACAAACACATTTTAAAGAGTCCACTTTGTCACACCAGTGGGATATTTGGTGGGAAAAAGTAGTATAAACCGTCATCATCTCAGTCACAAGTGTCCATGCAAAGCGCCCGAAAAGTAGGGAATTACAAATATGTAATAATAAACACGATAAAATATGTAAAAGCAGTTTTATTATTAATATTAATGTGTAGTGTTCGCGTAAATGTAACTGTGGCGTAAGAATCTCCACTAACCCATATCATCTCGTGGGTATCAAAAAACGCAACAGCAGCGTCTTCCTAACACCAAATATAAAATACTCATATTGTAAAAAACTACAGTTTACATCAAGCAGGGCAACTATGGCAAATATCGTATTTATGGATCAATTAATGAGAAGGCTTATATTCAGCAGTGGACTCTGATAGCTTGTAATGAATGAATGATAAAAAAAACATAATGTCTAACTTCTTGTTATTACAGTAGTCGTTACGTATAAACTATGGTTTAAATATCCTTGTCAAACGACGTATGTTCGAAGTATTTTCTTACTTTGTTCTTATATTAAATTTAGTAAAGGGTACATTACGTTAAATTATATTACCATGAAAGTCTCTTTGTAAGAAGTAATAAGAAAACATTCCCTTTGTGAACGTCCTCTTTGTGATGTAACGGAATTTAACAAGATATATTCTTTTTAAATGTTTAATAAACATATTTATTTAGTCATTGGAAAAAATAACAGCTACTTTGTTCTCGATGATAAAAATTTATAAGTGACATATTATCAGGAGTCTGATGCTAATGCACACGAAACATCAAACATATAAAAAAGGCATTATTTTTTTTTTTTTATTTAAAATAAATTCAGACACCATGAAGCAATAGAACAGGTTGTATTAAATGAAATATAGATTTAGAAGGTTATTCAGACAGTAGAATAGATTTTCCGAATGCTGTCCTGTCCTATGAACGCTGTGTAGACATCTTAGCTTTACCAGACAACATATAGTTAATACTACATACGTAATTCCTACAATAGCAACTCTCGACATGCCAACATTCTCAGACAATCTGACACCACCAAAGACTACATCACTACCCAAATTTCAATGGAATCATAAGCTTTTCATCCACTTACCGTTACCAGCTTATTAAAGTCCACTGCTGAACATAGGCCTCCTCCAAAAGTTGCCTCGTGGAGGGGATATGTGCTATAGTTGCTACGCTTAGCAAGCGGGTAAGCAATCGCGGTTTTTTTAATTTTAGTCGTTATTAGGAAGACGATGCTGCCCATCTCCTGGTTTGTTTATCTCTGTCGCCTCTTCCGATAACCACGGGACTATGATTTTCATCCACTTACGCAAGAGAAAGCAGCAGTTTGTAATCTTCAGATTTTGTAAAAGTTGTTGTAAAATTTGCATATATATCATAATATTATATCCAGTATAATTTAAGGTTTATAAAGCTTTTCGAAAGTTGGCTTGTTCACTGGAGCTGGAAGTTGTCAAATCTACGTGCGACCAAATTCTCAAAATCTGTCTGTAGTTTTTTCACGGTTGCTGTCGCCTTTCTTGAAGATCGGGCCAATCATACTTAGACTCCACACTTCTGGTGAAGTATCGCCGTAAAGCACAAAATTAAATAGTTTCTGGAGATATTTATGAATCGGTTCTCCACTTCTACACCTTTATATAGACAGGTTTCACTAGGACTCTTCGCACACATTCGCGGCCCTACCAGCGTCATGTTATACTTTTTTGCGGCCCCTCATCAGAAATGAACAACTTTTTTTCCTATTTTTTTGGACGTGATAGAATCATGCTGCAGCTATATAATAGTTGTAACACGAATGGTTCGGTTCGACCAGGAAAGGACCACGCGCTTACAGAATACCAACGTATAAATAATTGCTTTGTAGAGAATCGGATACCCTTTTTGCTGGAAACGAGGCATACCATTTTAGTTTTCACGGGTGACAACACATCTGCATTTTGATTCGTAATTGAGGATAGATGTAGATGTTTATGAGCTACAGCAACCACTTACAATCTATACGGACCGTGTGCTCGTTTGTCACCCTTATCATATTAAAATAAAATATTTTTCTCCCCAAGCAAGCCGCGGCGGAACCAAGATGCACCTTCTTACAGGGCCTCGAACTTACTCTTTTAGCAATTAGTCCACCGTCTGGTGCCGCAACGTCTAGTGCTTGTTGGACTACAGTCTTCGAAGTATTTAATATCAGCACCTAAAATGCACGTGTGCAAGTTGGTGCCGACGAGGATCGAACTCGGCAAAATGTTATTTAGTTTAAAAACGAAGAGTGTTCAAGTCAATAGCAGCAAAATCGAATAACGTTACAGCCTATCAAAAGTCCATTAAACATATGCCTCCCCAACAGATTACCTCATAGGGGGATATTTGCATAGTTACCATGCTTGGCAGGCGGATCTAATTATAATAATTATCATCATTACACGTCATCACCACCACTCACTATCATCCACTCCAAATCCACTGCTTAACATAGGACTCCTATATATACATAAAATACATACATAAACACTCACGCCTGTCACCCAGAGGGGTAGGCAGACACTATGGACTTCCATTTGGCACGATCCTGACACACCTCTCTCGCTTCCTCCACGAGCGTGTATGCGCACGTATGTGGAATCTACGCATACAAGCTCGTCCGTTAAAGGCCCATTTTCAATATATCGCCAATTTGGTCGATAAACTGTCGCCTAGGGCGTCCCTTCCCGACTCTACCGTTCACCTCTGCAACATAAATTTGCTTGTCACTCTTTTCTCGACCTAGTCACAATATATGATACTAGATACAATACATGACCTAGTCACAACATCATCTTGCAAACCACACTCTTCTCTTATCACACAATTTTTCACTCTGTCATTTAGATTCATCCCTAACATACTCCTTAATGACCGCATTTCTACAGCATTTATTCTACTCTCGTGCTTGTTCTGCCACACCTATATTATATATATTGCCGCAAATTACGATCCTGTCACCTGCATCTATCGACTTCTTGTATATTTGTATTAGGACGTCACTCCATCTAATAGCGAGTCGCCCAACACTGCGCTTGCCAGTACGTGTACTTGCCACTTTAGAACCTTTTCCAACTACGGCATTTTTAGCGTACATTTATTTAGCGTACGTACAACGTTCATTCAATAATTAGTATTGATGGTGTTAACTATACATTTGCTTTAAATTGCAACAGTCGTTTAAAGTACAAGGTAACGATTGGTAATCACATCATCAGCGTTTGGATAGGATTTTATTTAAATAATGATTAACTCGCGAAATTGTACCAATCTTATTATTTCCTGTCAAAGCTTATTTACCGTCAGCCTGTTTCTGATATCCGGACAGTTCCGGATTTTTATTCGAGTAAAGGTGAGAAACGAGCGAGTACAGTCCACTTCAAGACACTTGCATACATATACCCTCAATTAAAAATCAAACGTGTCATGATTCTATTCGTCGGTGTATTACTATTAACGTTTTATCATCAAACATTTTTATTCGAGTAAAGGTGAGAAACGAGCGAGTACAGTCCACTTCAAGACACTTGCATACATCTACCTTCAATTAAAAATCAAACGTGTCATGATTCTATTCGTCGGAGTATTACTATTAACGTTTTATCATCAAACATTTTTATTCGAGTAAAGGTGAGAAACGAGCGAGTACAGTCCACTTCAAGACACTTGCATACATCTACCCTCAATTAAAAACCAACGTGTCATGATTCTATTCGTCGGTGTATTACTACTAACGTTTTATCATCAAACATTTTTATTCGAGTAAAGGTGAGAAACGAGCGAGTACAGTCCACTTCAAGACACTTGCATACATCTACCCTCAATTAAAAATCAAACGTGTCAAGATTCTATTCGTCGGTGTATTACTACTAACGTTTTATCATCAAACTTTTTTATTCGAGTAAAGGTGAGAAACGAGCGAGTACAGTCCACTTCAAGACACTTGCATACATATACCCTCAATTAAAAATCAAACGTGTCATGATTCTATTCGTCAGTGTATTACTACTAACGTTTTATCATCAAACTTTTTTATTCGAGAAAGGTGAGAAACGAGCGAGTACAGTCCACTTCAAGACACTTGCATACATCTACCCTCAATTAAAAATCAAACGTGTCATGATTCTGTTCGTCGGTGTATTATTACTAACGTTTTATCATCAAACTTTTTTATTCGAGTAAAGGTGAGAAACGAGCGAGTACAGACCACTTCAAGACACTTGCATACATCTACCCTCAATTAAAAATCAAACGTGTCATGATTCTATTCGTCGGTGTATTACTATTAACGTTTTATCATCAAACATTTTTATTCGAGTAAAGGTGAGAAACGAGCGAGTACAGTCCACTTCAAGACACTTGCATACATCTACCCTCAATTAAAAATCAAACGTGTCATGATTCTATTCGTTGGTGTATTACTACTAACGTTTTATCTTCAAACTTTTTTATTCGAGTAAAGGTGAGAAACTACCACGTATAAATGTTTGTCCTTTAAAATGTATGTATGTAAACTGTTTCAAAACCTAGTGGTGACAAGGCCAACTATTTTTAGTATGTATTTCTTCCAAAACTAGAGAAAATTCCAAGAAAAGTATGTTTATATTTTTTTCCCATCTTAAATAATTGGCTGAGATAATGAAGACTAAAGTGCGCTTTCCCGCACGATAATATCGTCAAAATTTGGCCGGCCGAACAACAAAGGGCTTATTCCACTTTTTCCCACCTAATGTTCCACTGGTGGGACCAATTCCACTGTTATAATAAACCTTGTCCACTTTACCCCACTAGGGCTGGCATAAGCAAATTTTAAGATCTTGAAGTATTTTTTGATCAAACATCAAATCATCAAAATTAAATAATTGTAATCAATATAAGTCATAGATTTACTACATATTGTTTATAACATGTCTAAGAGTTATCTACAGAAGTCATAGTAAAAGATTTACTTACATAATATCTGAAATCAATTGAAAAGATGTTTCGTAATATGATTAACCTCTTAAAAAGACACCTACAACGATATACATGCCTAGAAGTTTAAATACGAAAAATATAATAAACAATATGTAAATCCTTAATGACACCCACGGGAAGATGTGGGGTAGTGGATATTCTTACCCGCCACTACACGAGGACCATACCCCATATCTTCCCGTGGGTGTCGTAAAAGGCGACAGAAGATAGGCAGCAGCATCTTCTTGATAACAGCAAATTACAATAAAAAACTGCGGTTGCCAACCTGCTCGCCAAGCGTTGCAACTATGGCAATATACCCCCAATAACGAGTTATAAAACGACAGGCCCCCAGTTCCCGGCGGCCCCACTATTCCTCAATACGGTAGCAATCATGGTAATGACGAGGCAGGAGATGCTATGAATCTCCGGTGGAGGTTCAGTTGCCACAGAAGATGACTCGGCCTGGCAACATACAACGCACGCACCCTGAGGACTGACGAGAAGATCCTGAAGCTGAAAGAAGAGTTGGACAAGTTGCGCTAGGATATTATAAGATTATCTGAGGTCTATCACTGGGAGGGCAACCATCTGTCCCAAGAAGGTGTTGGATTTATCGTCCACAGGTCTCTCGTTAACAACGTAATAAAGATTGTAAGTGTGTCGATGAGGGTTGCGCACCTTATACCCAGAATCACCAAATGGTATTCGTTGAAGGTCATACAGGTTTACGCACTAACCTCGGCACATCACGATGAGGAGGTGGAGAAAATGTATGAGGATATCTCTAAAGCCATGCATTCCTCCAAAACCCACTATACGGTGTTAATGGGAGACTTCAAAGCGGTAGAGAAATTTGAAATAGGACAACGGAACCAGCAGCTGGCCGACTTCATGGAGAAAGAGGGACTCTTTCTTCCAGAAGCGGCCCCACAGGAAGTGGACCTGGTCGAGCCACGACGGTTCGACAAAAAATGAGATTGACTTCTTAATGACGACAAGACGGCTACTGTTCAGTGATGTATAAGTGATCGCGAGGGTGAAAACTGGTAGCGATCACCCAATGGTTAGAGGTGCACTGAACCTAAACGTTGAAAAGTTGGAGAGATCTCGTCTAATGAAGTCAACGCTCCGTCCCCCTCGTGTTCAAATCTAAAGTCCCGAAACCTTTCAGCTCAAGTAACAAAATCGTTTTCAGTGCCTTGAAGATTGAAATGCAGTGGACGATATGAATGACAAGCTCGTGGAAACTGTCCATGTGGTAGGAGCTAAGTTCTGCCGCCACAGAAGAATATTTCGATCACACTCCTAATTTCATGGCTGTTAGATGGGAAATGATGCTGCAGTCTTCAGCAGATTTAACAGCATACAGAAAACTGAACAGATAGATCTCCAAATGCATGCGGCGGAACTTGCGCAACTTCAATACAGCTTGTATTGAAGAAGCGATCGAGCGGAAAAAGGGCTCTAAATTTTTTACCAGAGATCTGTCTGCCAGTCGAAGCTAAAGCTTCGACTTTGAGCCACTGCCACTTTAACTTGCGTATGTGGACTATGAGAAAGCCTTTCATTCCGTCGAATTTTGGAAGGTGCTGCAGTCCATTCAGCGGTGCCAAGTTGACTGTCGGTATATAGAAGTGCTGAAGTGTTTGTACAGTAGGGCTACGATGACTATCCGAGTACAGAAACAGAGTGCGAAACCTATCCAACTATAGAGTGACGTAAGACAGGGTGATGTTATATCCCCGAAACTCTTCACCGCTGCTTTGCTAAAAGTTTTGAAGCTACTGGACTGGAAAGGATACGGTATTAACATCAATGGCGAGTACATTACTCATCTGGGATTTGCCGACGATATAGTCCTTATGGCAGAATCGCTGGAGGACCTAATCACTATGCTCAATGACCTCGATAGTGTCTCCCAATGGCTAGGTCTTAAGATAAACATGGACAAAACAAAAGTCATGAGTAACGTCCATGTCCTATGCCACGTCCTATGTCAGTAGTTGTTGGGAGCACTAAGCTCAAAGTGTTGACGAGTATGTTTACCTGAGACAAACAGTCTGACTAGGTAAGTCCAACTGCGATGAGAGGTCAATCAACAAATTCGACTCGGCTGGACAGCGTTCGGGAGATTACGACACATATTTTCGTCAGGCATACCACAAAACTTCAAATCGAGATTGTGGTTAGTAGGCTAAAGTGGCAATGGGCTAGCCATATAGCTGGAAGAACCGAGAACCGATGGGGAACAAAGTATCTCGAGTGGCAGTCTCATACTGGCAGGCTAAGTGTAGGGTGTCCCCCCCCCCCCACTAGATAGAGTGACGACCTGGTAGGACATGTAGGAAATCTATGGATGTAGGTGGCTTCGAACCGTGCTTTGTGGCTTTCCTTGGGGGAGGCCTATGTTCAGCAGTGGACTTGTGATGGGCTGTAATAATGATGATGAAATCCTTAACTTATATTACATAATAACATAACATAAACACTCACGCCTGCCACCCAGAGGGGTAGGCAGAGACTATGGAATTCCATTTGGCACAATCCTGACACACCTCTCTCGCTTCCTCCACATCCATATACCTACGCATACACGCTCGCCGGTTAAAGGTACTCTTAATTTGGCCCATTTTCAATATATCGCCAATTTGGTCGATAAACTTTCGCCTAGGGCGACCCTTCCCGACTCTGCCATTCAGCTCTGCAACATAAATTTGCTTTGTCACTCTTTCCTCATTCATTCTTTCTACATGACCAAACCACCGAAGCATTCCTTTCTTAACCTTAGTCACAACATCATCTTGCAAACCACACATTTCTCTTATCACACTATTTCTCACCCTGTCATTCAGATTCAGCTCTAGCATACTACGTAATGACCGCATTTCTACAGCATTTATTCTACTCTCGTGCTTCTTCTGCCACACCCAACTTTCACTACCATACATTAAAGTAGGCACTAACACAGCATTGTGAATTGCCAAACGTGCCTTTTTGGACACATTCTGACTTTTCACAATAGAGTGTAGAGCCCCATTCAATCTATTTCCTGTATTCACTCGTCGTTCTATATCCTTATCATATCTACCATCCCTGCTAAACACACATCCCAAATATACAAACTCATCCACTTGCTCAATCAACTCCCCTTCTATTCTTATTTCACATAACGTTTTACTTTGTTCTCTTTCAAAAACCATAACTTTCGTCTTACTTGCGTTCACTTTCATTCCCTTTTCTTTTAATGTACTGTTCATTAATGTAACCATCATTTGCAACTCGGCTGCCGACGACGCAAGTATGACTTGATCATCGGCGTACAAAAGGCATTTGACGGTTAACTCACCCATTTTTGAGCCGCATTCTTCTGCTTTCAAATTTTCCAAACAACTGTCCATAAATAGGTTGAACAGCCACGGGGAAGCCACACAGCCCTGTCTGACACCTTTATGGATGCCAAACCAGTCCGAGTAGGCCCCGTTGATCCTGACACAAGCACTAGAGTCCCTATATAGAGACTTCAATGCCTGTATCAAGCCAGCGCTCAACCCAAATGAGTTCAGTGTTTGCCATAACACATCCCTGTCCACTCTGTCATAAGCCTTCTCCAAGTCTATGAACGCACAAAAAACTTTTTGGTTTTTGGCCAAAAACTTCTCCGCGATCATGCGCATGGAAAAGACCTGATCCGTACATCCCATTCCCTTTCTAAATCCCGCTTGCACATCCCAAATTTTTCTATCAGTTTCTTTCATAACTCTTTCAATTAGTACCTTAGCATACAGTTTACCCACAATGCTAAGAAGGCTGATACCACGGTAGTTTTTACAGTCCTGCTGTGATCCTTTTCCTTTATATATTGGGACTATCACAGCTTTGCACCAGTCTCCCGGTACCCGCTTAAGTTCCCAACATAAATTAAACAAGGTGTACAGCAGGTCTGCCACCACTCCTTCTCCAGCCCTTAGCATTTCGAGAGATACTCTATCATAACCGGCTGCCTTACCTGCTTTCATACTTTTCATTGCTTTCATTATTTCATCTATACTTATATCTCTATCTATTTCCTCTTCTTCCGGAATTTCTATTTTATTTAATTCAAACGTCTCATCACTCATAAACACGCTTTCAACGTATTCCTTCCATCTCCTTAAACTCAAAACTTCGTCATTCAGAATACAGCCATTCTGGTCTCGTATAGCATTCATTCTAGGCTGTTTTAAATGTCCCCTGGTAGTTCTTACGAGTTTCCAGAACATTTTAATGTTTGCCTGGAAGTTATCCGATATTCTTCTATCATTCATATCCGTTCTTTTTTGCTTTTTCCTTACAACTACTTCTTTTACTCTCTTATTTAGGTGTCTAAAGACTGCCTTTTTCCTTTCAATATCATCATTCATACTGCTAGAATTACTAGCCTTGGTTGCTAGTAAATCTAGCCATGCTTTCTTCTTTGCTTCAACTTCCATCCGTACCTCATCATCCCACCATAACGTGTTAATTTTCCTTTCATTCGTTCTCTTACTTACACCACATACTTCGGTAGCTGCATCCACTAAACCTTTCTTGACATTATACCACACAGTCTCCAAGTCTAAATCATTCATACACAATTCAGCCATACCACTTATATTTTCTCTCAATCTATAATTGAACTTCTCTCTCACACCTTCATCTTGTAACCTCTCTGTTCTTATACGCTGTAACGCAATGGTAGACACAGATGTCCGATGCCTCCAACGTCTGAAAGGCCATTAATTCGGCATAAGACCAAGTAATGATCCGTCCCTACGTTAGAGCCCCGGTAAACCCTTGTATCTACCACCGCGCTCCTCATTCTTTCATCAACAATTATGAAATCTATCATACTTCTATCATCACCTCTTTCCCATGTATACGTGTGAATCTTCTTATGACGAAAGAAAGTGTTCGTCACAAAAAGATTCTTTTCCACGCATACGGCGAGAAGGCTTTCACCATTCTCATTTATACTTTCATCACCAAACGTTCCCAATATCCTTTCATAACCAAGCCTCCTCACCCCAACCCTTCCATTAAAATCGCCTAATATCACAATATTTTCATTAACCTTGCATTTCATTAGCACACCATCCTTACCAACTCCCAAAACTGCTCTCGGATATAAGTGGGCTTAGACATGTCTGGGGCGTAGACCCCTAAAACAAACAACTTCTTTAAGCCCACTTTCATTCGTATCCATAGCAGTCTCGGGCTTACACATTCATACTCTTTCACACAATGACCCATTCTTTCTGAAAGGATGATACCGACTCCCTGGCATGCCCGCTCGGTCTCGTCTACACCAGACCAGTACGCGGTATACACGCCATGTGTAGTAGCATCCTTTCCCTTCCGTTTCGTCTCATTTACACATAACACGTCTATTCCTCTATCATGCATCATATCGCATACTTCATCCATCTTATCATTCATTCCTCCACATACATTCAATGTAGCCAGACGGGCTTCCGCAATCCACTTTTCGCCCCTCCGGGGGACAGAACGTGACGGGTGGCAAACCTCGTCGCCGGTTTTCCTCCCGGAGATTCTTCGCACCCCTGCCCTATTAAAGGGGCGCCGGGAACTCGGGGCCATTTCTTTAATTCTATGCCTCATGGTGCGAAAGTAGGGTGTGGTATTTTTTACGCCGCTACAACACGGCGAGGAGCCGAGTCAGTTCTTTCGGCTTTGTCGCTTGTTTAGCACCACCCGGGGGACACGTGTAGGGTGGGCCTAGGATTAGGTGGTCAAAGCCTACGGACGCGAGCGACTCATCCCCCCAACTTATATTAATAATAATTGTTTAATTTTGATGATTTGTTTTTTTCTTTGTCTGAAAAGCTCTTAAAAATTTTAAAATTAGCTCTAGTGTGTGTAATGTTGACGAGATTCATTATAACAGTCTAATTTGTCCCACTAAGAAACGATTAGTGAGGAAAAGTAGACGAACACATTTTAAAGAGTCCACTTTGTCACACCAGTGGGATATTTGGTGGGAAAAAGTGGTATAAACCGTCATCATCTCAGTCACAAGTGTCTATGCAAAGCGCCCGAAAAGTAGGGAATTAGAAATATGTAATAATAAACACGATAAAATTTTACATATTTTATCGTGTTTATTATTACATATTTCAGCAGTTTTATTATTAAAATTAATGTGTAGTGTTCGCGTAAATGTAACTGTGGCGTAAGAATCTCCACTAACCCATATCATCTCGTGGGTATCAAAAAACGCGACAGCAGCGTCTTCTAACACCAAATATAAAATACTTATATTTTAAAAAACTACAGTTTACATCAAGCAGGGCAACTATGGCAAATATCGTATTTATGGATCAATTAATGAGAAGGCTTATATTCAGCAGTGGACTCTGATAGCTTGTAATGAATGAATGATAAAAAAAACATATTTTATTGTAGAAAAAATGAGCTCTTTTAAACACGCAAACATAAAAAAGAGAAACCACAATAGTGAAGTTTAAAGAACGAAGTTGTTAGTCGTGACTAGCACACAAGGAATAACATAATTCTAATAGTGGTGACTAAAAAAAAAATTTAATAAATTCTGCAGTGTCTTCGTTGACGAATGGGATGCCCTTTCAGTCGCAAATGAAAATAGAATACTTAATTGAACTTGCCTATATCAAAGACGAAAGATGAATAGGGTACAGTTATAGACGTAGTTACAGATTTCGGTAAAATTTGTCTAAGAGAACGTCTTTAAATTCAGTTATTTAATTTCGATCTTAAAACAAGAAATTAAGCTATGTCTAACTTCTTGTTATTATAGTAGTCGTTATGTATAAACTATGGTTTAAATATCCTTGTCAGACGACGTATGTTCGAAGTATTTTCTTACTTTGTTCTTATATTAAATTAAGTAAAGGGTACATTACGTTAAATTATATTACCATGAAAGTCTCTTTGTAAGAAGTAATAAGAAAACCTTCCCTTTGTGAACGTTCTCTTTGTGATGTAACGGAATTTAACAAGATATATTCTTTTTAAATGTTTAATAAACATATTTATTTAGTCATTGGACAAAAATAACAGCTACTTTGTTCTCGATGATCACAGTTAGCCCGGCTACCTTCAGTTTTTTAATATTAAAAAACTGAAGGTAGCCGGGCTAACTGTGACATCGGGACGTCAAACATCTCAGTCCCCCCGTGACCATGGGTTGCTGAAAAGTACTCGAAACGTCGGGAATAAAAATAATAAAATAAACGCGATAAAATCCGTAAAAAACAGTTCTATACAATGTGTAGTGTTCGCGTAAATATAAGAAATCATTATTTATTAGTGACATATTATCAGGAGTCTGATGCTAATGCACACGAAACATCAAACATACAAAATAGGCATTTTTTTATTTCAAATAAATTCAGGCACCATGAAGCAAAAGAACAGGTTGTATCAAATGAAATATAGGTTTAGAAGGTTATTCAGACAGTAGAATAGATTTTCCGAATGCTGTCCTGTCCTATGAACGCTGTGTAGACATCGTAGCTTTACCTGACAACATATAGTTAATACTACATACGTAATTCCTACAATAACAACTCTCGACATGCCAACATGCTCAGGCCCTTTTTACTGGAAATGAGGCATTCCATCTTAGTCCTCACGGGTGACAACGCATCTACATTTTGAATTGTAATAGAGGATAGATGTAGATGTCTATGGGCCGCAGCAACCACTTACCATCAGGTGGACTGTGTGCTCGTTTGTCACCCTTATCCTATAAAAAAAAATGCTCAGACAATCTGACACCACCAAAGACTACATCACTACCCAAATTTCAATGGAATCATAAGCTTTTCATCCACTTACCGTTACCAGCTTATTAAAGTCCACTGCTGAACATAGGCCTCCTCCAAAAGTTGCCTCGTGGAGGGGATATTTGCTATAGTTGCTACGCTTAGCAAGCGGGTAAGCAATCGCAGTTTTTTTTAATTTTAGTCGTTATTAGGAAGACTATGCTGCCCATCTCCTGGTTTGTTTATCTCTGTCGCCTCTTCCGATAACCACGGGGTGATGATTTTCATCCACTTACGCAAGAGAAAGCAGCAGTTTGTAATCTTCAGTATTTTGTAAAAGTTGTTGTAAAATTATTAATTATTTTATATATCATAATATTATATCAAGTATAATTTAAGGTTTATAAAGCTTTTCGAAAGTTGGCTTGTTCACTAGAGCTGGAAGTTGTCAAATCTACGTGCGACCAAATTCTCAAAATCTGTCTGTAGTTTTTTCACGGTTGCTGTCGCCTTTCTTGAAGATCGGGCCAATCATACTTAGGCTCCACGCTTCTGGTGAAGTATCGCCGTAAAGCACAAAATTAAATAGTTTCTGGAGATATTTATGAATCGGTTATCCACTTCTACACCTTTATATAGACAGGTTTCACTAGGACTCTTCGCACACATTCGCGGCCCTACCAGCGTTATACTTTTTTGCGGTCCCTCATCAGAAGTGAACAATTTTTTTCCTATTTTTTTGGACGTGATAGAATCATGCTGCAGCTATATAATAGTTGTAACACGAATGATTCGGTTCGACCAGGAAAGCACCCTCGCGCTCACAGAATACCAACGTATAAATAACTGCTTAACGCTGCTGTGTTTCGTATGGTGAGTGTAGAGAACCGGAGACCCTTTTTACTGGAAACGAGGCATTCCATTTTAGTTTTCACGGGTGACAACACATCTGCATTTTGATTCATAATTGAGGATTATTGTAGATGTTTATGAACTACAGAAACCACTTACCATCTATACGGACCGTGTGCTCGCTTGTCACCCTTATCCTATTAAAATAAAATATTTTTCTCCCCAAGCAAGCCGCGGCGGAACCAAGATGCACCTTCTTACAGGGCCTCGAATTCACTCTTTTAGCAATTAGTCCGCCGTCTAGTGCCGCAACGTCTAGTTCTTGTTGGACTACAGTCTTCGAAGTATTTAATATCAGCACCTAAAATGCACGTGTGCAAGTTGGTGCCGACGAGGATCGAACTCCTCAAAATGTTATTTAGTTTAAAAACGAAGAGTGTTCAAGTCAATAGCAGCAAAGTCGAATAACGTTACAGCCTATCAAATGTCCATTAAACATATGCCTCCCCAACAGATTACCTCATAGGGGGATATTTGCCATAGTTACCACGCTTTTTTTTATAGGATTAGGGTGACAAACGAGCACACAATCCACCTGATGGTAAGTGGTTGCTGCGGCCCATAGACATCTACATCTATCCTCGTTTGCGAATCAAAATGCAGAGGCGTTGTCACCCGTGAGGACTAAGATGGAATGCCTCATTTCCAGTAAAAAGGGCCTCCGGCCACCTGCACTCACCAAGCGAATCGCAGAGGTAAACCTCTACTTCACGCTGGTATTCTGTGAAGTCATGGTACCACCCCGGTTCGAGCCGGCCCATCCGTGCGACAGCAAAAGCTGCCGCATGGCTCTACTACCACTATTAAAGGCAGGCGGATCTAATTATAATAATTATCATTATTACACGTCATCACCCCCACTCACTATCATCCACTCCAAATCCACTACTTAACATAGGACTCCTATATATACATAAAATACATACATAAACACTCACGCCTGTCACCCAGAGGGGTAGGCAGACACTATGGACTTCCATTTGGCACGATCCTGACACACCTCTCTCACTTCCTCCACGAGCGTGTATGCGTAGGTATATGGAATCTACGCATACACGCTCGTCGGTTAAAGGCCCATTTTCAATATATCGCCAATTTGGTCGATAAACTTTTGCCTAAGGCGACCCTTCCCGACTCTACCGTTCACCTCTGCACCATAAATTTGCTTTGTCACTCTTTCCTCATTCATTCTTTCGACATGACCAAACCACCGAAGTATTCCTTTCTTAATCCTAGTCACAACATCATCTTGCAAACCACACTCTTCTCTTATCACACAGTTTTTCACTTTGTCATTTAGATTCATCCCTAACATACTCCGTAATGACCGCATTTAGATTCATCCCTAACATACTCCGTAATGACCGCATTTCTACAGCATTTATTCTACTCTCGTGCTTGTTCTGCCACACGATCCTGTCACCTGCATCTATCGACTTCTTGTATATTTGTATTAGGACGTCACTCCATCTAATAGCGAGTCGCCCAACACTGCGCTTGCCAGTACGTGTACTTGCCACTTTAGAACCTTTTCCAACTACGGCATTTTTAGCGTACATTTATTTAGCGTACGTACAACGTTCATTCAATAGTTAGTATTGATGGTGTTAACTATACATTTGCTTTAAATTGCAACAGTCGTTTAAAGTACAAGGTAACGATTGGTAATCACATCATCAGCAATTAACTCGCGAAATTGTACCAATCTTATTATTTCCTGTCAAAGCTTATTTACCGTCGGTCTGTTTCTGTTATCCGGACAGTTTCAATATGCAATAGATCTAGCTTAATCCCTGATACGTGTCATGATTCTATTCATCGGTGTATTACTATTAACGTTTTATCATCAAACTTTTTATACAAGTAAAGGTGAGAAACGAGCGTACAGTCCACTTTAATATACTTGCACCTCAATTAAAAATCAAACTGCAGATTCGTTATAATGATTTCTTATATTTACGCGAACACTACACATTTAAATAAAACTAATTTTACGGATTTTATCGCGTATATTAACTTATTTTACATTCCCGACGTTTCAAGCACTTTACAGCACCCATAGTCATGGGGGGGACTGAGGTGTATGACGTCCCAATGTCATAGTTAACCACGGCTACCTCCAGATTAAAAATTATTAATTTTTGTTCCGATCTACACAGTATGAACTTACAGTATCATGAAGTCTTGCAGTTGTATGCTTGGGTTGGGATTTAATTTGATTAATTATGGGATCTCAAGCAGATGGTAGCACCCAGCCATCTTCTCTATTGAAATTAGGATGTTTCTTGATTTCAATAGCCTCGCGAATCATCCTTGGGAGGAATCGGTGTTCTTCAGCGAGGATTTGTGGTCTATCAAATCTAATGTAGTGACGGGGGCGATCCTGTACGTGTTCACAGACTACAGACTTCCCGGAGCGTCTATTCTTCACATCAGCTATGTGTTCTCTAACGCGGGTTTTTATGGATCTTTTAGTTTTTCCTATATACCTAAGAGAGACCACATTCACAATCAAGCTTGTACACTCCTGCATCTTGCAGAGGAATATAACACTTGACTGATGGTAAAAACTGACTAATCTTCTTCGGCGGCTTGAAATATGTTTTAATTGAAGCACGCTTCAAGATGTAGGCAATCTTGTTCGTGACACCTCTGACATATGGCAGTACAGCAGGCACTCGCTCGACTGTGGCCGGCTTCACTCGTTCACTGTGACGTAGGCGCGGAACCCGAAGCTTATTGTCGTGCAAAACTTGCTTGACGTATTGGAGCTCGGCGGCCAGGTGTTTACTGTCACAAATCCCTCGTGCTCTCTGAAACAAAGATTTACCCACGGTAGCTAACTGTGAAGGATGGTGGTGAGAATCACCGTTTAAATATCTATCTGTATTGGTCTTTTTTCTATACACAGTGTGGCTCAAGGTGTTATTTGGTGCCACCGTGATTCTACAAGACGGACAACGGTACGATGGACGAACACAGAAGGTCAGAATATCTGGATTATTATGTATTCCTTTATAAATATTTAGACACTGGCTTTGATTTTGGATTTTGTTTATTTAGAATCGTGAATTGGTTTTGTTGTTTTAGGTTGTTTAACAATATTTCAAAGGAATATTAATAGTATAGATAGTGTATACGGTACCTATACACTTACTTCTTTTTTCGTTGGTTATATTTATATTGACTACTGCTTTTGATTTCGGTTTTCTGCGATTTATTTTGTGATTTGGTTTATGTTGATTCGTGTTGTGTCTTGAATTGCTTTTGTTGTTTTGATTTTAAAAAATATTTAAAAGGAATATTTATTCATTTTAGATATTTTGAATTTGCTTTTAAAAAAAAATTAAAAGGAAATTTAATTCCTTTTAGGTATTTTAACGTTTTTTTATAAATAGGTTTTTTGTTACTTCATAATGCCTCGCAAACGTAAGTCCAGCCTTTCAAGAGTATCTTCTCAAAGACAAGCGAAAAGATTAGCTCGATCGCTAGAATCTTTAGAAGATGCTGATGATGATGCTGATGCAGAAGGCAAGAACAATCAGAGCGTCAGGCTGCTTTTAGAGCATCTGAGACACCTTCTCAACGTCAGCAAAGGCGTCTTGAACAGGCAGAGCGTCAGGCTGCTTTAAGAGCTTCCGAAACACCTGCTCAAAGTCAGCGAAGACGTCTTGAACAGGCAGAGCGTCAAGCTACTTTAAGAGCTACTGAAACACCTGCTCAAAGTCAGCGAAGGCGTCTTGAACAGGCAGAGCGTCAAGCTACTTTAAGAGCTACTGAAACACCTGCTCAAAGTCAGCAAAGGCGTCTTGAACAGGCAGAGCGTCAAGCTACTTTAAGAGCTACTGAAACACCTGCTCAAAGTCAGCAAAGGCTATTCGAACAAGCGGAACGTCAGGCCGCCTTAAGAGCCGCGGAAACACCTGATGAAACTCAACACAGACTCATTGAGCAAGCTGAACGTCAATCTACTATAAGGGCATCTGAAACACCAGAACAGACACAGTCGCAAAGAGATGCAAATGCACAGCTCCAAGCTGAACGTCGACAAAATTTTCTAAGAAACAATTGGTCGGTTTTTAATGACGCAGCATTCAATTATGATCCGTTGATTGATTATAAAAATCACAGGTTAGTTGTTATCGGACTGATGGACAAGGCGTATCGATTTTGCAGCGCTTTAAAATGGAAAGATGAGACCGCAGGCATGTGCTGTTCCAATGGCAAAGTGTCTCTTCCGTTACTTGGGGAACCAGAAGAACCTTTGAAAACTCTCTTTTTATATGATGCTAATAAGTCACGGCGCTTTTTAAACAGGATCCGGAAATATAACTCATGCTTTCAAATGACGTCCTTCGGAGTTGACCGGGAAATAATAATGCCGGGATGGATTTTTGCCTACATTTACGGTGCAAGGGCAAATTTATCATAGAATAGGTTCACTCTTTCCAACTGAAAACGAACAGCATAAATTTTTACAAGTATATTTTATGGGTGACGAAGAAATTGAGGTAGACCGTCGCTGCCAATTCATCCATGGAGTTGAGAGAGACACAGTGTTCAAAATTAAAAGATTCTTGCATGAACGTAACATTTTAGTCAAAATATTTAAAACTGCTTTAGAAAACCTACCTGAAGAGGATTATAAAGTCGTCATTAACGCAGATCGGACCTCTCGAGAAGAGCATGAAACGCGCTACAATGCACCTTTGATAAACGAAATAGCAGCCGTAATTAGTGGTGATCAATTTTCTTCACGAGACATTGTCTTGCGAGCACGTGATGATACGTTGCAACGGGTAGCCGATACATACAAGTTTTATGACGCTCTGCAATACCTATTGATTTATTGCAAAGGACAAGAGGGTTATCATTTTCAAATTCCACTCATTAACCCGGTCACAAAGGAGCCTACTCTGAACAAAAAAGTATCATGTATGGATTTTTATGCATATCATATGATGTTGCGAGAAAACGATTTTAACCTCTTAGCCCGGTGTAGACAATTATTTCATCAATTTTTGGTAGACATGTATGTGAAGGTAGAAAGTGAGCGTCTCCGTTATATATCTTTAAATCAAAAAAAACTGCGCGTTGAGAATTATATACATTTACAAGATGCAGTTTCTAGCGACGCTAATGTAAACCCCAGAGATTTAGGTAAAATAGTAATTCTGCCCTCATCATTCGTTAACAGTCCCCGCTACCTACATGAGTACACACAAGACGCATTCGCCTATGTATGAACTTACGGAAGACCTGATCTTTTTGTTACTTTTACTTGCAATCCCACATAGAAAGAAATAACCGAGGAGCTAATGCCGGGCTAAAGAAGTACGGACAGACACGATTTAGTTGCTTAATTAACAAAGGGAAAATTTTCGGAGAGGTGCAGTGCTTCATGTATTCAACTGAATGGCAAAAAAGAGGATTACCGCATGCCCACATTCTAATATAGCTTAAAGAGAAGTTGCGGCCCAGCCAAATAGACGACATAATAAGCGCCGAGATTCCGGATGCTGAGCAAGATAAAGAATTGTATGATACCATCGTCCGAAATATGATTCACGGTCCATGTGGAGCACGAAATTCAATATCGCCATGTATGAAAGAAGGAAAATGTACAAAGAAATTCCCTAAACAGCTATTAAAAGAAACAGTGCACAATGACAATGGCTACCCTTTATACAGACGCAGAGCTCCCGAAGATGGTGGCAGGAAAGTTACAATCAAATCTCTCTCTGGAGCGTTCGAAACCTTAGATAACAGCTGGATTGTCCCGTATTTGCCCATTCTATGTAAAATGTTTAATGCCCACATTAATAAATAAAGGAAGCGACCAAGCAATATTTAATCTCAGGAGTGAAGGTGAGGCAAATCCCGTTAATGAAGTACAGACATTTCAAACAGGGCGTTATGTCAGCAGTAACGAGGCAGCGTGGCGTCTCCTTGGCTTCCCTTTACACGAAAGGCACCCAACAGTTACTCACCTTGCTGTGCACTTAGAAAATGGAGAACGTGTATATTTCACCGAAAGAAATTTCCAAGAAAGAATTGCATCACCGCCAAAAACTACACTAACAGCCTTCTTTCAACTTTGTCAAACTGACCCCTTTGCAAAAACGTTGTTATATTCTGAAGTCCCTCGCTATTATACTTGGAACACATCTAGGAAGGAGTGGAAACGCCGTATTCAAGGCGCGCCTGTTGCAAATTGGCCCGGTGTAAAGTCATCAGATGCCCTTGGTCGTTTGTATACCGTCCATGTAACTAATTTTGAATGTTTCTGTTTACGATTGCTGCTGCACCATGTTCGAGGTCCTACAATATATAAAGACCTTAAAACTGTCAACGGTCAGGAATGCGCAACTTATAGAGAAGCATGTGAAGCTCTGCATCTTTTAGAAAACGATAATCACTGGGATGAAACCATGAAGGAAGCTGTGCAGTGCCAGTCACCAGCCAAAATTAGGGATCTTTATGCAACTCTCATATCATCTTGCGGGCTATCTAATGCACATGAATTGTGGGACAAATATAAAGAGTATATGGCGGAAGATATTTTGCGAAGGTTACAGCAGACACACGCGAACATGACATACAATGAACACATTTATAATGAAGCACTTGGAAAAATTGAAGATAAAGTAATGGCAATGGTAGGCAAAAAATTAAGCGACTTTGGAATGATAAGCCCTCAGCGAACAACCGAAAATGAACTAAGTGATGAAATTATACGTGAAACAAACTACGATATACCAGCTTTGCAGCAGCAAGTAGCAGAATTTGTACCCTGCTTTCTTCCCGAACAAAAACGAGTTTTTGACAAAGTATTAGGACAAATTGAATCTGGAAATGGTGCACTTTTCTTTTAGATGCACCTGGAGGAACGATAAAAACATTGCTGTGGCCGTAGCTTCCTCCGGTATAGCCGCCACACTGCTAAGCGTGGGCCGCACTGCACATGCACAACCGAAAATGAACTAAGTGATGAAATTATACGTGAAACAAACTACGATATACCAGCTTTGCAGCAGCAAGTAGCAGAATTTGTACCCTGCTTTCTTCCCGAACAAAAACGAGTGTTTGACAAAGTATTAGGACAAATTGAATCTGGAAATGGTGCACTTTTCTTTTAGATGCACCTGGAGGAACGATAAAAACATTGCTGTGGCCGTAGCTTCCTCCGGTATAGCCGCCACACTGCTAAGCGGGGGCCGCACTGCACATTCTGTTTTAAAACTCCCACTAAATCTAGCCCAGGAAGAATCGCCGATCTGCAACTTTAGCAAAAATAGTGCACGAGGTACGTAAAGTACAATGTCGCATAAAAAAGCTGTAGAAGCACTAAATCGAACGCTCCAGGATTTGCGCAGCAATACCGATGTAATGGGAGGAATGGTGGTTTTACTGGCTGGTAACTTTCGCCAAACTTTACCTGTCATTCAAAAGGGCACACCTGCAGATGATATTAAAGCATGCCTCAAGTCGTCTATTTTATGGAACAAGGTGACAAAATTCGTGTCATAGGGATGTCGGTGTACATAGGACGCCGGCGCCACAGCGTCGGCTAGAGGGAGATAGGGATAGAGATAGGTCGCTTACTCCGCAAGGGAAAGAGAGGGGTATAGAGCGACTAGCGGAAGCTCTAGAGAATATGATTAGAGTCAGGCCCGCTGCCGCGAAGCAGACGCAGGACTTGCCTATTTTTAACGGTTCGGCCGCGGAATGGTTAGCCTTCAAAGCCGCGATGAAAGAATCCACGCGTTTATATGGATTCACAAATACGGAAAATATGGCAAGGTTAAGAAACTGTCTCCGCGGTGAAGCTAGGGAGGTAGTATCGGCACTGCTGTTTACCGCGAAGGATCCAGCAGATATTATGCGAACATTGGAGCAGTGTTTCGGCCGCCCGGAAGTAATTATCGATCGAGCGTTAGAGGAACTGAAACGCCATCCGCGCCCGGGTCAAACCGCTCAGGAATTGAATTCGTTCGCGATTAAGTTACAAAATATAGTGTGTATTTTGCAGAACGTCGACGGCAAAGGATATTTGCAAAATCCAATGCTGACTAGGGAAGTAACCAGTAAACTAAGCCCTCACTTACGGTCACGTTGGTGCGATTATGCGGAGCACTACGGAAGTGCAGACGAACCGGACATCGTTACACTGTCTAGGTTCATGATGAGAGAGGCTGACCGCGCGTTAAGTCATGCCTATACGTCCGTAGCGCCGACTAAGGAATCGCCCGTAAGACGAGAGGCGCCGCCGTCGAAACGAGTTGTATTAACACGCCGCGTAGAGGATAGGGCCCGCGACGTAAAGACGTTCACCGCCCAGGAGGACACCGGTAGTGCCTCATGTATGTGTTCCGGGGGTGAGAGTTAGCGCAAATGTGTGTGGACGACCGGTGGAATGGCGTAAAGGAAGAGGGAGTGTGTTTTCTGTGTTTAAATAGTAAACACCGACGGTTTAGATGTATAGCCAAGAAATGCGGCGTCGACGGCTGCAACGCCCCCTACCATGCCCTCCTTCACACCCGCAAGACCCGCGCACCTGAGACATCGGCAAAACCGGATGAGACCGTGCTCGTCGCGTCTAACGTTGGTAGTAATGCGTCCGTATTATTGAAAGTGTGTCCCATTACGTTACGTGGACCACGTGGTAGGGAAATAGATACGTATGCGTTGCTTGACGAAGGCTCGACTATTTCGTTAATCGACGACGACTTAGCGCGCGAGTTAGGAGCGGAAGGACCGGTAAAGCCGCTGAATATTAGAGGCGTAAATAATAGCCAGCGCGAGGCCGATAGCAGGCTAGTTAACATAGGCATACGTGGCAAGACGCGCAGTGAGATGTATAGAATAAATGCGCGGACAATAGCAAATTTAAAGATCCGTAAGTAAGGAGTGTTTACGTTTAAAACACTTACGCGACCTACCGAGTTCGGTTTGTTACGACGACGCAAAACCGAGATTATTATTAGGCGCCGACAACTGGCATTTAATAATCACCCGTAATTTAAGGATAGGACGTCGAAGGCAGCCTGTAGCTGCACGTACGTTATTAGGGTGGGTAATACAGGGAACCGTGCCGCGATTCACGTGTAGGGAAGACGGTGAGACCGTATTACACGTCGTAAGCGTTAGCGGACGGTCAGATAGGGACATCCGAACGTTTACCAGTCAGGACGAGGAGTTAACGGAACTCCTCAAACGGCAGTACGAGATCGATTCCATAGGTATCTCGCTAAAGAGTAGGCCGCGACGAGAAGGGGAACGCGCTGTCGAGATATTCCAGCGCACCGTGTAGTGTTATACTACTTACATTTCATTGTACACTAATTCTTCATTCTGTTTTGATATTCTGCATTCATGTTTTGCATCACTTTATACTATTTTTTTCATTCTGTTTTTGATTTTCTGCATTTATATTTTGCATCACCTTTATTTCTATAGGATCCTGTAACGTTTTTACACAATAACATATCATTTTACTTCGTATTTTCACACTATTTATCACTTTTAAAATAGCTGTCAATGAAGTCTTACCTTTTATGGTCTTTTATTGAATTCTCTGTAACTCTACAATTTCAGGCTTCATGCACGCAGCCGTGCATAAGTTTTTCCTATGTGAATCATATCTCAATTCATACTTAAATGTAATAATTTCTTAATAAAAGTCCAAAAACCAAAAATTGGTTTTTATGACAACTACTATTTATACCGTTGTCATGGCAATTTTTATTCAAATTCGTTACCGATATAATGTTTTATCTCGATATTTTCACATAAATACTCTTTTGCTCTAGGTCATTTACAATAAATTTCCTTTTAATTTAAATAATTTTTCCGTTCTCTCTAGAAAGATATAAAAGCCGAACAATCGGTGAAGAAATTCAGTCTTGCTTCAGTTCTCGTATCGGAAGCATCTTCTAAAGGCCTTATCCCGGGGCCGCTCTGCCCCGGGATCCTGCAAGCCTCTATCCTGCCTGAAGCCACTGGACTCTACGATCCGTTGCTCTGCCTGAAGTCGCCGGATCCTACAAAACGTTGCTCTGCCTGAAGTCGCCGAGATCCCACAAGTCTCTACTCTACCTGGAGTCGCCGGAACCTACCAACCTCTGTTCCGCCCGAAATCACCGGAACCTACAAACTTCTGTCCCGCCTCCATCTACATCCGGCGCATCCTGAAGTCGTCGGCGCATCCTGCAAGCCAGGCGCTGGGATCCTGCAGGCCAGGCGTCGACTCTGTCTGTGAAGATCCTCAACTCTGTCGGAGTTGAGGCAAACTCCGAGAAACTGAAGAAGGTCATCTCGGAACTCAATGGCAAGAGTGAAGAACTAATCGCGCAGGGTCGTGAGAAGTTGTCGACCATGCCCGTCGGTGGAGCAGCGCCCGTGGCCGCGGTCGCCGCTGCTGCAGCGCCGGCAGCTGAGAAGAAGGAAGAAAGAGTCCAAGAAGGAAGAATCTGAGTCTGACGATGAAGTTATGGGCTTCGGTCTCTTCGACTAAAGCTTGCTTAATTTAATTTTTAATTCTTCACCTTTACTGCGCCTTGTCTAGTTCCTTTTGATTTAATTGCTTTCCCTTTTGTTCTTAACTTACTATTCATCATTCATTTACACATCCTTTTCATACCTTCAAAATTCTAAAACAAAACTTCTTCTAGTTTTTCAACTTATCTGGATTATATTTAGGCCTACAAATAACACTTCATTTACATTCATCACTCTAAGTTACATTCATCACTATAATATTTTTTATTCTAGATAACTTAGAGGTACAATTTTTTTTATTTCTTAAACTTAACTTTACACTTTGCACTTTATATAAAATTGTTTTTGAAAGCTGAAGCGAAACAAACCATAACTTTTCTAAACATTTATTAACTGTTAAATACTTTTCTAAACATTTATTAACTGTTAATTTGTATATATGTATAAATATAACTGTTAATTTGTATATATGTATAAACCTTCACTTGGGAGCGGAACCTACAAACCTCTGTCCCGCCTGCAGTCACCGGATCCTGCATGCCACTGCGCTGTCTGAAGTCGCTGAGGATCCTGCAAGCTCCTGTCTGGGCTGAAGTCGCCGATCCTGCAATCGCCGCATTCACCTGAGGGCGTCGCCTAGAGACGCCCACGCCTACCCACCTACGCCGTGCGTGCTCGTTCCAGGCGCTGAGAGCACGCTTGGGATCTGAGGACTCAGCTACGACATAAATCTTTTTTTTTATTACCTTTTTTTTTAAAAATATAATTTGTAAATCACATCATCCATCTTCATATTTCATTTTTTTTATAAAATTGTAAATACTCTTTTAAAAACTTAAATATATTATTGTCTTGGTCTATTTGGTTGTTTTGCTGATCGTAGGTTAGATTTTCCTTCTCTTTTAATTGTCGCTTCACGACAGTTTGGCGCCCAACGTGGGGCCATGCTTTAACTTTGTCATAAAACATAAAAAAGGAAAGGATAACGTTGTTCCAGATTTATTATCAAGACATAAAAATCAAGAACGTCCTAATACACGAGAAACTTCACCTCAAGGCGTACATCCCATTACGATTGAAGAATCACCTGATCGTAGACTTGAACACTACAACAAAATTTTTCTCGGATGTTCCAACAATCCAGACGCATATCCCAACTACACTATCAGGGATAACAAACTTTACCGCTGTATCCATTCTCCCGATCGTCTAAACGATGACTTTATTTGGAAAGAAGTTCCACTACCTCAAGATAGACAGGCACTTATTGAAGCTAACCATGGTTCCCCTTCAGAACTCCATCTTGGTATCTTCAAAACATTCAAGAAAATATCATTAAAATACTATTGGCCTGGTATGTTTAAGGACATTGCTGAATTAATCTCGACTTGTGAAACCTGCTTAACCTACAAACACCCTAATCATTCTCCCTATGGTCTTATGGGTAAACCCAAACTTTGCTCCAGACCTTTTCAAACTATATCCTTAGATCTTATGGGTCCATTGCCAATGACTCGAAGACGAAATCAGTATATTCTAGTGATTAACTGCAATTTTACTAAATATACTATGATTTTTCCCCTTAAACGTGCTACTTCAGCTAATATTATTAATGTTTTGGAAAATTCAGTTTTTCTAGTTCATGGCATTCCTCAAACTATTATAATGGACAACGCTGTTCAATTTCAGTCGCGAGAATTCCACTCATTTTTAAATTCTTATAATGTTCCTTGTATTTTTCACACAGCTTTATATTGTCCTCAGGTTAATCCTACGGAGAAGTTTAATAGCACAATTATTACAGCTCTAGCATCTCTAGTAGGAGACGATCATAGATCCTGGGACAACCATCTTGCTAAGATTCAGTACGCAATGAACAGCGCTACAAATGTAGCTACTGGTTTTACTCCAAATTTTTTAGTCTTTGGTAGGGAAACAATACCTTGTGGTTCCTTCTATACTCCAACTCAGAACCTCGAGGAATTGGTATTTATGCCTCGTGATATTTACGCGTCTAATGCTGGTCTCCTCTCATCTATATTTCACAAAGTTCAAACTAAACTTCACATAGCTCACGCTAAAAATAGCGCTCGCTATGATCTTCGTCGGTCTTTTAAAGAATTCAATGTGGGAGACACTGTTTGGCGTAAAAACCATGTTTTAAGCGATGCCGGCGCATACTTTAATGCTAAACTTGCCCCTAAGTTCATCAAGTGCAAAGTGATAGCTAAACTGTCACCACTAGTCTATGTGCTTGAAGACCCTAATGGAGTTAGAGGCAAGTGGCACATTAAAGATGTAAAATCATAAATTTTCTTAACTTTTATTTACTATTAATTTGTATATATGTATAAATATCACCATCATTTTCACCTTATTATTTTTATTTCTTTTAATTTGTTTGTTTGTTTGATGATCCAGTGTTCTTCAACACATCTTACTTTAGGACCTCGAACTTTCGTTGGTTAATCGTCACTTTTTATTTTTATTTCAGACACATCTCGTTGGTGATGTTGCTGATCTCTGGCTTTGAGCCCTACCGCTCTGGCCGTTCTTAATCTTTACTTAAGTCATAGCGACTAAAGCTTACTTGAGGTATGTCTTTACCTTTATCTTCACTTGGGAGCAGCTGACTACTCCCTTAATTTTTATCTTCACTTAGGAGCGGTTGACAACTCCTTAAATAAGCCTGAATGTCCTTTTGAAAACACACTTCTAAGAGTGGTGTTTCTTCGACTAATTTTTTTTTCCCACACAGAAGCGGTTGACTACTCCTTAAATAAGCCTTAATGTCGTTTTGAAAACACACTTTTAGAGTGGTAGTCATTGAATGTGAACTCCACCCTTACCTGAATGCAGATGATGAATGTAAGAGATAGTATATCTGATTTTGACTGGTGATGTCTGTTTCTGCAAAGCTGTGTTTTTATGGTTTATTTTAGAATGTATATATCAAAATTATTGCTGAGTCAAAAATTTTCCAGGGTCGGGGGGAAAATGTAGTGTTATACTACTTACATTTCATTGTACACTAATTCTCCATTCTGTTTTGATATTCTGCATTCATGTTTTGCATCACTTTATACTATTTCTCCATTCTGTTCTTGATTTTCTGCATTCATGTTTTGCATCACTTTATACTATTTTTCCATTCTGTTTTTGATTCTCTGCATTTATATTTTGCATCACCTTTATTTATATAGGATCCTGTAACGTTTTTACACAATAACATATCATTTTACTGCGTATTTTCACACTATTTAGTACTTTTAAACTAGCTGTCAACGAAGCCTTACCTTTTTTTGGTCTTTTATTGAATTCTCTGTAACTCTACAATTTCAGGCTTCGGTGCGTTGTCGCGCATCAGTTTTTCCTATTTGAATAATATCTCATTTCTTACTTAAAGGTAAAGATTTTCCAATTATATTCCTAAAAACCAAAAATTTTATATTTGATAACCATTGTTTTTGTAGTTGTCATGGTAACTTTTATTCAAATTCGTCTCTGGTTTGATGTTCTTTCTTCATAAATACTTTTTGGCTGTAGGTCATTTACAATAAATTTCCTTTTAATTTAAATAATTTTTCCGTTCTCTCTAGAAAGATATAAAAGCCGAACAATCGGTGAAGAAATTCAGTCTTGCTTCAGTTCTCGTATCGGAAGCATCTTCTAAAGGCCTTATCCCGGGGCCGCTCAGCCCCGGGATCCTGCAAGCCTCTATCCTGCCTGAAGCCACTGGACTCTACGATCCGTTGCTCTGCCTGAAGTCGCCGGATCCTACAAAACGTTGCTCTGCCTGAAGTCGCCGAGATCCCACAAGTCTCTACTCTACCTGGAGTCGCCGGAACCTACAAACCTCTGTCCCGCCTGCAGTCACCGGATTCTGCAGGCCACTGCGCTGTCTGAAGTCGCTGAGGATCCTGCAAGCTCTTGTCTGGGCTGAAGTCGCCGATCCTGCAATCGCCGCATTCACCTGAGGTCGTCCCCTAGAGACGCCCACGCCTACCCACCTACGCCGTGCGTGCTCGTTCCAGGCGCTGAGAGCACGCTTGGGATCTTCGGACTCAGCTACGACATAAATCTTTTTTTTATTACCTTTTTTTAAAAAAATAATTTGTAAATCACATCATCCATCCTCACATTCATACTCCATTTTTGATATATAAAATTGTAAATACTCTTTTAAAAACTTAAATATATTATTGTCTTGGTCTATTTGGTTGTTTTGCTGATCGTAGGTTAGGTTTTCCTTCTCTTTTAATTGTCGCTTCACGACAGTTTGGTCGGGGGGAAAATGTAGTGTTATACTACTTACATTTCATTGTACACTAATTCTTCATTCTGTTTTGATATTCTGCATTCATGTTTTGCATCACTTTATACTATTTTTTTCATTCTGTTTTTGATTTTCTGCATTTATATTTTGCATCACCTTTATTTCTATAGGATCCTGTAACGTTTTTACACAATAACATATCATTTTACTTCGTATTTTCACACTATTTATCACTTTTAAAATAGCTGTCAATGAAGTCTTACCTTTTATGGTCTTTTATTGAATTCTCTGTAACTCTACAATTTCAGGTTTCATGCACGCAGCCGTGCATAAGTTTTTCCTATGTGAATCATATCTCAATTCATACTTAAATGTAATAATTTCTTAATAAAAGTCCAAAACCAAAAATTGGTTTTTATGACAACTACTATTTATACCGTTGTCATGGCAATTTTTATTCAAATTCGTTACCGATATGATGTTTTATCTCGATATTTTCACATAAATACTCTTTTGCTCTAGGTCATTTACAATAAATTTCCTTTTAATTTAAATAATTTTTCCGTTCTCTCTAGAAAGATATAAAAGCCGAACAATCGGTGAAGAAATTCAGTCTTGCTTCAGTTCTCGTATCGGAAGCATCTTCTAAAGGCCTTATCCCGGGGCCGCTCTGCCCCGGGATCCTGCAAGCCTCTATCCTGCTTGAAGCCACTGGACTCTACGATCCGTTGCTCTGCCTGAAGTCGCCGGATCCTACAAAACGTTGCTCTGCCTGAAGTCGCCGAGATCCCACAAGTCTCTACTCTACCTGGAGTCGCCGGAACCTACAAACCTCTGTTCCGCCCGAAATCACCGGAACCTACAAACCTCTGTCCTGCCTGCAGTCACCGGATCCTGCAGGCCACTTCGCTGTCTGAAGTCGCTGAGGATCCTGCAAGCTCCTGTCTGGGCTGAAGTCGCCGATCCTGCAATCGCCGCATTCACCTGAGGGCGTCGCCTAGAGACGCCCACGCCTACCCACCTACGCCGTGCGTGCTCGTTCCAGGCGCTGAGAGCACGCTTGGGATCTTCGGACTCAGCTACGACATAAATCTTTTTTTTATTACCTTTTTTTTTTAAAATATAATTTGTAAATCACATCATCCATCTTCATATTTCATTTTTTTATAAAATTGTAAATACACTTTTAAAAACTTAAATATATTATTGTCTTGGTCTATTTGGTTGTTTTGCTGATCGTAGGTTAGGTTTTCCTTCTCTTTTAATTGTCGCTTCACGACAACCGTCAAGAAGGTCGGCGAGCAATACCAAGTTGGACTGCCATGGAAGGACGACAACGTACGGATGCCACCCAGCTACGAGATGGCCGCTCGAAGACTGCGGACGATCGAGAGAAAAATGGACAAGTCGCCGGAGTTTCGAGACGCCTACACAGCCCAGATAGACAACCTCCTGGCAAAAGGATACGCAAGGGAAGCCGAGGGGACAGAGAGAGAGGACCCCAAGAGCTGGTACCTGCCTCACTTCGCCGTACGGAATCCGAACAAGCCGGGGAAGACAAGAGTGGTTTTCGACGCGGCAGCGCGTGCGTCCGGTAGATGTCTTAACGATTATTTACTCGACGGCCCCGACTTGTTACGAAACCTACCGGGCATACTGTTTAGATTTAGGGAGAACGAAATAGCCGTGTCCGCGGATATTAGGGAGATGTTTTTACGTGTGAAGATCGACCGTCGCGACCAACCTGCGCAATTGTTTCTGTGGCGAGGTAACGAACGATCCAGCTCACCGCGGGAGTACGTTATGACATGGATGATTTTCGGTGCGAGGAGCTCGCCGTTTCTCGCACATAGTGTTAGGGATCATATCGCGCGCGCACACGCAGAGACACATCCGTTGGCGCTTAACGCTATCGTACGTAGTCACTATATGGACGACTACTTAGATAGTTATGCTACGGTAGAGGAGGCGGTAAATACGGCAAGGCAGGTTACGGAAGTGCACCAGAAGGCCGGTTTCACCTTGGCAGGCTGGAATTCTAACCACGCAGCCCTATTGGAAGACAAGCCGGAGGAACTACTAGCGAGCAAGCCTAAAGAAGTAGGCTTAAGGCAAGACAGCCCAGGCAGGACACTAGGGTTGTTATGGATGGCCGACGAAGACGCCCTGACGTTCAACACCTCTATGAATAGGGTGCCACAGGAAGTAAAGGCGCTACAGCGACCACCGACTAAGAGGGAAGCATTAAGCGCAGTCATGTCGGTCTTCGACCCGCTCGGACTGCTGAGCTACCTCACCATCACCGCCAAGATCCTGCTACAAGAGAAGAAGGTCGGTTGGGATGATGAACTACCCGAGGAGGCAGCGGATGAATTCCAGAGGTGGCTGCGAGTCGTCGAGGAGGTGTCACAACTGCGACTGCCTAGGTGCTATGCTCCTACGGGGGGAATGGTAGAGCGTCAGCTTCACGTATTCAACGACGCAAGCGAACGTGCGTACGCATCCGCGGCGTATTGGCGTATACGATACCGCGACGGAACGATTAGGGTACGGTTAGTGGCGGCCAAGGCGAAAGTCGCCCCGATAAAGGCGCAAAGCATACCGCGTTTAGAGTTGCAGGCGAAATTGATAAGCGCGCGACTCGCGGAATTCGTGCAAAGCGAGCACAGAGTGGTAGCCGATAAGGTAGTGTATTGGACAGACTCCAATACGGCGCTCCACTGGATACAGAACGATACGGCGCGTTACACTCCATACGTGGCTCATAGGTTAGGGGAGATAGCAGAGAAGACGTCACCCGAGCAATGGAGGTGGATACCGACCGCAGACAACATCGCGGATCAAGCGACGCGTGTGAATTATATGAATAACGAAGAGAGCGACAGATGGTTTACGGGACCGCCATTCCTGTACGAGGACGAAGACAGATGGCCTCGCCGTCAAGAAGGCAGGCGATGATGATGAGGAACTGGAGGAAGTCGTGGCGCACCAGAGCGACACCAAGAACGCTCCACACCTGCCGGACATAGAGAGATTCTCTTCCTACGAGAGATTAATAAGGGCCACTGCACGGATACTACAGTTCGTCGATGCCATAAGAGGAAGGGCGCACGGACTGACATTGCAGCACATCCAGAGAGCAGAGCGGATGTGGATAGAACGCAGTCAACAAGAAAGCTTCGCCGAAGACATCAGTCGACTGCAGCGAGGGAAGAACCTGGCAACCGGTAGCGCGTTGAGGATGCTCGACCCCATATTGGAAGATGGCATATTACGAGCTAGAGGACAAATCGACGCAGCCGATGTGGACAGCCAAATGAAGAGGCCCATCATACTGAACGGACGCCACCAATTTGTAAAGCTGCTTGTGGAAAAGGCGCATCAGGAAGCAAGCCACGCCAACAGGGAGAGGGTAGTAAACGACCTACGCACGAGATATCATATCCTTCGATTACGACCAACCGTAAGAGAAGTGGAGCGGAGATGTCTGCGGTGCAGGGTACGCAAGGCGACACCACGGCCAGCGGTTATCGGAGATCTACCACCTGAACGGTTAGGGGCATTCGCGCGACCATTCACCTACACCGGAATCGACTATTTCGGGCCTATAACAGTTACGATAGGGCGTAGGCATAAAAAACGGTGGGTAGCGTTATTCACCTGTTTGACGACGCGCGCGGTGCATTTAGAGATAGTTTATTCTCTAACGACGGATTCGGCGATATCGGCATTGCGGCGCATGGCGGCTAGGCGTGGGTGGCCACGGGTCATCTACTCTGACAACGGAACAAATTTCCATGGGGCGGACACCGAACTACGACGGGCAATGGAGGAGTGGGCACCCCTGCTGAAGGACTACGCGTTGACTCGGCGGACAGACTGGAAGTTCATCGCGCCGGGCTCGCCGAACCAGCGAGGCGCATGCGAGCGTCTCGTGCGCTCGAAGCCACTCTACACCAGAAGAGCCTGCGGAAGGAGACGTTAGCGACGCTCCTCACAGAAGCAGAGAACACGGTGAACTCTCGACCGTTGACGCACGTACCGGTCGACATCGACGAGGACGAGGAGCTGACACCCAACCACTTCCTGCTGCTGGGACCATCGAGCCTGCCAGTAACCGCGCCGTGCACGCCCAGTGATCGTCGGGCGTGGAGGGCGGCGCAAGGACTTGCCGACGAGTACTGGAGGCGCTGGATGAGGGAGTACCTGCCGACGCTGGTTGCGCGCGGGGACTCGCGGGATGTGCAGCAGCGACATATACAAGAAGGGGACCTCGTCGTGGTGGCAAACAGTAGCATGCCAAGGAACGTGTGGCCGCGGGGAGTTGTAACATGGACCTTTCCCGGACCAGACGGCGTGGTGCGCAATGTGGAGGTGCGGACCAGGGGTGGATTGCTGCGGCGGCCGGTCAGGAAGATCGCCGTCCTCCCGAGAGAAGATTGGGCTCGCGAGCTACGCCGGGGGGAGGATTTTGAGGACAGCTAGAGACCCGCCGCCCCGTCGCCCCTTCGTACCCCGTTGCGCCCCTCACACCCCGCACACCGGAGCCGAGCGACGACCAATGGGCGAGCAGCATCGTCGCACGGCACTACTCACAGACTGAGACGCCTTCTTGGGAGATATAAGAATTATAAGAAGATATAAGAAGGGCGTTTTGGTCTGTGAGTTGTTCATTTCATTTCGGAAGCGGCACTCAAGAGAAGAAAACCTGAAGAAGACTCAAGATTCCATAATCAAAACCTCCCTCTGTACATAGTGTTATAGTTTTAATAGTGCCGAACCTTTGTAAATAGTTAATACAGTATAGTAAAAAGTACCATCTTTTCTTCGAGCAGTCCCCTAGTATAGCTAACCTCAGATCAGTCAGTCATTAATTAATCAGTCATAAATAAATACAGTCCACTTACATCCATTATAGAAATGTATCCCTTCTCTTTATAAATACAGTTTTGTTTTTTATACTCGATTAATTCACAAGAGTCTTTTCATAATATGGCTTTAGCAACATTTTGCTTCTTTGCCATTTCGTGCTCGATAAAATAAAAATTTGCTTTACGTGGTAGAGCCATGCTGCAGCTATATTAATAGTATAGTTGTAGCACGAATGGGTCGGCTCGACCGGGGAAGAACCACGCTCTCACAGAATACCAGCGTAAAATAGCAGCTTAACACTGCTGTGTTTCGCATGGTGAGTGTAGAGAACCGGAGACCCTTTTTACTGGAAAAGAGGCATTCCATCTTAGTCCTCACGGGTGATAACGCATCTGCATTTTGATTCGCAAACGAGGATAAATGTAGATGTCTATGGGCCACAGCAACCACTTACCATCAGGTGGACTGTGTGCTCGTTTGTCACCCTATCCTATAAAAAAAATTAACTGCTTTAAAGTTCGACTTTTAGGACGACGAAAGGGATTATTACGACTTTCTTGTCAACCCTTCTTAATTCAATTTCATCTACACACCTTAGATCTATTGGTATTAGTATTTTGCTTTTATATTCATTGGTAGAAATTGACAATTTGCATAGTTCCCTTAAAGAAGTGGTTCAATTTTGTTGAACAAGTAAGCCGAATCTAATATTTTGCTGACTCGAAATCGTGCGTAAAATACAATGTGAATAGATCGTAGTTTTTGAGCTTCCACAAAAATGTTGCTTTAAAAGTCTCCACAATATACGTTAACAGGATACACGGAGTAATAAATGGAGAAATAAGTCGAATATACACAGCACTGATATACGCTGAGAAGTAGCGACCTACAAATGTTGTGTGGCAAGTCGTGGTACTAAAATATTCGTCGAAATTCATTGCAATTATAAAATAACGTCCATGCCAATATTTTGCCCAGATGGTTTACCGATAATATGAAGTCTGTTGGTCATCAAGGTGGGTCAATCTTGCGTCCGTATACTGGACGCAACATGTCAGTCGGACGCAACAACATCGGTAATTTCACCTATGTAGGATGCAAGATTACTCATGAGATGTAAATATATATATATAATAAAAAATAATATATATATATATACATACTAGCTGACCAGGCAGACGTTGTTCTGCTCTTTCCGACGACCCTTTATCTAATAAAAGAAAACCTTAAATGCCATCAAAAACATAATTTGTAAAAAAAGCCAAGTCTCGCAACTCAGTCCTTCTACCGTAAAAAGTTGTGAGATCCATGTAATACCAAGTCGGTTAATTTATTCAGTCCATAGATTGATACATAGATTGACTTGCCAATCGCATGAAAACACAATATAACTCACAAGTAATACATATTATATTAAATTAGATTGTTTAGTGCGATTGCCAAGTCAATCTATATATCAATCTATGGACTGAATAAATTAACCGACTTGGTATTACATGGATCTCACAACTTTTTACGGTAGAAGAACTGAGTTGCGAGACTTGGCTTTTTTTACAAATTATGTTTTTGATGGCATCTCATTTCTTTTTGTAGATAGTTATATCTAGGTAGCTATTTACATCTATTATTCCATTATACACATATAGGTACACTGATTCATTCACTGCAAATGTAACTTTGTAATACTATATGTTTATATGGGATTACAAAGTTATTTATGCAGTTGGTGTATCTGAAAAACTGGACCGAAATTGTAAAATATTTTAATTTTTCCTTGATTTATATATTAAACAATAATTGTATTCCAAATTTGAAGTTTCTATGTCCGCTAGAAGTGCCTTAGAGTTTTGATGATCTGTCAGTTAGTGAGTGACAAAATCAAGAAACTTTGACTAGTTATAATTCTTAAACTACTGGTTCAAATTTAATGAAATTTGAAATATACCGAGTCTATACAATACCTACTTGGTTAGTAAAAATTCAAGCTCCTAATTTTATCCATAACGAAGTTATAGGGTTTCGGAAATGACCTGAACTGCTTCGAGAAAAGGATGGTACGGCCGTGCCGCTTTTTTGCTCGACTTGGCGGGGGCACTGCCGTGCCCCCAGATTCGCAATAAAAAATATTGATGGTCACTTAACGGGATATAAACTATCATATCTCTCAAGTTGGACCAAACAGCATACAGTGTGCAAAGTTACATTGAAATCAGTTCAGTAGTTTAGGAGTTCATCGCATATATATATATATATATATATATATATATATATATATATATATGTTTGTATATATATGTGCATTATGTTAATATGTATTCAGTTATACGTTTGTATATAGACTTTCTGAACCTACTTCTTTTTACACCTACAAAAAAGAACATTTCTTATTTTTGAACGCTGTCTAATCTAAATGAATTTATCCTTTAACCCCTAAACGGAGACGAAAAACATAATAAAATATGTTTCTCAATTCTTCTTTTTACACCTACAAAAAAGAACATTTCTTATTTTTGAACGCTGTCTAATCTAAATGGATTTATCCTTTAACCCCTAAACGGAGACGAAAAACATAATAAAATATGTTTCTCAATTTCGTACGCCGACAAATTCATTGTCATGTTTATTCGATAGATCAAGCAAAAATTTCTGTTCCAGTTTATTTCTGTCGTCATTGTTTTAATAACCTTCGTCAAGATAAAGAAATAAATGACCCAAGAAATAAAATTGCCGCGTGGTTGCGGCGTAAGAATACCCACCACCCCTTTCGTCCCGTGGGTGTCGTGTGGACCATGGGAAATGCCAGAAAAAATATTTCTGTATGTGGTGGAGCCATGCTGCAGCTGTATTATGGTTGTTGAAAGTATAGGTCTGCTAGACCGGAGAAAGCTTACGCTCTCACAGAATACCGGCGTAAAATAGCAGCTTAATGCTGCTGTGTTTCGTATGGTGTGTGTAGAGAACGGAGGACCCTTTTTACTGGAAAGAGGCATTCCATTTAGGTGACAGATCATCTGCATTTTAATTCTCAATTGAGGATAGTTGTCGGTGTCTATCGGCTATAGCATCCACTTACCATTACGTGGACTGTGTGCCAATCTTTTTACAGAATAAGGGCGATAAGCAAGCAGAGTTTGTCAGCTTTATTCCACAAAAAAAACAACGCTGCAGAAACATCACTGCGGCACAAGTACTACACATCTTAATTGATGGAATCCTTCGTTTCTGCAATCCTTTCGTTTGTGATTAATTTTGTTGATGTTATATGTATCCTAGACTACCTTTTGAATACCGATCTTCGGAAAACGTATTTACAGTGTCTTGAAATCTTGCAGTGGTATGCTTAGGTTTGAATTTAATTTTGTTAATTATAGGATCCCAATCATATAATAGCACTCTACCATCTTTTCTATTGATTTTTTTTTTTCATTCCTATATAATCGGTAATTTTGCGAGAATATTTGTGGCTTATTAAATCTGATGTAATGGCGGGAATCATCTTGCACATGGTCACGACGCTCCGAAAAGTCATTCTATGATTTTCTTATCTGGATGTGTTATGATTGCATCCACTGAGTGCATCTATGCCTACTTCTTATTTATTTTACTATATATTAAGGCAAATGGAACATAAATTACGGCTTCTGTGTTTATGAGCACTATAACATGTCAAGCGAAGGTGAGATTACTTTCGACCGTATACGAAAGCTGAATGCATGGTCAGAATGCATTAAGTACTGTATACTACAAACTTATTGATACATACCTATTATATATTTTTCATATGCTAATCTTTTTCTTTCGTGTTATATAATAATGATTATTTGTTCCCAACTTAATTTATAAAATACCTTGAAATACTATCCGTACGGTTTTCATAATAATTCACTCCTTTTTAGCGCATCGGTCTTAATTAAAATAAAAAATAAAAACATACTATACCGTAGTCTCCGAATGCCCGTATTCATTTTAACGAGTAGTTCACAACGAGGTCAAACCAAGATTGATAATGGAGAGAAGTGAATTTAAAAAACATATTTTTAAATTACTTATAACGACTTACGTAACTGAAATAAGGTCTTAGGAGTTACCGTCGCCGGTCTTGATATTTAACGCCTGGCGTAAATGAGATAATTATATCATCTATCGGAAGACTTTAGGTCTTTCTGTTACATCCAATAGTCGCTTCTTACGATACCCACGCAACGAAATGGAGTCATGTTCTTGTTCATTATGTTCTCTTACAAGCCCTCCAAAGTATTTATCACTATCACTATCACTACAGACTATCACAAGTCCACTGCTGAACACAGACCTCCCCAATAGATTGCCACAAAGTACAGTCCTGAGCCATATGCATCCACCGACTATTTCATCAGACCGTCGCTCCAACTAGTGGGGGTCGCCCAACTCTCCGCTTACTAGTACGAGGCTGCCACTGAAAAAACTTTCATCCCCATTGGTGTTCAGTTCTATATGAAAGGCCCATTGCTAATTCAGCTTACTGATTCCCTGGGCTATGTCAGTTATTCTAGTTCTTCATGGATATATCCTGATGTACGAATTTTGTACCTCCTTCTTTCCATTGCCCCCTATATGTATGGTTTTTAGCTTCTTTATACGTCCAGCAGTGAAGATACAACATGTACTGGTTGTACACTTTCGTCTCAAGGCTCCGAGTAATATGTATAATATATATAGTAATATAAAGATTTGTCCTAGTTTTCCGAACGCAGCCCAGCCGAGTTGGCAGTGTACTGTCCCGTGTTCGTCGCTAAAGGCGACTGAATGAAAATGAACAAGGAATTCTGCATCAGCATCTTCCTGATAAGAACTGAATAAAAAAACTGTTGTTGTCAGGCACAATAACAAGCGATATATGTATATCTGTTCATCTGTTCACACAACGAATTCTTGGATTTCTCGGCGGTTAAATTTCGACGGAATACTTAATAAAGATTATCATAACTCTAAAATAGTAACTCTTGCAAGATTACATTAATAAGTGAAATGCTAAAGCCGCCTGTCACTTATTGTAACCACCACCAAAATATAATCAATGCAGATGGTTAAATACATAGATAATGGTTTTTGGCGTCTGTATCATTTTTATTAACCCCTAGTTATGGAGTGTAGAGTAGAAGGAGAACCATCTTATAAGGTGCGAAAGTTGAAAAAGTGTCCGACAATACACTGAAAATAGAGGTTCCAAAACCTACCACAATAGCGCTGGCGTCTGAAAAACTACGATATGAATATAGCTGTTGTAGACGGAGTGAAGTCTGCTGAATTCAAATATTTAAAAAAAATCATGACTAGAGTAGTTAGTAAAATCCCAGTATACAAAACCTCAACTATTTACGTAGTATAAAACCAAGCGGATCGGTCGGGCCTTGTTTATTTCTCCATCTTATTCTAATTAATTTTGGCGCTTTTTTTTAAATTTATTTTATGCTACTGCAGCGCCACCCTTATTGGACGCGTTTTTAGGGACACTTTTCATGTATAGAGATGGTCCTCCTTCTACTCTACACTCCATACCCCTAGTATATATTTCAAAATTACACAGTCAGGTCATAAGTATTGTCACACAGTAAAAACTTTTCTTTTAGAATGCTGGCCACAAAAAGTTTATAAAATTCAAATTTCGAATTGTTCATGAAAATAAAACTGTATACTTTTTAGAATTTTACTCATTTTTAAATATGGAGTGGATGCTTAAAGAAGACCGTGTGCAGTTATTGTGTTGTATCGAGCGACCGTATTCCGCGTGTCCAACGAGGTCATTTTCCATCCTCGTTCATGGTATGGTTGGGAGTTTCTTATTGGGGCTTAACAGAGGTACATTTTTGTGAGAAAGGTGTAAAAACGAATGCAGTTGTGTATCAAAATACAGTCCCGACGAACCTTGTGGAACCTGTTTCTCATACCATGTTCAATAACAGGCACTGGGTATTCCAACAAGATTCGGCGCCAGCTCATAGAGCGAAGAGCACACAAGACTGACTGGCGGCGCGTGAAATCGACTTCATCCGGCACGAAGACTGGCCCTCCTCCAGTCCAGATTTGAATCCGTTAGATTACAAGATATGGCAACACTTGGAGGAAAAGGCGTGCTCAAAGCCTCATCCCAGTTTGGAGTCACTCAAGACATCCTTGATTAAGGCAGCCGCCGATATTGACATGGACCTCGTTCGTGCTGCGATAGACGACTGGCCGCGCAGATTGAAGGCCTGTATTCAAAATCACGGAGGTCATTTTGAATAAACTTTAGTGTCATAAGAATCTTTGTTTTGTTAAGATCATTTTGATATATAAATGGTTACATAATTAATAAACTTGTTCCAATTATTTTATATTAAACATGTGACAGAATTTATGACCTGACTAGGTATATTGTTCAGTGCTCATAATGGTTTTTAGTACCTACTCGGCATTTAATCTCATTACATAAATGAGATTATATGTCATAACTTTCACATTCCATATCATTGTATTTCCCTTACCTTGTTATTTTATCCTTCAAATAATAGTAATCGGGATACTCTATTTCACTTTAATATCGCAAAAGGTTCTCTATGATGAATTCTTTATTTTACGCGAATACCGTGGAAAAAAAAACTTATAAATATTTACTTAACATGTACTCTCTCAAAATGATGCCTATTTACGCAACCGAGTGTATTTGAAAGCTGAGACGTACTTCTCATTTCAATATAAAATCTGTTTGTTCTTGGCAGCCCGTGTACCTATTAGTAAAATAGTTCTGTATCTCATATAAAATTAAGCCGCAACTTTGTTTCCTGAACTTTAGATTTAATGTTATAATATGTCACAATCTTCATCACCAATTCTTCATATAATATGTTTCAATCGTGTATAAGAGATTCTCGTTTCGTATTCTGTATTAGGAAACAGAATAATAATTGACTAAAATTGATTAAATTATTATATAATTGTATATAAAGTCAAGTATTGAGTGGTCCCAAATAAGTTGTATACCGTATACGTATACCATTAAACATACCATCTCAATTCTTCATACATAGTAAAAATATCACCATTTATTTCTCTGTTTTTATTTACATCGTGCACACCCTCCGTTTAACACCCATCTCAGGATAGAAATGTCTAGTAAAGATACTACATCCTTGCCTATGGTTTGCAACACCTGAAATACGGTCTAAGCAGACCAACCGCTCGCTCATCACTGTGGCCACGACACGCGCCCGCAGTCGCGCCCACAACAGGCGCAAGTCGCCGCGTATTCACTGTGGACGCACACTTATTTTTACGATCTAGCCCGCGCGAATCGTAAGTCAGCTGAGTGTTTAGTGATCATACTGATCTAAATGGTAGTTCTGCAAACAAACAATAACCTGATAATAGATTTATAATTAGAAGATAGTTAAAGGAAACATAAAGGAAATTAAACTGGGACAGCGACATCCCGAATGAGGAGTAGGAACAGGAAATCCGGGATTGCGTGAGATTATTTTAGCGGAAATTAACGACGCTCCGTCTTTGAGAGTACTGAAGATTCTAAGAAAAAAAGAAATAAAACCTAGAACATATTCATACACTTTAAGTTTATTAACTAAAAAATAAACTAAGAGTTTACTAGTTCTTTTTTTATAGAATAACTATGGCAAATATCCTCCCTATAAGGCAAATTTGAGGGAAACCTTTGTTCAGCAGAGGATTTTTGGTAGGCGGTAACGATAAGTAAATTTACAGACTGTTTAAACGTGGTAGAGCCACGTTTTGTAACTAAAAAACGAATGAATCGGTTCGAACTCGACCGGGAAGGGATCACGCTCTGACTAAATACCAACGTATAAAAAGCAGCTTATTGCTGACGTGTTTCGTATGGTGTGTGTAATGAACCCTAAATGCTTTTTACTGGACACAAGGCATTTAATCTTAGTGCTCAGGGGTGACAAAACATCTACATTGTGATTCTGAATTAAGGTTCGAACAACAATCGAGGACCTACCATCAGATGGACTGTGTCTTCGCGTTTCACCTATATTCTATAAAAATAATAATACCCATAATGCGGCGCGACGCGATTCCTGATTTATTGTTAGTTCTTCAGTGACGTCAAAGTATCTGCACCGTCGTGTTACGTAGGCTTTTATCTATTTAAAATAACCTACATTCTACAACCTATACTGAATATGTTGTTTTTTCCATCTAAATTAATTGAAATAAATAAACATTACTGGTGTTAAAGGGAACTACTAGATCCATTTTTTTCTTTTCTTCTCTCCAATTGTAAGCTTTACTTACTCGTCGTGAAACATACTTATTTAGAGATGAGGTTCTAAGAACTGACTGTTATGCGCTGGTAAAAGTCCACTGCTGGAAATGTGCCTCTCCAGTTTTAAGGTGGACTTGCCCGTGTCATCACGTTTTGCAGGCGGTTTAACGATAGCAGTGCCAGACTTGCCGCACTCTCGCACCATTGACGCTGAACTCTGACGCTGGTTTGGGTATTCACCAGTCCAGTTGGCGTAAGCTAGATGGTTATACCACCGTCTATATATACAGCCACATGGTAAATATTTTTTTTATTACGTTTTAAAAAGTACATGCCTCAAAAACTAGTACATTGGAACCTCCATTTAAGCAAATAATGCCTGTGTTTGGAGGGTCCGCCCTTCCATTACTATATCCATGTAACAAGGCAGTATGGGTAAACATATTCTATATCCATATTAATGTTATATATTACTTAAATTCTAAAATTAGGACAATCAATTGTTAGGAACTAGTCTACTTATAAATACTGTAGGGTATGTGAGTGAAAGTTTATTTACTTATGTATACGTATGTGTGTATCTATGAATCTGAACAAATCATGCTACACGATCCAGTATATCTTTTAAATTCAAAATGCGTGGTAATGCATTATTTTAACTGATTTTACTGCGCACGCAAACATTCGTAAGAGTCGATCGGTAGGCAGAAACGTTGTTGCCCATAAATCACATTCAATTTGGGATAATTTCAAATAAAAGTAGAAGAATCCACACCATCTGGATGATTGGAGGTCCACCACTGTGCGATTTAGAAGATGTTTTCTTCCTCGCACTACTTCCTTGTGGAATCGATTACCATCAGCGATTTTTCTGGACCGATACGACTTAGGGACCTTCAAGAAAAGAGCGTACTCCTTTTTAAAAGGCCGACAACGCATCTGCAATTCCCTCCCTGGTGTTGCAGTTGTTCATGGGCGGCGGTAGTCACTTACCATCAGGTGAGCCGCATGCTCGCTTGCCCCCTCTCCTATAAAAAAAGAAGCCTTATTTACTCGTATTTTCAAAAATGCAATAACTGTATATCATTATTCATATATTTTAAGTTAAATTTAAAATTTGGCAACTCTTTGCAACATAACCTATATTTTACGCAACGAAATGGAGTGATAGATTATTTGGCACTGCCACCACATCCAAAAAGACTGACTGTTGGCAAATAATCCATTCAAGAAGTGGTAAAATTAAAATTTGTATATACCGTCTTCAATATAAATAAAATGATAATATCATCAATATACTCGAAAGTCAATTAAATATTTATTGTCAATCGCATTATTAAGGATAATTCAAAAACTACTGGCCAGATCTTGATCAAATTTATATAGGACTACATGAGAAGTACCAGCTTTCGAATAACTAAAGAATCAACAAAATCGGTTCACCTAGAACAAGAGTTCTGAGGTAACAGACAAAAAGAAAATACAGTCGAATTGAGAATCTCCTTTTTTTGAAGTCGGTTAAAGAAGCCAAGCGCAAATAGCTAAAGGAGGAAGCTAACGAGCATACATACGGAATGTCGGTACTGTGATCACCAATCGGCTTGCCATGTAGGTGATTATTATTGTTTAAAACTATATAATATGTATTAATGACTGCCTCATTGGTCTAGTGATTGTAAACGCGAATGCTGATCATAAGGTATAAACGCGAATGCTATATATTCAAACCTTCAGTCATTAATACATATTATATAGTTTTAAACAATAATAATCACCTGTCCGGGTCGGGCCAAAACAAAATCTATATATTAATTATACTTTACGTTACAATACCTTGTAGCTATACTTTTATAATTATTTTATTATAATTGCCTAGATATACAATGTACATTTGTAGAAAGTGAAGTCTATATCTATCTGGTGTAAGTCTGAAGCGATTTCTGACGTCATGTATCGGAAACGTTTATGACGTCAGAGTATCTGCGCAAGTTTGCTCTTCCTTCTCATTTACATTATCGTGGTCATATTTTAGGGATTTTTAATTATATTTTAAATAAATTCAACTTAATATATCAAAGTAGCTAATTGTGTACGTCCCCATTGGTTTATAAATTGTACAATGCTGGCAAATTATTCATTATTAAATTAATGGTAATACATGAACAGTTTTAATGGATCCTTTTATTTGTCCTATATAAGATACCATATTTACAATCAAGTTTGATAAGTGTGTACAAGCTTTATTGTGGATGCTCGCAAATAACCGATTTTTAATGCCCTTGTCCTATCTCCATACTACTTACTATAAAATGGAAACCGTGGAAAACAGTAACAAAAATATTTAACACCAAAAGATCTTAAAGTTATTACAATGCCGATGGTTAACTAACATAATTAAATAGAGAACCGGAGACCCATTTTACTGAATACGAGGCATTCCATCTTAGTCCTCAGGGGTGACAACACATTTGCATTTTCTTAATCGAGGATAAATGTAGATATATATGGACTACAGCATCCACTGTGTTCTCGCTTGTTGTTTTTAGCCTATAAAAAAAACTAAAGAGCTTCCCTCTTTACCATAATTTACTACATTCTCACCTGGTGGACGTGATGATGTAGCCCTAGCTGGCAGATCACGCTGTCTTGTCGCCCACTCGAAGGCTATTCACTAGCAGACATGTTGTCGCTGGCAAGCGATTCCAGGACTTTGATGTATGCAATGACGATTTTACTTCAAGCTCACTGGCGTACACATTATAATGGACATCGACATAGCAAATAATGAATAAAAAATACTATAACTGGGATGTTTTGCCGTATTCGTACGACAACATCACCGTTATTGTACGACCTACATCTCAGTAACTACAGTTAATATTACCAATCCGGCTTCGGGCCAAAATCAGTTACTTTTTTTTCTGCCAAGAAATTCTCAGTGGAGTACGAAGCAATCAAAATCCTTTTCTTTAAGTATCTTTTATTTACATGACTTATAACATGAATATACTATTTATTACCATAATATTAAAAAAACTAAATCTAAAAACATACAGTCCTACTCCCCGCGGTATATTGCCAGGAAGGCTAGCTGTGTTTCCTCGCTGAATGGTTATACTTAGCCTTTCAGCGAGAAAAGAACAAGGTCTCTTATTACCAGCAGCGACAGCAAGTCGTGGTATAGTTCCTTTAGAAACTTCACCGTACGTGGACCTCCCGGACCGATAATCTCTACAGCAAATGGCACAAGTATGTATTTATCCCTCAGAGAGATTATAATTGCGCCACTTACATAGTTCAGCTACCTCTGATGCTGCCCTCGCGCTAAACGGTGTACCACTGAGATGAGAGGCTACCAAAGTGTCTACGCACGTGTCCCACACTAGGACAATAGTCATACCATCGGGTCTACTGTCATCGTCTCTAAATATTCCACAAGGCTCGATAACATCGTTCAGAGGACCATGACAGGACAACCTACCAGCAATTTTCTTACATAGCATGTAATCAATGATTAGATTTCTTAGTCGAAACAGCTAGAAGGCGGGCCTGATCTTGTCACTATGAAAATTATGAAAAATATCTTTTTATTGGTACACTCAGTACCGACAGGCTATCATACTGGTTTTGTTGGTTAACTTCCAATGGAATATTTTCGCAAGGACAGAGTGCTTGCCGTGTCTGCTTTGCTTCCGCAAAAAACGTCAGGTCTACTTTATTATTTAAAATTATGTTACATATTTTTACGTGGAAGAGCAATGCTGCAGCTATATTACTGATATAGTTGTAGCACGAATGGGTCGACTCAATCGGGGAAGGACCACTCTCTCACAGAACACCAGCATAAAATAGCAGCTTAACGCTACTGTGTTTCGTATGGTGAGTGTAGACAACCGGAGACCCTTTTTACTGGAAACGAGACATTCCATCTTAGTCCTCACGGGTGAAAACGCATCTGTATTTTGATTCGTAATCGAGGATAGTTGTAGATGTCTAAGGGCCACAGCGTTCGCTGTGGGCACTTGTCCGCTATAGTCGCGTTGTTTTTTCTCGCTGAGCAGTCTTACCTCCGGAAATATTTCGCGCTATTGTGAACATACCTACACATATCGTGCAATGGCGAATAGTGCATACTATAGTGTACCTTATTTAACATGGAGTAAGATATAATTCAAGAAGATAATGAGCTTAATAATATTCTACCCGGGATAAGTAATGATCAGGAGTCGGAGATTTGTTTAATGGAGAATAATACTACACAACGGGAGAAAGAAATGCTTGGGGACTCTAGTTCTAGAGTTAGTCGTAATAAGAGACCGCGGGAGGAGGATGAGGAAGAAGAGTGGATAGCGGTAGGAAGAAATGGAAAGAGAGTGGGACAGAAGGTTGATGTGTACATTAATAATTCCGAAAAGCTACCGAAGCAATTCGCGCTTGCTAAATTATTAAGGTCAAATAACATTAGTAGTGTTACCCGGTTAAAATATATAAACCCATATAAAGTGTTCATACAGTTTGAAAATGCAGAAAGTGCTGAGGAGTTGATCAATTGCAAACGTTTGCAAGATTTGGGTTAGAGATGCCAAAAACCACTCGAAGTTGTTATATTTTACGGCGTTATGTTAGAAGACATGTTAAAAGTTATTTCAAGCAATTGTGAACTGATAGCGGTAAAACGTTTAAAACGCAGGAATAAGGACGGTAACGGCTGGGAAGAAAGTGAGTCAATACGTCTGGGGTTCAAGGGTCCCTCACTACCAACGTGTGTCTACATCTACGGCATGAAGATAAATGTCGACCCGTACGTGTTCCCAGTTACCCAGTGTTCCAGTTTCCTTGCGGGTTTGTCCAAGCAAAAAAGTTGTGTGCCCTAAGTGTGGCAAGGGTCACGCTAACTGTGACACTACCTCATATAAATGTGTGAATTGTACAGGAAACCATTTATGCCTGGATAGATCGTGTCCTGCGTTTAAAAAGAAGAAACGAATTCGTGAATTGATGGCAGAGTTTAACTGCTCTTATAGGAAGGCGTTGCAAGTATATGTTCCACCAGAACCCGTCCCTACACTGCGCGCAGAACAATTTAATTTAACTTCACCGGCATGCCTTAGTGTGTTTTCCGAGTCTGTACCTGAACACGTACCCAAGCAGTCACAAGAAATAAACGTTATTTCCTATGCATGCGTAACCCGAACGCCGCGATGTGACAGTATCATTCGACAATCACAACCTAAGCAACCGGGCCCAACGAATGTTTCTCAATCATTAGAACAGAGACCGAAGAAAAAAAAGAATAAGAGAAAGAAACAAAGTCAAAATGAAGTGTATAATTGGGATGTATCTTCGGAATCAGAAACAATGAATAGCAATTTAGTCGATGAGTAGGAAAATGAAATTCGGTTGAGAAATGAGAGAAAAGAGAAATGCAGATCTAGTTTAAATTTAAAGCAATTGCTTGCAAAATTATATGCATTAATTTCTAACTCACTAGAAGATTTAAAGAGTAGAATAATTCAAGGAGTGTCACTATGTATTGAATGGTTGGTATCGGTAGTGGGGGAATACATCTGGGACCTTCCTTTTAAAAATAAACCTTCTCCAGTGGAATTCACAAAGTGTTAAGCCTAAATATGTAGAATTTGAGCAGTTATTAAATAGTGAAGAAATTTTTGGACAATGTGCAGTTTGGTCCAACTTAAAAGATAAGATAGTATTTATCCCGATAAGTCACCCACAATTTATTTATTGCTCATTTCAGTAGTTTTTTTTTGGGAAAGCAAATGGTCATTCGATAAGGGCAGAACAACCTCTGCCTGGTCAGCTAGTATATGTATGTATATATATATATATATATATATATATATATATATATATATATGTGTGTGTGTGTGTGTGTGTGTATATATGTGCATTATGTTAATATGTATTCAGTTATACGTTTGTATATAGACTTTCTGAACCTACTTCTTTTTACACCTACAATAAAAAACATTTCTTATTTTTGAACGCTGACTAATCTAAATGGATTTATCCTTTAACCCCTAAACGGAGACGAAAAACATAATAAAATATGTTTCTCAATTTCGTACGCCGACAAATTCATTGTCATGTTTATTCGATAGATCAAGCAAAAATATCTGCTCCAGTTTATTTCTGTCGTCATTGTTTTAATAACCTTCGTCAAGATAAAGAACTAAATGAGCCAAGAAATAAAATTGCCGCGTGGTTGCGGCGTAAGAATACCCACCACCCCATTTCGTCCCGTGGGTGTCGTGTGGACCATGGGAAATGTCAGAAAAAATGTTTCTCTATGTGGTGGAGCCATGCTGCAGCTGTATTATGGTTGTTGAAAGTATAGGTCTGCTAGGCCGGAGAAAGCTTACGCTCTCACAGAGCACCGGCGTAAAATAGCAGCTTAATGCTGCTGTGTTTCGTATGGTGTGTGTAGGGAACCGGAGACCCTTTTTACTGGAAAGAGGCATTCCATTTAGGTGACAGATCATCCGCATTTTAATTCTCAATTGAGGATAGTTGTCGGTGTCTATCGGCTATAGCATCCACTTACCATTACGTGGACTGTGAGCCAATCTTTTTACAGAATACGGGCGATAAGCAAGCAGAGTTTGTCAGCTTTATTCCATAAAAAAAACAACGCTGCAGAAACATCACTGCAGCACAAGTACTACACATCTTAATTGATGGAATCCTTCGTTTCTGCAATCCTTTCGTTTGTGATTAATTTTGTTGATGTTATAAGTATCCTGGACTACCTTTTGAATACCGATCTTCGGAAAACGTATTTACAGTGTCTTGAAATCTTGCAGTGGTATGCTTAGGTTTGAATTTAATTTTGTTAATTATAGGATCCCAATCATATAATAGCACCCTACCATCTTTTCTATTGAATTTTTTTTCATTCCTATATAATCGGTAATTTTGCGAGAATATTTGTGGTTTATTAAATCTGATGTAATGGCGGGAATCATCTTGCACATGTTTACGACGCTCCGAGAAGTCAGCAGTCTATGATTTTCTAATCTGGATGTGTTATGATTGCATCCACTGAGTGCATCTATGCCTACCTCTTATTTATTTAACTATATATTAAGGCAAATGGAACATAAATTACGGCTTCTGTGTTTATGAGCACTATAACATGTCGAGCGAAGGTGAGATTACTTTCTACCGTATACGCAAGCTGAATGCGTGGTCAGAATGCATTAAGTAAAATTACTGTATACTACAAACTTATTGATACATACCTATTATATATTTTTCATATGCTAATCTTTTTCTTTCGTGTTATATAATAATGATTATTTGTTCCTAACTTAATTTATAAAATACCTTGAAATACTATCCGTACGGTTTTCATAATAATTCACTCCTTTTTAGCGCATCGGTCTTAATTAAAATAAAAATAAAAACCTACTATACCGTAGTCTCCAAATGCCCGTATTCATTTAACAGTGGTAGAGCCACGCGGCAGCTTTTGCTGTCGCACGGATGGGCCGGCTCGAACCGGGGTGGTACCACGACCTCACAGAAAACCAGCCTGATGTAGAAGTTTACTTCTGCGTTTCGCTTGGTGAGTGCAGGTGGCCGGAGGCCCTTTTTACTGGAAATGAGGCATTCCATCTTAGTCCTCACGGGTGACAACGCATCTACATTTTGATTTGTAATAGAGGATAGATGTAGATGTCTATCGGCCGCAGCAACCACTTACCATCAGGTGGACTGTGTGCTCGTTTGTCACACTTATCTTATAAAAAAAAATTCAGCGAGTAGCTCACAACGAGGTCAAACTAAGATCGATAATGGAGAGAAGTTAATTTAAAAAACAGATTTTTAAATTACTTATAACGACTTACGTAACTGAAATAAGGTCTTAGGAGTTACCGTCGCCAGTCTTAATATTTAACGCCTGGCGTAAATGAGATAATTATATCATCTATCGGAAGACTTTAGGTCTTTCTGTCACATCCAATAGTCGCTTCTTACGATACCCACGCAACGAAATGGAATCATGTTCTTGTTCATTATGTTCTCTTACAAGCCCTCTAAAGTATTTATCACTATCACTATCACTATCACTATCACTACAGACTATCACAAGTCCACTGCTGAACACAGACCTCCCCCATAGATTGCCACAAAGTACAGTCCTGAGTCATATGCATCCACCGACTATTTCATCAGACCGTCGCTCCATCTAGTGGGGGTCGCCCAACTCTGCGCTTACTAGTACAAGGCTGCCACTGAAAAAACTTTCATCCCCATTGGTGTTCAGTTCTATATGATAGGCCCATTGCTAATTCAGCTTACTGATTCACTGGGCTATGTCAGTTACTCTAGTTCTTCATGGATATATCCTGATATACGAATTTTGTACCTCCTTCTTTCCATTGCCCGCTATATGTATGGTTTTGAGCTTCTTTATACGTCCAGCAGTGAAGATACAACACGCACTGGTTGTACACTTTCGTCTCAAGGCTCCGAGTAATATATATAATATATATAGTAATATAAAGATTTGTCCTAGTTTTCCGAACGCAGCCCAGCCGAGTTGGCAGTGTACTGTCCCGTGCTCGTCGCTAAAGGCGACCGAATGAAAATGAACAAGGAATTCTGCATCAGCATCTTCCTGATAAGAACTGAATAAAAAAAACTGTGGTTGTCAGGCACAATAACAAGCGATATATGTATATCTGTTCATCTGTTCACACAACGAATTCTTGGATTTCTCGGCCGTTAAATTTCGACAGAATACTTAATAAAGATTATCATAACTCTAAAATAGTAATTCTTGCAAGATTACATTAATAAGTGAAATACTAAAGCCGCCTGTCACTTATTGTAACCTCCACCAAAATATAATCAATGCATCAATGCTTAAATACATAGATAATGCTTTTTGGCATCTGTATCATTTTTATTAGGCCTAGTATATATTTTAAAATTATATTGTTCAGTGCTCATAATGGTTTTTAGTACCTACTCGGCATTTAATCTCATTACATAAATGAGATTTTATATCATAACTTTCGCATTCCATATCATTGTATTTCCCTTACCTTGTTATTTTATCCTTCAAATAATAGTAATCGTGATACTCTTTTTCACTTTAATATCGCAAAAGGTTCTTTATGATGAATTCTTTATTTTACGCGAATACCGTGGAAAAAATACTTATAAATATTTACTTAACATGTACTCTCTCAAAATGCTGCCTATTTACGCAACCGAGTGTATTTGAAAGCTGAGACGTACTTCTCATTTCAATATAAAATCTGTTTGTTCTTGGCAGCCCGTGTACCTATTAGTAAAATAGTTCTGTATCTCATATAAAATTAAGCCGCAACTTTGTTTCCTGAACTTTAGATTTAATGTTATAATATGTCACAATCTTCATCACCAATTCTTCATATAATATGTTTCAATCGTGTATAAGAGATTCTCGTTTCGTATTTTGTATTAGGAAACAGAATAATAATTGACTAAAATTGATTAAATTATTATATAATTGTATATAAAGTCAAGTATTGAGTGGTCCCAAATAAGTTGTATACCGTATGTATACGTATACCATTAAACATAACATCTCAATTCTTCATACATAGTAAAAATATCACCATTTATTTCTCTGTTTTTATTTACATCGTGCACACCCTCCGTTTAACACCCATCTCAGGATAGAAATGTCTAGTAAAGATACTACATCCTTGCCTATGGTTTGCAACACCTGAAATACGGTCTAAGCACACCAACCGCTCGCTCATCACTGTGGCCACGACACGCGCCCGCAGTCGCGCCCACAACAGGCCCAAGTCGCCGCGTATTCACTGTGGACGCACACTTATTTTTACGATCTAGCCCGCGCGTCGTAAGTCAGCTGAGTGTTTAGTGATCATACTGATCTAAATGGTAGTTCTGCAAACAAACAATAACCTGATAATAGATTTATAATTAGAAGATAGTTAAAGGAAACATAAAGGAAATTAGACTGCGACAGCGACATCCCGAATGAGGAGTAGGAACAGGAAATCCGGGATTGCGTGAGATTATTTTAGCGGAAATTAACGACGCTCCGTCTTTAAGAGTACTGAAGATTCTATGAAAAAAAGAAATAAAACCTAGAACATATTCATACACTTTTAGTTTAATAACTAAAAAATAAACTAAGAGTCTACTAGTTCTTTTTTTATAGAATAAGTGTGACGATTGAGCGTACAGTCCACCTGATGGTAAGTTGATATTATGGATCATAATAGACACCTAAAATGTAGGATAAATGTTCCTCCATTATAATTTAAAACGGAGATGCGTTGTCACCCTTGAGAGTGACTAAAATGGGTTGCCTCGTATCCAGAAAAATGGATCTTCGGTTTTCCTATTTTAGCATATATTTTACGCTGGTATTGTATATATTGTAAGGGCGTGGTCCTCCCCCGACCGTCGACCCATTCATGCTGCAACCATAATTTAGCTGCAGCATGGAATTACCACGTTGAAAAGATATATTGGTTCAGATATATTGGTGCTTAAGAATGACAACTACATCCACAACACGTATCTACGTTTTCAAATGTTATTTTTCTACAATTAAGGTAATAGAGTTCATTGCAGTAGAGACGTGGACCGATAAATTCAAATTTATGAGTTTCGGGCTCTTGAATACCAATAATAGGTACCGCCGAATAGTGGTGGCGAGGCGGAAGAGGATCCATAACCCCATATCATTCCATGGGTGTCGTAAGAGGTAACAAAGAGGAATGAAACAGGAGATGAGCAGCAGCATCTTCCTGATAACAGCTAAAAATAAAATCTGTGATTGCCAACCTGCCTGCCAAGCGTGGCAACTATGGCAAATATCCTCCCTATGAGGCAAATTTGGGGGAAACCTTTGTTCAGCATTTTTGGTAGGCGATAACGATAAGTAAATTTACAGACTGTTTAAACGTGGTAGAGCCACGTTTTGTAACTAAAAAACGAATAGATCAGTTCGAGCTCGACCGGGAAGGGATCACGCTCTGACTAAATACCAACGTTAAAAAGCAGCTTATTGCTGACGTGTTTCGTATGGTTAGTGTAATGAACCCTAGATGCTTTTTACTGGACACAAGGCATTTAATCTTAGTGCTCAGGGGTGACAAAACATTTACATTGTGATTCTGAATTAAGGTTCGAACAACAATCGAGGACCTACCGTCAGATGGACTGTGTCTTCGCGTTTCACCTATATTCTATAAAAATAATAATACCCATAATGCGGCGCGACGCGATTTCTGATTTATTGTTACTTCTTCAGTGACGTCAAAGTATCCGCACCGTCGTGTTACGTAAGCTTTTATCTATTTAAAATAACCTACATTCTACAACCTATACTGAATATGTTGTTTTTTCCATCTAAATTAATTGAAATAAATAAACATTACTGGTGTTAAAGGGAACTACTAGATCCATTTTTTTCTTTTCTTCTCTCCAATTGTAAGCTTTACTTACTCGTCGTGAAACATACTTATTTAGAGATGAGGTTCTAAGAACTGACTGTTATGCGCTGGTAAAAGTCCACTGCTGGAAATGTGCCTCTCCAGTTTTAAGGTGGACTTGCCCATGTCATCACGTTTTGCAGGCGGTTTAACGATAGCAGTGCCAGACTTGCCGCACTCTCGCACCATTGACGCTGAACTCTAACGCTGGTTTGGGTATTCACCAGTCCAGTTGGCGTAAGCTAGATGGTTATACCACCGTCTATATATACAGCCACATGGTAAATATTTTTTTATTACGTTTTAAAAAGTACATGCCTCAAAAACTAGTACATTGGAACCTCCATTTAAGCAAATAATGCCTGTGTTTGGAGGGTCCGCCCTTCCATTACTATATCCATGTAACAAGGCAGTATGGGTAAACATATTCTATATCCATAATAATGTTATATATTACTTAAATTCTAAAATTAGGACAAACAATTGTTAGGAACTAGTCTACTTATAAATACTGTAGGGTATGTGAGTGAAAGTTTATTTACTTATGTATACGTATGTGTGTATCTATGAATCTGAACAAATCATGCTACACGATCCAGTATATCTTTTAAATTCAAAATGCGTGGTAATGCATTATTTTAACTGATTTTACTGCGCACGCAGACATTCGTATGAGTCGATCGGTAGGCAGAAACGTTGTTGCCCATAAATCACATTCAATTTGGGATAATTTCAAATAAAAGTAGAAGAATCCACACCATCTGGATGATTGGAGGTCCACCACTGTGCGATTTAGAAGATGTTTCTTCCTCGCACGACTTCCTTGTGGAATCGATTACCATCAGCGATTTTTCCGGACCGATACGACTTAGGGACCTTCAAGAAAAGAGCGTACTCCTTTTTAAAAGGCCGGCAACGCATCTGCAATTCCCTCCCTGGTGTTGCAGTTGTTCATGGGCGGCGGTAGTCACTTACCATCAGGTGAGCCGCATGCTCGCTTGCCCCCTCTCCTATAAAAAAAAAACAGACAAAAAGAAAATACAATCGAATTGAGAATCTCCTTTTTTTGAAGTCGGTTAAAAAAGCCAAGCACAAATAGCTAAAGGAGGAAGCTAACGGGCATACATACGGAATGTCGGTACTGTGATCACCAATCGGCTTGCCATGTAGGTGATTATTATTGTTTAAAACTACATAATATGTATTAATGACTGCCTCATTGGTCTAGTGATTGTAAAAGCGAATGCTGATCATAAGGTATAAACGCGAATGCTATGGTATATTCAAACCTTCAGTCATTAATACATATTATATAGTTTTAAACAATAATAATCACCTGTCCGGGTCGGGCCAAAACAAAATCTATATATTAATTATACTTTACGTTACAATACCTTGTAGCTATACTTTTATAATTATTTTATTATAATTGCCTAGATATACAATGTACATTTGTAGAAAGTGAAGTCTATATCAATCTGGTGTAAGTCTGAAGCGATTTCTGACGTCATGTATCGGAAACGTTTATGACGTCAGAATATCTGCGCAAGTTTGCTCTTCCTTCTCATTTACATTATCGTGGTCATATTTTAGGGATTTTTAATTATATTTTAAATAAATTAAACTTAATATATCAAAGTAGCTAATTGTGTACGTCCCCATTGGTTTATAAATTGTACAATGCTGGCAAATTAGTCATTATTAAATTAATGGTAAGTACATGAACAGTTTTAATGGATCATTTTATTTGTCCTATATAAGATACCATATTTACAATCAAGTTTGATAAGTGTGTACAAGCTTTATTGTGGATGCTCGCAAATAACCGATTTTTAATGCCCTTGTCCTATCTCCATACTACTTACTATAAAATGGAAACCGTGGAAAACAGTAACAAAAATATTTAACACCAAACGATCTTAAAGTTATTACAATGCCGATGGTTAACTAACATAATTAATTAGAGAACCGGAGACCCATTTTACTGAATACGAGGCATTCCATCTTAGTCCTCAGGGGTGACAACGCATTTGCATTTTCTTAATCGAGGATAAATGTAGATATATATGGGCTACAGCATCCACTGTGTTCTCGCTTGTTGTTTTTATCCTATAAAGAAACTAAAGAGCTTCCCTCTTTACCATAATTTGCTACATTCTCACCTGGTGGTACGTGATGATGTAGCCCTAGCTGGCAGATCACGCTGTCTTGTCGCCCACTCGAAGGCTACTCACTCTTGCCTTAAAGCAGACATGTTGTCGCTGGCAAGCGATTCCAGTACTTCGATGTATGCAATGACGATTTTACTTCAAGCTCACTGGCGTACACATTATAATGGACATCGACATAGCAAATAATGAATAAAAAATACTATAACTGGGATGTTTTGCCGTATTCGTACGACAACATCACCGTTATTGTACGACCTACATCTCAGTAACTACAGTTAATATTACCAATCCGGCTTCGGGCCAAAATCAGTTACTTTTTTTCTGCCAAGAAATTCTCAGTGGAGTACGTAGCAATCAAAATCCTTTTCTTTAAGTATCTTTTATTTACATGACTTATAACATGAATATACTATTTATTACCATAATATTTAAAAAAACTAAATCTAAAAACATAGTCCTACTCCCCGCGGTATATTGCCAGGAAGGCTAGCTGTGTTTCCTCGCTGAATGGTTATACTTAGCCTTTCAGCGAGAAATGAACAAGATCTCTTATTACCAGCAGCGACAGCTAGTCGTGGTATAGTTCCTTTAGAAACTTCATCGTACGTGGACCTCCCGGACCGATAATCTCTACAGCAAATGGCACAAGTATGTATTTATCCCTCAGAGAGATTATAATTGCGCCACTTACTTAGTTCAGCTACCTCTGATGCTGCCCTCGCGCTAAACGGTGTACCACTGAGATGAGAGGCTACCAAAGTGTCTACGCACGTGTCCCACACTAGGACAATAGTCATACCGTCGGGTCTCCTGCCATCGTGTCTAAATATTCCACAAGGCTCAATAACATCGTTCAGAGGACCATGGCAGGACAACCTACCAGCAATTTTCTTACATAGCATGTAATCAATGATTAGATTTCTTAGTCGAAACAGCTAAAAGGCGGGCCTGATCTTGGTCACTATGAAAATTATGAACAATATCTTTTTATTGGTACACTCAGTACCGACAGCCTATCATTCTGGTTTTGTTGGTTAACTTCCAATGGAATATTTTCGCAATGACAGAGTGCTTGCCGTGTCTGCTTTGCTTCCGCAAAAAAACGTCAGGTCTACTTTATTATTTAAAATTATGTTACATATTTTTTACGTGGTAGAGCCATGCTACAGCTATATTACTGATATAGTTGTAGCACGAATGGGTCGGCTCAATGGAGGAAGGACCACTCTCTCACCGAACACCAGCATAAAATAGCAGCTTAACGCTACTGTGTTTCATATTCGTGAGTGTAGACAACCGGAGACCCTTTTTACTGGAAACGAGGCATTCCATCTTAGTCCTCACGGGTGAAAACGCATCTGTATTTTGATTCGTAATCGAGGATAGTAGTAGATGTATAAGGGCCACAGCGTTCGCTGTGGGCACTTGTCCGCTATAGTCACGTTGTTTTTTCTCGCTGAGCAGTCTTACCTCCGGAAATATTTCGCGCTATTGTGTACATACCTACACACATCGTGCAATGGTGAATAAGTGCATACGATAGTGTACCTTATTTAACATGGAGGAAGATATAATTCAAGAAGATAATGAGCTTAATAATATTCTACCCGGGATAAGTAATGTTGAGGAGTCGGAGATTTGTTTAATGGAGAATAATACTACACAACGGGAGGAAGAAATGCTTGAGGACTCTAGTTTTAGAGTTATTCGTAATAAGAGACCACGGGAGGAGGATGAGGAAGAAGAGTGGATAGCGGTAGGAAGAAATGGAAAGAGAGTGGGACAGAAGGTTGATGTGTACATTAATAATTCCGAAAAGCTACCGAAGCAATTCGCGCTTGCTAAATTATTAAGGTCAAATAACATTAGTAGTGTTACCCGGGTAAAATATATAAACCTATATAAAGTGTTCATACAGTTTGAAAATGCAGAAAGTGCTGAGGAGTTGATCAATTGCAAACCTTTGCAAGATTTAGGTTGGAGATGCCAAAAACCACTCGAAGTTGTTATATCTTACGGCGTTATGTTAGAAGACATGTTAGAAGTTATTTCAAGCAATTGTGAACTGATGGCGGTAAAACGTTTAAAACGCAGGAATAAGGACGATAACGGCTGAGAAGAAAGTGAGTCAATACGTCTGGGGTTCAAGGGTCCCTCACTACCAACGTGTGTCTACATCTACGGCATGAAGATAAATGTCGACCCGTACGTGTTCCCAGTTACCCAGTGTTCCAGTTTCCTTGCGGGTTTGTCCAAGCAAAAAGGTTGTGTGCCCTAAGTGTGGCAAGGGTCACGCTAACTGTGAGACTACCTCATATAAATGTGTGAATTGTACAGGAAACCATTTATGCCTGGATAGATCGTGTCCTGCGTTTAAAAAGAAGAAACGAATTCGTGAATTGATGGCAGAGTTTAACTGCTCTTATAGGAAGGCGTTGCAAGTATATGTTCCACCAGAACCCGTCCCTGCACTGCGCGCAGAACAATTTAATTTAACTTCACCGGCACGCCTTAGTGTGTTTCCCGAGTCTGTACCTGAACACGTACCCAAGCAGTCACAAGACATAAACGTTATTTCCTATGCACGCGTAACCCGAACGCCGCGATGTGACAGTATCATTCGACAATCACAACCTAAGCAACCGGGCCCAACGAATGTTTCTCAATCATTAGAACAGAGACCCAAGAAGAAAAAGAATAAGAGAAAGAAACAAAGTCAAAATGAAGTGTATAATTGGGATGTATCTTCGGAATCAGAAACAATAAATAGCAATTTAGTCGATGAGTAGGAAAATGAAATTCGGTTGAGAAATGAGAGAAAAGAGAAATGCAGATCTAGTTTAAATTTAAAGCAATTGCTTGCAAAATTATATGCATTAATTTCTAACTCACTAGAATATTTAAAGAGTAGAATAATTCAAGGAGTGTCACTATGCATTGAATGGTTGGTATCGGTAGTGGGGGAATACAAGCGGCAGCTTTTGCTGTCGCACGGATGGGCCGGCTCGAACCGGGGTGGTACCACGACCTCACAGAATACCAGCGTGAAGTAGAGGTTTACCTCTGCGTTTCGCTTGGTGAGTGCAGGTGGCCGGAGGCCCTTTTTACTGGAAATGAGGCATTCCATCTTAGTCCTCACGGGTGACAACGCATCTACATTTTGATTTGTAATAGAGGATAGATGTAGATGTCTATGGGCCGCAGCAACCACTTACCATCAGGTGGACTGTGTGCTCGTTTGTCACCCTTATCCTATAAAAAAAAACCTTCCTTTTAAAAATAAGCCTTCTCCAGTGTAATTCACAAAGTTTTAAGCCTAAATATGTAGAATTTGAGCAGTTATTAAATAGTGAAAAATTCATATAGCTGCTATATGCGAAACACGGTTAAATAGTGAGGCTACTTTTAGAATAAGTGGTTATAATGTTTTCCGTCACGATCGAGAAGACTCGTATGGGGGTGTCACGATTATAGCCCACAAATCCGTTAAGGCGCAATTAATCCCTGTTCAGTTTTCAAATCCTAGTATTGAAGTAATTTGTGTAAAAGTTTTCAACTGTAAATATATTGATTACATATTTTCTATCTACTGCCTACCACCTATACGAACTTCTCAAAGTGACTGGGATGAAATATTTTCGTTTAAGACGAGTAAAACACTTGTACTTGGTGACTTTAACGGCCACCATTCCAGCTGGTCTTGTAGTCTTACACTTACTGATTTGAGAGGTAGCAATATTTTTGATTTTTTGTTAGAAAATAATTTTGTTTCATTGAATGATAGCTAGCTAGATAGTTACATTTGTCAACGGGAATTTGCAGGAATCTTCCCCTGATATTTCTATTGCATCTTCGGACATAGCCTTGCACTTGAACTGGAAGGTAAATGAGTCGTTAGGTAGTGACCACTTAATTATTAAGATTTGTATTTCTTATAGTAACAATAACTCGCCATTTATTCAGAGGAGAAACTATAAAAATGCTAACTGGGATGGATATCGTAAGTATATTAAAGATAATCTCTCAAATTATAACCTGTTTGTTGATGACCCGCAAACAAGTTACGATTTGTTCCTTAGCATAATTAACGAAGCCGCTTATGTTCACATTCCTTTGTATAGATTTAGCCAAGACCCCTATCAACATTTTACTCCCAAACACTATTGGAATTCTAAGCTATCGAAAGCTGTTGCAGAAAGACGGTTAGCACTTACTTTGTTTCGAAAGAATCCCACCCCTGGTAATTTGAACAAATTGAAAGATAAAATCAGAATTTCACAATTATTACTACGATAGGCTAAAAATAAAACATTCTCTAATTTTTGTTCTTCAATTGATGAGGCTACTTCTGTAACAGAAATGTGGCGCAAGATGAAGTGGTTAAAGGGTTATAGATCATCTAATACTTTTATTGACGAAGTAACGGCTAATAAGATTTTACATAATTTAACACCAGATTTTGTCTGTCCAAAGTACCCCATTCTTTCGTCTTGTAATATAAAACTTGAGGCTTCATTTTCATTATGTGAATTAATAATTTAAAATTTAAAATTTTGTACAGCCAACTTCAATGTAAGCGACTTCAATATAGGTTATTTAAGAATAACTCAATAACCATTGGTCTGACCTTGATGAAATTCATATGGGACCACACGAGAACTATCAGCTTTCATATAAAAAAAGAATCATCGAAATCGGTTCGCCTAGTACAAAGTTATGAGGTAGTCTCCTTTTTGGAAGTCGGCAGAAAAGATGCGTTAAAGCAAAAGATACTTCACGCGGAGGCGACAATATTTCGTACTCAATGATTAAATATTTACCGGATAACGCAACAAATATTTTACTTAATCTTTAAAATTTATTTTACACACTCAGTTTTGTTCCCTCGCAATGCCGTGAAATTCTTGTAATACCAATACCTAAACCAAGTCGGGATCCATCTTCAATAGCAGCTTTAAGACCAATCTCTCTCATGTTTTGTTTATGTAAAATATTACACTCTATGTTGAAGAATAGATTAGAGTGGTTACTTGAGAAAAGAAACCTCTTTCACGTAGAGACCACCGGGTTTAGAAAAACCAAGTCTTGTCTTGCTTGATAACCTTAGCAATTTAGTTTCTAGAATTCAGCTGAGATTTTCGAAAGATCAATTAACGGTAGGATGCTTCATTGACATTGAAAACGCTTATAACAACGTGGATATTAGAGCCTTAGATACTTTTAAATTTAGATCGCTTAGGCGCTGGTGCCAAAATCTGCAAATACTTATGGACATTTTTAAAGGAAAGACGGCTAAGCATAAAAGTTGATAAAAAATAATTTGTAAATCTACAGGTCGTGGCCTGGCCCAAGGAGATTCTCTCTCACCTATATTATTTAATATTGCTACTCTTCATATTTGTAAACAAATTTCTAAATCAAGTTTTTCTCAAAATGCTGATGATTACGCTTTATATTTAACTAGTAAAAGTGCCAACGATGCATCCGAAGAACTGCAAATAGCATTGAATAAAATAAGCAACATGCTTATCGATCTGGGTTTGGACATTTCATCAACCAAAACAAAGGTATGTGTCTTCAAGAAAGGCATCAATAGGCAACAGATATCGCTAGATATTAATAATAATGTAATAGAGGTAGTCAGTGCTGTAAAGTATTTGGGGATGTGGTTGGACCGCTCTTTAAAATGGAATAAACACATTACTGAGTTACTTGATAAAACTATTATATACTTAAATATTTTTAAAGTTCTTGCTGGGACCGTGTGGGGAATACACCCATTTTTTTTTTTTTTTTGCGGATGGAAAATCATCAAATGACGCCTTTCGCTCTGGGTGGAGCGGAAGGGAGTGTCAGACTTTTACTGACTAAAAACCATCCGTGTTCCTTCAGTGCCCTTACGTTCCGGAGCCGCGGTATCTCTTTCGAACATCCCGCAGCCCTGGCAGGCGTCGGCCCTTGCGGGCCCCTTCACGATGCTGACAGCTCTTTGAGGCGCGCGTGGAACAAAACGCGCCGTCGACACGGCCTGTCGTCATTAGACGGACGGACGGCGAGCTACCCATTGCTCGCCGTCCATAGGCCCGCGCCTACGGTAGCCGGGGGCCACGACGTAGCCCCCGACGCCCGGGGCGTCTCCCGCGGCGGCCGGGAAGGAAAGCTGCTGCTCTCTCCTTCTCCCGCTCCGCCACCTCCTTCGCTAGCATCACTGCTTCGCAGAAGGTGGTGACGGCATCCCATTCCGTCTCGCTCCGGACCATGGCTTCGACCAGGGCCGGACGCGAGAGATCGCCGCCGCCTATCGCCGCTACGAGGACACGGCGGTGCTCCGCCCAAGCAGGGCACACCTCCACGGTGTGCTCCACCGTGTCCTCCGGTCGATCCTCGCAGTGGGAGCACCCGGGCGTTTCCTCCCGCCCGATTCGGTGCAGGAACCTCCCGAACACACCGTGTCCGGTGAGGACCTGCGTCAGGCGGAAGGTGAGGACGCCGTGGCGTCTCTCAAGCCACTCCTCAAAGAGGGGTCTTATCGCCGCTATAGTGGCGTGCCCAGTGGGGAATACACCCTAAACATTTGAAAAGGTTATATATCGCTATTATAAGGAGTAGACTTGATTACGGAAGTTTTTTTATACGACAACAGCTGTCAAAAGTATATAAGTAAGCTAGATAAAGTGCAAAATCAAGTGCTGAGAGTAATGGGAGGTTTTATTAAAATAACTCCTATACATGCAATGGAGAGCGAATTTGGTCTCCCTCCATTGCACGTGCGGAGAACGTATTTAGGAGGTAAATTTATATTAAAAGCTAGGTCACGAGAAAACAATATTACAATTAAAATATTACGAGAATTATTTACATATAAATAAGGACAACAGATATTGACGAAATAAAAAGAAGCCACTATTATTAACTATGTTTGATTGTCTTTCTAATGTTTATATTCATTCCAGCCTACAACTAGAAATGTTTTCTATGAATACCTGGGTTACCAACATAGATTTGGATGATTTAATTCATTGTAATATCCCGAATCATGTTAAAAAAAGCGAAGCTACAGTAATTTTAATTTAACGTTATTATGCTTGGATTTTATCAACCAGCGATATAAAAATTATTGTTAACTCTTTACTGATGGATCTAAGGATGGGTGTGGAATTGGTTCAGCATTTTTTGACCCATAATGCAACATTAGTCTACCATTAAAAATAGACAGTGACATAATATGCATTATGGAGGCGGAACTTATAGCAATCTGTGAGGCTTTGTCTTACGCAATATCGTTACCACAAGACAATATAGTGATATTCACAGACTCTAAAAGCGCACTCCAACACTTGGCTCGGTGCACCTCGAACCTACGAGGCACTCCGATAGCCTACTCAGTCCTGGACTGTATTTTAAATCTGATCTCCAATTCTAAATCTATAAAGTTACAGTGGATTCCGTCACACTGTGGCGTTGAATATAATGAAACGCTAGACGTCTTGGCTAGACAAGCTATTACTAATGGAATTGAATATAATGTACTCCATTATTATACAGATTGCATTTTGGTTAATCAAAAAACAATGCTACAAATTATGGAAGGAATATTTTGATTTACGCTCTAAAGAAAAAGGTATCTGGTATAAAACGGTTCAGTCACATCCTCTCAGAATTCCATGGATTGATCAAGAAAGGACGCAATAGTGATTATGAGGCTGCGTTCTGGACACATTCTATGCAAGAATTTTGCTTTTCTTATGAATAAAGTCCCGTCACCGAACTGTGAACAATGCGGTGTTCCCGAGGATGCATGTCTTGATGGAGTGTCCCCGCAATGCTGCCTTTCGAATAGCTAAGTGTAAAAATATTTTAAAGGGATTTGCTGATTGTAACATTATTTTATCCAATCTTCATTCCGATGAAACAAAATTATTGGCTAAATTATATAACATAATATTTTCCTCAGATCAGTCAATTAGATAGTACTTGTTTTCATTTTGTTTGCTTGTTAAATTGAATGTTATTTAGTTCTAAATGATTTCAAATAGAGCGACATAATCGCATTTTCATACATACATATACATATAATCACGCCTCTTTCCCGTAGGGGTAGGCAGAGACCACTTCTTTCCACTTGCTACGATCCTTACATACTTGTTTCGCTTCGTCCACTTTCATTATTCCCTTCATACATGCTCTACGGTTTATGGTACTCTTAACCTGGCCTTTTTTCAAGATGTCCCTAATTTGGTCTAGAAATGTCCGCCTAGGTCTACCAAGTCGAGGGATACTCATCCCAATTTACCTGTCCGGTAGTTGTGGTATGGTATACGGGTATGCGACCCTGGCTTCCCTAGCTATTACTGTTCTATCCCTTGCCCTCATGGACGGTAATATCCTACATTTCCTATTTCCTACCCTAATTTACCTTACTCTTCCTTTTCACACCACCTATCCTTCCCGTTTTCCTATTCCTACCCTCCGCCAATCCAACGTCGGCCGCGCGGATGGATGCATGGCTAGGGGCGAGCCTAGTCGTTAGCGTGCCACACTGCCCTGGGACCGGGCGACCCCAGAATTAGGCTAGCCTTACCTTGGCATGCGGGGCTCTGCTGGGGGGGACAAACCTTTCCTTCGCTATTCGTGGGAACGCAATGGATAACCATTTTCATTAAGTTCTTAAATAAAGATTTAAAAAAAGAAAAAAGGGTCACAGCAACCACTTACCATCAACTGGACTGTGTGCTCGTTTGTTGCCATTATCCTATGAAAAAAAATATGTCACTGACAATATGCTGCTAGAAAAAAACATTTTTTCACCTCCAAATTATGTGGGTCGAAATAAGCATAGCTTGCATAAAAATCTCTAAGGAGTCCAGGCTGTTGTATATAAAGATAAATTTAGATTATTTTTCTGTAGCTATTTTAAGATTATTATCAGTTTCTTTTAAAATATCCGAACATTCCAGACTGGACTCGAGCGGAGAAAGTATATAAATAGATTAAATATGATTCATTATTAAAATAAAGTATCTATTACTTCCAATTAGCAGACCTCAATTATTTCTTAGTAACAAAATTTAATTCAAAATTGAGGCAAGCAAATCTTGGGAAAACTTAATTATTTCAGTTAATTATGTCAGTTAATTAATTATGTTGTAGAATTAATTATATTTTAATTTTGCCAAGCTACCTTGCCATTTAGGAAAAGGCTTTTTTCCTCTTTACAACGTAATAAAATGATGTAAAATACATGTTCAGTCTACCACCGAGCACTGGAGCAATGATGCACTCAATGGGTTATCCATACCTTCCATACTTTACGCTTTCAACTTTCGGTAGAGCGCCACTATAATTATAGGCTATGGAGGCATTTCGTCTAAGTCCTCAGAGGACACAGCGCATTTGTAGTGTACATTGCTTGTTGCAGGTATAAATTGGCTGTTGAGCCTCCTCACCATCAGTTGGACTGTAAGTTTGTTTGTCACATCAATTTTCTAAAAAAGGCTTTTTGATGTTGTGCCCTGCAATTATTACTTTATTTACGATACTTTTATTTTATATCAGACCATAGTGATAATTGTAATACTAGAATTTACCTTTTGTGACAGTCCTTGTCTCCCCCCCCCCCCACCCACCCTTCCCCCAATTCCTTAAAGATAACACTTTAATACTTTAATAATAGTTTACACAATTCACAATAATACTTGAATGTGGGAGAATAAAACAGTATTTGTAAGACAATTCACCACAATATTAATTCTTACTTTCGACAAGTACGAATATATTATTGGATGCTATTAAACTTGCTCTAATATTATTAAACTAATTGGATACAAGGGGTAAAATAAAAAAAATTGTACAACCCACTTCAATATAAATTGTTAACGATAACTCAAAAACCACATGAGAAGCACCAGCTTTCAACTAAAAAATATCATTAAAAAAAGGATGCTGCTGTCCATCTCCTGTTTAACTTTCCCTCTGTAGCCTAGCTCTTCACCCACTGGACGATATGAGGTAGTGGATCTTACACCGCCACTAATACCTACGTCTATTTATCTGAACAGGCTACCTGAATCATTGTATGTGCATTTACTTATCATTTTGTCATAAGATTCGAACCATTTTTAACAGTGGTAGAGCCACGCGGCAGCTTTTGCTGTCACACGGATGGGCCGGCTCGAACCGGGGTGGTACCACGACCTCACAGAAAACCAGCGTGAAGTAGAGGTTTACCTCTGCGTTTCGCTTGGTGAGTGCAGGTGGCCGGAGGCCCTTTTTACTGGAAATGAGGCATTCCATCTTAGTCCTCACGGGTGACAACGCATCTACATTTTGACTTGTATTTGAGGATAGATGTAGATGTCTATAGGCCGCAGCAACCACTTTAACATCAGGTGGACTGTGTGCTCGTTTGTCACCCTTATCCTATTAAAAAAAAACAATAGTGATAAAAAAATTACGTTATATGTGAAATGTTTTATTTGCTTAGACCGATATGTAAGTTTGTTATTCGCATATAGAGCAATAGTTAACGCCATCGATTCAGTAGATTGTCAACAATGATAATAAGATTGCATTTCACCACTACTAACTATATGTGCAGATGTTGTCTTGTGTTAGTGGCATAAGATAACCCATGAAATATTTGCTCAAACGAGAAAACGAGAAGAGAAAAAGTTATTCAAACGCTACTCAATTTTAAGATTTTGTTAATTCTCGTGGTGTCACAGTCACTTTGACCTATGTGTTCCGGTATACACTGTGACCACTGTTAGGTGTGACGTCAATTCAGTATACACAGTATAGTTCCTTTTCAGCCGTTCCTTTTTAGTTTGCTATACGGAAAGCAGTCCAGTATTCTGTCATACCCATTTTTCGACACTGTTTTCAAATGAAAATATTTATCATGTACACGTTTTCTGTTCAACAAGAAAAATTATTATTTGAATGTTGTTGCTTTTAAAACTTAATATCCAAGAATATTTGAATAACAACAATAATTAATATGTAATAATATCTATCATTCTTAGAAGCTGTTAAATATCTAGGCGCTGTTATGTTTGTTGATCACGTGATCAAAGTAGGTACTGAGAGCACCTTACCTCGAAAGCGCCAGTGCTCACAGTACAAAAATGGCGGCGATTTATGACGTCATATATTTCCCTAGGGTACTGCAGCAGTATACTGGCAGTCCATAACGTAATGAATTTTTCACCAGTGAGAGCACTGAGCAGTGCTCACAGTGTATATCGGAACACACCCTTAAAGTGATAGAACCAGCACGAGCCTTCACCAACAGCGTTTGAGTATTTGTGCATTAGTTGCGATAACAGAGGCTCCTTTTCTGCCTTGAAGCCCGTCCACGTATTCTTTTTTATAGAATAAGGGTGACAAACGAGCACACAGTTCACCTGTTAGTAAGTGGTTGCTGCGGCCCATAGACATCTTACATCTATCCTCGATTACGAATCAAAAATGCAGATGTGTTGTCACCCGTGAGGACTAAGATGGAATGCCTCGTTTCCAGTAAAAAGGGTCTCCGGTTCTCTACACTCATCATACGAAACACAGCAGCATTAAGAGGCTATTTTATGTTGATATTCTGTGAGAGCGTGGTCCCACCTCGGTCGAGTTGACCCATTCGTGCTACAACCATAATATAGCTGCAGCATGGCTCTACCACCTAAAAAACTTAGGTAGCCCTTACCTATATGCAGGCAGTATAATGCCAGGCTGTGCGGTATTCCATCTTATTCCTCAAACGTGACAAAGCACCTACAGACTTCTTTGTTCGACTTTGGCTGCAGGTGACCATAGAGTTCCTTTGTCACTTCAGTTTTATAAAAAAAAATCAAACTTTTTACCCTCTCCACCCTTGACAAACGCGCACACAGTCCACTGTGGCGTAATGATTAGTAAGAAATATAAAATCAGGATAAATCATATTAATGTGGTTCTGTAATTAATAGATGTCCAAACTGCAAACATTTTTATTATTTACCTAGTCGGGTCCTTAAGCCACGACCTGATGGTGAGTGAAAGCGGTGGCTCATAGACACTTACTTATCACTCACCTGATTCTCGTTGGTCAACTGATTGTAGTAGTGCGACGATCGTGAAGTCCCGGGTTCGAATCTCGGGTCATGCCAAAAAAAAATCAGTTATGAGTTTTTCCATCAAGAAATTCTCAGTAGCTACCCGGGGTCAGTTAGTTGGCGGTATCTCACCCCCGTGCCTCTCAAAGCACGTAAAGCCGTTGGTCCTGCGCCTGATCTCTTTCCGATCGTGTCGGTTTACCGTCCCATCGGACTGTGAGAGTGAGGGAATAGATAGTGTACCTGTGCTTGCGCATACACTTGGGCACTATAATCCACCTTATTCATCAGGAGTGACAGCTAATCTCCATAGAGATAAGTATATATGGACTAAAGTATCCACTTACAATCAGGACTGTGTGCTTCACACTTACTTTGATTCCCATAAAAATGGCTCTATGTATGCTATAACTTACGGCTCAACCGATTCGTTGCGGCACCAATTTTCGACAACTTTTAGCTGTGGCGGCGAACAAATATTTCATGACACGCCGGGCGTGTCAAGCGCCACAGTAAAAGTAATGTTCTTTTTTATGCTTTTTTTACTTGTTTAGACCTAATTAAGTTTATTTGACATCAAACATAAGTTGCAAATGGAAGGATACTTGATTTTAGTGGGCAACTTCGTGTTTTTTACGCGTTTTCTTTGTGATTGAGAGAAAGTGACTTTTTTTATGAAGAGATTACAAACCTTTTGTAATATTTTTTGTTGTTATAAAAAAATCATTTATATAAGTAGGTACAGCTAAATCATCCTGGAAACCTTGGTTTTTATTAAATTAAATTTTTACCTAATAGTAACTGTACGCGCCAAGCGCTAATGTCAAGAATTGACGTCAGAAGGCAGTATCGACGAGGCGCGCGCTCGTCGATACCGGTTTGACGTCCCGTCGTGTCGAGGACGCACGAGAGTCCAAATTCAGCGCTGCGATAGATAGCACGCTGTCCATTTTGTCGGGAACTCGGAATAGTAGGCGCGTATAGTAAATATACTGTCTAGGAATTGTAGCGCGTATTCCTTGCTGAGAGCTTCACCCGGGACTTTTGTGTCTAACTCAGAATCTGTATAAGTGCATTCGACAATAATAGTTAGTGCGGTATTTAATATTCTAGAATAACTGTTGCCACGCAAAACGGTAGTGACCTTTGATCCGGTCTCGCGTGTTAAGCTTTATAACAAACGAGAGTTAGTGGCTTCTGTAAGGTAGTTAATCGTACGACAGAGTGAATGGACTGTCATCGTAGAAACGAAGAAAGTGACTGTGGAGGAGCTGCAGTGGGAGCGGTGCTGAGGTCCGAACTGCTGCAGATGGTAACGGTCTAATAAGGTCAATAACACTACCAGCTACACCCAGATACACATCACTGACCCTTACTTTCCTAGCACTATACAACCACATGCGACCTGACAGAATCCTGAGGGACCAGTCGCCTTGGATAGAGGTAAGTAAGCTCGGTTTAATAGAATAGAACGCTCCCCCTTATTGTTTATTGTAATTAGAAACTTTCCACCTTTGACCTGTAGGAGGCCCGACCAACATCTGCTTGTAGGTTCTTCCTCTATGGGCCCGGGAGACTCAACTGTTGGATAAGCAGCTGCTGGCCGTAACATAACACTTGTAAATATCAAACAATGAAGAACCTAAATTTGAAAAAAAAATAAGGTATATCATTCATTGATATTTACAAATGTTAAATATTATTTAATGTTATACAAATGTAAAAGTAAAGTCGATCTGAAAACGTCTAATTACTAAGAATAGCAAAACAAGTGTTTTCAAAAGGAAAAAAATGCCGGCGCTATACGGCGGCGGATTGACAAAAGACTATTTATTAGCGAACTTTTTTATGCATGAACGGTTTCGAACTGTTTCAAGCAAAAATAAACCTTATACCATATCACAAGAGCACATGGTACTTCGTAGGTCTATTCGGCCAAATTATAGTAATAAGTCGGCACTTCAACCATTTTAAGCAAAAGAGATAAAGGCATTGCTTTTTTTAACAGGAGAGTTGTTTTCTAGAAACTTGTTTACAACTTGAGTTTGTGAGCGATCGCAATGAGTGCTATTATTTGTTCATTTGTGTCTTATTAGAGTATTTTTCCACAACATGTTTTAAAAACCTATAAAGTAAAAACGGTACCATGTACAAGTTAAAAAAGGTTATCAACTCCTAAAAATTTCAATTATTCAAAATATCCAGAAACGAAGTCGCAGGCATGAACTACTTGGAAAATAATGAATATTTTGTTCTGGATAAATTTTCCAAAAATGCAATTTGACCGAGTTATAACGATTTTAAAAAAAAAGACACGCCTCGCGTGTCATACGCCACACACACACAAAAGTATTCGGTGGCACGCCTGGCGTGTCACCCGCACTGAACCGGTTAAAAAAGGAAAAGAAATGTTATTTTTAATACAAACCAAATGCATGTAAATTTACAATCTAACCAACAATATCAATATATTTAAAAAAAATGTATTACACTCTGTAAAATGTATTACACTCTGTAAAATGTATTACATTCTGTAAAATGTATTACACTCTGTAGTGTTTGCACAAATACACAAACATACATTTATATATAAGTCACTGTCTCGAGCGCACCGCGTCAGTTACACGAGAGCCTCGGGCGAGCGTGGACGTGTTTAGTTAAGTGCGTGCCGAGCCTGTGTTACACTACAGTGATTAGAGAAGATAGCAGACAATACAAGTGGCGACGAGGATGGAATAAGTACCTATTTAGTATAAAGATATAATCAAAAATAGGTTAGCAATGTTCAACTATTAGCATTGCAATTGTAAATTAATTCCTAGAGTACCCGCGAAAAAAAACTGTGGATTATGAATTATGATTTATTGTTTTTAACCCTGTTATTATTATTTTAATAATTTATATAAATTATATGTTCGCATATGACCACGCTTATGGTGTGCAAAATTTATTTTCTTTGTGTAGCAATGATAAAATAATGATTTATTTTAACATATGTCTATTAGCACAACTTTTATTTAAAAATATTTTTGATGGAAAAATAGTAGATGTAACTAATCACTCCTCTCGATTTGAACCGACATACAATGTCGTTAACTAAATTTTAGTGTCATTTTACATGTGGGTGTGATATTTATCGCCTTTAATGAAAACACTATTTTACCGCTTTCAGGGCATATATGTCTTACAAAAAATCGTGGACACTTCAGGACTTCTGTAAATTGCATAGTAGGTAACTAGTAATACTGTAAATGCGCATTATAGGTATTGAATTCACCCAAAGCCTAAATGGCACAGCAATGGAAGTAGTCGGTATAACAAATAAACCGAAAGAGAAGGGAGAGTGTTATGGAACATATTACTGTCATGAAATTGAGTTTGGGTACCAAGATACCAACCATTAAATTGGTATTGGGTACTAAGATACCAACCATTAAATTGAGTTTGGGTACCAAGATACCAACCATTAAATTGGTGTTGGGTACTAAGATACCAACCATTAAATTGAGTTTGGGTACTAAGATACCATCATTAAATTGAGTTGGGTACTAAGATACCATCATTAAATTGAGTTGGGTACTAAGATACTATCATTAAATTGAGTTGGGTACTAAGATACCATCATTAAATTGAGTTGGGTACTAAGATACCATCATTAAATTGAGTTGGGTACTAAGATACCATCATTAAATTGAGTTGGGTATTAAGATACGAACATTAAATTGAGTTGGGTATTAAGATACGAACATTAAATTGGAAGTTGGGTATTAAGATACCACCATTAAATTGGACTTTGGGTACTAAGTTACCACCATTAAATTGGACTTTGGGTACTAAGTTACTACCATTAAATTGGACTTTGGGTACTAAGTTACTACCATTAAATTGGACTTTGGGTACTAAGTTACTACCATTAAATTGGACTTTGGGTACTAAGTTACTACCATTAAATTGGACTTTAGGTATTAAAATACCAGCAAAAATATAAGAAACTGTTTCAGTTTGCCCCTATAATAATAATAATAATGATACCGTTATCAGCTTTAATGTGATAGCACATCTATGGCTATAAGGTGTGAAAAATGGAAAAGGTCTCTACTAATCTATCTGGACGCAGCTGAAGTTATATCAGCACTCAATAAACGAGCTACGCTGTTGCATTTTGGTGGCTCTGGGTTACAAAAAATATTCTACAATTTACCGGGTGCCAATGTCGAATCATCAGAAACCGTTGATGTATTTAAAGTAGCCATAAAAAAAACTCTAAGAGTATTTTCAACCTAAACGGAGCAAAGTTTATGAGCGGCATGTTTTTCGATTGCTAAAACAGGAAAAAGAAGAAAACAGGAGAAAAATTTGAGAAGTTTTTGATAAGATTGCGTCAACAGGCCGAAAAATGTGCATTCGAAAAGCAAGATGATCATCTCTTAGATCAAATTGCGGAAAAGTGTAATTCGAAATTGCGGAAGAACCTTATATCTTATAAAACGTGGGAAGAGTTAAAAAGCAAAAAAGTATATGCTTTTAATCAAATATAAAGATCAGACAAGACATTATTAGCATATGGTAGTAACTCTCCTTTGGCAATAGAGGGTTCATTTGAAACTATACTCGAAGTCGATGGACGAAAGGAACATACAACCATTTACGTGATTTCGGGGGGTACTAGAGACCTGTTGGGTAAAAACACAGCAGTCCGTCTGGGTGTCTTAAAACTTGGTATCGGGATAAATCAAGTGGAGAGTACCGATCCCCATTAAAGAGAAGGTTGCAATAAAAATTAAGGAATCACTAAACAGTGATATAATTGAAGAAGTGCAAGGCCCGTCTAAATGGGTCTCACCAATGTTCCAATCATGAAAGAAAATGGTGAACTACGTTTGTGCGTAGATATGAGATGTACGAACGCCGCTATATTGCGAGAAAACCACCCCCTGCCTACTATGGACCATATTTGCCTAAAATGAAGAAAGCTAAATATTTTAACAAATTAGACATAAAAAAATGCCTTCCATCAAGTGGAAATTCTCTCTGAATCCAGACACATAACGACTTTTATAATACCCAAAATATTATATAGATATAAAAGAATAATGCTTGGAATTATCAGTGCTTCCGAGATTTTTCAGAAGATCATTGAAAGGATGCTGATAAACTGTGAAGGGGTCGTCAATTTTATTGATGATATCCTGGTATTCGGGAACAGTGAAGAAGAACATGACGCATGACTAAAGAAAGTTCTACAGGTACTTAGTAAAATCAACGCTGTGCTGAATAGCAATAAATGCATATATAAAACGCAGGATGAGAATTTTCTGGGACACAGGCTTACACATGAAGGAGTAAACGCTTCAACAAGTACGTTGAGAGCATTATGAAATTTAGGGTCCCAAAGACCATAGAAGAACTCCAAAGTTTTTTAAGACTCTTAAACTACATAAACAAATGGATACCTAACTTGGTCATCATGACAGAACTTCTGAAGCACCTGCTAAGACAGAAGATGAGCAAAAAGAGCTTGGAAAAACAATGGTCTGGGGAACAAGATAAAGCATTCCAAAAAACTCAAACAGATGCTCACGGAAATACAGATCTTAGGGTATTATGATGTCAGAGATGCAAGACAGGTGATAGCAGATGCTAGCCCTGTCGGACTTGGTGCTGTCCTTGTACAAAAATATACAAATGTCCTTAGAATTATTGCCTATGGTAATCGAACTTTGACAGACTGCGAGCGCAGGTATAGCTAAACGGAAAAAGAGGCACTAGTATTAGTTTGGGGGGTCGAACATTAATATTTTTTTATTTGGAAAGCCTTTTGATTTAGTCACTGACCACAAGCCGCTAGAGATATTGTTCAGGTCTAAGTCAAAAAACCATGTGCGAGGATTGAACGATGGGTACTGAGGCTACAGTCTTATTTATTCAAGGTTGTATACAAGCCAGGAAAACAAATATAGCTGATCCCTTGTCACGATTATGTAACTATCCTGATAACCCACCAAAAGGAAAAGACCAGCATGTGTACCAAATAGTGGAAAATTCTAGACCAGTTGCTATACCAATGAGTACCATTGTAGCATATTCAGAAAAAGACCAAGAGATTTACAAAGTGAAAAAAGGTGTCTATCAGAACGACTGGGACGATTCAATTAAGAGTTACAAATTTTTTGAAAACGAGTTGTTTCCACGATAGCATTCTACTTCGTGGAAATAAAATTGTAATACCACAGCAACTCTTGGAGTGTATTAGATGCTGTATAGGAGGGTCATCCAGGTATCGTAGCGATGAAGGGATGCTTGAGATCAAAGGTATAGTGACCCCGTATCGATAAAGACGTAGAACAATTAGTAAAGGCCTGTAAAGTTTGTACGTTAGTGGATTTGCCAAACCCACTTGCACCAATGAAGAGACGAGAGTTGCCTGCAGCTACATGGATAGATGTCACAATGGATCTAATGGGACCATTGCCAAGTAATGAGTATCTGTTAGTAGTGGTCGACTACTATAGTCGATACAAAGAAGTAAAAAATTACAAAAACATCACAAGCTTGCAGATTATTAAAATGGTAAAAGAAATGTTCAGTAGACTTGGTTATCCCATTTCTATCACCGCAGACAATGGCAAGCAGTTCGTTAGTGAAGAGTTCTATTTCTTCAAAGAATGTAACATTAAGTTATTTAGTACTGTACCATATTGGCCTCAAATGATCAGCGAAGTTGAAAGACAAAACAGAGATATTTTGAAACGTCTTCGTATCAGCCAGATCGAGAGGAAGGATTTAAAAGAATGTTTGTGGGAGTATCTTCTAATGTATAACAGCACCCCTCCTTACAGTTACCGGGAGGTTACCGTCTGAACTGTTTTTTCAACGAAAAAGTAGGGATAAAATTCCATCAATAGGTGAAATAAATTACAGACAATCATTTAGATTCAGATATCAGGGATAGAGACAAAATACAAAAAGAAAAAAGAAAAAATCTTGATAAGAAAGAGATGTAGTGTTTGCACAAATACACAAACATACATTTATATATAAGTCACTGTCTCGACTCGAGACAGTGACTTATATATAAATGTATGTCTCGAGCGCACTGCGTCAGTTACACGAGAGCCTCGGGCGACAGTGGACGTGTTTAGTTAAGTGCGTGCCGAGCCTGTGTTACACTACAGTGATTAGAGAAGATAGCAGACAATACACACTCTGTAAAATGTATTACACTCTGTAAAATGTATTACACTCTGTAAAATGTATTACACTCTGTAAAATGTATTACACTCTGTAAAATGTATTACACTCTGTAAAATGTATTACACTCTGTAAAATGTATTACACTCTGTAAAATTTATTACACTCTGTAAAATTTATTACACTCTGTAAAATTTATTACACTCTGTAAAATTTATTACACTCTGTAAAATGTATTACACTCTGTAAAATGTATTATTGCCTGATTTCTTTTGTATCCTTTCTTAGACGCCTTCCATCCAGGCACAGCAAATGGTATGTTAATGAAAAACCATCTACAAATAGCTCCAAAACATATCTTTTCTTATTTTCTCTTTAAATTGTTTCAAGTCTCTATTTTATTTACAGAATTAACAAGTTGATAAATAAAACAAGAAAATAAACAGTAGTCTTTATTATTATTCTAAGTATTTATCTTAACAACAATATATAGCATTGAAATCAACATTTTTATTATAATACATAAAATAGAAGTATTTAGGAATGATAACGTGTTAAGAAATCAAAAATATAATATAGGCCTAACGAATCACAATAATACAATCTCTTAAATTTAAACGTAGCAATTTAATCGGTGAGTTTCAGAGAAAGCCTCTTGACGAATTACAAAAGTAGAAATAAAACGTTGTAAAACGTACTCTAAATATTTTACATAAGACACGTTATTGGAAGTCACATAACTGCGCTTTAATATTAATATACATTTATAAAAGCGATATGTACTTAATTAAACATTTTCAAATAAAATGCACATTAAGTTAAATACTACAATAAAATAGCCACTATTTTATAGTTTTTATTTCATATTATTTTCATTTAATATTTCATGAGTTTCAACCTTAAGTTTTTATTTATACATGCGAATACTCTCATTCATTTTCGTCTAATATAATTATGAGTCAATAACAAAAAAGGCAAAATATTAAAAAGTAAAAATTTTGTACCCTTTAATATTTTGGCCTTTTTAGTGTCTAGAAACCTTCCCGATGGTTTTTTCTTTTTCATTTTCAAAGAAGGCCGGAAGTAGATATAAACAATTAAAAACATCGGTACGAAAAAAAATATTGTTCTAAATCAGATGCATTCAATCTTCGTTAAAATGTTATATTCATTTCATTCTGAAACACTACTGAGCTGCCAGTAAGTTTTATTCATTTAAAACTGCTTTTAGATAAAAACATGTCATATTAATAATTAATAAAATACATCAATTATAAAAATATAATATATGTAATACCTACAAACAATATAAACACTTGAGACCAATGCAATGTTTAAATCAATTAGGAACTGTATACATGCAAAAACGTTAATAGCAAAAAACAGTAAAAAAAAAATAATTTGGGAGATAATTTTATTTCTTTTAAACTAGCGATCCGAGTCCGTTAGTCTCGGACTAGGACTAACGGACAGCAATGAGGGCATCCACGACTTTTTCTGCCACCAGGGCGGCGCCACTGTATAGTGAGGTAAAAATTTGACAGATTTCATAGCGGAGACGATAATTTCTTAGAAAAATGTAATCTTCAAGGTTTCTTTCTGTATTATTAGTTATATTTTGTATTAATTACATTAGAAATGAATAAACCAAACTATAAATATAACTAAAAGCAGATTTAAAAAAAAAGAGTTATAAAGTAAAAAAAATCAAACCACTGACGCATTGAGTTGTGTATTAATATAATACTCTAGATAATAATAAACTATTATTTAAAACTAATTTCTCAATTAACTGACATTGTGTAACAAAAAACTTTACCTCAGTCACAACTAGCGACATCTGGTGAATGGAAGATTATTAGCCCTCATTGATGTTTATATATAGAGATTAAACTGGAACTAAATCTTGAAAAAGAGTTACAGTAGCTGTTTAGAGAATAACATGACCAAACAACTACTAACTATAAATAGATAGAATAAAAAACGAACTAAGAAAAATTAAATAAGTACCGGGTGTCCGGTGGCAGAATTAGGATTTAAATTTCGAACTGTTTTCGAACCGTTAGCGGAGGGGCGGGCGGGGGGGTCACGTTCGATTCGTCATTCGTGCGGGTTCCTTAGTCACGATGTCGCAGTGGACGGGTGAACAACGTGCGTTCGCAATCGAAGCTTATTTTAAAGCAAACGATTCCTGTGCTATTGCTCGTCGAAGATTTTGTTCGCGGTACAATATCCGACGGTTACGTGATGCGCCAAGCGAAAATTTGATTCGATTGTGGGTGCGGAGGTTCAGAAAAACAAGTTCAGCAGCAAATAATCCGCGGCCGGGATCCAGCAGAACGTCGAGGACTGATGACAACATCGAACTTGTCGCAAACAGTTTACGCGATAACCCGCGACAGTCCGTGCGTAAGAGAGCGGCTGCTCTAGGGCTCCCAAAAACGATTGTGCACGAAATATTGAAAAAGGACCTTAAACTTCACCCCTTTAAAATTCAAATTGTGCAAGCGCTTAAGCCTAATGATTACAATTGGCGCAAAAGTTTCTGCGAAACAATGTTGCAGCGATTTCGTACAGTGAACACAATCTTTTGGAGCGATGAAGCCCATTTTCATTTAAATGGAAGTGTAAATAAACAGAACTGCCGTTATTGGTCACCTAAAGGACAGAACCCGCGATTGAAACATCAACAGCCACTTCACAGTCCCAAAGTGACGGTTTGGTGTGCATTGTCAAGCAGAGGAATAATCGGACCCTATTTTTTTGAAAATCGTCAAGGACAAGCCATTACTGTAACCGGCGTTTCTTATCGGCGAATGCTTAACGATTTTTTCCTGCCAATATTAAGAGAACATCCTGCCTACAGTTCACAGACATGGTTTCAGCAAGATGGCGCCACGCCTCACACTGCTAGAGAGACCATGGCGCTTCTTCGTGATTTGTTCCCTAACAAATTGATAAGCCGTTTTGCTGACATCCCCTGGCCACCCAGGTCGCCGGATCTTACCCCCATGGACTTTTTTCTGTGGGGGTACCTCAAAAGTAAAGTTTATGAAACCGCCCCACCGACCATCTCAGCATTAAAAGAAAATATCGTTCGCGAGGTTAATGGCATCCCGACGTCCCTTCTCCAGCGAGTGGCGCGCAATACTGAAGCCAGATTCCAAGAGTGTGTCCGACGTGATGGTCAACATTTAGACGAAATAATTTTTAAGAAATAAAACCCGCACTTCCCTTCTTTGTTATAGTCATTGAAATAAAAAAAAATATTTTGCAGTTTTTTTATTATTTAATTTTGAAATCCTAATTCTGCCACCGGACACCCGGTACATAACATGTAGGTATATATAATAATAAATAAATAATACCTAGTAAAACTAATACATAATATATATTAGTTACTATTAACATTTATGTATGTATATTGTAGATAAAACCGAACGAACGCAATTACATATACAAATTAATACAAACACTGAAAGACAGCACAACATCCAACAATAGTTATTGTCCTAATACAAGCATATAAAAATACAAAATACTCGCCACATCTAAAATAATGAACTCAACATGAGTCAATAAAAACGTTGAAAATCATTCAACGGTCCTTAAAAATTCCTTGTAAAATATACATTACATTTTAATAAGTAATATAAAAAAAATATTTTTTATATAAATCTATCTGCACTGGAAAGGCACCGTAGTTTGTACTCCTTAAATAGAGATTATGTGCTGAAAATATTTCATCAAAACTAAGCACAGGATAACTATTATTTACATGGCACTATTATTTGTTCTCTGTTTTAAACATCTCATTTTTAAAATACACTTAAAATATATTTCTTTTTATTTTACTACATAAAAACTATATATTACAATCTTAGTTACCATGGCACTGGACAAACTAACATTAAGATTGTCTTAATTCCTAAAACGACAAATCACAAATATCTCATAATACTAAGCTCAAACGCCACATCAATTAACACTGACAAATAAAAGACATTGTTTTGTTAAGTAGTAAATTTTCAAATAAAATCATAGATGCAAACCGACTAGATGTTCACTTCCATTATTTTTAATACAATTATTTAAAATAAATTTTCTGGTTTGCTTAATACAAAATTTCATTGACGCTAATGGCGTTCGACCAACTATCACTCAAGTATAACCACACCCTTACTCTCAACCATTTTATGGACAAAAGTTTTAATCGTCGTGTGCAACCAAAAGCCAAATTGATTTTCTATGCTTTTAGTATATTATGTATAATACCAAAATCAAGATTGCGTTCACCCTACAGTCACTCAAGTATAACTTTTACCTGAATCATTACTATGAATCATTTTTTGTAAAAAAAAAAGTTTTAATCGTCGCGTTCAATAGAACTTCTCTTCTTCGATGTCTAAGTTAGCCTTATTGTTAGGTTGGTTGGAATGTCGCCTTAACGTGCCCATAGAGTCGTATTCGTTGGCGATGGCTTTGGGGTACAGCTTCGGTGTGGCTAAAGCAGTGTTGTGGTTGTTTGCGTTGGAAATGTTATTGCTTTTAGACAGCAGGATGCCACTGGAGCCACCAATACCCGTGAAAGACGGCTGCCGTTTTGCTTTGCGGGGCTGTTATAAAAATGGTATCAAAATTAAATTATTTTCTATAAAAATTAAGTGCATTTAAGAACGTTTCTTTGTAAGTTGGGTGGAAAAATTGCTGGTTTAGAGAGAGCCATCCATTAAAATTGCACATACCATCACGTGGACAACGAATTTCTTTATCACTGTTACAAAATTATCCAGACCAATGATAGGGGACAACATCTGAAAAGACTTGAGTGACCAAGTATTGTGATTGTCGGTGCACTTACAAGAATGGCAAAATTAGCTGATACCATAATTTTTACACGTGATACAATATACAAAGTATCTGCCTGCTTAGATCTGATATCTTAATTGGTTGGCATAAGAGTGAAAAAAACGTTTTATTGTAAAAATATATGAAAACTCCTAGAGCCGCTTCTCCACTTTACGTGGTAGAGCCATACTGCAGCTATATTATGGTGGTTACACGAATAGGTCGGGCTCGACCGAGGAACGACCACGCTGCAGAAAACCATTGTTTCGTATGGCGAGTGTAGACAACCAGACACCTTTTTTACTAGATACGAGGTATTCCATCTTAGTCCTCAGGTCGATCAGGTGGACTGTGTGCTTGATTGTTACTTGATTATTCTAAAAAAAACTTTACTTTATGACGCTAATGTTACCACTATGGAGTTACCACAAAAATGTAAAGTATCGTATGCCGCCTCGTGTGATGTCGACAACGTACTTAAACAACAAGGCAGAAGTAGTAGTGGGCAATACAAATTGTATATAGATACAATATATATATCGGTACAATATCCAATATCTATATATCGGGACAACAGACTATGCATCAGATACCGCCCGAAAAAGAGATATATATTAAATTTGAATAAAACAGATATACCTACTCAGACTCTTCATTGTAGCATATACTCATTTCATAGTATCACAGATATTAACTGATACAAAATACAAATATGTATTAACATACTTAGATATTACAATGTATTTATAAATCTAAGCAAAGCAAATCCATTAGAAATTACGTATCACTGTGTAGTACTGAATACAGACTTTCTTATAGTTACAGACTCAACCGATATAATATATAGATTTTGATATTGATGGTGATTGATTCGATATCAGATATTCAAATCAAATACATATATACTATTTGATATAGAGTAAGAGTGATATTATACATTCTAGGCAAAAGGTGTATTGCTGACGCACCAATCAATGAGAAAAAGTCTTTTATTTTCGACTTTGCCCACAGCATCCTATTGCCATCAGAACGACTGTATGCTTGTTGATCACTCTATTATAAATATATACATACATGTATAAATAAAGAAAAACCTTTGAGAACACTTACTACTTCCTTCAAAGGCACGGTCACGTAGCTGTTTTGCTTGGCGGTGATGTAGTGTGGACTCGACGGTACGCGAGGCTGTTTCCGCCAGGGAAGGTTTCCTCCGCGTCTCTGACAGTATATCACACCGGCCAGGCATACAAGGCAACCTGGAAATGAAAATATTGCGAGTGTGTTTATCTGTACGATATATTTTTAGTACAGAAAAACGTCACTGCTAAGCCTATGTGACATCCGGAAATAAAGAAAATATAACCTGTGTATATATAATATATTATATTTATAAAGGATTTTTTGTAATACTTTATTATTCTACGTATTTCATATCTAGACAATATAACTTATAACGGAATGTTATTCAACTTAAATGCACGTATCACATTTCCATACTGCATAATATCTCACTATGACCTGACCTGAGCTGATTGCGAGCGAACGCCAAGTCCCCTTTGTAGACTTTTATATGGGTTAAAACAACCAGATGGAAGTTAGCGTAGAACATTCTTTTTTTTAACTAAACTGTATGCCAATTAATTGCTCCATAAATGCTCCAGCAGAATCCGAAATTGCTCCAGCTCTATTGTTATTAGTTAATTTATAATTAATTTAAAAAAAATTAAGTATCAAAAATTTAATTTTGCTATAAAGTATAAAATATCTACTTTTTTAAATTAAACTGTATGCCAATTAATTGCTCCTTAAATGCTCCAGCAGAATCCGAAATTGCTCCACCTCTATTGTTATTAGTTAATTTATAATTAATTTAAAAAAAATTTAAGTATCGGCAATTCAATTTTTTAATAAAACATAAAATATCTACGTTTTAAAATTAAACTGTATGCCAATTATTTGCTCCTTAAATGCTCCAGCAGAATCCGAATTTGCTCCACCTCTGTTGCTATTAGTTAATTTATAAATAATTTTTAAAAAATTTAAGTATCGAAAATTTAATTTTGCTATAAAACAGAAAATATATAGTTTTTAAAATTAAACTGTACGCCCATTATTTGCTCTTTAAATGCTCCAGCTGAATCCGAAATTGCTATACCTCTATTGCTATTAGTTAATTTATAATTAATTTAAAAAAAAATTACCAGAAGGAAGTTATTGTATATTGTATATTGTGTATTGTATAATGTATATATCGACGGTGGAAAGGAAAAAGTTACCAAGCGACATAGGTGAAATTTGGTGGCTGGAATTAATCCAAATTCTTCAAATTCTCTTTGCAGCGCCAGTGAATCGAGCTGATCAGAAAGAACTTGATAAACAACTATTCGACCCTCTCTTTGCTGGATGTGATCAAGTGGATTGAGCTGGCAATGAGGTGTCACAGCCTGGAGGTGAGAACAGTATTCCATGTGAGGCTAAACCTGCGTCTTGTAAAGTTACAAGCGGTGGGCATGAAATAATGTTCCGCTCTGCTGAGCACGCCAAGCTTTTTAGAAGCCAATTCTACTTTCCCTTCTAAGTGACCGCGGAACTGTATATCATTCGATAAATGGACGCCGAGAATGAAAAAGTCCTGAAATTGATGGGATACAACAAAGGGGTTCTTTTTAGTGGTGAACACGCAAACCTATGTCTTCAGAGACCAATCCGAGACTTTATTTAACAAAGATTTGATTTCAGGCACAAGTTTGTTCCGGTACTCGACAACGTGTTCTCGAGAAACATTGGTACGGCCGATGTAAAAAACATCACCTGTGCTGTCATCCGTATACCAATGAACGTTACTGGTTTGCAACATATAATTGATATTCAACATAAACAGTGGAGGTGTTAGCACGCAGCCTTGTGGAACCCTACCATAAATGGCCTTGCAGTTGGAGCATGCAAGAAAACTAGTGATCCAATTGCACAATTTCTTGGGAACCAAATAGGAAGGAAGCTTCGGAAGAAGCACTTTGTGCCAAACTTGATCGAAGGCCTTTGATATGTCAAAACTAACGGCCAAGGTCTTCCTCTTGGTCTCTACTGCATCCATCATCTTAGGGGTCAGGTACACTAGAAGATCACCAGCTGAGTGATCGTGCCGAAATCTGTAATGGTGGTTACTAATCAGCTGGTGGACCTCAAGGTACATAATCAGCTGGCAGTTTATAATGGTTTCCATGATTTTGGAGTACAAAGAGGCAATAGGCCTGTAGCTGAACCGTCGCTATTTTTAGGTATCGGGTGCACTAAAGCTCCATGAGTTCAGGACTACTCCTATGCCCAGTAAGACATGTCTTCAGCACAATATGAAGAACTTCATCAGGTTTACCCGACTTGTTAATATTCAGGGAGAGGAGTGCTTTGCGCACTGAGCTCTCTCACTGTAGAATGGTCAGCAGTGTGTTCCTCCCGTCACCGAGAGTCGTGTTGGATGCAAAAAAAAGAACCTAACAGATCGGCTTTCTCCTTTGCGGCATGGACCAGTGTGAGTCGTTCTCCCTGTGCAGAGATGAAGGAGATGGCTGACAGAAGTTCCGTTGGACAGCCTTGGCAAGAGACTAGAATTATCTACGAGACGAGACTAATATCTCGCCAATTCTGCAGATTTACGCACGAATCAGTGCACTGCTTTGCGTTAGCAATGACTCTTTTGTAGGAGCTAGAAGCGGAACTTTCTCAGTTTTATTATATTTCTTTTCTTCTTGGTGTTTGTTGTGACACCGACGCGTTAATCCAGGCTCGGTAGCACTCCTGCTTATGGCAAGATGCAATTTTAAATGAGCTATCAATTCATAGCTGGGATCTACCTCCGAGGGGCACTACAGATGATGGAATAAAAAGGTCCATTCCCTGAAGTTCCATATCAGCGATAAAATTTGCAACAGCGTTGGAATCATCCGGCGAGAAGCAACTTTGAAATACTTCAAAATAATGAAATATTTTTCTTAGAATGACACGACATTATAATCTTCAGAAACATTTTGAATGGGTAAGGAGTCTTGCAAACAAAAACAAAATTATGTTATCATCAAAATAAAAGTTAATTACATTAACTAATCCTTGGTATATTATCTTTTAACGAGGTACTTGGGACTAATACATGCCTTAATTAATAGCTAGGTCTATTAATTTCGAAAAACGCAGTTCCTTTCGCAGTTGTAAAATGTGAGGAACTCAAACATTAGCACACAACTAAAAAATATTATGTGATACTTAAATGAAAACAATTACCGCTTTTCTAGACTAAGCGACCAGTCATTGGGACGCGCGGTCACACATCTATTGACCAAGCGCCAGCTTGTAGCACGGTGATTCAATTTTTTGTTCCTAACGACCACTTCAATATTAAATCACAACCTAGTTACACGACAATTCAAGATCAACGCGGAAGGCCCAACTGACGTTTTATTAAATAAATATTTCTGGAAGAGATATCTTAACGCCAAAATATATTAGAAAACGGCAGGTCACATTCATCTAAGCGACAAAATTACAGGAAGGAAAAATATCACTAAACGACATATTTTTGTTAATTAGACCTGGTAAAAATATCTAAATGACAAATAGCTAATATTAAGGACAGGTGAAAAGGTGAGGTTGCAAAAAAATAAATTTTTTACTTAGGAAAAGATAGCCAAATAAATTTTTAATTTTTCATTAGTTCAGGAAAAAGTAACTTAAAACCAAAATAGTTTATATCAAAAACAGGATAAATTTACTACGTACAAATACGGTAGATTGAAAATTGTCCTAAACGCAATTTATTTTTAAATGACAAAACTTATAGTCGGTTGGTCGCCGAAAAATTAAAAAAATCCTCAAATTTTAAAATAACTAAACAACATTAAATTCGTCGTAGAAGCACGAAAATAGGACCAATCGACGCAGAAAAAAAGCTGATTCCAATGATATATATAACTCAATATCGACCAAAGTGTCGCTTGGTAATTTTTTCCTTTCCAGCGTCGATATGTATATTATATACAAGAATTGCTCGTTTAAAGGTAGTAGTAAAAGTAGAAGTAGAGCAATTCTTTAAACAAAAAATAACAATTATAAATTAATTAATAGGGAGCAGTTATATTAGGTGGTACGCAAAAAAGACGCTAGATGGCTTAAACACAAAAAAAAAACTATTAACATGTTTGTCCAATTCATTCATAAGAATCCATAATTTCAAAACTCACCGGTTAATGTTATTTTTTTGGATTTATGCCATTTAGTATCTATTCTACGTACCACCTTGAGAGTCAATCAATTTTTGTTCGATAAAATGACCATAGAATGTTACTACATTCTATTTATGATGGCTCTATTACTCAAATGGGATCACTATCTCAAAATTAATTATAAATTAACTAATAGCAACAGAGGTGGAGCAATTTCGGATTCTGCTGGAGCATTTATGGAGCAATTAATTGGCATACAGTTTAGTTAATTCCATCTGGTGTTAAAACATGTAAAAAAGATACTCATGGGTTAACACTACAAAGTGTAAATAAATAAAATAAAAACGTTTTCAAATGATGTACGTAATTTTCTTAAGTACCTACCTAATAATAGTTCCTTAAAAAGTTTCTTAATTAATTAGTTTTAATGACACTCTATTAACTAGAAAAAATAATTTGGCTCTCACCCTGTGGTAAGGTCTGAGATGAAATTAATTAATTTATAAATTGATGTATGGTTTACTTTTATGTACTATGAATTTTGAAATTCTCTGAAATTGTTTAGTTTAAACACTTAGTAATCTAAAAAAGAAAGCCAACAAAATATTAAATAAGAATTGATTAAGTTTAGATCTTTTGAATTTAAAATTTTAAAATATTTTGAAAAAACTTAGTGTATAAAGCTTATAAAAAAAATGTGGTCAAGTTGTGCCTTAACCGTTTTATGTGTTCCATCCTTGTCAAGGGGAGTGCTAACCGTCTCTCCTTTCAATAGACACGGCGTAAACGTTTCTGGTAATGTTTATATACTTATCAACTAAAAATTTATAACAGTGTGATTTAGAAATTTTAAATTAAATAGTATAATTTTCTCATCTAAACATAATAAACCCATTATTTTAAAATATATACATAATGATTCTTAACAATTTACATAAAAGTTTTAAAATATTTGTGTATATTATGTTCAAAATTAAAAATAATGTAAATTTAGTATAATTCAGTACTGACGGCGCCATCTGTTGGTTAAATATTGAAACAAATGAAAAATACATTTTCATTCATTTCAATATTTCCCGTATTTTAATAACTTTTATGTAACATTACACACAAATTTTACATAAAAGTATTGGTTTTCATTTACAATTATTGTGCAATAAGTAATTATAAGTGTACCCAACAAATATCAGGCAGCGCCATCTACCAATGCCAATGTTAATACAAATGCCACCGAGAAGGAAACAAATTATTAACAGCTAACATTTAAAATAACGCCATCTATCAGCGCCAATATGTAAACAAATGCAACATAAGATTTAAGGTGACCATAAGAAAATATATGTATTTTCAGTTCGCGAATTCGCACATAAACAAAAAAGGACAGTACAAGGGCTGCTGAACCAGCTAGTTTAAATTCTTTCCTTTCCTTTCTAGATAATAAAGCTACACAGAAACGTGTACAATTTACATAAATTTAATAAAAATTTGTTATAAAATGTATTTTACCCATAACAAATGCCGCCACTACACAGCCTACAATAGCTCCAATGCCCAGCGAATCGTTGCCGGCTGTTGTCACGAATGACGCCATCTCCACATTCTGGCTGTATGCTGGCATTGCATACAATTCTGTAAAAAAAAAAACAGACAGGAATATAGATCAGTTAAAATACTCTTTTGGGGTAGCACCGTAGAAAACATATCAAAGTGATTATCTTCGTTAAAACTTCGGAATGCATTTGTTGTCATTAATTTATTATTACTTTCAATTTCTCCAAGTCCAATTTGTCTTTAATACGTGGTAGAGCCATGTTGCAGCTATATATCTGGTATAGTTGTAGCTCGACCGGGAAAAGGCCACGCTCTCACATGATACCACCTTAAATATCAGTTTAATGCTGCTGTGTTTCGTATGGTGAGTGTAGAAAACCGGATACCCCTTTTACTGGAAACGGGGCATTCCATCTTAGTCCTCACGGGTGACAACGTATCTGCATTTTGATTCGTAATCGAGGATGGATGTAGATGTCTATGGGCCACAGCACCCACTTACCACCAGGTGGACTGTGTGCTCGTTTGTCACCTTTATCCTATAAAAGAAAGTTTTGTTTATCAAGTAAATTTTAATTGTTAATTTCAATATTCACCTATAAACACAAGTATAGCTGTTTTATGCAATGCGCTAGAGGAATGCACACTATTTTGCATTTTTCTAGCGCTAGAACTTCGTCGGCCAAACATTATGATGTACCGCATGCATGTGACGTTGTTATTTGAGAAAAACGGAAAGAGCCGGGGTATTTCCCTTTTTTATATCCCACATTTTTATTTAAATTGATGTGACAAACGAACTCACAGTCCAACTACAAGTAACTACTGCAGCCGATGGACTACGGCAACCAACTTAACCCTTTCGCTGTCCCGTGCACTACATATAGGGTAAACTAATAGTAATCTGTGATATAGGGTTGTGTTACTATTGTGTCTAAAAATCGGACAGTGAAAGTGTTAAAACAGAGAAGGCTACAGGTAAGTTTTGAGGGCTAAGATGGAATGCCTCACGGCCTGTATTATAATGGCTCTCGATACCCTGCAGACTGGTATACATAACTGCTGCTTGACAGCAGTAATAGTTAAGAGGGTGGTTCCTCCCCGGATTGACTCTTAAGCATCGATATATATGTACTACGCACTAGATTTCGCATTCCGAACATTGACTATGTTCAACTGAACCGTTCTGCAATCCGTACACCAAACTAAATATTGCGTAAATTGAAGATTTGTGAATTCCATAAGATTATTATTATTACATTTTATTTAAAAATATGTTTGTTTAGATTAAAATAAAAGTATTTTATATTAAATTCTTATATTTATTTTATATTAATATCTTATTTTATATAAAACAAAGTCTTCACGCATACGCGACTCTAGTAGCGCACAATTTTTCTGCAGACTTCCAAAAAGGAGACGGTACTCAATTCGAGTGTATGTTTTTTTTTATGTGTGTTACCTCATAACTTTGTACTGGGCGAACCGATTTGGATGATTCTTTTTTTATATGAAAGCTGATAGTATTCTCGTGTGGTCCCATATGAATTTGATCAAGGTCAGACCAATGGTTATTGAGTTATTCTTAAATAACCTATATTGAAGTCGCTTATATTGAAGTCGGCTGTACAAAATTTTTAATTTTAAATTATGTTTGGAATAGCTTCTCTAGTACGTAGTACATATAAGTCAATGCTCTTAGGTAACATCATTTAATTTGTGCTCCTACGCAGAAATTCCAGGTAGTCGAGCCACCTACAGTAATTAGTTTTTTGTTTGTGTCGCTAAGCAGTTGACCAATCACCATCATTACTACGATATCGGCATCATCATTCATCACAGTGGAGTTAAGGTTTTTGTATTTCTGATATTGAACATTTTTGAGAATTGGAAGCAAACCATACAACCATTGTTAGAATTCTTATCAGTTAAATTGCCTGTCTGTTTGTAGGAGACCGACAGGGTCGGTTTAAACTCATTTATAAACATAGCCTTAACTTTTGCTTCAATCCGTTGAGTACATAGTTTAATCCCGTAATCCTGTTGGCTTACGGCTTCTGCTCGAAATTGTTTGTATTATTGTGAATAACATAAAATCATGTAAAATAAATATCACGCATGCAAAGTTGCGGGCGTTCGCTAATCTATAGGTACATTTAAATAAAATTGAAGTGTATGCCTGCCATATTGAAAATAACTGGGACTGAAAATAAATTATGCCTAACATAAATAACTATTTTTAAAATTTTTGTTTGTCTATACGGGCTAGTTTTCGAAATGGCTGAACCAATGGTGATATAACTTTACGGTTTAAGAAGAACTTTATTATATCAAAGAACTTTACATTCACTTTTTGAGACTTATATATCTATAGCTTAATATAAATTTGGTTTGGGCTATTCGTACAATGTAACAATGCAAATTATAATTTAAACTATAATTTAAACTACCGAAACTTTACAAACAGAAAGGGCAATGCCAGGAGAGGTCTAGCGTATATTTTATCTGAAAAACTTGAAGACGTTTTTAAACATAAATTTATAAAATAAATGGCATTTGATAATCTATACAAATAAATAAAATTGAAGTGTCTGTTTCTAATGTCAAAATTACAGCTTTATACTAAATGCAGATGAAATCATATATGGTACTAATAAAAAAATACAAATTTTAAAGTGTCTGCCTGTCCGTCTGTCTGTCTGTTTGTTCCAGCTAATCTCCAAAACGGCTGGATCGATTTTGACAGAATTTTCACTGGCAGATAGCTGATGTGACAAGGAGTAACTTAGGCTACTTTTATTATAAAAAAAGAATTAGGGTTCCGCGCAAAAAATTAAAACCCCAAATAACACGCGGGCGAAGTTGCGGGGAACAGCTAGTCCTAAATAAATATCGCCATTGATCGATCCTATCCAGGCGAAGCCGGGGCGAATCGCTAGTATAAAATAAAATTCACCGTTGTCCAACTCAGTGTCGTCCCCGCAATGTGCGACTTGCAGCTGTGCGCCAAGACAGGCGCCGGCTTCGCAACTGCGTTGTCGAAACCGCTCGCCCCCAGAACACTCCGACCACGTCCCCCAAGCGCCCCATCCGCGTTCTGATTCTGAAAATTATGAGAATATTTCATTGACCATTCATTTAACAACAAAGTTTTGTTTGTCTCTTTGACAAACATGCATGAGTATCGTGGAACACTCTGTTGGAACGAAGTTCGAACGAAGAAGAAAGAAGTATTGATTAACAAATACAAATAAATGTATAACTAGCCTCTATTAAAATGACGCTTCATTTAAAATAAAATACACAATGACACAAGGGGTAGTGACGAAAAAATCTTACACTTTTTATCGCCTAGCTCCCATCCGCCAAACCCGTACCGTCCGATAAGGAACTTAGTTCCAAAACTTCTTATATTATAAAGCTCTGAATAAAATTACGAGGGTGGATTGAAAAGTACTCGGCCTAACACAGATCCATTCAATTCTAAAAATCAAATCTACCCACATTATTTAGTTCAGTTCAGACTAGTTCATTGTGTGAAGTTCGAAACGTGTGCGATAATTAGTTGTGATTTTATAAATTTATTAACAAAGTAATCGGACATAATTTCCGCGAATGGAGCAAATCGAGCAGCGTGCCGTCATTAAGTACCTCCATAAGAACAGGCTATCATCAAAAGCCATCCATGATGACATGGTCAGTACATTAGGCGATTGTGCTCTGTCATATTCATCCGTCAAAAAATGGATAGCAGAATTTAAGCGTGGTAGAGAGAGTGTGAAAGAGGAACCCCGCTCTGGAAGGCCTTCGACGTCAACTACTGACGAAAATATTAAAAAAGTACTTGATTTAATAATGGGAGACCGCAGATTAAAAATTAGAGAGATAGCCGAGATTATAGGCATCTCTTATGAACGAACTCAAAACATCATTGTCAACGAGTTGGGTTTCCACAAGGTGTCTGCGAGGTGGGTTCCGCGACTGCTTTCAGTTGAACAAAAAAGGACGCGATTGACTATTTCACGCGACTGTTTGGAGTTATTTGAAGCCGATGCAGATGATTTTTTGAATCGTTTTGTTACTATAGACGAAACATGGGTTTATTACTGTACACCGGAAACAAAACAACAATCAAAACAGTGGAGAAGACCTGGTTCACCACCCCCTAAAAAGGCTAAGTCGATTTTGTCGGCAAATAAGGTGATGGCTTCAGTATTCTGGGACTCGAAAGGTGTGATTATGATTGATTATCTTGAAAGGGGTCAGACTATAAACTCTGATTACTACTGCACCATACTACGTCGTTTACTAGAGGAAATAAAAGAAAAACGTCGAGGAATGCTCAGAAGAAAAGTCCTGTTTCATCAAGATAACGCCCGTATTCACACGTCAGTACAGTCAATGGCTGAAATTCACAACTGTGGCTTTGAACTGTTACCGCATCCGCCGTATTCACCTGATCTGGCACCATCAGACTTCTTTCTGTTCCCTAACCTAAAAAAGCACTTGGGAGGTCAAAGATTTTCGACAAACGACGAGGTCAAAGCAGCTGTAGACGCATATTTTGACTCTAAGGAAGAATCATTTTTTTTCAACGGTCTAAATGCTTGGAAGGGGAGGTGGCAAAAGTGTATTGAACTTGATGGTGATTATGTAGAAAAATAAAAATATAACTGATTTAGTATGTGTTTATTTTCTTGGTTAGGCCGAGTACTTTTCGATCCACCCTCGTATTTGCGTTGATTTTATCGGGTTTGATTTTATCTTGTTTTTAAATTCCCGACGTTAATCGTTTCATTCTTTACAGCACCCATAGTGAATATGACGTTAAAATCCAGATGCAACAGTTAACTCTGGCTACATTTAGCTTTTAAATATATATTAATTCTTAGTTCGACCAACGCAGAACGAAGTTGCACTACCGAGCAGTCTTGTTGTGATGTCTTTAGGTTTGATTTATTTTTATAAGTTATGGAATCTCAATCAGATGGTATAGTATATTATTGATTGCAAACAATATTTAATACTTACAGGGTATATTCTATCACAGAATATCAACGTAAATTAGCAGCTTAATGTTATATTATGTATGGTGAATATAGAGAACCGAGGATTTTTAATGGTAATGAGGCACCTTAGACTTCCGGGATGTCAACACATCTGATTTGTGATTCTTAATCGATAATGGAAGGGCCAAAACACAAACTTACTATCACGTGGACTATGTGCTCGCTTGTCACCCTTATTCCAGAAAAAATACCTAAGAGCATAGAGCATAAATACCTGCGCAATTGTTTACGCAGACGCGACGCTCAAGTGCGGCGCCGGCGTCCGCACAGCCCTCGGCCGACAGACACATCCGAGTGCGGGTTCGATGCCCCGTGGCGCCCGACGAACAGTCCCCGCTACAGTCACTCCAATCGCTCCAGCAGGACCATTCACCTGCAAGTCAAATGTATAAATTAAATTCAACATCTTTAGGAACTTAAAAATAGTTAAAACGTTTATGAACCTTAAAATAATCTTAATTCGGATAATTGTTATGAAATTATTAAGTAGTTAACCTATGAAATGAACAATACAGGCTACAGAGACATTTTTGATGGCTTCAAAAAAGGAGTAGGTATAAAATTACACTAATCTTTATATATAAAAATTACGTGTCACATTGTTTGTCCGCGATGAACTCCTAAACTATTAAACTGATTGCAATGAAATTTTGCACACTGTGTGCAGTTTGGTCCAACTTGAGAGATAGGTTAGTTTTTATCCCTATAAGTGACCCTCAATATTTTTTATTACGAATTTAAGAATGTTTATAGGATACAGGGTCGTCGGAAAGGGCAGAACGTCTGCCTGGTCAGATAATTTTTGTATATTGTGTTAATTGTGAACCGACTTTGACGCTTCTTTTTTCTGCAGACTTCCAAAAAGGAGACGGTACTCAATTCGACTGTATGTTTTTTATGTGTGTTACCTCATAACTTTTTACTGAGTGAACCGATTTCGATGATTATTCGAAAGCTGATATTTCTCGTGTGGTCCCATATGAATTTGATCAAGATCAGACCAATAGTTATTGAGTTATTCCTAATAACTTATATTGAAGTCGGCTGTACAAAATTTTTAATTTTAAAAAATTATTAAATAGGTCACCCCCCAACTCATGTCTAGTCTTTACTTTCAAATATTTTGTTACAGAAACTTCTTCACAGTAATACGTCACATTGACAAGTTCTAAGCAGGTATTGACGACAGCTAAGCTCAACAGATAGTCGATGATGACAGTAAGTGCTAAAGGCGCCTAAGCGGACAAAAAACTTGAGGTTTACATCAACATCGGAGCATTTGTTTCGTCGTTTCCACTAAAAGTTTAGATGTGCATACACTTAATACATAAAATCGCATCATTTTTACGTATCATAACCCATTTCTAACCATTATATAAACGCTTAACCCCTCATGTGCCCGATCATATTATGTTTTTACGCGTCATGTGTAAGGGGCCGTTCGGGAGGATGCGCGATACCGGTAGGCGCTAATGTAACCAATGATATTTTTTTAATTTTGTATGCTATGTATAAATCTTATACGCATCGATTCGTTATGAATTAAGATATTTGATTCTACTTTATAAATAATAAATTATATTTTTATAATATTATCAATCTCGGTATATATACGTATCGACGTAATTTTGCCGGTTTCTTGTACATAAAGTGTAAGGATTATGAAATTATATAAAAAGGTATCTGTTTTATTTGCATAACAATACAACTTTATATCAAAAGATATTAAGAAATCACACCCCTTTAATACATTTTTTCACACCATAAACTTTTTAATATCTACCTCCTTTTTGAGGCAAAACAAGAATCGGTTAAAACAATCGAAAATGTTCAATTCGAAAACGTTTGAAAACATTACATTACGGCCTCGTCCTTAATCAGCGTTTTATCAAGGTCGTTGTTCAAAGATTAAAATAGCGTTTTATAGGACAACATAGGTTAAAGACAAGGCGTGTTTAATTGCCAAATGGGCACACGGAGTGGGCTGACACACGGGCACGCATAAGTTGTCAGCCCTCTGCGGGCATCATGACACGTGACGCTTAAACACAACCCACAAACCGTTGATATTAAAGTTCCCGCCAATACTTCGCGCAGTATGTCGACGGCTGCATGCGTGTGTTCGTCATAAAAAATTAAAAGCAATAGACCTGTGCAAGCGCGTGTTGTAGGCGCAGAGCAGGGTTTTGGCGGAAACTTGACCGGCGGCGGTTTGCTGCTCCTGAATTATTGTTTAAATAATAGTTTGAAGCGGATTTTGATATGTAAAAGTGCTGCGATTTTGTGTAGAAGTGTCTACGCATGTGAACTATTAGTGGAAACGGTGAAACACGTGCTTTGATGGTGATGTGATTTTTAAGATAAAGGTGTCTGTCTGCTTAGGCGCCTTGAGATACCATCGCCAACTGTCAGCTGTCTGCTGGCTCAAGTTGCCATCAAAATCTCTCAAGGGCTGCACAATGTGACGCATCAAAATATTGTGAAGCAGTGTATGAAGGATGATTATACATTGTAACTTCAGGCTCAGAAGGGCTAGAACCCAGAGCCGTGAAGCCTGTTATAAAAAAAAACAGGCGCGGAGCATATCGGTGGCCGCATGCACACGGTTGTCATAAAAGCAATAAAAAAAGATAACTGACCCGTCTATGTGCATGTAGCATGCGCACAGCATGTCGGTGGCAGCATGCGTTAGCTTCAGCCAAAAAAAAGAAAGAAAGTAACAAGAGACCTGTGCACGCGTGCGTGTTGCAGGCGCGCAGCATGTCGGGCGCGCCGGCGCAGGGCGGGCGGACGCAGCGGCGCGCGCGCGCCTGCTGGCCGCCGCCGCACGGCGCCGAGCACGCGCCCCACGCACCCCACGCGCTCCACCCCGGCTCCTGCACCGCGCCCCCCGCGCCCGCCACACCCGCCGGCGAGCTGCTGCATGCGCCCCCAGCGCTGCAGTACCGCTCCTCCTCGCGCGCCACAGACAGCTGCACACGTACACCACCACGTTACTTATTAACCCTTTCGCTACCCTGTATACTACAAATAGTACATTACTATTGTCTTACTATTATTGTCTAAAATCGGACAGTGAAAGTATTAAGCAAACACTTATATAAAGAAAGTTGATTCAACTTTGTAGGCTACGGATATGCTCATATAGTTTTCTTTTAAAAACATTTTTGACAGGTATTGTTCGCATGTCAACAGGCAATTTGTTCCAGAGGGTAATAGAAGTAACTGTGAAAGAATTTGACATAGACCCAGAATGGTGGAGAGGAGTAGACAGGATTAAACTGTGTGAAGAACGGAGATTGAGAGAATGAGTGTCACTACAGAATTGAAATCTTTCTTTTAGATAAAGGGGTGAGGAAGGATCATTAAGAACCGAAAACAAAGTGGACAGGATTCGGAAATCTCTGCGCTGGCGTATAGTCAACCACTTTAACTGAGAGCGAAATTCTGAAACGTGATCATATTTGCGCAGGCCAAAGATGAATCGGATACAGTTGTTAAGTAACCTGTCCAATCTATTTAGCAGCTCCTGAGAAATATTAGTTACACTTCTTTTACTACTTATTTATACTACTAAACGAGCAACGAGTCGTAGAAGCCCACGACTTTATCTGCCACTAGGACAGCGCGAATTTGGCATAAGGTGTAATATTAATTGACAGATAACATGACGAATGAAGATAATTTGCTAGAAAAGTGTGGAGATTCATCTTTCTTATCTGTATTTTTTTTTCTTTAAAAACTTTACCCCCACTACTACTAGCACACTAGGATTTTCTCCTGTATCGTAGAGGAAGTTTACAAACATATATTGCACGAGGACAAACATCCAGACCCAGAACAATTATTTGTAGGCCATACAAATACTTGTTCCGTGCGGGATTCGAACCCGCGGCCCCAAGCGTTGCAACTCATTGCTAAGCCACTGCACCACGGAGCTGTCAATATCCAAATTCAATTGCTCTCCGTAGTCTCACTAAAACTCAAAACCGGCTCGACCAATTTTGATGAAATTTTTTGTTTGTTTGTGTCGGCCCCTAAAAGGTTTAGATTTGCAATTGGAACCCGGTAGGTTGCGCTGTTGCTCAAGCGAAGCCAGCCAAGTCACTAATATTTTATATAAATAAGATTAGAAATGGATAAACTAATATAAAAATTAAAAGAACACAGCACTGAGGCATTGCTTTATGTACATTATACATACACTATAAACCGAAAAACTTATAACTGTAACGCAACTTTTTAATGATGATAACACTGTATGACTGACTACATAAGAAATAACTTCACCTTAGTCCCCACTACATCTGGTGAGCGTAAAATTATTAGCTCTCATTTAAAAAAAAAACTGTATCCTCAACTGTGGATTGCGCAGGTAATTAATAAAGTAATTGTTTTTAATCAAATACGAAATAAAGTTACGTGCGCACATAAATAATAACAGCGTTTTGTTAGTCACATAAAAAAAATCTGTGTTTAATTGTCTAATACAACGTTCTCGTGTATACTCCTTAAGAATATGATACTCTCTTTCAGAATACTTGCCAAGACTTATTGAACTTGAAACAACACTTTGTATATCTCATTAAAGTAAACAAAATATCCTACTCACTTTAATTTGTTCTGGCGTTGGTGCCTTGCAAAGAAATTTGAATCGCTTCTCAGTGTAGCTGCCATCAGAAGTATTACCTGCAACAAAATGCAAATGTTTCTGAAAATTTTGTCCTTGAGATAATACTTTTTTTTTAAATAATATAGTAAAGTCAATTTAATCTACCCTATTATAATGAGTAGCTGATACAACCTCAGGAATAAGTAAACTGTTGTCAACAGTACGTACAACAGATTTGTACGCTAAAGCACATTGTTTTGTACATTTAAAATCTAATTCATTATATTTTGGGTAAATGCAATGCAATTAAGAATAAATAAACAAAGCAACCGATAACCAGTGGAGAAAAACATTCTAACCTGAGCTTTCAAGTACAGTACATGTAGCACTAGGCGGAAACAAAATGCAGACGCGCTGTAACCTCTAAGGACTAACATGGAATGCTTCGCTTCCAGTAAAAGAGGTCTCCGGTTCTGTACCATACGAAACACAGCGGCAAAAAGTTGCTATTTTACGCTGGTATCCCGTGAGAGTGTGGTCCTTCCCGGGTCGAGCCGACCCATTCGTGCTACTACTATAATATAACTACAGCATTTCTCTACCGCATGTTCGTTATTGATTGGAATAAAGCTGAAAAAATAATTTTGGTAACATTGAGTACACTTACCGGGTATGTGTACCCAAGGCGTCCACGCGGTGGCCTTCCTGAGCTCGCAGGGGCGCAGGTCGCAGGGCTGGCGCTCGCTGCGCGCGCCCGCGCACTGCGCGCCGCCGTGGCGCGGCGCGGGCTCCGTGCAGGCGCGCTTCCTCTCGCGCGCCCCGGCGCCGGGCCCGCACCCCGCACCCGCACAAGCGGACCACGCGCTCCACGACGTCCAGCCGCCGTCCACTGGCGCCAGGTTGGGATCTATTGAGTATATTTATTATTAATATTATTATTCAAAATATATTCAAGTAAAAGTGACCAATAAACAACGTATTCTAACAGGCTTTAATTATCTCACTTCTGAACACAGTCCTCTCATTATTGAGATTTATTTATCGGAATGATTACTTTAGGATTTTCTAGTATACTACGTTGGATTAACTTCACATAATTTTTTATATCAATTTTATGCATAATAACGTATAGTCCAAAAAATAAATGATAACATGTTTCTTCACGATGCTTTTTTCCGAGTTTACCTCGGAAAAGGCGAGTGGACGCACACCTCGGTGTCTCTGAGAGGACTTGCGAGAAGACGCACGGCGCGGTGTGTCTGCGTGCTACCTGGGCAGGGCGGCAGGTTGGCGCAGTAGAGGTCCTGCGAGTAGACTCACGGCACGATGTGTCTGTGTGCTACCTCAGCAGGACGCCAGGTTGGCGCAGTGTGTCTGTGTACTTCCTGGGCAGGGCGGCAGGTTAGCGCAGTAGAGGTCCTGTCAGTGGACGCATGGCGCGGTATGTCTGCGTGCTACCTGGGCAGGGCGGCAGCTTGGCGCGATGTGTCTGTGTACTACCTGGGCAGGGCGGCAGGTTGGCGCAGTAGAGGTCCTGCGAGTCGACGCCGACACAGACGCGGCCGCCGAAGCGCGGCTCGGGCGCGGAGCAGGTGCGGCGCCGCGACTTGACCGCGATGCCGCACGTGGCGCTGCACTCCGACCAGCCGGACCACGCCGACCAGCCGCCGTGCGTCGTGCAGTTCGCCACGGATATGCTCGCGCCTGCCACAATTTTTTACTCATTTATCTATTTTGAAGCCAGGTGTCTACTCTTAACAAAATTTCCTGTTTAATTGATTATAATTAGTACTGCTATTTTTACTACTATTAACTGTAATAATTTTGTTATTGGTATTTTGTTGTAGGGGTAGCATCTTATGCTTCACTAATCTATCGAATATTATTTTGTGGGTGTCGTTGAGGCAAAAGTGGGAAATTTGACAAAACAGCATAACCTGATAACAACTCCAATTAATAATAAATGTACAGTTGCCAATCCTTCCTCCAAACATAGCAACTGGAGCAAAAATGTTCAGCAGTGGACTTTAGATAGTATAATACAATAATTAATAATTCTAACAGACAACTATTTTCTACCGACTTCAAAAAGGAGGAGGTACTGAATTCGACTGTATGTTCTTTTTATGTGATTTCGATGATTGTTTTTTTTATTTGAAAGCTAGTGCTTCTCATGTGATAACATATAAGTTTCATCAAGGTCTGACCAACAGTTTTTGAGTTATTCTTAATAATTTATTGAAGGCGGTTGTACAAAATTTTAAATTATGTATTTAAGTTTCAAGTTCTATATAGTTACTTCAAAATTTATTACAAATTTTGTGCCTAACAAACAAACAAACAAACGAACAAACAGACAAACAAGTGATTGCAAAAAATAACGTCTAAGCTATTTTTAATGTTTTAAGTCTCTAGCTCATCGGGAAGTGAATAACAGAACACAGAATAACATAAGGTGAAGTGAATAATATAGAGGTAAATAAAAATTAATGAATATATGACAATTTTAAAAACGCGTGTATAATCCCAAACCTTCGCAAGATTGGCCTCCATTAGCCGGTTTCGGATTGTCGCACCTCCTCGTCCGACACATGCACATGTCCGGCTTCTCGTCTGCGTATGCAACGTGAGGTGTACCATCTTGCATGCATTGCTCCCATTCCGACCAGGATGACCACCCACCGTCCACTATAAACAATAATATTTTTATTTTTTACACAACTACTGCTTTAGGATGCCAAGGTATTTCACATATAATAGTCCAAGAGAGCCGTGGTAGTTCAGATAGTTAGCGCTCGCTGTAAATTTTATTGTATGCGAGCAAACAGGGTTCAATCCCCGCCGGCACAATGAAATTTATAATTGCAATTTTAAGTGCTGATTTACCACGTGCTTGGCGACGAAAGAAAACATGTTGAGGAAACCTGCACGTCTAAAAAAATATTTCGAAGACTTGTGAAGTTCGCCAACACGCATTGGGGCAGCGCGGCGGACACTTCCTTGTCCTAAAAACCCTCTCAGAAAATGGAAGCACGCCTGTGCCCAGCAGTGGGACGTGTATATATGATGTAACTTTTAAACTTTTTCACCACGACAGCTCTCTTTCCGAACAAAGTAACATCGACGGCACTAACCGGGAGTATCAACGGTGGGACAGACCGCGGTCGACTGTGCGAAGTACGCGTCGTGCAAGTGCGTGGACGCGCGGACGCAAATTTCGCGCGCGTCGTCCCAGCCACAGTGCGGATCCGTGGCACCCACACAACTCGGCCGACTTTTGTAGCGGCTGCAACGCTCGCCGCTGAGACGTAGCACGCTTGTATCGCTTCCGATGTATAGCGACATCTGTCGAATAAACATAACTGTTAAAAATATTTGTATATTTGAAAATTTTAAGCATTCTATCTTAGTCCTCAGGGGTTACAACAAATGTGCGTTTTGATTTTTAATTAAGGATAGATGTAGATGTCTATGGGCCACAGTGTCCACTTACCGTCAAGTAGACTGTGCTGGTCACTATCGTATAAAGAATGCGCATGTATGCAAAAATGTTTATAGGCTAATTAAAAAAATAGCCTTTCGGTTCTAAGCAACATTTTGCTGATATACTTACAACGTGTAAGCCCAGGAATGTGTTTTGTATATTCTGTGTATCATTAGAATCAATTACTTTATTTTATAATATGTATATGTAATATTTACATCTAAGAATACCATACTATTACACAAAGCCACACATTACACCTCAAAAACTCACCAAAAACCCTCTCAAAAATGAGAGGAGGCCTGTGCCCAGCAGTGGGACGTAAATAGGCTGCAACTTTTACACATTACACCTAGGTGTGTGTAATCGGTGAGATGAAAGACAGCACTTAAAACGGTATGTAATTGGCATTTTCAATCACTGCACAGAACAATAACCTATCCACAAAATCAATTCTAATCAAATTATTAAAATATTGGTTGCTATCGGCGAGTAGATCATCAATTAATAACACTAAAATTCTTATAATAAACATAAAGGGAATCAGTGTTAAAAGAGACATTTTTTTATAGAATGGGGTGACAAACGAGCACACAGTCCACCTGATGTGCTGCGGCCCATAGACATCTACATTTATCCTCAACAAAGAATCGAAATGCAGATGCGTTGTCACCCGTGAGGACTGCGATGGAATGCCTCTTTTCCAGTAAAAAGGGTCTCCGGTTCTCTACACTCACCATACGAAACAGCAGTGTCAAGCTGCTATTTCACGCTGGTATTCTGTGAGAGCGTGGTCCTTCCCCGGTCGAGCCGACCCATTCGTGCTACAACTATAATACGAATATAGCTGCAGCATGGCTCTACCACGTTAAAAAACATACATATTAAACAGACATATTTGTGCAAGTATATTTTTACGTATAATATGTGTGCTTTGGTAGCTATTTTTCGGGGGATGCCTTTATGCTGTACTGGAATTGTGATCTATCAAGAACTAATTATACTTACGGTATCCTTCACGAATTGCATGGTCAGTATGTTAGGTCGCCCTTTGGCATCCTTCAATTTCCAGATTTCAACCAAACATGCCCCTTCTAGCTGAGGCAGTATGGCCAACTTTAAAACGTCGCTGTTCTGTGTCGCCACAAACACCACAAGCTGCTTGCCAACATTCTTCGTTTTTGTCACGTCGACTGTCACATGTGTGAATCTTTCCATTGTCATCTTGTACACAGGCTCGCCGGATATGGGCTGGACAGACTCGTACATGAGATGATATCTTTGAAATTCGATTGTTGGGTGGGTTCTGTAGAAGATAAAATATGATGAAGTATGAAGTGGAATTGAGATAACGGGCTGACGCCGAATTAAAAAATTAAATGCGCCATTCGACTCTGATTAGTCCCGAAATTACAGTTACATGTTGTATGTACAACTGTACAAAATTATACTTATTTTAATAATTAAACTATTTTTTAATAATTAATAACTTCAAAATAAGCTTTAAGTTATAGCCATTAAGTTATTGGTGACTAACCTGGTATCAATAGCGCAACGGAAATGTTCCCTAGCCTCTCGAGAAGGGGACCGCGGCTCCCATATGGAAGTTGGCGAATCCTGAACTTTATACGGGCCGTTAAACGCAGCGTTAATGTCCGACATGTTATATATACATACTGCGCTACCAGCGATGCTGTTCCTAAAAAAAAGTATTGAAAAATATTAAGCAAATAGATAATAGGGCTCCCTTTTTTTTTTTTTTTTTTTTGCGGATGGAAAATCATCAAATGACGCCTTTCGCTCTGGGTGGAGCGGAAGGGAGTGTCAGACTTTTACTGACTAAAAACCATCCGTGTTCCTTCAGTGCCCTTACGTTCCGGAGCCGCGGTATCTCTTTCGAACAGCCCGCAGCCCCGGCAGGCGTCGGCCCTTGCGGGCCCCTTCACGATGCTGACAGCTCTTTGAGGCGCGCGTGGAACAAAACGCGCCGTCGACACGGCCTGTCGTCGTTAGACGGACGGACGGCGAGCTACCCATTGCTCGCCATCCACAGGCCCGCGCCTACGGTGGCCGGGGGCCACGACGTAGCCCCCGACGCCCGGGGCGTCTCCCGCGGCGGCCGGGAAGGAAAGCTGCTGCTCTCTCCTTCTCCCGCTCCGCCACCTCCTTCGCTAGCATCACTGCTTCGCAGAAGGTGGTGACGGCATCCCATTCCGTCTCGCTCCGGACCATGGCTTCGACCAGGGCCGGACGCGAGAGGTCGCCGCCGCCTATCGCCGCTACGAGGACACGGCGGTGCTCCGCCCAAGCAGGGCACACCTCCACGGTGTGCTCCACCGTGTCCTCCGGTCGCTCCTCGCAGTGGGAGCACCCGGGCGTTTCCTCCCGCCCGATTCGGTGCAGGAACCTCCCGAACACACCGTGTCCGGTGAGGACCTGCGTCAGGCGGAAGGTGAGGACGCCGTGGCGTCTCTCAAGCCACTCCTCAAAGAGGGGTCTTATCGCCGCTATAGTGGCGTGCCCAGCACGGGGTTGCGACAGTCGCTCTCTCCATGTCGCCATGAGATCATGCCGGAAGTCTGTCCGCTGCGCGACAGCTTGCCGCGGCAGCGGGGTTTCCCCCCGGCATAGTGCCTCCGCGCGCCATTCGTGCAGGCGCGCGAGGACTATCGCCTCCAGATCCCATGGCGGCAATCCGGCAAGGAGGCTCGCCGCCTCGCGGGAGATCGTGCGGTAGCCGCGAACCATCTTTACGGCAACCACCCTTTGGGGCGCGTTTAGGTGGTGGACGGCAAGCCGCGCCAAACCACGCGCCCACACCGGGGCCCCGTAAAGGGCCATGGACCTCACGATCCCCGCGTAGAGCCTCCGGCAGGAGGCGTTTGGCCCCCCCAGGTTCGGCAGGAGCCGCCTGAAGGCAGCCCCGGTCCGTTCCAGTTTGGGAGCCAAACGTCGGAAGTGCTCAACGAAGTTCCATCGGCCGTCGAGGACGAGTCCTAGGTACTTCAACGTCGACTCGACGCCGATGGATACCCCTCCTACCATAATAGGGCTCCCTATATTTCTGTTTTTGCAGCCAAGCAACAATACACCCACAGATGTGTTTCGGTTTGAATAAAGAGATAAAGAATTAAAATTTAAATTTAAAAAAATTATAGAGAAAAATGAGTAAAACCCTTGGAGTGATAATGCATTTACGGCCTTAAGTTTGAAGTTGGTTACAAGTCGTCCATGGACTGCAATAGCGCCTTAACTGCGAACCACGAATACCTGTAATCATCACCCATTCAACCATCACGTCGACTGTAAACTCGTTTATGACTGTAGTGAGTATTATAATTTCACGTATATTTATACTGTGGTATGTTGCTTGATGTTTTATAGCCTTTATTAAAGATTTATCACTAATTTCTAAATTCGCCAAGTCTCTTTAAATCTTAAAGCTGTTTGCTGCAGATATAAATGACTATTAACGACGATCATAAACTCCACCGTAAATATAAGGCTGCGGGCTGTTCGAAAGAGCTGCGGGCTGTTCGAAAGAGCTGCGGGCTGTTCGAAAGAGATACCGCGGCTCCGGAACGTAAGGGCACTGAAGGAACACGGATGGTTTGTAGTCAGTAAAAGTCTGACACTCCCTTCCGCCCCACCCAGAGCGAAAGGCGTCATTAGATGATTTTCCATCCGCAAAAAAAAACGTAAATATAATATACCTATTGACGACTAGAGCTTATTCTAAAACTTGTTTTTTTTTTAAATATAAATGAAGAATCCAAATTTAAGCAGTGAGGAGTAAGAATACTTCGTTACCAATAAAAAGGGTCTGTGGTTCTCTACACTCATCATACGAAACACAGCAGCATTGAGCTGCTATTATGCGCTACAAACTACAATCACCTCAATAAGGGTTAGAACTTTACCCATTCGTACTAATTGCCAGCAAACATATTCCATAACCAAATACATATATTCAAATATATATTAAATGTCTTTAACACATACGAAAATTATGTCTATACCTAGCGGGGGTAACCACTGTTGAATAAAACACTCACGTTGGAGTTGTGAAGGTTGCGACGAGAATCTTCTCTTGGGGCAAGTACTCCACGCCCTGAACTTCGTCGTAATAGAAAGGGATTTCCCCGGGCACTGGACACTTGAGGCGAGCTTTTAAAAACGTGCTCCAATTTTCCTTCATTACTCTATGGCCACCAGAGTCATTTTTGCAAACGCGAGCTATCCGCGAATATATAGTCTGCAAAAAAGGTATATAATGTTAAATCAATAAACCAAAAAAACCTGTATTATAAACATAGACACTTGTCAAATTAAGTAATAAAAAAAGGAATGTATAATAAGCTACTAATAGCAATATTTAAGTTCTTTGAACAAAACTCATTCTGTCAAAACGCAACTCTCCATAGATTATAATTTGTTGCAACTTTCCATGAAACTCGTCGAGGATATACCAGTAAATATAGCCTTAAAGAGTAAGAAGGTTACAGCTTATATGCGTTTCAATGCTGGGAACAGACTTTCTCTAATTTCTGAGAGGATTTTAGGGCAAGGAAATGTCCGTCTCAGTAAGTATTGGCGGACTTTAATTGTAATTTCTCAGACATGCAGGTTTCCTTGCGATCCTTTCCTTTCCTTCACCGCCGAGCACATGGTACATCAGCTGTAATATGAAAGGTGTCAAATGAGGATGAGATGTCGTGTGGACTACAATACTTAGTCGCACAGCACTTAAAATTGCAATCAACAATTTCATTAGTGCCGGCAGGGATCAAACCCGGGTTTAGCTTAGCTCTAAACTACCTAAACTAACTAACTCTAAACGGCTGGTAGCTAACCTTACGAAAATTGGCTTGAATTCATAAAATATTAAGGAGAAATGCCCAAGTTTTGCAACAAAACTAAATGTAGCAAATGTCTTATGTGAAAAAAAGATTTTGAAGCATTCTCTCCGGGCAAGGTGTTCTGCCCAGGGAGCGGCCAACGCTCCGAGTGATAGTTCGGAGCTATTCTATAATACATACTGCTTTTACTACGGAACTTTTATAGCGCGATTTAGGCTTTGATGTATTTCGACGATAACGCCGCCACAAATGATTACAAATATAATCTACATGCTATAAAAATATTATTTTATAGTAACTCACCTTCCCACAATTCAAATACTCGACAGCGACCTCTCTAAATACAAAGTACACGAAATAATCATCCTCAAAGCTGCCAACAAACTGTGGTTCGTTGAGCCAGTTCAGGTCATACTGTGTTGTTCGTAGCATTCCTGTGTCGTGGGAGGCGGAACCGCGACTCCTATAGAAATAAAATTACACCTTATTAGGTTACATACAATTATTTAATATTTCGTCCATGTCGTTGTAATTATTGATGTTGGCTACCGTCCCATCACACTGCGGAAGAGTATCCACTCTCACCCCCAGGTATCATGATATTGACATGGTCCGATCACGGATTGAATGAAATTTTGTATACCTAAAGATAATGGTTTTTTTTTTCACGTTTATCTAGATAGATGTCATCCCTTAGAAAATTATATTTATTAATTAAATAAGTAAAATCCATCCCTAATGATTACGAAATAGGGGATATTTTAAACTTGTAATAATTAATGTACCTATTTACATGACATTGAGATTGTGATATATTACCTAAGATTACTCAAAATAGTTAAAAAAATACTTTTAATACCGGTGCTAAGACAGTGTAAAAGAAAATATAAAGCCCCGAAATCAGAATTATTTCACATTCTTTTTGGGTTATTTGAAGTTGGTCTTTACTTTTGATAATTTCTTTTTTCAGATTTGAAGCGTTTAATTTAAATAACTGGACAATGTTATGTAATAGCTGTAATTTGTTCTATAGAAAAAAATAATTCATCTTGCTCATCTCCTTCTTTATCAGTCGGTAAAAATCAACTCAGACTCTCTGGCTATGTAGTGTTACACTACATACATACAATTTGGTATTGTATGTATGTAGTGTAACTAGCTAGAGAAGAAAGCTAGAGGTGAGGTGACGAATTTTGTAATCGCCACGTTAGGTAGGCGAATTAGCGATTGTATTAAGAGACGTCTCGCACATTTGTCGCTACTTCTCATCGGAAGCCACACAGTCACAGTTATTTATGGCAGATCTTATAGTTACCTTTTAATAAACCTATGAGACGAAAAGGGGCGATGGATTATTTTACGTCATACATAAATATGGCATAATAAAAAGTTTAGTCCTTTACTTTTACATTTTATACAAGATATGATATTTCTTAGCATAAGTAATATGTTTTCCGTATACATAAAAGGTATATACATAGTAACGTCAACCCAAGAGACCGAATATTATATTCTTTCGCTTTGAGAGTTTCAGTATGCAAAGCAAATGCATAATTTCATCAATAAATATCTTTTACGTATTATGAACTAAACCTCACCTCACTAATTACTATCTCACATAATGATAAGTGGTAGCTCAGCCGATGATAAAGCCCACTGGCTCAATTCAATGCCTAATTACTCTTGCCTTGGCTTATATTCGTAATTGGTTGGAAAAACAGACGAGGGAATATTCCACTCCTTTGTAGTACGGCTGTTGTATAAGACGAAGCAAACCATTCAAAAAAATTTACAAAGCATTATTTCTTTTTGTATACGGAACACCTAAATATCTTAAAACAAAAATAATAACCATTCCCACCTGGATATAGCAGTGTCCGAACTAGTGAAGTCAGTGGGTGTTCCAGCGTAGTACTCGCCATTGGTGGCCAAGATACCAGTGACGTTGGAGTGAGGGTTGTGCGGGCAGAGAACTACTCCGGGAAGCCACTCCGATACGTTGTTGATTTCTTCGATCTATAAGGAAACAGAATTATTAAGTGGCGAAGCTTGCGAAGTCACTTATTGATTTCACGATGTCTGTCTGTCTGTCCGTCTGTCCCACGATTATCTCGAGAACGGTTTCGAATTTTCAAATTCTGTTTTCAGCAATCGATTACTGATCACCCAAGCATCTGAACCTCCTATTTTGAAACTGATTGCTCAACGGCAACTGTTAGAAACCGCTACAAAGCTGATTGCTTCGCCACTTTGCTATGCTGTTAGCTTGCTAGGTTTATTTGGCGTAAGATCATTTACTACTTCATATTATCTCGTGGGTGTCGTAAGAGGCGACATAGTGAAATTGTAGCAGGAGTTGGACATTCAGGACGCTTTATTAAGTGGCGAAGCTTGCGAAGACATTTATTGATTTCACGATGTCTGTCCGTCTGTCCGTCTGTCCGTCTGTCCGTCTGTCCGTCTGTCCGTCTGTCCGTCTGTCCGTCCGTCTGTCCGTCTGTCCCACGATTATCTCGAGAACGGTTTCGAATTTTCAAATTCTGTTTTCAACAATCGATTACTGATCACCCAGGCATCTGAACCTCCTATTTTGAAACTGATTGCTCAACGGCAACCGTTAGAAACCGCTACAAAGCTGATTGCTTCGCCACTTTGCTATGCTGTTAGCTTGCTAGGTTTATTATATTATTTAGTATTAGAGTGAAAAATGACGTAACAATCCACCTGAAGGTAAATGGCAATCATACCCGATAAAACCAAATTCAAAGAAACAAGGCAATATATAAGATAATAAGATGCAACGCCTGACATGTCTTTTAACTGGCTCATATTTATTATTTAAAATCGAAACACAGTGGGAACACTTTTACTTAAATTTACCTGACTTTATAAATAAGTCACATTTACTTGTTTTTATTAAGTAAAGAAAAAAAATACGCGAATTTATTATATGGATCAATTTGCAATAAGTCAAAAGAAAAAAAAATCGTCATCATTTTAATTATTCAGCGCAGATAAACCTTACCTGCGTTAATATTTTAAACCTGCTCTTTAAACCTTATTAAAATCTTTACATAGGGTTTATTATTAAAATTATTAATTTTCTTTTTATTTTTAAAATTTAGTTTTGTCTGTTCTATTTACAAGTATAAATGGAATAATAGGTACAAATATAGCATGGCTTATCATAACCCACTTACAGAAGGGAGGACAAATCCTTATCACAGACATGGTGTGATTAGATTATATTAATTATATACATATACGTATCAATAAATATTGATCTCACCTCTCTCCAACTGCACATAGGACTGAATGCGTTGGTACCGCAAGCGAAGAGTTTGTGACCGTAGGACAGTAGGACTTTTATATAGTTATGGCAGTCTTCTTCAGTTTGGCCTTTCACCTGGCACATCTTCGTCTTTTCGGCTGATGCAGGCCAGTCGGAGCGTTCCAAAGGCCTCAGACCGCGTAAAGACAAGCGGTATAGGGTATCCCTGAAACAAAATGTATAACAAATTTATAACAGTGGTAGAGCCACGTGGCGGCTTTTGCTGTCGCACGGATGGGCCGGCTCGAACCGGGGTGGTACCACGACCTCACAGAATACCAGCGTGAAGTAGAGATTTACCTCTGCGTTTCGCTTGGTGAGTGCAGGTGGCCGGAGGCCCTTTTTACTGGAAATGAGGCATTCCATCTTAGTCCTCACAGGTGACAACGCATCTGCATTTTGATTTGTAATAGAGGATAGATGTAGATGTCTATGGGCCGCAGCACTCACTTACCATCAGGTGGACTGTGTGCTCGTTTGTCACCCTTATCCTATAAAAAAAAACAGTTGATGAAGTTGTACTTGTGCGTAGACGGTCTCGTTAAAGAAAATATACAAAATTTGACCTGGTCAGAGTTCAAAAACTTAATTAAACTAAGTTTGTAGGTATAAAAAGTGTTATCATAATATTAAGGAATTCGTGGTTGATAATAACGCCTGGGTATGAGGCGATCACTGCCACGTTATTTCTAATTTGTTTTGTGGTGTTAATTGTGTAACATACGTGATTGTAAGCTGTTATCGTTTTCTTTTTTTAATAAGACCCGCTAATTCATCCCAGGACAGAGATTTTTTTTTTTGAACCAGTGGTAATAATTAAATAACCATTTTCAATAAGTATTATTTATAATCTATATAGAATAAAAAACGTTTCGGTATCTGTTTCTGTTGGGGTAGTGGTCATAAACGACTGCTTGTCATGTGGTCCGGTTGAAAATTCTACGCCGCGGCGGTCCAAAACAGTTAATATATTTTTTGTCAATAATTTCTCTGTAGCAGCCTTGAGTCTGGACATTGGCGGTATTCACAGAAATCACGTAAATCCATTGGAATCTACGCGTGATCTCTCTGCGACTTTTTGTTTTTAATATGTTGGAAAACTAATCTCGCTCAAATTCATGTCGTCGGTATCGTTAGATCAATCACACAAAAATAAAATATTTATTTTCTATATATATATATATATATATATATATATATATATATATATATATATATATATATATATATATATATATACACGCGATTACTGTGTTAATTTCCAGTTCAATGTTTGCATCAAGATTTACATATTAATGAAACGACTTTATTATCTGTTCCAATCAAGAAGCAATAATATCAACTATACACTAAAGATTAACAATTCAATTAAGACGTGTCTTAGAGTTGGCAACCAATCAAGTTAGCCCGTGTCCGAAGTCAAAGATTATTTAAAGAGAAAAGGAAGTACGTAGGCACTAACTTAGCGTGAACTAAGTTTGCTATAAAGTTGCCATCATCTGCCTAAATTCTTAAGGCTTTACTGTTATTTGTGAATAATACTGTTATTTTAATGTTATATGTTATTTGTGAAACCATTGATACATATTTTCTTGTAACCGAGAATAAGGGTAATAAGCGAGCACACAGCCCACCTTACGGTTAGATGATGCTGTGGTCCATAGACATCTACATCTATCCGCGATTGAGAATCAAAATGCAGATACGTTGTCACCCCTGAGGACTAAGATGGAATGCTTCGTATATAGTAAAAATGGTTCTCTACACTTACTATTTAAAACACATCAGCATTGAGCTATAATATACAAAACAAAACAAAATTAAACTCCAATTTACATTCCATGGCTTCCCACATGATAAATGAAGAGTTTATAAAATAGATTGAGTTGAACAATTGATATTTTCAAAAGCTATCGTGTTTACGCCTCCATGCGGCCTTGAAAAATCTACACCTTATGCCACTAAAACCGTTTTTTAACAATCATTTATCTTTCTGACAATGTGCTTTTCATATCATTTATATGTTCAATATGATTGTTAGATACGATTTCATGCGACAAAACGTAATCTTGATTTTTAGGCGCTAGTAGAACATACCGATGCGCTTTGCCATTAAGGCGTGCAATACTAATAATAATAATAATTCATTTATTTCAGACCAATTTTCCATATTTGTTAAAAATTATAATTTAAATACCTATAACATTAAAGAAAATTAAAATTAATAAATATAAACATTAAATAAAATTAAAATTACAATTAAACAGAAACAGAAACTTTTTTATTCAATATAGATTATAAATAATATCTACTTATTGAAAGTCACTCTTTTGTTTGATTACCACTGGTTCGGAAAAAACCTCTGTTCTGGGAAGAACCAGCAAGAAACCCAGCGGGACTTTTTTTTAAATAATAGCTTATAATCATGATGTTACACAAATTAACAACACAACAAATTAGAAATAGCTTGGTACTACTTGAATACTACTCTAGGTCGTGGCGTGTGTAATTTACAGTATGCAGATTTATCCAACGCTAACATTGGTGAATCCCATCTGTCCGCTAGTACACTGATAATGATGTTGGTGCTCGTCCGCATACGATTCAGCATGGAGGCACATCTTTTGCGCATTATGGCTTCTCAAACCCATCAACATGAGCCTCTGCAAACATGCCAGAGGCGCTACAATACCGAGGCAACCCTAACTATTCCTGTAACTATTCGCTACAGGGATGAGGTCATACTTACCTTACCATCAGGTTTACTATAAATCAATTACCTCTACCTGTATACACAATGTGGTTGTAATCGCTCAACGCAAGAGAATGCTCCAATGTGTTGTTACCTGCTAACTGCTAAGAACCTTTCCAGTAACGTCAATGGCGACACTTATTCAAAATAAATAGGCTTCTTACAAGCTCGTTCGTTACTTATGTTAAATAATGCGCAATAGTAAGACACATTATACACTTGCGAACAGTGAAACGTGACTGCTGTGTAAAGTCTCCGATTTCATTGTTGTTTGTAATATAACGTAAACTCGTTTTAAATGAATGAACTCAATGAAATGTATTGCCGTACACATCATAATCATAAAATAAATATACACATCATCATCTAGAAATATAATATAGAAAATAGGTGCTGTACTATTTCTGTACGTACATACTTGAAAAAAACATATCCGGTAGGTACCGATTTAATTATAAAACAAAAGTGATAAGATAGAAGAGGCATAGAGACATGCGTACACAATCACAATGAGCTAAATTTGTAACCTTTCAAGTATTTTTAAGTATATTTGTTTGCACACAAACGCGAACAAAAAGGTGGACATTCTCTATCATGCTAACTGCAGGTCAATAAGGAATTATTCCAATAATGAAGATAACAACAGATGACTAGATATAAAAATATAACACAAGACATACACAACATTAACACAATATTGTAGATATAAAGAGAAATACATATTAAACTGTACATAATACGAAATTAGGTGGTGCGAAAGCGTTCCCGTGGCCCTGCCAATATGCAGCGAAAGTTAAACTTCTGTATACTTGTGTAACTTATGTAAGCCCGATATAAACTGTCCTTGCCCAGCAAAGGGGGTATGCGTAGGCATTTCCCAATATAAAGAAAACCCTCTTACCTATTTTTGCCGCCAAATATCAGTGCATGTATTGCTGTATTCCGGTATAAAGGTTCCGATACCGAACCAGTTTAATTTCTTTTTTTTTCTCTTTTTTATAAAACGTTCCCCCCACATTAGGATTTTCTCCCGTATCGTGGAGGCAGTTTACAAACATAGATTGCATGAGGAGAAACATCCAGACCCGAAACAATTATTTATAGGCCATACAAATATTTGTTCCGTGCGGGATTCGAACCCACGGCCCCCAGCACAACAACTTATTGCTAAGCCACTGCGCCACTGCGCCGTCTAATTACAGGCTGTGAGGCATTCTGTCTTCTTAGTTCGCAGAAGAGACAACCTGTAGCTTTCCTTGTTTGAAGTTAGCTGTAGGTGTCCTTGCTTAGTGTTGTGGCTTAGTAGCCGTGGCTTGGTCACCCACGGTGAACTAAGAGGAACCCACATGGTTGGACCAAAGTGTAGAGCCCGCTTGGGATGCGTGGTGGGCTGCGGCAAGAGGGGTGTCCTCTCCCCCTACCGCTGTAGCTGAGGTGGAGTCTACTGTGTGTGTCTATTCACTGGACCTATCCTCCGCGACACTGACGGGGCCGCACCGTTAATTGATGAGGTGGTGGTGATGCTGCGGGGGGCGAGGAGTGTCGGTAATGCAAGCCGAATCTTGGTTGGCGGCGGAGCCATAGACCAGGGAAGGCTATAGCGTCTGAGTGCTTGTTTTTCCTGGCCCCATGGCCTTCGCGTATCGGACACGGGTGCGTCCGTTGCGCAGTTGAAATTAGAGGTCGCGGAGGAGGGCGCGCTATGTGTTCTGGTGCGCCTTACCTGAGACGGAGATGGGGGAGAAGTAATCCTCTCCAGAGGGGGGGGGGGGGCGCTGGAGGCGCCGCGGATGTGTGCGAAAGCGTTCCCTTGGCATTACCAATATGCAACGAAGATGGCACACCATGGGGTTTTAGTCAGTGTGAGTCCGACATAACCCATCTTTACCCTAATGCGTAGGCATTTCCACATGCAAAAAAGGTGTCCTTGGGTTAGCCTTTGGTATAGCCAATAATGGCCAAGTCAATCTATTTATTTAGAACGTAAATGATTTTTAACATTGATATGGTCACTATAAGATGTTGTTAGGTTAGCTAATTACGTTATAACTTGAGACAGAAGGACCCTTAAGTAGGGACTGAATAAATTAACCGACTTGGTATTACGAGTACATGGATCTCATGACTTTTTACGGTAGAAGAACTGAGTTGCGAGACTTGGTGTTTTTTACAACTTATGTTTTTGATGGCATCTCATTTCTTTTTGTAGATAGTCCTAATTTTTTTTCTTTCAGGTACCATCTACTTCTTGAATACCAACTACGGATTTTCGGGCAATTTAGTCTACTTAATACTTAGCGGGATTTTGGTACAACTTCATAAGACATGTACCATTCTTGCTTTTTCATTCCGTTGACCATTTTACAAGTTACCTTTGATGCCTTTGATCATAATTATATCTAGGTACCTATCTATATTATACATATACTGGTAAACTGATTCATTCACTGCAAATGTAACTTTGTAATATATATTATTTTTATATATTTTTTTTATATGATAATGGTGACAAACGAGCACACAGTCCACCTGATGGTAAGTGGTTATTGCGGCCCATAGACATCTACATCTATCCTCTATTACAAATCAAAATGTAGATGCGTTGTCACCCGTGAGGACTAAGATGGAATGCCTCATTTCCAGTAAAAAGGGCCTCCGGCCACCTGCACTCACCAAGCGAAACGCAGAAGTAAACCTCTACTTCACGCTGGTTTTCTGTGAGGTACCACCCCGGTTCGAGCCGGCCCATCCGTGCGACAGCAAAAGCTGCCGCGTGGCTCTACCACTGTTAAATATATTATATATTTATATAAGATTACAAAGTTATTTATGCAGTTGGTGTACTCAGAAAACTGGACCGAAATTACAAAATATTTAAGTGTTCCTTGATTTATACACTAAACACTAATTGTACTCTAAATTTGAAGCTTCTACGTCTGCTAGAATTGCTTTAGAGTTTTGATGATCGGTCAGTCAGTGAGTGACAAAATTAAGAAACTTTAAGACTAGTTATAGCTCTTAAACTACTGGTTAAAATTGAATGAAATTTGAAATATACCGTGTTTATACAATGTCTACTCGGTTACTGAAAATTCAGGCTTCTAGTTTTATCCACAACGAAGTAATAGGGGGTCCAAAATGGCCTGAACTGCTTCCAGAAAAGGATGATACGGCCGTGGCGCTTTTTTGCTCGACTTGGCGGGGGCACTGCCGTGCCCCCAGATAAAAGGTGTCCTTGGGTTACAGTGGCCACTAACCATCAGGTGGGCTGTAAGTTCATATGTCACTTTAATTTTTTTTAAACTTGGTTCGACACAAATAAATATATGTATAAAGTTTCCGGTTGGGCCGGCGGCGGATCTCCAGCAGTGTTAGGTAATGCGTAGTGATTCCAAGGCAGGTTTTTAAAGATGCATTACTGGTAGGAGTACGGATGTTCTATCAAGTTCTTTTTTTTAAAAAAAGGACATATCCATATGTTTGAACAAAATATTCTTTATAAACTAATATGCGTGACCTTACCCAGACCAGGCGGTCATACTGTTTAAAATATATTAGATTTTTAAATTTTAATAGCTGATGTTATATTTTTTTTTATAGGATAAGGGTGACAAACGAGCACACAGTCCACCTGATGGTAAGTGGGTGCTGCGGCCCATAGACATCTACATCTATTCCAAATCAAAATGTAGATGCGTTGTCACCCGTGAGGACTAAGATGGAATGCCTCATTTCCAGTAGAAAGGGCCTCCGGCCACCTGCACTCACCAAGCGAAACGCAGAGGTAAACCTCCACTTCACGCTGGTTTTCTGTGAGATCGTAGTACCACCCCGGTTCGAGCCGGCCCATCCGTGCGACAGCAAAAGCTGCCGCGTGTCTCTACCACTGTTAATATTAATCGTGTAGCGGTGATGTAAGAATATCCACTACCCCACATCATCCCGCGGGTGTCGTAAGAGGCAACAAAGGGATAACAAATCAAGAAATCGGCTGCAGTCTTCCTAATAACGACTTTAAATAAAAAAAACTGCGGTTGCAAACCCGCTTGCCAAGCGTAACTATAGCAAATATCCCCCCTAGGAGGCAATCTATGGGGGGAAGCCTATGTTCAGCAGTGGATTTTAATAAGCTGCAATGTTAACGGATTTTATATTATTTAATTTAGTTATATATCCAAGTATAAAATATCACGAAAATTTTTCGGTGCAATAAGTAACCTACTTTCTCACTAAATATAGACATCAAACGGTTCTCCTCCTCGACCGTTTCCTTGAAATATATTATTAATGCGTAATTAACTGTAAATAGAAGTCCACGGCTTAACTAGAGTAGTCAAACCCGACTTTGAAATAAATCCTCAGGAATATTCATGTCTTATTGAAGAAACTGACAACATGTCAGAGGATTTGTTCGCGGCAACTTTAAAACTCGTGAATTGATCTCTATCGGACACCACTGAAAGCTTTTCCCGTTATAGCAGATTAGATGAACGTCAGATACGCTATCGTGCTGTGGAAGTAAATTATTGAACAAAAGTTATGTTTTTACGTAATTTATTGATAAGAAAGCTAAGGAAGCTCGCAAGCAGATGCGAGAAACTGTTCAGCCACCGCAGAGTCTACTACACCTGAAGATGCCTCGTATTGTTGTCGGTAGTGTGTCTTTTGTAGTGTAGTGGCGGTGGGAGTAGTGGTGACGGGAATAGTGCACGCAATTGAGGGAGGACGGGAGGTGCTCCTCAAACTAGGTGAGCCACCTCATTTCATTGACAAAGTAAATGTTTCCAACTTTAACATAATGGATTTCCGCAAAGTTCTGACTCTATGAATTAACATCAGATTTGCTAAACGACTTATTTACAAAATTAGACGATGCAATCAGGAAGTATCGTGAAAAAATTGGGATAAAAATGTCTGAGATAATAATCTGGGCGCACGGTAGTGCCCCCGCCAAGTCGAGCAAAAAAGCGGCACGGCCGTACCATCCTTTTCTCGAAGCAGTTCAGGCCATTTCTGAAACCCTATAACTTCGTTATGGATAAAACTAGAAGCCTGAATTTTTATTAACTAAGTAGGCATTGCATAGACTTAGTATATTTCAAATTTCATTAAGTTTGAATCAGTAGTTTAAGAATTATAACTAGTCAAAATTTCTTAATTTTGTCACTCACTGACTGACCGATCATCAAAACTCTGAGGCACTTCTAGCAGACATAGAAACTTCAAATTTGGAATACTATTATTGTTTAATATATAAATCAAGGAAAATTAAAATATTTTACAATTTCAGTCCAGTTTTCGAGATACACCAACTGCATAAATAACTTTGTAATCCCATATAAACATATAGTATTACAAAGTTACATTTGCAGTGAATGAATCAGTATACCTATATATGTATAATGGAATAATAGGTGTAAATAGCTACCTAGATATAACTATCTTCAAAAATAAATGAGATGCCATCAAAAACATAACTTGTAAAAAAAGCCAAGTCTCGCAACTCAGTTCTTCTACCGTAAAAAGTTGTGAGTTCCATGTAATACCAAGTCGGTTAATTTATTCAGTCCATAGATTGATACATAGATTGACTTGGCAATCGCATGAAAACATAATATATCTCACAAGTAATACATATTATATTAAATTAGATTGTTTAGTGCGATTGCCAAGTCAATCTATGTATCAATCTATGGACTGAATAAATTAACCGACTTGGTATTACATGGATCTCACAACTTTTTACGGTAGAAGAACTGAGTTGCGAGACTTGGCTTTTTTTACAAGTTATGTTTTTGATGGCATATATTAATTTGGGAACAAGAAATAAAATAGTAGCAGAAATAGTTATATCGAGGCACATAATAGTAGTAAACTATTTTATGCTTCGATATTAGATACCCAAGCAAATATAAGAGATGTGTGTAACTTTACGCTAACTTGCAATTGTTATTTATTAGTCATGAATTCAGATATTTTGTCAAGTGGGTTGCATTATAGCCGAGTGACAATAAACAAAAAGAGGAAGTACATATTATTTTATTACTCATAAAGGAGATACCGTAACTTGTGTTCTAAATTGTGTTATGATCTATAATCATAACAGTCATTAAAATTAACTCACACGTAGGTTGTAAACACCTCACACCCACACCGTTAGATGAACGCACCTCCTTGATCAAGTTGAGAACCACTTGAGCCAACAACAAATGTTTTAATAGCCGCTCAAATGTTCGCCACAAAAGACGTATTGACATGATAAAGCAAACAGAGTCACATTTCCTTTTGATAGCCGCCGCTTTAATTCACACTGACGATACCTACAATAAAATCACGAATGTTTCGAAATACTATGTTAAAAGACTCGTAAAGCATCCAAATTGTATTTGTAAACTTTGATATAGTGGTCGTAATGTGGCATTATAAATGAAAAGCCTCGCTGGAATTATGATACGTGTTATAACAACTTGTAACCTAACAAATGCGACGAAGTATAGTTTCGTTTTTATTTGTTGTTGTTATGACCTGTCACGGGTTAGATGAAAAAAGTACTAGCGCCATGCTTGGCAAGTGCAATGAATCTCACATTTCAGAGCTTGCACGTTATTTCAGTCTGAACATTTTAGGTCTTGAAAACTGTCTAAACAATCATTGCTATTCGAAGTACACAAGATCTTTTAATCACTATATTGATAGAACGGCCCATTATTATATTTTAGGCTCCAATCGGACTAGATAACTTCGTGCCTTGAAGTTACCAATCAAGCTTCCGCTAATTTAACTATAACAACAATTCATCAAAAATAGCCGGGAGCAAAGGCTTTTCGAATCCTTCAACACACGCAGCTGCTAGTTATAATTCATAATAGTTGACCAAGCATAACGGTCCTTTTTAATTTATTAGCCAGTACGTGATACCGATTTAAAAACTTACAAATATAAATTACTATTCGTTATTTATTTAGTTTATTGTTTTTTATATACAACTAGTTAGTAGCTATTTATTACCCGTCGCGTTGCTACCGCAGAATGAATAAATTGTCGAAATTTAATTATTCTGCGGCATCATTAATTTAAATTTGGAAAAGTTATATTGCTTACATTCATTGAAGTTTTTTTTATAGTAGAGCATAACAAACGAGCACACAGTCCACCTGAAGGTAAGTGGTTACCGTGACTCATAGACATCTACATCTATCCTCAATAAATAATCAAAATGCAGATGCGTTGGCACCCGTGAGCACTAAGGTGAAATGTCTCATTACCTGTAAAATGGGTCTTCTATTGTCTACACTCACCATACGTAACGCAGCAATGTTAAGCTGCTATTTTACGCTGATATTCTGTGAGAGCGTGGTCTGACCCTGGTCGTGTCGACCCATTAGTGCTTTAACTATACTACTAATATAGCTGAAGCATAGCTCTACCACGTGTATAAAATTAAGTAATAATAATTAAATAATTGAGTGATGTATAAACTTTCTTCCTTTCTTCCGGCCTAGTTTTATATCCCTATCCTGGGTTAAGAATCAAAATGCAGATGCGTTGTCCCTCCTGGGGACTATGATCAAATGCCTCATTATCTGTAAAATGAGTCTTCTGTTCTCTACACTCACCATACGAAAGACATTCTGCTGTGACACGCTGACAATCTGTGTGAGCGTAGTCCTACCCCGACCCGAGTCTATCCATTTGTGCTGCAGCTATATAGAGCCGCAGCGTGGTCCTGTCACGTAAATCTGGTACCACTGGTATTTCCGTTACTAAAAATATATATTTAATTATTTAAGCAATGCCCATCATCACATAATGTACGTTATAACTACTATTTCTGGATACACTTGAAATATCAATTACAGTTTACAGTTCTAACGGATATATTATATTATGTACTTAGAATGATATACTGTGGTTCACGCTATTTTACGTTGTTATTCTATGTATACTTTAAAATCTTTTTTTTATATCATAGAGTGACAAACGAGCACACAGTTCACCTGATGGTAAGTGGTTGCTGTGGCTCATAGACATCTACATTTATCCTCAATAAAGAATCAAAATGCAGATGCGTTGTCCCCCGTGAGGACTTCTTAGTCCTGACGGGTGACAACGCATCTGCATTTGGATGATGGAATGCCTCTTTTCCAGTAATAAGGGTCTCCGGTTCTCTACACTCACCATACGAAACACAGCAGTTTCGAACTGCTATTTTACGCTGGTATTCTGTGAGAACGTGGTCTGTCCCAAATCGAGCCGAGCCATTCGTGCCACAACTATACTACTAATATAGCTGCAGCATGGCTCTACCACGTAGAAATCTGTCTGCAATCTAATCTTTAAATGTTTGTCTTACCTATATTACATTGTACTAAGTTCTTTGTTAATTGTTATTACAAATATACTTTACAAAGCTAGTTTCAAATATCCGTGTTTATAGTCTAATCACGTAGTGGATCGTTTTGGCGCGAAACGCATGTAAATATACATGGAATAAAATATTGCTTAATTTTTACGGTTGAGCGCTTTGTGATATAACGAACCGATTACATAAGATTTATCTATGTAATCGTGGATAGTAGGTATGTGCGTATAGCATCCAAATGATGAGATCGATGGAAACAGCGTCAAACACACGTAACGATTACAAAACATCTATAATATAGTAATCATGTATTAGTAACAGCTTTATATCGCCTACGATTCCGTCTGGGTGGAAAACATTCTGCCTAATTTTGACATCAAACGGCAGTGCACTCACTGATGAGATCCGGTTTGAAGTTTCATCTTAGCCCTTAGGGGTGACAACGCATCTGCCTTTTTATTTTGTTTGTAGTTGCTTGGTGTCCACGGCCCGCAGGAGGTACTTATTTTATTACCCTCCTACTTATCCGGCAGGAGAACTGTTTGTAGATTTATCGCTCCAATGCTGTAAAATATGACCCGACTTACAAACGAATGTGTTGAGCGCAAATATGACCGCATATAAATATATATTTGCATAATTATAAGCGGCAAAACAAACAGAAAATTATAATGATGCTCCTTTTCCTCCACCTTGGTTAAAAAATTTTTTTTAAAACTAAACAAAAGGTTTTTAAATTGAATACGGAGGCGAAAAAAATCATCTATTTTATTTACCTAACAGATGTTTATACCTACATCTATTTTATTTACCTAATGGATGTAATAATTTATCATTATTACGACTTTACATTCTAATCCTATTCAAACAGCATTATTACACCTTGTAATAACCACAGAACGCGACTTAAAGCAGGCGAGCAGCTTTCAAAGCAGCATCGCTCATTTGCCACGGCATCAATAATTGTTAGAAATCTACACTGGTGTCACGATCCGGATAATTTACTTACACTAAGCACTACGGATTGGAATATTTTCATCGAAAATTAATACTTTCGATCTTTTGACCTTTTAAAATACATGTTAATTCCCAGTGGAATGCGTTTAGAAATGAAAAAGACTAAATTCGTTCCAGTCTTGTCATTTCCATATAGTGTTGCCCGATTTTTGCGGGACGTTCCGATTTTCAGGGGTCTGGTGATGGTGACACATCCCGATCTTTCACTAACCTCCTTAGTCTGTACTTTGATCAATAATTTTGACAGCAATAATGAATACAACTGTAGGTTACAACTTATGTTGCGGTTAAGATAAGTAAATTAATTGAAATACAAACGTCTTGCTACCCACAAGACGTTTGTATTTCAATTAATTTACACACTTGCAAGAGACATTCGCAAGAGAATCAAAACCTACAGGGTACTTCCCGTGAACTCAGAATCTTAAAATTTGGTACGAAGCAATGTATTATAGCACAGATAAAGGAAAAATTGAGAAAAGCATAAATTTTTAGTTACATCATATAATTTTTTTTTTAATAATTTTAAATTTATATACCTACGGATTTGTTCGGAACCCTCGGTGCGCGAGTCCGACTCGCACTTGGCCGGTTTTTTTAATATATATTTCATTCAGTTATTAAAAGTAAATCACAAAATTCACACAACTTTTCTTTCAACTTGGCACTAGTTACATATAATACGTAAAGCAAAGATGTTTTATAGGTCAAAACACCTTTGACGTAAAGGGAGTTTAGTGGAGCGTGCATCTCCAGTTTTATAAAAAAAAAAACTGGTGGTGTGACAAACGAACTTATAGGCTACCGGATGGTAAGTGGCTACTGAAACCCATGGACACCTGCAACCAACTTCAAATAAAGAAGGCTACCGATGCGTTGCTACCTTTGAGGACTAAGGAAACCAGGAATGCCTCTATACCATTCATACCGAAACACGGCAGTGCACTGCTTAAGTTATCTTATTATTATTTAAAGCAAGCAGTTGTTTGGGAAACCCACCGCCACGCCACACGCAGCGACGAACACTCTCCACTGCGTGTCATGGTCTCATGGTGGTCATGTTAGTTTGAAGCATCAAATTATTACAAATGATACCCACGCAGATTCCATTGTAAGCCAGCATTAGGTATGTAGGCAGTCGAGTTGCCGTGTTTACGATTATTTCTAATGTGCCTACTCAGTGTAAATGTAAAGTGATAGCCGGCACTTACCTTGGAATTGTAATGCACTAGCGGTGCTGTAATTCTAAAGTACCTAAATAAATGCGTACATCGACGGGCATTAAATAGGCATTATGACGGAAAAAGGAATTAACTTGCTTATATATTGAAATTGGTTTTCTAATTAAACTTGTGTAATAATAATAAGTGTCAAATTGAAGTTTTATAAACACGTAGTAGACTAATATATATGCGTAGTAATATTGACTGCTGTGGTCGTAAACCCGGGACAGGTTTGAATCCAGGTCGGGCTAAAATGATTTACTGGGTTTTACTGTCAAGAAATTCACAGAAGTAGCCAGGGGTCAGGAAGTTGGCGATGTTTTATTCCCGTGTCTCGGAAAACACGTAAAACTTTGGTCCTGTGCCTGATCCGGTCGTGTCGGACTGCCGTCCTATCGGACTATGAGAGTGAGGGAATAGAATGTGTTTGTGTTGTGTCTGTGCTTACGCACACACTCGTGCACTATAATCCTGTCCTGCGCAATGACTAGTTTCCGTTAAGACTGGCCGCCGTTATCAAAATTCAGTCCTGGTGGACATTATTAGACTAACGTATGCGATAACACGTGATTTAATGATGTCGCATTTATTGTAGTGTAGCCGGTGGAAGGAAAAGGGGAGATCTCCCGCCGGACAAGGTCTTCTGCCCGGAGAGCGACCAACGCTCCGAGTGGTAGTTCGGAGCTATTCTATATATATATATATATATATATATATATATATATATATATATATATATATATATACTGCTTTATCTTCGGAACTTTGATAGCGCGATTTAGGCTTCGATGTGTTTCGCTTGTGGCGCGACGACAGCGCCGCCACAGTAGTGAAACTGGCTTGATAGTTTTGTGACCCGTGTACATCACTGTTGTCGCTTGGTAGCGAAGTCGGTAGGAGTATTACGTATCTTGCAGAAGGCTAGCGATAGCGAAATCAGAACAATAATTAGTATCAGTGATAACCAAGCTAACTAGCGACAACGCTGCCTTGTGGTCGCTAGTAAGCTAGGGCCTGGTTATCCATAATACGAATCTGCGATTTATCAGCAATTATTGTTCTAATTTCGTTATCGCTAGCCTCCTGCAAGATACGTAATACACATACCGAAATTCAATTAAAGCTAAAGACTTGTGTGTCGAGTAAACGTTTTTTTTTTATGGAACAAGGGTGACAAACGGGCACACCGTCCACCTGATGGTAAGTAGATATTGTGACCCATACACATCTATATTTATCCTCGGTTATTAATCAAACTGCAAATGCGTTGTCGCCCCTTAGGACTAAGACAAAATGTCACATTTCCAGTAAAAGGATTTCCGGTTCTCTGTACTCACCATACTAAACACAGCAGCATTAAGCTGCTATATTACGCTGTATTCTTTGAGAGCGTGGTCCCACCCTGGTCGAGCCGAACTATTCGTGCTACAACCATAATATAGCTGCAGCGTGGCTCTACCACGTATAAATGTTCAGCAATGGACTTTGATAGATTGTAATGAATTAAAGAACAGAAGGAGACGCAAAAAATCACATGCAAAACATTATTTAATCAAAATGACCCGTTAACTAGATACGACAATCAAAGCAATCAACATCTATTTTAGTTCACTGCGAAAGGTGAAAGGCCGCATTGTGGCCGCAGCGTACTTTATCCATTGTCATCCACTCCATTACAGCATATAAAAGTCCACTGCCGACCACAGGCCTCACCCATAGATTATAGGGGGATACAGATTAATCTTGTCACAGTTGCCACGTTTGACAGGGAGTTCTGAGTTGTTATCAGGAAGATGGTCCTGCCCATCTCCTGTTTTCGTTTCCCTATGTCGCCTCTTACCATAACCACGGGACAATATGGAATAATGGATATTCTTACACCGCCACTACACGGTTAATCTATACATATAAAACGTCTATACATATAAATAAAATTGAAGTCCCTTTCTGTAGTATCTATACTACGAGTAATATAATAAAGCGGAAGAGTTTTTTTGTTTGTTTAAACGCGCTAATCTCTGGAACTACCAGTCCAATTTGAAAAATTATTTTTGTATATTATAGCCAGATTCATATGAAATAGTATAGGCTATCTAGCATTAAGCTATATCACTCAGCTAGCTTAAAATATGGATATATGTTAAGCAAGTCAGAAGAAAAGGCACTCCCGAAATGATTTATCCGCGTACGCTGGTGTTATCGTCAGGGATACGTAAATACAATGTTCTAAAAAAATATAGATCTTTACTCCGTCTAAAAAAAAGTCCGTGATGCCATATGTATATTTCTTATACATAAGCCATAATTAGGTATTTGGGAACAAAAAAATATTGAAAATTAATTAAATGATTTATGAACGTTATTATTAGGCATGGCCTATTTATCCTTACGAACGAAAGTTACTTCATCATCAAGACAATTTTATGAAGATAAACTTTGTTCTTTATACCATGTTATTTGGACGCATAGTTTATGAGATAATGTTAAATTTAAATAATTCAATACTTAGCGAGGCGCGCGAACGACACATAACCCTTAGCCGCCCGGTGAGAACTGCTCGACCGGGAGGGGGAGGGAAAGTGGATAAACTACATCATACATAATATGCCGACAGATAAAAGTACTCCATTAATTATGCCAATTTTTCCATCCATTGCTATCAAATAAAATATTTAATTGCAATTATAAAATGCTAGAACTAGGTAATGTCGCGCACCTCCAACACGTGATAACGCGGGTGAAACCGCGGGGCACAGCTAGTAGGAAATAACTGGCTTGTATTCAGCTCAGTCTGTACGGACGAATCTTCGAAACGGCTTACCAGTAGATAGAGAGCAATGCCACGAAGGATCTGGGCTACATTTTATACTAAAAACTTGGTATTTTTTTGGAAAACGTAAAATTGACAAAATAAGAGTGTTTATTATCTTTAATCTAAATAAAGCCACTTCATTAGATACCATCCGGGATAAGCCGGGGCGGGTGGCTAGTATAATATAGTAATAAACGTAGTTTATACGGCGTGTATATCTAAACACGCGTAGCACGACAAATTAAACGATGTAGTTATGAGTTCGTTTACCTACGCCTGTGGAATGGCATTTATTGAGCAAACGATCAGAGTCGGATTAAAAGCAAAAACAGGCAACTGGCAATGGACTACGTTGCTTTATCACGCAGCTTTAGAAAAATAAAAATTAAGCGATGGAATAAAACTGTGTGTGTAAGAAAATGTTATGTTTACTTATTAATGCTTTATTTGCACACTTAGTACAATAATTTATTTAGTAGTTTTATACGTGGTAGAGCCATGCTGCAGCTACATTAGTAGTATAGTTGTAGCACGAATGGGTCGGTTCGACCGGGGAAGGACCACGCTCTCACAGATTGCGTAAAATACCAAATTAACACTGCTGTGTTTCGTATGGTGAGTGTGTGAACCGGAGACCCTTTTTACTGGAAAAGAGGCATTCCATTTTAGTCCTCACGGGTGACAACGCATCTGCATTTTGATTCGCAAACGAGGATAAATGTAGATGTCTATGGGCCACAGCAATCACTTACCATCAGGTGGAGTGTGTGCTAGTTTGTCACGCTATCCTATAAAAAAAAATATAAAATTTTGTACAACTGACTTCAGACCTTCAGACCTTGATCAAATTTATATGGGGCCAAATGTGAAGCACCACCTTTCAAATTAAAAACGAATCATCGAAATCGGTTCACCCACTAAAGAGTTATAAGGTAACCCACATAAAAAAACATACAGTCGAATCGAGTACCGTCTCCTTTTAGAAGTCGGTAGGAAAGGCGGACCTAATGCAACAGAGCACTTTCATATATTTTCATATATTTCTATGCAACTTACAACATGGAATAACATACAAATGTATTATTATCCTTCATAGTTCACTGCTTCACAATATGTTGATGCGTCACATTGTGCAGCCCTTGGGAGATTTTGACGGCAACTTGAGCCAGCAGGCAGCTGACAGTTGGCGATGGTATCTAAAGGCGCCTATGCAAACAGCTTATCTCGAGAATCCATCACCATCAGAGCACTTGTTTCACCGTTTCCACTAATAGTTCACATGCGTAGACAGTTAATACATAAAATCGTACCACACTTTTACATATCAAAATCCACTTCAAACTATTATTTAAACTATAAAACAGGAGCAGCAAACCGCCGCCGATCAAGTTCCCGCCAAAACTCTCGCGCGCTCATTGTGCCAATTGCCTACAGATTAAAAACAGTGTAATAACAATAAGAACTATTATTGTGTTCGCATTGGTATTTAATATGCGAAATTTAAAGCGTAACAAACATGTATTCTGTACCAGTATGTGTACAGTATTTGTACCTGTATGGCACTCTCTACCAGTCTACCTATAGGCTAAGCGGAGAAGATATTGTGGGTGCAAAGTGCAAACAGCTACGTTAAAAATATCTATGTCTACATAATATATGAGTAATATAATATGTGAATAAATGTACCGCGTTTAATTTTAACTTATTTTTTCCAACGTTTCGAGTCTTTTACGGCACCAATGGTCACAGGGAGTTAACCCTCAAAAACAGAATTAGTTTTATTCAGTGATACTATTCGCGTAAATATGAGAAATAATTAAATAACACATTTTTAATAAGTTAAAGTAAAGCCTTCAGTTAATAAATTAAGAAAAAGCCCTCAAGACATATTTATTTAGTAGTAATAAAAAATAATACTATTGCATTTAAATAGGGTATTACCTACAAATGTGTTAAACAAAAGTTAGGGTCTATTATTTTAGTTACTTATAACTGCATACAAAATATTTATTCCGTATTCAATTTATGTACCTAGTAGCCTATACACGATTTATCCGGTCCAGTTAACAGTAACAACTTAGTGCTGCTGTGTTTCGTATGGTGAGTGTACAGAACCGGAGACCATTTTTACTGGAAAAGAGACATTCCATCTTAGTGATCAGGGGTGACAACGAACCTGCATTTTGATTCTTAATCGAGGATAAATGTAGATGTCTATGGGCCACTGCATCCACTTACCATCAGGTGGTTTGCGTGCTTGTTTGTCCCCCTTATTCTAAAAAAATGCAGTTTCTGATGTGGTACAGGGCACTTGTACTTATGTTTTTTTTTGTTTTTTTGGGATTAGGGTGACAAACGAGCACACAGTCCACCTGATGGTAAGTGGTTGCTGCGGCCCATAGACATCTACATCTATCATCTATTACAAATCAAAATGCAGATGCGTTGTCACCCGTGAGGACTAAGATGGAATGCCTCATTTCCAGTAAAAAGGGCCTCCGGCCACCTGCACTCACCAAGCGAAACGCAGAGGTAAACCTCTACTTCACGCTGGTATTCTGTGAGGTCGTGGTACCACCCCGGTTCGAGCCGGCCCATCCGTGCAACAGCAAACGCTGCTGCGTGGTTCTACCACTGTTGTTGTTGTTGTTGTTTACGAGTATATCGATCGCAAGAACAAATACATATGTTTTTGAGATTAGAATTCCTATCACTGATGCTGAATATTCAATGGGATTGAAAACTGGGCAAAATCAAATCGAATGAGGGTATTTATGAAACTCTCTACCTACTTAAAACATTAAGAGGTTTACGATGCGAGTACTCAAATTAAGTTCGCGAAAGCCCATAATACTAAAATTGTTAACTGCAATTTTGAGTGCTGATTTACCAAGTGCTGGTTTTTGTTGGTTTTTAGTCAGCAGTTAGCACGCAGTAGAAGTGAAATCTTCAGAATGGGAGACTGAGATGACACAGTATACTGTATTCTATCTCATTCCCTCGTAGGCTAAATTCTATAGATGTATATTATGTTTGTCTCTTTTCTACCGACTTCAAAAAGGAGACGGTACTCAATTCGACTTAATGTTCTTTTTTATGTGTGTTACCTCATAACTTTTTTCTGGGTGAACCGATTTCGATGATTCTTTTTTTTATTTGAAAGCTAGTGCTTCCCATTTGGCCCCATATAAATTTGATCAAAGTCTGACTAAGTAATTGTTTTTGAGTTATTTTTCTTAATAATTTTTAAGTTGAAGTCGGTTGTACAAAATTTTTAATTTTAAATTATATCATGTAAAATATAGCAAAAATGCTAAAATCTTCTAAAGCACGAAAAAGCGACTCTACTTTTTCATTTCATCGAGTTTCCCAACAATTCTAAAGAAATGTTCACTTCAAAAATAAAAATTATTTTTGAGGACACGAGAAGTGAGCCATTGGAGAAACGCGGGGCATTGTTCCCTATTCAATAACACCCTCTGAAAAGGAAGGAATTGTCCAGCGGTGGGATATTACACTGGCATTACATTAGACGGGCGTCCTGTTTCCCCATTTTATTGCGCAGTGATCAGCGAGTATTCAACATTAGCATTCACCATTACCGTTACCCTATTCTCGCCCCTTGGACTTCGCGGTAAAATACTCAACAGTTAATTTTGGAGATTCACGTCTCAACGGAACGTTATGCTGACCACTAAGCTACATCTTTGTCCAAATAAAAAGATCTCCTTATTTTTTTTATACAGTAGTCAAATTATTTTATTTATTTATCATTTTAATTTAAGTAAAACATCGATAACATCGAACCCAATTTGTACCCAGTGATGACATATTCACGAAAAATTTACGCAACATCGAGTAAATACGACTAACACTCGTGTATCGACCGCAAATAAGATCATTATCGTGTTAGCCCTGTACAGTATTGATACGATGTGATAAAATAGGCGATAATAGATTTTATCGCGATACAGTAAGGTGCACGGTTGTTTGAGCTTGACCGTTCCAAAGTGCATTAGTTCCCTAACATTCCGTTACCAACCTGTTCGATGATAACACTATCTCATATCAAGCTGACAAACAGGTGAATGACTCAAGTGTTTGTATGTGGAGGCCATTAGAGCCGGGCGAGTGTAAACACTATTATCAAAATTAAAATTACTTTATAATGGTGTACATTTCGATAAGTTATAGCCTGTATTTTTTTTTTTTCATTTTTGTTTGTTACCCTTACATTAGTTTCAGTACATTTTCTGCCGACTTCCAAAAAGGAGACGGTACTCAATTCGAGTGTATGTTTTTTTTTTTTTTTTATGTGTGTTACCTCATAACTTTGTACTGGGCGAACCGATTTCGATGATTCTTTTTTTATATGAAAGCTGATAGTTCTCGTGTGGTCCCATATGAATTTTATCAAGGTCAGACCAATGGTTATTGAGTTATTCTCAAATAACCTATATTGAAGTCGGCTGTACAAAATTTTTAATTTTAAATTATGTCCAATTTAGAACTGCACGCGCGTTTTTTTAATAGGAGAGGCGGTGAACGAGCATACGGCTCACCTGATGGTAAGTGACTACCGCCGCCCATGAACAACTGCAACGAAGGTGCGTTTGCAAAAATCAAAATAATATACCTATACCTATATATATTTTTTACTATATTTGGTAGATATAGCAAAAAAGCTAAAATCTACTAAAGCATAATATAAACAAAACAGCACGCAGATTAAGATTACGAGTGTGTGATACTTAATACGATAAATGTGACAAAATCTACTAAAAATACATACACATGTTATGTTTATAAAGTTAAAAATTAAATAACAGCCTGTGGACGTCCGACTATTGGGGGTTTGGGGAACTCCACATTCAGATGTCCTCGATACATTTTTGCAGGTTTTCTTCACGATGCTTTTCTCCGCCACCGTAAATATGGTTAATCGTAACGTAAAATTGCAGCTAAAAATTGTCATCTCCTAAACTGCCACGTTTGTAATATAATATATCCACTTGATTTCTGATGCCCAAGTACAAATGTTATAATATCTTTTATTTTCCCATTGTTATCTCACAGTAAATATTCTTTCGTCGGTGTTTCTTTAATTTCGGAAAAAGGAATAACTTACAAATAACTCCTTTGATTATTTCAGAGCCACTATCGTAGTTTAATATTTATAATAAGGATTGGGCTATATCACACTGTGACCTGAAACCTAAGACAACCGCAAAGAACCCGCTAGTTTCATAAAAGTCTCGTTTTACAAATCACAAGACAGGAACAATAACAACACAACCAGATACCCTAAAGCCAATAACTTGTTTAAAGACATTAGCTGACATACAAGAAAACTTACAATTTTTTGTCGTTGTTTTCGTCGTCATTCTCTGTCGAAAATAGTGTGTTACAGCCAACGCTTGATTGTGGTTAAGGTATGAGGTTACGCTACCGGTATAAAATATCGATATCGCTATTTTTTAAAGGTAGATGAAAGCGGTAATAATTCACCGATACGTCACCGATATAAAATAACGGTAACGCTAGTTTTAGGGGTATCGGTATACCTTTACCGAAATTATATTGGTTACCAAAAATATATGTCTGTGTATCCAACAGTATTTGTTGTTTTAATAATGATACTTAAGAAATCTAAGAAACTAATTGAAACTAAGGTAATCTTGAACCACAAGAAGTAGAAAACCTATTAGTTCATAATTAGATAGCGAAAAAAATAACGCTACAGTTACTTTTCGGTACCGAAAAAATTGTGTATCGTTTTTTAAAGATATCGCAATAAAAGATATGACGTCATACCTTTAACCGTTATAATTATAACCCATAATTTTTCGGTCAAGCAAGCCCTGGTTACAGCATCATGACTTCTAGAATTGAATATTGTAAATTAGATCGAAATTTGAAGTATATTTAATAGATATATTAGATCTATTGAAAGATTTAAAATGAATTTTTATGTTGTTTAAATAAGGTTCTAATTGTAAGTGTCCTCATAAGTTTGTATAGAATGCAACAAAAAAAAACAAGAAATACTTATAGCTCTTAGTAAATACATTCGATGAAAATTATTGCTCCGGCTTAAATCAAATCCAAAAGCCGCGGTCACGGAATATACTTATATGTTTTATATTCCAATAAAGGAGTATCCGAGGCTAAAAACTACACCTACGAGACAAAAATCACAACAAAGTGTGGGAACTGTTTCACTTCTACACCATCGTCGCTTCCAACTATGGAAAGATTTCGCCATAAAAGCGACAATGAAATATATTTATTGCCAACAGTTAGATGTTGTCTAAAGTAGGCTAATATTACTATAATAAAAATGTGCTGAAATAGGTAAATGTTGCCACAGTAAAATATAGTTCAACACTCACCTCGCGCCCACGATAACTTGGTCCCGTGCCACGTCGAATAACAGTTGCGAAAAAGATCTGGCATCCTTATCTTCAAAGATATCGCTGTCCGTCGCCAGCAGGTCTGCGAAATCGTAAACATTTTATCAATGAACGTAAATACAAATATTTTTCGATATGGATCAGTTGAATTAAATATTGAAATGAGATTCTCCGTATAAGCCGAGTAATGCACTTCATATTTCGTGAGCGCACTTACGGAATATTTTTATTGCAGGTCGTTGATTGTTGTGCGATAAGAATCAAAATCGAAAGCTTATTTTTAAGTTAAATATTAGAAAATAATTTCTATATAAAGTAAACAATAATGCTGAGTTATTAGTATAAAACAGGCATCAAAATTGTGAATTTAGTAGAATTTGAAAATCGGAAGAATAAATATTTTAAGCTAAAGAAATTCAATTAAGGATTTTCGTTTGATAAATTTTCGTATACAAGCCATATACGAAACTGAGGTGCTTCTTCTGCCAGACAATGCTGCTTGGAAATAATAAATTTTACTCCGAGTATCAAATTTATTAAAATAGTATTATTTCTAAGCTGGGTTGACTGGCAGAGAATGCCATAAAGTATTAAATCCGTTTACAATGGATGATAACAATAGAGTACACAGAAAAAAAAACTTAAAACAAATCTACACAAATGTTTTATATCGCGAGGGATGACCACTTTGTTAAATTCGAATAAGCAATTTTATAGCTTTCTATCAGCGTTAACGATTGTAGAAAGTTAGTCTTTTGGCTAACCGTAAGCTATCAACGCATAACGTTAAAATGACACTATCGGAAAGCCTTCGCGCAAATTGTACTTTATTTATCCACGTACAAATTTCATAGTGCTTACTATATGTGAATCAGCCTTGATAATTGGACGAAACTGGAATTATCATGAAAGTCTACTATTAAATATTGTCAAATACGGCCGTGAAGCACCAGCATCATTTGACTGCCTTAATAGTGCACGTCTCACAAAAAGGATTCCAGTCGCATAGCCTCTATTTCTATCACAATCCTCCAGTCATTACATTTTTAAAGTGTGGACACTGCCATAACTATAATTATACTTGGCGTATCATACGTACATTCGACGTGAAGGGACGGTGAGAAAATATCCACTACCCCATATCGTCAGGTGGGTGTCGTAAGAGGCGGCAGGGGAAAACAAGCCAGAGTAGATGGACAACAAAGTCGTTGCAACCCGCCAAGCGTGCAACTATAGCAAACATCTAATAACCCCTATGAGGCAGTCTATGGGGGAGGCCTATGTTCGGCAGTGAACTATTGATAAGCATTAATGATGATGATTATGATAACATAATATGTAGTACACGTAGGTACTTAGAATACTACTTTTCTACTACTTAAAAGTAATTGTCAATTTGCTGCCAAATCGTAAACAAACGACAAATTAATAAAATACATAGGTACACAATAATATTGGCAAAGAGTTCTATTTTCAAAATTTGAACTTCATTTTTTATTACATCATTTACAAGTGGCCAGTTCTAAAAACTTTCAGTGTCACCCTCGTAGAAATCGCTGCGTTAGAAATCTTATGATTTAAATAAATTTAACCCGTTGAGTAAATCAGCTTAACTTCTATGTCAAGCAAATTTACTCACAACGCCAAAGGTGCAATACAATTAAGCCAGTTTTTCTATGTTTTTCAAAACACAAGTGAATGTAAGAAAAACTCAAATGCAAACACATTACAGCGGCCGGAGAACGAGTGTATGTATTTAACGAACGAGCGTCTTTATGATAGTTAATCATCATTACCCAAACGCTGATGCGGCCTCAATAGGAAATCGTATGAAGTGGCCAGCGTCTGTGACACCAATCTAAACACTTTAACGTGGCCTACATTAAAAGAGAAGCGGGTACATTGATTCGCATTTTAATTTCCTTTAAACACATGGTGTAAAACGTTGTCGCAAGTTGAATATTAAACATTTAGAAGATATTGATATGTAGTATGTCTGTCGGACAGGCTGATATACTATTTGCAAATTACGTTCATAATAATAATAAATACTGGTAGACTAAGTGTAGGGCGGCCCCCCACTAGATAAAGTGACAACCTGGTAGGACATGCAGGACGTCGATGGGTGCAGGTAGCTCAGGACCGTGCTTTGTGGCGTTCCTTGGGTAAGGGCTACGTTAATCAGTGAGCTTGTGAAGGTTGTAATTATGACGATGACGATGATGATGATGATTATGATGATGATGATGATGATGATGAATAAATACATTTAAAGACATGGTACGTTGTATAGTCACGTACAAAAGGATCGGCTCTACCACGCTAGCCGCTTAGTGTTGTTTCTTCAGTAGATAGATTATATAGATATGGTAAGATTATATTTTTGAGAAAAGCCCCTAAAAACTGTCTAAAGTGAAAATAAGGTAACAAAGAGCAATATGTTTTTAATTAGTGTGATGGTGGCCAAATACCAAGTATTGCTTGCGTAACGCCATCGCACTCTTACCCTGCAACATTAAAACTATATCACGCAAAGCAAGGAAACGCGGTGATAGTAGCAAGTGTACCATATATTGCGTACACCATCATGCGTGTATCAAGCGTGAACCAGTCAATCAGCCACCAAAATGATAACCTTCGCGAACCTTCTACGATTAACTGTCGAAGCTCTCGGGGTTCAAAGATCCCTTTTTACTAGTGGCATCTGCATTATGATTTTATCGATTAAATTAAATACGTAGCTGTCTATGGCTCAGATTATCTGCTTACCATCATGCGAACTGTGTGTTCGTTTGTCACCCCAACTTCTATATAAAAATCAGTAGGATATAAGCGTTATACGATATATGGAAATATTGGCAAGATAGAATTCGTCGTTGACGTCGCAAAGGGACGAACCTCAATTTTTCAATTAATTACGGGGGAGCAAAAAAACATTAATTTATTATTCCCCGATTATTAGCTTTTTTTCATCAGAAAATTAAATATATTAGAATTAATGGAAAACAACAAATAAGATTAATTTTCTGATGAAAAAGCTAGTAATCGGGGAATAATAAATATTTTCTTGCTCTCCTGTATTTTTTAAAAAAATGTGGTTCACTCCTTTGCGGCGTCAATGACGAACTATTCAGATTTCTCATACTTATAAATTTGTATCAGATAAAACTGAGGTGAATAATGTCCATTAGTAGGGGACAATAAGGTCCCATAGTGCCACACCTCTGAACATAATCCACGTACATTACTAATCATACCGTGAGATCTAATCGCTTTAAATGAGCTTCAGTTTTATAGAGCGCTAAAGGAAAGTTTCTCCCGAACACGTCTCTTACAAACGAAGTTTTGCTTCATTTTTATTTATTCATACGCCAATCAAAAGTTTATAGCTGAACATAGGCTTACCCAATAGATTACATTCCCCCTTTGAGGTAATCTATTATTTGCCATAGTGGCTAGCCTGCCATGCTTGCTTGGTTAACCACCGCAGTCTTTTATTACTTTGAGTTGTTATCGAGGACAATAAAACATAGAAAATAGAAGAACAATAAAACTCTATCGCCTTTTACGACACCCGCGCGATGATATTATGAAGTAGAGGATTCTCTTGCGGCGCCACTACACTAGGCTTGGGCAAAAAATATCGATACATCGAAATATCGATATTTTTAATAAAAGTATCGATGTATATCACCGATATTTTAAATCGCAATATATCGATATTTATTTTAGAGTATTGAATTCGTACCAGTTTCGATATATTTTAAAATGTTGTCTGTTGTAAAATGACAAAACATGTAACAAAAAGGAGGTACAAAAGTAGGTTGTCGTTTTTTTCGATATATGACATATGGATATTTATAACGCGATATACATCGATACTGTTTAAAAATATCGATTCGATATATATCGATATATTTTCCCTTGCCCATCCCTACACTACACGGACTGATTGACGATACACATCGATGTATTAAAAACACTCGATGTAAAGTATCGATACATCGAATTAAACCGATGTTGTATTGATTCATCAACATCAAGAAAACATCGATGTTTTTTATTCGATGCATCGAAGAGGCAAACCTGCTAGGACACCATTGCTTTCGCATAAGCGGCACGTTCCGAGTAGTCATCGAACCGAAAAGACAAGTACGAAGGAATTTCATCCTGAGAGGATTTACTCGCTCTCACATCACGGCAAACAAATAACGAGTGCATGTATTGTTTTCATTAAGTTAATAAGTTGCTAGTCTCAGTTCAAAATTCAAAATTATTACTTAATAATTTTCCTCCTATCCTACTTAGGAAACCATTTTGAAACTTGCTCTGTTGTGTTAAGTGTTTCAAAAAACTCATCGATATATGGAAAACATCGATGTTTTTTTCGATGCTACTGTGCGATGCATTAGATCGAAAAAAACATCGATGTTTTTTTCAACGTCCATAACTTTTACACGGCTGGTTGACTGTCAAACACGCAGCAATTACAACAAATCGTGTCCATTACTGTAACGGAACGATAAGTTAAAAAGAGATGCAGTAATATAAAATAACTAAAACACATATTTCATTGGCTTTACATTATACAGCGGGTACACATTTTACGACATAATATTACGTCTTATGTCATTTCTATTGCAAATTGAAAATGTAATTATACTGCCACATCAACATTTTGCATTGCTAGTCGCTACTTATGGAAAATCACCATACCACCTATCAAATAAATATTTCCACCGCAAATTTATATTGAAGAACCATTATTATAATACATATACATGTCTAAGTACGACATCTATTTATATAACTTGTTACAGCGAGTGATCGCGTTTTAACGCTAATTTCTGCGAATCAACGCATAATATATGCCAATGATCATAGAGTGCTTTCCTTAAGAAGCCGTTTTACGTTTATAAAACATCAAAAGCCAGATATCAAAAATTTTTCTAAAAAGTTTTCCTGTCAAGAATTATTATTCTATAGCAAAATAACCAAGGCACTAATAAAATTACATCAAAATGCCGAAAAATATTTAGGTAATAATTTAAAGCCGTCAAGTTATATCTATTGTAGTTCCAAATACTTTTCTCGTAATTTAAATAATATAATTTAAAATTTTGTACTGCCGATTTCAATATAAATTATCAAAAACTATTGGTCTGACGTTGATCAAATTCATATGGGACCACACGAGAAGTATCAGCTTTCATATAAAAATAGAATCATCGAAATCGGTTCACCCAGTACAAAGTTATAACACACATAAAAAACACAGTCGTATTGAGTACTCCTTTCCTTTCCTTTTTGGAAGTCAGCAGAAAAGTAGCTGTTCCTCGCGACTTCGCCCGCGTGTAATTTAAGGTTTTAATTATGTTGCGCGGAACCCCAATTCTTTTTGTAAGTTCTTTTTGTAATATAAATAATCTAAGTTACTCCTTATAACATCTGCTATCTGCCAGTGAAAGTCCCGTCGAAATCGGTCCAGCCGTTTCGAACATTAGCCGGAACAAACAGACAGACAGACTGACAGACAAAAATTTTAAAAATTGCGTTTTTGTTATAAGTATATACGTTCAAATGCATTTAGTAAAAAGCTGTTGTTTTGACATTATAAACAGACACTTCAATTTTATTTAGTTGTATAGATGTATAGATATATGAATTAGAGGGATAATCGTGGTAACTCAGGGCCTAAGCGCTGGCTGTAAATTTCACAGTACGCGAGCCGTACCAAGTCCCGGTCTTTTCTGCCGACTTCCAAAAAGGGGACGGTACTCAATTCGACTGTTTTTTTTTTATGTGTGTTACCTCATAACTTGTTGACAGTGGTAGAGCCACGCGGCAGCTTTTGCTGTCGCACGGATGGGCCGGCTCGAACCGGGGTGGTACCACGACCTCACGGAATACCAGCGTGAAGTAGAGGTTTACCTCTGCGTTTCGCTCGGTGAGTACAGGTGGCCGGAGGCCCTTTTTACTGGAAAAGAGGCATTCCACCTTAGTCCTCACGGGTGACAACGTATCTGCATTTTGATTCGCAAACGAGGATAGATGTAGATGTCTATGGGCCACAGCTACCACTTACCATTAGGTGGACTGTGTGCTCGTTTGTCACCCTATCCTATAAAAAAAATATTTTCATTAGGTGGACCGATTTCGATGATTCTTTTTTTATTTGAAAGCTGGTACTTCTCGTGTGGTCCCATATAGATTTGATCAAGGTGTTATGGAGTTATTCTTAATAACTTATATTGAAGTCGGCTGTACAAAATTTTTAATTTTAAATTATAGTTTTGCAATTGTTAATTGCAATTTTAAGTGCCGATTTAATATGTGCTCGACAGTGAATAAAACATCGTGAGGAGACCCACATGTTTATAAATTAAATAATATTTCGAAGACGTGAAGTCCGCAAAAACGCATTGAAGGCACTTCCTTGTCTTAAAACCCTCTCAAAAATGAGGGGAAGCCTTTGCTCAGCAGTGAGACGTACATAGGCTGTATCTATACTTTTATAGAAATAAGATGTTTATTTGACTTCAAGAAACTATGACGTCATTTACCCCATAGGAATTTTATTGAGATTAGATTTAAATTACCAAGATTTAATTAGATATTTACAAGAACTGAACACATAAAAGACATCTCGATCACGATCTCTTCCTGTGTTTTCTGTGGTTATCCCCATATAATTTCTATATAGAAAGTTTCCTTTAGACACCACATAAAAATCTTTTCTATTGACACAAGTGTCAACTTGTCTATTATAGAACAAATCAATGTTATGACCTATCAGTTATTTTTGGCGAACAGCCTCGAACCACAATTGACACGACGAAAATGGTATGACGAAAGTAGTTCAATAACAATTATTGTCAATTTGAAGCAGTGTATAATAGTGTTTAAATGAACGCGTAACGGTACAACCGTGCGGTGCAAAGGTCAGCGGTATTTTAAAGAATAAAGGTGACAAACCAGCACACAGTCCACCTGATGGTACGTGGATGCTGGGGCCCTTATACATCTACATTTATTCTCGATTAAGAATCAAAATGCTGTATATATGTATATCTTCAGCATGGGCCTACCTCCGGTCTGGCCGACCCATTCGTGCTACAACTAGTATAGTTGCAGCGTGGCCTACTGAATCTGGATAGAGGGTTAAAACGTTTCAAGCAGTGTTAACCTGACTATACTCTACGGCTAATCACAATTAAAGGCCTGTCTTTTCGTTGCTCTATACGTATTGGTAAACTTTACATACCGTCCATTTTTAGGGTTCCGTACCTCAAAAGGAAAAAACGGAACCCTTATAGGATCACTTTGTTGTCCGTCTGTCTGTCTGTCTGTCTGTCTGTCTGTCTGTCTGTCTGTCAAGACCCTTTTTCTCAGGAACGCGTAGAGTTATCAAGCTGAAATTTATATCAAATACTCAAGTCTACTGTCCCTTGGGGCTGTGAAAAAATCAAACTTCTAAGCCAACGCAATCAAAAGATAAAGCCGTTTATGCCGCAAATTTTCGATATTCACAAGGGAATCAAAAGTCAAAACCTACAGGGTACTTCCCGTGAACTGAGAATCTTAAAATTTGGCACGAAGCAACGTATTATAGCACAGATAAAGGAAAAATTGCGAAAAGCATAAATTTTTACTTACATCATATAATAAAAATATTTTTAATAATTTTAAAGTCCTACGGATTTGTTCGGAACCCTCGGTGCGCGAGTCCGACTCGCACTTGGCCGGTTTTTTTCATATCTTAAGCATAACATATTTATATAATATATGAACATTTGTATAATATATGTATAGAATACCTATTATATATATTCTGGTTTATTCGAACTTCGTTAACGTTTTTTCCGCCATATTTTTTGTGCATAAAAGTTTAAATAAATAAATAACACATGCAGGTTTCTTCACAATGTTCACCTTCAACACTGAGGTACTGATTATTTAGGGCTGATAATTAGGGCTTAAATTGCGATAATAAGTCTGGTTTAATTTGCCCCTAAATTACCCCTACGGCTCAATTTAAAAAGAAACTATTTTATCAGTTTGTCAAGACATTTCTATCTTATACTCAATTTTTAAAACTAACAAGTAATAATAACTTGGTAGTTGAGGCTATAGATTTGTAAAATAATAACAGATAGTTTGCGATTACTACGACTCGATTTTATTAGTACCTATTTTATCAGCTTGTAAAGACTTTTTATCGTATATTATTCAATTTTTAATACTAACAAATAACTAATAAGTACTTGAGGCTATAGATTTACCAATTAATAACACATAATACAATTATTTTCTTCAAATTATTTCAAATTCAAGATATGAGATTAATAGAAAAAAGTGATTAGTATAAACTCATTAACTTTTTTCTTCGTTTTTATCGGCAAATTGACAAAACAGAAAATAAGAGTAAGGCACGGTTACTCACGTTGGAAACAATACACGACGTATACATAATATTCCATTTCCCAAAACAAAGCGAAATGTTTTGTAATTCGAGTCTTTCATAAATCAGGTAATGGAATGGCATGAACCTTTATAATTATGAACAGTAAAGTGAGAAAAATATGGGTTTACCTTGGCGATTTATTATCCTAAAGTCGTCTTCGGGTAATTCACCCTTACTGAGAGTGCTGAGAAGAATCAGAGCGGCAACTTTGTAGAACCTCAACATTGTGGCGGTTTTTAATACTGCAGTATCTGCAAAGAAGAAAAAATACTTTAGCAGGTGTGCTCTTTAAAGACATTTTCTACGTGATAGAGCCACGGTAAAGCTGTTTCATGGCTCAACACAAATGAGTCGGCTCGAACACAAAATATATCCCCATAATATCATACCGTAGGTGTCGTAAGAGGCAACAAAAGCAAATGAAACAGGATAAATACCCCAATAATAATATAAAAAATATAGATATATATAAAGTCTCTTCAAATGTTATGAAACATATTCACTGTATTAAAGTTGGAAAAATTTACTTATTTTTTTTAATATATAAAATAAGGGTGACAAGCAAGCACACAGTCCACCTGATGGGTATGTGGTTGCTGCGGCCCATAGACATCTATATCTATCATCGTTTGCAAATTAAAATCCAGATGCGTTGTCAGCCGTGAGGACTAAGATAGAATGCTTCTGTTCCAGTAAAAAGGCTCTCCGCTTCTCTACGCTCACCATACGAAACACAGCAGCATTAAGCTGCTATTTTACGCTGGTATTCTGTGAGAGCGTGGACCTTCCCCTGCCGATACGACACATTCGTGCTACTTACCATACGAAACACAGCAGCATTAAGCTGCTATTATACGCTGGTATTCTGTGAGAGCGTGGACCTTCCCCGGTCGATACTACTAATTTAGCTGCAGCGTGGCTCTATCACGTAAGTGTCTAAGAAATAAAACTGAGAAAACCTAATTGAAACCTATCCAGTAGTTTTTTCGTGATGTGCGCATAACTGCAAACCGTATCATTTTCTTTATATAGAAAAGAAAAGGGTCAAATCCATTGTTGGTTAAGGTGTGTGTTCTGCTAATTTTGCATTCTTCATCTTAATCAATTTATTTTTATTCATTCATTGCAGCCATAAGTCAGAATATCTCTATATACATAAACATATCACATTATATTTTGTTTCGTTTAGTATGGACAATCTAGAGAGTCAGTATAGTTACGGCTCTGTGGCGCAATGACTTAGCAATGAGTTGCAGCGCTAAGGACCACGAGTTCGAATCCCGCACGGAACAAGTATTTATATGGCTTACAAATAATTGTCCCGGGTATTGATGTTTGTCCTTGTGAAATTTATGTAATACATACAGTTTACATACATAATATGTATGTAAACTGCCCCTACGATACCAGAAAAAATCCTAGTGGGGAAGTATAATTTAAAAAAAAAATTGTAACAAACTGTGTGAGGCATTCCACTTTAGGCTGGTTTCACAGCTGTACGGGAGTTCCGTACGGGTAGCCCGTACGGACTCCCGGAGCGGAGACAGATATGAGGCGCTATAATATAATTTCACAGCGACGCGGATTGTTCCGTACGGGACTCGCTCCACGTAGAACCCGTACAACACCACCCGCGTCCCGCACCCGTATCCCCTTACATGCAGACGCGAGCACACCGCTGCTCATCCATCGTTTCACAGCAATGCGGAGCGCCCGTGCTCCGTGAGTACAATCGAGATGAATCGATTAATTGACACGGGATTTGTCATAGGCATATATATTTCTCATAGGTATATATGTATAGACATAGATAGCAGCACGAAACATGTCTTGATGTTTTATTCTGTTCTCCAACCTGGATAGTAGTTCATCAAAACTACTAATCGACATACGAAAATAATTAAAAAATATGCGTGGATTGTTCCTAAGTTTATAGTTTAAGGGTTTTTTTATAGGATAAGGGTGACAAACGAGCACACAGTCCACCTGATGGTAAGTGGTTGCTGCGGCCCATAGACATCTACATCTATCCTCGTTTGCGAATCACAATGCAGATGCGTTGTCAGTTGTCACCCGTGAGGACTAAGATGGAATGCATCATTTCCAGTAAAAAGGGCCTCCGGCCACCTGCACTCACCAAGCGAAACGCAGAGGTAAACCTCTACTTCACGCTGGTATTCTGTGAGGTCGTGGCACCACCCCGGTTGAGGTAAACCTCTACTTCACGCTGGTATTCTGTGAGGTCGTGGCACCACCCCGGTTCGAGCCGGCCCATCCGTGCGACAGCAAAAGATGCCGCGTGGCTCTACCACTGTACAATGCACTTTTGAAACATCTTGCTTCGATGATGGGCTGTACCCATAGTCTCTTTCTCTGTCGTCGTCGTCGTCTCTCACAAATTAAATAAATACCAATAATTTTTAATACGTTCGCATTCACTTTCATTTGCGACTGTCTTCCGCTAGCACCCGTATCACTAAACACTCGTTTCAGAGCACTGCGGGCGCTACCCGTAGGGGTCTCCCGCATTACGGGCTACCCGTACGGGACTCCCGTACAGCTGTGAAACCAGCCTTAGTCCTCAGATGTGACAACGCCTCTGTCGCCTTCTTTATTTGAAATTGGCTAAAGATGTCCAGTCCATGCTATATTATTAACTATCAGATGGACTGTGAGTTTGTCACTTCTATGTTATAAAAAAAAATGTCTTCGTTCAAATACACATAGTTGCATGTTCGTATGCGAGTAAATATATATCTGTTTTGCAATTTAATTAATGTTTATCCTACATCCTTGACACGCCTTAATAGTTTATCCATCCTGACCTTTGCAGCTTTAACACAGACCAAAGATAAACTACGATCACACACGCGCTGAATTTAAAAACCGCAAATATTATCAACATAACAACATAATGATTTAACGACACGAATTATTACGTGTACGATGTTTTATGTGCTGATTTGTACTTACGCACAAATTACCAGTTGCAATTTTTTTCTTCAATCCCAACAACTGCCAGTTTCAACTTGAGCGATGATAACAGTTTTTTTTTACTAAGCGAGAAATGTATTCCAGGCATCAGACCAGTATTATTTTTCCCATTCATTAACTGTTCATACCTTGATATTCATTCATCATCATCATTACAGTATATCACAAGTCCTAACCAGAAATTTTTACTGGTAACGAGGCATTCCATCTTGTGTTGTCCCGGAGGACCATATAAATGTAGAATATGGATGAATGAAGATGGAATGCCTTGTTACCAGTAAAAAATTCCGATTTTCTATACTCAGCATACGAAACACGGCAACGTTATGCTGCTATTTTAAGAAGTTATTCTGTGATAGCGTATCCTTCTCAGGCCTTTCCCGACCCAAATGAACGTAACTAAACTGCATCTTGAATTTGATCTTTATACATATACATTTTAATGTAGTCTGATCTTAATCAATTCTTTCTCCAGTAACGTGGTGTTTTACAAATTATTAATTAAATTGCACACATCTAGAACTAGAACTTCTTGTAATATTTTTTATTATGTGCTAGAACCCATACTTTTAGGCCAAGCAAATAATGTTCCGTGCGGGATTCGGATCTGCTGACCGGAGCGCCACAGTCAAACACTTAGCCACTGAGTTTTTAAGCCAACAAACACTACATGAAGCGAGCAACTATAGATCCTGATTTTAGCATAAATTATCAAACAACTTAATATAAAAGAGACTTGTATATCTCATATTATCTGTATAACTGTTACTATAGGTATCATTTCTGTGTTAACGACATACGTCAATAATTTCCGAACATTACCATGCAGGAATAGGACTGTCCATAAACAAGTTGTATTGATCATAACAAAAATATCATAATGACAAAGTCTGCCTAGCTAACTTCACTTTACTATTTTCGGCTACATCACCATTTATCAGCTTATCAGTATCAGGTGGGGTCTGTCCGTAGAGAGTAGGAAGTGTGATCTGTGGGTGGGGTAGTAGTGGTTTATAATACATTTATAATCATTATGGTTGAATCCAATAATAATGTAATAAAATCTAAATCCGAGCACAAGCAAGACTGCAAGATACTGTAAGTTCGTTTAAAAAGAAAATAAAATATAAATTAATACAATTTATTGCCAGTATAGGTTTGTCCATTTTATTAACATGAGGCTTACATCTATGTTAGTAATAAAATAATATAATATATAGATTAATGATTATTTATTGAATTAGCATTGATCGGAGAAAAATAAATAATTATAAGCAAACGGTTTTATTTATTTATTTATACTCTTTATTGCACATAAAATACACGCAACACAGCAAACTTAAATTTATAAATTAATGTACAATTAGGTGGCCTTATCGCTAAACAGCGATCTCTTCCAGGCAAACCTTATTGAAGGAGATAATTTTCATTTAAAAATATATAGAAGTGTGCATAAATAGCAGATAAACAAGTATATATTAATAGTACAAGGTATATATAGTATATAAGACAATGCAATAATCATATACATAATATTATAAATACATATACACATAAACACACAAATACATATATACATACTCACATACATATACACATATACCTACATATACATACATAGAATACATACATATTTATAAATATTTCTGTAATACATTATAACTATATATCATATACATAAACCTTATCAAGAAAAGTAGTTACGACAATAAAATATATTAAGTAGAACACATATTTAAATAATAATCTTTAACCATATTTTTGAGACTCAATGCTTTGGGCTTTCTTAATTGTTAAAGGAAGCGAGTTCCATAATTTGATTGCTTTGACACAAAAGGAGGAATGAAAAAATTTTGAGTTGTGAGCAGGCATACGCAATATAAGTTTATCAGCTATTCTGGAATGATCTTTATCTGCGCCCATGAACTCAAATTTTTCTTTAAGATAACTCGGTGTTTTAGGATCAAATAGTACACAGTACAGTAGAGATAGAATATGTGTATTCCGGCGAAGTCTGATAGGGAGCCACTTGAGCTTAATACGGTACTCGGAAACGTGAACATATTTGCGAAGGCCAAATATGAACCTAATAGCGAAATTCTGAAGACGCTCAAGTTTATTTAATTGATCCTCAGTAAGATTGGAGTAGCATGCATCAGCATAATCAAGGATAGGGAGTAACAAGAACTGTGCCAGTAAAATTCTAGTAGGAATGGGAAGCGAGTTACGCAAACGTCTTAAATAAGATGCTGCCGCAAACATCTTTCTGCTGGACTCCTTAATATGCAGGGACCAAGAAAGATTCTGATCAATATATAATCCTAGGTCTTTTACAGATTTACTAAAAGGTATCACAACACCATCAACAACAATAGGTGGAAGGTTATCCCAACAAATTCTCGAGATTAGAGTGCTATTTCCAACAATAATTGCTTGGGTCTTTTTGGGATTTAAATTAAGCCCAAACGACCTGCTCCAATCAAGTATTGCAGCAAGATTCGTATTGGTGTCATTGATGGCATTGGTAAGATTCTGGAGTGATGTATGGGAGTAAATTTGGAGATCATCTGCATACAAATGGTAGAGAGAAGAAATTCGTGAAGTAATAGAATTAATAAATACAGAAAAAAGGAGAGGAGACAACACGCCACCCTGTGGTACACCAGCAGTTAGTTCACACCACGTAGATGTGGCACCCTCTACCATAACACGCTGCCGGCGGCCACGCAAATAGCTTTGAAACCATTCAATTGCCGCTGGAGATATGTTAATAGAATGTAGCAGACTCAGCAATACATCAAAATCGACAGTGTTAAAAGCGTTACTGAAATCCAGCAACGTAAGAATAGTGAGCTGCTTTTGGTCCATACCCCAGCGAATATCATCTGTAGGTTGCCCGGCTGATATTGAGACTTTTTTACTTCCTTGAGTTGTTGTATAGTTTTATTGTTATATTGTATTAAAAAAAATGTTACATTAAACACGATAACATTAATAAAAAAAAATTGTTTATTACTAGATGATATGAGCGTCTAGCTGAATTACTGCGCGTTACTTTGAGTAACGATCCACGGCCCAGTAATACCTATGAGTATAATGTTTTCGAGTGTATGTATGCCTATTTCTTGGACACGCTCTGTAGCCTAAACAGCTTAATAGGTTTTAATATACGAGGTGTAGTTAGGTTCGTCTTAATTGTGGAAATGACATAGGCTGAATAATATTTGTTTATTGCATCTGCAAATACAAAAAAGGAGGGGAAGGTTTATTTCAGTAAACTTTTGCCGCAGTTGGATTTTTTAAATGACATTGTTTGCGTACGAAATGTAAAGAATATCCTGGTATCAATTTTAATACATATTGCCGATTAAAGTAATTTGGCTTAGAAATCGTTACTTTGATTTATAAGTGATTATTTCAATAATAAAATCGATCAAAAATTCTGTGACCTAAGAGACCCAAAAAGATAACTAACACTTTGTCAAATAAATATAAAATAATTTTATTGACTGAAAACAGGTTTGTAGTTTATATTTATTTATACACTGCTAATGTATTTACATATAGTATGTGCCAAATCGATTGAGAAAAACGGACAATGACCTTTCGGTCGTTTAACCAGGGGTTACAAACCTTCAATATATAGGCACATTTTATATGTAGTACTTTCTTTATTTATAATGATTTTTTTATAATGATTGATATAATATATATTTATTAACTATTATTAAAAAGTTATGTGAAAGATCGCTGTAGAAGAAAAATCATCTATTGTTATAAAGTACTTTATTCATTTAACAACAAAAAACATTAATTTATAACACATATAAAGATTCGAGTGATAACGACACCGAATAAGTACGTACTTATGCAAAAGATAAAACTTTATTTTTAATATTATATAAGAACTTTATTTTTATTCGGTGCAATCATCACTCGTATCTTCACTTGATGAACTATCTGTAACATTAATTATAAAGCGATCTGCAGTTTGGTCAATTCTATCATCCATGCCACGCATTTTTTGTTCAACCTTAAGGACATGCTGAACACAGTTTTTCCATTTATCTGGCGTGATTTGAGTTAAACCATCTTTAAGTAAATTTTTAACATCTTTTAACTTGAAAGTTGTATTTTTTCGTGCAACGTACCCTTTCACATCTGCCCACACAAGTTCAATGGGGTTAAGCTCACAGTGATAAGGAGGTAACCTTACCACTGTGATGCTTTTTTCTTTTGCCATCTCGTCGGTGACGTAACTTCGATAGTTATCTTTAACTGCCTTTATTTTTTCCATTAAGTGGGTCTTTGTGTCCGAGGGCACGTATGCGATCTGTTTAGATTCTAGCCATTCTTGCATATTTTGTTTCCGCCAAGACATTGTTGGGGTTTTTTCTAAACGTCTGGAGTGGTAACTAGCGTTATCCATAACTATGACATCGCCGCTTTGCAGTTTTTCTATTACTTTTCTAAACCAGTCCTCGAAATGGAGAGCGTCCATACTCTCATGGTAGTCACCAGTAGATGATGATTCAAATACCCAATCACATCCCTCCAAAAAGCCATTTTCATTGCCAACGTGTACAACTATTAATCGCTTTCCTTTACCCGAAGGGGCTTTCGCGCCAGTAGAGTAGCCTTCTAACCGTGATTGACGAGAAGATTCAATTGTGGTGTCTTCCCATACCTTTCCCATAGTATGACCTGCGTTAATCCATGTTTCGTCAAGGTAAAAAATGTTACGTCCCTCGTTTCTTAATATTTGTATTTCTCTCAAATATCTGGTACGCCACAGAACTATCTCTGGGCGATCTATTAGACCACTTTTTCTGTTTCTCTTTATATATTTGAATTTTAAATGGCGCAACACACGTCGCAGGGAAGTTTTGCTCAAGTTTGGCAACTGGTCATCTTGATTTATACTGAGCAAAATTTTGTCTAAAGTCGGTAATTCTCCTGCAAGAAAGAACTGATGCACTTTCGCTCTTATAGCCGATTTATCAAAATCGTCCAACTTGTCAATTACAGACTTTTTTCTTTTATTAATTATTCCCTTTTCTGGTATTTTATGGGAATCTCTATACACGCTTAATACGCGATATATAGTGCTCTTGCTGACTCCTGAGATCTCCGAAACCTTTTCTACCATATTAACGTTTGAAGGATACACGTCTTCGGGCCAGGTGTTTTTGACATATTTGTATACATTAATGATAATCTCTTGTTCCCCGACCGACAAAGTGGTAGGTTTTCTCTTTTTTACTGGTGACGTTAAAGGTGCTCCAGAAGATGGGCCTGTAAATAAATGACAAAAATATACTACCATAGTACTACATCACATAAATACATATTGTTTTAGAAAATAAATACCACATGGTCACATAAAAAGAGCGCTTTAAGAAATAGAAAGGCTACGTCGTCGCATTTGTACCTATTTGTACGTACCTGCTACGTTTATTATGGGTCGGCGACGTCTCTTTCCACTTGATGTTGAAGGACCGGGTCCTTCACCAAATTCTCCTGAACTCATGTCGATTTAGTAACGACCGTCACAGTAAAACTAATATAACAGATTCAAAAAACAAAAACTTAACGATATAACAAATTTAACAGTAAAAACTCAACTAAAACAATGCAATGAATGCTATGAATTACCCGAGACGTACACACGCAAGCGCTATCCGAACACGAATGAAAACAAAATGGCGGACCGGCCCAAAAAAGGTGACGCATCTCTGGCTGCCATTGTCACGTTTCTTTTAGAACGAACTGACGTAACGCGCGTTTTGTTTATTTTAAAGGGATGAATTTGCAAAAGCTCAATATGGTGATTATATTGCTTCAAATATTTTTTTAATATGAAACTGTTATTAAATGAATTGCTGCGTTACTTACCATAAATTGAAATATAAAATATAACACATTTTTCGCGATGTACCGTAAGATTTTACTATGTTTATAGGAACCACAGACAATATTATTTAAGAAACAAAAAAACAAAACCTATGTGCTGACCTAGAAGTGGGAATAATATCAATATTTAAATATTGTTATCACATCTAAATTGAGATTTTGTAAGTTACGCCTTTTGACACTCGGCTCATATCTGAGGTCATTGTCCGTTTTTCTCAATCGATATGGCACATACTATAGTATTGACATATTTTACAGATAATATCAATTTAAAAAATCTTTCTAGCTTTTGAGGTTTCTAAAATCCTTTTACAGTTATTTTTATAACCGAGCATTTATTGTACTCGTATGATTGTGAGAATTTCCGGTAAATATTTGCAAACTTATTACGTTTCATTGGGTGAAATTTGTTTATCTTTCAAATATACCGTGAGAATTTACTTATTAATTTTCAAATCAATATTTTAGATGAACGTATGTGCCTGCGCATGATGGTTACGCGTAATGCCGTTAAACAGGTTTATAATCGATGTAAGCCTTGATATCTCAATCTTTATCTACTGTGATATAAAAAGTAGTCTGGAGTATGGTGGAAGCATTTTTTTTTTATTTTAGAGGCCACGACGTTTATTTTTCGGCCAGCTTTCTAAGTAACTCAGGGGCTATGCTAAGTGCATTGTACGCAGGGAACCAGAGTTCAAACCGCTCCGGCACCAATAAATTTATACGTGGTAGAACCATGTTACAGCTAAAAATACCAGTGTAAAATAGCAGCATAACGCTGCTGTGTTTCGTATGGTGTAGAGAACCGGCGACCGTTTTTTACTGGAAACGAGGCATTCCATCTTAGTCGTCACGCGTGACAACGCATGCGCATTTTGATTCGTAATCGAGGATAGATGTAGATGTCTATGGGCCACAGCAAGCACTTACCATCAGGTAGACTGTTTGCTCGTTTGTTACGAACTAACAAGAAACCCAGTGGGACTTCAAAAAAAAACAGCTTACAATCATATATTATGTTACACAATTAACAACACAAAATAAATTAGAAATAGCTTGTATTTCTAGCTTGTCCGCCGGTACGAGGCCGCCACTCGAGAACCTTTTTTCCCCATCGGTTGTCGGTTCTTCGAGCTATATGGCCGGCCTATATATAGGCTATGTCGGTCACTCTGGTTCTACTGCGGATATCCTCATTTCTAAGTTTATCGCGCAGAGATACTCCGAGCATAGCCCTCTCCATAGCTCGCTGAGCGACCTTGAGCTTCCTCATCCGGCCAGCCTCGTACTGGCGGACGAAGTGTAGGGTGTCCCCCCACTAGATGGAGTGACGACCTGGTAAGATATGCAGGAAGTCGATGGACGCAGGTGGCTCAAGACAGTGCTTTGTGGCATTCCTTGGGGGAGGCCTATGTTCAGCAGTGGACTTCTGAAGGGGTGTAATGATGAAATGCTGATAATCTAGCTTGTAATAATTACCACCCTCTTACCTATTTCTGCTGCTAACAGCAACGTGTGCACTGCTACTCCGGCTCCGAAGCGCAGTGGCTTAGCGATGAGTTGGCGCTGGGGGCCGTGGATTCGAATCCCGCACGGAACAAGTATTTGTATGGCCTACAAATAATTGTTCTGGGTCTGGATGTTTGTCCTTGTGCAATTTATGTTTGTACACTGCCTTCACGATATTGGAGAAAATCCTAGTGTGCGGGTAACGTTTTAAAAAAAAACAACAAACTATATAAACTATAACTACAGGCTGTGAGGCATCCCATCATAGTCCTCAGACGTGACAAGGCATCTTCTATAGGTAGGAAGGAAGACTACAGATGCCTTGTCACTTCTGAGAACTAAGATGGAGTATCTCACAGCTTGTAAATATACTGCATATCTACACGCTGCAGAGTGCAGACCGAAACACAAGAGTTCAAGCATTACTACTTGGTGACAGAAATAGGTAGGTAATAGGATATACACTTTCGATAAAAAAAATCACCAATATCACCTAAGTAAACCTTATTGTTTTACACACTTACATTTTTTTCTCTTTATTTATTTAGGGATTTTTATTTGTTAATATGTCAATCCCATTATAACTAACTTAAAATCTACTACTACTTATTAATCTGCACATACTCAATGCAGTATCCGAGGTCGGTGCATGTAGAATGCCTTGCGCAATACACATATTGTATACCTTTATCTTATAGGTCCTTATAAATAATTCCCTTGCACACTTACATTAAAATACAGTCGAATTCCCTGCTTCTTTTAAACGTCGGTCAAAATAGAATTAAAAAATATAATCGATGTAGATCGATCCTCGATTATGAATCTTGAATATTGAATAAAATTATGTCTGTTTTGGTTTCCAACCCAGGGCTCCTAGGCAGAAAAGAAGTAAATGTAAGAAGAACCTAGTAAACATAAGAAAAAGTATTTTTGGCAACACGTATTAAATCAAACTTTCTTAACATAACTATAGTTATATGTGGTAGAGCCATGTTGCAGCTATATTATGTTTCTAGTACGATTAAGTCGGCTCGATTGGAGAAGGACCATCGCTCTTACATAATACCAGCGTAAAATAGCAGCAGGTATGTTTTACATGGTGAATGTAGAGATCCGGAGATCCCTTTCTACTAAAAACGAGGGATTCCATCTTAGCCCTCAAGGTCGACAACGCATCTGCATTCTGATTCTCAATCTAAGATATATGTAGACGTTCACAGCTTTCTTTTATTGTCAGGTATAGGCCGACAACGCATGTGCAATTCCCCTAGTGATGCAGTTGTTCATGGGCGGCAGTAATCACTTACCATCAGGTGAAGCGCATGCTCGTTTGCCCCCTCTCCTATAATAAAGGTCGGCTGTATGTTCGTTTGTAACCCTTATTCTATAAAAAAAAACTTGTGCTGTGTTCGATAAAAAAATTGACGTTAAATCTTTTCTATTGTTTGCAGTCACCTTTAATTTCTTTTACAATATAACGTTAGTCTTTTCTTTTATTCGTTTAAAATCACTTCTCATTGATCTTTCTCTATCACGATTCACGAACCTCCCAATACCCAAATATATTACGTTTTAAAATGGAATTAGATGATAAGGAAAAAGATCACAATTTATAACTTCTAAAATTAATATAGTTAATACTTTTGTAAGTGTACCAACGTAGATATTTATCAAAGTGTGCATACGTCCTAATAAAGACGAGCACATAAATTATTCCAAATGGGCTTCTGCGTTTTGCTTTCAGTTAAAGCGCGGGTGCGTCAGGTGAAGTTGGCTGTTATATTAATGATAAGACGTTCTAATTTCGATCGGTTATAACGACCACTTGAAATATGTTTTCCTATTATATCTATGTTGCAACGACCGTCAAGTGTTTGCTGAGATAAACTTTTAACTATAAGAGCGTTTGTGCACTCACTCGTAGGTATTCGATTCGACCATCATAATAAAAATTAGTCGGAACTTCACGTTGTTATACTATTACAAGTCTGCTTCGTCGGTCTAGTCGTGAACGCCACTACTGATCGTGTGGTCCCTAGTTCGAATCCCGGGTCGGCTCATAATCAGCAATTGGGTTTTCCTATTAAGAAACCCTTAGTAGCAGTTCGGAATCTTAATTTAAATCTATAAATATAAATAAAATATGAGCTCAGTCTCAGCCTCAGTTTCAGGGGGTTATTTGCATGCCCGTAAGACATAAATAACTATTTTTTAAAGTTTTGTCAGTCTGTCTGTCCGGGTTAATCTTCGAAATGGTTGAAACGATTGTAATGAAACTTGACAAACAGATAGAGCCAGCCAACAACCAATACCACGAGGGATTTAGGCTATATTTTATTCGAAAAAATTACGTTTTTTCGGGAGATCGAAAACTGATAAAATAGGTAAATGGTCTTTGATGATTATCTTAAATCTAAATAACGTCACATTAACAGATCCATCTCAAGCGAAGTTTATATAATTTAAAATAAAACGCGATAAAAGCCTTAAAAAGTTTTATTTAATGTGTAGTATGCACAAAACTTTTCGTCTTCGAGTTTTCGAGTTACTTCGAGTTTGTTTACGTGGTAGAGCCATGCTGCAGCTATATTGGTAGTATAGTTGTAGCACGAATTGGTCGGCTCGACCGGGGAATGACCACGCTCTCACAGAATACCAGCGTAAAATGGCAGCTTGGCACTGCTGTGTTTCGTATGGTGAGTGTAACCGGAGACCCTTTTTACTTGAAAAAGGCATTCTATCTTAGTCCTCACGGGTGACGACGCATCTGCATCTTTGTTGTGGATAAATATAGTTGTCTATGGGTAACCACAGTAACAACTTACCCATCAGGTGGACTGTGTGCTCGTTTATCACCTTATCCTATAAAAAACACTTATTTCAAACTATTTCAAAATATTTTTCATTCGACGTAAAAAAAACACAAAATTTCGTATGTCAAATTTCGGTTTTTCAAATCTGCTAGTTTCGAAATGAGATTTCACTAACTGGAGAAGAAACATCAAAAGAAATTCCGAAAATTTCTCTTTTTTTTTAAATAATGTTTACACTAATACAAAACCAATGTGCATACGAATGATGAGTGCACAAACGCCCTTAAAACATAACTAACTTTGCATTACGTTACGAAACTAAGAGGTTAGGTCGAGAGGAAATTCGCGCATGTCTGACATTATACATGTATTCGTCCGTACTTAGAAGAGAGTTATTTGACGTAATAGCGGATACTCTACGTCGGGAAAGTTTGGTTACGAAGTCAGAGTAACGAGGTCGTGGAAATCGTTAGCGAGTGTAACGAAAACGTTTCAGGTACAGTGGCGTTCATGGGACAAGCACGAACAAGTTTTTAGTAGTTATAACATCGGTTTTATACGTGGTAGAGCCATGCTGCAGCTATATTGGTACTATAAGTTGTAGCACGAATGGGTCGGCTCGACCGGGAAAGGACCACGCTCTCACAGAATACCAGCGTAAAATAGCAGCTTAACACTGCTGTGTTTCGTGTGGTAAGTGTAGAGAACCCGAGACCTTTTTTACTGGAAAGAGGCATTCCATCTTAGTCCTCACGGCTGACAACGCATCTGAATTTTGATTCTATGGGCTACAGCAACCACTTACCTTGACTGTGTGCTCGTTTATCACCCTATCCTATAATAATTAAAAATTAAAAATTTTGTACAGCCGACTTCAATATAAGATAATTTTAATACAACAGCCTGGACACAAGCTACTTTACCTATAAAAATTGGTGATATTGGTGTGAGAAATCTTTCTAGCGTTGCATTGCCTGCTTTCCTTGCTTCCGTGCATAGTGTCAGTGACTTACGTAACATAATTTTAAATAATAAAGTAGACCTATGCTTTGCTACCGAGGCAGGGCAGGCATGGAAACCGCTCTGTCCCGGTGAAAATGTTCCACTGGAAGTTAACCAACAATAATTTAAAATTAAAAATTTTGTACAGCCGACTTCAATACAAGCGACTTCAATATAGGTTATTTAAGAATAACTCAATAACCATTGGTCTGACCTTAATCAAATTCATATGGGACCACACGAGAACTATCAGCTCTCATATAAAAAAAGAATCATCGAAATCGGTTCGCCCAGTAGAAAGTTATGAGGTAACACACATAAAAAAAACATACACTCGAATTTAGTACCGTCTCCTTTTTGAAAGTCGGCAGAAAAAAATCGGCTGTAACGTACGGTTCCAATTCCCTTAGACGTTAGAGGTTACAACACGTCCGCTTTGTTTCAACCTTTCTTCAACCATCCTGCCCGCTTAAAACAGATGATCACGAATATTTTACTAGGTGTTAGGACCTCTTTTTCTGCCCAGAAGTTCGTCTAGGTCCACCTTCACCTTACCACCTTAGGACCACCTTCCTAACTATTTCTGCTGCCAAATAGCAGTGCTTGCACCACTATGTTCCGGCCTGAAGAGAGAGCCAGTGTAATTATAGGCTGTGGGACATTCCACCTTAATCCTTAGGTGATAACGCATCTGCATCCTTCTTTGTTTGATGTTGGGTGCAGGTGTCCATGGACTGCCGTTGCGACTTACCATGAGATAAATGGCTACTGGTAAATGGAACACGTGAATTCGTAGGTCACTTTGGTTTTATATAAAATAATAAAAATCCAGATTTAAAACTAATCATCCAGGATGGCACCAGAGGCAGCTGAACTAAGTGGCGCAAATATTCTCTGTGAGATGACTACATATTTGTGCACATTTGCTTGGAGAGTAAAGACTTTCGGTCCGTGGGATCCACGTGCGGTGAATTTCCTAAAGGAACTGTATCCGGGGCTAGTCATCGCTGTTGATGATAAGAGGGCTGGTTATTTTCTATATTCACAATTTTTTTTTTATAGGATAAGGGTGAAAAACGAGCACACAGTCCACCTGATGGTAAGTGGTTGCTGCGGCCCATAGACATCTACATCTATCCTCCGTTACAGATCAAAATGCAGATGCGTTTTCACCCGTGAGGACTAGGATGGAATGCCTCATTTCCAGTAAAAAGGGCCTCCGGCCACCTGCACTCACCAAGCGAAACGCAGAGGTAAACCTCTACTTCACGCTGGTTTTCTGTGAGGTCGTGGTACCACCCCGGTTCGAGCCGGCCCATCCGTGCGACAGCAAAAGCTGCCGCCTGGCTTTACCACTGTTGAAACTATACACTATACCGCAGGGACTGTATAGTAATTTAAGTTTTTAATTTTCGTTTTTTACAATGGTAATAAATATTGTATATTAGAATGTTATAAAAATAAATTATACTAATCAACAAAGCTGCGATTAGTTAATAATTTATAAAGCTCCAGGGTGGCCCGCGTATTCAAATTTTCTTACGATTTTTGCAATTTGTAGGTCAGTGTCAGATTGCATGTTTAATAAAATATGATTCGCGACCGTGACGAGTATGTGTTTACAAAATTATAACCATTATAATCATCAATACAACCCCTTAAGTTCGTATAATCCTATTGTATGGCTATTTCCAGAAAAACTCATTATTACTTACTTTTATTAGAAAGCTAATATTAATTTTATGAATCAATCTGTACCATTTAATAGTTCCCACATTCAGAACTAGCCTCAGCCTTATTGTCTCAAGTTTAACATTTGACCTACAGAACGAAAGCTATCCTTTCCACGCGTGGGCAGCATGAGAGCGCACGACCCGTTGTTCTTGTTCCTATACAGTTATAGGAATAACAATGTTTGACCTCAAACAAGATACACAGGTAAATGTTGATTCAGATTAGAGTTTGTCAATCACACAACTGTGTTGCTTATATTAGTCATTTTATGTTTACAATTTATATAATAATAACGTTACAGAAAATATTATTTTAATGGAGATAATATTATTATAGATATATGTAGCTAATGCTGTAGAGTGTGATCTCGTATCTCGTAGTCCAGTGGGACGGCAATAAGACACGACCGGAGAGAGATCAGGCGCAGGACTAATGGCATTACGTGGTTGCCCAGGCACTGGAGTGAAACACCACCGACTCCCTGACTCTAAGCTGGGACTCAAACCCGTGATCTCATAATCAGACGTCAGGCTTACGACCACTAGATCAACAACGCAGTAAATAAATGAAATAAAATAAAATAATAATAATAATATGATCGAAACGTCTGGTATCTGTATTAGGTAAAGGCCAGTCTTACCAATCATCAGGGTCTTTAACTCAAGATAACTACAAAATAAACAATACCCACTATGAGCAAGTATGATAAGCATAAGATTTACATCAGCTTGAAACAGTCCATAAGACGATGAGTATTCGTAGGTTCGAAACCCAATCGGAACCAATATTTGAGCTGAGCAAAAACACAATTTGTACAATTTAGGGTTTATTGTGATGAACACCTGATATTCAAACATCGAAAATTTTCAAAGTTTATTGGCGATAAAAATTAAATTAGTGACAGTAACACTAAACGCCACGCGCTCCCACACTGTTTACTTTAAAGATGTGACAGTTATTCTAATTGACAGTCAGAAATTATGGAATATTTTCAAAAATTTAAAAAGTTATATTAAAGAGTATCGGTGACAAACGAGCACACAGTCCGTCTGATGGAGTAATTGTGTTCTGTGATGTGGCCTGATGGTAAGTGGCCCATAGGCATCTTCATCTATACTCGATTAAGAATCGAAATGCAGATGCCTGGTTACCTAAGGTGGAATGCCTCGTTTCCAGTGAAAAGGGTATCCGGTTGTCTACACTCACCATACGAAACACAACAACATTAAGCTACTATTTTACGCTAATATTCTGTAAGAGCGTGGTCCTTCCCCAGTCGAGCCGACCCATCAGTGCTACATCCATATATAGCCGCGTGGTTCTACCACGAATACTATATTTCAATTCGATTTCTTACTAAATAACTGAACGTGACGCCATATTTAATCCTATTACGGCGATTTTATAACATTAATTATTTACAAATAAAAATAAATGTTTATCTATGAGACGTTGCCGACTAGCCTTAACCAAGTTGTTTAACAAAAAGACTGACAAATACATTAATCATTATAATAGATATAATTTATAATAAACAATATTAACGACATACAGTCTACACTTCTCTAGCGGCACAACAAAATAACAATGTGATAAAGTTCGGAGCATAGTCCAAGATTTATTAGTCAGCGCAAAAAGGGCTCTATTATAATAGACATTTTATTGGTTCAAGCTTAACTTTTTTACTCATTTTTCAAACCTGGGTGCTACTGCTACCACTTGAGACTCTATAATTAAAAAAAATAAATTTAGACCCAAGCATAACATATTCGGTCGAGATAAAAGCATCTATATAATTACTTAAAAGAAAAAAGCCAAGCATATCACTGTAAGACCTTAAGATACTGTAAGCTCGTTCTGCTTAGATCGGACTAAAATTAATAATAAAAAGCTGAGGGATTAACATATTATGCTATGACATTAAGATGTCAAACACCTCGATCACCCCGTGAATATGGGGCTGAAATGTAAAGCACACGAATGCCGGGAATTAAACGAGTGATTTTTTGAAATAAACTTAAAAACAAATACCACGTTTATTTATCATATTGTTGCATTTTCATCCGAATTTGAACTAAAAATTTCAAGTCTCCAGCTTATCGGGAAGTTAATTTAAAATCAGTTATTACTAAATTCCACCCGCAACGAAACAAACAAGAAAATGACTTAATAAAAACGTGGTAATAGAAAAGTTGAAATTAAACACGAGGAAATACGTAAAATTAGCATAATGCAATGTTTGCATATGCATAGCAAATTCGGGTAAATATGAGGAGTGGTTCGAAAAAATCATCGGTATTAATAAATTATAAATAGCGTATGTAAGGCTATCAACAATTTTATGTTATGTATAAACTGAAATATTAATTCATTTATTTTAATTATTCGTTGTTAATTATCTTTAGCGGACTTCAAAAAAGGAGGACGCATTTTCTTTTTTTTTTATAGGAGAGGGGGCAAACGAGCATGCGGCTCACCTGATGGTAAGTGACTACCGCCGCCCATGAACAACTGCAACACCAGGGAGGGAATTGCAGATGCGTTGCCGGCCTTTTAAAAAGGAGTACGCTCTTTTCTTGAGCATACAATTCCACTGTATGTATGTTAAACTAAATCTTCGATAATTGCGAACTGATTCTGATAATTTTATTCTTTTATTTAATATTTAATTAAATAGGTTTTACTTCAGGGGTAATCCCATATAAATTTGGAGAAAACATTACACCTCTAGGGGAGGTAACTAAATAGACTAAATTGAAATTGTGATATTCCTTAGTCCAATTAAAAGATTTAAAAAATCTTTAAAAAAAAATCGTATTAAGCCGACTTTAAGAAACTAAAAAGAATAAAATAATTTCAGAAATTCTGAGTCTCCTTTAAATTTCTGTTAAAAGTTATTTTTTCAAATACACAATTAACTTGCGCTAGATTAAAACACAAAAATAATTTGTAGCAAGCCTTAAAATGATTGAGCCGTTTTAAGTCAAGGTCTAAGCATTCGCTGTAAATTTCACTGTACGTGAGAGAACGGGGTTCAAAGCCCGCCGGCGCCTGAAATTTTAATTGCAATTTAAGTGCTGATGATTCCGGTGCTTAACGGTGAAGGAAATAATCCAGAGAAAACCGTCTAGTCTAAAAAAATATTTGTAAAACATGTGTAGTCCGCCATTACGCGTTGGGGGAGCGCGGTGGACACTTTCTTGTCCTAAAACACTCTAAGCCTCTAAACTATTGGAACGACTCGCGATTGATTTCCGCAGAGATTTTGACATATAAGTAGAGATTGAAATAAAAAATGTTAGCCACAGTAGTTATAAAATCGACAACCATAGAGTTTTTCATCAGTACGTAACAGTTCACGGCTGTAGCAGTCCATGGGCCTGTCTAATCGTAGAAAGAATTTGCCTTAAGCACTACACTAGGAAGTATAACAACAAATAATAATATTACTATAAACTGTGTTAGTGATACATATTATGAAACAGTACATATAATAATAAAGTAAATAAGTCAACGATTTAAAGCAAATAGATATGGAGTGATAAAGAGCATCAAGTCGATTGCCCTGGTTTGATAAGGGCGATATTTACTCACGTTGGTAGTAAAACTTCTTAACGGATAAGCTGATATGGTTTCTATCAAATGCGTAATTACAAAATAAACTTGAGGAAATAGCCCACCTACAAATGATTGTAAATATTTTTTGAAGCATTGATAACCTCTTAGCTAAGTTCAATGACTGCGTCATTTAGTACGAGGTTATAATATCAATATTTGGAAATACCAATGTCGAGCGTAAAAACAAATAACTCGCTCATGAACCTAACATTTCTTGCCTTAGTAAAGTAACTGATGGATTAATATGCCAACCATATTGACCTTATTTTTTTTCAACTCGTAATGATAATCGATCGAGTAGTAAGTAATAAATTAAAAACACTCAAGATTATTTGAATGTGAAAAAAATTTATACCTGTCACTTCTTCATTTTTGTGATTTGGATTGACACATAAGTAATAGTTTCACTAATAATTATTTTCCTTTATTAACTATAAAAACTGACCGATTTCGCCTTACGACCTCATCAGGTTAGTTACATGAGGATATGTGTCAATTAACACAAAAATAAAACGAGAAAAACTTCAAAATTTAAATATATAATTATATTTGTATTTAAAATACATATTTCAATACAAATATAATCACGTTATAAAACATTAATACATATTTACTTTATGAGATTGAATTATTTTTTATTAGTTTTAAAATTACTGGCTGAATAATTTTTCAGTTTTTATTTTTCAAAATTTTTACATTACCGAGGAAACAAAATCGCTTTACTACTCTAAAATTAACAATTAACATTGGCAGTAGTTAACAAGTTGTCATAAAAAAAAATACCGATGCCATTAATAATAGATTTTACATACATTTATATAACACTTTTGTATAAATCTAAAATGAATGTTTTTCATTTCAATTCAAAAGATTTAAAAAAATAAAAGCGAAATATAAACCAAATAACTGAGACATAAGATCTTATACAGTTAATTTCATTCATTTCCGTAAAAAAAAAAAAGTAGTTTGGGGCTAAGCTCCTAAAGGAAAAGCATTTTACATTATAATAAATCTGTCGTATACATTTTGGTATGAGGGTGAATATACGGTATTTGATTTTTTTGTGTCCCTGAAGGAAATGTAGTCTGTTTAATTCAATATTAATAATATCACAATTTGACACTATTTGTGCATTCATAATGATACGGGCCAGAAGATTTTTACATTTTTTTGAATTTTATAAGCACCAGGGGAAAATATAATATCAGGGGAGTGACACTATTGGCAGAGTAGTGACAAATTAATGCAGGGTAGTGAACAATCCATTGATTATTAGGTAAGAAAGGGGAATAAAACATATATAAATTATAATCTAGATATTTTTTAATATATTAGATACATTCAGTTTTAACAGTTTCTTCAACTTCTTTCAACAAATTAATTTTTAATATTAATGGTTTGTTAATGCTTAAGTTTCAATTGCCCGAATCAAATAATGGAATTAATATTTTCTACTTATCAGTCTCATCTGAGATTTAAAGTAATTATTTAATATAAAAATTACAGCAATTTTAATTATAAAATGTTCAAAAACTTAAAGCAACGTTTTAGGCGTATCTAAATAAAACTTCTAAATTAAACAAAAAAAAAATTAACTTCGCTAACAAAACAAAACAATAGTATTATCTAGTGAAACACCTATCATTATCGGGGCTATCTAAACAAATAAACTTAAAAATTATTAATACACAGTATAAATAAAAACTTAATTTTTTTGCAAAGAACAGAATCAATAATTTCGACTAAATTAATATATTTTACTTTAATAAAAACAATCAACAATTTACTTTTCAAATACATCAACTGGCTCTGGAAACTTGTAGAATAATCTGTTACCTTTTATAAGTATATTTGGCACTGGTAGAATGGTCAAGATCTGTTCCCATTTAACATCAGACAAATATTCTAAAAAGAGTACCATCTTCACTGGAGATCTTTAGAAAAGTAACCCTGATCTATCCTTCTTCTTCATCAAAATCTGACATATGTACGCCAGCATAATTATCTATATATATTTTATTATTACTCTGGTATTCCACAAGTATAAATTCACCGTTCTTGACAATCATAGCCATGTCTTCACTTTCTATAGTATTAATCAGATTAGTAGATGTTTGTGGAATCATTTTGTTTCGCACAATTTCCTCAGAATCGGTGTATACTGCAGCAATATGCAATTCGGTTTTATCATTTTGGGTGTATTTAATGTCGTCTAAGTGGAAGTGAGGGCAAAAAATGCTACCAAAGCAGCTGAAGCTTTTGATGTACAACGTGCTGCTCATAAAGGTTCCTCGGTTTCACTGATAATAATTATTTTTTATTGTATACTGGAAATTAATTAATTCGTTGACTTTGTGCATGATATTAATAATTAGCATAGCACAAACGGTGAAATGTGTTCGGCTACATTGTACTTATTCACCACCTCCTGTTATCACGTTTCTTGCAAATAAAATATTTCTTATTTCTTATCGGACTTGATGTACTTTTATTGTACCAGCAAAAGGTTTAATGTTCGGTCGATTATCTTCAATTATCTTCCTTTGTAAATCAATTTCTTTGTCGTGTATCACAAAAATATAAATGCTGGGGCAATTTTTTTCTAATTCCTTAGCAAAGTCTTGTATGTATGTGTATGTTAGTTCCTGAAGCGACAAATTTGTCAAGGGTTCGTATACATGTCTCTCCAATATCATTTGGAACTCCTTCTTCTGTTTTTCGATGCGCTTAAGTTTCTTTCGTTACCAATGTACTTTTTGACATTATTTCATATTTTTGTTTTTTATAACTTTATTTTGTACTTAACAATAATTTTATAACTTTATTTTGACTTTCTGATCGTCTTTTAGCAGCCAGAGCTAAATTGCTTTGTGGAAGTGGAGGTCGGTTTTCATTATCAGACGCAGATGATGTTACTTGATAGTTTCTGGTAGAGTGTAACTTTTTAGTCCTCTCTCTCCATATTCCTCTATTTTTAACGTGGTAGAGCCATGCTGCAGCTATATTAGTAGTATAGTTGTAGCACGAATGGGTCGGCTCGACCGGGGAAAGACCACGCTCTGACAGAATACCAGCGTAAAATAGCAGCTTAACACTGCTGTGTTTCGTATAGTGAATATAGAGAACCGGAGACCCTTTTTACTGGAAAAGAGGCATTCCATCTTAGTCCTCACGGGTGACAACGCATCTGCGTTTTGATTCGCAAACGAGGATAAATGTAGATGTATATGGGCCACAGCAACCACTTACCATCAGGTGGACTGTGTGATCGTTTGTCACCCTATCCTATAAATAAATTCTAACAGCCCTTTGTTCCCTTTCAATCATATCATTAATGCTTTTAGTTTGTCCTTTTTCCTTTTTTCATATTTCTGTTTGTATTTTCCAGTTAATTCAGCACTTCTAACCGTTTCATATTTAATTCTTTGGTAGCGTAATATTTTATCTTGACGTTTTTTTACAAGCCTTTCTTCCCTTGTTTGCTTCTTTTTAACATTTGCCATAATATCCAATCATGCTCGAGTACATAGAACAAATAAATTGAAGCGTTATAACCGTAAATATCAACGAAACAAAATTTTATCACTTCTCTGGGAAGGCTGTATTTCCCCTGGCTTGAAATATGCCAGAGAAGTGACGCCAGAGAAGTGAAATAATCGCACACAACCTACGAAAACAACATCGATTGTTTTTCTGACCACAGTTTAACGTAACACATGACATCTACACAAAATAAACATTGCATTGTGCAAATTTACAATTTCGTAATGACAAAATACAAAAACGTATACTTACCAAGGGAAATACTCCAACGACTGGCACAAACACGCTTTCTTACAGTGAATCCAAAACTGACGCAATATTATTTGAGTTTTGCTCATCACCGTTAGCTTACTTTGAACTTCACACTGTACTACGCGTGTGGTTTAAGCTCAAAAACATACTTTAGCGGTTTTATGTCAAATTTTTAGTCTTTCAGTTTCGCCAGGTGAGGTGACATAATTGTAACGGGACGTGAAAATAAGATAATTTTTTTAATGTTAATAAATATTTTTACAATGTATTTTGATAAAATATGTTTCGATGTATATTTAGGCGTATGATCATGTTAAAAGAAAACATAATTGCTTAAGTATATAATACATATGGCCATAAAATTATACAATCTAGTAATAGGGGAGGCCAGGGGAGTATACATTTTTAACTATTTTAAACTATTAATGCCTTAAATTAAACAATTATTGTGAATTGACTGCGTGGGCCAAATAATAGACGATATTCTTTATTTCTTAAGCATAGAGTAACTATAATACATTATGTTTAACATAAAATTTGTCTATGGACCGTTGGAATTCAAATAGCGTATATTCACCCATGACACAAATCAAGAACTTTTTATCCAAGGTACCTTACGCTAAAACACTACGTGCCTCCAAGCATGTTAGTCACAATTGAAGCCGGCATATCGCTGAAAGCATAGCTATTATAACATGTAAACACCACGGAACAAAGGACTCTCACAGGGTAACAGTCAAACAGTGTGCTGGCAGCGCAAACAAGAAAGCTACTGTTTCTTGGAATAGGTCGCGTCCGATGCTACGGTGCTAAGCGTTTTCATTTTTGTAGGACGAAACTATTAAAACAAATTATTTAAGTCTTTCATAATAGAAATGTGGGATGTACTACAACATATAAAACCTGGGACGATTCATGTATATAATAATTAAAAATTAAAAATTTTGTACAGCCGACTTCAATATAACTTATTAAGAATAACTCAAAAACTATTGGTCTGACCTTGATCAAATTCATATGGGACCACACGAGAAGTACCAGCTTCCAAATAAAAAAAAGAATCATCGAAATCGGTTCACCCAGTAAAACGTTATGAGGTAACACACATAAAAAAACATACGGTCGAATTGAGTCAGTCTCCTTTTTGGAAGTCGACAGAAAAATATGTGTCGATCAAATATAGCACTGTGTTTTAATTTTTTTTTTACTTTTTATTCCCACTGATGTATACGGTATGGATGTATGATGTATACGGATGCTATGTTCATAGATACCTACATCTTTCCCCGATTAAGAGTCAAAATGCAGATGCGTTGTCATCCCTGAGGACTAAGATGGAATGCCTAGTTTCCAGTAAAAAGGATCTTTGGTTCTCTACACTCAAGCGGTCATCACACAGCAACCTTAAGCTGCTATTTCCCGCTGATATTTTGTAAGAGCGTGGTCCTTCCTCGATCGAGCTGACCCATTCGTGCTACAACCATAATAATATAGCTGCAGCATGGCTCTTCCACGTCCGTAATTGTTTTTATATTTAAATTTAGCACCGCAATCATTTTCCGATTTCATCAAGACTACTTCCGACGTTTTTGAATTAAGAACTAGAATTGTTTTAAGTATGACACGAACCATTGGTAATAAATAGTGAATCTGATTCACAAATTGTCTGATGTTTTATCATAAAATCTCAAGTTTCTAAATTCATATGAATTTAAAATTATACGCGAACAAGGCCATCACTAAAATATTTGAATTTTATTAAGTGGCGAAGCTTGCGAAGTCACTTATTGATTTCACGATGTCTGTCCGTCTGTCCCACGATTATCTCGAGAACGGTTTCGAATTTTCAAATTCCGTTTTCAGCAATCGATTACTGATCACTCAGGCATCTGAACCTCCTATTTTGAATTTTTTTTTCCTGTAGAAACCACTACAAAGCTGATTGCTTCGCCACTTTGCTATACTGGCTTAGCTTGCTAGGTTTATTTATTTATACATCCGTGGTTTATTTTATATTACTTATAATAACTATTTTGTTGTTTAACTTATTAAGTTGTTTGTATATTGAAATGGAATTTAGTATTGGGAATAAATGGAATAAAACAAATTTTATAAAACAAATTTTACGGATTTCTTATTGGATTAAATTCACCAAACCTGTTCAGCCTGTACATTACTTACTTAATTAGTGAGTTGAGCAGCACATATATCAGATGCTATGTAGATTGAGTATGCTTAAACAATTTAAGTTATGCAGATGATATGGTGCTGCTCGCCCCCTCCCTCAGTGCTTTTAGAAAATTTTACGTGTTTGTGGTGATTATGCTGTTAGACATGGTTTAGTATACAATGCTAAGAAAACCCAATTTATGTTGGTTAGAGCTGGAAATAAGTGTCCCAAGTATGTGCCTCCTATTGTGCTCAATGGTACTGCCCTAGCCAGAGTAAAACAGCTTAAATATTTAGGCCACTACATTACTGAAAATTGTAAAGATGATATGGACGTCGAGAGGGGCGAAGGGCACTGTCAGTCCGTGGAAATATGTTGATTCGTAAGTTTGCACGGTGTAGCAACGAAGTCAAAATTGCACTTTTTAAAACCTACTGCCAATCTTTTTACGCATGCAGCTTATGAGCAACATATACAAAGCGAGCTTACAGTGACCTTCGTGTTCTATATAATAACATTTTCAGAGACCTGTCGGGACTGCCTCGCTTTTGGATGTTCGCAGGACCAAGAACAGATGATTTCTTTGCAATAATGCGTAAACGAGTGTACTCCCTGTTGAGTAGAAATCGTGGCGGCAGCAACAGTATTCTGAACATGTTCGCCGAACGATCTGACGGGCATAATATGCTGTCACTGGAAGAGTGTATTAAAGAGTAATTATACAGATTTAAGAAACTAACATTAGTATTTAAGGCGCGCAATGTATTACTAACAAATTATGGATCATGGTCTGAAATAAAAGAATTATTATTATTATTATATTTGGACTTACTGATTAAGGACGTTAGAAACAAGTGCTTATTGGAAAGTAGACAAATGCAAAAACTATTTAATACAATGAACCATTAAACAACTGCCCATGAACAACTGTAACACCACGGAAATTGCAGTAACGTTGACGGCCTTTAAAAAAAAAGAGTAAGCTCGTTTCCTGAAGGTCCCTAAATTGTAGCGGTCCGGAAAAATCGCCGGTGGTAAGCGATCCCACAAAAAAATTTTAGCGAGGAACAAAACTTCTGGTAAATCGCACAGTGATTGACCACCAAGCATCCAGATGGTGAGGGTGATATCGTGAATTGTGTAATTTTAAATTACACAGTATTTGAGAAATCCGTGATCGGCTCCGCCGCGATCAATATTGATTACTGTGCTAATTTTAAGTGCTGATTTACCACATGTTTGGCGGTAAAGGAAAACATCGTAAAGAAACCTGCATGTTAGCACAGAATAAATAACAGTACAAGAAATGTTAGCGGGGAAAGTATTTCGAGGACACGCTAAGTCCATCACTCAAGCCGTGCGGTGGACTTACAGCTCACTGTTGATCTTCAGAAACGATAGGAGGCCTAAGCCTAGTTGTGGGACGTATAAAGGCTATAACTTTACAAGTTCGAATTAAACTTTATATGACGTCATAATTAAACGGGCACACTACACGCAACCATTTGTAAAGGTCAGAGTAGTTTTAAATAATAGGCACGTGAAGTTGTAAACACAGTGCTATCAGTCACTGAAGAGGCCTCCAAAATCCTTCTCTATACGATGGTTTTAGGAAAGTGAAGGTTCCTTGTCAAAATCTAACTTTTGTCAATTCCCATTGTCTAACGTCACATCGTTAGCGAATTATTGAGTAAGGTGACTATAATATCATCACGCAGCGACAACAGAAAGGGGTCGCGTATCGTAATAGGGCCGCTGCTAGCGAAATCGGAGACAATAACGAGCGATGCAACTCCTTCCTATACATTGTGCTTGTTAGCGTTTAATGTTTACTCTCTGGGTAACAAGCACTGGATATATAAATTGTCTCAAAGCCACTCCTTAATATTCAATACGTTTATGTTTATACTCTTGACGTTATTTTGTGAGAGAAAACACAAATTTATGTTTTACTTGTCTCACGGTTTACTTATTAAATGGAGGAAGTGTGTTGCATTATGTATAATAAGTACAAATTATACATTACAAATAAGTATTTATTTTATTTTCTAGTTACTATATATATATAATGTAACTATGTAATATATATAATATGTGTACTGTATGTAATATATATAAGTAAATACATACTTATTTGTTTATAATTTCGTGATTTTTTTTTTTATATAATAGGGTGACAAACGAGTACATGGGTCCACATGGTAAGTGGATACTGTGGCCCATAAACACTAACTTACATTTATCCTCAATTAAGAATCAAAATGCAGATATGCGTTATCAGTTGTCAACTCTGAGGACTGAGATGGAATACCTAGTTTCCAGTAAAATGGGTCCAGTATGGTTCCAGTATTCTGTGAGAGCGTGATCCTACCCCGGCCGAGTCAACCCATTCGTGCTACAACCATAATATAGCTGCAGCGTGGCTCTACAACGTATAAAAGTCATTTCATCATCATCATCATCATCATTACAGCCTTTCATAAATCCACTGCTGAACATAGGCCTCCCCTAAGGAATGCCACAAAGCACGGTCCTGAGCCACCTGCATCCATCGACTTCCTGCATGTCTTACCAGGTCGTCATTCCATCTAGTGGGGAGTCACCCTACACTTCGCCTACCGGTACGAGGCTACAACTCGAGAACCTTTCTTCCCCATCGGTTGTCGGTTCTTCGAGCTATATGGCCGGCCCACTGCCACTTCAGCTTACTAATCCGTTGGGCTTCGTCGGTTACTCTGATTCTAAAAAAAAATCTATAAAAAAAAATTTTACTGCAGATATCCTCATTTCTAAGTTTATCACGCAGAGAAACCCCGAGCATAGCCTTCTCTATAGCTCGCTAAGCGATCTTGAGCTTCCTCACACGGCCAGCAGTGAAAGACCACGTCTCAGATCCGTAACTCATCACTGACAACACGCACTGGTTGTACAATTTCGTTTTCAGGTTTTGAAGTATGCCTTACGAGAAGATGTGTCGTAGTTTCCCGAACGCTACTCAGCCGAGTTGAATCCGTCGATTGACCTCTCGGCCGATGTTGGACTTACCTAGTCAGACTATTTGTCCCAGGTAAACATACTCGTCAAAAACTTCGAGTTTAGTGCTCCCAACAACTACCGGCATAGATGTGACATGGACGTTAAACATGATTTTTGTTTTTTCCTGTTCATCCTCCTATCCGTTGGGAGACACTATTGAGGCCATTAAGCATAGTGCTTAGGTCCTCCAGCGATTCTGCCATAAGGACTATATCGTCGGCAAATCGAAGGTGAATGATGTACTCGCCATTGATGTTAACACCGCATCTTTTCCAGTTCAGTAGCTTGAAAACGTTTTCCAATGCAGCGGTGAAGAGTTTCGGGGATATAACGTCACCCTGTCTTACACCTCTCTGCAGTTGAATAGGTTTCGTACTCTGATTCTGTACTCGGATAGCCATCTTAGCCCTACTGTACAAACACTTCAGCACTTCAATATACCGACAGTCAACTTGGCAGCGCTGAAGGGACTGCAGCACCGCCCAAATTTCGACGGAATCAAAGGCTTTCTCATAGTCCACATACGCAAGGCAAAGTGGCAGATTATACTCCTCTGTCTGCTGTACAATTTGCCGAAGGGTGTGTATGTGGTCTATGGTACTAAAGCCTTTTCGGAAACCGGCTTGTTTGGGAGGCTGGAAGTCGTCAAGTCTGCGTGCGAGACGATTCGTAATGACTCTCGAAAACAGCACGTAAACGCGGCTCAGAAGGGAAATCGGTCTGTAGTTCTTCAAGAGAGCGTTGTCGCCTTTCTTGAAGAACAAGACCACCGCACTTCTGCTCCACGCCTCCGGATTAGTGCCACCATGGAGGACGGAATTTAAGAGCTTCTGAAGGACTTCAAGTACCGGTTTTCCACCCGCTTTCAAAAACTCCGCTGTAATTCCATCCTCACCTGGGGCTCTGCCGTTTTTAAGGTACTGGAGAGCCATTCTAATCTTGCTCAGACTGACGTCTCTTCGGATTAGTGTCGGATAAGACTCGCTCTTGAATCGTTACTCACACTTGCGTGTGACTCCAACGATGACGTGTACAGTTGCCCATAGAACCTCTCAATCTCACTCAAAATCTCACGTGTCCCGGAAACGATGCTGCTACACTCGGCCTTCAGCTTTGACAGTCATTTGCCACCTTATATATAATGGTCTTTCTTCGTCTAAGTCAAAGGCTGGACTTTTATAATTTTTCTACTTAAGCTGATTCTTCTTTAGAGGTTTACGATGATTGCGGCTCGAAATGTCTCGAGATTTGGGTTGTATGTTTTGCATTAATTATCACGGTTGCAATTTCTTGTTATCTATTGAAATGCTACCAAATGTGATCATGAACTGATTCACATTGCAGTGAAATAGCGCATCATTTATAACATTTAGTCCATTAACTAAAGTGTATGTTTATTTAATATCAAAATGTATGATTTTTAATATAAACTATCAGAAATAAACGAAATAATATTTGAAATATTAAATAATTTATATATATATAGAACGTTACGTTACAAAGTATTGTACTTATTCTTAGGGGATTTCCAAGTAAATAAGGTGATTTTAGGGTTTTTTTATTTAACCTTTAGGGGTAAATATTTTTTGGAGTTGGTAACACTGCTTTTTGACCAGAAGTGCGTATGGTATGCTTTTACATTTTTGCAATCTAGCAACAGTAAAACTACTGCTGCATAGTATGTATAGGTGAAAAGTAAAAGAGCCATTATTATTACAAGCTATAAGCCATTTAATCTAAGTTTTATAGTGTTATTTAGAAACTTTTTGTAAATTGTATTAAAAGAAAATTCTACCTAATAACATTTCTCACTATAGTGACAAAAAAAAATCTTTTGTATTCATTTATTGTAAACTTTACTTGCATAAAGTAAAGTCATATTTGCCGCATATCCGTTCATTATACCAGTAAAGCCACAGAATAATTACTAATAATACAAGGTAAAGCACACAAAGTTGGCTGCAAATCACTTTTCATTCTATTCATAATTATTGTATTTACAGTTCTCATCAGGCACTGCTAGACTAGACCTCTACCGTTTAGGAGAAATTTCTCGTTCTCCCAAATACGAGGGTGGATTGAAAAGTACTCGGCCTAACCAAGAAAATAAACACATACTAAATCAGTTATATTTTTATTTTTCTACATAATCACCATCAAGTTCAATACACTTTTGCCACCTCCCCTTCCAAGCATTTAGACCGTTGAAAAAAAATGATTCTTCCTTAGAGTCCAAATATGCGTCTACAGCTGCTTTGACCTCGTCGTTTGTCGAAAATCTTTGACCGCCCAAGTGCTTTTTTAGGTTAGGGAACAGAAAGAAGTCTGATGGTGCCAGATCAGGTGAATACGGCGGATGCGGTAACAGTTCAAAGCCACAGTTGTGAATTTCAGCCATTGACTGTACTGACGTGTGAACACGGGCGTTATCTTGATGAAACAGGACTTTTCTTCTGAGCATTCCTCGACCTTTTTCTTTTATTTCCTCTCGTAAACGACGTAGTAAGGTGCAGTAGTAATCAGAGTTTATAGTGTGACCCCTTTCAAGATAATCAATCATAATCACACCTTTCGAGTCCCAGAATACTGAAGCCATCACCTTATTTGCCGACAAAATCGACTTAGCCTTTTTAGGGGGTGGTGAACCAGGTCTTCTCCACTGTTTTGATTGTTGTTTTGTTTCCGGTGTACAGTAATGAACCCATGTTTCGTCTATAGTAACAAAACGATTCAAAAATCATCTGCATCGGCTTCAAATAACTCCAAACAGTCGCGTGAAATAGTCAATCGCGTCCTTTTTTGTTCAACTGAAAGCAGTCGCGGAACCCACCTCGCAGACACCTTGTGGAAACCCAACTCGTTGACAATGATGTTTTGAGTTCGTTCATAAGAGATGCCTATAATCTCGGCTATCTCTCTAATTTTTAATCTGCGGTCTCCCATTATTAAATCAAGTACTTTTTTAATATTTTCGTCAGTAGTTGACGTCGAAGGCCTTCCAGAGCGGGGTTCATCTTTCACACTCTCTCTACCACGCTTAAATTCTGCTATCCATTTTTTGACGGATGAATATGACAGAGCACAATCGCCTAATGTACTGACCATGTCATCATGGATGGCTTTTGATGATAGCCCCTTCTTATGGAGGTACTTAATGACGGCACGCTGCTCGATTTGCTCCATTCGCGGAAATTATGTCCGATTACTTTGTTAATAAATTTATAAAATCACAACTAATTATCGCACACGTTTCGAACTTCACACAATGAACTAGTGTAAACTGAACTAAATAATGTGGGTAGATTTGATTTTTAGAATTGAATAGATCTGTGTTAGGCCGAGTACTTTTCAATCCACCCTCGTATCTCACATCTTTGACGCTTCTTCACATACCCGGCAAGATATTTTTTTATTTATAATGCAAAATCCCCATACAATGATTTACTCGTGTATCACCGAGTATTACATATCATGGTCAAATAACCAGGGCTGTAATAATTATTGTATTTGTTAAACAAATTAGGACCTTTCAGATCTTTGATTATCGTTCACTTAAATTATGTACTTATTACCTCTATACCTATCTCTTTCTACTGTTATTTAGTGAAGAAAGAGGGAGAGCGTTTTCAAGCATTGAAATGCTTGAAATCGCTCTCCCTTATGAATGATGAATTATGAATAATTGAAGTCGATTTTTAAACGGCGATGCAAAAAGAGGGGTGTTATAAGTTTGACTGCTGTGTCCGTCTGCCTGTCTATGTATGTATGTGGCACCGTAGTTCTTAAACTGGTGAACCGATTTGGATGCAGTTTTATTTATTTAAAAGCAGGTTTCCTAGCGGCGATTCTTAGACATATTTTATCAATATCGGTTCAGCCGTTTCAAGGTCATCCGCTGTTTTGTTAGCTGCGGTAGGGTTATTTTCTGAAGTTTTTAAAATTTTCAATTTAAGTTATTACTATTGTATATTCTTGAGTAAGGCAGTATGTATAATGTATGTGCATAGTATGGCGTACAATACAAAAACTGGTTCCGTGCTGGATTCGAACCTGCGGTCCCGAAGCACTACTGCTCTACTGCGATGATCATAGTTATTAGTCGTGAACGTGTAATAATAAATTTTAATAACAATAAACAATATTCAAAATATTGCTACTAAGTTACATAATTACATATTTAAAACAAAGCATCTAAACAGTTCTACAAACACAAACCTCTAAACAATGTTTAGATAGTAGGTACAAAATTCTACACAACACGTTTTTTCTAAGTATGGGAATCTCACGATTGCGCCTCTAATTTGCTAAATGTCCCAAATAAACTGCTAAATATAGTACACCGTTAGTCAAACAAAAATATTTTCTCATTCTGTGTAGATTATGTCTCGAGAGAGTACCGTCCACAACTGAATTGCCGCAGGTTGATGATGATGATATTTTTATGAATGAAACAAGAAATTATGTTGACAATATACTTATATAATATAATAGAAAATATATACTTATGTACGCACGTCGGAAGTTATACTTCTTAAGCGTAACAAAACAAAAATAACCAAAAATTATTTAAGAACCTGGTGATAATTAATTGACGGCTCCGTGGCGCAGTGGCTTAGCAATGAGTTGCAGTGCTAATGGCCGCGGGTTCGATTCCCGCACGGAACAAGTGTTTGTATGGCCTACAAATAATTATATTGGTTTTGGATGTTTGTACTTTTGAAATCTATGTATGCAAACCGTTTCCGCGATACAGGAGGAAATCCTAGTGTGTAGAAGTGACGTTTTAAAAAAGTTCTAATTTGTTTTTATTAAGATTTTTAATCTTTATAAAGATAGAAATAACTATATTAACGATTTTACATCATTATGCTGAGAATGTAAAACTGCGATACAATCCCCACACTTAAGTTTGTTTTACATAATTTAAAATTAAAAATTTTGTACAGCCGACTTCAATATAAGCGACTTCAATACAGGTTATTTAAGAATAACTCAATAACCATTGGTCTGACCTTGATCAAATTCATATGGGACCACACGAGAACTATCAGCTTTCATATAAAAAAAGAATCATCGAAATCGGTTTGCCCAGTACAAAGTTATGAGGTAACACACATAAAAAAAGCAAAAAAAAAAAAACATACACTCGAATTGAGTACCGTGTCCTTTTTGGAAGTCGGCAGAAAACTGTTCCTCTCTATCCACATTTTGATATACTGCAAAACATTTTTTTTCTTATGTGCGTTCAAAGAAAATCATTTAATGCTAATATACTTTGAATAATATGTGTTGAATTTTTTTAGATCCTATACTTTATTTTGAGCATGTACATTTTTTTACTTTTCTGCCGACTTCCAAAAAGGAGACATTTGGATGATTCTTTTTTTATATGAAAGCTGATAGTTCTCGTGTGGTCCCATATGAATTTGATCAAGGTCAGACCAATGGTTATTGAGTTATTCTTAAATAACCTATATTGAAGTCGCTTATATTGAAGTCGGCTGTACAAAATTTTTAATTTTAAATTATGTTTCTTTATTTCTTTGTCTATTATTCTTCTCTTTAATTTAGATATTGTTTTTAATCTTTCCCTCTTTCTTGGTGTCACTTCAACACCACTGATTGATGTAGTATAAGCAGATAAGCTAGGTACAGACTCAATATCTCTGTACTTATATGTAGATGATCTACGTGGAAGATGAAGTTCAACCTCCAAATAATTGTTGCTCTCATATCAACTTTTTTAAATGCCCTTTTTTATTACACTTTTGACAATAATAATTCGCATATCGATATCTATCTTTAGTATGGTTATTATGTCCACAATTTTTTTTCTGTAGTTTTATGAACAGATTTTTCTTGGGCTCGTAAAGCGAAAATGTGTTGCGCTGTCGCTGATGACATGGCTAGTCCCTCATTTTGCAATGACCTTTGAACTGCAACTCGAACACATCGTACGCTTTGTGCTAATTCCAACGCTTTGTTGAACGTCAAGCTATCGATGTTTTCACTTAAAACTTCTCTTTTTCCTCGGCATTCGTCAATCCTAGCACAATATACGTGGTAGAGTCATGCTGCAGCTATATTATGTAGTATAGTTGTAGCACGAATGGGTCGGCTCGACCGGGGAAGGACCACGCTCTCACAGAATACCAGCGTAAAATAGCAACCACTGCTGTGTTTCGCATGGTGAGTGTAGAGAACCGGAGACCCTTTGTACTGGAAAAGAGGCATTCCATCTTAGTCCTCACGGGTGACAACACATCTGCATTTTGATTCGCAAACGAGGATAAATGTAGATGTCTATGGGCCACAGCAACCACTTACCATCAGGTGGACTGTGTGCTCGTTTGTCATCCGATCCTATAAAAAAAAAACTTGTCGCGTAATACCGTCTCGAGTTCTATTTCAAAACCACAAAACTGTGCGAGATGACGAACCCGGGCCGCCCATTCAGTTAGGTCTTCGCCTGGTCTTTGTTCCGCTTTATAAAAACATATCTATCCGCAAACATACATTTCTTTGAGAAAAACTGGTTGTCAATCTTTTCCATACGAGTTTTATAAGGTAAGTCTTCTAGTTTTAACGGAAAAACTAAATCGCGTACCAGGCGATATATATATTCTGCTAATGATGTGAGCAAAAAGCTCTTCTCATAACTCCTGCTTTGTGGATGTCATCATGATAATAATTTGCCCTACAGAAATGGACAAAAATCAACTCTTAAAAATGTCCCACTCTTCCATGTGGTGTCAGGTTGTTGCCGAACAACACATTTCCTTTATTTGACATTATTTATTAGTAACTATTTAACTTTATTGCACTCAATAATGCGTGAATAAGGTCCTCGTCGCCAAATATAGTTTCACCACTAAAAAACAAATGAAAATTATACCTTTTATTGAATGACCAACTGTCAGATCTTAGTTTTTCATAAGCCTACACTATAGCTTACATACTCTACAATAATAAAAAAAAAGTGTTGTAGATTCAGATATTTGAATAACTACTTTAAATATAGTTATCAGTTCTCACGAATACTTGAGAGACAATTACCCACTGAAGATGTCGCTTTTAGGTGCGCGCGCATCGTAACAACTTCATTCATGGTATCGTTGTTAGGGGTCGGTTTGCGCGCTCATTGTAAAAAAATTACTCTCATCATTTTTCCCAAACGCCCAAAAAGAAGTATAACTTAATATATGTTCATTCGTCACTTCAAAAAATCCCATTTGACAATGGACAAATATTTACATACTGAGTATCCTTTACAGGCTACACGCGCAATTAATATAATTAGTTAATGAACTATATAATGTCGATACTCGCACTATATTTTTACTTATTTCTCAGTGGTGACAACGCATCCATTACTGCCACAACATCCATTACTATCAAGTGGACTATATGCTCCTTTATCACCTTTATTCTATGAAACAAAGTGTACTTGTTACCGTCTAACTTGTAACAGAACTTATTACATAAAATCCTACAGAACATTTTACAAATAGTTCGTGACTTAATGTTCCATCAATAGACACTATACATTCAACTGCTCCATAAGCAAAAAAAAAAATAACTGACCGCCATTTTGATTTGGCTTGCGAAGATTGATTCTTGTTTTTGCCGTGAGTTCCGGCGGTTGTTGGTAAAAAATGAAGCCCGTGATAGCATTGATACGCATCGAGAATTTCTTGGATACAAGTATTATTACTTAACCACTAGTTTGCGTGTAGAAAAGTATATAGTTAAAATGGGTTCATTTTGATTATAAGTACTATGCTCAAAAGTTATTATCCCGCTTTGACCCACCAATTTCGAACAAGATGACAGACAACCATTGAGTTATATGTACTAGGTAGAGAAGCTATTCCAAACAAAAATTGTACGCTACTCTATGTCTCCACGCATGCGCGTGGGAAAGACTTTAATTTAATATAAAATAAATATAAGAAATTAATATAAAATACTCTTATTTTAATCTAAACAAACATATTTCCAAATAAAATGTAATAATAATTATCTTATAGAATTCACAAATCTTCAATTTACTCAATTTTTAGTTTAGTGTACGGATCGCAGTTTTGCAGTTTAGTTCAGTTGAACATAGTCAATGTTCGGAATGCGAAATCTAGTGCGTAGTATATATCGATGATGACAACTTACTAATATTATCGGAATTAAAGCTTATATTGAAAATATCAGTAGGATATCGTAACTCACGACAGATAACTAAGTAAACATCTCCAAATTCAAACCTGAATTACCCAGTCTTATAATGGGAGTAGCGCCTTAGAGCTGCGCGGGATCTAGTACCGCGATCTCCAATTTACATTCCAAGTATGAGTACCTATTGTGATATTATTTGTACATTATAAAAAGGATGGTAGTGTACAAGATGGTAGGGCTTCGTACAACCTTTTCTTACCCATCTCCGAGAAACAGGATATGCCAAGTTCCGATTGGAAGGGTAAAAAAATTTATTACAGACTTTAAGGTAGAAGCTCCAGGGTGGCCCGCGAAATTCAAATTTTCTTGCGTTTTTTGGAATTTGCAGGTCAGGGTTAGGTTGTATATTTAACAAAATAGGTAAAGTATAATAAGTTCATATTAGCCCATTGAATGAGTATTTCTGGAAATAGCCATACAATGGGATAATACTAATTTACAGGGTTGTATTGGTGATTTTAATGATAATAATTCTGTAAACACATAATCGCTACGATCGCGATTCATATTTTGTTAAATATACAACCTAACCCTGACCTGCAAATTCCAAAAACGCAAGAAAATTAGAATTTCGCGGGTCACCCTGGAGCTTCCACCTTAAGACATTCCCTCTTAGTCCTCATAAGTCATAAGCCATATGTTGCCATTTTCGTTCGAAGTTGGCTGCCGGTATACGTTAGCTGCAATAGCCGCTTACAATCAGGTGGACTGTTTTTGTTTTGATTTTGTTTATCACTGCAATATTATATGTATTTTAAAAATATTTGCCATTTATTTGAGGAGGAGTTTCTGGAATTTCCTAACCTTTCCTTATTCCGGAGACGAGCCCTCTAGCTAAAATTTATAAAAAAATAATAAGCATACAAAAATGTCGTTGGCAGAGTTTCTTTAAGTTAGAGTTCATGTCTTATGGCGCGTCTCCACCAAAGTTTTCAACATTTGTCAACATGTCGGAAACATAAATATTGTCAACATTTTTGGTGGAGACGCGCCTTTATGTAAGTCTTTGAGTTAGAGGAAAATTAAATTAAAGTACTTGCTAAACAAGTGTAATTAATTTTTATTTATTCATTTCAATCTGATTAAATGTTTACTTCATTTTAGAAAGCATAAAACTTAGCAGGTACCTTTTTATTGGATCTGAAGTTTACTAAATAGGTACCTTTATACTCAATTAAATTTAGCTGTGTACGAAAAAAAAATCACAGAAAACTTAACAATAAAAAGCGGCCAAGTGTGAGTCGGACTCGCCCATGAAGGGTTCCATAGCAGCAAGTAATATAATTTACGATTTATGACGTTTAAAAAAAACTACTCACTAGATCTCGTTCAAACCAATTTTCGGTGGAAGTTTACATGGTAGTGTACATCATATATTTTTTTTAATTTTATCATTCTCCTATTTTAGAAGTTACAGGGGAGGGGGGAGGACACACATTTTACCACGTTGGAAGTATTCAGTTTAGAAAAAAATTATATAAGAAACCTCAATATCATTTTTGAAGACCTATCCATAGATAACCCACATGTATGGGTTTGATGGAAAAAAAGTTTTTGAGTTTCAGTTCTAAGTATGGGGAACCCCCAAAATTTATTGCTTTTTCTATTTTTGTGTGAAAATCTTAATGCGGTTCACAGAATACATCTACTTACCAAGTTTCAACAGCATAGTTCTTATAGTTTCGAAAAAAAGTGGCTGTGACATACGGACGGACAGACGGACAGACAGACATGACGAATCTATAAGGGTTCCGTTTTTTGCCATTTGGCTACGGAACCCTAAAAATGAACTTAATATATTCTACTCAATGATATTCGAAAGCGCTTTTCACATGTTTTGATGGTATTTTTTACAGAAATTTTTCCTTTAAGTTAATAAAAATTATCTCTAATTCAAATTTTGTATGTTACATAACTTAGCTCATAGATTATCTATGAACATAGATGTATAAATTACCAATATAATCTGAACTTACGAAACAGTTTTACAGAACATCAAATAACTGATTTCTCTGCATCTAACTGACTTAATATGTATCATTAATGGTCTGATGACCGTGACCAGTGACCACTGAGATTGTATTAAGAATTGTGGTATAGGAACGAATTACACATGTGAAGCGAATGGTAGATTGAATAACATTTTAATGAGGGTAGTAAATTTAATAAAACAAATTTACAGTATTTACCTATTTTTTATATTCTTGTCCTAAGTGGAATCCAATCTTCTACTAAATTGAAAAAAAAATATCTTACCTTTTATTTTGTAAGTAATACATTTTATTATAACGTTAATTTCGTGTGGGCACATACAAACCAAACCAAAAAGGTCGGTAAGGTGCGCTAGGTACCTTATACACAGAACCTGTCTGCATGGTCCTATTACTTCCTTTTAGAAACTTACAACCAAAAATTCATAACTAATTAAACTAAATACAATAGGCACGATGTTGTTAACAAAAAAAAACAAGGTTCGATCGCAAAAACTGAGTTACGAAACAAGAAACGAAACTTTTTACTTACCATATACGTTATGTGGGTGAAGTTGCAACGAATTTCGCGTTTTGTTGCAAGTATACGAAGCCCATTCTCGTCCTGGATTTCCAGTTTAGACCACTGTATAATTCATCACTTAGCTTTTTTGTTTTAAATGTTAACTAGGTACAACTTGATTCTATCACTGTTTATTGACACGAAGCGAGGTTATTGCCGTTTGATGGAACATCTGGTCCTAACTTAACAAAGTTTTCACTGACTGCTGCAAGAATACCTGCACAAAGTTTCACTATACCATAACAAAACAGTCCAAAAGTTTATCACAGTCCGAACTCTAACAGGTAAAGCGCGGAAGGCAAGCGGTCGTCTCGCCCGTAGGACGAAAAAACAAAACAAAAATTTTCAAGTCGAACCGAAGCGCAACGCTCAACGGTATACACTATACACTACAAGCTACAAGTCTACCTACACGAGCAACGCACAAGTGTGCGTGAATGAATGCCGCCGCCCGCAGTCAGCTCTCCCGCTCTCGGCAGAAGCAAAAAATGTTCTTAATATCTAATCATTGTTTACCACAATCCAGCTATTTTGATAAAATTTCATGAATAAATGAAAATATATTCTGTTGTCATAAAATACTACTTACTTATAACGTATGAAATCGATTAGAGCTGATGAGGTATCTTTTAATATCACAAATATAAAAACGTATAAAGGTTGAAATAAAGGGAAAGGTACATATTATGCAAACTGTAAACTTTCCCATTATTAAATTGTATTATGTGTCATTAATATATATATATTAATTACATTATGATGTATGAGGGATATTATAGGTACCAATTTGTCCTTTAAATGCCAAACCTACTTGCATGTTCTTGAAAAAACCTAAAGCCAGCAGTACATTAAAAGATAAAGAAAATGAAAAAGAAAAATATACTAGGTATAAGTTTTTAATATATGTCCAGCAGTGGAACACGTGGCTGTATTACCATTTTTTATTAAATATGTGCAAGTGTGTAATCTTACAGAGAGAAACAATTTGTGGATTAAACTTAAAGTGATACCCTTACTACGCAAAATAATTTTAAGTTAAGGATTTAAATAAAAGTTGTAAAATGAACATAAGGGTGATTTTGTTTCCACGCGGGCAAAGCCATAGACTGTTAAGCAGAACCGAATATAAATATTTTTTTTGATAACTTGTGCCTTTTTTAAATACATTATTAGGTACAAATTTGCATAAAGTTAAAGTTACAGGCTATATACGTCTAACTGCTGGGCACAGGCCTGCTCTCATTTCTGAAATGGTTTTAGGGCAAGGAAATGTACCGCGCTGCCCCATTGTGTTTGCCCCATTTTTTCTCATTTCTCAGACATGCAGGTTTCCTCACGATGTTTCCCTTCACCGCCGAGTATGTGGTAAATCAGCACTTAAAATTGCAAGTAACAATTGATTGGTGCTGGTGGGGATCGAACCCGGGTTACTCGAGTATTGTGTTCACAACGAGCGGTTAGCCCCTGAGCTACCACGGATCTTACATATTTGTATAGTACGTAGATATTCTGAATAAATTCGTCAGTAAAAATGTAGTGACTGAATATTAATATTAATAAGCAGTTTATCAATAAAGTGTAAAAATAACTTTTTTATTGGCAAATAATACTATACGGGCAACATTAATCTTTAAAGTCATTTCCAGTGATAGTATACGATATACACATGCTTACGCGTGAACGCAAACGATTACAAGTTTTCTTAGTGTGCGTACTGCTTACTTGTCGTCGAGAGCTTGCCTCCGCCCGCGCACCAACGTCCTTGCGGCCACCGACCGCGTTTCAAGTTTCAACCACAGAACCTACTATGGTACTAGGTACCTAACTTTCTGCTTGCTAAAACTTCTTGTACTATTATAATATGTTGTGTGCTAATACCAACTTTCTGATAGATATTGTAAACAAAATTATCATAGTTAAACGTATTATCACCAATTCCACCAAAACAAATACCCTTGGGAAACAACATGCTTGTCAATTGCTAAACAATAAGTTTACTTTTATTGTTTTACTATTATTATGTTTTAATAAATCTAGTTACTTATACGAATTTGTTTTTCCGAACAAACACAACATTTATTATTTTTATATTAGTAAAGTGGACAACGACAACGAACTAACAGTCCACCTGATAGTAAATGCAGTCCATAGACACCTGTAACCAACTTCAAACAATAAAAGCAACGAGTGCATTACATTGAGTTTGTTTATACTGAATTAGTATACTGGTCCCCTGCAAACCGGAACACAACAGTGTATGGACAGCCTGCCAGCAAAATAAATCAAAATTAACATTTTTTTTATATAGGATAGGGTGACAAACGAGCACACAGTCCACCTGATGGTAAGTGGTAGCTGTGGCCCATAGACATCTACATCTATCCTCGTTTGCGAATCAAAATGCAGATGCGTTGTCACCCGTGAGGACTAAGGTGGAATGCCTCTTTTCCAGTAATAAGGGCCTCCGGCCACCTGCACTCACCAAGCGAAACGCAGAGGTAAACCTCTACTTCACGCTGGTATTCTGTGAGGTCGTGGTACCACCCCGGTTCGAGCCGGCCCATCCGTGCGACAGCAAAAGCTGCCGCGTGGCTCTACCACTGTTAAAAATATTTAATCTGTGTCAAAAGCAAGCCAAACGAACCGCAAAGTAGAAAAGATTACCAGCTCCATATTATGGAAACGGACTGTTTCATACAAAGTCTACAAATCGAGAACGGGAATGGGCACTTTTTGATATTGATTTTTATTGAATTTTTTCATTACCTACACATAATTACTTACTAAACATAATTTGGAAGTCAATTGAAATCATAACAACGTACTAATTTCAATAGATAACATGAGTGCTCTTCTTGCATGGTTGGGATAAAGGAAATTAAAAAAAATAAAAGTCAAAACGTCGTAAGAAGGGACACATCGAAATAAAACAGATGGGCAAGAACCCCCAACCTACCGTAACAATTCAAAATAATAAAAAACTGCGGTTACTAACCATAGACAAACTCTCATCTATGAGGCTATCCTAAAAGGAGGCCTATGTTCAGCAATAGAATTTTGATAGCCTGAAAGTTTTTAACTTTAAACGACTAAACGGAATATTGCACGATTTTGAATGTTACCACTTACGGCGAATGTATTTTAGTCGTTTTACATTTACTTTCTTACACACAGCCCATCAAATGTTTAATGCTGAACATAAGTCTATCCCAAAGATTCCCCTCAAAGGGGGAACTTTGCCATAGTTTCATGCTTGGCAGACGTGTTGGCTATAGCAAATTTTATTATTTTCAGTCGTTATCTGAATGTTGCTGCTGCTCGTCTCCGGAGGCATGCTCTCGACGACAAGTAAGCAGTACGCACACTAAGAAAATTTGTAATCGTGTGCGTTCATGCGTAAGTTGTGTATATCGTATACTATCACGGAGTCTCCCTTTGTCGCCTAGCCACGGAATAATTTGGTGTACTGGATATTCTTACACCGCCACTTCACAGCATGCTGGTGTTATGCAACATGTCATTGGTCAATCTAATGAACACGATAGCTCTGAAAATAAAACGCATGAATTTAATATATTAAGGATTTCTGTTGGTCTATCTGTGCTAGCATGGTGCTAGCTGAATTTAGGGCGCAATCTAACCTTTAAATATTTATTAATAATATATTTTAAGTAAATGTCCCTATTTTAAAATACACCTAGATATTTATCGTCTGTCATAAATACCGAATTTTATAACCCTATCGGAAATGGATATATTCCACTCGCGCCAGCTAATACTGGGAGCTCGATATATATTTGAAGTTTATTGTATTCGATAAATTTATTTTATTGATAATATTTTTCACTAAGGCTTACGCTGTTGTAAAGTTTATTGTTTTGATAAATGTATTTTATTGATATATAATGTTATGTGATATATTTTACTGGTTGTCTCGTTGGTCAAGTTGTAAGCACGACAGCTGAACCTTTGGTCTGAGGTTCAGAATGCCTGGTCGGGACAAAACCAATCAATGGGTTTCTGTCAAGAAATTCTCAGTAAGAGACCGGAGTTAAAAAGCTGGCGGTTTCTCAACTCCGTGCCTCGGAAAATGTTTTCATAATTACAATTTTATTTTATTTAACGTACCACCTACCTCTTATTGTCGAAAGTTCGGCGAAGTAACCAGTGTAAAAGTTTTTTCCCATTTAGATGGAAATTACATGTCCTGATTAATATTATAAACTAACGACCTGCACAAGCTTCGCCTGGTTAAGATCTGGGGGCACGGCAGTGCCCCCGCCAAGTCGAGCAAAAAAGCGGCACGGTCGTATCATCCTTTTCTCGAAGCAGTTCAGGCCATTTCCGAAACCCTATAACTTCGTTATGGATAAAACTAGAAGCCTGAATTGTAGTAAAATTGTAATTGAACATAGGCATAGTAGGCATTGTATAAACTCGGTATATTTCAAATTTCATTCAATTTGAACCAGTAGTTTAAAAATTATAACTAGTCAAAGTTTCTTAATTTTGTCACTCACTGACTGACCGATCATCAAAACTCTGAGGCACTTCTAGCAAACATAGAAACTTCACATTTGGAATACAATTATGGTTTAATATATAAATAAAGGAAAAATTAAAATATTTTACAATTTCGGTCCAGTTTTCGAGATACACCAACTGCATAAATAACTTTGTAATCCCATATAAACATATAGTATTACAAAGTTACATTTGCAGTGAATGAATTAGTGTACCTATATATGTATAAAGGAATAATAGGTGTAGATAGGTACCTAGATATAACTATCTACAAAAAGAAATGAGATGCTATCAAAAACATAACTTGTAAAAAAAGCCAAGTCTCGCAACTCAGTTCTTCTACCGTAAAAAGTTGTGAGATCCATGTAATACCACCAAAATAACAGCTTAACGCTGCTGTGAAAGAAAGACAAAAATTTTAGAAATTGTTGTTAGCATGCACAGACACCGAGCCGAGCAAATGAAACGTACATAAAATTAATTTTAAATAATTAAATATGTGGGTCATAAGTTCGATAAATTTAAATTGTGACTTTGTATTGAATACTGTCTTACCTTGAGATCGCTGTCACATTTAAAGTTAAAATAAGAATCACGTTCGCATTTATTCAATCACACATCATTACACACACATATTTTAATAAATATTATATTATTCTATGATGTATTAAGTTTGTCGACGTCTTAACAGGATGGCTAAAAATGGATTGAATTGTAGCCACAGAGTACATTGAATAATATTGCAACATTTATTTATTTACTAGCGTATTATTAGAGCGTACTCCTTTTTAAAAGGCATCTGCAATTCCCTCCCTGGCGTTGCAGTCGTTCATGGGCGGCGGTAGTCACTTCCACCCACCACCACACCATAAGGTGAACCGCATGCTCGTTTGCCCCCTCTCCTATAAAAAAAAACTAGCGATCCGTCCCGGCTTCCCACGGTTGATTTCTGGATCTCAACAACAACTCCACCTACCGGGTCCAATTGTATGTCTAAACCATTCTCTAATCAACTTAATCACACACATAAAATTTCATCAAAATCGATCCAGCCGTTGAGGAGGATTTCTGTCACATACACACGAAAGAATTATAATATAATATATAATTTGCGTGTATAATACCTATTAAACCTTCCTCTTGAATAATTTTGTCTTTTTTTCAATTATTGCAGCAACCTAGATGTCTTCAGTTTTTTTATAATATATTTTTTTCCTGACAGTGAGGTGCAAGTGCACCCCCCATGACGGAAGAAGTGTTTATAGGTCCTACAAATAATTGTTAGATATGTGTCCTTGTGCAATTTATGCTTGTATACCTCCTCAACGACATAGGAGAATATTATACTATGGGGGGTAACCATTTTAAGATATGTTCATATTTATTTGAAATTAAGTTATAATTTTTAAAGTATACATATTATGTACTATAGATCTGATAATAAAAAAAATTCAAAGAGTTGCACTTTAACATATATGAACATGTTACTGAGAATACTTGTACGAATTCGCTTTGTTATTATTGAATATATTTGGTATAAAATAAATGTGTAATAGTGATAATATGATGAAGATTAATACTTCATCAATGCAATGTGTCAAATCGTATTGATGGTAGCGTTATCTTGTCTTAGAGATTAACAATATATACAAAATAGTTTAAGCCATTTTATGTACCCTACTGAGTAAAACTGTCAATAAATTTCCAACAAGGACGGTATACTCATTGGCGGAAAATAAAAATAAACAGCTATTTTAAGATGAAGAGAAAAAAAGAGGTGCTTTAGCACTCTAGGCAAAGTGCAGATTTTTTTAAAGATAAATATAAAATAATTTATCTTCCAAGATTTGATGGCTCGACCGGGGAAGGACCACGCTCTCACAGAATACCAGCATAAAATAGCAGCTTAACGCAGCTGTGTTTCGTATGGTGTGTGTAGAGAACCGGAGACCCATTTTACTGGAAACGAGGCATTCCATCTTAGTCCTCAGGGGTACAACGTATCTGCATTTTTATTCTTAATTGAGGATAAATGTAGATGTCTATGGGCCGCAGCAACCACTTACCATCAGGTGGACTGTGTGCTCGTTTGTCACCCTTAACCTATAAAAAAAAACATTATTTGTGATTTTCATTTCAATAACAGCTATTCTGTTCTATATTATGTAGCCATGTATCTCATCTCATCTCAGTACTTTTTTGCATTCGACTATCTTGAATTTTTTCAACTGGAGCTAATATTTGTAGATATTTGTACAAGAACACAAATTGTTGGTTTTCAGATCCAACTGAGTTATTCCTCATGTATCTGGTACTCTATTTTAGACTTCCACCTTATCGCATACGACACAGCGGCATAGACGAGTCTAATTTACGAGTGCGATCTGCGAGCCACAGGTACGACCTATGTTTGGACCAGTAAGTTTATACTTGCGTGTACTATGTGTATATAAGGTACTATGATATTTCTTGCATAAGGTGGATCCGCCTAAAAAGGGCTGGTTACAAATAAGGTCCATCTCTTCAAACTTATCGGAATTAATACTTAAACTAAAATGGATATCGCGCTACCACTCCCCAGTAACCAATTACAAAAATGCACCGGCGTTCGCGGTGGCCATTTTTTCAGTGGCTCTGGGTATAACTTCAGGGGCGGTCGACGTGACTCAATCTATAAAATATTCTGATTCAATTTTGCGTTGTTTTAGTAATAAAACCCGGTCGTTATGTAATAATTCTGCAATAGTAATGTTAAAATACTTTCAGAAGGTGGATTGACGAGGTAAGTTACCAAAATTATTGCTTTTTTATCACGATTTTGTTACGTTTCCTCAGGACATATATAAGTACTTAACAAGGTCCACTTTTTGTCTCAAAATAAGGGCCGGACCTTATTAGTGGCAAGAAGCTTTAAAATAGGCGTTATCAGTTACAGTAAAACCCGCTTAAGACGATTTTGAAGGGACCCAGCCAAAATCGCGACTTAAGCGGGAAAGCTTATTATGCGGAATAGGAAAAATAAAACATAATTTATAAATATTGTGTAGGTATTGAATTATAGGTACGTATTTATAAATTTGTTAGAAAGGTATAATGTTGTGCATATGTATTTAAATACGTTACATCATAGTTAATTATTATTTATAATGACATTACTAAAAATAATCACTTATTTTGGTTTGACAAGATTTTGATGCGTTAGTAATAACAAGGCTTTGGCTTTCAATATAATTTAACTTTTGCAGTGCGTCTTCACTTTTCCCGAAAGAAGATACATAGCGCCTTAAATCGTTTACTGCTGATAATGCCTCTGCATTCGAAAGTCGGAATTGACTCTCCTTCATTTTCATCGTCATCACTTAGGGTCTCTGTTTGGGTGTTATTCACATCTTGAATAAGATCTTCAATCGAACAGGTTTCGTAGGGTGCAACATTGTAATCAATGGAAGAATATCCAGAAAAAACCTGCAGTATCGCGGGTTCTTCTTCCAACACAACATCAGCATCGTTATGTCGCAAACCTGCTTTCTTGAAACAATTTTGTATGGTTTCAGGCTTAATTGCTTGCCATGCCGCTGCAATGTTTAGAATCGCGTCATGCACAGTCAAGGGTCGTTTGCTGACAGGGTCTCCCATTTCTTTAAGATAGCGATGCATCAGTCGTGTTCTGTAGCCTTGTTTAAGGACTTTTATAATGCCCTGATCCATCGTTTCAACTTGCTTGTCGCATTCGGAGGTAAGAAAACAAGCGTGATGTTCTTTAGTTCAACATCTTTAGGGTGAGCGGGGCAGTTATCAATGAAGAGAATTATGCGTCTACACTTAATCTGGAAGCGATCATCTAAAGCTTTTAACCAGTTAATAAAACGAAGGCCAGTTATCCAAGCTCGAGATTGTGCATCATATGTTACAGGGAGCGTATTCACGTTTTTGAAGCAACGTGGATTTTTCGCCATACCAATCACTAGCAAACGTAACTTTTCGACCCAGATGGCGTATTAGACGGGATGACGAATTGTATTAAGCGTGTTAGAAATGTATGAAAACATGCCTTAAGTTGCAGGGACTGACATAAAATGGCGTATTAAACGAGAAATCGTATTAAACGTGATCGTATTAAGCGAGTTTTACTGTATGTACTTAAATTAATTATATAATTGTAAATAAGCAGTTGGCCTGGCAAGTGGCACTTTTGTGCGGTGATAACGACAGATCACCACGCTAGGCCATAGCTATCGCACAAAAATGCCACATGTCTAGACACCTTTCCTTCCTTGCACTTCAACTAATATTGAAAAAAATAATCCAGACGCTTTCGAGTTTTATACTTTGCAACACATTTACCTATTCGTTTTTACGTAGTTTTATAAGATTTTATTTACGCAAATCAACAGTAGCTTTTGACATAAGTATTGTTCATACATAATATAAGTTTTAGAGACAGAAGTTTTAGACAGTGGTAGAGCCACGCGGCAGCTTTTGCTGTCGCACGGATGGGCCGGGTCGAACCGGAGTGGTACCACGACCTCACAGAATACCAGCGTGAAGTAGAGGTTTACCTCTGCGTTTCGCTTGGTGAGTGCAGGTGGCCGGAGGCCCTTTTTACTGGAAATGAGGCATTCCATCTTAGTCCTCACGGGTGACAACGCATCTGCATTTTGATTTGTAATAGAGGATAGATGTAGATGTCTATGGGCCACAGCAACCATTTACCATCAGGTGGGCTGTGTGCTCGTTTGTCACCCTTATCTTATAAAAAAAAGTATATTGTTTCCAGTAAAGACAAAAATGGAACCTTCGCAAAAAAGAAAACGATTCTTGGGATGGTCTCTAACTGATCTTCAGAATGCTCTAGATGATATGAAAAAACAGCCAAATGTCTAAGCGTGCAGCAGCTTTCAAATACTAAAATACTACGGCGAACGTTGAAAAATCACATAAAATCTGGAAGCGTGGTGAAGAGGATGAGGAGGAAAGCTGTTTTTACCGACACACAGGAAAAGAAATTGGCAGAGAGAATTAAGAAGTTTTTAAATATTACCTTTGCCTGATACCTTTAACACCAAAGTAAAACGTAAACAAATTTACTTATTTTGTGGAAAAAACAACAAAAAAATCCTTTTAGTGACAAAAAATCTACTATGATTACAGAAGTGTAATAGCTAATAAGGTCGAAGTACTAAGATTGAAAAAATTACTGATTAATAACATTTTGTGATTTTCTTTACTAGAGTTATTAAAAATTTGCACACAACTACCATTTGTTTCATTTATAACTATAAAATAAATTAGTTGTAACTTACTACTCTATGTAAAAAGTATCGGGAATATGTCAATAAAAAGACCCGCGTAAAAGAGGTCGTTCTAATTTTTTTACTGCATATTGGTAGCACTGTACTGATTTAGCGCGCAAAGTTTGAGCGGGATCTGTCATTTAATTTGTTTTAAACTACACTTTTTGTTGGTCATAGTTTTGAGTTCTCGGCGATTTTTACAATGGAAAATATTGTTGAACAAAGAGTGTGCCTTAAATTTTGTGTTTCGAATGATATTTCATGTGGTGAATCACTAAAAATGTTGCGAAATACCTACGGCGAATCGTTTATATCGAAAACAAGGGCTTATGAATGGTATAAGGCTTTTAAAGAAGGCCGAGAAGTAGTAGTAGACTTGCCTCGTTCTGGTAGACCTTCAACCGCTACGACCAAAGAAAACACCGACAAAATCAAGAAGCTAGTGCTCGAAAATCGACGTATGAGTCTGAGAGAGTTGGCTAGTGAGGTGAACATATCTTTTAAGTCCGTCCACAACATTCTCATTGACATTTTAGGCATGAAACGCGTCGCCGCTCGACTAGTTCCAAAAGAGCTCAATTTTGTTCAAAGAGCGCAGCGAAAGCATGTCGCTGAAGACATGGTTTCCCGAGCTTCTGCGGATCCGACCTTTATGAAACGTATAATAACTGGCGACGAGACATGGGTTTATGAGTACGACATGCAAACAAGCCAACAGTCTTCAGAATGGCGTCTCGAAAACGAGCCGAAATCCAAAAAACCGCGGCAAAGTCGCTCCAAAATCAAGGTGATGCTGACAGTTTTTTTTGACTACCGTGGTGTGGTTCACTCCGAATTCCTTCCAAAGGGAGACACAGTGAATAAAGAATATTATTTAGGCGTCATGAAGCGTTTGCGTGAGAGTTTAACAGTGGTAGAGCCACGCGGGAGCTTTTGCTGTCGCACGGATGGGCCGGCTCGAACCGGGGTGGTACCACGACCTCACAGAAAACCAGCGTGAAGTAGAGGTTTACCTCTGCGTTTCGCTTGGTGAGTGCAGGTGCCCGGAGGCCCTTTTTACTGGAAATGAGGCATTCCATCTTAGTCCTCACGGGTGACAACGCATCTACATTTTGAATTGTAATAGAGGATAGATGTAGATGTCTATGGGCCGCAGCAACCACTTACCATCAGGTGGACTGTGTGCTCGTTTGTCACCCTTATCCTATAAAAAAAAAAAAAAAAAAAAAAAGAGTATCCGCCGAAAACGTCCAGATTTGTGGCAACACAACTCATGGATGCTGCACCATGATAATGCACCATCACACACAGCCATTATAGTGAAAGAGTTTTTAGCGAAAAATTCAACAAAAGTTCTCGACCAAGCACCGTATTCACCTGATATGGCTCCGTCTGACTTTTTTTTATTTCCCAAGTTAAAATTACCACTTCGAGGAAAACGTTTTGAGTCGATAGAAGCCATAACAAAAAATTCGCTGAATGAGCTAAAGGCCATACCGCAAATAGCCTATGAAAAATGTATGGAAGACTGGCTGAAGCGTTGGAGATGTTGTATTGCAAGCGATGGGGCCTACTTTGAAGGCGATAAAATAAATTTAGATGAATAATTTGTATTTTTTGTTTTATTGACAAATTCCCGATATTTAGTACACAGAAGGTATATTCATTTCCTAATACTTTATAAGGGCCACGACACTAATTCATAAGAATTTCCATTTCATTCATTGGTTATAACTCAATGATTTCATTATGCGAAAGCCACGAATTTAATAGTAGTTTAAAGCCATTGCTTTATAAAGGTGTGATATTTCTGGTATATAAAGCCTAAAATCTTGCAGTTCAATTATGGTCCTTACTTAGAGCCCTAGTGCCGTATAGGGACCATAGACAAGCTTTTAAAAAACTTATTTTGTAATTACCTCGACCTTTCTACCTTGTTTATGTATAATATTTTCTCTTCAAATATAAACAGTTTATTTGATCACAATGTTATAAAAATTAAAAGACTTCCCAAAATTGATTTATAAGGATTTCCAAAAACCCGGCCCTTATTAGATGCAATTACCTTAGTTAAACTTATTTCGATTAGAAGATATAGAGATAGACAAATAAGGCATTTATTCTACAATCACCATGTACATTCAGTGGCAAAACTAGGGAGTAACACAGAATAAATAATAGTAGTAAGTATTAAGTAACCGAGTAAGAAGTTAGTTCGTTACTCGTTCGTTAATCGTTACCGTATATTCGTTTCTTTATGTTATGTGTCTTTTTTTATCTAACCCAAGTATAACATTTCATGTTTTTGTATGCATACGAACAAAATACATTTTCATTTTACAATATACAAAACAAAATTTCTATACGACATAAATGAATGTCTCACAAATTCCACAAAGTTGGTAACAGCTGTATTTAAATTATTAAATCGCTGTCGTGCGTGAATATCCCTTATTTGATATTAAATTAGGGTCATGTCGTGATCTTAGCCGTCTCTTTCCAACATATATGTTTTAAATTTGCGCGTACGCAGTTGTCTCGTCTTGCAATGATAATGAATCAAGATTATAAAACAGTGTGTAACAGATACAACTTGTTACTTTAAAACACAGATTAAAACTTTAAAAGCAAGCGTGAAGTGCCAGACAATACTATTAAATAAGATTGTGATATTAAGTAGATAGCTGAATTAAAATTTCGTTGACCTCAACTTATAAAACTTTAATAATAGTAAATATATTTACATCTTTATTAAATAAACTTGAAGAAAATAATACTACCTATTGCATATTTCTTGTTTTGCTTAAAATCAACAGCCTCGGCATTCTTTGCATCTGCTGGCTGAATTATGAATGCGAATTCTACCCAACGGCTAAATTTGTTCAAAAATACTATCTTAAAGTTTTTTCTTGATGGTTTTGTCGTAAATTGACCAGCTATGGTGACCATTGTGATATAGGGCATGGGATACCTCTGCTTATGCGTGTACACTTTGGATACATTACGTCGTGTATTGTTGACAGCTTCTGATTTATACGGAAGTTGTTATCGGGAATGACATCATCCTATATCAGTAAAAGTTACATCCTTTTAAAGCACTGCAGGATCCCCCAGGCATCCTTTCAATTATACGATAAGTAAACGGTTTCAAATTAAGATGGTTGGGACAGGGAAAAGTATAAATAAATTATAAAATTACTGTGAATAGAATTATTAGTGAATATTCATTGGAAGATGAACCTTATAATCCACAACGATATTTTGTCAGTTATTTAGATACCACTGCACTATCGAAGTGACAATAACTATAACTAAATTATAAAAATTGTGTTTTTTTTTTCAAATGACCCTATTGCGTAAGTTAAAGCCCAACATTTATTTTCATTTTTAGTCCGAATGTTTCTCATAAACCTTATTTTTAGCGTTATAAATCGTTTATGACCTAAAGCATTCCGAGATTGACCACTACCATCACTTAAATAAGAAATAAAACAGTTGTTATAGCGTAACACTTATTTTTATAGTTGTAATAATCTTTTATTTATGGATGGCCAAATATAAATTTTAGAATGAACATCATCTACTCATTGGTTAGAACCAAGTAAGTGTGTAAAATAATAACAACAGAGAACAGCGCCACAGGTACACTAAATCATTTTTCTTGCACCTATATTGTATGGATGCGGCAAAACCTCCCTATAAGAGGAGTGATCCATATCATGCATTGGAATGTTGCTGGCTGAAGTTAATAAAAAAGGTAGCAACCGTCTCGTTTACGCCAGACGTAGTCTTCCAAACCGAATATCGACCACAGTAGACAGTCGCAACGGAGAGGTGCTTCCCTGGAGAGGATTGTAGCTTATGATTATGTGTTTGCGCAGGTGTAATCTCTATTCCCTTACTCTCACAGTCCAATATGATGGCAATTCGATACGACCAGAAAGAGATCAGGCGCAAAACTAACGGTTTTTCGTGTTTTTCCAGGCACGAAGTTAAAACACCGCCATATAACTGATTCCCGGCTGCTACTGAGGATTTCATCTTTATTTTGGCCTTATTTTAGCCTCACTTGGGATTCGAACACAAGACCACATGATCAGCAGTCGCGCTTACGACAGCTAGACAAACCATAGGCATCAGCCTCGCCAGGTCAGTACGCCAGACTTTAAATATACATACTGTCAATGGTACTAGACGTCTGGTAGAAGTCGCAGCACGTAAGTCTAGCGCTGAGGTGACGCGCACGAATTGAATTGCACGAATGCGACTAGAGAGCCAATCAGCGCGTGCGAACGATACGCACGAGCCAATCAGCGCGACTTATGCGCAATAACGGTCGCCGCTAGACTTTCGTGCCGCTACTTATAATACGATAGTACAACCGCTAGCCAGGAGTGGTGATTAAGGTAAATCTTCCCTACAACAAAAAGGCCCATGTGCAGCAGTCGACTTTTACGGGAACGCTGAAAAAGAATGAAGAAACACATCGTCTTGAACCCTGCGTTCGTGACACAGTTTTTTCATTTTGAAAAAAAAAATGAATGCGAACCACGTTTATTTTTTTAACTACACTAAACACTAAAGGAACTATTGAAGGAAGACGTGGGCAGCGAATCATCGTAAAAAGCTCGCGAGAATTTCGGGGTCCGTAATCATCCCGGGGTTTAATTATATATAGTTGAAGCTTTTGTGGAGTATACGGCCATGAGCGTTCAGTGTCATTTTTGGTTGGATATTTATTGTCGTTGGTAGCTAGACCTTTATTATATTAGTTTATGTAATCAAATAATGTCCTCACTCTCATAATCCGATGGAACGGTTATTTGACACGACCGGAGAGAGATCAGGCGCAGGACCAACGACTTTACGTGTTTTCCGAGGCACGAGCGTAAAACGCCTCATCTTTCTTATTCTAGCCTGTTATAATTTCTTAAGCAAAAAAAAAAAACAGTAACTTATTTTGGCCTGACCCGGGATTCGAACCCGAGACCTTATGATCAGCATTCGCATTTACGAGCACTAGACCAACGTGGGAGTCATTAGTTTATGTAATGCTTTTAAAATAAACAAAACGATAGTGTTTCGAAATGATTTTTTAAAATTACTTTTTAATTGCAGAAAGCGGTTGCATCCGGAATCCGGATTCAGTTGCTCTAAATTGTTTTATTTTTTTAATTTTAAACAATAAATTGCTGATGTGTTAATTACTTCGGATTATGTTGTTACAATTTTTATCAGAGCACTTTCAATTTTCATCCCAAATAAGGAAAAACAAGCTGACACAAATGCGACGTTGAAATCGTTCGGACAATTTTATCAATGTTTGAGAGTCCCACCAATTAATACAAAATCACTTCGTTCGTATCAAACAAGCTCAATAACAATTTTGAAAAAGGATGTAAGTTTTATTTTCCTATTATTTGTTAAAATCCTAAATATTTTATAATTAACTAGTTTGTCGTATTTTTCATGCAAATATCGTGATGACGGATTAGAGAGCTTAGATTAATAACATCTGTCTTCATGCGGCATAAATTCGTCTATCGTCGTCACAAAATATTTTGGAAAGAATAAGTCTATTTTTGTGAGCAAAAAAAATACACATTGACAGCTACATTCACTGTTTCCACATGCATATTTTATAGCCCGATTAGGGTTAAAGTTAGATGCACTTTACATAAGTAACTCAATCATATGTCGCATATCTTCACTAAACAGTCGAATTCTGTTGTTTCCAACCCTTGAAATTATAAAAAATAAGAACTCATATTTTATAATATATCTTTATTATTATTTTATATTTCTCATATAATTTTAACGACATAAAAAGTTATTTAAAAATGCTTTAAGATTAATATACCAAGTATAATCTCAATATTAAGAAACCTCACTAGATTTTATTGAAACGAAGATTAAATTCATAATGAATTCTACCGAAATATTAACCTCAATTCTTCAAAATTAAAAAGCGGCCAATTGCGAGTCGGACTCGCCCATGAAGGGTTCCGTAACAGCAAGTAACATAATTTACGATTTATGACGTATTAAAAAAAACTAGATCTCGTCCAAACCAATTTTCGGTGGATGTTTAAATGGTAATGTACATCATATATTTTTTTTAGTATCATCATTCTCTTATTTTAGAAGTTACAGGGGAAAGGGGGGGGGGGGGGGAGCGACACACATTTTCCCACTTTGGAAGTGTCTCTCGCGGAAACTATTCAGTTTAGAAAAAAAATGATATAAGAAACCTCAATATCATTTTTGAAGACCTATCTATAGATACCCCACACGTATGGGTTTGATGGAAAAAAAGTTTTTGAGTTTCAGTTCTAAGTATGGGGAACCCCCAAAACTTATTGTTTTTTTTCTATTTTTGTGTGAAAATCTTAATGCGGTTCACAGAATACATTTATTTACCAAGTTTCAACAGCATAGTTCTTATAGTTTCAGAAAAAAGTGGCTGTGACATACGGACGGACAAACAGACAGACATGACGAATCCATAAGGGTTCCGTTTTTTCCATTTGGCTACGGAATCCTAAAAATGAAACATATATGCCGCTGTTTTGCATTTCGATGTATCTGATTTTGATTTACGAACAAGGCTTGGCATTTTTATGTTCATTATGGTTATATTTAATCAAATACAATTTAATTTACTTCAGGTTTTTAATGTTCCTGGTGAAATTTTCATTTATCCACATTAAGAGTAAATTAGTACATTCGTTAAAATCACTTATTTACTATTAAGACAGTTATGTAATTCTGTCCGATTCTGAAGTAATTAACTGTGTAAGTAGGTAAGAAGGCCTGACGATGTGAGCGGCTTTTTTTTATAGAAGTAGAGATGGCAAACGACCACACAATTCATTTGTTGTTAAGTGCATGCTGTGGTCTTACATTTAATCTTAAAGAGTGACGACATGACATCAAGCCCCCATAGATTGCCTTATAGGGGGGATATCTGCAGTTTTCTATTTTCAGTCGTTATTAGGAAGACGTACTGCACATCTTCTGATTTAATTCCCTCTATATTGATCTGTGTGCTTCTTACGTCACCCACGGGATGATATTATTGTTTAATTATTTAATTAAGTGGTTATTCTTACACCATTGCTACACGGTTTTACCTCAAACAGCCATAAAAGTTCATATTCTTTTCGATTTTATGCTTTACTTTTTCTATATAATGAATGCTGACCACGAAACACGACCAATTCATAAAAATTATTAAATATGTCTGCTTTTAATTTTTTCTGTTGCTTTAAAATTAATTATAATAGTGTAATCTACATTTATTTCTGTTTCTATTGATATGGACAAAGAATGAACGGCTTGGATTACCCAATTTATGTTGTAAAAGCAGGTTCACTCCCGATGTTTACCTTCACCATTAAATAAATCCTTGGGTTGCTCCTGTACTATTCTATTATAATAATTTAATACAAGTATTTTGACTCACGGTACAAACATAATATTAATGATATTTATCTACTTTTATAAACAAGGAGATAGCAATAAAATTATATCGAATTTGGAGATAAGAGGTCTACGCTACGCTCCACTCCAATTAAAATGTAATATTTTACAGCTCATGTAATCTACTTTTAAAATCTAATATACACAACTGTAAGGTGTGTTAACAAATAAGAAAGTTTACACTGTTACAGATTTATTCCTTTGCACAGCGGATGCTTACTTCGTTCAGTAAGTAATGTTAGGTATATTGTATTTCTATGGCTATCTCAACGGTGAAATACTGGTCAGACTTATAATAGGTGAGTCCAGCCCTATAAGTACAATGGAACCGTTATAGTAGACAGAAATGCACAACTATTTTATTCCTTGAAAAACATGAATGGATCGAAAAGCTACATAGAAATTATTTAATAATTAACTGTATATTGTTTACAACTTACAATTCTAGTATTAAAGAGATAATATTTCTTGTTTGATTGTTTTAATTAAAACGTGTATCCTAAATGCAATAACACCTTGATAAATAAATATTATTAGGTATTACTTTCTTTAAAGATGTGATTCTAGAAAATACCAAAATCCAAATAATTGGTTTTTACCTATAAAATTGCCGTTCTGCAATACTGGCCATTTCAAATCATAATAATTTTTGTTTGGCTAAGAATTCTAATTTCAAATTAATTTTATTTTAAAAACAAGGAATTCGTTTGTCAAAATTAGTCATTTGTTTATTAATTAGCGTTATTTTTCATCTCATTTGAATTTAGAATCATTTTCGTCATCATGGATACAGTAAAAATTTGAGTAATTATGGAATATGAGTACCGTCGTGGCAGCAACGCGGCACAAGCGGCACACAACATCCACGACGCTTACGGAGTAAATACTACAAACGAACGTACCACCTGTTATTGGTTTGCCCGCTTCCGTTCTAGAAATTTAGATCTGAAAAAACAACTCCGTGGTCGTCGATTGTGGAAACTGATTATAATCAATCTACGGCTGAAATAACAGCATCAAAACAATATTGCTCCATTTGCTTGACGCAAATTTGCGTCAAATGAGGGCTAATAATCTTCCACTCACCAGATGTCGCTAGTTACAACTGAGGTAAAGTTTTTTGCTACACAATGTCAGTTAATTGAGAAATTAGTTTTAAATAATAGTTTATCATTATCTATAGTATTATATTAATACACAACACAATGCGTCAGTGGTTTGATTTTTAATTTTTTGCACTTTAGAACTCTTTTTTTAAAAAATGGGCTTTTAGTTATATTTATAGTTTGATTTGCTCATTTATAATGTAATTAATTCAAAATATAACTAATAATACAGAAAGAAACCTTAAAGATTACATTTTACTAAGAAATTATAGTCCCCGCTATGAAATCTGTCAAATATTTTACCTCACTGTAAAGTGGCGCCGCCCTAGTGGCAGAAAAAGTCGTGGATGCCCTGATTGGCAAGGTAAAAAAGATTGACAAATGGGTGCCCCGCGAACTCAATGATCGCCAGCGCGAAGTACGCTTCGAGAAGTACCTTGCACTGCTCAATACGCACACAAACGAAGGAATTCTGAACCTGCGACGAAAAATGGATTATGTTTGACAATCGCAAACGCTCAGCAAGTTCGGTGGATCCTGGATCAGTACCTAAACAATGCCCTAAACGAAAACTTATCCCTAGAAAAGTTATGATCACTGTTTGGTGGTCTAACGCCGGTGTGATTCATCAAAACTTCTTACCAAACGGGTTGAGCATTACTGCAGATGTGCACTATGAAGAACTGAACACAATGATGGAAAAGATCGCACGTCTTCAACCAGCTTTGGTCAATCGCTCGTTGCCGCTGCTCCTGCACGACACACACACACACACACACACACACACACACACACACACACACACACACACACACACACACACACACACACACACAACACACATTTCACACACCTTAAAAATATACAAATGGGAGAAAAAATGTATGTACCAGTGTAATACTGTTTACGCATTAACAATTGAGAAGTAGTACATACATAAAAAGTAAAGTAAAGTTGCAGCCTATATACGTCCCACTGCTGGGCACAGGCCTCCTCTCATTTCTAAGAGGGTTTTAGGGCAAGGAAATGTCCGCCGCGCTGCCCCAATGCGTGTTGGCGAACTTCACATGTCTTCGAGATCATTTTTTTTATTTTATTTTTTTATTTCTTAGACATGCAGGTTACCGCACGATATTTTCCTTCACCGCCGAGCACGTGGTAAACGTTGTGAGTTCATACATATAATTAATTAATAATGAAACAAACAATAAAAATTTAAATATAAATAAAAAGAAATTTAAATTGTGACATCAAATAGGTCTCCAACTCAGCATAATGCTGCAAAGACAGCGCTGGTTTTCAGTTGGAGCCTTGTGACTTCACAGACAAGTCGGTGTGTGATCTTTCAACTACTAGTTATATACGAGCTACTTAGTTATAGTATATTAACAATTACGAGTTAAAAAGTAGTGCTATCGTATCTACGAGTAACATATATAAATATATAATACACATATACACTGAGACTAACCTAGCTAACAAGTGTATAATTGTTATATTACTATATATTTAAATAATACCTACTTATAAATCCAATATTAACATGACATTTGACTAATCTATGGGGAAGACATTTTTTACTTTTTTCATAAAAGTAGATAATTTAATATTCTGTTATTTCATATTCAGCATAGGTGGTTACTTTGATTAATAAAAATAAAAAACTATAGGAAAAAATATTGTATAATATTGTTATAATATTGCTAACACAATAATGCATATGAAATAAAATTGCTTTTACGGATTTTATTCGTAAAAGTACCCGAAACGTCGGGAATTATAAAGTTAAAATTAAACACGATAAAATCCAATAAATTAGGTTTATTCTATAAGAAGTATTCGCGTAAGTATAAGATCATTACAGGAATGCATGTTTTTACTAAGTTCTAATAAGAATTTTTTTCTTGGGATTCATCGATACGCGCTTCAGTCGGCTGAATCACATCGGTGTGATACCGAAACCGACACGTTTAGCAAAAAAGAAGTTAAAATAAGACACCGACAGAAAATTAAATCTGTATGATTAATTTACAAAATTAATAAAAGTTTTGTGGCGAAAGTAGATTTTGTAAGTCGGTTTGGATGAGACTTGCTGTGGAAATTACTTTCTCAGATACGTCAGAACTTATCTGATGACTTGATTTTCCACGCATTAATATTGTTTATTGAAACGCGAAATTTAAAACGTATCGGTTATCGTTGTATCATTTTTTACATGATAGAGCTATGCTGCAGCAAATCTTCCCCTCTCGTTCAAGCAACTAGCTTTGGTCATTCAACGAGTCCTAACCGTTATACGTGGTAGAACCATGCTGCAGCTATATTATAGTTGTAGTACAAATTAGTTGATTCGACCGGGGAAGGACCACGCCCTCACAGAATACCAGTGTAAAATAGCAGCTTAACGCTGCTGTGTTTCGTATGGTGAGTATAGAGAACCGGGTACCCTTTTTACTGGAAAAGAGGCATCCCATCTTAGTCCTCACGGGTGACAACGCATCTGCATTTTCAAGTCTTTATTGAGGATAGATGTAGATGTCTATGGGTCACAGCAACCACTTACCATCAGGTGGACTGTGTGCTCGTTTGTCACCCTATCCTATAAAAAAAACCCAACTCAAAATTCGGCAAATTCAAAATATCCCTTATATATTTATATCGGTATCGGTTGAGAATGGTTATAACGCTATTCTATGGACAGCCGTACAATTTTTCTGGTATTTTCCACAGTTGTAACCTACGGCACGAAATAGAGTGATGGATTTTCTTATCTCGCTACTATTATCAAAATCCATATAACCTTCAACAATCTAGAATAAAACGAACATGAAAAAATTGTCATTTGCAAATTAGATTCTAAGTGTTTTACTAATTCTGGTACATGCGTGACCCATTGCATCCGCGATCATATTACAGACGACTAAAAATTATCACCTTAACTCTTTTCAAACTTAATGAATCTCTTAATGAAATCTCTTGATCCCGTATTTCGCTACATACTTAGCGAGCCCCTGAATACCTAACAGTTACTTGTTAACTCATCCGACCATATCGGGAAGTGATAGTATAGAAGCTGTTGAATGTAACTGGCCGAGCGAACTGTCGTAAATTCCTTAGCGTGTGCACTGAGATCCAGTTAATAGCCTCGCTCCAACGCAAATCAATCGGGCGAGACTTAGCGTCGATTATTAAGCCGCGTATCCACCAAAAATGTTAACAACATTTATATTTCCAACTATTTACAACTCAACAAAAGTTACCAACATTGGTTTCCGATGTTGCCGTCAAATGTTTGCAACAAGCGTCTCCACCGAAAGAACAAATGTTTGCAACAAGCGTATTCCTTTAATGTTGCCGCCGAAAATGGAAACACGGTTCCCAACATTGTTTCAAGTTTTATTGCCAACACTAGGTGATTACAGAAACATTTGTTACCAACACGTGTTAGCAACACAACAGTTGCTAACAAAACTTTGGTGGAGACGCGGCTTAACAAACTGGTCTAGAAATTGATATTGTGTTTGAACTCTCATATTCGAGAAGCACTTGAGTGAAATTTTAAGTAATCAAATTCTACATAACAGGAAATTATCAATCTAAAATATGAAATTCAGTTTTATATCTATGTTTAGATCTCGAGTTAGACACGAATATCGCTTGTGGTTTGTGTGTTGTAAAATTGACATAATTATTTTTTGTCATTAAATTATACAGTTTTAGACATGAATATTTTAAATTTAACAAGCTGTGCTCCAAATATTATGAGGACAAGATGAAGTTTACAAGCTCGCTCATACACTAGCAGTGCGCTGGAATCTTTCCTGCTCTATAACAATCAAAGGAAAGGAAACAATAGTGAAATATTTACGTAACATAATTATTGTTATTTTTAAGGTCTATCGGTAATTAGTCCCAAATAATAAATCAAAAATATTTCTGAAAGTGGCAAATAATCCGGTATCAGGACAAATAATATCTTTATATTTACGACTATTTTTTTTTATTTAGCGTGCGAGGGTTTTACTTATCGAGCTATAAAAATACTCGAAGTCTTTTAGTGTGGTAGAATTGGTATTGAAGATAACCGCAGTAGAACCAGAATAACCGACATAGTTCAAAGAATCAGTAAGCTGAAGTGGCAATTGGTCTTACATTGCTCGAAATTACATTGCTCGAAGAACTGACAATCGATGGGCAAGAAAATGACATGTTCTGAAGTGGCATGCTCGTACCGTAAGTGAAGTGTAGAGCACGCTAGAAGTAAGGACCTGGTAAGAGATGCAGTAAATTCACGGACGGTTAAAGATTTCTAAAGGGCTGTTATGTGAGATTATAATGGTAGGGTTTAGTCGGCTATATCCAGGTACAGCCGCTTGCGGTTAAACTTGGGTGTATTTATAGATTTTTATTGGCTAAAAAAGTAGGTGTAGCCGATTGCTTTCGGCTAAAAGTAGGTGTAGTAAGTGTCTGTCTATAATACCACACAATAAATAAACCTAGCAAGCTAACAGCATAGCAAAGTGGCGAAGCAATCTGCTTTGTAGCGGTTTCTAACGGGAAAAAAAATCAAAATAGGAGGTTCAGATGCCTGGGTGATCAGTAATCGATTGCTGAAAACAGAATTTGAAAATTCGAAACCGTTCTCGAGATAATCGTGGGACAGACGGACAGATGGACAGACGGACAGACATCGTGAAATTAATAAGTGACTTCGCAAGCTTCGCCACTTAATAACAGTACAAGAAATAATACTGAAATAACTGGTTTTTATTCAGCTCGGTGAGTTATTTGCATGCCATAAAGACATAAATAACCATATTTTTTTAATTTTGTATGTTCGTTGTCTGTCCGAACTAATTCTATGGAATGGTTGAACCGATTGTGACTAAACCTTACGAACAGATATAGAGCAATGAGATGAGGAATCTAGGCTATATTTTATCTGAAAACTTGAAGATGTAAAATAATGGCACGTGATTAGAAATAATAATTATTCAAGCGTATCTGAGGCGGTTTGTTAGTAATAAATAAATTAGGAAGGCAAAATACGAGGGTGACACTGAAAGTTATTAGAAAATAAAAAACTGAACAAACTAGCAAGTCAATTGACTTTCATAAAAAATCATTGTACGAAAATTTTCTCGCGTTTTATTCATGCAGACCTGACAGACAATTTTCAATTTGCCGCCAAATCTTAAACAAATTTAATGACAAATTAATAAATTACATACACGATAATATTGGCAAAGGGTTCCATTTTCAAAATTTGAACTTATTTTTTTATTATGTCGTTTACAATTGGTCAGTCCTAAAAACTTTCAGTGTCGCCCTCGTAATTGTATATTTATATAAAATATACGACTTTTATAGAAATATATGTACTTTATGTAGTTTTCATCTGAATAATATGATTCAGCCAGTATTTTCATTTCATTCCATAGCATTTTTTATATGGTTTTATGATAACTAAATTTCTTTTTATGATAAACCAAAATTGCTATTAAGTGAAAATTTCAGCCCATGCCATCAGCTTATTGAAGTCTAAGAAACTTAAACAATTATGATTATTAAGTGGCGAAGCTTGCGAAGTCACTTATTGATTTCACGATGTCTGTCCGTCTGTCCGTCTGTCCGTCCGTCTGTCCGTCTGTCCCACGATTATCTCGAGAACGGTTTCGAATTTTCAAATTCTGTTTTCAGCAATCGATTACTGATCACCCAGGCATCTGAACCTCCTATTTTGAAACTGATTGTTCAACGGCAACCATTAGAAACCGCTACAAAGCTGATTGCTTCGCCACTTTGCTATGCTGTTAGCTTGCTAGGTTTATTGATTTCACGATGTCTGTCCGTCTGTCCGTCCGTCTGTCCGTCTGTCCGTCTGTCCCACGATTATCTCGAGAACGGTTTCGAATTTTCAAATTCTGTTTTCAGCAATCGATTACTGATCACCCAGGCATCTGAACCTCCTATTTTGAAATTTTTTTTTCCGATAGAAACCGCTACAAAGCTGATTGCTTCGCCACTTTGCTATGCTGTTAGCTTGCTAGGTTTATAGTTTATATCATGATGAAGTTATAAACAAATTTAGGCGATGACAGTCTCGCTTATCAAAAATTACATATTTATCAAATCACAGCGCTAAAACCGACCAAGGTCTATCTAACCTATTCATCTCGAGATAAGATAAGTTATACTCGTATCATTACTCAAAAACAAAAGGCTTTTTGTGCCATAGAACTGAATGTCTGTTTAGTACTTAATGTCTGTAGTAATATTTACTAGGTAGCCTTATCTTGGTTCCGATAGCGATTTTTGCAATGACGTAATCGTAATCATGTAGCTAAATGAATCAATCTATCTATACAAATAAATAAAATTTAAGTGTCTGTTTGTAAAGTCAAAATAACAATACTTATACAAAAAAATCAATTTTTAAAATCTTTGTGTGTCAGTCTGTCTGTTTCTGGCTTATCTCCGAAACAGCTGGACCGATTTTGACGGAACTTTCACTGGCAGATAGCTGATTTTATAAAGAGTAACTTAGGCTATTTTTACTTTGGAAAAAGATTTAGGGATTCGCGCAAGAAAAAAACATGAAATCCAATCGTAATAATTTCAACGCGGGCGAAGTCACGGGGAACAGCTAGTTACTAATACGTTACGAAAGTCATGGTTTAAACTATGGCTAAGTAAATAAACATAAGTATTTAAACAATAAATTTTGACTTCTATGATAAATAGTTCCATGTCTAATACAGTATGTATTAGACATGGAACGAGTAGTGATTCGCCGAGTACTCGGCCACCGGGTACTCGGCCTAGATTGGGCCGAGTACTCTGCCGATTACTCGGCTTTAAAAAAAACGTCTACATTTAACATGGAAGTCTTTGATAATTCCTTTTCCTTTCAAATTATGCGAATCATCTGGAAACACCATACCGTTTCCATATCGTACTTAATAATTAGTGTGAACGTGAAGGTTAAACTAGAAATATATGATGTAATTTCATGATCTCACTAGCTGTGCGTATTGTGGTGTATCACGATATCGAGATAAATCTTTGATATTTACAATATTATTTACATTAAACACAACATCAATTAAGTACACGAATTAAAATATTTATAACCGACTTCCATATAAATTATTAAAGATAACTCAAAAACTAACTGGTCAGACCTTAATCAAATTTACATATATGGGATGAGAAGCACCAGCTTTCAACTAAAAAAAGAATCATCGAAATCGGTTTACCTAGAGAAAAGTTATGTTGTAACACACATAAAAAAAGAAAAAAATACAGTCGCATTCAGCATCTCCTTATTTTTGAAGTTGATTAAAAATAAGATGATGTTGACTATACTCATATAGATATTGTCTCGATGCCGAAATATTGGTAGCTTCGCCGATACGATACCATCCATTATGATGGGTGACAGACATATTATGTATACCTAAACACGCCGCAGTACACTAAAAGCGTTATAAGCACGAAAATCCATGGATTTTTTTTTAGGATATTTTATGGATTTTTTTATAGGATAGGGTGACAAACGAGCACACAGTCCACCTGATAGTAAGTGGTTGCTGTGGCCCATAGACATATACATACATCTATCCTCGCTTGCGAATCAAAATGCAGATGCGTTGTGACCCGTGAGGACTAAAATGAAATAATTTTTTTAATATAAAAATAAAAAGAAATAAAGATTATTTCATGACGCTTCATTTTAATAGCTGCTATTAATTCATTTATTTGTATTTGTTAATCAATAATATAATACATACCTACGTTTATCAATAATAATATACTACGCAAGGAACTTCGTTCCAACCGAGTGTTCCACGACACTTACGCATTTTTTATCTTAATTTACTTACCGTCTACGTTACCGTTACAACCTATTAAAGTTTACTGCTGGACATAGGCCTCCCCCATAGATTGCCTCACTACCTACTATTTTATGCTAGCAACCTGTTAGAGCGTGGTCTTTTCCCGGTCAAGCCGACCCATTCGTGCTGCAGCTATTACACAGCTAAAAAGTGGCACGCATTAAATTGTATGGTGGAGAAAAAGTAAAAAAAAAACCATTTGAAAAGTATCCCGTTACCGTTACAGCCTTTTAAAGTCTACTGTTGAACATAGGACTCCCCCATAGATTTCCTTGTAGGTGGGATATTAGTTGTAGTTGCCACGCTTGGCAAGCGCGTTGGTAACCGTATTTTTTATTTTTAGTTGTTGTTAGGAAGACGTTATAATTAATATAATAGAACGTCTATTTAACTTTTAGTACGTACTACTATTATTTATTCTGTGCTTTTAAAATATTGTTATAAAAAAATCACTTATTAAGTGGCGAAGCTTGCGAAGTCACTTATTGATTTCACGATGTCTGTCCGTCTGTCCGTCTGTCCGTCCGTCTGTCCGTCTGTCCCACGATTATCTCGAGAACGGTTTCGAATTGTCAAATTCTGTTTTTAGCAATCGATTACTGATCATCCAGGCATCTGAACCTCCTATTTTGAAACTGATTGCTCAACGGCAACCGTTAGAAACCGCTACAAAGTTGATTGCTTCGCCACATTGTTATGCTGTTAGTTTGCTAGGTTTATTTAATATTAAAAATTAAAAAGGCGATAGAAAGACTTATAGGGTTGCAGTCAGGCCGACATTAAACATTAGCACCATTCACACACACAATTCATAACATTATACATCGAGGTACCTACATTCAACATTTGCTGCCAAAATCTAAGAAAAAAGTTGCGGTAACTAACAAACTACAGTATTTTACTTTATAAAAGTAAAACAAAATGGTAATAAATAATTGATTGGTGATGATAGCACAATTATAATTAAAAATTAAAAATTTTGTACAGCCGACTTCAATATAAGCGACTTCAATATAGGTTATTTAAGAATAACTCAATAACCATTGGTCTGACCTTGATCAAATTCATATGGGACCACACGAGAACTATCAGCTTTCATATAAAAAAAGAATCATCGAAATCGGTTCGCCCAGTACAAAGTTATGAGGTAACACACATAAAAAAAAACATACACTCGAATTGAGTACCGTCTCCTTTTTGGAAGTCAGCAGAAAAGTACCCTTAAACGACGAGCATGTATTCGTAGGTATACGGATGTGAAGGAGGCGAGAGGGGTGTAACAGGATCGTGTTAAATGAAAGTTCCTAGTCTCTGTCTACCCCTCTGGGTGAAAGGCGTGAGTTAAATACTCTGTTATGCGTAATGCCCGTAGATGCAGTAGTATATAGAGTATCACCAGTACTTTTGGGCAAAGTCCAATTAATTATTAAAATAACTATGGCTTCTGTTAAATTTTTCACAAATACGATAGCACATATCAAATGATGTAAGTTGTGTTGGTAGATTACGGTACGTCTGGTAAAAGTCGCTGACATGTATATAATTTATAAATGATACGGAATTTACCCAAAAAGCACCAGAAAAAAACCAAAGTTTTCTACTTGCTTTTTCGGGTATTACCTGTAGCAACTATTTTGGGTAGTAGTAGCCGATACAAAATCCGTTTTATTAACAATAGTGAATGCCCGCAACGGCAGTGATGCAACGTGAAAGCGTTTTGTAGTAAATGTATGAGATTACCCGTCCGTCGATATCGTGTCAAGTACCTGGCCGATGTCCTTATCAGACCAAATGTGAAATCGCCCAATGATGAACCGTTTTAACCATGGTAACATATTTTAGTATCAAACAGATACAGCGTACACCTAACGATTTGTTAACACATAAATACGTCATTGACTATTTGAATTAATAAAGATTTCTTTAAGAATTGAATGAGAGTGATTTAATAGAATTTACAATGGAAATGATGAATAGTTATGCCAATTCTTTTCGACACGCGATTCCGTAATATTTCGTGATTCTTGAGCGTTCAAATCCACTACACCATATCATCCCGTGTATATCATAAAAAGCGACAGAATTCGCTCTGTTGCCTGAACACTGAAACATGGGATGGACAAGCGTGTTCCTCATCATATCTCAATAATAATTATAAAAAAACTGCGATTACTATCCCTCCTGCCAAGCGTGGTAACTAAGACAAATATCCTCACTATGTGGCAACTTATAGGGTAGACCTACGTTCAGCAGTGGAATTTTGATGGGTTGTAATAAATGAATAAATAAACAAAAAGCTGTTCACTGCTGCGTTTTGTTTGGAGGGGAGAATCAATACAGTTACGTGATTACGTGGTAGAGCCATGCTGCAGCAATTTTATGGTGGTAGTACGAATGGGTTGGCACGATCGGGGAAGGATCACGCTCTCATAGAATAAAAGGCATTCCATTTTAGTCCTCAGGGGTGTTACGCATCTGCATTTTGATTCTTAATTGAGGATAAATGTAGATGTCTATGTCTATCAATGTCACTTACTATCGGGTGGACTGTGTGCTCGTTTATCACCATCATTCTATAAAAAAAGTGTAGCGGCGGTGTAAGTGAACCACGTTTCGTCAAATGAGTATTAGAATAGCCGACTACGGGAAATTCCAGAATAATCTTATGGCTTCTGATAGTATAACCATCTCGTGTACGCTAGTCGTAAACGACTGACGACGCACAACAGCAAAAGATGCGAGACGTTTAAAACAAATCATCCCTATTACGGGAGATCTATGACTAGAAGTGGTTTTTATGCTGATGAAGAAGAAAAAACATCGTACCTACTTTAGTGTTAGCCCATTGCTTTAAACTTAGGTCTAAAATGGTTACAGAAAACAGTAAGCAAGACACAAGTACTGCATAATATCATATTCAAACCTTGAAAAACTAAAGATGAGAGAAAGTTCTCTCATATTTGGTTGGTGTAATTACACGACCTCCTTAAAATAAACCTGCAAAATATTTTGTCACAAAACTCTATCTCGTAGCATACAACTTAATGTTATCTACACTGCAAGACTGCTGACTTTCTGACAGCTCCTCCGATGATAGTCCGTAACGGAACCTCGTATTAACATGGCTCGTTTGCCGGTTACCTTGCGGTGCTGACACAGTACGTAAAATGAAAAACTCTACTGGAAGTGACCCCAGGTACATACGAGGATTTTAAATATATTTTAATACATTTATTTACATAACATTGAAATATATACAATATTAAAAAACTTAAATTACATACAGTTCTACTCAGCTTGGTATCGTGCCAAAAACGCTGGCTGCGTTTCCTCGCTGAATGGCTATACTTAGCCTTTGAGGGAAAAAAGAACCAGCCCTCATATAACCAGCAACGACGATCAGTCGCATATACAGTTCCTTGAGAATTTTTTAAATGAATGAATTCATTGATCACGTCATTTTAACATTTTACTTTATCATCAGCTTATCGCTAACAGTCTACAGCTGGATTTTAATATGTTTAATGATATTTTATTTTATATGTAGGTATTTCATTATGATAATTTTCAGTGGAGGTGAGAGGAAAAAATTGTCAGAGAGGTAATAAAGGCAGAATTAGAAGTCACACATATTAATCGGTGCTTCATCACCAGCTTCGATGGCTACATATTAACCAATAACGACAATGGTCGGACCACATTACGTCCCGGACGCAAAAGCACCTCGCACGCGCTTTCTTGCCTTTATTATATAGGTATCAGAAACTAACTCAATTCCCCGACAAACTTTAAAGATACTAAAATGATAATATGACTTGACAACCAAAGAAAAAAGTCCTTTTACGCCAGCAACAATCAATAAATATATAGTGAAAATAACTAATTCAGCGGTATAAAAACAAACTTGACAATAAATTTAAAAAAATAAGAAATTTTTTAACTTTAAACAATATTTTAAAATCTAGTAGTCATTATTATCATCAGTTCATTAAAGTCCACTACCAAACATAGGCTTCTCCCTTTGTAGGGAGGATTTGTCTTAATAATCACGATTGGGGGTCGAAGTGATGAACGCAGTACTGGACATAATTTATTTTGATTTATTCTTTATTGCACCAAAATTTGTATAAAAGTTGAGCTTAATGCTTGGGTAGAACAGAGAGTGAATTTGGGCAGTTAAGTTTTTATGATCAAATTCAATTCAAATATATACATGCAACACATACATAAAATATACGCATATATATATATATATATATATATATATATATATATATATATATATATATATATATATATATATATAATATAATTGATACACATATATAAATAAATACACACATTTATATATATATCTCAATAAATGTATATATAAATAACTATAAACATATAAAGTAATTTGACTCAACTTTATAGGTTACGGATATGCTCGTAAAGTTTCTTTTAAAAACATTTTTGCCAGGTATTGTTCGCAGGTCAACAGACAATTTGTGCCAGAGGGAGATGGAAGTATCTGTGAAAGAATTTGACATAAACCCAGAATAGTGGAGTAGACAGTATAATCTGTGTGAAGAACGGAGATAGAAATAATGAGTGTCACTTCGGAATTGAAATCTTTCTTTTGGATAACGGGGTAACGAAAAATCATTAAGAACTGAAAATAAAGTGAACAGGATTCGGAAATTGGTTGCTGATCTCGATATTTTACCATCAAACCATAAGATTATTCGTGGACTACGGTCTATCGTCTTTACCCCAACCTAAAAGGGCTATTCCTCTTATTTGGTGGAAAATAGAACTCCTCTCGTAATTAAAAGGGCGTCAAATGTCCTCGAAATATTTCTCATGCCTTAGTTACTACTAATATCTTACAGCGTTAGTGCTTTTAATTGTTAGTGTTCTGTATATGAATGCACACTACACTTTTAGTACATTTTTGAATCTCTAGTCAGCCATGGTTTTTGCCTTATCTAGTAAACTATATTCAATGGTCGTAAGTCCGAGCTCACTTTCGTCACAAATGCGCCTTTTGTGACTTTATCAGCAAGGATGCAACGGTGTGGTCCGACAATAAAAACTACCTACGTAACAGCAAAAATGCACTTACTTTCGACATCGTACGGTTGGAGCCTTAGGAGAGAGTCGGAGGATCCTAAATAAAATATATTGTTTTATTACTTACGTATCAGTTTTTCAACAAAAAAATGTTTATATATAATATTTGGAGCCGCTTAAGCTTAGCAATATGTATAAATGCTAAAACATGAATATTTAAACAGTTTGTAAAATTTATTAGAAAAAGTATGCCTTTTTTATGCTGAATTGTATTTTTACATTTATCATCAAATACAATCTCACTTCAGCCCACTGTTGATTATTTATTTATAAAAAAGTACTTCCACAAAGAGATAAAACATACATTAGTAAAAAAAGCGTCAATATTTATTTTGATATATCTGTGAATACCTCGAAGTCTGTTAACCGCCCGGGGCGACTTCATCTAAGATCCGTTGCTCCATTAGAAACAGTGCACCGCGGAAGTGTCTTATTATCAATTAGGGTCAATTCACATGCTTGGTTCAGTTATTTATATGGGTACCTATTTAAATACTTTTGTTACAAAACTGTTAGCAATACTAGATAAAATGTATTTAAAGCATAGGTTGGCCTTATATTGCTTAAATAAAGGTTACAAATGAGCTGAAAGTTGACCTTTTTAACCGACTTTCAAAAAGGAGGAGGTTCTTAATTTGACTGTATGTTTATTTGTATGTGAATGTTACGCAATATCTTCGTTAATAATGAACCGAATTCGATGATTCTTTCTTTTTTATTAAACAGGTATATTTCAGGAGTGGTCATTATAAATTTGAAGAAAAAATTCCGCCTACACAAAACCTAAACTAAAAAAGAATATAGACGAAATTCAGAATGCGATATTCCATACTCCATTCAAAAGGGCAAAAAAACTTATAATCAAAAGTAAAAGCCGACTGCAAACAACTTATGTAAGTCCGGGCCCAAATTCTTTTATATACATATCTTATACATATGTCTTAGCACCGACTCCAGAATGAGAAATTATTTTTATCTTTCTAGTTGCTTGAAGTCAGCTTCTACCTTAGAGTATTCAAATACTCTAAGGCTTCTACTTTTTATAAAAGTTTTTTTTTAATTTATGTTTACAGAAGAAAGGATAATAAAAGAATGCTAGGGCTCATAGACATCTATCTTTATCTTTGAAATAAAAATCAAAATGATAATGCGACTTTAAAGATAAAAACTCTCGTTCTAAATTCTAATCACCGTGCGTTGAAGTGCTTCTTTATTAACAATAACATAATATTTAGTTCTGTCAGTACCCAAAAGAAATACTAGGTACTAAAAGGTATTCTAAAAATGCAGGATTTCATACATGTCGATGTAAAATCACTAGTAAGCACTTTTCCTAGTTTCTGATGTAACATAGAAACACAAATTAAATAATTTACCGAAATTTTAGCCAGGTTGTTGGTGACCACAGCCGGAACAAAGATAATTTTTAACATCTAGAACGTCATAATAATTCTAAGTAATCTACTCCATAAAAATACTATGGAGCTAGTAATGTGCGCGCCACAAAGCACAATTACTCTCTATTGAGTGACTAACACAGAAGCGAGCTCGTTCTAACCTACTGCTGCCAGAGATAACCCTTCTATGATAAGATCGTAGGTACGCCGGGATACAATGTCAAAGACACGGAGCGGAGACATTAACGTAGTGTAAAACCCAAAAACAAAAACCAATTAGTCAGTGTTAGCTAATAACTTTGACCACTATTAGGTCACGTCGTCGTTACATTTAACATTAGAATATTTTTAAGAACTGTCAATACGAACATTTATGAAGGTATTGTATGCAATTACTTTGATATTATGAGAATATAGTATAATAACGTCATAATTCATATAGTTACATAATAATAATAATATATAATAAATAATACATATTTTTTGCCTATATGAATAACTAGCTGTGCCCCGCGGTTTCACCCGCGTCATCACGTGTCCGAGGTGCGCGACATGACCTAGTTCAAGCATTTTATAACGGCTAGGGTTTAAGCGTCGTTCGTTCGTTTTACATTATCTCTTAAACTGTGCGTCCAAATAACATGGTATAAAGTACAAAGTTTATCTTCATAAAATTGTCTTGATGATGAAGTAACTTTCGTTCGTAAGGTTAAATAGGCCATGCCTAATAATAACGCTCATAAATCACTTTTAAATTTTCAATATTTTTTTGTCACAGAATACCAAATTATGGCTTATGTATAAGAAATAGACATATGGTATCGCGGACTTTTTTTAGACGGAGTAAAGGTCTATATATTTCTAGAACATTGTATTTACGTATCCCTAACGATAACACCAGCGTACGCGGATAAATCATTTCGGGTGTGCTTTTTCTTCTGACTTGCTTAACAAATATCCATATTTAAGGCTAGCTGAGTAATATAGCTTAATGCTAGCCTATACTATTCCACATGAATCTGGCTATAATATACAAAAAGAATTTTTCAAATCGGACTGGTAGTTCCAGAGATTAGCGCGTTTAAACAAACAAAAAAACAAAAAAACTCTTCCGCTTTATTATATTAGTATAGTACGTTATAATTATTTGTATATTTTAAAAACTAAAAATTTTATTTGAATTAAAATGTAAAACGAGTAAGTTTTAAGACACTATTTGTAATAAACTTTGTGGCAAATTGAAATTTTATAATGTACGTACCTATTATTAATTAATGGTGACTTTAACTTCCTTATTATAATAATGCACCTATACTATGGTTGTAGCACGAATGGGCTCTAACGGGGAAGGAGCACGCTTTCACAGAATACCAGTGTAAAATAGCAGCTTCCACAGAAATCTAAATAATCTTATTATTTAGATTTCTGTGGCAGCTTCATACTGCTATGTTTTGAATAGTGAGCGTACAGAACCGGACATTTTTTTACTGGAAACAAGGCATTCCATCTTAGTCATCAGGGGTGACAACGCGTCTGCTTTTTGATCCTTAATCAAGGATAGATGAAGATGTCCATGAGCCATAGCATCCACTTACCATCAATCAGGTGGACTGTGCACTCATTTGTCACCCTTATTCAAAAAAACCCACAATCAAGGCAATTTAATCTAATATTACTTTTAAGTAAACATATTTAAAAGAGATAGGGTTAAATAGTATTTAATGTGAATCAACTCGTATTAATGTCTTCATAGCTTCACTCCCCAAGGTGAACAATAAACGGTGCACGAGCTTATGCATTCCTAACTATATTAGACGCTATTACATATTTGCCATATTTTAATATACTCGTAAGTTTTTAGTTGATTATTATTTAAATACGTGTACCTACTTCAAGACCGTGTAGTTCACACTAGGAAATTTTAATTAATTGTATATTAAAACAACATAGTCTAGCGAAAACAGTAGCACGATTCGTTTTAGTTTGAGCAAAATTTTAATAATAATTACAATTTAAATTTTGTTTATTGGTGAGGTTACATTCACAGATACAGGTCTATATCTATACAGATATACCTCTTACAACAGAGCACAGTACTCCTCTCATTTCGGAGAGGAGGAAAGCTCGGCAGTTTAGCTTCAGCATATAAAATATTTATGTCTTTATATTTAAAATACGTTGAAGATATTGAAACCAGTTCAGAGACAATCTTAAGCTTAACCTCAAATTCTATAAAGTCAAAATGTCATTATAGGCCATACTACTTTTTACAAATTTTGAGAGTGTGATATTTGACTTTAAACTCGATGTTGTCTCTGAATACCGGCCTATAAATCGCGGGGTGTTGTGTTAAAGATGGACTAATTATTTGACCTGAATTACGTAGTACTATTATTTATTCTGTGCCTGAACAACTTGAAATGTATGACTTGGATAGGTAGGTAAGTTTGAACTCATAGTACTTAGTAGACTACCACATTAGTAGAACAGAGCAGTTCGTAATGGATAGATTTGTTCTTCACCACAGTCCCATTGTTGTCATCGTTAGCAGAATACACGGCATTTAAGTGGGTTTAGTATTTGGAGCAAATATTACGTTAGGTTATGTTACGTTATTATGTGGCCTGCTAGCTATTGGCCGCTAAGTAATTACTTAGCGGCCAGCCTCCGCAGAGTCTACTTCACCTGAGGATGCCTCGTGTAGAGGCGAAACACGTGTCGTATTTTCGAGAGTGGTGTGTCCTGCCTAGTGTGGTGGTGCTGAGGATGGTAGTGCTGGGATTGACGGCGACGGGTATAGTGCGCGCGATTGAGGGAGGATGGGAGGACAGGACACATCATTTTCTTTCTTTACGCGGAATTAAGCAAATTAATTTATAACAACCCCATTATAATGGATTTCCGCAAAGTAACGCCTGATTCTATCAATTACGTTATTATGTGTCTAAAATATCCTCCAAAATATAGATATAAATATGTTTCGAGTTAAAACACAATATAATTAAACTCTAGCCAAGTATGGAGACGCCAGAAATATGTTATAGCTTTCAATACACGGCATTATAACCATCACGTGTGCTCCAAACGTAAAATACCTTTATCAGTGACGGGCAACAGCGACGAAGGTGGGAGTCGTCGCCGCCTGCTAAGCTAGACGGTTAAGATAAATCCTAACCGGAGACGGGAGAGGGCGAAGCCCAACATTTGACTTTTATCGCCTGATGACGTAGTATATTCTTAAAAATGACGCATAACTGTCTGTGGAAATTTTGTAGCTTTCCCTATAATGATTGAAAAATGCAAAGTTAGTTATTAAAAAATATTTTTTTAATATACCACGTTTTTATCATATTCATACATTGTCATCCGATTCTGAGCTATGTTCAAAATTTTAAGTTTTTAGCTCATCGGGAAAAAATAATTACTAAATTCGATCCGAACAGACACACGAAAGCGAGTTAATAGAAATATGGTGATAAAATAAAACCCAATATTATAAGTAATAAAAAAATATAAGCGATACATTTAATTTATGACTAATAAGTAATATTTATTTATTGTTCGTAAAGTAAGACTACGGCTTATCTTTATACTATGTACCAATGATCTCATCCCGTCCGTTATCGTGTCTTATCAAGCGCTGACGCAGACTGCACATCGCACTTTCCTTTAGACAACTTGTTTTGCCAAAATCAGGTGGCAGTAAGTGAAACAACACAAGATATCTCCACCTCTTTAGTGTATTGCGAAACACAACCATTAAAGTATAATGACTAAGAAAACTGCAATTAAATGCTTACGTTATCGACTAAAGCAATTTCTGGTTATACAATAGATAGCTGGTTGAACCTGCTTTCGATGATTCTACATAATTTACAATATCTATTATTTGAATTATGTTTTTATTTTTATTATTGATAGGCGAATGGATGATTGCAGTACTAGAAACTGCGGCGGTCACCAGTCTATGGATTTTCTATCTGTATAAATAAGAGATGGATTCGGGCCTCTATCATGTAGCTATAAGATTTCCATTAATTTACCATAGTCGCATCTTATGTCAGTCACAAGAGGAATCGGGGTATTTGATTATCTTACACTGCTCCCCCACGCCAACGTCTTTATGTTATGTGACACTGTAATACTTTCTGCCCATTTGTTGGGTGATTGATGGCGTTCTTGTCAACATCAGTTATGCAGATGACACGGTGCTGCTGAGTCCATCGATCAGTGCCCTTCGAAAACTCATTTCAATCTGCGAGCGTTATGCGGGGGCCCATAGGCTCAGATACAACGTCGGGATCAAAAACTTACTTTGTACCACCGGTTACACTAAATGGCAGTATCCTTAAAAAGTCTCGCAGTTCAAATATCTGGGCCACTGGGTCGTTAAGACGCTTTCAGACGATATTGATATGGATCGGGAGCGTAGGGCGTTGTCTGTTCGGGCCAATCTGTTGGCACGTAGGTTTGCGCGCTGTACTGCAGAAGTAAAGGCTACGTTGTTCAGAGCATTCTGCCAATCATTTTACACGTGCAGCCTATGGGTCAAGTACATAAAAAAATCTTACGACGCCCTACGCATTCTATACAATAACGCCTTCAGAGCACTGATAAAGCTGCCACGCTACTGTAGTGCATCGGGAATGTTTGTGGATGCAAATATAGACGGATTCGCAACGATCATTCGGAAGCGAGTCGCGTCCCTGATGCGCCACATACGGGGCGGCTCCAACAGATACCTGCAAATGTTGGCCTGGCGGTTGGATCTGGCTGGACCAGGCTGCATGTTGAGCACTCCGGATCTAAACCTAAATTTAGATTAAGTTAGATTTGTGTATATGTTGTGTTGGGTTTGTGTATTTTATGTGAACTTAGTTAATGGTAATAATTTAATTTAAATGAATGAATTAATTAATGTAATTGATACAGAATCGACATTATAAGTTAAATTTAATATTTTAATTTCGATGTACTCGTATATCTATGACTTGTGATATGGAGTAGTTCCGAAATAAATGTTTTTAATTTAATTTAATTTCGAAACATCCGACAGTGTTGGCCTTGGTTGAAATTGGTCTGGAGTACATCACTGTCAACGTAATCAATTGATACTTAATGAACTCCTTCGTTTATCGCTAATCACCTTAGGAATACGAATGTAACCTAATGGTAGTAAAGTAGAATCGGCAATTTCGTTTACGAGAGTACAAATGGAAGTCACATATGAATTGCGGTGAAAGCTGCAATGTTTCAGTTACTGGGAAACATTGCATGGACCAAACAACACGTTAATTTCATAGTTGTTTGTGGATACGTATTTAATTTGAAATTATGTACCACGATTTATTTAAGTACTATGTTGTTCCAATACTCTTTTAATTTTAACGATGATAATCATGAAGTGAAAACGGATTTAATTGAAATTATGTACCATGATTTATTAAGTACCGTGTTGTTCCGGTACCAGACGATCATGATTTTTTTTATTTTATTTAGGCAAGGTGACGAGAAAACACACTAATTGGACCGGCAAGTGGATGTAGTGGTCGTATACCTACATCTATCATCGATTAAGTATCAAAATGTAGATGCATTGTTACCCATGTGGACTAAGATGGGATGTTTCGTTACCAATAAAAAGGGTCTCTGGTTCTCTACACTCACCATACAAAACAGAAGAGCATTATGATACTATTTTACGCTGGTACTACAGAGTACCAGCGTAAAATAGTAGCGTGAGAGCAAGGTCCTTCCCCGGTCGAGATGATCCTTTCGTGGCGCAGCTATAATACAGCTGTAACGTGATGTTCTTCTGCCGATTATGAAAATTTAATACATTTAATTATCTAATTACAGTCTATCAATAGTCCACTGCTTAACTTAGGCCTACCCCATGTACTGCTTTGTAGTCAACATATGCCACATAGTTGCCACGCTTATGGCCAAACACTCAAATGCTTATGGTTGTAGCACGAATGGGTCGGCTCGACCGGGGAATGACCACGCTCTCACTGAATACCAGCGTAAAATAGCAGCTTAATGCTGCTGTGTTTTGTATGGTGAGTGTAGAGAACCGGAGACCCTTTTTAGTGGATAAGAGACATTCCATTTTAGTCCGCAGGGGTGACAACGTTTCTGTATTTTTATTCGTAATCGAAGATAGATGTAGATGTCTATGGGCCACAGCAACCACTTACCATCAGGTGGACTGTGTACTCGCTTGTCACCCTTATCCTCTAAAAAAACGCTACTCAATTTTAAGATGTCGTTAAATCTCGTGGTGACACAGTCACTTTGACTTAGATTGATAGAGACGGCAGGATATTTAACGGCATCTTAAAATTGAGCAACGTTTGAGTATTTGGGCATTTTTATCATGGAGGTGACTCAGGACTGTGTTTTGTGGCATTCCTTGAGGGTGGTTCATAATCAGCAGTGGACTTATGAATGGCTATAATAATGATTAGTTTCTTCTCACTGTAAAAGAACCGGCAAAAATAGCACCACACCCACGCATATATTAGATGTTCTCATTTCTGCCCCTTAAACTTATGCTTCATTAGTACTATTATAACCTAAAGCAATATAAACATTTCAAGAATTACTTGACTAATTAATCTATTGCTGAACATAGGCTTCTTTGGTATGAACGAAGATTTTCTTTAATAACTACAATTTACTAATAAAAGTGAAACAAAGTTAGTAATACTACTTTCTCTTGTACCGTGACGGCGTTTTACTTACATAAAATTGCAAATAAACATTATTAATATAATTATTAATATGATTGCGAATTCGTTATTTTTCTACTCTTTTTTGAGAGTATAAGAAACTTCACATATAGGCCGTAGCCAAGTGTGTTTGTGCAATTAAAAATAATAATACCTTTACAATTAAATTGTAAAGTTATTATTATTATAAATTGCACAAAGGCAAACAGCTAGGCCCGGAATAATTATGCAGGCCCCTAGAATCTTGTCTAGTGCGATATACAACCCACGGCCCGCGGCGCCTCGATAGAAAGCTCTTAGCTACAGCGTTACTTAGCCGAACATTTACTTATATTGCACCAAAATAGCGTCAACCGAATTTCGAACGCAAACAAGAATCGCTTTCGTGCTACAGCTATAATATACGAGTAGTTGTAGCGTGGTGTTCTTCTAATCTAATATAAAATAAAATCAAAAGTCCACTGCTGAACAAAGACCTCCCTCATAGATTGCTTCATAGAGGGCTATTTGTCGTAGTTGCCGGCATGGCGGCCGGGTTGGCAACACATTGCGACTAAACATCTGTATCCACGCTATCTATATGCTTGGCGGTCCATCACTGTGCTATTTACCAGAATTTTTCTTTTTTTTTAATACAATAAGTGTGACAAACCGGCACAAACATACATCTATCCCCGATTAAGTATCAAAATGCAGATGCGTTGTCACCTCTGAGGACTAAGATGGAAAACCTCGTTTCCAATAAAATTGGTCTCCGGTTGTTTACACTCACCATACGAAACACATCAGCATGTTCAGTCGAGCCGACCCATTCGTGCTACAACTATAATATAGTTGCAGTATGACTCTACTACTCTTCCTCGCAAGACTTCTTTGTTTCACCAGATTTTTCTGGACCGATACGACTTACGTGACGATTAAGACAAATTTTCCTTACCATTGGAGAGGGCTAAGTCGAGCAATAAAATTTTGTGGCCCGATGATGTAGAAGAGAAGAAAATAAATATTAAATTCTAAATTCAGCTTTCAATAGGGACCTTCAATAAAAGATGCTTCTCCTTTTTAAAAGTCCGGCAACGTAGCTGCAATTTCCCTGGTGTTGTAGTTGTTCATGGGCGGTTGATACTTATAATCAGGTGAGGCGCATGCTTGTTTCCCCCTCTCATAATAGAAAAAAAGATATGAAGATGAATGATATGAGTCATGCGTTAAGTAAAATAAACTGGTAACAGTTCTGTTTTGATTCACGGCTTACTCTCCTTTTTAGGTAACAAGCATTTATACAAAGCAACGTTAACTATTTTATCCAGCAGTGGGCTATTCCTATTTATATTATAAATGCGAAAGTGTGTTAGTTGGTATGACATTTTTGACCTGGTAGAGCCATGCTGCAGCTATATTTCTGGTATAGTTGTAACACGAATGGGTTGGCTCGACCGGGGAAGGACCACGCTCTCACAGAATACCAGCGTAAAATATCAGGTTCATGCTGCTGTGTTTCGTATGGTGAGTGTAGAGAACCGGAGACCCTTTTTACTGGAATCGAGGTATTCCATCTTAGTCCTCGCGGGTGACAACGCATCTGCATTTTGATTCGTAATTGAGGATAAATGTAGATGTCTATGGGTCACAGCAACCACTTACCATCAGGTGGATTGTGTTCTCGTTTATCATCCTTATCCTATAAAAAAACCTTCTTACACAGAAAGGGAGCAATGGAGAGTTTACTTTTTTATCCCGGAAAATTGCAAGGATCCCGTGGAAATAATCTGGAGTTTAATTCTGAAGGGATTTGATGTACTTAAGTATGAAGGCGTCTTGCCAAGTGCTTGCTAAGCATGGCGACTACGGCAAATATCTTCCCTATGAGACAATCTAAGGGGAGGCCAATGTTCACTAGTGAACTTTTGATAGGATGTAATGATGATGTTGAAGTGTGAAGATGTCTCAGGTTTTGGAATAACAAACGGGAAACGTTTTTACGGGAAATATTACATACTTATACTTAAATATTATATACGGTGATTTTTTTGAATGATATCGTTTTCCAACGACCACTAAGGCGAAGCCGCGGGCGAAAACTAGTAAAATTATAACAAAAATCGAGCGCAGCCTATGCAGCTCTCTAGACATGGGTAAGCCTGCCGCTTTCTATGCGTTATACCAGTTTAATATTGAACCCGGTGATTTGTGACATTACTTTAATTTATACAGATACGCTTTATATATTTACAACTAGCACCCTAGTACCGGACCAAGTTATACTGGTTGTACAGTTTCACTTCGCTTCTATTAGCCTGAGGCGCAGGTTTTATGGTTCGTGGGTGTAAAGTAGATATCACACTTCACATTCTGTAAATTAAAATATTTATTGACTCGTAAATTATGTTTTATGTTTGGTCATAAGCCAATTGCATCCATCGGCATACAGCATGCCTTATATTAAGTTGTTGTTCCATCTAGTTGGAAGAGGCGCACTTCACTCTCACAAACTCCACTTATTGCTACCAGGGTCACTTCAGCTTACTGATTGGCTAGCAGATACTCTGTTTCTACTGCAGATATCTTCATTATCTTTCTATAATAATGAATGACTTTAGTTAAATTGATTATCTGGTTGAGATGATCATGAGCTGATGAATCTCGGGTCGTGCTTAAACGAGGTTAAGGTTAGTTATTGGGTGTTTCTGTGAAGAAATTCTCAGTAACAGCCCGGAGTCAGGAAGTTCGCAGTGTTTCACCCTCGTGCCTATGGCCTGCCTGTAAGCACGTATAGCCTTTGATACTGCGCCTGATCTCTCTCTCTGGTCGTGTCGGATTGCCATCCTATCGGACTATGAGATTGAGGGGATAGAAAGTGCACCTGTGTTTACGCACACACTCGTGCACTATAATCCTGTCCTGCGCAGATGGCTGTTCTCCGTTTAGAGTGGCCGTTGTGACTTAAATTGGTTCGGAGGACGTTATTGATTATTAGTGGAATATGTATTTTAATATTATGTAAGGACTGTAATGGACTCCTTTTCTTCATAGAAGTTAGTTTGAGTTGTTACCACATTCTCATCACATTTTTCTACCGACTTCAAAAAGTAGACTACTCAATTCGACTGTATGTTTTTTTAATGTGTGTTATCTCATAACTTTTTACTGGGTGGACCAATTTCGATAATTCTTTTATTATTTGAAAGCTTGTTTTTCACATGTGGTCCCATAAATCTCGTAACTAATTTTAGTAGGCTGCTAGCTGGCCCATCAGACGGTATCCGAATATTGGCGGGATGAGTTTCACTCAAAATTTACACCGGAATTCTTACAGCGTAAATATATAACCATCGGTTGTCGGTTCTTCGAGCTATATGGCCGGCCCATTACCACTTCAGCTTACTAATCTGTTGGGTTATGACGGTTAACATGGCTCTACTGCGGATATCATAACGTTTATAACGCGCTTCTCTGCGTATATAGCATAGCTCTCTACATAGCTCGCTGAACAACCGTGAGCTAACCGACAACCGATGGGGAAGAAAGGTTCTCGAGTGGCAGCCTCGTACCGGTATGCAAAGTGAGAGCCAGCCCTTCACTAGATGGAGTGAGGACTTGATAAGACATGCATGAAGTTGATGGATACAGGTGGCTCAGGACCGTGCTTTGTGAATTTCTTGAGGACACCTATGTTCAGCAGTGGACTTGTGAATATATGTATATAACCAATAAATAACTCGACCGTACACATCTATAGGGTCTAGATTTTGTAATTTTCTTTTTTGTCCGTAAATGAGGAATTTATTAATAACTTAACTACACCGCCATCAAACGAATCAAATCGGAACCATCGTCTCGACAAATTAGATATCAATCGGTCAAGTCTTTCTAAAGTTACACGATCACTAACAGAAGCACCAACGATTACAAGTAAATTACGTAAAGAAAAGATAAAAAAATGTAAGATACAATCAGTACGTACGTACTGGAAATAAAACTTTTAAATGTCGAAATTTCTTCATTATCGTCAATAAAAAACAAATATTTTAATTAAACAGAACCTGCAGTATGCAGCGCAACGTAATGTTGCTCAAGTCAGGTTCGTTAAAGATTTTATATAGCGTTTTAATTTTTTTTTTATTTCGATTTAAACAATCTCGAAACGGCATTACTACAAAATAATATGAAGGCGGTGAGAAAATATGTACACTTGCTGTAGGCTGCCAGGATCAGGTAATTAACGCTAAGTTTAGCACTCCGTTTTTTTAAATTCAATGAGACTATTATTTTCTGTTTTAAGTTGGCTGCAGATGTCCATAGATTGAAGCAGCCAGCAGCAGAGTTTTATAAAAAAAGCTGTTAGAATTCTTGTACTATTATTGGAACGAAGTTCTTTATCGAACGATACGGGTTTGGCGGATGGGAGCTAGGCGATAAAAAGTGTAGGATTTTTTCGTCACTACCCCCTGTGACATAGTGTAGACGGCCTTGGCGGCGAAATAGGGAAGTGAGATGGAATAATATCCATCTCCCTCGCACTTTTTCTAATCTTGCCATGAAAGGAATACTATTCTACTTCAAACTAGCTGTACCCCGCGACTTCGCCCACGTGTTATTTGGGGTTTTAATTTCTTTGCGCGGCACCCTAATTCTTTTTCTAAAATAAAATTGGCCTAAGTTACTCCTTGTGACATCAGCTATCTGCCAGTGAAAATCCTGTCAAAATCGGTTCAGCCGTTTCGGAGATTAGCCGGAACAAACAGACGGACAGACAGACAGACAGACAAAAACTTTAAAAATTGTATTTTTGTTATTAGTACCGTATATACTTTCATATGCATTTTGTAAAAAGCTGTAATTTTTACATTACAAACAGACACTTCAATTTTATTTATTTGTATAGATATAGACTAGCTGTTCACCGCGACTTCACCCGCGGGTAATTTATTACGATTGGATTTCATGGGTTTTAATTTTTTGCGCGGAACCCTAATTCTTTTTCTAAAATAAAAGTAGCCTAAGTTATTTCTTATAACATCAGCTATCTGCCAGTGAAAGTCCGGTCAATATCGGTCCAGCCATTTCGTAAATTAGCCGGAACAGACAGACAGACAGACAGAAAGACAGACAAACAAAAATTAAAAAAAAAACGTGTTTTTGTTATAAGTAACCGTATATACTTTCATATGCATATAGTAAAAAGCTGTTATTCCGACATTACAAAGAGACACTTCAATTTTATTTATTTGTATAGATTTGTATAGATGACGCTTCATTTTAATAGACGCTAGTAATTCATTTATTTGTATTTGTTAATCAATAATATATCAATAATAATATACTACGCAAGGAACTTCGTTCCAACCGAGTGCTCCACGACACTCACGCATTTTTTATTCTGTGGTTAGAGTATCTAGGACAAAATTTAAAGTAAAAGCACAATAAATAACAGGTAAAAGTCAAACATTATTCCACCAGACATCATCTGAATCGGTATTGGTTTTCTAATACCCAGACCGGAGACGTAAAGCAAAATAGCGGATACTGCTTCAATCTACCATTCGTGCGCAGCTATTACACTACTAATAAAATAAAAGAAAATGAAATTGAATTTATTTATTTCTTCGATAGAAATAAATAAAATTTGGTATTTCAAATGTATTTTTTTTTAAATCTACTACCATTTCCAAAAGAGGTTCCACTGACCGGAGAAGAAACAGCGAAAAAGGCCACTACTCCCGTTTTGTTCATTTTTTTTTAATTTAATATGATTTAACATAGTATATTATACAGAATGGAAAACGATATCAGACCTACCAGTACTTAAAGTGAATTCTACAATTTACTCAAAAAGCACGATTAAATAAATTACCTTTAAAATGACTACATCTGCTATAGTTTTAAATATATTTCTGTATAGGGGAAGCCCTTTTTTGGCAGTTAACTATTTGGAGGCTTATGATATCGTCGACCTGACACGCTGATCCCGCTGTCTGGATTGGCTTGGATCAGACTTAAGTGTCGGCAGTTTGTAAGGTAGTTATTTCGCTGTCCCGAAGAGCGTGAGATTTTAGCCTTTCACACACCTACGAAGCAAACAAACGAGATAAATTACCGCCTGCTATGGCGGCTTCAAATTTTAATTATTTAAAATTTTATAAAGTTGATTATATTCGGATTAATAAGTTAATAACTAGTGATCGCCTAGTGGTTAAAATTCGACCGTAATTCATTACATTTTTAGGTTTGTACACTAAGCAAGCAGTTTTTCTCACTTTCAACTGCACATAAAACAGATGTCTTATATACAAAATAAAAATAAACGCTATTTTCCCTTTTTTGCCCAAAATATAGCAATTATATTAATTTATCCAAGGATTATATACTCTGGTATTTACTCTGAGACATTGGCAGTGTCGACGTCAACGTAATTTACGCGAATTTACGTTGACGTTGACACTGCCAATACTCAAGCGACATTTATATTATATTTGACATTTTGAGTATAAACGTAATACTCCCTCTACGACGTAAACAATGTATGTTTTATTTTAGCAGAAACAGAAACTTTTTTATTCAATATAGATTATAAATAATACTTATTGGAAGTCACTCTTTTGTTCGAAAAAAATTTCTGTTCTGGAAAGAACCAGCAAGAAACCCAGCGTGACATTTTGCTTTTAAATAACAGCTTACAATCATGTATGTTACACAATTAACAACACAAAAAAATTAGAAATATCTTGGTAGCGATCACCTCATTCCCAGGGGTCATTATCATCCATAAATTCCTTAATATTATTATGCTTAATATATTTTATAACACATTATAATAAATTTTTGCTTTCTACAATCCTCAGTGCGCGCAATATGCTTAAAAAAGGATACAAACTCTTCCCTTCACGTATTAATATTAGGTCGTTACATATGAAATTAGCGTTTTGTCAAAGAAAATATACACTACGCGAAGTTTTGTCGTACTGACCACTTTGATCTGAAATATCTCCCCCTTGGTTAAAAATTCCAAATTCAAATTTATAAATTCATTTAGCTGGTACATTTGAGTTTTTAAAACAGTGATTCATTTGTTTTTTCCTCATTATTTTTTTCTTTGGCGTCGCTTACTACCGCACAATGGAAAAATATATAAAACGCCCATTTCATATGTAAGGACCTAATATAATAATAGTAGGGGAAGGTGGGGGGACACCGGATAGTTAAGATAAAGACCCAATAAATAAATCACTATGTTATTTGTTGAGATAATCAATATCACAAAGGTTAAAGAATATCTTAGGCATAAATTTGGTACAAAAATATTTGAGATCAATTTTAATAACAACAAACTAGAACAAATTTAATCAAAAATTGCAAATCCGAGTTCACCCCACACCTATGGGTCAAACCGGATAGTCATTTTATATTAAAGGGGTAAACACAGATACTAGCAATAAAACAAAATATTGGAATTATTCGCAGTTTTTGCATACAAAAAATAATAATTCTTGCTCAGAACAACCAATGCAACTTTCGTGAGCCCAGCGGTGCATTGTTACCATTCATATATGGACTTAGTTTGACTACACTTTTTGCAACAAACCGAACACTTCGAATCCTGTTCATAGTTTTCTTTATTCGCCTTTTCCCGATACCCTTACCTTTGCCTTTAAATTTTATTTTACTAACTGATGGCGTAGCCTTTTCAGCCAGTTCATTTTTATACGGCGATTCAGTCATAATTGCAGTTTTTCCTCGACGTAATGATGGACGCATGTTCTTTTTAAAATGAGGAACTGGCATGATATCTTTCGGTGATACAAGACTAATAGAATTTGAAAACGTTTGTCCTTCTGTAGATGTTCCTGCTTGCGGAGACGGGGTTCTTTCTCGAGGCAAAGAATCCTGAGAGATTTCATTTGTTTTTGGTACAAATGATATTTCTGTAGTCTGTAATGGTGCGAAATCAACATCTGTAAAAATATTGGGATTCAGTGGGCAAATTCCGGTTTTGAAGAAAGCAGACACTGCATTTGGAATGGTAGTTGCACGATTATAAGCAGTTTCAAACAAAGATTACATTTGAAATTGGGTGACAACACGCCCCGGATGATTTCGAAGCCATAACTGGACTTCTTGCGAGTAAAACTTGCTCAAAGGTCCCATAAAACCAACATAGAGTGGTTGTAAGCAATACTTGCAGTGAGGTGGCAAGCAGAGCATTATGACACCATGGGCACGAGCTAACTCTATAGCTTCTAGGTTCTTAGTGTGGGTGGCGTGACCATCTAAGACAAGAAGCACAGGATCTTCATGGGGCAGGGCATGCTGACAAAAAAAATAGTAATTAAAAAGAGACATAAAACAAACGCCCACAATATCTGCATACAAATCAATCGGGGTGACACCGGATAGTCGAAATCACCCCGTCTGCTTGTACCCCATAGGTACCATCTTTGAAATTGTCATAATTAACAGGTTATGTTTACACTCATAGCAACAACAAATACCGGTTTAGAAGGGTAAATATGTATTACTTCTTAAATTAAACAACTATTTATGGTTGCACACAGCTAAACTTAATAATAACACTTTAAAAAAATCAAAATATTAGATAACGTATCTTTGTTTCAATTTTCGTTTATTATACGCACGCGCTGAGATGTCACCGTCACCACCATTTGCAACAGCACTGACTAAACGTTCGCGCGTTTTTCTCCACTAGCTACAACGAGACAGCTATACGTGGAATAATAAAATAGTAACTATCTGGTTTCACCCTCTATCCGGTTTCCCCCCTCCTTCCCCTAATAGTTACAATTTTTTTTTGCAGGGCAAGTATAAACTTTGCAGGTAAAATTTAAGTAACAGTATTTTTAAGTCTCACAACTGAGCACGGGTTTCCTCTCACTTCTACGAAAGAAGTTATAGACCGGGAAAGAGTTCACCTCGCTGCTCAAATATGATTGAAATATTACTTTTTTCATATCTATTAAGACATGCAGGTATTATCTAAATATTCTGTTTCATCGCTGTACGCGTGGTTAAAGAGGCAATTAATAATTTACGTAGTGCCGGCGGGAGTTGAACTCCTTGCTTGCGTTGTATGAAGGTTAAATCAAGCTGCCTTAGCTCTTTCTTTATTATTTCAATTAATGATTTAAAAATACACGTACCTTTTAGTTGATTATATTCGGATTAAAAGCGTTTTATTATGTGATTTACAAAGGGCTATCATAAGTTTAAAATGTCAGACTTACAAGGTTGTCCAGTAGTGCACTAATTTGCATTCATATCGATGTGAAGGGAGTATTGTTTTTATAAAACTGTGCTTATAGCTAAATTATTACATTTAATACTTGAGGTGTACAAATAAATATAAAAATAAAAAACAAACGAAATTATAATATTTAGTTATAATTTTGTTAAATTGTTATTTTAAATCGCTGTTCTAATGCAGATTAGAGAAAGGCTACTATTAAATTCGTAAATAACATTTTCTGTTTAATTATAAATTGCATATAAAAACTAATTAGCCTCCCGATTTTGCGACTCTTATTTTTATGAAACGACACGAAAACTGACAACGCATTAACATCTAATCGACATCTAAACACTACACCTGAGTTACGTCACAGTAAATATATAGTAGGAATATACTGTGGTTACGTGATAGTAAAGCCATTGCATATCATTTTTCTAACCTTTACGTTAACTGCCTCGACGGTATAGTGGTCGAAAGCGTGGTCCCGGATTCGAATCAATGACTACGAGAGTGATGGAATAGAGTAAACGCATTTTGCGTGCACTATAATCTATAATTCTGTTCCGCGTAGAAGGCTAGTCTACGTTGAGACTAACCACGGTAACCAAAATTCGATTAGATTTGGAGGACTATAACTACTAATTTTGAAATTATTACTATGTAACCATAACGCGGTGTTGGACGCGGACCCCATAATATGTCTTTGAAATATTTCATTTATTTATTAGACGTGCAGTTTTCAACCCGATGTTTTCCTTCCACTGTCGAGTACGGGGTAAAGCAGCACTTAAAATTGCAATTAACAATTTAATTGGTGCCGGCGGGGATCGAACCCTGGTTGCACGCGTACTGTGAAATTTACAGCGAGTGCTAAGCCCTTGAGCTACCAGCGCGGTGGACAAATCCTTGCCCTAAAATCCTCTCAGAAGAGAGAGGAGGCCTGGGCACAGTAGTGGAACGTATATAGACCATAACACAGTACAAGTTAATTACACAAATGCGAGAAGTATTTTTATTGACACGGAATATGTCGATTTCAAGCAATTATTGCAATAAAGTAGACATTAATTGAGGCGATTAAACGCGGCACTTTTATTACAAGCCAAAAGACGGAAACAATAATATGACCATGGCAACTCATGGAAAAGCAGTATTATTATTATTTTATTTTAATTATTAATTATGCTATCTTATGGATGTCACCTGACCATTTCAGAATGTTGCGATATCTACCGCTCGTAAAGCAAATTATAGCTAAAAAACTAATAGTTACAGTCATACGTCCAAGTGCTATGTTTAGGTCTCCGCTAATTTCTGAGCAGGTTATATAGATCAATTAGTTAAGCGCTCCAGTGCTGTTGACGGAGGTCACATTTCGTCGAAATATTTTACTCCTAAGACATGCAGGTTGTCTCACAATGTCTTTATTCTACACCGACGTGGTAAGCAATCAATAATTTCAAATCAATGTTGCGAGTGGGGATTGAATCCGGGTTGTTTGCATACTCTGAGCTACGAGTACTACGGCTCAATCATTAACAAATTCAATAAATTATGTTAACAATGGTGGTAAACTTAAAAGAGAATGAATACACGGAAAAAACTCGGAAGCAAAATTTGACGGCTCCGTGGCGCAGTGGCTTAGCAATGAGTTGGGTCTGGATGTTTGTCCTCGTGCAATTTATATTTGTAAACTGCTTCCACGATACACGAGAACATATCCTAGTGTGAGGGTAAATATAAAAAAAAATAATAATATTAAGGGTCACTAGCTTACGGGCTAGTATATTTATATATCTCTGGGCAGGGGCTCCCCAGTGCCAGCTCCTTCCACTTGACCGCATCCAGCGCAGAGCGGCTTGAATCGTCGACGACCGAGTACTTTCCGATCGGCTCGACTCATTGGCGCTGCGAAGAGATGTTGCATCTCTTTGCATTTTCTTTCGCATCTACCATGGGGAGTGCTCTGAGGAATTGTTCGGATTAATCCCAGCCGCCAAATTTCACGATCGCACATCGCGGCAGAACTCCCGATACCATCCACACCATCTGGATGATTGGCGGTCCACCACTGTGCGATTTAGAAGATGTTTTCTTCCTCGCACGACTTCCTTGTGGAATCGATTACCATCAGCGATTTTTCCGGACCGATACGACTTAGGGACCTTCAAGAAAAGAGCGTACTCCTTTTTAAAAGGCCGGCAACGCATCTGCAATTCCCTCCCTGGTGTTGCAGTTGTTCATGGGCGGCGGTAGTCACTTACCATCAGGTGAGCCGCATGCTCGTTTGCCCCCTCTACTATAAAAAAAAATATACTCGTAGGTGTAATATGAGAAAAGAAAAACCAACTTACACTTCCTTATATGTTATGCAAAATGCATAGTATATTTTTTTTTACTTTACAGGACGAGTTCATATGGTGTGAAGGTAAGCATACCTTACTATCAACTACAATTAACAACATACAATTTTTCTACTAATGCTAACTCGGAGATACTTTGCAATTTTGAGATATTCTTGGTCCTGCATTCAAATAGTAACTTATTAAGTGGTAGAGAAAACGCATTAATTTGGGAATGATTTTAATTCAGATCGAATTTGTACATGTTAATTAAATTTTAATATGATATTATGATTATACTATTATTATAACATTATAATATGGTTGTATGATTGTATGTTTGAGATATTATATAATCTATTATTCAAAAAGTCGTCATTAAAAAAAACTAAGTCCGAAGTAATGTTCTTCATTTCCACCTTACTTTCACTGCCATACATAATTTTCGTAAGGTATATATTTGATTTAAAAAGAAAATAATATAATATCTGTATAAATATGTACTAAGTAAAATTAATTTCCATTTAGAATCTAAACCACCCGCAAATACTGTTACGTATCCATCGACTATATGCTAAATATCTAACAAATATAGGATAATATTATAAATTAATTGTTTTAGTGTGAGTAATGTTGACTCTAATATAAACTGAAATGCAATGAATGCAAGTATACTGAACAAATCCTTCAATATTAAACAGCACAACACGCCATTTTGCTGAAGCTTTATCCTTTAATTGATGTCCCATTATGGTTTTTCCCGTGTACACAAAAGATATTCAAGTCTATTATATTATTTCGATCAACATGCTCACGGCTTGCTAATATTTGATGTTCCAACCGTGACTCTTAAATCCTTGCTAATGTATGCAAATAAGATTAAAGCTTGAACTGCTTAATGATTATATATTGTTGCTCCTTCGGTGTGTTAAATGGAAAGTCCAATATACATGACTAATATAATTTTGGTATAATAAAGAACTAACCCGAGATGATAGCTTGAAGAGTCACCTCTTTTTTAACTATAACAATACAAAATAATATCTCTATCTGCAGACCCATAATGATAATTTAATTAGACAAACAAGAAATAGGATAATATCTTTAAAATTATTTCTATGAATAACCATGTAGTTTTTTTTAAATTTGTTACAGCCTACAACTATAGACCCACAGTTGAGTTCTGGCTAATCTCATTTGTTAAAGGGTAGTGGAACATAAGTCATTCAACAGTCATTCACCAATACGACTATGTATAAATGTTTGGTGCTAGAAGTGGTTTACGTCTGCTATTAGGTTCACATTCCGCATTGTATCACCCTATTCGTATTATATATATATATATATATATATATATATATATATATATATATATAATATAAATATTATTTTAATAACGTATTTTCATGCACAAAATGCTTCAGTTGTTAAAAAAATGAAGTGGTTTAGCTCAACACTAAGGGTACGATACTTTTAATTATATTGAACAAGAATAATAAGAACTGTCGAAGTAAAATGACTAAAATATCTTGCTAGACATAAATTTTATTATTGTAGATTTCAACTGACTGAATAGTTCAATTAATTCGTTCACGTGATATCAATCCGAGATTCTTAAATTAACACCAATAGGTCTCTGTCTGCCAACAGTATTAATTGGTTTAGTTTAATCATTACTTCACAACGGCTACTTGACGATTACTTTAGTTGTCACAGTACTAGACTAGTAATCCACGGTCCATAGTTCCTAGGTTCAAAGCCAACATTTTTACAAAGACATATTATTTGTTTTCCCAGATAATGTTTGATTTGCGGGTTTAGTCTAGATGTGTATTAATTAGAATATAAGTTAATGAAATTAAATGTAACCTTAAATTTTTAATGAAATTAAATGAATGAAAGATTTTAATTGGAATGGAGATCATGACCATTAGAGTGGTAAATAAACATAACAATAACAGTGGTAGAGCTAGGTGGCAGCTTTTGCTGTCGCATGGATGGGCCGGCTCGAACCGGGGTGGTACCACGACCTCATAGAATACCAGCGTGAAGTGGAGGTTTACCTCTGCGTTTCGCTTGGTGAGTGCAGGTGGCCGGAAGCCCTTTTTACTGGAAATGAGGCATTCCATCCTAGTCCTCACGGGTGAAAACGCATCTGCATTTTGATCTGTAACAGGGGATAGATGTAGATGTCTATGGGCTGCAGCAACCACTTACCATCAGGTAGACTGTGTGCTCGTTTTTCACCCTTATCCTATATAAAAAAAAATATATAGTAAATAAACTCAAAGCGGTCTTTCAGGAAACTGGGAGTGAAGGGATTGAACAGTATAAGGCAGAAAAGAAGGAAGTGGTTTGACACGCAAACCCTGCACAAAATGCGTTGTTTTTTTCGTTACAGTGGTGTAGATAGTTTTTACATCATTTAAAACTCAATTATATGTTATATAATCTTAATTATATGTTATATAATTGAGTTGTACATGTATTATTTGTTATTCTATGAATAACTAATTAACATGAGCTCACTTTCTCGCTCATATTAAAATAATTAAAAATTGAAGTTAATAATATTAAAAACAGAAAAATAAATCTGGATTTCATACAACTTTAGCTTTGTTGCATTTGTAATATTTTGCTTGTTTATTTCAAAATTTAACATAGTTTGATGGGACTGTTTTATAACAGAAATATAATGCGTTTCCCTTTCATTCTCACCGATAGTAAACTTTAATACATGGTAGAGTCATACGGCACTGAATCAAGCTGCAGCACAAATTAGTAACACATTTCAAACACTTCAGTAATTTCTATTTTTGAAACCTATCACCATCATCATCATCATTACAGCTCTTCACAAGTCCACTGCTGAACTTAGGCCTCGCCCGAGGAATGCCACAAAGCACGGTCCTGATCCATCTGCATCCATAGACTTCCTGCATGTTTTACCAGGTCGTCACTCCATCAAGTGGCGGGTTGCCTTACACTTCGCCTAACGGTACGATGCTGCCACTCGAGAACTTTTTTCCCCATCGGTTGTCGGTATTCGAGCTATATGGCCGGTCCATTGCCACTTCAGCTTACTAATCCGTTGGGCCGTGTCGGTTACTCTGGTTCTACTGCAGATATCCTCATTTCTAAGTTTATCATGCATAGAAACCCCGAGCATAGCCCTCTCCATAGCTCGCTGAGCTACCTTGAGCGTTCTCATACGGCCAGAAGTGAAGGACCACGTCTCAGTTCCATATGTCATCACTGGCAACACGCACTGATTGTACAATCTCGTTTTCAAGTTTTGAGGTATACCTGACGAGAAGATATGTCATAATTTCCCGAACGCTGTCCAGCCAAGTTGAATCCATCGATCGAACTCTCGGTCGAAGTTGGACTTACCTAGTTGGACTATTTGTCCCAGGTAAACATACTCGTCAACAACTTCGAGCTTAGTGCTCCCAACAACTACCGGCAAAGGTGTGACATGGACATTAAACATGATCTTTGCTTGGTCCATCTTCATCTTAAGACCTATCCGTTGGGAGACGCTATTGAGGTAATTGAGTGATGTACCCCCCATTGATGTTAATACCGTACCCTTTCCAGTCCAGTAGCTTGAAAACATCTTCCAATGCAGCGGTGAAGAGTTTCGGGGATATAACGTCACCCTGTCTTACACCTCTCTGCAGTTGGATAGGTTTCGTACTTTGATTCTGTACTCGGATAGCCATCGTAGCTCTACTGTACAAACACTTCAGCACTTCGAAATACCGATAATCAACTTGGCACCGCTGAAGGGACTGTAGCACCGCCCAAATTTCGACGGAAATAAAGACTTTCTTATAGTCTACATACGCAAGGCAAAGTGGCAGATTGTACTCTTCTGTCTTCTGTACAATTTGCCGAAGGGTGTTTATGTGGTCTATGGTACTAAAGCCTTTTCTGAAACCGGTTAGTTCGGGAGGCTGGAAGTCGTCCAGTCTGCGTGCGAGACGATTCGTAATGACTCTCGAAAAGAGCACGTAGACGCGGCTCAGAAGGTAAATCAGTCTGTAGTTCTTTAAGAGAGCGTTGTCGCCTTTCTTGAAGAACAAGACCACCGCACTTCTGCTCCACGCCTCCGGAATAGTCTCACCATGGAGGACGGAATTAAAGAGCTTCTGAAGGACTTCAAGTACCGGTTTTCCATCCGCTTTCAGAAGCTCCGCTGTAATTCCATCCTCAACTGGGGCCTAGCCGTTTTTAAGGTGCTGGAGAGCCATTCTAATCTCATTCAGACTGACGTCCGGAATATCATCGGAATAGTGTCGGATAAGATTCGCTCTTGGATCGTTTTTTACACTTGCGTGTGGCTCCAACGATGACGTGTACAGCTGCCCATAGACCCTCTCAATCTCTATCAAAATCCCAGGTGTTCCGGACACGATGCTGCTACACTTTGTCTTGAGCTTTGACAGTTAGCTTTTTCTGGCAAAGATTTTGGAGCCTTGGTACCGCTCGATCGCTTCTTCAATACAAGCTGTATTGAAGTTGCGTAAGTCCCGCCGTATGAATTTGGAGATCTATCTGTTAAGTCTGTAAAAAATTAAGAGTGTGATCGGAGAGTTTCTGTGTTCTTCTGCGGCGGGTCTTGCAGAACTTAGCTCCGACCGCATGGACAGTTTCCACGAGCTTGTCGTTCATATCGTCCACTTTATTGCAATCTTCTAGGCACTGAAAACGGGTTTGTAACTCGAGCTGAAAGGTTTCGGGACTTTGGATTAGATTTGAAACCTATAAAAATTTAAATAAAATATTTTTTTACCGGTTATGTAACCATAGACAAAATCTTTTCTTTTCTTGATGATTAACTGCGATATGTGGTTGTGGTTATTCCAAGCGAGCGACAACAAGTCACATCTAGTGGTAATATAATACAGAAATGTGATTAATATAAAATTTCTTTCGGTTTTGGTAAAGCTTCGCGTCTACTTATGTTAATTTAGTCGGGCAATCAATAAAAGAATTAGGATTCTCTCGTTCTAGTGTCAAACTCGAAACAACATAAATCTAAGGGATTAATGCGAACGGCGCCTAAATTGGTCACAGTTATCTATAACTCGCAGGTAGTAATTAATTTTATCTCCATATTTATTATCTCTAGACAATAAATCCACCGTTGCCAAAGCTCACGAACTATAATAAATAATAAAACAGATACATATATTTCATTTGTTTAACGGACTGAAGTGGAATGCTGATTAGTAATTCGAATCCGTTGTTGTTAATAATAATAATACATTTAAGCATTCGGTTGTGAATCATTTAGCGACATTTCTGAATTAGTTGCGAATGTCTAAAATGAGGGCTAATAATCTTCCACTCACCAGATGTCGTTAGTTGTGACTGAGGTAAAGTTTTTATTACACAGTAACAGTTAATTGAGAAATTAGTTTTAAATAATAGTTTATCATTATCTAGAGTATTATATTAATACACAACACAATGCGTCAGTGGTTTGGTTTTTAATTTTTTGCGCTTTATAACTCTTAAAAAAATCGGCTTTTAGTTATATTTATAGTTTGGTTTATTCATTTCTAATGTAATTAATATAAAATATAACTAAAAATACAGAAAGAAACCTTAAAGATTACATTTTCCTAAGAAATTATCGTCCACGCTATGAAATCTGTCAAATATTTTACCTCACTGTAAAGTGGCGCCGCCCTGGTGACAGAAAAATTCGTGGATGCCCTCATTAAGATTCAACAAGCTTCTAATAAAAAAAAAATCTGTCTCTCATATCATCATAATTTTAGAAATACGGGTTTGTATTTCTAACATTATATTCGTAATTGTGTCAGCATTGTTTTTTTCTGACTGATCGTAATGACCCTGCTTTAACTATAAAAAAGATGAATAATAATTTCGATCGAGTCAATGATACGATGACCGCGTAAAGGAATCTATCCTCCTTTGATTGATGATTCCATCCCATAGGTGAGTAAAATCAAAATTTAAACAAGCGAAGTGCTACAAAAACTTGACACAACGCACAGTAGCTTGTGTGTGAAAGTGATGAATAAATCGCCAGCCCGTGTTGGCATTAACAAGCGACCTATAATTAATTTAACAATATAATGGTGCCGGGTATTAAGAAGTTTTAAGAAGAATTATTATTAAGCTAAATGCTACAACTATAAAAATCTAACTTAAAAAAATAGAGCATATTGTAATTTTTTATTTGTTTACTGTAAATTTTGTCAAGCTCAGCACTTGCGGTTGAGTCGACGCACAGCCTGCTGGATTGTAATCTCAAATGCCAGTTCAGGTAATGTTAATTCCAGTAGAGACGATTTAATTCGATTAAGTGAAATTTTTGTTCTTTTGAACAAAATCTATTTAAAATGAGGCACACAATGTAACGTATAATGCAATCTTGTAAACTTGTAACTTTTCGCGTAGAGAAGTCTACGCGCAATATTTTATACGTAAAAAATACAAAAAATTAAAATCTTAATGTAATGTACGAACTTTGATGTATCTAATAATCGCATCCAAAATAGATAATGTAATAATAATAACCAACAATCTTCCGCCGTGTTCGTGAAAGGAATTTAAAACACCGAAATCCTTAAAAACCTCTAAATATTAACACTGTATTTATTCCGCAAACGTTTATATCAGCAGTATTTTGGAATACTAATTTGCAAATGCTCATTCATAATTTTTTAAACGTCGTAAACAAATAATCCGTATGCAAGATACGTGACGAAATTTTTTGATTTTTGAATCTAACTAAATATAGAAGAATTTATAGCAAGTTTACATGTTAACATTACAAATATATATATATATATATATATATATATATATATATATATATATATATATATATATATATATATATATATATATAAATCAAAGATCATACATGATTTGACGGCTTGGTAACTATTGTATAGCTAAGCGTTTGAGGGCGTCACGGACCGTGAATTGGTATAGCCTACGAACGTCTGGATGTTTGACATGTGTAGTTTTTTATTTTTTATATGATAAACGTTTATAACATGAAAGAATCATGCTGCAGATATATTATGGTTGTAGCACGAATAGTTCGGCTCGTTTACTAAAGAATAGGCATTCTATCTTAGTCCTTTGGGGTGACAATGTATTTGCATTTTGATTCTCAATCGAGGATAGATATAGATGTCTATAGCCCATATCCACTTCTTGGTCACTTACCATGACGTGGACTTTGTGCTCGTTTCTTACCCTTATTCTATTAAAAACTCAACATTAAAAGAAAATAATAATTATAAAATTAACTGAAAACGACATTTACAATTATTTTTACAGCAAAATTGTTACTGTAAAATAGTCAACATATAATATAAATACTATAAATTACAAGGGAAAAAGATTTCAAAGAGGAGACGGTACTCAATTCGACTGTATGTTTTTTTATGTGTGTTACCTCATAACTTTTTTCTGGGGGAATCGATTACGATAATTTTTTTTATTTGAAAGCTGGTGCTTCTCATGTGGTCCCACATAAATTTGATCAAGGTCTGACCAATAGATAGTTTTTGAGTTATTCTTAATAATTTATATTAAAGTCGGTTGTACAATTTTTTTATTTTAAACTATTAAATTCAAAGGTTAGGTAATAATGTCACTGTGGACATTATTGCAGTAACAAAAATCAAAAGCGAGCTAAAAGTAGCAGCCGAAACAACAGGTTTTGCAAGTTTCGTGTAAATTATAAGAAATTTTTAGATGAAAAAAGCATCTGGCTGTCTATGATCCTGTTCATCTCTCTGTTTGAACATATAGTATATTCACGTTATAGCTTATTTGGACGTGGTTATGCAAAAAGGATCCAACCCGAGTTTGTGTCAAAAATGTTGACTTGAAGAATAATGTTTGTGGTCTATACTATTATGTGATGTAACAATTTTAGCAAACGTAACACAAATAAGAAGAAAAATTACAAACAGATAGAAACCATTCCGATAATTTGAGTTTATGATATTTAAAGTATGGATACTTCAAATATCATAAACTCAAATTAACTTATCGCGGGTTGGATCCTTTTTGCATAACTACGACCATTTAGAATTTTTAAGTATCGTGATGAGTCTTCTTTTCGATTCTTATGTGCCTATATATAGGTCATAGCATGCACTTATTATTGGGTGGACTGTTTGACCGTTTGTCACATTTTTTTTATTAAAAGAACTTTAGTTCATGTTAAAAAAAACCGTTTGATCCATGTTATTTTGTTATTATGAAGATTTTAATTGAAATGTTGATATAATTTTCTATAAAATTAAAAAAAAACATGACATTTAAAAAAAACACAAAATATGACTCCATAGTACTAAAGAAAGTCCTCTATACTTCATCTATTTGTCTGTATTTACGAGCTAATCTCGATCTCGATATGTTAAGTCTAAGTAAAAAAAAATCATCAATAAGTTCATTCTAACGTAAGGTTGATTTATCAGTTTATCACTGGCTCACTGGCTCCCGCGCTTCGCCACAGAGTAAGTGAGAGGGTCGGTTTCTTTACTCACGTGACATCGTTTCCGTCTCACTCTCTACGGTTCCTAATTCTTCATGCCGGCGATAAAGCGTGATCTTTTTTGTGTTATAAATGGCGCCCAAAATCACGGTGCGGATTCATTTAAAATTTATACTCTTTGTTGTTTTCTGAAAAAAAAGTTTTTATTAGCATTGTGTATATTTTTGCTTGTCTTGTAAATATTAAATAAATATAAAATTATTGTATAAAAAGGCAGTTCCTTATTACTTGGTGGAAGCCGCACGTTAACCACGCTACGTGACATTTATTGAAAAGACACAACATCCTAAATGTTATTATTCCAACTTTAAACAAGCCAAGTTTCATCAAAATCCATCTAGTAGATTTAGAGTCTATGGTGGTCTATGGTGTTTAAAGAACAGACAGGCAGATAAAAAAATAATAAAATGTTTTGGCTTCAAATTTGATAAAGAATAAGCAATTAAAATTTTCCAAAAATTAATCAATGTACAGATTTGGGGTGGGAACGGAGTTTTGTTAAAATATATAATGATGGCTAATGAAAAATAAAACACATTTTTTGTATTTAAATAATAGTCTCATAAATATATTGCTTTAATTAGTCGCAGTTCGATTTCCATTTGTGTATTTTTGAAAGCAATGTCATGTCGGCGCGCTAGTTTGACAGGGAACGTAGGAAGTGACAAGCCCGCTTTCCAATAACCTCTGAGAATATGTTATTCCTACGCTATTTCTCTTAATGTTATATGGAATAAACACAATAGATACTTTTACATCTCATGCATTCATTCATCAATTAATGAGCAAAAAATGTACAAAAAATTAAAGAGGAACCTACTGACGCATTGTTTTGTGTATTAATATAATATTCTAGAAACTGATAAACTTTAATTAAAAAACATCTTCTCAATTAAATTACATTGTATAAAAAAAACTTTATCTCAGTGTCAACTAGCGACATCTGGTGAGCAGAAAATTATTAGTCCTCATTACAGTCTATCCAATATCCGTGGTAGCTCAAATGCTAAGCGCTCGCTGTACCAAGGATCTCCTAAGTGTGTGTTATTTGCGGATTATACAGTGGTCCCAAATAACCGCCGGTACGACATACTCCGCTAAGCGTCGAGTCCGCATACTCCGCGAGGCGTCGAGGTCACCGGCCCTTAGGCAGATTCTTGGCACTCAAGCGCGTTCCGTGCCCTTGTGTGTCAGTCGCGTGCGCGAGTGTTCTCTAAGCACTTCTCTCAACCCTTTCGTGGTGAAAGGGGTAGGCAGTGCGCCTAAAAGTGTTGCGGTCACCCAACTTCGCTCCCACCCGTACCCCGCGGCGCGCTTCATTAGTTGCCAGCCTGCTAGGTAGGGATTTAGACAGACACGGTATTAGCATCAGCCAATTAGGACATACAAAACAGTTGTAACATGTCGGATAAGGGGAAGGGGGAACCCCAGCGTTAGGAAACCCCCGGATCGCCCGTGTATTTTGGATCGGCCTCTTTTCGTAAGGAACCTACAATATCCGGAGCGGTCTACGGTCGTGGCATCATTTAGCCACATACCCAAAAAGAAGCCTACGTCGCCCCAAGGACCCGCGTCGAGCATCGCGCTCACTCCCACCGCATCTGAGCGTGCGAGTGGGAAGGAACCGTCGCCCCTACCATAGCGGGCGAAGAAAACGGCTAGGCGCCATACTCCCCCGGAAACGGAAGACTCGTTGCATGAGAAGCGGCAATGCATCGAAGCGTATAGCCACTCGGACTCTTCTGCAACATCATCAGCGGAGGAGGAAGAGGCAAACATACCAAGATCACCACCAAAGTCGCCCAGTCCACGGAAACCTACCCCCCCCCCCTCTCGCCGGATCGCAGGAGTGTTGGCTATACGGCCGACTTCGAAGATGGAGGCGAGGAGTCGTATGGATGGGGGTCAACAAAATCGACGACCTACGCGACGTTAGCCCCATTCGCCGGAGGTACCCCCCCCCCCGCGCCTACCACCAACCCCTCTGGCCAACCAATGGATGACGGCCAGAGGCCTTCTACAAGTTATGCTCAACTGGTAGCTGCCCCGGCAGTACCACGGCCGAAATCACCAGAAACCGGAACAAAACTGGAAAAGGAACGCTACCCACCTATAGTAGCCGAGTGCCTCCCGGACTGGACGAAGCATTTCGAGGAGCTTAACAAGATGTTAGGTCATCCGCCGAATGCTCGTCCGTTCGGGAAAGGTGTAAGATTCACCCCTCAGAGTCCGGAAGAGTTCCGGACTATACAAAAATACTTAATAAAAATTTCGGAGAAGCTACCATCAATGTCGTGGTACTGCTACACCCCAGAGGAAGAGAAGCCCACCAAAGTGGGCATCCGGGGGCTACCAGTGGGCACGGACGCATCCCAGATAGGAGAGGCCATCAGGGCAAAGGGATTTCCTCTTAAGTACGTGAAGGAAATCCCTCCTCGTAGAGGCAGACCTGGATGCCTCTACTTCGCCCAGTTGGACCACCTGAGTCTGGAGCAGCTGAAGGAGCTCTATGAAATTAACGAGCTGCTCTACATGAAGGGAGTTACCATAGAAGCCTGGCAGAGAAGAGTAGGCCCAGCGCAGTGCCACCGCTGCCAGGCTTTCGGACATGCATCAGCGAACTGCTTCAGGCCAGTGAAGTGTGTCCGCTGCGGAGAGAACCACATAGCTAGTCAATGCCCAAGGGGTAGAGATGAAGAGCCTAGATGCGCCAACTGTGGTCAAAACCACACAGCGAATGATCGCCGCTGCCCGGTCCTGAGGAGGATCGCAAGAAAGCAAGGGATCACCCTACCGGGGCTACAACCGGAAGCCCCTAGGGGGGTCCCACAAAGTCGCCCCCGAAATGTAGAGATACAGGAAGATGGGTGGGCAACAGTTAGAGGGAAGGGGAGACAAGCACCGCCCCCCCCCACCCCCGCACTGCATCAGGTAGAAGCACCAGAAGCTGTCGCTCCAAGTAGAGCAACTACAGGGGCGACTCTGCAGCCACCCGCAAACAACGCAACAGAGAGGCTACCACAAAAGAAGAGGAAGCGGGTGCGCAGCAAGAGGAAGAAGGAACAACCTCCTCAGGCTGCGGCAGCAACCTCTACCCCTACCCCAGCGGTAACGATGGCCCAGGCGCAGGTTACCAAGCAGACGACCAGCACGGGTAGAGCGCCAGGAAAGGCTCTATCAGAAAATAGAGCCCGCTCTACATATAGAGAAAGAGCACGCTCTACCCAAAGGAGAGCAGAAGTACCGACACCACACCCGAGGACAATACCAGCAACAGTAAACCCACCTACAGCTGCCCCAGACACGACAGATGCCATCCAGAGATTGGTTGGCATTGCAATAGAAGTGGGCAGCCAAGTCCTGGCGGACATAAGAGCCGGGACTGACCCGATAACAGCCATTATGAAGGCTTTGGCGCAGCTACTGGCTCGGCACTACAGTGGTGTCGTGTAATCCGGATAACCTGCGCCTCCTATACTGGAACCCGGACGGAATTCAGCAGAAGCTACATGAACTCCGCACTATCGCCCAACAGCAGGACATACACATAATACTGTTGGGTGAAACAAAATTAAGACCTGCGACGCGCATAAAGCTGCCAAATTACTTCATATACAGGAGGGACGAGGTCAACGCTCAAGGAACCGCCTACAGAGGAACGGCGGCCCTGGTGAGAAGAGACATCGTCCACCTAGAGCTGGAACCACCTCAATATCAATCAATGCGCTCAATCGGCATAAAAATGGAGGCGGCGGGCGAGGAGCTAAGGATTTACGCAGTATACCGCCCGCCAGGGACTCCATTTTGCTCCTCAGACATCCGGACAATAATGGAAGGAGACACACCTACCATTATAGCAGGGGCCCTAAACGCGAAACACCCGGCATGGGGATCTAGAACGATTACCCCGCCGGGTCGTGCCCTTTACGATGATGCGGAATTAAACAACTATGACGTATTAGGTCCCGAAGAGCCGACGCATATTCCAACCGATCACCGGAGGAGTCCGGATGTGTTGGACATCGTGCTCACTAGGAACATCAACTGCCCGGTAGTGGTAGAGGTGCTGTACGACGTGAACACACAGCACCTCCCGCTATTAATCACCTTAGGCCTCAGGGCAGTGACGTCGCCTCCCAGAGCATTCAAGACCAAGACCAACTGGAGGCTCTACCAACAACACCTACTGGAGAGACCTCCAGTCACAGCGCCAATAAATACAGCGGACGACGTAGAAGCCGCTGCAACCAGGATTACTCGAACAATCACGGAAGCCCTTAATGCGGCCTCTACGATCGTACCTATCACTAAAAGACGTGAAGAATTACCACCAAAAATAATGGCGCAATGGAGGAGAAAGAGAGCGCTAAGAAAGCTCTGGGCACGCACGCGCTGCCCCAGAATCAAGACTCAATTGAACAACCTATCGGAAGAGCTGTCGGTTGCAATACAGGCCCACAGAGGAGAGGCCTGGGAGCGGCGCATTTGGAAAGCAGAGGATGATGATGCGTCGCTCTACAAATTGAACGGGCAGCTAACAAGAATAAAATCACCCGTTTGCGCACTTATAAATAGTACAGGAGAGAAGTGCTATGAGGCCAAGGGAAGAGCGGATATCCTAGCTGAGCACTTCGAGGAGCAGTTTATGCCGAACCCAGCAAGTGCGGAGTTCATGGAGCTTCATGCCCAAAAGGAGAGCCGCGTACAGGAGTTCCTGTCGTCGCCCGCGCCACCGCTTGCAGGAGAGTGGTTTATTTCCCCCGCGGAACTGCGGAGGACAATTGCCCGCCTGCAAGTGAGGAAGGCGCCGGGGTACGACCGGATCACGAACGCAGCACTCAGACAGCTGCCAAACAGAACAATAGTAGAGATAGGCAAACTCTACAATGGCATTCTGCGGACTTTCCACTTCCCGGAGAGCTGGAAAATCGGCAAAATCATCGTCTTGCCAAAACCCGGGAAGGACAGGCGTAGAGCAGCTAGTTACAGGCCGATTACGCTGCTACCGCACATAGCCAAACTATTCGAGCGCATCGTTCTTAGAAGAGTCCGCCCGTGCATACAACTGCAGGCGGAACAACACGGATTTCGGAGCGGACACTCTACAGCTACACAGCTGACCAGAGTGCTGCACCTGCTATCGACGGAGTACAACTTTGAGAGAACGTCTGTGGGCGTTTTCTTGGACATCGAGAAGGCGTTCGACAGGGTGTGTCACTCTGGACTACTCTTTAAGATGATTCAACAAACAAGTGTCCCTCCTGCTATGCTGCGGCTAGTGGCGTCATTTCTAGCTAACAGAAGCTTCTACGTCTGTGTAGAGGATGCCGAGTCCGCAGTGAAGCCAATAAGAGCCGGCGTACCACAGGGCAGCTGTCTCTCACCGATCCTGTACGCGGCGTATACCAATGATATACCAACGCTAGCTGGACAACTGCAGGAATGGGAGGACGACGTAGAGCTGGCGCTATATGCGGACGATAGTGCCTACTTCACGTCGTCCAGAAGAACCCACATCGCGGTTGCCAAGATGCAGCGCCTGCTGGACCTGCTGCCACCATGGCTGGATGAGTGGAGGATGGCTGTCAACGTGGGGAAGACGGCCGCTCTACTCACCCGCCGTTATAGGAACCTACCACCACCACTGAAGCTAAGAGGCCAAGAGATCGCGTATCAGAAGGCCGTAACCTACCTTGGGTGCCGGATTGACAGGATGCTGCGCATGACTGCGCACGTCGACATCGTCGTCCGCAATGCCAGATGTGCGCGGGCCAGTCCAGTCCTGGCATCCAAGCTGCCGAGGAAAACAAAAATTAAATTGTACAAAATGTACATTCGTTCAAAGCTAACATACGCCGCTCCGGCCTGGTACGCGCTCTTGAGCAGCAGACAAAGGCAGCGGTTGCAGGTCCAGCAGAATTTATCACTAAGGACCATTGTCGGTGCAGGTCGCTACGTCCGGAATGACGTCATAGCGGCCAACCTGAAAATGGAGACAATAGAAGAGTTTGTGGTCCGCTTGACGCGCGGTATGTTCGACCGCGCAGACAACGGGCCACATTCACACCTTAACAACTTTGCGCCGCTACACACTCGCCCCCCGGACGGGCGACCTCTACCAAGAGAACTCCTCTCTATAAGAGATTAGAGAGTCGAGTAAAGCCCTCAATGCCGCTGACAGGCCAACTCTGACACCTAGGTCGAAGCAGTCGCCTATAAGACGACTTACCCGACCTAGCTAAATTAAGCATAACATTGAGAAATCTAACAACGCCGGATTACCGGCTTCCAATGACCGGCCCATAGAGATGGGCTGTGAGGACGATCCGGGTAATGGGGGAGATGCCCCGAGGCCCGAGATCTGCTGGGTGTAGTACACACACAACAGCAGACGACAACGTAGTCGCTCGCTGTAAATTTCATTTGCAATCCGGATTCGATCCCTGCCGACGCCAGTGATATTAATAATTATTGCAATATTAAGTGTTGATTTATCACGTTTTTGGCGATGAAGGAAAACATCGCAATGAAACTTGCATGTCTAATAAATAAGATATTTCGAGGACAAGTGAAGTCCACCTATAAGTATTGATGCAGTGCGGCGGAGTAATTGCTCTGGAGCCGTCTCAGAAATGATCAGAGTCAGCAATGGGATATATAAAAAGTGTAACTATCACAAATCTACTGCTAATCATATACATCCTCCATAGATGGGCTCATACAGGCCTACTTACTGATCCGCTGGGCTATGACACTTTGCGAATATCCGAGTTACGGAATATTGGAACGAAATTCGTTATCTGATAGTACAGATTTGGCGAATGGGGGCTAGGCGACAAAAAGTGTAAAGGTGCCCATTGACGATACGTCCATCAATCCCAATGGAGTGGACGTCTTCTAAAATCGTTTCGTGAATGTGAAAAACGTATGCATTTTGAATTAGTGCTGCCCAAATGCAAGAACAAGACGAGACTTAGCCAGTCTTGGTCTAGGTCTTGCGCCAATACACCCGGTCTTGGTCTTGGTATTGCGCTCCCAGTCTTGTTCTTGGTTTTGGTCTTGCAGCAAGAGTCTCACAGGTCTCGCAATTACCTATTAGCCTGTTGCAATTTATTAAACGTTACTTTAAATCTTAGAACAACTTAAAAGAGTAGGTACATTTTGAGGTTGAATTAACATAGCCACAGTAAAGACCAAACAAATTAATAAACGTCTAAACATTTAATGAGAAATTCGAAAAATCAACTAACATCGGGTGGGGTTTGAACCCACGTCTTTAGCGATCCATGCCGATGCTCGAACCAACTGAGCTACCTACCGTGTCCCACGGCCACGGGAGTCATGCCGAATTTCACCAACATCCCCTAAACAATCACATAGTTAGACGACCGCTAAGCTAAAAGGTCCCCTAAACCAACCCATAACTAAAATTTGTTTTCACGAACGCAACAGACCCATAGCTAGGGGACCCCTCCTTATGTGACCGATTTTTTCCGACGATAGTGCTTGATACCCAGTTGTAGTTACCGGTTTTATCGGAAATGATATATATTAATACAAAAAATACGTATTCAAGTATTATTTTAATGAAGAAATTATTTCTTTCATATTTTGACTCATAGATGTTTTCATTTGGTGAATATTTTAATAATATAGTTAAAATATCATATTTTTAGTCTATTTTTGACAATTCACCGTATTTGACACTCTGTTTTATCTGTGCATCGACTGTATTGCCATATTGCTGTTTCACCACATTTCTTGTTCTAATGTGGGCCTCGTTATATTTTTGTTCTCCACTTGTTGTAGGGTTGAGACAAGGTGTCAAGAGATGAGGCTGATAATAAAAATGTTTTTAAGTATTATTGTATAAAATAATGTGATTTATAAGATGTAAAATATTTCTTTATTTTCTTTAGGTCGTACCTTAAACTTTCAAAATGTATTAGGAATAACTAAAAATGGTTCTGCAAATACCTAGTTTAAGTGTAATTTTTAATTAAATATCCCTTACCTATGCATAATCTTTTTATTAAACAATACGTATTTATTTAATGAATATTTGGAGCTCTGTCATGAATGCTTGCATGTAAGTTTGCTAGCAAATATCTGCAGAATGATGTTATTCTTTTTGTTTATAATTTTTGTAATTCTATTTGTAACCTACATAAGTTTTAATAAATATTATTATTATTACTATATATGGTTATTTTTATTTTAATCTTTAAGGGATAGCCACTATCCCCAAGTGAATGGCTGTCTCCATACTCACTTCTTTCAAACTTTCTAAAAGTATTGCTATTTTGGTAAATTGCTGTATCATGTGTAGAGCCTGGCCAGCGTGAAACAACATCCTGCACCAACAAATATGCTGATGCGATTGTTTGCACATTTATTGACATGTAGCTTCTCCTGTTTCTGAATAGTTCTGCGTCATCTCCACCTTAAGATATAAATAATATTGCTTCATCAGTATTGCTTGATAGACTTCTAAGAGAAATGAACTTTTAGTGAAAGGAAGTTAAATCAAAATGAGCAATGTACCTGCTGACTGAATTTTTAGATATGTACAATCAATACAGCCCAATACATTAGGGAATCTAGCTATACCATAGAAGTCTATCTTAACTCTGTCTTGGCCTCTGTTTGTATCAGGAAATATGATGAATTCTCGACGTAGAGATACAATTGCTTGCGACACTCTCTTTACTATCCGGCTGGATGTAGCCAAACTAGTACCACCCATATCCACCACAGCAAGCAAGTGGTTGCCTGTGGCGTAATATCTTAAAGCTATTAATAATTGATTTATGGGTGTTATGGGTGAATAAGTATAAATAAAAGAATAATAAGATAAGTGAATCACAAATTCTACAAATTAAAATAGGTAGGTACTTAGTAGGTATACCTCGGTTATCAATTTACCATGGTAGGTAAGTTAGCACCAAACAGGTATCTACGGCCTACCTATACAGACTCATTTTCCATTCAAAAGTTACTGTTAGGAGAGTAATAAAGTAACCTTTTATGCTTTTAACTTTATTTCATAGCTAGGTATAACAGGTAATAAGTGAAAAGGTAGGATCCACCTATTGAGTTAAATATTTAATAAATTAGAGATTTAATAATATTATAGACTACGGTATCTACATTAAAATGGATTACCTATGTAAATAGGTAGGTACTCACCTATTATTAGGAAACTCCAAAAAATGTGTTTTTCCTACAAATATATCACTGTTAATTTAGATAACCATATATATATATATATATATAAATTTATGTCAAATATAGTATCAGTTGTGTCTAAATTATCAAGAAAATTAAATAAATCACGCTCCATCTTGTCCTCTAGAAGTCGCTTTTACTTATGTAAAGGTTTATGGGACCAATAATACATCTCATAAATTTAGGGGATCGTTTAGTCAGTAACGGACCCTTTAAAAGTGGTGAAACGGAAACTGACCCCTAACTGGCCCCTAAATATGCTAAGGGGTCCCATAAATATTATGGGTCGTTGGTGAAAGTGGGCATCAGTCTGTTTAATAAACGTTTACATTTAATAAGCTTACGTGTGCTAAAACATAGTCAAAACATATAAAACACAAATTAATGAGAATAATTTGACTGTATTTTAAAGAACATTATATGTCTAGAAAGAGATTGATAGACCCTCACCTTATATGAAATGGAATAAAAGAGTTATATAATTTATACAATTTACCTTTTATTTGAATAAAAAATACAATACAATACAAATTAAATTACATAACAGTACACAATAGCTTTTACATTGCCTACTGTTACTTTATATTAGTTCTTTTGACCAAGAATTAATACAAACTAACCATCTGGCTGTCTCATCACTTAACCTATTTCTATGATTTCTAATTACTAATGATGCTTTAGAAAGTAATCTTTCAGCAGGTTTTGAAGTTGAAAAAATTGAAAGAAAATCTCGGGCCATCTTCGATAAAGTCGGATGTTCTGTCTCATGCGTCCTCCACCACTCCAAAATGTCTTCCGAGCTGCCGGCTCTGGGTTTACTTAGGTACTCCTCCAACTCGTTAATAACTAAGCTTTGAAGACAAGTATCCAGATCCATTTTTACACGTTTCAATTGCGTTATAAGTGTCTACAATATTTATCAAATGGGTGACGACATATTTGAGTACTCTGTGTTTTAAAAACACACTTCCATAAATCTAGATTTGCAGTAAACTTATTGAACATGTTTATCTATTAGGTAATAATAATAATATAATTAGTAAGTAATTATTATAAACCCATTTAGGGTTAAGTAGAAAAGTATTTATATTTCTATTTACCTATTGTTTAGACGTTTTTAAAGCTACAAACATTTTTACAAGAGTACTAAAGAGTAATGTTACACATTTTTATGGCAGCCAACTTAATAGAGGCACTCCTTCTCCCATATAATCAAACCGCTCCAAATTATACTTTTACAAATTAACTTGCATATCAGCTTCGTCAGACGGACATCCATGTGGACTTACGTATTAATAATTTTCCTACTATATACTTGATAGTTAACTTGCACTTGCATTAGCGTTAATATAAAGTTGTTAATAATACGAGTAGTGATTTGAGAATGTTGTAAAATTAACTGTGTGACAAAAATGGTTATTTTTTATTTTATTGGATCCACTTTAGAGACATTTAAGAGTTAGTTAAGAATGGATTTAATTTTGCAATATTATCATAGATGCCGTGGTTATTGAGCCAGCCTCTTTTGCACTTTTTTAATCTTTTGTTTACTTGAGGACTTGGACCATGAAGGTTATAACAGTCCTGTATCATTCCCTTAACTATTTTATGCAAAATCTTTTCAATAATTCATTACATGCTATTTTATACATCTTTTTGGCTTCTTCCCCGATACCAATAAAAGGTTCGTCCATCTAAAGCAAATATCTATTTGAACAGAAAACAATGTTTATATAAATCTTTCTTCTTAACTTTTTACCTAATATTGCATAAAACATGACTAGAAAAAGTGCCTGAACGTATTTGATTAACTGGAGAGTCTTTGAAACCAGGTAGGATTAATTTTCTGCCTAGCAGTAATTCTTAGTACCTAGATAACATCGTCATGTCTATTTCTGCCGCCAAATTTCAACCGGTCAGGTGGTTTATAGAAAGTTAGTATAATCCCAGTCCGTAAGTCAATCCTCAGATGTGACAACGCAGCTGCAGCCTTCTTTGTTTGAAGTTAGCTGCAGTTATCCATGGACTGAAGTAGTCACAATCAGGTGGACAGTAATAACGTTTGTTACTTCAGTTTTATGAAAACGAAACTACATCCTAACTACGTGGTTGAGCCACGCTGCGAATGGGTCGGTTCGACCGAGGGAGGACCACGCTCTAACAGAATACCGGCGTACAATAGCAGCTTGATACTGCTGTGTTTTGTATGATGAATGTCGCGAACCAGTACCTTTTTTACTGGTAACGAGGTAGTCCATCTTAGTCCTTAAGGGCTGGGACGAATTTAAATGATGGATGCATCTGCAATTTGATTCCTTATCGAGGATAAATATAGATGTCTATGGGCGACAGCATCCACTTACCATCAGGTGGACCGTGTGCCCGTTTGTCGTACTTATTATATAAAAAAATCTCAAAGCCAACTTTGTGTGTAATTGTACGAGTGTTATATCGAACCTGGTCGATTAAGATGAGTGCCGCTGTGTTACATAGCGCTGAGAGTAACATTCTGGACAAATAATACTAAATTAATTAATTAAAAAAGTTATCGCCGTAACAGAAACCTGCCAAGAAAATATATTCATTTATATAAAAGACGTCCGAAAGTTTTATTATCTAGATCTAGGACGCTGAATATATAGTATGCTTTAAGTGGATCGCGACAAAAAATTATACGCACGACTTTGATTAAGATGTGAACGGTCTGAACCATTGACCACCGAAATACGAGACGAATATGATATGGGTTTTTAAATATTCGGTTTTAATTTAAAGATACACAGCCGATACAAGCAACCACTTGTTTAAGTTACTCTTATATATTTTTTTTATTATTTTATCTACATTATTGGAATGTAATTTTTATTAAAAAAAATCGTAACTCATAAAGTAGCAAAATTTGTTGATTATTTATTGTGGTTCCCCGATTTTGCTATAAGCCACAAGTAGCAGTACTAAGCCATAATAATATAGCCTAAACTGAACAACATAGAAATCCCTTAGCGCAACCGTGCGATGGTAATTGTTGCCAATGAGAATCACTATGCAACTGCATTATGTATTGTTTTTTTTCATCACGATTACCTAAAATAAACATATTAGTATTAAAAAAGACATCGGCTTACAATCCATAATGATACATGGGGTTCATGCTGAACCGATTTGTATGAAATTTTGTGTGCATATCGGGTAGGTCTGAGTATCGGCCAACATCTATTTTCCAAACCCCTAATAAAGGATGACCCACCCCTAAATATTTTTTATGACAATTTTTTTTATTTTTATTTTATTATGATTCAGCATTAAAAATATATAAACCCTTCTACGATATACCAATGTTTTTAATTTAAAACTAAAAAATATTTCTTAGAAATAATGTAGTTATATGGCAAAACAACGTTTGCCGGGTCTGGGTATTATACAAATTAGACACAAAGAGTCGGCCACATCATGTAATAGTGGCCTATTAAGAATGTCAAGTGCCAATGCCAATTCGATGATTGGACTATGACAAATACAAGCAAAATTCAACATTATAGCGGTGCGGCTGCGGTATGAATGCTGTGGGGTCCATACGCGATTTTTGCTTGTATACACTAACATGCGGTGAGTGCCAGTGCGGAGTCTGTACGGCTACTGTTCCATGTAGGTACAGAAAGTCTTTACACAATCGCACTACTGATCACTTTTCAAAATACATCTACTCTGAATGTATAAGTAACCTTCATAAATAAAAAAAAAACTTCTACACAATGGGTGTAAGTGCGCAATATTATAACAACGGTCATAGAAGGTTATTGCTTCTGTACCCGGAACTGACGCCTTATGCTCATGCTCATACGTCGCTCTCGTTTCGCGTCTCGGCCACTTTCCAATCTCAAATTGGATGTAGGTATGGCTCTCTTGTAGTTAGAATAGGCAAAAAACGCTTGTTCGCTCGACAGACAAGAAATAAAATTGCCCGTCAATGATTTCTAATTGCATTTAACGATGTTGTTTGTAAAGCTTTTTATTTCGGCCAAATCTTTAATATTATGACTTTGCAGAATGTTTCGCCTAAAGGGAATATATAATATAACGAAAGTCAAACGCCTGTGAAAGGAATAGGATTTGTGTTTTAGAACGAAGATCTTAGGAGTATCTGCGCCCCGTCAAGATTACAGTTTCTTGAACTTAATCACGGGCAGCCGCCGGGAAGACGACCCGACAGCCATCATTCATACGTGACCACGCTCTCAATGACTTGCGTTGCACATCATTCTTGAATTAAAAAGGGACACAATTTTAAATTGTCGTAAAATTATTTTTTAATTAATTATTTATGTTTTAAACGAATACAGTGAAATAAACACATATTTCACAGAGAGTATTTAGAATAGTCACATAGTCATCACAAAGAAACATGATATATTGATTATCTTATGTATATGGAACGTTGTTCGGACAGCACCCGCATTATGCAAATACAGACGCATCATTATGGCAGCAAAATATTCATTCAACGGACGAGGCCCGAAGGCCTATGATTGCAGGATTTAGAAAGGCGTAACCACAACTTGTTCTTAATGATGCTTCATTGTTTAGATTTTAATCGCAGTTGAGGACAATAGGAATTCCTTTTAAATAGATGTATTCACTAATTAAATGGAATTCTTACGCCGAAAGCCTTGAAATTCTAGGCGTAAGCCTTACATAGCTGTCTACGCCAAACATTAAGCCAACATTAAGAAACCGATATCAAATATAATTTTAAGCTTAGTCAAACAAAACTGCAAACCAAAACCGAAATGAATAATAGCAGATATAAAAAGAAATTAACAAATTAATTTTAAAAAGTAAACCCATAGCAACAACGACTATTCCCTATATTAATGTTTGGACAAGAATACAAATACGCAAATGTTATCAAAGGAACCGCATTTTCTCATTTCAAACGTATAATAATGAGTAGCTAGAAAACGACCATTGACCGGTAGGCGGAACGCGCGACACAATATTGACGCATTCCTGGCGAGACAAGTCTCCATCTAAGGAAGAAGCCCTGGACGCACTAACTGTAAACCTGCTCCGCAAAAAGACTCCTCTAATTGCCAACGAGTCTTGCGGTCACCGCAGACCTATTCTGGTTCACTGGACTTACGCGATATCACATCAAAGACAGCGAATTCGTAAAAATGATCGTATCTATTCTTTATCCGATTTCTAACCGCGAAAGGAACTGGTTGTCGTTGACATTTTTTCTTAATGTCTTGTTTGATGTAAATCATTTTAGCAAGTCCAGCTACCATTAGATATATATATATATATATATATATATATATATATATATATATATATATATATATATATATATATATATATATATATATATATATAAATATACATATAATATAATAACATATAAATATAAATATACAATATATAATATTTAAGTTTAAATTATATTTTCTAACGATATAGAAGTTTTGATTCGTAAATTGCTACCATCGTTATTTTGGAGTAAATTAAATATAAATGGAAGAAGTAGGTAAGTGATAATACAAAATGAAAAACAACTTCATGTTATCTTTCGCTCGTTATACGAGTAAGTTAGCAAAGTCACATATTTCTATACCAAATAATGGACGATAAAACTGATTTGTGAGCTATGTAGGCAGTAACTTAGTGATACTTATTTTTAGATATAAAACACTACTTAGTAGTTCTTTAGTCGCTGTTTTTCCGTTCACATTTAGTATATTATCAACGGCTAGAAAAAAATATTAAAATTTTCCATTGTAATATTATGTATCTAGGTAGTTAAATACATAATATCTCAATGTTATTTTATCATGAAAAAACTTTCTGGATAAGATAAGAAAGTAAAATACTGTTTATTTAATTATAATATTTCTTTTTCTTAATAGAAAAAAACCTAAAATTTTGCCATATTTATGTTAAACGCATCAGTTTCTTCTTTTCTTATCAGTCAAGTCATTTTTATGTTTAATATACCAAAAACAATAACTATTGTATTACTAATTACTGCACTTATACTGTGTTCACCATTGAAGTAATATGTATTTAGTATATACATAAAACCTCAATGGTTTTCACATATTTTTTATAATTACTTTATCAAAATCTTTTACTGGACATGAGCTGATTATTAGAAAACATTACATAATCCATATTTGTTTTTAAATCGTTCACGTAATATAGGTATAGTGTGTTTGAAACATCAAGAAACTATAAAGGAAAAATAATAATATTTTTCTTAAACGGCTAATAATTGACCTTGATTATTAATTATTGTTAATAAATAAAAAGTAAATTACACTAAGATTTCAATAATAAGGTGCTGGTAATAGCCAAGATTCCGTCAGGGGCGCAGAAACGAGGCATGTGGTTATCCAACTGTTTTTCGATTGAAACGTGACAAGCACGATAATACTGCATTAGGGCTTCACAATCAATGAAACGACGGCCATTTTGAAATTCGGGAATTTAAAATGGCCGAGAACAGGTTGGTCCTGCATTGAATGAAAAGTTTTTATTTCGAAAGATGCGATGAAGAATGGCTGAGATCTCTAATGATCGTTTATATGTACTCGTAAGATGCAAGAGCTATATTATTGCAGTCTTTGTGACAAATTCAGCAAGGATATAACAATAAAACTTTTCTAACCTACAATAATGAAATTTTGATTAATCCGATTGTTAATAATGTTTTAGAACAAATTATATTTTACAATAACTAACTAACTGTATATTGTGAACATATATACCGTTACTGTTACAGCCTGTCTCAAGTTCATTGCTGAACATAGAGTTACCCTATAGATTAGCTCATAGGGGGGATATTCTCCTTAGTTGCTATGCTTGGTAACAATAAGCTGCTATTTTGCTACAGCAAGCATGTTTTACAGCAGGATGAAGAAAAGAAAGAAGAAGATACAACACAAAATAATTTCTGGGTGAAGAAGTCACCCTTATTCTAAAATAAGGTACTTTGATTTTTCAGTGATTATTTTTACGGTAAATGCGTGTCTTAGATTATTTACTGTCTAAATAATCTAAGATGCGTGTATATAAAATGTTATTTGTGTTAATTTTAAAACAGATTTAAAGGGATCAGCTCAATATTTTGTTACTTCTTATTATACCGGATTCATATGACATGTAATCTAAAAGGTAAAATTCAAAAGCTCGTCTGTGCTGATTGGTCATAAAAATGGTGCGTTAACGACACTAATTAAAAAGGCAAAGCGAAAGCGTACGCTTTGTGGATCCGTATCATTTGTTTGAGTTCAGTCGATCGAGTTTAATAAACGGTGTTCATTATCATTATCATTACACAATGTTATACGATACTGTGTACTGTACATAGTGTAGCGGCGGTGTAACAGTATCCGCTACTCAAAGTCATTATGTGTGTGTAAGAAGATATTTTCGTACAAAATATACAGATAACCAACAAATAACAAAAAATAAACAAGCTTTTTTTTAATAGGATAAGGGTGACAAACGAGCACACAGTCCACCTGATGGTAAGTGGTTGCTGCGGCCCATAGACATTTACATCTATCCTTTATTACAAATCAAAATGTAGATGCGTTGTCACCCGTGAGGACTAAGATGGAATGCCTCATTTACAGGAAAAAGGGCCTCCGGCCACCTGCACTCACCAAGCAAAACGCAGAGGTAAACCTCTACTTCACGCTGGTTTTCTGTGAGGTCGTGGTACCACCCCGGTTCGAGCCTGCCCATCCGTGCGACACCAAAAGCTGCCGCGTGGCTCTACCACTGCAGCTAAATTTATAATATAGTTGTAGCACGAATGGGTCGGCTCGACCGGGGAAGGACCACGCTCTCACAGAATACCAGCGTCAAATAGCAGCTTAATGCTGCTGTGTCTCGTATGGTGAGTGTAGAGAACCGGAGACCCTTTTTACTGGAAACGAGGCATTCCATCTTAGTCCTCAAGGGTGACAACGCATTTGCATTTTGATTCACAAACGAGGATAGATGTAGATGTATAAGGGCCGCAACAACCACTTACCATCAGGTGGACTGTGTGCTCGTTTGTCACCCTATTTCTATAAAAAAAAATACTGATGGAAAACCAAAAGCCGGTCTTATTGCCGCACAATAATTTCTTCCAAGGAAACCAAAAAATAATTAAATAAAAGGGGGAGAACGATTAACGGTTAGGGTAGGTACAGTAAAATAATGCGATATAATTTATGCACTAAAAGTACAACAGACTTTAGGCGATATATCTGTGACCATAAATAAAAGGAGGAAAAGAGAGACAAATGTAGTTCCTAAACCTGATTCTAGAACAAATGTAAAGAAATGTTGTTGGAGTTTCTTTTTCTTCATCATCAATCTGTTAACATCTACAACTACACAAAAGCTTCTCCCGATGTAGTGATGATTCAGTTTCGCGATCGTTTGACAGTTTCACTTTTGAAATCTCTTATTTTTGATGCTGTTCGCCGTGGCAGATCTAAATATTTTATGTCCGTCGTATCGAAGATGGTTCTAGTGCCATCTTTAAAAGCAAGAGTGATTAGGCTTCTATTACGCTAATACATTGCGATTTACCACGTAGACCTTCATTACCTTAAATTTTAACTTCGTAATCAAACATGTAATAATTTCATTATTGTCATCATCATTACGGCCCTTCACAAGTCCTCTACTCAACATACAGATATAAGCTATGTGATTTTTTTACGTGGTAGAGCCATGCTGCAGCTACATTAGTAGTATAGTCGTAGCACGAATGGGTCGGCTCGACCGGGGAAGGACCACGCTCTCACAGAATACCAGCGTAAAATAGCAGCGTAACACTGCTGTGTTTCGTATGGTGAGTGTAGAGAACCGGAGACCCTTTTTACTGAGTTGAAATGAGGCATTCCGTCTTAGTCCTCAAGGGTGACAACGCATCTGCATTTTGATTCGCAAACTAGGATAGATATAGATGTATAAGGGCTGCAACAACCACTTACCATCAGGTGGACTGTGTGCTCGTTTGTCACCCTATCCTATATAAAAAAAATATTGGAAGCTATAAAAATCCTCGGATTGAAAATACGTTGTGAACTATATGTGGAAACCGTTAAATGCTTCTAATTAAGTTTTTATCATTTCCTTCTTTTTAATAGTTCATTAGTTTAATCTTAAGCTTTTCAAATTTTTTTTATTACATTATTGGCACCAACACCCAATCAGTGCAATCTTATATCTGCTGCAAAACTCTAATTTCTTGTAGGGTTGAGAGATTTTAGATCAAAAGGGAGTGGAACTTATTGCCTACATTTAAATTTCCTCGTAAAATACCGCGATTTAGGAATTGCTATTCAGAAAAGTAGCGCAGTAAAACACGTCGCGCACGTGTAAACATAAAACAGATGCACCGTCTAAACAAAATAGCACACATCATAAATTATACTTGTACGTAATGCTTATGCACAGACTTACAAATAAGGATATAACAAATGGCTTCTAAAAGTGACACCATGTTTTCTACAAATATGTTTTTACAATTACAAACAATTTGTTCCAAAAACATTCAGCACATGTCTCGAACTATGTTTATTTTAAAACAACATGTGCTCAGTAGTGACAAATGATACATATTCAGTCCTCCATGTTTTTCTTTCTTGATAATATATATACAATAATCTATGAAATTGACCAAATATCACGCGTCTAAATTCCAAGATGTGTAGTACCTTAGAGTGATTACATACATACGTGTATAACATAATTTAAACTTTAAAAAATAAGCGCATACACATTGTCTTTTTAAAAGCTTTAAAGTTTTTTAAATGTAGGTTGTAGCGGATATTTTTTTTTAGTAATAGTTAAGTCAAAACAGGGAGGTGCAAATTTACTATATTAACGACTTTTTTGCGGGGGAGGGAGGTGGTGAATGCTCATAGCATACCACGCAGCCGGCTGCGTGGTTATGTTGGACTCACTAAAAAGTTCCTACCCACTAAACACCACCTGTGGGACTGGTTTTGGCCTTTCTGCCGAACCGGAAGCGACCCCCTTCAGGGAAAAGGGGGCGCATATTAGCAACGTTTAAGTAAGTAACTAATAGGTGCTGGGACTCCTTTTCTGCCTAAAGCCCGTCTAGGTTTCCGATCGGAAAGGCATAGAGAGCTACAGCCTTACAGACTGAGGCATGGTGGCGCCCCCTCTCCCTTCCTTTCTACTTTCTAGCTTTTTTTTGGAAGTAGGATTACAAACAAGTTCGCAGTTCACCTGTTGGTGTAAGTGCATGCTGTGACCTATATATAAACAAAAACTCTGACACTAGATTAAGAATTAAAATGCGGATGCGTTATCACCTAGGAAACCTAAGAAATGCTTTGTCATTTAATAAAGGTACCTAATGAAATGGTTATCAAAACATTTTAACTTCATCAAATATTTCAACTTTTAAAATAAGACTTAATATACTTAGACAAAATATCAGCAACATACAACTAACTATTCCTGGATTTTTGTATGTTGTGACAATTTTTGATGACTATCCTGGAGAGTAGGACTGGCGAGATTAGGTTTACGAATGCCTGTCGGCTGCCGGATATAAATAGATTATTATTTTATTATTAAATTGATACTGGCCCTTGACTTATAACACTGATGGAAATCAAGTTGCGATTGATTAACTATCTTACCATACGGCCATAAAAATATAACTAAAATTAACATAATAGTCGGTAGGTAGTTTATGCTTTTGACCTAAAGTTCAGACAATTTCTAGACCTACTTAATGATACAAGAAGCGCGCGGGCGGCGGCGCCGTTGCCGCTATCCGATAGATTCCTTATTCATTTTGTAGGCAATGATTGGTGGCCGTGTAATGGCGGTGTAAGAATATTCACAATTCCAAATCAGCCCGTGGGTGTCGTAAGAGGTGACAGAGGGAAACAAACCAGTATATGGGAAGCAGCGTTTTCCTAATAACAATTGAGAACTAAAAATTCCGCGGTTGCCTATGAGGCAGTAGATGGGAGAACCCTATGTTCAGCAGCTAACGGTTCGGTGCAAATAAGAGTACCGTAAGTATTAGAGGTTCCTCATCATCGTAATCATCATTATACAGCCTATCAAAATCCACTGCTGAACGCTGCCACTTCACGACGAAGTTCCTCATTAGCCCATAAGCAGTCCATTGTTGGACAAGGGTTTTTTTAATTTTCTCCATAATTGATGGTCGTTGTACCAGACACTATACGCACCTTTGGTTCTACCTACATTCGCCGATTTGGGTGTTTTATTGTTTTTTACTTTTTATTCGCATTTCACAATTGTGTCATTCGTTAAAAAAATATTTACGCAAACCATTCCTTATCACAAGTGTCTAGGCCTCACATCTCGTATCGACTATAGTAACAGACACAAAAGTTTTAAGCTATACTAGTTACTACGATTCCTAGACCTAGGAGTCCGACTGGGTAGGTAGGTGGTACCCCTACCCAGGCGAACTCCTAGGTATTAACTATTATTTGTCAGTATTTATCAGTGCTTACACTGCAGCTGCAGTACTCCGGTCTGAAGAGTATAGTGAGCCAGGGTTGTTGCGTACTCAAACATGTTGGCAACCCTCTATCAAGTCCTACTGAGGTGTGCAATATTTGCAACGCAAACCGCAACTAGGTTTTTGTTTTACTAACAGTGAAAGAGATAGCATTACCTTTAATCATTATTGACCCATCCATTTCTGTAGTCTGACAAGTAAATGAAACGATAGGAAATAATGAGACTTTAATACATAAATCTATACAAGATGAAATCTATTTATGGTGAAAAATAAAAGCTGAAAACATTGTAGGTTATCTTATCTATTCGAAATAAAACTAGCAATATTTAGTAAAACGGTTGTTTCCGTTATAATATGCATTTTTATTTCTTTATATTATTAGATATTTCATGTGTTGTGTTTATTATTTACTGGTTCACAATTTACTTTTTTATTTACTTGCATATTCACTTGCCTATTAGCTTGACTATATACTTGATTATTTACTTGAATATATACTTAATTATTTCGTTCGCCTATTTATTTGATTACTTACTTGCTTATTGACTTAAATATATGCTTGATTATTGACTTGACTATTTGCATGACTTACTTAACTATATACTTGATTATTAACTAAATTATTTACTTGCCATTGTACCCGATTATTTATTTGAATATTTCCTTGTCTATTTACTTGAGAATATTTTTTGCAATTATACCTGACAATTCACTTGCAAATTTACTTGACAATTTACCTGATATAATACTTGACTATTTACTTGCTAATTTAGTTAAATACATACTTGTTTATTTACTTTTATTTCCTTGATTATTTACTTGATTAGGCACTAGATTATTTACTACTAATTTACTTTACAATTCACTTGCTTATTTACTTAACTATGTACTTCTTATTTACTTGATTATGTGGTTGACTATTTACTTGACTACATACTACGCTATTTACTTAACTAAATACTCTATTATCAACTTGCCTATTTACTTGATAATTTACTTCATGCTTTCCTTGTCTATTTACTTGACTAGTATTTACTTAACTATTTACTCGACAATATACATGGTTATTTACATGACTATTTACTTGATTATTTACTTGACTATTTATTTCATTCTTAGCACCCAATGACCCGTCGTTACCATACACGCCACCGTAGCCAGGATTAGCGGAGCCGCCGGGGACTCGGGGGTCGTTCCTTTATGTCGTTGCTCATGGGAGACGTGGCTACATGTTTGCCATAGTTACCACGCCGGGCAAGCGGTTTGGCAACCGCGATTTTTTATTGTAGTTTTGCTGTTATCAGAAAAATGTTGCTGCCCATATGTCTCAGTTTTTCTCTGTCGCCTTTTACAACACGCATGGAAAGATATGGGGTAGTGGATATTCTTACACCGTAAATACACTACAACCACTACCGCAGACGACTTGACCTGGCAATAGGCTACACGAATATAGAACCACAGTACGAAACCCATTAAACTGGAGACAGATGTAAGACAGGGTGACGTTATATCCCCGAAACTCTTTACCGTTGCATTGGAAGACGTTTTCAAGCTACTGGACTGGAAAGGATGTGGTATTAACATCAGTGGCGAGTACATCACTCACCTTCGATTTGCCGACGATATAGTCCTTATGGCAGAATCGCTGGAGGACCTAAGCACTATGCTCAATGACCTCAATAGTGCCTCCCAACGGATACGTCTTAAAATTATGACAATAGATATTATGACTGCACAAAATAAAGGTCATGTGGAACGTACATGTCACACCTATGTCCGTGGTTGTTAAAAGCACTACGCTCGATATTGTCGACGATATGTTTACCTAGGACAAATATTCCGTCTATGTTAGTCTAACTACTTATTATGACACATCTTTTCGTTAGGTATACCTCAATACCTGAAAACAAGATTGTACAAGTACAACCAGTGCGTGTTGCCAGTGATGACTTATGGATTTGAGACGTGGTCCTTCATTTCTGGTCGCTAAAGTCAATCAGCAAGCTATTGAGAAGGCTATGCTCGGGGTTTCTCTGCGTGATAGACTTAAAAATGATGATATACGCAGTAGAACCAGAGAAACCGACATAGCCTAACGGATTAGTAAGCTAAAGTGGCAATGGTTCGGCTATATATTTCGATCTTCAGCTCGAAGAACAGAAAACCGATAGGGAAGAAAGGTTTATGAGTTGGAGCCTCGTATCAGTAGGCGAAGTATAGGACGCCCCCTCCTCCTAGACCTAGATGGAGTGACGAACTGATGAGCACAATGAAGGGCGTTGATGGATGCAGGTGGGTCAGGATTGTGCTTTGTGTCATTCCTTGGGGGAGGCCTATCTTCAGCAGTGGACTTGTCAAAGGTAGTAATGAATGAATGAAAACTTGATTATTTACATGACTATTTACTTGATTATATACTTGGTTATTTACTTGACTACATACTTGTTTATTTACTTGCCTATTTACTCGGAAGTCAACTTGCTAATTTATTTGCTTATTTCCTAAAATATATACTTGATTATTTACTTGACTATATCCCATCATCCCATCCTATGATCAAAGCTAATACAATAGCTAAAATTGCTAAATTATATTATAACATATTAAAAAAACGGTACAACGGTAGGTTGGTTAACAGAAAGACTACACGCAGCCATCGATAAGGCAAATGAAATCTCACTCACAACCTTATTAAGCCTATCAATAGATGTACAGATCGACAAGCCGAGCCGTAATAGGCGAGAGTGTAATCAGTGAATCAAGATGGCGGGAGATCGTGCGGAAAGGTCGCTAAGATTACGACTGCACAGTTCAGTTATTGTACTAACAAAAGTACTTATGTGTCAACAATATTCAATGTTATTTTATGAGCATTCTACTGATTGAACATAAAATATACATACAATATAAGTATTATTAATATAACCAAGTGCAATAAGGCAAAAACCACTTTCTCATAATAATTTAACCCATCGCAATAGTCAGCGCTGATCACTTGTAACGTTGTAAAATTCGGAATACTGTTCCCTTATTCTTTTTATTAATTGAGTTGCTTTTCACGATATCCTCGTTGATTGTAATTATAACTTCAAATTACAATGTTACAAACTTAGGTTACAAAAGGAAAAGCGTTGTAAACTGTAACCAGGAAACAAAATACAATGGAGCATAAACATTGATTTTATTATGTTTTTACATTAAATCCAGAACCTGCCACTCGGTAGTTTTTATTTACCCAAGAAGTTTTTAAGCCTTATAGTAATCTCGCAAACAAGACGTGTTGCAATTTGAAAAACGCTAATCCATTCAATTGATGAATACGCTTTGAACACAATTTATCATTCAAAGCATCTATCACTGCCTCAATCCACGCTTAATTTAATACAAGTCGCCACCTACGCAATCCCTTCACTAGATTCGACCTATGAATGTTTGTAAGTACAGGTGGCGGTAGCGCCAGATAAATAACGATACAATTTAAATTTTATCTTTAAAAATTAACATCAAAGTTTGTTAGACATACGTTAATGAAATCCGGAACACATACCTATCTCAGTTTGAATGTATTAAAATTCAACTCGATTAAATCAATCAGTTGATATCTAAATATTTACAAATTAATTTGTCTTTCAAAAAATACTTTTCTTCTCATCAGTGAAGAATTTGAGTTGTATAATAAAATTAGGAATTATGAATAAAAAGTATTTGAAAGGGACGAAGAGAGAACGAAGTGTGAAATATGGGTAAATCAGGAATGTCTAGAACAGGTAAATGAAATTGTATACTTGGGGAGTGCTTTTAGCCGGGATGGAAGATGCGATTTAGATGTGGACAGGCGTGTCGCTGCCGGGAACAAAGTCAATGGTGCCCTGACTGCGTTAGTCAAAAGGCAAGGCGTAGTGAAGAGTGCACGCCTTGCAATACACAACGCAGTGTTGGTACCGACTTTGTTATATGGCAGCGAAACCTGGGTATGCCAGAAGAAGCATAAAAGCAAGTTGAATGCAGTGGAGATGCGATCTCTTCGTAAAATGTGCGGCGTTACCATGGCCGACCGAAAGCGAAACGAAGAGATTCATAATATGGCAGGTTTGAAAGATGACCTTATCACAAAAATTGATAAGGGCGTGCTTCGATTGTTTGGGCACGTTGAGCGAATGAGTGAAGACCGAATGGTGAAGAAAATATATAGTGCGAAAGTTAATATTAAAAGGTGTCGAGGTAGACCGAGACTAACTTTCGAAGACCGTGTGAGCAAATTGCTCGAAGAGGGGAGGGTCAAGAGTACTCGGATACCTAGACGTGCATGTATGAAGAAGTTAATGAATCTGAAAGAAGCGAAAGAGGTATGTAAGGATCGTGACACTTGGCGATCTGTTCTCTCTGGCTACCCCGTCACCCGTCAGGGATTGTGCGTGAAGATAAGTAAGTAAGTAAGTAAGTAAGGAATTATGAATACTATAGCTAAAAGCTAAAACTAATAAGTGACCGTGTATTTAATATTTCGTTTTAAGAAAAGTTAACACTACATACACAAACTTAAATTACATTTTGACACAAATTAATTATCCACCAGTACTGTTGACATGATACTTCGATTAAACATTTTGTGTTTTTGACATTGACCGGTGAAATAAAGGGGCCAAGCGAGAAATATTGCGAACAAACAAATTGATATGTTATACTTGCGTCACCTTGTTTTATTACATTACTCGAGAGGTTTTTTTAATCATTAAGTATCGTTAACATATTGAATTTAATAATACGATAATGAGCGATTTTATCAAGAGCTAGTGATCAAAATCCCTCATCAACAATTATTATCGAAAACATAAAGTCATGCGAAGCCGTCGGGAGACTAAATGTGTAGAGATAATAAGCGGCCAAGTACGAGTCGGACTCGCCCATGAAGGGTTCCGCAGCAGCAAGTGACATAATTTACGATTTATGACGTTTAAAAAAGACTACTTACTAGATCTCGTTCAAACCAATTTTCGGTGGAAGTTTACATGGTAATGTACATCATATATTATTGTTACTTTTATCATTCTCTTATTTTAAAAGTTACAGGGGGGGGGGGGGGGGACACATATTTTACCACTTTGATAGTGACTCTCACGCAAACTATTCAGTTTAGAAAAAAATGATTTAAGAAACCTCAATACCATTTTTGAAGACCTATCCATAGTTACCCCACATGTATGGGTTTGATGAAAAAAAATTTTTTGAGTTTCAGTTTTAAGTATGGGGAACCCCCAAAATTTTATATGTTTTTTCTATTTCTGTGTGAAAATCTGAACGCGATTACATCTACTTACCAAGTTTCAACAGCATAGTTCTTATAGTTTTGGGAAAAAGTGGCTGTGACATACGGACGGACAGACAGACAGACAGACATGACGAATCCATAAGGGTTCCGTTTTTTGCCATTTGGCTACGGAACCCTAAAAATGTGTTTGGCCGGTTTCGCATCAGATGCAGATCCAAAAAGGGGCATAAGCTAATTATCGTAATGGAAATATTATATTATTTTACTGCATTAATTTTGTTCTTTTGGTGGCGATATAATAGAATCAATCATCCCATTTCATACATGTCATGCAAAGCAATGATAAAAAACCTTAGAAAAATCTGATGACCTCTGATAAATGGCAGTAAAACTCCCGAGAAGCGTTATCGGTGAGTAGTCTGGTGATGCGATCGTCCAACATGGCGGTTAAGGCAAATGCTTCCTAAAATGGAGGGGCTCATGTTCAACAGTGGAATGTTTTGAATGTTATACAGTGGCTAAGTTTGATTGTGGTGCTGTTCGATTCCCGCATAGAATAAGTGTTTATTTGGCCTGCAAATAATCATTCAGGTTCTGGTTGTTTGTCCATGTGCAATATATGTGTGTAAAACAGCTATATTAGTAGTATAGTTGTAGCACGAATGGGTCGGGTCGACCGGGGAAGGACCACGCTCTCACAGAATACCAGCGTAAAATAGCAGCTTAACACTGCTGTGTTTCGTATGGTGAGTGTAGAGAACCGGAGACCCTTTTTTACTGGAAAAGAAGCACTTCATCTTAGTCCGCACGGGTGATAACGCATCTGCATTCTGATTCGCAAACGAGGATGGGTGTAGATCTATGGGCCACAGCAAGCACTTACCATCAGGTGGACTGTGTGCTCGTTTGTCACCTTATCCTATTAAAAAAAACGCTTTCACGATACAGGAGAAAATCCTACAGTGTAGGTAACGTCTCCAAAAACACAATAGACCATTTCAAGTGGGAGATTCCTAACGTTATGTGAATGGATTTCCGAGTAAACTAGTATGTGACTAGTTATGGTATATGATATGCCATATGGTATAGGTATGTGACCCCCATGCAGACCAGGAGTCCTAGCACCTTGCTAGGACAACAGTTCTGCATAGGGGTCCGACTGGGTGGACACCAACCACTTACCTATTTCTGCTGCTGCTGTGTTCGGGTCTGTTGAGTATAGAAAGCCAATACAATTAGAGGCTGTGAGATATATCATCTTAATCCTCAGAGATGATAACACATCAGTAGCCTTCATTGTTTGAAGCTGGCTATAGGTGTGTATGGACTATAATAGCCACTTACCAATAGGTTGACTGTAAATTTGTTTGTCACTTCAGTTTATAAATCTCTGCTGTGACATTTTGACCGTAAATAGAATACGTAGATATGTTAATGCTAATAATACAAGAGGTGTGGTTTCAGTTATACAGGATAACGAATAGTGAATCAAGCGTTTTAACATATAAGTCATATACGTGGTAGAGCCATGCTGCATCTATATTAGTAGTATAGTTGTAGCACGAATGGGTCGGCTCGACCGGGGATGGACCACGCTCTCATAGAACACCAGCGTAAAATAGCAGCTTAACACCGCTGTGTTTCGTATGGTGAGTGTAGAGAACCGGAGACCCTTTTTACTGGAAATGAGGCATTCCATCTTAGCCTCACGGGTGACAACGCATCTGCATTTTGATTCTTTATTGAGAATAAATGTAGATGTCTATGGGCCACAGCAACCACTTACCATCAGGTGGACTGTGTGCTCGTTTGTCACCCTTATCCTATAAAAAAGAGTCATGTAGGTAGGACGAAAATAAAGTTATATAGGACTTCATGTTTAATAAACAAGGCTTCGCAAGGAGGATTTCTATATCTCCACAACAGCGCCACCTCCCGGGTTCAATCGTGAAGCTAAACTATCCAGGGACTCACTTAAACGCACACACAAAAATCCATGAAATACGTTTGAGTCATTTTAGAGTTTTAGCGAACGGACAGCAATTGATTTTTGTATATAGAGATACCCCCCACTAGATGGAGTGACGACCTGGTAAAACATGCAGGTAGTCGATGGATGCAGGTGGCTTTCCTTGGGGGAGGCCTATGTTCAACAGTGGACTTGTGGAGGGCTGTAATGATGATGATGATGATGATATAGGGATAGTGCAAAGGAAAAAAATAATTTGAATTAAAAGTAAAAGCCAATTTCAAGATACAAAAAGAATTTAATAATTTTCACTTAATACCTTCAGAAGTCGTTGCTTCTGAAGCGTGAAGAATCATTTAAGCATGAAAGCTTAAATTATTTTATTATTTTTACTTCTTTGAAGGCGGCTTTTACTTTTTATTAAAAGCCCAGGAATTTCTTTTTGAGTGAACTGAGTAATATCCAAGGACATATGTGTATCCAGTGTATACCTATATATTTAAATCTCTTTGGTAATATCAAAGGATCAGAAGTTACAGAATTAATTAAATTTATGTTAGTTAAATAAGAGACTTATTTAACTAACATTAATAAAAGAACAATTATCATATCGCCACCGTATAGGTGTTTGAGTTGTTTTGTCTTACATTACTCAGAAATCTTCTTATGAAAATGCTGATGTGGCTGTTTGGAATATTGAGCCAGGGATATATTGGGGTGATATAACTACATAGACAATTACTGTTGAGACAAATGCTATAGTAAAAAGTAAGTGCAGCATCATAGCTAATACACACTACTTGCTTTAATTTTGGATATAAACTCAAAACTCATTCTCATGAATAAATCAATGTGCTGATATTTTTCGTTATGTCTTGTGCATGTCCTGATTAAAATACGATTTTTGGCATATTCACATAGTGGAACTGTAAATATATTTTTGACCGAGTACGAAGGCGAGGTATCCTAAAACATATTTGACACAAAAGAAAAGAAGTCTATTAAATTATTTACAAATATTATATTATTTTCCTGAAGTCGACTAAAAAATTAAAGCATAGTATCCATTAAGCGAAGAAATATAGATAAAGCAGCAAATTAAATGCAAATTGAAACTCATGTAGATTACGAATGCGCACGTAACAAGTCAAATCCAGTCTTAATTACATACACGTATGTTCTACATACCGTTGATACCAGCACATATATCCGATACCAATTAAAATTGTAAAGAGCGTTCGTTTGTTTATCGAATGGGATAAACATTAAACAGTGCTTCTGAAGAACATTGGAATTTCCGCTTGAAAACGTTTTTAATGAGTTCCAAAAAGTTTGAAAGACTTATGAAATATAACGTTTTATGCATAATTTTTAATATTTTAGTGTTTTATTAATATTTTTGACTGCTAATGAGAAATTCTATCTTAGTCCATACTCCATAGGGATCCCTGATAACACATTTCAATTATAAAGTCTACATGGAGGATAAAGGTTGGTCCACTTACCGTCAATTGGATTTGGATTTTTTTCACTAATTTCAGCCTATCAAAAGTCAACAAAAAATTTCCTTAGTTGGCACGTTTGAGTGTGTTGGCAATTTTGATATATTTTTTTAAGAAAATGCTGCTATACATCTTTGGTTTCATTTTCCTCTTTCGAATGATAGTCGGCAGTGGATATCACGCCACCATTTTAATAAGTGCTCGTTAATCAGCCTTCTATAAAACAAATGAATTTAACATTATGTTGAATTCATTTGTTTTTTAGAAGAAATTTATTATGAAGAATTGTTTTGTCTTAGATTTTTTTTGTCTTTTTTCATTCATTCGTCTTAAACAACATTCCATTGTTAACATTAATGCTGCTTTTCGTATGGAAAGTGTAGAGATCCAGAGACCCTTTTTACTGGAAACGAGGCATTCCATCTTAGTCCTCAGGAGGACAACGCATTTGCATTTTGATTCTTAATCGAGGATACATGTAAATGTCTATGAGCCACAGCATCCACTTACCATCAGGTGGACTGTGTGCTCATTTGTTAAACTTATTCTATAAAAAATCGTCATCATTACAGCCACCTCCATCATACAAGACCACTACTGAATATAGAAAAACAAAGCACAGTCCTGATCAAACTGCATCTTTCGACTTCATTTTGGCATCCCTCATGGTCGTCACTCCATCAAGTCTAGAGCCACCCTACACTACGCTTGCCGGTACGAGGCTGCCACTCGAGAACCTTTCTTCCCCATCGGTTGTCGGTTCTTCGAGCTATATGGCCGGTCCATTGCCACTTCAGTTTACTTTTCCTTTGCTCTATATCGGTTACTCTGCTTTTATTACGGATATTCTCATTTCTAAGTCTACCACGCAAAGAAACCCTGAGCATAGCCCTCTCCAATAAGGCTGATTGCTTTTTTTTTTAAGTAAAACTAACTACTACTCAGTCATGTGAGAACAAATAAAGAATGTTGAATTTTAATTACCCAATGAAACGCAAAGTACTCCTAAAAGTAAAGAATAACCCAGAAAGTTTACCTGCTTTTTCCTGTTATCCATTTTTGGAGTGAAGGCAATAATTTCGAAACTATTTATGGATATAATATATAACCGGAACATTTTATTACAGTGTAATATTAAAAATGTGAAACGACTGCCTGCGTATATAAGTGACAATTTTGCAAGACAAGTGTCGAGCTAAGATTTATTTCACGTTTAGTTTTTAAATTAAAGAAACATTTAATTTTTCATCACGATTCCCTATATTTCATGTATTCATTCATTACACCCTATGAACAGTCCACTGGTGAACATAGGGTATCCTTAAGTATTGCCTCATAAGGGTGATTTTGCCATAAATGCCACGCGTAGAAGCGGGTTACCTTTGTTTTTTTATAGGAATGGATGACAAATGAGCAGACAGTCCACCTGATGGTAAGTGGTTGCTTTGGCCCACAGCCATATACATCTATCCTCATTTGCGAATCAAAATGCAGATGCATTGTCACCCGTGAGGACTAAGATGGAATACCTCTTTTCCAGTAAAAAGGGTCTTCAGTTCTCTACACTTACCATACAAAACACCGCAGTGTTAAGCTGCTATTCAACGCTGGTATTCTGTGAGAGAGTGGTCCTTCCCCGGTCGAGCCGACCCATTCGTGCTACAACTATACTACTAATATAGCTGCAGCATGGCTCTACCACGTATAAACTTACCGCAGTTTTTTGATATTTTCAGTTGTTATCAGGAAAATGCTTTTGTCCATCTGCTATATTTCTCTATGTCACCACGACGATATGTTACGATGTGTTGGAAAATAGAAAAGGTGCTCTTTTCGTTTATCAATATACCTATCTTACTATTAATTATATACGAAGTGTATTACAGATATGAAAATGTATTTACTTACTAAATCTGTGTGAAAAATAAACCTACTTACACACCATTTTATTTTTCACACGGAATGAAAGGCATCTTCCTTTCTCCCACAACTGCGTGCACTATCAATACTACCATTAAATCCAATACCACTCTAACCTCTGCCCTCTACCATAGGAAACACTCAGCAGCGTCAATAATACGACACGCAACGAACTCTAATGGTAATTTAATAATAATAATATAAGCCTTTATTCAGACACACATTTTTTTAACATAAATCTTATATTCACGACTCTCGTTAGTCGATGACACCAACAACTTGGTCTGTTTGCCCAACTTTGGCAAAGGCCTCCTCCATTTCTTTCCACGCTGTTCTATTCATAGCTTTCCTAGTCCATGTTTTCCCTGCAGTGACTTTTTTTTCCTCTTCCCACCTTCGAAACTGTCTACCTCGTTTCCTTTTTCTATTTCTTGGGTACCAAAATACAATGGTTGTGTTCCATTTCTCAATGCCTCTGATTATATGGCCTGTCCAATTCCTTTTGAGTTTTCTTATTCTCCTTGTTACATTTTCTATTTTGGTACGTTTCCTAATAATCTTGTTCCTTTAATTTAATAAACTAACATTAAATGTTCGTTTAGTGCTGGTGGTTATTGTGCACACAATTGTGGGCAAGAGGGAGGTGGTTCTTTAAGAGCTCAAATCTGTGATGCGATATAATACGAGTAGCAACATTTCTCGTAAAAAGCAAAAATGTTATGACGTAGCAACCTACACGCATATTATCACTAGACAGTCCTCCCCTCAATACTCCTGAGATTGTTTTACAGAAATAATAATATGCCGGACTGCCCCTGCCACTATATGTGCTGGTAGACATATCCTTAAATATTCATAATTGCGAAGACTTCCTGCAGGTTTCCTTTAAAATGATTTGCACAAGCGCGCACGTGGCAAATCAGCACTTATAAAAATAAGCACGATGTGAATGTCTCTCTATTTTCCTAAATAATATTAAAATTAAATTTATTTATGTAGTGTTTTTATCATACTATTTAAATACGTGCAGATGAAATTACTAAATGTCCTCTTTTTCTGCCTGGAAGTCCGTCTGTTAGTTCATCATCATCATCATTACAGCCCTACACAAGTCCACTGTTGAACATAGGCCTCCCCCAAGGAATGCCACAAAGCACGGTCCTTGGCTACCTGCATCCATCGACTTCCTGCATGTCTTACCAGGTCGTCACTCCATCTAGTGGGGGGTATCTCTATATACAAAAATTAATTGCTGTCCGTTCGCTAAAACTCTAAAATGACTCAAACGATTTTCATGGATTTTTGTGTGTGCGTTTAAGTGAGTATCTGGATGGTTTAGCTTCACGATTGAACCCGGGAGGTGGCGCTGTTGTCGAGATATAGAAATCTCCCTTGCGAAGACAAGGCGGATCGCTGGTTGTTTATTAAACATGAACTCATATATAACTACTGAATACCTCCAACAAAGGATGCTGCAAAGTACAGTCCTGATCAAACTGTATCTTTAGACTTTATTTTAGCGTCCATCATGGTCGTCACTCCATCAAGTCTAGAGCTGCCCTAAACTTCGCCTATCGGTATGAGGCTGCCACTCGAGAACATTTCTTCCCCATCGGTTGTCGGCCCGTTGCAACTTCAGCTTACTAATCCGTTGGGGTATGTCGGTTACTCTAGTTCTACTGCGGATATCCTCATTTCTAAGTATATCACGCAGAGAAACCCCAAGCATAGCCCTCTCCATAGCTCGCTGAGCGACCTTGAGCTTTCTCATACGGCGAGCAGTGAAGGACCACGTCTCAGATCCGTAAGTCATCACTGGCAACACGCACTGGTTGTACAATTTCATTTTCAGGTTTTGAGGTATGTCTAACGAGAAGATGTGTCGTAGTTTCCCGAACGCTGCCCAGCTGAGTTGAATCCGTCGATTGAACTCTCGGTCGAAGTTGCACTTACCTAATTGGATTTATTTGTCCCAGGTAAACATACTCATCAACAACTTCGAGCTTAGTGCTCCCCACAACTACCGGCATAGGTGTGACATGGACGTTAAACATGATTTTTGTTTTGTCCATGTTCATCTTAAGATCTATCCGTTGGGAGACACTATTAAGTCATTGAGCATAGTGCTTAGGTTCTCCAGCGATTCTGCCATAAGGACTATATCGTCGGCAAATCAAAGGTGAGTGATGTACTCGTCATTGATGTTAATACAGCCTACTTTCCAGTCCAGTAGCTTGAAAACGTTTTCCAATGCAGCGGTGAAGAGTTTCGGGGATATAACGTCACCCTGTCTTACACCTCTCTGCAGTTGGATAGGTTTCGTACTCTGATTCTGTACACTCGGATAGCCATCGTAACCTTACTGTACAAACACTTCAGCACTTCGATATACCGACAGTCAACTTGGCACCGCTGTAGGGACTGCAGCACCTCCCAAATTTCAACGGAATCGAAGGCTTTCTCATAGTACACATACGCAAGGTAAAGTGGCAGATTATACTCCTCTGTCTTCTGTACAATTTGCCGAAGGGTGTGTATGTGGTCCATGGTACTTAAGCCTTTTCGGAAACCGGCTTGTTCGGGAGGCTGGAAGTCGTCAAGTCTGCGTGCGAGGCGATTCGTAATGACTCTCGAAAACAGCACGTAGACGTGGCTCAGAAGGGAAATCGGTCTGTAGTTCTTAAGAGAGCGTTGTCGCCTTTCTTGAAGAACAAGACCACCGCACTTCTGCTCCACGCCTCCGGAGTAGTGCCACCATGGAGGACGGAATTAAAGAGCTTCTGAAGGAATTCAAGTACCGGTTTTCCACCCGCTTCTAAAAGCTCCGCTGTAATTCCATCCTCACCTGGGGCCCTGCCGTTTTTAAGGTTCTGGAGAGCCATTCTAATCTCGCTCATACTGACGTCTGGGATATCATCGGAATAGTGTCGGATAAGACTCGCTCCTCGATCGTTACTCACACTTGCGTGTGGCTCCAACGATGACGTGTGCAGCTGCCCATAGAACCTCTCAATCTCACTCAAAATCTCAGGTGTCCTGAAAACGATGCTACCACACTCGGTCTTCAGGTTTGACAGTTGGCTCTTTATAGCAGACAGATCACTGGCAAAGACTTTGGAGCCTTGGCCTGGCCTCCGCTCGATCGCTTCTTCAATACAAGCTGTATTGAAGTTGCGTAAGTCCCACCGCATGTGTTTGGAGATCTGTCTGTTCAGTTGCCTGTATGCTGTCAAATCTCATCGACCACGTCCAAATGGCTGCAGATTCCTTGCTATAACAGGTCCTATCCGCAGAGATCGTGATCCTTGGTGATTTTAACGCCCACCACGCCAAATGACTCGGTTCACGTGTAACCGATAATGCGGGGAGATTTGTTTATGACTTTGCCTTGGCATATGGTCTGACACAAATTGTTACTTTGCCTACGTTTTACTACGTCCCAATGTTTCAGTGACCATTGCCTGATCCGGATTGTGGTGCCACACACGCACCCCTCGCGGTTGCGTTCTGCAGGTTGCCGCCATGTTTGGCATTACAAGTCAGCGGATTGGGACGGAATGCGGTCTTTCTTTGCATCCTACCCATGTGGGCGGGTTTGCTTCTCGCCGGATGATCCCAGCGCTGTTGCTGACTCTGTCACTGGTGTGGTGTTTCAGGGAATGGAACTATTTATTCCATCATCTGTGGTACTCATCGGAGGCAGATCTCAGCCTTGGTTTGGTCGCTCCTGTAAGACTGCATTACGCAGTAAGCAGGAGTATTATCAAGCCTGCGCTGCGGCTTCGGCGACTCGAGATGTAAACACCAGCACACTTAAAAAGAAGTATAACTTCGCGTCCAGGTCCTTCAAAAGAGTTATTTCCAAGGAAAAGTCAGAGCCCATAGGTAGAATTGGCGAGAAACTAGTTCGCCTTCCTTCGGGAACCCGTGCATTCTGGTCTCTCGCCAAGGATGTCCAAGGGAATTTCTGTAAGCCATCATTGCCATCTCTGCACAGGGAGGACGACTCACTGGCCCAAGCCGCAAAAGACAAAGCCGACCTTTTAGGCTCACTTTTTGCGTCCAACTCGACTCTTGATCGACCATCCCACAGTGTGAGTGCTCCATGCCGAATGTGCTGTTCTCACATCGCTCGGTTCGCAAAGCACTCCTCTTCCTGGACATCCAGAAGACGAGTGGGCCTGACGGAATCCCCCCAATTGTGCTGAGAACGTGTGCTCCGGAGTTGGCACCGGTCCTAACGCGTCTTTTCCCGTACTCCTACTCCCAAGGCGTAGTCCCGAATTCATAGAAGACAGCTTTTGTCCCCCGATCCCTAAAAAAGGCGACCGCTCAGACTCGTCCAACTCTGTAGTTGTGTAGTGTAGGCCTGTGTGTATCGCCATCACCTCCTTGTTCTCCAAAATAATGGAATCCATTATTAACTGCCAGCTCATGCGGTACCTTGAGGATCACCAGCTGATTAGTGACCGCCAATACGGTTTCCGTCGAGGTCGATCAGCTGGTGATCTTCTGGCCTACCCGGCCCATAGATGGGCGGAGGCAGTAGAGTCCAAGGGGGAGGCGTTGGCCGTTAGTTTGGACATTGTGAAAGTCTTCGATCGGGTTTGGCACAAAACGCTTCTTTCAAAGCTCCCTTCCTATGGGCTTACCGAGAAATTGTGCAATTGGATCACCAGCTTCCTTGCAGATCGGAGCATCAAGGTCGTTGTAGCCGGTGCATGCTCCGACTACAAGCCTATTAACGCTGGTGTTCCACAAGGTTGTGTGCTATCACCAACGCTGTTTCGTCTTCATATCAATGATATGTTGCTAACTGGTAACAGTCATTGCTATGCGGATGACAGCACTGGTACACCGGCCGTGCCAATATTTCTCGGGAAAACGTCGCCAAGTACCGGAACAAATTTGTGTCTGAAGTCGAGTCTTTGTTGAACAAAGTCTCGGTTTGGGGGCGACTAATTCTATTCTAGTTTAATCCTCAGAGGACACAAGTTTGCGCGTTTACCGCTAAAAAGAACCCCTTTGTCGTATCTCCTCAGTTTCAAGGCACTCCCCTTCTTGCCTCAGCCAGTATCGGAATCCTCGGAGTCAACATATCGAGTGACGTGCAGTTTCGTGATCACTTGGAAGAGAAGGCCAAATTGGCCTCTAAAAAGCTTGGCGTGCTCAGCAGAGCGGGACAGTATTTCATGCTGGCACACCGCCTGCAACTTTACAAGGCACAGGTTCAACCTCACATGGAACACTGTTCCCATCTCTGGGCAGGGACTCCCCAGTGCCAGCTCCTTCCACTTGACCGCATCCAGCGCAGAGCGGCTCGAATCGTCGACGACCGAGTCCTTTCCGATCGGCTCGATTCATTGGCACTGCGAAGAGATGATGCATCCCTTTGCATTTTCTTTCGCATTTACTACGGGAAGTGCTCTGAGGAAATGTTCGGATTAATCCCAGTCACCAAATTTCACGAACGCACATCGCGGCAGAACTCCCGGTATCATACACACCATCTGGATGATTGGCGGTCCACCACTGTGCGATTTAGAAGATCTTTTCTTCCCCGCACGACTTCCTTGTGGAATCGATTACCATCAGCGATTTTTCCGGACCGATACTATTTAGGGACCTTCAAGAAAAGAGCCTATTCATTTTTAAAAGGCTGGCAACGCATCTGCAATTCCCCTGGTTCCCCTGGTGTTGCAGTTGTTCATGGGCGGCGGTAGTCACTTACCATCAGGTGAGCCGCATACTCGTTTGCCCCCTCTCTTATAAAAAAAATCTGTTGAAGAATGTAGCTTCATCTTCCGTCTAACAGCCATGAGATTAAGAGTGTGATAGGAGAGTTTTTGTGTTCTTCTGCGGCGGGTCTTGCAGAACTTAGCTCCGTTCACATGGACAGTTTCCACGAGCTTGTCATTCATATCGTCCACTTCTTGCAGTCTTCCAGGCAATGAAAACGGTTTTGTAACTCGAGCTAAAAGGTTTCGGGACTTTTGACTAGAGCACGAGGGGGACGGAGCGTTGACTTCACTAGACGAGTCCTCTCCAACTTAAGGTTTAGATTCAGTGTGCCTCTAACCATTCGGTGATCGCTACCAGTTTTCACCTTCGCGATCACGGAGATATCACTGAACAGTTGTCGTCTGGTCGTCATATTGAAGTCAATCTCATTTTTTGTCGAACCTTCGGGGCTCGACCAGGTCCACTTCCTGTGGGGCCGCTTCTGGAAGAAAGAGTCCATCATAAAGAGTTCCTCTTTCTCCATGAAGTCGGCCAGCTGCTGGCCCCTTGGGTTCCGTTGCCCTATTCCGAATTTCCCTACTTTCATTTTACCGTCCGCTCTTGTGCCTAGTTTTGCACTGAATTCTCCCATTAACACCGTATAGTGGGTTTTGGAGGAATGCATGGCGTATCTAGAGATATCCTCATACATGTCCTCCACCTCTTCATCGGGATCTGCCGAGGTTGGTGCGTAAGGCTGTATGACCTTCAGCGAATACCGTTTGATGATTCTGAGTATAAGGTACGCAACCCTCGTCGACACACTCTCAATCTTTACAACGTTGTTAACGAGAGACTTGTGGACGATAAATCCGACACCTCCTTGGGGCAGATGGTCGCCCTCTCGGTGATAGAACAAGTTGCCAGATTCGAGGATTACCGTGTCCTCCCCCTCTCTTCGGACCTCGGATAATCCTATAATATACCAGCGTAACTTGTCTATCTCTTATTCCAGCTCCAGTTTATTCTCGTCAGTCGTCAGGGTGGTTGAGTTATATGTTGCCAGGTCGAGTCGTCTTAGGTGACAACCGAACCTCCACCGGAGATTCTTAGCACCCCCTGCCCCGCAGTTACCAAGGTCGCCACCGTAGCCAGGAATAGCAGGGTCGCCGTATTTTCGTAACTTTCATCATGGGGGGCATATTGCTATAGTTTGCCACGCTTGGCGAGCGGGTTGGCAACCGTTGGCAGTTTTTTATTGTTATTTTGCTATTGATAACAGCAATCATTCCAATTTAATAATTTACCTGTCCTGTAGTTGTGGTATGGTATACGGGTATGCGACCCCGGCTTCCCTAGCTATTACTGTCCTATCCCTTGCCCTCATGGACGGTAATATCCTACATTTCCTATTTCCTACCCTAATTTACCTTACTCTTCCTTTTCACACCACCTATCCTTCCCGTTTTCCTATTCCTACCCTCCGCCAATCCAACGTCGGCCGCGCGGATGGATGCATGGCTAGGGGCGAGCCTAGTCGTTAGCGTGCCACACTGCCCTGGGACCGGGCGACCCCAGAATTAGGCTAGCCTTACCCTGGCATGCGGGGCTCTGCGGGGGGGGGACAAACCTTTCCTTCGCTATTCGTGGGAACGATAACCATAAAATTAACCAAAATGGCGGCGATGTGGTTCGCCACCCATCACGTCTCGTTTCTCGCGGGGGCGAAAAGCGGCCCACGGAGAGCCGCTTCGCTACGTTGAATGTAAGAGGAGGAATGGATAGTAAGGTAGATGAAGTATGTCAGATGATGGATGAACGTTGCCTTGATATTCTGTGCGTGAACGAAACCAAGAGGAAAGGATGTGACACCACGGTTCATGGCCCCTACACGGCATACTGGTCGGGAGTCCCCCAAACCAGCCGAGGCTGTCAGGGAGTTGGTGTGATTCTTTCATCTCGAATGGTTGAATGTGTGATGGAGCATGAATGTGTAAGCCCAAGACTCCTCTGGATTAGGTTAAAAGTCGGACTCACTCGCTTATTTATCCTTGGGGTCTATGCACCGACGGATCTGCGTGGAGGTGGGTCACTAAAATCACAACAAGAGAGAGAGGAATTTTGGGATAGCATGAGAGAGGTCTTGAATAAATGCGGAGAAAATGAACGGCTCGTGATGTTAGGGGACTTTAATGGATGGGTTGGAGTAAAGCGGGATGGGTATGAAGGAGTTCTGGGTATGTTTGGGGACGAGAGAGTGAATGACAATGGGAGAAGCCTGCTTGAAGTATGCTTGGAATGGAATCTGTGCGTGGCCAACACAATGTTTGACCACAAAAAGATCCATTTGTATACAAGAGATGAGGGTGAGTCTAGAAGTATGATTGATTTTGTAATTGTGGATGAAAGACTGAGGAAGAAAGTGCTAGACACTCGGGCATACCGCGGTGTAGGCCTCGACACAGACCACTTCCTGGTCATAGCCCGAATGCGTGGCCTCTTTAAACGGTGGCGACACCGAGGGACCGAGCCTACGAGTGTTTTGGACAGAGTAAAAGTGGAAAATCTACAAGAAAAAGAAAAGAAAGACGAGTATGTAGAGAAACTGAAAGAAAGTTTTAAAGGGATAGAAGAGATAGGAGTGATTGAAGATTTGTGGGAGACATTTAAGAAAGAGGTTGTAAATATTGCGATTGTGGTATGCGGGATAGCTAAAAGAAGGAAGGGGAGAAAGAATGATAACGTGTGGATGGATAAAGATGTACAAAGGGTTGTGCAAGAAAAGAAGAAAGCGTGGTTGGATTGGTTAGCAACAAAAGCTAACCAAAAAGTTCAAAAGGCAACGGATGACGAGATAAAGGAAGCAAGAACGAAGTATAAAAGATTGAAAACAGCAGCGAAAGAAATTGTGTCTAGAAAGAAAGAAGAACGAAAAGATGATTTCGATACAGGCTCACTGAAGATTTCCAGTCAAACATTAAGTTTTTCTGGAAAACCATCAAAACAGCCAGAGGAAAATCTTCTACCTCGGAGCTGAGTACAATCAGGAGTCAAGATGGGAGCATTATAAAAGGAGAAGAATGTGTGTTAAAGAGATGGAAAGAGTATTTTGAAAGTTTGTTTGAAAGAGAGGAAGTGCAGGTACAGCATCTGCCACCTTCCACGGAAACTAATATAAATGTTGATGAAAATGAGATAAGCATGGATGAAATAGTGAAAGCGTTGAAAAGTATGAGATTAGGTAAGGCTGCAGGGTATGGCAGGATTACCGTCGAGATGCTAAGGGCTGGACAGGGCCTGGTGGCTACTCAGCTGTACCGCCTTTTCAATCTGTGCTGGCGAAATGGGCAAGTACCGGGAGACTGGTGCAAAGCCGTAATCGTGCCATTGTATAAGGGAAAAGGGTCACGGCAGGACTGCATAAATTACCGTGGTATAAGCCTTCTTACCGTTGTCGGTAAATTGTATGCGAAAGTGTTGATTGAAAGGGTTATGAATGAAACAGACGAGAAAGTATGGGATGCACAAGCGGGATTTAGAAAGGGAATGGGATGTACGTATCAGGTCTATTCCTTGCGGTGCATAGCCGAAAAGTGTTTGGCTAAAAACAAGAAAGTCTACTGCGCCTTCGTAGATCTAGAAAAGGCCTATGATAGAGTGGTGAGGAATGAATTGTGGTCAGCACTGTCCATGAACGGTGTGAGCAGTATCCTCATACGAGCATTGCAATCTCTTTATAGGGATTCTAGTGCTTGTGTAAGGATAAACGGGGCATACACTGAATGGTTTAATATCGAAAAAGGTGTTAGACAGGGATGTGTAGCGTCACCGTGGCTGTTTAATCTGTTCATGGACAATTGTTTGACAGATTTAAAAGAGAATGAAAGTGGGTTGAGAATGAATGAGTTACTCGTCAAATGTTTTCTCTATGCTGATGACCAAGTATTACTTGCGTCTTCGGCCGAGGAGTTGCAGGAGATGGTAACTGCTATGAGTGGAGCTTTTGTTAGAAAGGGAATGAAGATGAATGTAAGGAAGACGAAAGTGATGGTGTTTGAAAAAGATGAGGCAGTGACAGACTGCAATATCGTGATTGAAGATGAACAAATTGAACAGGTGAAAGAGTTTGTGTATCTGGGGTCAAAGTTTACAAGAGATGGAAAGTGTGAGAGTGATATCGAAAGAAGAGTGAATGCAGGAAACATGGTGAATGGAGCTTTGCACTCCTTTATGAGCAGTCGGAAGGTGTCTAACAAGGCTCGTTTGGCTGTGCATGAGGGGGTGTTGGTTCCGACACTCATGTACGGAAGTGAAAGTTGGGTATGGCAGAAGAAACATGAAAGCAGAATAAATGCAGTTGAGATGAGAGCATTAAGAAGTATGATAGGAGTTAAACTGAGTGACAGTATAAGAAATAGTGAGATAAGGAAACGTTGTGGTCTGAAAGAAGATGTAGTGACAAAAATTGAGAAAGGTATGCTGAGATGGTTTGGCCACGTCGAGAGAATGAATGAAGAACGATTGACGAAAAAAGTGTATAAGGCGAGTGTGAATGAAAGTGTTGGAAGGGGTAGACCTAGGCGGACATTTCTAGACCAAATTAGGGACGTCTTGAAAAAAGGCCAGGTTAAGAGTACCCTAAACCGTAGAGCATGTATGAAGGGAATAATGAGAGTGGACGAAGCGAAACAAGTATGTATGGATCGTAGCAAGTGGAAAGAAGTGGTCTCTGCCTACCCCTACGGGAAAGAGGCGTGATTATATGTATGTATGTATGTAACAGCAAACTAACAATAAAAACTGAAGAATGATGCTGGATGGGAGGATCTTCTGCCCAAGTTTCCCTTTGTCACCTCTTACGACACCCACGGGAAGATATGGGGTAGTGTGTATTCTTGACCGTCTCTACAGGGGAAAGAGGTCCCTCCTCCTCTTTCCCCTGTAGAGACGGAGAGTTATTCTTAATAGTACGTATTTAAATACGCGAAACGACTTCGACTACATTGATGATGTTCTCACTTTATTCATATTGAAGTCAGTTGTACAAAATTTTTAATTTTACCACTTGATTAAATTTTCATACTTTGCAAGTAAGGAAGCAATTATATCCTGAGCTACAATGTTTCAAACAAACTTTCTTTAAATTCATCATTTTTTTTATAGAATACCCTTATTCGACAAACGAGCACACAGTCCACCTGATGGTAAAAGATTGTTGTGGCCCATAGACATCTACATCTATCTTCATTTCCGAATTAAAATGCAGATGCGTTGTCAGCCGTGAGGACTAAGATAGAAGGCATTCTTTCACTCTTCAAAAGAGGCATCTTTTCAAGTAAAAAGTGTCTCCGGTTCTCTGCACTCACCATACGAAACACAGCAGCATTAAGCTGCTATTTTACGCTGGTATTGAAATAGAAAAAAAAATCAAAAAAAGGTTCTCGAGTGGCAGCCTCGAGGTAGGCGAAGTGTAGGGCGACCCCCCACGAGATGGAGTAACGACCTGGTAAGGCATGCAGGAAGTCGATGGATGCAGGTGGCTCTGGACCGTGCTTTGTGGCATTCCTTGGGTGAGGCCTATGTTCAGCAGTGGACTTATGAAAGGCTGTAATGATGATGATGATGATGATTCAAATAAATTTAAATCATCATTATATACTTCATTATTTTTCGACATCGTAGCCAGGAATAGCGGGACCGCTGGGAACTGGGAGCCGTCTCTTTGTTACTCTCATCATGGGGGAGGGGGTAATTGCCATAATTGCCACGCTTGGCGGGCGGGTTGGCAACCGCAGTTTTTTTTATTGGGATATTGCTTTTATGAGGAAGATGCTGCTGCCCATCTCCTGCCTGTTTCCCGCTGTCGCCTCTTGCGACACCCACGGGAAGATATGGGGTAGTGGATATTCTTAACCGCCACTACACGTCTGTTAGTTACAAACTTGCAATTCACCAGATATTAAGTAGTAGTAGTTTTCGCATGAATTTAATATGTGCATTCTGCATTTAGGGCTTGCTTGCACTTTTGAATCTTTGAGAGTTGATTACATAGGCTGCACTAAAAGTATCGGGAATGGAATATTTCCACTGTTCCTGTCATATTGAAATCTTTTTAATTGAAAACTCCTTGGTTTTAAAAATCGAATACCATTTATTTATTTAAAAAAAGATTCTCGGTCTTGTCACAAGGTTTTGTCAAACTTGTTTAGTCGTTGAGAAAATGGAATTGACTCGAGAAAATTCAAGAGCGATGATTTATTATGACTTTCGAAGTGGTTCAACACAAAAACAGTGTGTTGACCGGATGATTCTGCATTTGGTGATGAAGCCCCATCCAAAACCACAATTTATCGCTGGTTTGCTGAATTTGAATGTGGACGTGTCAAGCTCAGTGATGATCCCCGTTAAGGTCGTCCAAAAACTGCAGTCACCCAAGAAAACGTTGATGCTGTGCGATCAGATCAGATGAGCGAAAGATCGACATGTGACATACCGCGAAATTTAGGCAACTTTGGACATTGGCATGAGTCAAATACAAATAATCTTGCATGAACAATTAGGTGTAAAAAAGTTGTTTTCCCGATGGATACCGCATTCGCTCTGTGAAGAGCAAAAAGCGGCTCCCGTTACTTGGTGCATCAGAACTCTCGAAAGATTCCTCGCAGGATCCTCAAACGCTGTATACAACATCGTATTAGGTGACGAATCCTGGATATACACGTACGAACCCGAAACAAAAAACCAGTCACGAGTTTGGGTGTTCGAAAATGAGTTAAAGCCAACAAAAATTGTTCGTACACAGAGCGTTGCAAACAAAATTGTTGCCACGTTTGTCTCCAAAACCGGCCATGTTACGACTATTCCTCTTGAGGGACAAAGAACGGTTAATGCAGAATGGTATGCTAGCATTTCTTTGCCACAGGTCGTTTCTGAACTCCGTAAAGAGAACTGCAACCGCCGCATCATCCTCCAGCACGGCAATGCGAGTTCTCACACCGCACACAGAACAAAAGAGTTTTTAGAGCAAGAAAACATTCATTAATTATTAGACTATCCGCCATACAGCCCCGACCTAAGCCCTAATGATTTCTATACTTTCCCTAAAATATAGAATAAATTGCGTGGACAGAGATTTTCATCACCTGAAGAAGCTGTGGACGCCTACAAAACGGCCATTTTGGAGACCCCAACTTCCGAATGGAATGGTTGCTTCAATGATTGGTTCCATTGTATGGAAAAATGTGTCGAATTTCGCGGAGAATACTTCGAAAAGCAATAAATACATTTTTAAATAGTAATGTTGTGTCACTTCCTTGATTCCTGAAATTTTCAGTGCCGCCCTCGTTAATCCGCCACCACATGGCAATTAAAGTTACAGCCTATTTGAGAAAGTTTTAGGGCAAGGAAATGTCCGCCGCGTTGTCCTAATGCGTGTTGGCGAACTTTACATGTCTTCGGAATTTTTTTTTCATATTTTCCAGACATGCAGGTTTCCTCACAATGTTTTCCTTCATCCTCGAGAACTTGCTAAATCAGCACTTAAAATAAGGCTAAGCCTTCGCTATAAATCTCACAGTACGCGAGCAACCTGGTTTCGATTCCCGCCGGCACAAATGAAATTGTAAATTGCAATTTTAAATGCGCATGGTAATTAAGAATTAGTAACATAATGCAAAATTGTTTACGCTATTCACAGTCATGTAAATAAGCACTATTAACCTAAAATCAAAATCAGTCGTAAAATATCTGACCTACCTTAATAACCTGTCTTACGTTAACAAATTGAAAATACCAGAAACAATCGAAGGCTATGCTAGACGCAACCAAAAGTGGACATTGGTTAATAATTAGGCAAGTCTATCCAGTCCGCCTGCGCTGGCGCCCGCTGACGAGTTTTCTCATTGTAAAGTTCTTTCACACAGGACTAAATTTCATTGCGGTTTACGGACGAAGTCTAAGCGACTAAAGCGAAGCTCTATTTGAAGACGAGGACAAATTTACCGAGGTTATTTTATTAAGATGAAAGAATCCTGCGTTTATTATGCTATAACGCCGTATTAATTTTGTTCGGAGCGACTAGTAGCGATCTCTAGCATAAAGTTCATTGGGATGAAAAGTGCATACGTATCTATTCCTAATCCTTCGTTCTCGTTTTCGAAAAGAGTAAACATATATACGGAGTAAAAGAATAATTCAGTTTAACTTAATCAAGATTTTCTCCTCTTTTAGAAAATCCTAGGTATATGAAAACAGTAGGAATGAAACCTCGGAGCCAAAATTCCCGAGTCTCTGCATAATGGATGTACACCGAACGATATTGCATACTGTAACGGAAGTGCGTTTGCGTCAGTGTGAAACGGCTTATGAGGTTACCAGTATTTTAATTGCGTGCCAATATTGCGTCTGCCTGCAGAATTTATCCACAATCTACGCCAAGCCTGTATTTGCATAACGACTATATTTGAACTACTTTTCCGTAATTTTCCGGCAGAGATAAATATTCCTTTCTACTGATTGTAGGACTTATCGGAACTTTGAAAAACATTCTCTATAAAGTTAATTAATTTCTACAACCGCGTACTTAGGAGTAAAAAATAGTAGACGCGCTTGAAAGTGATAAACATTATCACTTTCAAGAAAACTCAAACTATTCACTTTCGGAAATTGTATAATTGTAATTGTATTATTTACGTGGTAGAGACACACTGTAGCTTTGTTATGGCAACAGCACGAATGGATCAAATCGACCGAGTCGGGACTACACTCTCACAGAATATCAGTGTGAAACAGCAGAATATTGCTAGCAGAATAATGAAAGATGTTTCGTATGGTGAGTGTATAGAAATGCATTCCTTCATAGTCCTCAGTAGTGACAACGTATCTGTATAGTCATTCTTAATTGAGGGTAGATGTAGATATCTATGGGCCGCAACATCCTCTTACCATCCGATGCACCACTTACCATTAGGTGCTTGCTTGTCACCCTTATTGTATAAAAAAGTTATAATATATAATAGTTATAGCAAATAATCAATGCGGTCATTGTCTTTGAATGATGAATACTTTCACTGGTATTTCATAGTAATAACAAGGTTTATTATGATTGGATTATGCATACTTATTGATATTTAACTTAATAGTTATGCATAACACCCAACTAGGTAAGTCTACCAAGAGGTCAACCGACAAATATCACTCAGCTACGCCACGTTCGGTATATTGCGACACAACTTCGTGTCGGTTATTCCTCAGAACCTTAAAACAAATGTGTACGAGTACAACCCGTAGGTGTTGACAGTGATGACTTACGCAACCGGAGCGTCGTTCTTCCCTTCTAGCCGTACGAGGAAGCTGAAAGTCACTCAAAGATCTTAATATCACGAAGAATAGTCTCTTAATATAACGAGAATAACGACAGCATTATAGTGCTTTTTTACGCTGGTATATTGTGCGATCGTGGTCATTTCCAGTTCTAGTCTATCTCTATATTTTATTTAATTGAATATAAGAGTGACAAACAAGCACATAGTCCACCTGATGGTAAGTGGATGCTGTGTACCATAGACATCTACATCTATCTTCGATTATGAATCAAAATGTAGATGCGTTGCTACCCCTGAGGACTAAGATGGAATGCCTCGTATCCAGTAAAAAGGGTCTCCGGTTCTCTGCACTCATCATACGAAACACAGCAGCATTAAGCAGCTATTGTACGTTAATATCATTCAGGTCGCAAGTTAAACGGCGCCATTTAGTGAAAAGGCTGGACTGTTAACTGAAAGGCTAATTAAGCTAGTTGACTGCGACATAAACGACGCCGTTTAGTAAAAAGGCAAGGGTGTAAACTGAAGGCTAATTAACCTAATTGAGCGGTTTTCCATTTACCGGCACGGCAATGGCACGGCGAGGGCACGGCGATTTCACGGCGACGGCACCGTGGTTTCGTTTTTCCACTGCGCCGGTGCCGGTGCTGGTCTCGTTCGCTTTTTAAAAATGGTCTCGTCATGTCGTCGTGTTTATTTGTTATATCTCTTACATTTAAGACGAAAGTGTAATCAACGCAGAGAAGTCTAATTTTGAATTCATCCAATCTTAAAAATAAAATACTTAGAAGGATCATAATATTATACCCTATTTTAAAATTTTAAAATGGACTCTAAAAATATTTCAACTACTTCCGCATGAAGGAGGAGACATTTCATCATTTCACAAGTCAATTTCGAGTCTCAATCTCAACGCATCCTTTCTACTTCGGTCCGCGCACACGGCAGCAATACGTACACAATACACATGCAGTTTTTCCGGCCGCCAATGAGTGGGAAGCTTGTTGTTATGGTAAGTGGAAAAACATGCCATATATTCATATGGTGCCTTTCCATGCTTGCCTAGCCTTGGCAAACGTCTTCAAGCCCCAAGCGTCCACAAATCTCGTTTGGCGTTTGGAAGTCGTTTTCATGCTTGTGAATGCGTCAGTGTGCTACGTACACCCAAGCATGGCGGAGACCGAACTTGTGTCGGCTATTGCGTTTGGTTTCACATACTTTTATTTGAAATACAAGCAAAGTAATACAAAAACAAGGAATTTTTTGGCTTTTAATTCTTTTACTGGCTTTCCCGTTAACTCGGCAAGACGAGTCCAAGCATCTGCAACTTTCTTTTTATTTTTACGATTAACGTCTTTGGGGTTCCTGATAGACGATTCGCTCTGGTAATATTCCAGAAACGATAAACTCTCTTCGTTCGACCAGCCACTCATTTTAAACAAAGAACTAAACATGCGCTCGTCGCGAAATCACAATTTCTACTAAACGCGCACCAACTTGTGAATGCGTTGCAAGCGTTTGGTGCAAGCGCCCTTTGACCTGTGTCCAAAAACCGCAAGCTCACGCAAGCAAAGCCAAACGCCCTCTTTACACGCTTGTGCTTGTGGATCATAGAAATATTGGATGCTTGCCGAGACTTGGCAACCCGGCAATACATTTTATACATTTTTGCTTTCCCGGCAGCCGTGCCGTTGCCATCGCCGTTGCCGTCGTCGTCGCCGTGCCGTCGCGTTCGCCGTGCCGGTAAATGAAAAATCGCGCGTTGGCTGCGACATGTATATGATTTGATGACCTTTATAGATATTCGTAATGATCAATAAAAAATAGAAGCCAATTCAAAATGGTGACTGTTAATAGCTAGTCTTGTTAACTTTATTTATTGTAATCACCTTGGTCTTACAAGGATGGATTATGGTGGATTTAATGCCTTGTGGCATTCTGTGCCAGTCCACCCATGTAGAATAAGATATATATATTGGTAAATCCAATTGGGCATACCTTAAGCGCATTAAAAAAATTACGTATAACATGATTATACGGAATTTTTAAAGTAGTTTAAATACATTTCGACAGCACTATCGGCTTCAACACCCTCGAAAACCATGAAAATGACACCCATGATGAAAAAATTGGTACTTACCTCAGCCGCCATCTTGGATTTACATTTCGACAGCACTATCGGCATCAACACCCTCGAAACCCATGAAAATGACACCCATTATAAAAAAATTGATACCCATTGCAGCCGCCAACTTGGATTTACATTTCGACAACCCTATCGGCTTCAACTCTCTCGAAAACCATGAAAATGACACCCAAGATGAAAAAATTAGTACCTAATTCAGCCGCCATCTTGGATTTATATTTCGACAGAACTATCAGCTTCACTACCCTCGAAAACCATGAAAATGACACCCATTATGAAAAAATTGGTACCTACTTCAGCCGCCATCTTGGATTTACATTTCGACAGCACTATCGGCATCAACACCCTCGAAACCCATGAAAATGACACCCATTATAAATAAATTTATACCCATTGCAGCCGCCACCTTGGATTTACATTTCGACAACCCTATCGGCTTCAACTCTCTCGAAAACCATGAAAATGACACCCATGATGAAAAAATTGATATCTATTGCAGCCGCCATTTTGAAGTTACATTTCGACAGCACTATCGGCTTCAACACCCTCGAAAACCATGAAAATGACACCCATTATAAAAAAAATTGATACCCATTGCAGCCGCCACTTTGGATTTACATTTCGATAACCCTATCGGCTTCAACTCTCTCGAAAACCATGAAAATGACACCCATGATGAAAAAATTGATACTATGGAAGCCGCCATTTTGAATTTACATTTCGACAGCACTATCGGCTTCAACACCCTCGAAAACCATGAAAATGACACCCAAGATGAAAAAATTTGTACCTACTTCAGCCGCCATCTTGGATTTACATTTCGACAGCACTATCAGCTTCACTACCCTCGAAAACCATGAAAATGACACCCATTATGAAAAAATTGGTACCTACTTCAGCCGCCATCTTGGATTTACATTTCGACAGCTCTATCGGCATCAACACCCTCGAAACCCATGAAAATGACACCCATTACAAAAAAATTGATACCCATTGCAGCCGCCACCTTGGATTTACATTTCGACAACCCTATCGGCTTCAACTCTCTCGAAAACCATGAAAAAGACACCCATGATGAAAAAATTGATACCCATTGCAGCCGCCACCTTGGATTTACATTTCGACAACCCTATCGGCTTCAACTCTCTCGAAAACCATGAAAATGACACCCATGATGAAAAAATTGATACCTATTGCAGCCGCCATTTTGAATTTACATTTCGACAGCACTATCGGCTTCAGCACCCTCGAAAACCATGAAAATGACACCCAAGATGAAAAAATTGATGTATTTTGCAGCCGCCATTTTGGATTTACATTTCGACAGCACTATCGGCTACAACACCCTCCAAAACCATGCAAATGACACCCATGATGAAAAAATTGGTACATAATTCAGCCGCCATCTTGGATTTACATTTCGACAGCACTAGCAGCTTTAACACTCCCGAAAACCATGAAAATAACACCCATGATGAAAAAATTGGTACCAAAAACAACCGCCATCTTGGATTTATATTTCGACAGCACTATCAGCTTCAACAACCTCGAAAACCAAGAATATGACACCCAAGATGAAAAAATTGATACCTATTGCAGCCGCCATTTTGGATTTACATTTCGACAGCACTATCGGCTTCAACACCTTCGAAAACCATGAAAATGACACTCATGGTGAAAAAATTGGTACGTAATTCAGCCGCCATCTTGGATTTACATTTCGACAGCACTATCAACTTCAACACCCTCGAAAACCATGAAAATGACTCCCAAGATGAGAAAAGTGATATATTTTGCATCCGCCATCTTGGATTTACATTTCAACAGCACTATCGGCTTCAACACCCTCGAAAACCATGAAAATGACACCCATGATGAAAAAATTGATACCAATTGCAGCCGCCACCTTGGATTTACATTTCGACAACTCTATCGGTTTCAACACCCTCGAAAAGCATGAAAATGTCACCCATGAAAAAAAATGTACTACTTACTTTTAGTACGTACTACTATTATTTATTCTGTGCTTTTAGATATTGTAATAAAAAATCTCTTATTATTATTATAATCAAGTATTTCAGAAATTTGGTTATTCGAATATTGTGTATTTGTACAGCGATCTTTTTGAGCCGCTGAAAACAACCGAAACAATGTCCACTCACGACGGCGGCTAAAGGCACAAACTATATAGAATGACTGAAGCCGAACTCTCTAGTATATATACACTAATCTATGAGCCGAACTAAACTACTCTGTGGCTGTAGCTCCTCATTTATAGAAATAATTTATATACGAGGCTACCAAATCAATGAAAATTACGCCATTTTGGAGCCGAAAAAAATTAATTATAGCAGAACAAAACAAAATTACACTGCCATTTACATTCAGTGGCTTCCCACATGATAGATGAAGAGATTAAAAAATAGGTTGAGTTAAACAATTGATATTTTCAAAAGTTATCGTGTTTACAAGCCACATGGTCATGATAAATGCACACCATAAGCCACTAAAACCCTTTTTTATTTAAAAATAGCAATTAATCGACTTTAAAAAAATATTAATAAGTTCAACAATCATTTGTCTTTCTAACAATGTGCTTTTTATATCATTTATATGTATAATATGATTGCTAGATACGATTTTATTCGATAAAATGTTGGAATCATAATTTGTAGGCGATAGTAGAACATACCTTGCGCTTTCGCTTAAGGTATGCAATATTGGTACTACTGCCTCGTTGGTTGCAGTAGTGCGACTGCTAATCATGAGGTCCCGGGTTCGAATCCCGGGTCGGGCCAAAAAATCAGTTATTGAGTTTTTCCATCAAGAAATTCTCAATTGCTGCCCGGAGTCAGGAAGTTGGCGGTGTTTAACCCCCGTGCCTCGGAAAGCACGTAAAGCCGTTGGTCCTGCGCCTGATCTCTCTCCGGTCGTGTCGGTTTACCGTCCCATCGGGCTAGAGAGTGAGGGAATAGAGAGTGCACCTGTACTTGCGCATAAACTTGGGCACTATAATCCTGTCCTGCGCAGGTGGCTAGTCTCCGTTGAGACTGGCCGCCGTGGCCGAAATTCGGTCTGGAGGACATTATTATTATTATTATTATTATTATTGGTAAATCCAATTGGCATACCTTAAGCGCATTAAAAAAGTTACGTAGGTATAACATGATTATACGGAATTTTTAAAGTAGTTTAAATACATTTCTACAGCACTATCGGCTTCATCACCCTCGAAAACCATGAAAATGACACCCATGATGAAAAAATTTATACCTATTGCAGCCGCCACCTTGGATTTACATTTCGACAGCACTATCGGCTTCAGCACAATCGAAAACCATGAAAACGGTACCCATGATGAAAAAATTGATACCTATTGCAGCCGCCATCTTGGATTTACATTTCGACAGCACTATCGGCATCAGCACCCCTGAAAACCATGAAAATGACACCAATGATGAAAAAATTTTTATCTATTGCAGCCGCCATTTTGGATTTACATTTCGATAGCACTATCGGCTTCAACACCCTCGAAAACCATGAAAATGACACCCATGATGAAAAAATTGGTACCTACTTCAGCCGCCATCTTGGATTTACATTTCGACAGCACTATCGGCTTCAACACCCTCGAAACCCATGAAAATGACACCCATGATGAAAAAATTGATACCTATTGCAGCCGCCATCTTGGATTTACATTTCGACAGCACTATCGGCTTCAACACTCTCGAAACCCATGAAAAGACACCCATGATGAAAAAATTGATACCTATTGCAGCAGCCATCTTGGATTTACATTTCTACAGCACTATCGGCTTCAACACCCTCGAAAACCATGAAAATGACACCAATGATGAAAAAATTTATATCTATTGCAGCCGCCATCTTGGATTTACATTTCGACAGTACTATCAGCTTCAACACCCTCGAAAACTATGAAAATGACACCCATGATGAAAAAATTGGTACCTACTTCAGCCGCCATATTGGATTTACATTTCGACAGCACTATCGGCTTCAACACCCTCGAAACCCATGAAAATGACACCCATAATGAAAAAAATTATACTACTTACTTTTAGTACGTACTACTATAATTTATTCTGTGCTTTTAAATATTGTAATAAAAAATCTTGTATTATTATTATAATAAAGTATTTAAGAAATTTTGTTATTCGAATATTGTGTATTTGTACAGCGATCTTTTTGAGCCGCTGCAAACAACCGAAACAATGTTCACTCACGACGGCGACTGAAACTGAACCTATAATAAAGTACTCTGTGAGCCGAACTAAACTACTCTGTGGCTGTAGCTCCCCATTTATAGAAATAATTTATATACGAGGCTACCAAATCAACGAAAATTTCGCCATTTTGGAGCCGAAAAAAATTAATTATAGCTAAACAAAACAAAATTACACTGCCATTTACATTCAGTGGCTTCCCACATGATAGATGAAGAGATTAAGAAATAGATTGAGTTAAACAATTGATATTTTCAAAAGTTATCGTGTTTACAAGCCACATGGTCATGATAAATGCACACCTTAAGCCACTAAAACCCTTTTTTTTATTTAAAAATAGCAATTAATCGATTTAAAAAAATTATTAATAAGTTTAACAATCATTTATCTTTCTAACAATGTGCTTTTTATACCATTTATATGTATAATATGATTGCTAGATACGATTTTATTCGATAAAATGTTGGAATCTTAATTTGTAGGCGATAGTAGAACATACCTTGCGCTTTCGCTTAAAGTATGCAAAAAGTGTTGGCAAATGCAGACATTGATGAGAAGAAAAGGAATTTTCTTTTTCTGTAAACTATTTACACTCATTTCAGGCAAATCGCTAAACAAATAATAACCTAAGATCTTTCGGAGATTAATTCTAGCAACAACTAACTCAAGTGCGTGACAAAACAAGCAGGTGATTGCGTACAATTCTCTTAGGCGCCAATAAATTTTATGTCAGTCTGATAAGGACAAATATTTATCACTATTTATAGAAGCTAGTCCGTCCTTCGCATGTTAATTGAGTCAGGTCTACCCTAATTCCAGCATTCTATTATTAGGCAGGTTTAATTTATGTACGTCGAACAAATAATAGAGCATTAGCATAGGCTTGTAGACCGAATAATTACCCTGAGGAATGTAAGACAAATTCAATTTCGTCATAGCTGTTGGTTGGAGCAGTTGGAGCCACGCAAGCATGATTAATTAATCGGCTATTATTTCAACAATTTTGTATACGAAATATCACCATATTTTTTTCATATTTATATCAAAATCACTGATTTTATGAATCATTTGTTTATTTATCAGCTGACAGGGCTCCTTTTCCGACTGGGTTCGAATCGCCTTCGTTGTGAATGAATCAACCGGCTTGTGTCTAGGGGCGCACGCAGACGTATTTAAACGAAAAAAAATTGTACTTTCTACAGAGAATTAGAGCTTCCAAAGGGCGTCCCTACTTGATTACTCCTACATCGCCCTCACCTGACTTGCTTAAAAGTATACTCTAAGGCCCTCACTCTCTCATCATGTTTTTCAATCACGTATTATAAATAATAATTTAATTTATTTACATAATAAGTAGTAATAATGAAGAGCTGCTAGCTTAGGTCGCTGTCGACATTAGTTTAATCCACCTAGCCTTCTCAACTCGAAATCATTTGCATTTTATTGGTTGCAGTAGCTATTTATGTGTTGATAATAATAAAATGATTTACTAGAAATAAAATCATTTTATTAATTCATGACTCAGAAGAAGTTGGAGACAGATTATGGTAGGGTCATTTTCAGGACAACTGAGATTTAGAGTGAGATTGAGGGGTTCTACAAAGAGTTGTGCTGTACTATTCCAGTTTTCCTCTTTCACCTCTTACGGCAACAGAATGTGATAGCGGATTCTCCTACACCACAACACGGTACTTAAAATAATTTAAAAGCTTTATATTATTTATGCTGCGGCGCTGCATCGCCTCGCTGATGCTCCGTACGCGGGGGAGCGCCAACACCATCCTGAACGTGCTCAGCGACAAGCCTGACTGCCCCCTTCTGCGGCACTGGGTACAAATGCATGTGCCCGGTACCCCAGACAGTCGCAGATACATGAATTAATCTATAGATTAATTTTATTCAAGTAATTGTAATGTTAAACAATCGAATTAAGTTATATTGAATTGATTTATTAATTATAATTTTATTAAATTAATTAATAATAAATAAATTAATTTTAATAAATTATATTGATAAATTAAAAAGATTAGATAGAATTATATAAAACTAAATTAGATGAGATTAAATTTATTATAATGTAAATGTTACTTGTATGGACTCAGTCTGAAATAAATTGATTTTATTTTATTTTATTTATTTTTTTTATTATAATAAACGTTGTCTAGATGTTAACAAAAAATTTTTAAATGATAATATGTATAGTGTGATATATGTGTGTAGTACTTTTGCTCAGATGTAATGCGATGATATAAAACAAATGCAAATTTTGGTAAAATAAACCGTTATCTAAAATAATTTACATCAGTTCATAACACGTATGCTTTCAGCCGAGGAACATCCTGTGGATTATGCGGTAGGTATGAACTTTATCACCGCGTCCGCTCCGGCCTAAATGGTGAGATTTGACGCAAAACGCGTTCTGTAGCCAAGAGTGTCTACGTGACCATGCGGCTTCTTGTGTTATTAGTTGTGACGGTGCTTAGTTCCCATGGAAGTGCCTTAAAGTGTAAGCATTATTGTTTGTTATATTTATTTTGTCGAATGTTAAAAGTAAAAGTGAATAGTTGAGGCGTAATTAGTGGCCATTTTGAGGTTTAAAATTTGAGAAAAATAATGCTAATATTAAAGAACTAGGTGGTAACTGACTTATAAAAATTTTGATTAAAAATAAAGCCAATTTTTCATATTAAAATTTAGTAAGTAAAGAGATAAACTAACTAATAATATTTCGTAAACATCTAATACGTAATAGATTTTCGAAAAATTAAAGTTCGGGACTTCAAAAGCTTTCGTGGTAGAAATGTTTATAATTGTATATTAGTAAGTAATTAAAATAATAATAAAAATCTAGAAATATATAATTCACCGTTAACGTACTCAATACAGTTCACGGGAATGATCTTATATCATATTATAGCAACGTTACGATTATAGTACGTGTGGGTAATATGGTCATCCGGTTAATATGGCCACTTTGTTGTAACTCAAAAACTATAGACTTGTTTACAATGATGGCTCTGTGATACGATAGCTCTTCATCAGTCAATCAAATAATGGAGGGTCAAAAGCCCACTGCTTTATCACCGCCATTTTGACAGGTATAGTTTTAGCACGAGTAGATCGGTTCTACCGGGGAGCACAACGCTCTCACAGAATACCAGCATAAAATAGCAACTCAATGCTGCTGTGTTTCGTACCGGGAGTGTAGAGAACCGGAGATCCTTATTACTGGAAACGAGGCATTCCATCTTAGTCCTCACGGGTGACAACGCATCTGCATTTTGATTCATAATCCTATCCTCGATCTATCTACATCTCTATGGGCCGCAGCAACTACTTACCATCAGATCGACTATGTGCTCCTTTGTCACCTTAACCATATCATTCCGTGGGTGTCGTAAAAGGCGACAGAGAGAATGAAATCAGGAGATGGGTCTTCCTAATAACGACTAAAAATAAAAAATAAACTGCGGTGGCCAACCCGCTAAATATATATATAATAATAAATAATAGTAACAACGTACTTTCGCCCCGCAGTCAAATGCTTGGCCACTGCGCTAATACAAGCTATACAGTACAAGTACTCTCCACAAACAGTAGTGTGTGCACTGCTGTGTTCCATTCTAAATGGTATTATGAGATATACGATTGCAGGCTGAGAGGCATTGCGTCTTCATCGTCAATGGTGGACTGGGCATTTACGTGGGCCGTTATTTAGGACTGTTATTATATTAAACAAAAAGAAACTTGCAAGAAATTTGAGAATGATATTTTTGAAAACATATGAAGTCCATCAACACTCACTTGAAAAGCGTGCCAGACTAACTGCTCTATAGATCTCTTTGTGCCCAGCAGTGGGACAGATTCAGGCAGTCACTTTATAGCTTTTTGTTATCACAACCTACTTGGTAGATGCTTCATGAGAATACGTTATATCTGCAGGTGGCATGCACATCGGAAACGGGAGAGCAAAGCGGTTCGTGGGGCTTAACTCTACTCAGGTATTTTACTTCTGGTATCTTTGTTTTCAAACGTTTTCTCGCTATGCAATAATAGAGCACAGACATATCTTATAAATAACAAGTCTCCGGAAAGTCTGCAGTCTGTGACCATATTCAGTAAAATTCCGTCATTATCCATCCATCGCAGCCTATAACAGTCCACTGCTAAACATAGGCCTCCCCCATAAATTGTCTCATTGGGGGGATTTTGGCATAGTTGCTACCCTAGGTAGGCGGGTTGGCAACCGCAGTATTTTTTTTGTTGAAAATACTGCTCCCCATCTCCCCATTTCCTCATTACAGAAAGATCTCCTGTCAGTTTCCCTCTGTTGCCTCTTTCGACACCTGCAGAATGATATGGGTAGTGGATTCTCTTACGTCGCCAGTTTACCGCAACACAATTGTGGTAAAGTTAAAATTAAAGTCACAGCCTATATACGTCCCACTGCTGGGCACAGGCCTCCTCTCATTGCTGATAGGATTTTAGGGCAAGAAAAAGTCTCCCGCACCGCCCTATGCGTGTTGACGAACTTCACAACATGTCTTTAAAATAATTACTGAGTATGGAACTGTTAACAAACCAAGAGCGGTATAAGTCGCGCCTCCGAGCCACAAACAGATTTGTCGGATCGAGTTTAAAAGGGCAAATGTTTATGCAAGTAAAGATCAAAATCCCTTGCTGTTTACCATATCATGATATCTATGTATAACATGCGTTAAATGTTTTAACTTAGGGTCGAAAGTAAGTTGCTATGTTGAGTTGCGGGTTTAGACTAATAGCAATAACTTGCTAACTGTAACTGTAGCTATTAGCGCAAATGTAGAGCCACCTTCGTCTCTACCATACCATGCCCAATAAAACATTTGTAAACACTTCAGCTAAGCACTTCACTTAGCAATCTCGCCCTTAGGTTGATTTTGAGAACAATTATTATTTATAATACTTTTATTCAATATCTAATATATAAAAATTAATGTTTGTTTGTTCGTATTTTATGCACTACCAGACTGTTCATCAGATTGCGCTAAACATTTTACAACATTTGCTTGCACTTCCGCGAAGGTTATAGGCATAGTTGGACCATTTAGGTGACGCTGTTGTAGAATCCAGATATCACCCATGCAAAGCCGGGGCAGATGGCTAGTCTTACATAAAAATTCCGTGTCACGATGTTCGTTCACGCTAATCTCCAAAACCGCTAAAGCAACTTTAATGAAATTTGTAAATGTGTATTGCTTGGACCAACTTGAGAGATGGGATAGTTTTCCTATTGATAAGTGACTCTCGATATTTTTTATTGCAAATTTAAGGAGTTTTTATACGACAAAGAGTCATCGGAAAGGGCAAAACTTCTTCCTGGCCAGCTAATAAGTTATAAAAGCAATAATAATTAAAAGTCAAATAAAATCGAACCAATTTAAAAAAAAACTTTTTAGTACGGAGTAGAAAGAAACCTATCGGTCATTTAATTAACTCTGTAAAATCTCTTAACAGCATTAGCAATAACTCGATCAAGGCTTTTTAACTATGTGAAAGTAGTTTAAGACGCTGTTAAATCTATACTAATATAAAGAGAGATTGAGAATTTTGTGAGTTTGTATATATGGAGGGTAATCGCCGGAACCACTGCACATATTATTTAAACATTTCTTTCACCTTTACATACACATTATTTTCTAACAGTGGTAGAGCCACGCGGCAGCTTTTGCTGTCGCATGTTTCGCTTGGTGAGTGCAGGTGCCCGGAGGCCCTTTTTACTGGAAATGAGGCATTCCATCTTAGTCCTCACGGGTGACCACGCATCTACATTTTGATTTATAAGAGAGGATAGATGTAGATGTCTATGGGCCGCAGCAACCACTTACCATCAGGTGGACTGTGTGCTTGTTTGGCACCCTTATCCTATAAAAAAAAACCATTTGAAAGGTACATTATTCCAGATGGACATAGAATATATATATTATGTGTATATATTTATATTATGACTAAAAGTTTTGATGATTTTTGTCAACTAAGTCGGAAAAGGTCGTGTCTCTTATGAGCTATCACAGCGTGCGCTGCATCAGTAGTTAAAGTTGCATGAAAATAATGTATGACTGAATTGTTCCTCTTAAAAAGTTCTAAAAAAAAGTCCGCGACAGCATATGTCTATCTTCTAAGGATAACACACAATAATCATTTTTATATAAAAACTCTCTCACGATAGTATGGTTATGGCTTATGATAGCGCGGCAAACACGAGAGGAGCTGTAGTGTGCGGAGGAGGAAATAACGTGTCAAAGTAAGCAATCCAAACGGGCAGACACGTGAAAAATAAATCGGACACTGTCCAGGAGGAATCGGTCGACGCATGAGTACCAATAACTATTCCACCTCAATTTTTCACACATCGTTTAAACTGATTTTTTTTTCAATTACAAAGAATTGTTATTTTCAAACGAGCCAATTTTTTATATTTTTTGATGAAATACAAATAAAAAAGTTCTATGACTTTTTACGATAAAGTTTATATTTTTGGAGTTATGCATTTTTAAAGGTTTGAATAATCCCGAATTCGGATACTTTTGACTCATTAAAATATATAAAGAAATGTATAAAAATGATTTTTTTTTTATTTTACTAGAGGATATTATTAACTTTTGTCTAAAGAATATAAAAAATATATCTTTTATATTTTCTTATTTTCTTTATATGTATATTTTCAAGTCAAAAATATCCGAATTCGGGATTTTTATAGGTAAACTGGCTCTTGCTCTTCCGGTATAGCGGCGACTTCTCTTATTGACCCATTCATTTTAATTTAAACTGCCTTGAAGTGTCTCCATCCAGAAAGAATCCGTATGTTCCATACGAAAATACGGGCCACTGTGCAAACTTCTTCAATATGTCTGTCTCATAATGTGGGACGAATGTACAATGAGCCATCGCTCACATATAGAAGCTGTATACAGAACTCTAAAGGACCTGAGAAGAGACGTCACCTACGTGCCTGCCGGTGACTATCGTTAAACTCTTCCTGTTGTGCCGAGAGGAACACATGCAGATCTTAAAGCCTGCTTAAAGACGTCTCCTTGTCCTTGTCTCCTTGGAGCTATGTCCAATCAATTACCTTATGAACAAACATTGAGAGCCCATTTAGGAAAAGGTAATACGCATTTCGGGAGTTATTTTATTATGATGAGGTGATGGGAAAATAGCTGAAGAAGATGGTCTTATTTAACACCCTCAGCGCCAGACCCTAAGTGGCCGTTCTTTCAAATTTTGCAAATTTGTGTTTCTGTTCGTATGTGTTTAAAACAACATAATAATCGTATTTGTCTTTGACACCCACCCTTTTTTTCTTTTTTTACGGGATTTTTATGTGTGTGACATTTAGATACACGTGGCCTGGGAAATAGTTTATGTGAAATGCATACCTCATAGGCCATGTGTATCCAAATAGATACACGGGTTAAATATAAGATACAAGAAACCACCTATGGACTCCGGTAAACAGAGAAGATATGTTGAAATTTCGGGCTCTAGTTGGGTGGATGTGTTTGGTCAAATTACCAAGTATCAAAGATTACTGGAGAAACCACAAACTCTATGGAATACCCCTAGCTCGTACTGGAAATGGACCGAGCTGATTCTGAAATTTGTCCATTTCGCCAACAATAAAACTGCTGATACTAATGAAAGGCTGTACAAAGTAAAAGAAGTAATCGATATGTTTATAAAAAACTATAAAAATCTCTACACACCGGGAGAAAAAGTTTGTGTCGATGAGTCATTGGTTGCTTAGCGCGGCAGAGTTATTTTCCGGCAGTACATTCCGAACAAAAGTGCCAAATACGGAATACAGCTATTCAAATTGTGTACTGAAAAGGGATATACATGAAACCTGATTGTGTACTGTGGTAAATCGAAGTGCCCTGACACAGAAGTCTCAGAAAAGGTGGTTCTATCTTTGGCAGATGGTCTTTTCAATGTGGGCAGGACCATGTACACGGACAACTACTACACAAGTGTTCCACTTGCACTGCGAATGCGTAAAAGAAAGACGCATTTAGTAGGGACACTTAGAAGTAACAGAAAGTACTTACCTAGGCAAGTTACCAGCACTAAATTGAAAAAAGACGAAATAGCAGCTCAACAATCAGGTGACGGTATCATAGTATTGAAATGGCGTGACAAGCGAGACGTTCTCATGCTTTCCAGAAAGCAATCTGGTCTGAAAACAGTCACCAAAAGAAACAGAAGAGGTTAAAGCATAAGAAAACCTGCATGTATTGAAGATTAAGCCATGGTAAATCCTCAATCGATTTCAGTGACCAGATGGCGACTTATGGATCAGCTTAACGTAAATGCACCAAATGGTATCGGTAAACTTATGTTTGAAATTATATGGGGCATTAGCTTGGTGAACGCTCATTTCTTATATAACCAATAAACCCATAAAAATAAACTAACAGTAACAGAGTTTCGTGAGCAGGTTATCACAGGTAAGCTTGAAAAAGCCAATACATCAATGACAACTACACCTAGCTCATCAGTCAGTGCCAAACACTACCTGGTCACTAATATAAAAGACTTAGTGAAAAAATAAATGAATGCTATAAAAAATACGGCAGGAAAGAAAAAAACCATCGACGGAAAACTGCGAAAAGTAGTAACCAAATGTTCTATTTGTGAAGCAGCTTTTTGTAAAAGCTGTTTGAATGATCGTCACTAATTTTTTATTTGTTTATTTTTTTTTTCGATTATAATTTATTTTTATTATTTTGTCCTTTCTAGTGCCATGTATAAATAAAGATATAATAAAAACACTAAAATGTATAAATGGTTTTATTGATTATTTGCCTAGGTATCCGGGAAATATCACACTAAAATTTAAAAGCCTATAACTTTCTTGAAAAATAACCCATTCCCAGACCATTTATACTGAATAAATGCGACAGGCCAGGGCTTTTATTTTTCCATTATAAATATATAGAAAACGTGTGCCTAAAATATACACAGCACTTTGACCAAGTAGAAAGATGTGTATACTTTTGGATACACAATGTTCCAGACAATGTGTGCCAAAAAGATACACATGGCGCCGAAGGTGTTAAAAAGATGAGTTAGAAAAGTATATCTCAGGTCCTAATGATTTGATTCTAAATGTCTACCCAGCGATTGAGAATATTTTTCAAAAATATTACACATGGATATGCGAGAGGGTAGTTTCACCAAGAATTTCTTCCGTTGATGAAATAATTAATAGTTTTCAAATATTAGAAAGAATACCAGGTAATCAAAAATATATAAATCCGTTGATACCGTATTATAATTAGAGGATGCTGTGCATTACCCACAGGAATTCCATAACTCCCTTAACCCTTCAGGACTACCCCCTCACACTCTAAAAATTAAAGTCTTTCTTTATTCACATAACTTTATTGCGAAACCTGAATCCGCCTAATCTGTTCAAAGGAACTAGACTTCAAGTAAAATCGCTACGTAATAATGTGATTGAGAGTATCATTTTTACAGGACCAGCGGCAGGTCAGTTGGCTCATATTCCCCGCATTCCCATGATCCCTAAAGATTTGGCTTTCCAATTTAAGCGATACAGTTATTAATAAAAAAAAAATTCACCTTCACCATCAACAAATCTGAAGGCCAAACATACAAATATATTGGCCTTGATTTAAGGAAAGATTATTTTACTCGCGGACAATTATATATTGGTCTCTCTAGATCAGAAAATGCGGAAAATCAATTTATGTTAAAGCCGCACAGAAAAATGGGACAGAAATGTGTTATACGAAGAAGTTTTAAAATAAGTTATATGTATTAAGCTAAATCTGAAATATATTATACCTATATAGTTCAACCCGGGAAAAGCCGAGGCGTGCTGCTAGTTTATATAATAAAGAGTACTGTGCATTTCATCGTGACGAGTGAAGGCGACAGGCGCCTGTATGGCGACGCCTACATATTCGTATTGCTTTTGAATGCCTTTTGATTGATCTCTTCACTCTCGACGACTCTTAATAATTTTAAATCAGGTAAGAAAACAAAACCGTGCACGCTGAAGTGACGATCAAAGTTATGAAATGAAGATATCGAGAAAAATTAATTTTTCTTTGTCTTTGTTTTTTTGTTATATGCCATAGATACTTACCAAAGCTTAGTGAGTGTCTCTGTTTTACATACGGGTGTTCGCTATATTTCCCCCGCTTAAAATACCAACGTCATCTTTCTAAATCTCACACATATGCAACATTAGTCCCTGGTCAGGGCTTAATTTATTAATTTTATTAAGGTCTATTTACAAGGCTGTCTAAGGGAACTTCTGTTAGCCGTCTGTTCCATCTCTGCCCAGCGAGAACGACTCACTAGCCCATGTCGCAAAGGAGAAAGTCGATCTATTTTTTGAATTGTCTTTTTGAGTTCAGCACGACTCTTGATGACGGGAGTACACACCGCCGACTATCCCGCGATGTGAGTGCTGCATGCTGGATGTTTACACAGCGCTCAATGTGCAAAGCACTCCTCTACCTGGACGTTAACAAGTCGAGTGGACCTAATGGAGTTTTCCCTATTGTACTGAAACGGGTGCTCCGGAGTTAACACCGGCTGTAATGCATCTTTTCCGGTACTCCTACACCCACGGCGTAACCCTGAGCTTATGGAAGACAGCTTTAGTGCACCCGATCTCTAAAAAAGTGACTTCTAAAACCCGTCCAAGTATAGGCTTATCACTATCGTCTTATTGTTATCCATAATAATGGAATCCATTATAAACTGCCAGCTCATGAGGTACCTTGAAGACCTCCAGCAAATTAGTGACCGCCAATGCTGACCACATTTAATTAGTTGGTTCTGGTTCTAATCTTCTAATTTACATAACATAGATGAGCGGAAGCAGTATAGTCCAAGAGGGAGGCCATGGTCGTTAATTTGGAAATAACGAAGGCCTTCGATGGGCTTTGGTACAAAGAGCTTCTTTAAAAGCTACCTTCCTACGGGCTCCGAGAAATTGTGCAATTGGATCACCAGTTTTCTTGTATCAAGTTTCAAGTATTCAAGTATTAAGGTCAAAGTAGACGGTGCATATCATATATCATAGCATATCCGACTACGAGCCTATTAATGATAGCGTTCCACAAGATTGCGTGCTATATCACCTACGCTGTTTCTTCTGTGTAGCAATTATATGTTGTTATTACTGGTTCTAGCACTGCTAATGCTTTTTACACTGGCCGTTCTAACATTTATCAGTAACACGTCTTTGAGTATCGGAACAAACTTTTGTCTGAAGTCGTGTCTTTAATAAACAAAATTTCGGATTAAGGACGATTCTAGTACAGTTTAAACTTCATAAGACACAGGTTTACGCATTTACTGCTATAAGGAACCCTTTTGTCGTATCTCCTCAATTTTAGGGCACTCTCCATGTTGCATCAGCCAGCATCAGAATCCTTGGCATCTTTCTGTGTTCACTTGGAAGAGAAGGCCAAATTTGCTTCTAAAAAGCTTGGCATGCTCAGCAGAGCGGGACAGTACTTCATGTAGGCACACCACTTGCAACTTAACAAAGGCACAGGTTCAACCTCACATGGAATACTGTTTCCAGCACTGAGCCAGGGCTCTCCAGTGCCAGCTTCTTCCACATAACCGCATCCAACGCATAGCGGTTCGAATCATCGACGCCCGAGTTGTTTCTGATCGGCTGGATTCACTGGAGCTGCGAAGAAATGTTGCTTTGCATTTTCTATCACATTTACCACGACGAGTGCACTGAAGAATTGTTCGGCTTAATTCCAGCCGCCAAATTCCACATCATCTGGATGCTTGGCGTTCCACCACGATTTACAAGGAGAGTGTAACGGTGGTAGAGCCACGCGGCAGTTTTGGCTTTTGCACGTATGGGCTGGCTCGAGCCGGGTTGGTACCATGACCTCACAGAATACCGGCGTGAAGTAGAAGCTCTGCTCCTGCGTTTCGTCTGGTGAGTGCAGGTGGCCGGAGGAATAACTTCGCCTCCAGGTCCTTCAAAAGAGTTATTACCAAGGCAAAGTCAGAGCACATAGGCAGAATTGGCGAGAAACTAGTTCGCCTTCTTTCGGGAACCCGGGCATTCTGGTCTCTCGCCAAGGCTGTCCAAGGGAATTTGTGTAAGCCATCACTATCATCTCTGCACAGGGAGGACGACTCACTGTCCCAAGCCGCAAAAGACAAAGCCGACATCTTAGGCTCCCTTTTAGCGTCCAACTCGACGCTTGATGACGGGGGGAAAACTCCGCCGACCATCCCGCGGTGTGAGTGCTCCATTCCAGATGTGCTATTTTCACAGCGCTCGATTCGCAAAGCACTCCTCTCCCTGGACATTCACAAGTCCAGTGGGCCTGACAGAATCCCCCCAATTGTGCTGAGGACGTGTGCTCTGGAGTTAGCACCGGTCCTAACGCATCTTTTCCGCTACTCCTACTCCTCCCAAGGCGTAGTCAGTACAGCTTTAGTCTACCGGATCCTTAAAAAAGGCGACCGCTCAGACCCGTGCAACTATAGGCCTATCACCATCACCTCCTTGTTCTCCAAAATAATGGAATCCATTATTAACTGCCAGCTCATGCGGTACCTTGAGGATCACCAGCTGGTTAGTGACCACCAATACGGTTTTCCTGGGGGTTGATCAGCTGGTGATTATCTGGTCTACCTGACCCATAAATGGGCGGAGGCAGTAGAGTCCAAGGGGGAGGCGTTGACCGTTAGTTTGGACATTGCGAAGGCCTTCGATCGGGTTTGGCACAAAGCGCTTCTTTCGAAGCTCCCTTCCTATGGGCTTACCAAGAAATTGTACAATTGGATCACCAGCTTCCTTGCAGATCGGAGCATCAAGGTCGTTGTAAACGTGCATGCTCCGACTACAAGCCTATTAACGCTGGTGTTCCACAAGGTTCTGTGCTATCACCAACGCTGTTTCTTCTGCATATCAATGATATGTTGCTAACTGGTAGCCGTCATTGCTATGCGGATGACAGCACTGGTGATGCTCTATACACCGGCCGTGCTAATATTTCTCGGGAAAACGTCGCCGAGTACCGGAACAAACTTGTGTCTGAAGTCGAGTCTTTGCTGGAGAAAGTCTCGGATTGTCGGCAACTAAACCTAGTCCAGTTTAATCCTCAGAAAACACAAGTTTGCGCGTTTATCGCTAAAAAGAACCCCTTTGTCGTATCTCCTCAGTTTCAAGGCACTCCACTTTTTGCCTCAGCCAGTATTAGAATCCTTGGCGTCGACACATCGAGTGACGTGCAGTTTCGTGGTCACTTGGAAGAGAAGGCCAAATTGGCCTCTAAAAAGCTTGGCGTGCTCAGCAGAGCGGGACAGTATTTCATGCCGGCACACCGCCTGCAACTTTACAAGGCGCAGGTTCGGCCTCACACGGAATTCTGTTCCCATATCTGGGCAGGGGCTCCCCAGTGCCAGCTCCTTCCACTTGACCGCATCCAGCGCAGAGCGGCTCGAATCGTCGACGACCGAATCCTTTCCGATCGGCTCGATTCATTGACACTGCGAAGAGATGTTGCATCCCTTTGCATTTTCCTTCGCATTTACCACGGGGAGTGCTCTGAGGAATTGTTTGGATTATCCCAGTCGCCAAATTTCACGAACGCACATCGTGCCAGAACTCCCGATACCACCCACACCATTTGAATGATTGGCGGTCCACCGCTGTGCGATTTAGAAGATGTTTTCTTCCTCGCACGACTTCCTTGTGGAATCGATTACCATCAGCGATTTTTCCGGACCGATACGACTTAGGGACATTCAAGAAGAGCCTACTCCTTTTTAAAAGGCTGGTAATGCATCTGCAATTCCCCTGGTTCCCCTGGTCTTGCAGTTGTTCATGGGCGGCGGTAGTCACTTACCATCAGGTGAGCCGCATGCTCGTTTGTCCAATCTCCTATAAAAAAAGGAGTTTTCTTCCTCGCAAGACTTCTTTGTGGAATCATATGTCACCGGCGATTTTTTCAGACCGATACGACTTATAGACCTTCAAGAAACGAATTTACTCCTTATAAAAGGGCCGGCAAAGGATCTGAAAATTCCTGGTGTTGCAGTTGTTCATTGGTGATGGTCGACACTTACTATCAGGAAATTTTGATTCAAACCGAAACCGCAGCGTAAAAAGCTAGCAAAATATAAAAAACCCAATATATATATTAGTGGGCTAGGCAGACATAGACAGAACAGGTCGGTGGAGGGCTCATATTCATAAATAGCCTAGGGCTGTCGGAACTCTAAATAAGGCACTGTCGCTTGTAAACAAAATAGTTATTACATTGTCTTAATCTACTGGTAAGTTACTAACGCATATGTACAAATTAACAACTGCAGTTGGTTCTAATTGTTTACATTTCAGCCTGATATCGCGTATCAGTCATGTTACCTACCGAATGGCAGCAAAGCCCGCTGCAAACACCTTTCACACTGCGTTCTGGAAGACTTCAAAATCGACTTTATGAAGTATATGGACTACCTTTGCGCAAAACAACAATCGTACGTATAGAACATAAAAATAATGAAGAAAATAATGATGATTTAAAATTATTTGAATACCAGCGTAAAATAGCAGCATAATGCTGCTGTGTTTCGTATGGTGAGTGTAGAGAACCGGAGACCCTTTTTACTGGAAAAGATGCCTCTTTTGAAGAGTGAAAGAATGCCTTATATCTTAGTCCTCACGGCTGACAATGCATCTGCATTTTAATTCGGAAATGATTATAGATGTAGATGTCTATGGGCCAAAACAACCTTTTACCATCAGGTGGACTGTGTGCTTGTTTGTCAACCTTATTCTATAAAAAAAATGATGAAGTTAAAGAAAATTTGTTTGAAACGTTGTAGCTGTAGTTGTAGGATATAATTGCTCCCTTAAACTTGCAAAGTATGGAAAATTAAACAAGTGGTAAAATTAAAAATTTTGTACAACTGACTTCAATATGAATAAAGTGAGAACATCATCAATGTAGTCGAAGTCGTTTCGCGTATTTAAATACGCACTATTAACTCTCCCTCCTCCTCTTTCCCCTGTAGTGGCGGTCAAGAATACACACTACCCCATATCTTCCCGTGGGTGTCGTAAGAGCTGACAAAGGGAAACTTGGGCAGAAGATCCTCCCATCCAGCATCATTATGATAACAGCAAAATGACAATAAAAGCTGCCAACGGTTGCCAAACCGCTCGCCAAGCGTGGCAACTATAGCAATATGCCCCCCATGATGAAAGTTACGAAAATACGGCGACCCTGCTATTCCTGGCTACGGTTGCGACCTTGGTAACGGCGGGGCAGGGGGTGTTAAGAATCTCCGGTGGAGGTTCGGTTGTCACCTAAGACGACTCGACCTGGCAACATATAACTCACCCACCCTGACGACTGACGAAAATAACCTGGAGCTGGAATAAGAGATAAATAAGTTGCGCTGGAATATTAAAGGATTATCTGAGGTCCCAAGAGAGAGCGAGGACACGGTAATTTGTTCTATCTTCGAGAGGGAGACCATTTGTTCCAAGGTGTCAGATTTATCGTCCACTCGTTACCTTATATTTAGAATCACCAAACGGTATTCGCTGAAGATCATAAAGTTTTACGCACCAACCTCGTCATATCCCGATGAGAAGGTGGAAGAAATATATGAGGATATATCTAGAGCTATGCATTCCTCCAAAACCCACTATACGGTGTTAGTTGGACACTTCAACGCAAAACTAGGAACGTGATAGAACGGTGACCTGAAGGTAGGTAAATTTGAAATAGGACAACGGAACAACCAACTTCATGGATAAAGAGGGGAGACTCTTTATGATGAATTTTTCCTTCCAGAAGCGGCCCCTAGAAAGTGGACCTGATCGAGCCCCGACGGTTCGACAAAACATGAGATTGAGTTCATTATGAAGACCAGACGACAACTGTTCAGTGATGTCTCAGTGATCGCTAGGGTGAAAACTGGCAGTGATCACCGTATGCAATGCAGTGCATGATATGAATGATAAGCTCGTGGAAACTGTCCGTGAGCTAAGTTTTGCAAGACCCGCCAAAGTGGAACACAAAAATCGCCGATCACACTCTTAATCTCATGGCTGTTAGACGGGAGATTCAGCAGATTTGACAGAATACAGGCTACTGAACAGACAGATCTCCAAACGCATGCGACGGGACTTGAACAACTTTAATACAGCTTGTATTGAAGAAGCGATTGAGCGGAACCAGGGCTCCAAAGTCTATGCTCGAGATCTGTCTGCCAGAAAGACCCAACTGTCAAGTTGAAGATCGAATGTGGCAGCATCGCTTAGTGGAAACCTAAGATTTTGAGTGAGGTTGAGAGGTTCTATGGGCAGTTGTACACGTCATCGTTAGAGCCATACGCAAGTGTGAGTAACGATACAAGAGCAAGTCTTATCCGACACTTTTCCGATGATATTCCGGACGTTAGTCTTAGCGAGATTAGAATGGCTCTCCAGCACCTTAAAACGGCAAGTTCCGGGGTGAGAATTGAATTACAGCAGAGCTTCTGAAAGCAGATGAAAAACCGATACTTGAAGTCCTTCACAAGCTCTTTAATTCCGTCCTCCATGGTGGGACTACACCGGAAGCGTGAAGCAGAAGTGCGGTGGTCTTGTTCTTCAATAAAGGCGACAACGCTCTCTCGAAGAACTACAGACCGATTTCCCTTCTGAGCCGCGTCTACGTGCTGTTTTTGAGAATAATCATTACGAATCGTCTCGCACGCAGACTCGACGACTTTCAGCCACCCGAACAAACTGGTTTCCGAAAAGGCGTTATTACCATAGACCACATACACACCTTTAGACAAATTGTGCAGAGGACAGAAGAGTACAATCTTCCACTTTGCGTTGTGGACTATGAAAAAGCCTTTGATTCTGTCGAAATTTGGGCGGTGCTACATAGTCCCTACAGCGGTACCAAGTTGATTATCGGTATATCGAAGGGCTGAAGTGTTTGTACAGTAGAGCTACCGTGGCTATCAGAATACAGAAATAGAGTACGAAATCTATCCAACTGCTGAAAGGTGTGAGACAGGGTGACGTTATATCCCCGAAACTCTTCACCGCTGCATTGGAAGACGTTTTCAAGCTACTGGACTGTAAAGGATACAGTATTAACATCAAAGGCGCACATCATTCACCTTCAATATGCCGACGATATAGTCCTTATGTCAGAATCGCTGGAGAGCCTAAGCATTATGCTCAATGACCTCAATAGTGCCTCCCATCGGATAGGTCATAAGACAAAACAAAGATCATGTATAACGTCCATGTCACACCTATGCCAGTAGTTGTTAGGAGCACTAAGCTTGAAATTGTTGACGAGTATGTTTAGCTGGGACAAATAGTTCCACTAGGTAAGTCCAACTTCGACCGGAAGGTCAATCGACGGATTCAACTCGGCTGAGCATTGTTCGGGAAACTACGATACATCTTCTCGTCAGGTATACCTTTTTTTTATAAAATAAGGGTGACAAACGAGCACACAGTCCACCTGATGGTAAGAGGTTGCTGCGGCCCACAGACGTCTACATCTATCCTCGTTTGCGAATCAAAATGCAGATGCATTGTCACCCGTGAGGACTAAGATGGAATGCCTCTTTTCCAGTAAAAAGGGCCTCCGGCCACCTGCACTCACCAAGCGAAACGCAGAGGTAAACCTCTACTTCACGCTGGTTTTCTGTGAGATCGTGGTACCACCCCGGTTCGAACCGGCCCATCCGCGTGACAGCAAAAGCTGCCGCGTGGCTCTACCACTGTTTCTAAAATACCTAAAAACTTGAAGAAGAGAGTGTACAACCAGTGCATATTTCCAGTGATGACTTATGGATCTGAGACGTGGTCCTTCACTACTAGCTGTATGAGGAAGCTCAAGATCGCTCAGCGAGTTATGGAGAGGGCTATGCTCAGGATTTCCTCATTTTTGGTTTTATTTCTTAGTTCTCTGGGAGCTAGCTGTCCGGATGAATTCGACTCGGGACCAGAGGCTTTAGCTGGAGATCTACCCGCCACTGCTGCCAGGGACGAATTACAAGTAATACCGAAAATTGTGCGCGCTGAGAACAGAGGTTTGTAAGACGTGTTATATTAAATAGATTGATATCAATAATATTTGTGTTTTATTTTACCCCAAGCGAATTCATGGGCATTATTTATTGAGAAATATCTATGGAGTTATTATTTACGTAATGCGCATGAATGGTATTATTTAAATATTATAACATATGAACTATTTTACTAACAAAAAACCCAGTGGTACCTACTAGCTCTACATGGCTGCTTTGAGAATGTATCGGTTTGACGGATATAGGACCATACTCACCCAGAACACCAGCATAAAACAGCAGAATAATGCTGCTATGTCTCGTATGAGAAGTGTAAAGAACCGGAGACCCTTTTTACTGGAAACGGGGAAACCATCTACGTCCTCTGACAACGCATCCGCATTTTGATTTTTAATTAAGACGAGATGTAGATGTCTATGGTACACAGCATCCACTTACCTTAGGTTACTGTTAGGTAGACTGTGTGCTCGCATGTCAATCTTTTTCTATAAAAAAAAAAAAAAAAAACTAGAAATAATATTCGAATATTTAAAGAATTTTTTTAAAGCCATCTGACGTAGATATAATTTTAAGATGTTTATGAATTGTGTGTGAGCTCAAAATTTTAAAAGAGTTGAGATTGAGAGACGCTTGTTTCTCAACATAGTCCACCTAAATGCACAATAGCACTTAGACATCTAATTATTTTAAATTCATTTCAATTTTATAATAATAAATTCTCTCAGTTTCTACGCGAAACGCATTATTATATCGTTATTACACGCTCGCGTTTTGTGCTATCTTCGTCCTCTACTGCTGTCCCATACGAGCAACAGCCAATATGCTGTAATGTGGTTCTGCCATATTCAAAAAATGTCTTTTTAGTAACTATTACCGGCGTGATTATTTACAAAACCTTTTATTACCAGCCGCTAATATGCAGAATAGAAAAGAATAATTTATACAGTATTGATTACAAGTAATTCTTATTGAAATTATTATTTTTTACTTTACTACTGGTTCAAAAAGAAGCCTCTGTCCTGGGAAGAACCAGCAAAAACCATGCGGGACTTTTTTTAAATAAATTTTACAATTTAAATACTTACAAATTATTTACAAAATTTATTTAAGAAACAGCTTGGAAGAGACCACCTCATTCCCAGGGATTATTATCAACCATGTATTCATTTATATTAGGATAACCTTTTTTATACAGTTTTTGTTTAATTAAATATTTAAACTTGGCAATAGAGAGACCTTGTATATTTTCTGGGATTTTGTTGTAATAGCGTATACATTGCCCGAAGAATGAATTACTGTTCCTAGTGTTTACAGAATGTATATCATTTTTTAACCTTTACTTTGTGAAAATACATCAAATTTTCGTAAATATACTGAGATGCTAAAATTAATATATTTATTTCTTTAAATTTTTCTTTAAGAGACTCTCTCTGTTTAAGGTTGTAAATAGCTTTCACGGCCTTCTTCAGCAAAACAAAAATTTTTCTGAATCAGCCGCATTTCCCATATCAAAAACCCATAAGACATTATGCTATGGAAATAACTGAAATAAACTAATCTAGCTGTCTCGACACTAGTGAGATCTCTAATCTTTTTACAGCATAAGCTGCAGATCCTAGTCTGCTTGCTAGTTTGAATATATGGGGGCCCCACGAAGCTATGCGTCGAGAGTGATGCCAAGAAAATCTGAATCCTTTGATCTGACAGGGTTCAGTTCTTCCCCATTTACTCAGATTTCAACATTCGTTGTTGTAAATTTAATACATTTAGTTTTATTGCCGTTTAAATGTAGATTATTAACGTTAAACCAATGCACTAATTTTGACGATATGACAGCTCCGTAGCGCAGTATCTTAGCATTGAATTGCAGTTTTGGACCGCAGGTTGAAATCCCGCACGGAGTAATTTGAATGGCTTACAAACAATTCCGGGTCTAGATGTTTGTTATTGTGTTTTCTTCTTCTTTGCTGGATCTTGCTGGTTCTTCCCAGGACAGAGGTTTTTTTGTCAAACCAGTGGTAATTAAACAAAAAAGTGACTTTCAATAAGTATTATTTATAATCTATATTGAATAAAAAAGTTTATGTTTCTGCGTAATTTATGTATGAAGTTCCTAAAGGAACTCTATCCTCTCGCTCAAAGGCTAAGTATACCCATTCAGCGGGGGAAAACAACCAGCGTTCTTGGCACGATACCACGGGGAGTAGGACTGTATAATAATTAAGTTACTAGTTTTAGTTTTTTTTATTATAGTTTTTAATATTGTATATAATAAAATATTGTATATTATATTTATGTTATGTGATTTATGCAATATATTTTAGCTAAAAGTGTAATGGGTCCTGCAAGTCCCACATAGAATACTTTGAGTTATGTGAGACTTGCAGTACCTATTACATTTTTAGTTGGATTTTATTTGTCCCGCATAGTCAATAACGGTTAGCCGCCTAGCTCATAAGTGTTATTTGATTAAGCAAGGATTGTAATAAGGAAATTTTGAAATGCTAAAATGGAAGGCAGCGTTTTATTTCATTTCCAGGATGCGGAGTGAGTACACGACCAATGAGCCGCGTGGTGGGCGCACGGCCAAGTTACCCTTACGACTGGCCCTGGATGGCATCTATCTCGCCCGAGAGCTTTAAGCAGTACTGCGGCGGAGTTCTCATAACCGACAGACATGTTCTGACTGCTGCGCACTGCACGAGAAGGTCTTATTTTAATTTTTGTTACGTTAGAAAACTAATGTCCTACCCTGTTATATCATAATTGAAGTAATATATAGTACTACTACGTAAGTGATATGTACAACGTAGTAAGATGTACTAATGTAAACAAGGTGTTAACACTCCTAGAGATTGTCTATTATAATTAACAAGTGGAAAAATTCAAAATTTTGTACAACCGACTTCCATATAAATAAAATGAGAACATCATCAATGTACGAGTATGTAGTCGAGGTCAATGAAATACGCATTATTAAGGATAAGAGTAAAACTCACCACAGTGAATGACACAGATAACTGTATACTAGTCAGAGAGAGAATGAAGTAACTAATTATTATGTAGATCCCAGTATTACACAAAATACTCATTGTCATATCTGTCGAATCTTTGAAATCAACATATGGAAGAGTTATGGCGGGAACTTGACCAGCGGCGGCTTACTGCACCTGTATTATTGTTTAAATGATGTCTTGAAGTGGACTTTGATATGTAAAAGTGGTGCGATTTTGTGTATTAAGTGTCTGCGCATGTGAACTATTACTGGAAACTGTGAAACAAGTGCTCTGATAGTGATGGATTCTCAAGATAAGCTGTTTGTTTGCATAGGCGCCTTTAGATACCATCGCCAACTGTCAGCTACCTGCTGGCTCAAGTTGCCGTCAAAATCTCCCAAGGGCTGCACAATGTCACGCATCAACATATTGTGAAGCAGTGAACTATGAAGGATAATTATACATGAAGACAAGGCTGTATGGCATAGTTCCTTTGCCTGCTCTCTCGAGCGAATAATAAAAACAACAACATATGGAGTGTAGAGTGGAAGGAGAACCATCTTATAAGGTGGGAAAGTTGATAAAGTGTCCCACTATATACTGAAAATAGAGGTTCCAAAACCTACCACAATAGCGCTGGCGTCTGAAAAACTAAGATATGAATATAGCTGTTGTAGACGGAGTAAAGTCAGCTGAATTCAAATATTTAAAAAATTTCATGAATAGAGTAGTTAGTACAATGCCAATATATAAAACATCAACTATTTACGTAGTACAAAACCAAGCGGATTGGTCGGTCCTTGTTTATTTCTCCATCTTATTCTAATTAATTTTGGCGCTTTTTTTAATTTATCCTATGCTACTGCAGCGCCACCCTTATTGGACGCGTTTTTCGGGACACTTTTCATATACAGAGATGGTCCTCCTTCTACTCTTCACTCCAATAGATCCACATGAGGTAATCCAAGGTCACCTTCTTCTTCTTCTTCTTAATAACTGGCTTTATGGCTCTGGGATCTAGCCCTTCTGAGCCTGAAGTTACAATATATTATAATAATAATTATCCTTCATAGTATATGGCTTCACAATATGTTGATGCATCACATTGTGCAGCCCTTCGGAGATTTTGACGGCAACTTGAGCAAGCAGACAGCTGACGGTTGGCGATGGTATCTCAAGGCGCCTAAGCAGACAGACACCTTATTTTGAGAATTACATCACCATCAGAGCACTTGTTTCACAGTTTCCAATAATAGTTCACATGCGCAGACACTTAATACACAAAATCGCACCACTTTACATATCAAAGTCCACTTCAAACCATTATTTAAACTATAATACAGGAGCAGCAAACCGACGCTGGTCAATTTCCCGCCAAAACTCGCTCCAAGGTCAGCTTCGTAGAACGCTCCAAAGAGTATGGTTATATTTAAAAAAAGACCCCTCAGAACCAAAGAGTATATGATCACGACGTTTAGTCAGAATCATATAGTGCGCGCAAGATAACTCTGCGCGCGACTGATGGCGTACTTAATGTTACCAACTCAACTAATATTTTTTTCCTTCATTTAATCTTATTACTAGAATTATATAATTATATCAAATTACATAAATGACCGAATTGATTACCAAAACTCAGTTAAAAAAAACTGTAATGTTCAGCTTAAACTTACAAAGACCTAATAAATATTAAACCCTATATTTATTGTTTAAAATTATATATTACGGAAGTTACAATTAAGAAATATATTTCTTGATTGTAATTTCCGTAAGTTTGACAGTACACATCACAAGTTTCTATGGTAGGCTTTAAGTTAATATAAATTATTCCTTAAAACATTTGAAAACGTTTAATTCATGCGAGCGAGTTTGAGAAAAAAAAAAACAAAAAACACGCTTCACTTTTATTTTTGGTATTCTTCTCAGCAAAGCTTTTTATTTGATATCCATATCATTGGAATGCACAAAACATAACTAGTCCCCCATCTTTGAAGTCCGCCATTTTGGATTTAGAATGAGATCACTTATTTTGATCTAAACGTAACGTATATGCAAAATTTCGGCTCCATCGCGAACCTAAAAGTTGGTCAAATTTAACTTTAAATTTTTTTTTACATAATTATAGGTGAAGATATTATATGCGTGTTAGAAATTACTATTATTGTGATTAATGAACACTGATATTTTGTCTATAATGAATTTTTCAAAAAAGGTATTTTAAAAATATTTATTATAAAGAACGAATTTAAAAGTCCATGGAAACCTTGTAAATCTTTTATTGAATAGCTAGGATCTATATGTAAATTTGGTGTAACAATGGTCCTGCAGTGGGTCAACGCCTTTCATTCTCACATCTTCATCAGAATCCATGCTAGAGTCTTCATTAGAAGACTCGGATGTGTCATTAATTATAAATTTATCCATTTAAACTGGCACCTTTTGTATTCGTAGCCCATAGTCTTTAATATACTACTCAACGTTGTTCTGCCATATTTAACATCAGCTTGCAATTCCAACTAAAGTTTATTTATGGCAGGAATCTCATTCTTCACAACGTCAAACGATTGATTTAAATGCCTTATAGCGCCACGTATGAAAATCTAAATCATAATTTTTTCCTCCGGTTCCTAGTTTTTCCTGGCGTCACTCTTGAATTATTTGGGTGACGGTGAGTTCAGAAACGCCTAAACATAATAAAAACAATGCATTATGAATATCTGATATTAATGACACGAGAAAACTAAAAACAAACAAATCGAGAAAATTAGGGAGTTTTATTTGTTATGGCAGCCCTTAAAATTACCTGTGAAATATGAAACGTGGGCTCTAGTTTTGGAAAACGGTACTGTAGGCCCGTTGTTGCCTCGTTCTTCTTCACAAGCACGTTTGACCTTCAAGATAATATCCCTGCCAGCAATTTTAATCACTTTCGGCATAATGATGACGATTATTTCCTGCAAAAACGAATAAAAACACGACACCTAACAATCTGTTTTGACACCTGCCATAAACAGTAAGATGGCGGCACACGATTAGTTCCAATTTTGGCCGCGCGCAAAGTTATCTTGCGCGCACTTGTGTTCAGAACAATTATTTTTTAAATGTTATTTATATGAATTATAAAACTAAAATTTTATTAGAATTAGTTTACTTACTAAATTACACTTCTTTAAAATAACAGAATTTACTTCAAATTACGAGTTTCCGCCTTTACCTACGCGTCGCGTTTACGTCACATAATTTAGTCTTATTTCCTTCGCCGCGTGAGTGTAATGGCGGCTCTTCACGTTGGCCAACATAGTGGCGAATGTGTTGGCAAAGATATTGGCCAAGAATTTGTGATCGCGTCTACACGTTGGAAGGTCGTTCAGTTTGCTTCGGTCCAGGCCAATTGGCGGACGAATTTATTGAAATGTTTATTGAGGCGCTAACGGCTGCTGCGGTTTATTTATTCACAGCATACCACTACAACGTGAATGTGTATAAGAAAAGGGTGATCAAAGAGAAATGTAAAAAAAGAAATTTTATTTCTTGACGGCTCCGTGGCATAGTGGTTTAGCAATGAGTTGCTGCGTTGGGGGCCGCGGGTTCGAATCCCACACGGACAAGTATTTGTATGGCCTGCAAATAATTGCTCCGAGTCTGGATGTTTGTCCTTATGTAATTTATGTTTGTAAACTGCCTCCACGGTACAGGAGAAAATCCTAGTGTGAGAGTAACTTTTTTTAAAAAAGACTTGAAAGACTTGTGTTTCACAAACAATTTTCGGCATGGTAGGGCTCTATAAAGCGAAAAGTGTTTTTCATTGGTCATTGTTTCTGCCATTATGTAGACACTAGTTACGATGCGTGCATATAAAATTTTTCAAAGATGCGTTTGATTACTCTGGAAGTTCATAGCAAACAGAACGTGCGCCCAATGTGAACGCGGCGGCCAACACTCTGCCACAAGCCTTTGATCTTTCGTAGAAAATCGACACCACACGGATCTCGCGCCAACTTGTGGGCCATCATTCCAATACATACCAACGTAAGCATAAACACCCGTTTTATGCCGCCTCTACACGTTGGCCAACACGCTGGCGAATGTGTTGGCCAACAACGATGGCCATCGTGTGGAGCGGGTGTTTAAGCTACGTTGGTACGTATTGGGACGATGGCCCACAAGTTGGCGCGAGATCCGTCTGGTGTCGGTTTTTTACAAAAGATCAAAGGGTTGTGGCAGAGTATTGGCCGCCGCGTCCACACGTTGGGCGCACGTTTAGTTTGCTACGAGCTCTCAGAGTGATCGCACGCACGCACGCTTAAATTTTATATGCACGCATCGTAACTAGTGTCTACATAACGGCAGTAACAATGACCAATGAATAAACTTTTCGCTTTATAGAGCCCTACCAAGCTGAAAATTGTTTGTAAAACACAAATCTTTTTAAAAAAAAAATGTTATTATACACAGGATTTTCTCCTGTATCGTGGAGGCAGTTTAGAAACATAAATTGCATAAGGACAAACATCCAGACCCGGAGAAATTATGTGCAGGCTATACAAATACTTGTTCCGTGCAGGATTTGAACCCGCGGCCCCCAGGGCAGCAACTCATTGCTAAGCCACTACGCCACGGAGCCGTCAAGAAATAAATTTTCTTTTTTCCATTTCTTTTTGATCACCCTTATCTTATACACATTCACGTTGTAGTGATTGATGTATTCATTTATTTATTGATGTATTAATGCTATATTATAGGTAGCATACTAAAATCAAATTAAAAAGTAGGATACTAAAATCATGTTTTTACTGTCTTTATTATTCCCTATTAGTTTCTTTATTTCGTTAATAATACTTTAATTTTTAGCTATGGAAGAGCGAAGCCACCTGTTACAGGCATTATTTTGCTTACTAGGTGACCTCGATCACTGATCGTATAATGTAACTTTAATGTTTGACAAAATAAATTATTTAGTATTATTATTATTTAGTTTTATTCTATAATTATATAATAAGAATAACCCTTTTTAGAAAAGGCTTTGTTTAATAAAATTTTACAACAGTTTTATAGACAGGCTTCGAATATTTTCCAGGCCTTAGTTGTAAAAGTGTTAATTATACCTATGCCTAGGTGTGTTAATGTTTATATAGTTTACTTATCTGTATAACGTTAGTGTATAATAAAGAAATATTAAAAATTTATATTAAAAATATTAAATATTAAAAATAGTGAAAATTAAATAAAAAATAGTGGTATGCTGTGAATAAATAAACCGCAGCAGCCGTTAGCGCTTCAATAATCATTTTAATTCATTCGTCCGCACATTGCCCTGAACCGAAGCAAACTGAACGATCTTCCAACGTGTGGACGCGATCACAATTTCTTGGCCAATATCTCTGCCAACACATTCGCCACTGTGTTGGCCAACGTGAAGAGCCGCCATTACACGATGACCATCGGTATTGGCCAACACATTGGCCACTATGTTGGCCCACGTGAAAAGCCGCCTTAAGAGGCAACTACAAATTTAAAAAAAATTAAGTGGGTACAATAGAAAGTTTTTTGTTAGATTTTATACAATATGTAATAAAAACCCTGTGGTTCCCGTTAAGTACGTTATCAGGATCATTATTCAAACGTATAGAAATAACTCTTTTTTAAAAACTTCAACACTTATTTTTTTATTTTATTTAAAAAAATAATTGTATGCAAATTGTATATGGTTTTATTACCTCTGCATTGTCTGGGGAGTAAGAGGATTGTCAAAGACCCCGCTTTACTTAGCTTTAGCATCGGCTAGTGTCAGTAAGAGGTAATAAAACCACATAAAATTTTTAAAAAAAATTAAAAACATATATGGTCGAGTTTTTAAAAAAAAGTTATTTCTATAGGTTTGAATACCGATCCTGAAAACGTACTTAAAAGGGAACCACAGGGTTATTGTTACATGTTGTATAAAAGGCAAGTAATTACACTGTTTTTAAAAGTTAATACCTTATAAAATAAAAAAAAGAATCATCGAAATCAGTTCACCCAGAAAGAGGTTATGAGGTAACACATAAAAAAACATACAGTCGACTTCCTCCTCCTGTTTGAAGTCAGTAGAAAAATGGCGTTGGCCAAAGATAGCGTAATAAAGTAAACCTATGATTTAATTTTTTTTGAGGCTCCTACTGAGTATATCGATATAATTATATTATATATTTCTTTTCTTTATGAAAATCGAGTGTTTGTATGTCCTTGTTTCTTTTGTATTTATTTGATTTAAACATATAGATATTGAATTTTAACATATTATATTCGTTACATTTGCCTTAGTTATAGAAGTGACATAATATTTATTTATTTTCTTTTCAGTTGAATTGTTTGGTTTTGTTATTTATTACTATTTTAACCATTGAACTTGTTTACGCTACTTTTGTTTAATAAATTGTTTGATGATGTTTGATGACTTTTTTACACACAAAAATATTTTTTCAAATAATAAAATTAATCCCTCCCTCTCCTTACTGTTCCCTTCCACTACTGGTCATGAGCCATGGAAATAAAGGGAAGCACAAAATTTTACTGTCACAAATACTACCCACCTTTGCAACGCTGCCCTAAACGTCGCACGTAGTATCCGCGTCCCACCGAGATTAAATTTGGAAAAAATGTTCGCCTTTTCTTCCTCCCACATTTTTTTCTTGTCATTATTACAACAAACTCCGTTACATCCTATAAAACCCCCACTGAATATAGGCCTCCACTATATTCCTCATAGAGGGTATACTTGTCATAGTTGCCACGTTTTGTTCTACGGTACACGTACCTTATTACTGTTAACAAGGTACGTGTACCGTGGAACTGAACAGTGGATCAGTCGCTTCTTACGGAACCCACGGAATGATATGAATATTCATACACCGCCACTACAGTAATTGATAATTTCTCGAAACATTTCATTTATCGACAAATCGTCTTGCAATCGTCCTTACTGTAGCGCTCACTTGACCTTCATACAAATAGTTCGATATTTTAATTGTTGATAATTTTTGGATAAGAACATAGTAATGACTGAAGTTATATTTATTTACCATCTTTAAAAAACTTGTCTTTGGCCTGCCCTACTCTCTCTCTATACTCTTTGGCTTCACCATAGTTCTGACTAAGTATTATGGAGTGTAGAAAGAAGGAAGACCATCTCTATATATGAAAAGTGTCCCTAAAAACATGTCCAATAAGGGTTGCGCTGCAGTAGCATAGGATAAATTAAAAAAAGCGCCAAAAGTAATGAGGGTATTCATGACTTTTTCTGCCACCAGGGCGGCGCCACTTTACAGTGAGGTAAAATATTTGACAGATTTCATAGCGGGAACGATAATTCCTTAGGAAAATGTAATCTTTACGGTTTATTTCTGTATTATTAGTCATATTTTATATTAATTACATTAGAAATGAATAAACCAAACTATAAATATAACAAAAAGATTTTTTTTTCAAAAAAGAGTTATAATGTGCAAAAAATTAAAAATCAAACCACTGACGCATTGTGTTGTGTATTAATATAATACTCTAGTTAATGATAAACTATTATTTAAAACTAATTTCTCAATTAAGGCGCATGGTTGAGCAAAATGTCGCGCTAGTCGTTATTCAGTCGATAATATTATTATTAATTATTAGGTTATTAATTTATATGTAGTATTGTTTGTTTTGGGTATAATTTTTCGTATAAGTTATACATACATTTGTTGTGTTTTTTACTGCGCGATGAAGCTTTTTGCGAGTATTTTCTTTGAACTAAATGCAAATATAAAAATGAAGCACCATTAGCATGTAAGGTTTGAATTTCAAGTTTTCAAGTTTGAAATCCATAATTAACATTTCGACAAATATTATAATTTACACTATAAAAAGCTAATACAATATTATCAGTATAGTATACAGTTAAAAATAATCCTAATACCTAACCACAATATCTTCGTAAGTATAGTAATTCGGTAAAAAGTATCTAAGTAGGTATTATGATTAGATATAAGGTACTTATCTAAATAGTTACCTACTTTTACTAAGTAAGTACTAATACCTATCCGGGCATCATTTAATTACAACCCAAAAACCTCTATAACTAAACTGACCATTTATTTTTTAACTCAAAACGGGACATGGGTTTATTTATACTCTAAAAACTATAACTTTATGCAATTAGTGTTCACTATAAAATTATATTCGGTATAGACGGTAGTTATTAAATGCAACATATTTTTTTTAATTATTAATTACAATTGTCAGTGTAACAAATTTGCTTTAATAAAGTTGGTGATGATTTTAAATAAGAATAAAATTCTGGGCAAGTTTTTTTATTGTTACCTTTGTTAACAACATCGCCTTTAGAACTGGAACCGTAAGTGTTTTTTCAGACGTCCACAATTTATTCAAAATAGAAAAGTACTCTTTCTACTGGAGCATTTGTACCAGGTAGACATAAAATATATTCGATTAAAAAAATTATGTTGAAGATTGTTGGTGCGAAAGACTTTGAATACTTCCATCCAACGAGTTACGGGACAATTTTGTGTCCCGGAGATTTGTTTGGGGACAATGGGAGAGGTGACCGAGAAAAGGGACAGTCCCGTTCAAAACGCGACGTATGGTCACTTTACCTATAACCCTTATACTTCTTGTTAATTTTTGTATTACCTTTATTAAAGTTACCCATAAGTATAAATAAATATAATTACGTATGTATAAATAAAATTGAATAAAAATAAAAACAAATTGGGGTGTGGATAATGTCAGCCAGCATAAGTAATAAGCAGGCTAAGTTACAAGGTGCTCAGTTCAAAAATTTGTAGGTAGGTATATTACTTTTCAATACGTGACACGTAAAAATTAACAATAATCAAAAACACAACTGCAAAACATCCTATTTATTTATTTATTCTTTATTGCACCAAATATTTGTACAAAAGGCGTGCTATCTATCTATTTAACTATAGTGAGTAGGTATCTTTTAGACTCACAATTTTCAATGCTTCATTTTTAATATTTTTTTTTTATAGGATAAGGGTGACAAACGAGCACACAGTCCACCTGATGGTAAGTGGTTGCTGCGGCCCATAGACATCTACATCTATCCTCGCTTGCGAATCAAAATGCAGATGCGTTGTCACCCGTGTGGACTAAGATGGAATGCCTCATTTCCAGTAAAAAGGGCCTCCGGTTCTCTACGCTCACCATACGAAAGCTGCCGCGTGGCTCTACCACTGTTAAATAATATAATTTTATAATTAATTATAAAATTTCATAATTAGATAATATATGAGAATACATAATTCTAATATAATGCAACTAATATACCGAATAAATAAAAAATAAAATACATTTATGGTTGTACGCCGTGTGTATTTCCATAAAATTGTTCATTGATGTTGAAAAAATAATACTACGTTCGTACAGTAGGTGGCGTCTTGCATATTTCTTACGCGATATATTGTAGCGAGTAGTCGGCTGACCGAATGCTCAAGTTCGTTCGCATGGCGTAGCCCATTAACTGACACTGTGTAATAAAAAACTTTACCTCAGTCGCAACTAGCGACATCTGGTGAGTGGAAGATTAGTAGCCCTCATTAGAATAAGACGGAGAAAGAAGGACCGACCAATATGCTTGGTTTTGTACTACGTAAAGAGTTGAGATTTTGTATACTGGCATTTTACTAAGGGCGCTTTTAGTGTCACGCGGATTTGCTCACGCACGCGGGATTGGACCGCATGCGTAGCATCCGCAAAGAACAATTTCATATAGGTATCTATTGTAAAGCGTGATAAACGCACGCGGGACGCGGGGCGCTGTGCGGGGCGTCACCCCGGTGCGGGGTATCCGCATGCGTAAGCGCTGCCTACAACTTCAGTGCCCATTTTAGAGTCGAGCGGGGCGCACGCGCCGTATTGTACTACCGAAATGAAAATCGATACAGAACGAGTAATCATTGAAGTTCATCTGCGGCCCGTTTTGTGGGATAAACGCAATGAATTATACAAAAACAGGGACGCGAGGGAGGCTGCATGGAGAGATATTTTGAAGGAATTGGCACCTAACTACGAAAATTTGAGCGAAGAGGAAAGAAAAGAGGCGGGTATGTGTTTGGTTCATTATTTTATTTATACAAGCATCATTACTTTATTAATATAAGCATAATTATTTAATTCACAAATAACATCAAAAACCTTCTAAAACCTTTTGAGTTTAGTTAATTAATTATATATAGGTGTTGCCAGGAGACTTTTCCTTCATTGATAAAGTAATCTGCAAATATATCTCTGATATTACTTGCCGACGTATTACTACTTTCAGTCTGCTGCCTGGGTAGTGGTCCCGTAAAACCATTTGTGACAAATGTATGGCTGACCTTGTAGCCATCCCGTTTCCTTATGAAATTGTGAAGTACACATGCCGTCTTGACTATTAATTGTGCTAGATCTAACTTGACATTCATGGATCTGTGAAATATTCTAAATTTATTTGACATAATTCCAAAAGTGCATTCTATGTACCTTCTAGCTCTGGACAGACGGTAATTAAATATTTTCTTTTTGTAAGGTAAATTATCACGAGCATAAGGCCGCATCACATGTGATGATAAACCAAATGCCTCGTCTCCCACTATCACGAACGGCAACTTTGCTCTTACACTAGATGGATAAGCTACTTCGGGGCAAATAATAGGCAACTCTTGCGGGTCAGGGATACCCAACGTGTTACTTTCCAGTTTCGTATACAATTGACTCCTTCTAAAGATGGTTGAATCGGCGTTGCTTCCACTGGTACCGACATTAATATATGTAAAATTATAATCAGCATCACACATTGCGAGGAGCACTACAGAATAATATTTCTTATAATTAAAATATAGTGATCCACTGTGCGGCGGCCGAATCACTCTTATATGTTTTCCATCAATTGCACCCAAGCAATTAGGAAAATTTGTATATGTGAGAAATCCCTCTGTATTTCTTTCCATTTGATCCCATTAAGCTGTGGAATACATTCAGACTTTAGTTCAATCCATATTATGTAACAAACTTGTCTTACTATTTCGCTAATTGTTGCAATTCCAATCACATAGGAATAGTGTAGATCAGTGAATGTATTACCAGTTGCCAAATATCTGAAAACAAAAACAATATATTAATAATATGATAACATAATATATTAATAATGCTGACATCAGACATAAGACAGCATGCACCGCTCGAATTTTACTTCAGAAGAAAAATAAATACCCTTAAGGTGAAAGGGCACGGAAGTAGCTAGCGCTAGAAGTTTTTAATTCGTTTTAACTACAGTACTATAGCTACGTTAGATTTCTATGATTTGCCGAAAATTTTATCATAGGGGGGTATTTATGCAGTTATGATTTCATATGAAAAGTTCGAAGTATAGTTATGTATCTCATATCTGCTAAAAGTGGCCACTTTTAGCAGATTTGAGACACATAACTATGCTGTAAATATTTTATAAGAAATCTTCTCTGTATAAATTAACCCCTATGGTAAAATTTCCGGCAAATGAAAGGAATCTAATAAATATATATAATATAATATAATGAAATATCGTTTATTTCAGGCAATATTTACATTACAAGATGTCCTCCTTCATGAAGGTTGACAGATGCAAATAAAGCAAATTTTTGTTAAAACAAATTAAAAACTTACAGCGCTAGTGACTTCCGGAAGTTTTCACCTTAATTTTGATGATGGCAAATTTTACTGTAACAAATAAACAAATTGCCCGATTCAATCCGGTGTTTTTCCAAAAATCCTTAAATGAAGTTCTAATTATTTTTGTAAAAAATGAATTATTTCGTCGATGTCTGCGCCGCGCCGCCCCGGCCGCGCCGTCTGCGTCTAGTATAAGATTCACTTTGCGCTATCGTTCGCGGCGAAATTGACCGGCCTGCGCCGGCCCGCCGTTTGCGTTGCGCCTAAGGGTACTTTTCCTTCAACTGCGGCCTTATTTTTCCACTCTGTATAGGTATATATATATTGCTTGATTTATCTAATGCTTCATGAGACAGTGTAAAGTTGACAACATGTGTGAATTAAGGAGGGCCTTTAATCGAATGCAGTTAAATTTCCAACTAATATCAGATTTGTACACACGGCCACAGATCAAGCTTCCCAAAACCAGTATAAACAGGACTCATGCGTTGTTTATTATCGTAGACGACTCGGCGCCCGGCGAGGCCCTAGCAAGTTCCGTTTATTGGTACTGGTTTTGGGTAACTTGATCTGAAACTGTGTGTACTTTTGCCACTTACTTATTATATTTTGTCATTTCAGACAAGAAAATACAACAACGCTGGCGAACAGCAAGGGACACTTACCAGAAAGACAAGATATCTGAAAAAAATCAGCCATCCGGCTCTGGGAGTAAGAAGAAGAAGAAGAAATATTCTTACTATGACATTTTGACTTTCTTAGACAGTACAACGGAAACTGCTGGAGAAGAGTCACTCTGTGAAGAAATGTCTGAACAAAGTAATTTAGAAACACCTAATGAGTCCACGCAACCAGATACTTCACGTCAAGAAAGTTCTCACCCAACATCAAAACAAAAACAAGTAAAATCTAAAAAGCAAGCACCATCTGAATTTGAGGCACAGTTATTAGAATGCTTAAAGTCTAATCAACTGGAGCTAGAAAGTGAGGATTTGGCTTTCTTTCAGTCTCTGCAGCCTTCATTAAAAAGATTCACTAGATATCAAAAACTAATGTTCAGAACAAAAGTGTTAAATATAGTTATGGAAATGGAAAGTCAAACACAACCTGCATACTACAGTCCCATACCTACAACAAGTTCTAGTGCTTTTACTGAGCTTGACAGTTTGTCACCGATAAATCAAGATTACCAAACCAATAGTATAATCCAGGATACTTCGAGTCTTAACGACAATGCTATTAGTTCTGCTGCAGTGAATGACAATGAAACTCTTATTTCGACTGAAAGCGGCCTGTTTAATATCACGTCTTATGACGTAATTTATACCCCAGCAACAACATCATCTACAGGCGAAAGTAATGTCAACGCTCAGGATACAAATTTACAAAGAAATGAATGATGTAAAATTTGATTTTTTAATTTATGAATAAAACTCTTTTTATTAAAATGAGTACGATTAACTTTTTTTCTCCAGTTTCTCTCTAATTGTTTGTTTAGTCATATGAGTGCGGTTGTACACACGGCACAGATCAAGTTACTCAAATCCAGTATAAGCGGGACTCCGACGGGTTACCTAAGTATGATAATACGCAAGGCGCGAGTTCCATTTATGCTGGTTTTGGGTAACTTGATCTGTGGCCATGTGTACTTTATCAGATAAAAAAAAGGATTGTGTATGTAGGTTGAACGTACCAATCCCAAACCAATTAAGGACTTTTTTTGACTTTAAATTACTGTCATGTGCAAACCTATAACTTTTATCTATATTATAATAAGTAGCGTGTGATGAAAGGTAGGAATGATTCCACTTTAATGGCGACATTTTATGAGTGAAATAATCTTATTTAATGAAATTTCAACATGAAATTGAATGAAATTATGAACAATGAAATTTCAGAGTACATGACAAAATTTTTTTTTTGCACATGTAAATTTACACATGACAGTAATTTGAAGTCAAAAAACGTTTATCCTACCTGTTCAAATCCCTTTCCACTAAATCATAGCAGGAAATTAAATATTTAAAATTTAAAACTTACCTTAATGTAATAGCGAGCCTCTCAATCGGTTGTATTGTAATCCTTCGTAAACTGCTTTTTTGTAGCTTATTCTCAATTTTACACAACAGTTCATCAAAAGAACGAATGGACATTCGAAAGTAATTTTTAAATTTACGTTCATTATTTTGTAGTTTTCCAAAGCGTGTAACAAACGCCCCAGCAAGAAGCCTATTTTCAAGAAAGGGATCAACATGTACTCTTGTCTTCTTGTTTCGTCGTTTGTAAAGTATGTAAGCGACACATATTCTTCTGACATTGATCATTTTTGAACACGTCTATACCGTTACGCAGCCCGTAGAAAACTGAAACTCATGCTGCGTATGATCCGCAGCGTGAAATTTTACGCATGCGGTCCAATCCCGCGTGCGTGAGCAAATCCGCGTGACACTAAAAGCGCCCTAACTACTCTAGTCATGATTTTTTTTAAATATTTGAATTCAGCTGACTTCACTCCGTTCACAACAGCTATCTTCATATCGTAGTTATTCAGACGCCAGCGCTATTGTGGTAGGTTTTGGAACCTCTATTTTCAGTAAATAGTAGGACACTTTTTCAACTTTCGTCCCTTATAAGATGGTTCTCCTTGTACTCTACACTCCATACACAAACTATATAGAAAACTCCATACTATGTATGTCCAATAAAATGTCAAGGTCTGAGAGGTTAAAGTTTGTTAATTAGGTTATTATCTATTATTTATGTAATTTTATTTTAAGTAAACCAAAGTTTTATATAATGTCAACAAAAAATTATTTAAATGAAAATTTACAAATTGTTATTTAAAATAAACGCTGCTCTGCCCTAATGGGCTTCAAAAATTACTCCCTTGTTCATATGTTGGATAGCGCCATCTACTACATTAAACAAGTAAAGTTATTTTATCGAACCAAAAATGATTAACTATCATGGTGGTACTTAGAAAATGTAGTAGATGGCGCTATTACTCAAATACGATCATTCTTTCTAAAATAAATTATGATCGACCAGTCGACCTGACTTACACGGTTCGTAGTTTTTACCCCTACTACTCTTTGTCACACAAAAATGTGTGGTCCCATATGAATTTGATCAAGGTCAGACCAATAGTTTTTGAGTTATTTGAGTTATTCTTAATAACTTATATTGAAGTCGGCTGTACAAAATTTTTAATTTTAAATTATAAAATATACGAAATAAAGTAAATAACAAACAAAATCTTAATTTTGTAGATGGAAAGCGAACGAACTTTTCGTCCGTCTCGGCGAATATGATTTGAACCGCACAAACGATTCCCGAACGTATAACTTCAAGGTGGTGGAGATCAGGCAGCATACGGGGTACGATATGTTCAACTACCGTCACGACATCGCCATATTGAAGCTGCACCGCCCGGCAGTCTTCAATACTTATGTATGGCCGATTTGTCTGCCCCCAGCAGGGCTAAATCTCGTTGATGAGACTGCTGTTGTTATAGGTGAGATAAACAGCCGTGTAAGAAAACTGAATTCTTATATCTAACGAGATATTGGTGTAAGGTTTACGTGGTAGAGCCATTCTGCAGCTATATTACCTACTGGTATAATTGTAGCACAAATGGACCGGCTCGACCGGGGAAGGATCACGCTCTCACAGAATAGAATACCAGTGTAAAATAGCAGCTTAATGCTGCTATGTTTCGTATGGTGAGTGTAGAGAACCGGCAAATACTTCACTTTTTGTCCATTTAAAAAAAATATAATAATCAAAATATAAAACTTTAATAAGCTTTTTTCACGTGATCTTGTGTATATACCTATAAGAAGGACTCCAAGAAGTAAAACAATTATAGGTCAATTATTTAAACTTTTATGTCGACTTTTGTAAAAACAGAAATTGGAAAAAAATTGTTAATTAACAATCGTACTTTTTGAAAAATTTACATAACTTTTTTTCTAACGCAGCTGTGTTTACTTAAGTATTCTTATGATAAGTACTATAATTTTTTCAAATTTTAAATTAATATTTAATATTGTAAAAAATATTTTATGTGATATACTGTCTTCAGTGGTGATGCGCTCCATCCGTAACGAGTCCTATTTTTGGCATTAAATAAAAATAATAAATGATGGTACTCTAAGTAAGTAAGTAAGTATAAGAGTACCTTTAACCGACGAGCGTGTATGCGTAGGTATATGGATGTGGAGGAAGCGAAAGAGGTCTGTCAGGATCGTGCCAAATGGAAGTCCATAGTCTCTGCCTACCCCTCTGGGTGACAGGCGTGAGTGTTTATGTATGTATGTAATAAATGATGGATATAGAATTCCGGGAGTCGAGACTTTTTTATTGGAAATTTCCTCCTCTTTTAGGATATATTTTCAAAAGTTCTTAAATATTAACAAGATAAGATTAACCCTCTAGCGTGGGTAGTCGCGTCGTCTACACGCAAATTCGGTGTGCGCTAGTTATTTATATTTTTATAATTATTTTCATTGTAATTTCCACTTTTTAAATGCGTTAAGTACAAAATAAACTCACCTTACTCATTGGTAACTACATTCCTTCTCCAAAAAACTTGAATTAAGGAAGACTTCCTTGACGCGGTAGTTATGGATGCTTAGCTGACTAACAACTTGAAAGAACATGAGAATATGTTCGGGTCTCGCATGCTTGATTATGAAGAGAAACTGAAGAAATGTCACGCGGAGACTCATTCTTCACATCCTGATCTTTCGTCTCTTTCGCGTGAGTTCTCTGAATTTAAATGTTTTATTTGGCAAACATTATCTCGATTGAAAAACCAAATTGAGTTGCTTTGCCTCGGCTTAGACAGACACGAAACCGCTATGCGACACAAAGTGTTGTTATTTCACGGGATACCCGAAAAGGTTAATGAAAATCTTCATGATGTTCTTCACTCTGTAATATCGAATCAGTTAAAGTTGACAGATTTGAGTAAGGACAGCCTAAAAGTCTGTCATAGACTCGGATCCGCACAAGGGAAAACTCGGCCTGTCTTAGTTCGATTTTTTGAAACTGAGCATCGGCAACTTGTTTGGGACAGCAAAACCAATCTGAAAAGCTCTGGCATCACCATTTCCGAGTTTTTGACTAAAACACGACATCGGGTATTTTCTGCAGCGCGCAAACACTTCGGCATTAAACACTGTTGGTCATCCAATGGCAAAATAGTAATCATCCTTCCTGACAAATCAAGACTAAAAATTGAAACTATGACTGAATTGGAACAGCTAACCGTTAAATATCCGTGTATAATTGCCGATTCAAATAAAACATCACGTTCACAAGAAACATCATCACCGAAAGGTACATCATCGAAAAATTGCGAAAATGTGCCAAAGAAAACACGCCGTCGTTAATAATTTACTGTTTACGAATTACACAACTACTTTGCTATTGCAACAGCATCATCTAATCTTTGTTTTTTTTTTCTCTTGTGGGTATGCAAAATTTGTTTTGTTTACATCAACATGTTGCAATCAATGTACCATATCTACGCTCCGTTCAATGTTTTCGTATATTGTTAAATGTAATATTGAAGTATTTTATTAATTCTCTCGATCTGTTTTGTTAGTGACAAAAATTATTTCTTTTGTCCTTTTTTTTCTTGTTTTCTTTTCACTTGATTTTACTTAAAATTTCTTCCATCACGCCAGAGAGTGAGTTGAGTTATTAAGTTTGAATTTTTAATATAATTTTTTTTTTTAGTCGCTTTTTTTATAATTTTTTTTTAACTTTTTTAGTTATACTTATATATATATTTGTTATTTTATTTTATTATATTCATTATTATCATCATAAACTATGAATAATCTATCAGACCTTAATGAAAGTTTTTTCTCATGCTCGTCGTCTACTAACAGTTTCGTAAGCGTGGACACCGAATCGTCGTCTGAACCAATTACTCTGCTCGATAATATTTCTTCGGTATTTTCTCAATACCCTGAAAATTTAAATATCGCCCACATTAATGCGCAAAGTGTTCCTGGCCACTACTCTGACCTTCTAGCATCCATTAGCAGTACTCACCTCGATGCACTTTTGATTTCTGAAACTTTTCTCAAACCTACTCTTCCTTCCACTCTATACTCACTTCCTGGTTATGTGTTAATACGCAATGACCGAGTAGGCAAGGGTGGTGGAGGTGTTTCTATATATTTACGTGCCGAAATACCTTTTAAGGTGATCAGTAGATCTCCGCAAACATATTCTAATTCTGCAGAACACCTCTTTTTGGAAATTACACTTAATCACACACAAATATTACTAGGAGTTCTTTATAGTCCTAACCTTTATGTTAATTATTTTGACGCATTTGACAAACTACTTGGTGAGTTCAATCTCTTATATAATCATGTTATCTTAATGGGTGATTTTAATACGTGCTTAATTAAAAATGACCACCGTACGAATAAGTTGCAATCACTTTTGTCCTCTTTTAATCTTCAGATCCTACCTCTTTCAGCCACTCACCACTTCCCAAACTGTACTCCATCTCTCCTTGACCTAATTATAGTATCTTCTCCAAATAATGTTGCCAGCCACGGACAACTAACTGCTTCTTTCTCATACCATGACCTTATCTATCTGTCTTACCGTGTTCGACCTCCTAAGCGTAAGTCAAACTTTCGATTCCTTCGAAGTTACAGGGGCATTAATTTGGAGGCCTTAAGACGTGATGCTAGGTTGATAGATTGGACGCCGGTTTTTGCCAGCCAAACAGTAGATGACAAAGTGAACAGTTTCAACAAGATCATACTTAACTTATATGATATTCATGCCCCGGTTAAACGCGTTAAAATAAAACATAATCCTGCCCCTTGGATAACTCCAGCTTTAAAGGAGCTCATGGCACGTAGGGATAAAGCTAAAAGAAGATACAAGCGATTTCCACTGGAGAGTAATTTAACAAATTATAAGATCCTACGTAATCGGTGCAATCGTTTGTGCAGAGATGCAAAAAGGAGTTATTTTTATGACTCCCTAACTAAATGTGATCCCGCAAAAGCCTAGAGATTTCTTAAAACTGTTGGCGTTGGAAAGTCACAAACACTTCTAAGTGGAGACATAGATTTAAATATTCTCAACCAACATTTTTCTTGCCCTCCTATTTCTATCTCTGCACGTGATAAAGTTAGGTCAATGTTAGAATTGGCTAAGCACCCAGCTCTGCAGTGTGCCACTTTTGGTTTTTCTTTAGTCACCGAAGACGATACTAACCGATCAATTTTAGCTATATCATCTACGGCTGCTGGAAATGACTGCATATGCTCTAATATGATAATGCCTATCCTCTCTTTTCTTCTACCTGTTCTTACTCACATTTTTAATTTCTCTTTATCTTCTTGTTGTTTTCCGTCGTCATGGAAATTAGCTCACATTATCCCTATCCCTAAGATATCTAATCCTTCATCTCCCTCTCACTTTCGTCCTATTTCAATCTTGCCATTTCTTTCTAAAGTTCTTGAACACATTGTCCACAAGCAATTTTCAGCCTTTCTCAACAGTAACAATATTTTATGTCCATATCAATCTGGTTTCCGACCTGGTCACAGTACAACAACAGCCCTTCTTAAAGTTACTGATGATATTCGTTGGAATATGGACCATGGATTTTTAACAGTTCTTGTTTTACTAGATTTCAGCAGTGCATTTAATTCTGTCGAGATCGTTCTCAATGTGTTCGTTCAGGTGAAATATACTCCCAATGGTATAATGTAACTGTGGGTGTACCTCAAGGTGGAGTCCTATCTCCTCTGCTTTTTGCTGTTTTTATTAATTGTATCACTAAGGTCATATCATCTAATTACCACCTCTATGCTGACGATTTGCAGCTATATCGTAATTTTGTGGCATCTGAAGCTAACTTGGCGATTGAATCTATGAATGATGACTTAAATAAGATTAGCGAATGGTCAAGATCTTTTGGTCTCATTATAAACCCAAATAAATCCCAAGCCTTGATAATAGGCAAAAGATATGTGCGTGGATTGCTTGATTTCTCCTCTCTCCGAACTCTACGAATTGATGGTACCACTATTCCCTACTCAGATACTGCCAAGAACCTAGGCGTTATTTTTGACTGCAATCTGACTTGGGGCGCTCATATTACGGATGTAAGTAGGAAAATATTTCATGCCTTTCATTCTCTAAAGCGTCTTCAAAGTTTTCTACCCTTCTCTACTAAGATATCTATAGTCCAGACTCTTATCTTACCAATTTTAGATTACGCTGATGTCTGTTATCTGGATGCTACAGAGGAGCAAATTAATAAACTTGAGCGCTTGCAAAATTTATGTATTCGATACATTTTTGGCTTAAAGAAGTTCGATCACGTTTCTGTTTATCGCAAGAAGCTTAAATGGCTCCCAATCCGCCTTCGCAGGAACACTCGTATCCTCTGTCTTCTTTTCAATATTCTACATAATCCTACTATTCCGCTATATCTAAAAAATCGTTTTACTTTTGTTCATTCTCCAGACGTACCATGTAGGTCAAGTACTAGAACATTGTTAAGATTTCCGTCTTTCAATACCATGCTTTATTCTCAATCTTTTTCTGTTAACGCAGTACGATTGTGGAATTCACTTCCCTTTACGATTCGTGATGCTAAATCGGTGTCTATATTTAAAAGACTTGTTAAAGAGCACTATCATTCTCTCCATAATTATTAAATCGTAATGTGTTGGTATGCATATAAGTAACATTAAAAATATATATTGAATTATATATATTTATTTATAATATATATATTTAATATTTATTTATATATGTATATACGTATATATGTTTGTATATATTTGTATAGTATATGTATATTTATGCAAGTGCACACTTTGACTACTTCTATTTCCTTCAACTATCCTTCAATAGGCCTGCTGGAAGAAATTTCATTATGGAATAAGCAGTGCCTTTGTACATAATTATGTTTTTACCATTTTCCTATCGAATTATGTGTGTACATAAACTGTTTAATAAATAAATAAATAAATTAACAGTTTTTGAGATATTAAAGAAAAATGAATAATTTTTTTTTCATCTTATTTTGTCACATTGAGTTATATCATATAACTCAATGTTTTGTCAATATCAATTGTAATTTTTATGTGCTAATAAATCGTCGAAATACATTTTTCTAGACGTCATTACGAATGGCATGAGCTGGCGCACATATTTTTAAGAGCGGTAACAAGAATTAACACGTTTTTGAACTTGTTGACTAGACTATAACTGCCTTTTTACTTCTTCGGCTTGTGATGCTTTTCTTTTTTGTGTGCTAGTTGCGATTAAATTTTATAAAGTTTTTAATCCTTTCTTTCGAATTGACCTATATAAGAAATAATATTATAAGGGTTTATCTGTATCCTTTCTTGAAAATAAGCTGGATTTCCACTTTCTTAGGTTGGGGAACAAAGTCTTACAATGGACCATACAGTGATGTACTGATGGAGGTCTCGATGGCGGTGTGGGAGCACCAGAGATGCGTCGATTCGTTCACGGCTACTATTTTCGAGGAGAACCTTTGTGCCGGCGGACCCGGGGGCGGCAGGGACTCGTGTCAAGTATTGCTTTATTATAAAATTATAAAAAGATTTATTTGTTGTTCGGGACGTATCATTAAAATTTATTTAAATATTGCTAGAGATTAACCTTTCCTAACATTATTGAGGCGAACTGCCATTACCGCCACTAATACCGTTCTAACCATATCAGGATTACTACTATAGGTTCATTAAATAATTCTGTATTCTTTAGAATTTTTGATATTTTTTAATGTAATTAACCCCATTAGGTTTCACGTATCGAGGAGGTATCTTACTTACCAAAAATGATAGGATAATGCATAGGGATAATGCATTTCCTAACGATTCCACCATACCTATGTCTCTAAATTTCTACTCGAAAATTCGTGCTAGAAAAATTAAGAAACTATTTTCAAATGTGCACGAAGACCCATGAAGGATGTTTTCGAATAGAATATTATTATATAATTGATGTTCATTAAAAGGAAATTAAAGAATAGCCATAAATAATGTTGATCATTTTATGGCACATTTTTTTAGAATATAATTAAATAACTTTTAATTTAATACTATCTGTAATCGCGACATCATTCGCGTGGAGATAAGTAAGTCGATGACGTCTGTTTGTATATTATTACATTTCGCTGCAGAGACTTCATTTTAAATCTGGTGCCGTGACATTACTTTGGTAGGCTCAGGTTTCCTAATATTATAACAAGCACACCGACATTAAATTAAGTTTGTGTGGTTGGAGTCCGGGCGCAGGTAACCCACCTATTTGGACATTGGACAGGATTGGCTTACGAGACACCCATCAACGACGTCTGCGACGTTATCTATGGGCTGCCTTCACGCGTCTGACCGCGTTGGGTTCGCGGGATCGCGTAAGTTTTGACGATTAGCAGCTCCAGGGCTCTATGGTTCCCTATTCCAATACAGTGCCTATCATACTTGCCGACGTCCGTCGCTCATGCGTAATCAATAGGGACAGCTGCTAGCTGACGTTATAGGGATCATGCTTCAAAATAAAACAATAGTCAAATTAATTTTAAGACCTTTGTAATTTTTATTTCCTTGTTAATAATAGATATAAGGCCCCTGTATAAAAGGACACATCTTTATTAATAATTGAATATATTTTACAAATTAAAATTTTTAATTCTCAAAAAGTATTCAATGTACAGATTTCACCTGGGATTTTTTTTATTGTAGTATAAATAGATTATAAAAAGTTTGAAGCACGCATAATATTGTTAATGCATATAATCCGATGTCTAATTATAACGATTGTTCTTTTTAGGGAGATAGTGGCGGTCCGCTAATGTATCAGATGTCAAGCGGCCGCTGGGCGGTTATTGGCGTGGTTTCTTGGGGCATTCGTTGCGGTGAACCCCAACACCCTGGGATTTACACACGGGTCGACAAATACCTCTCCTGGATAGTACAGAACACTGTGTTCTAATGTCATATATTTAATTTTTTTTATTTTTAATAAATTTTGTTTAACAAATCATACTTTTTTGAATTGTTTTAATATGCAAATTAATATTTTCATCATACACAAAAAAATGTAAGTAGGTACTTAGGTAAAAAAGTAAATACATTTTATATGTGTATTTATTTGCTTGCAACCTCGTAGTTGCGGTGTAAGTCCGCTACCCCTGTGTCGTGAGAGATGACAGAGGGAAATGAAACAGGAGATGTGCAGCAGCGTCTTCCTGATAACAAATTAAATTAATAAAAAACAAACTTAAATGTATGAACGCGTACAACCAAAATACAAAATAAGATTTTTATTTGAATTTTTTTCGTATATTTGCCAACACATCATGAAGCTAACAAAATGAGATGCAGTCGTTACACAATATATTATACATATAATATTATAATTTATTTACGGTTTTAAATTTCATATTGTAAAGTAGGTAAGGGAATTTCGATAATAAAATAAATTCCGAATAAGTCAATTTTCTTTTACTATACTTATACTTAGTTCTAAATAAAATCATAGCATCGATAAAGTGACCATTTCGCCACAGTCCTCGATAGCTCGTAACATGTCCAACACATCCACTTCCTCGATCGAGGGGTGGAAAGTGAACGCGATACGGAAAAACATTACACGTGAGAGTCAATAGTTCTTTGCTCTTATTTGTTATCTAGAATATTAAACAGTTAAAATAACTTTAATAATAACGTATTTTTAGTGGTAAGGAACTGTATATAATAAATTTGTCACAAAGCAACATACAAATATAAGAGAAAAAAAATTATGCAAAAACTAAGAAAGCCCCTTAAGGCGTTTCCCTGACCAAATAACCTTGAGCATTCGTTTCCTCTTTATGCCGCCTCTACACGTTGGCCAACACGCTGGCGAATGTGTTGGCCAACAACGATGGCCATCGTGTGGAGCGGGTGTTTAAGCTACGTTGGTACGTATTGGGACGATGGCCCACAAGTTGGCGCGAGATCCGTCTGGTGTCGGTTTTTTACAAAAGATCAAAGGGTTGTGGCAGAGTATTGGCCGCCGCGTCCACACGTTGGGCGCACGTTTAGTTTGCTACGAGCTCTCAGAGTGATCGCACGCACGCACGCTTAAATTTTATATGCACGCATCGTAACTAGTGTCTACATAACGGCAGTAACAATGACCAATGAATAAACTTTTCGCTTTATAGAGCCCTACCAAGCTGAAAATTGTTTGTAAAACACAAATCTTTTTAAAAAAAAATGTTATTATACACAGGATTTTCTCCTGTATCGTGGAGGCAGTTTAGAAACATAAATTGCATAAGGACAAACATCCAGACCCGGAGAAATTATGTGCAGGCTATACAAATACTTGTTCCGTGCAGGATTTGAACCCGCGGCCCCCAGGGCAGCAACTCATTGCTAACCCACTACGCCACGGAGCCGTCAAGAAATAAATTTTCTTTTTTCCATTTCTTTTTGATCACCCTTATCTTATACACATTCACGTTGTAGTGATTGATGTATTCATTTTTATTTATTGATGTATTAATGCTATATTATAGGTAGCATTTAGCGTGAAGTAGAGGTTTACCTCTGCGTTTCGCTTGGTGAGTGCAGGTGGCCGGAGGCCCTTTTTACTGGAAATGAGGCATTCCATCTTAGTCCTCACGGGTGACAACGCATCTGCATTTTGATTCGCAAACGAGGATAGATGTAGATGTCTATGGGCCGCAGCAACCACTTACCATCAGGTGGACTGTGTGCTCGTTTGTCACCCTTATCCTATAAAAAAAAGCATACTAAAATCAAATTAAAAGTAGGATACTAAAATCATGTTTTTACTGTCTTTATTATTCCCTATTAGTTTCTTTATTTCGTTAATAATACTTTAATTTTTAGCTATGGAAGAGCGAAGCCACGTGTTACAGGCATTATTTTGCTTACTAGGTGACCTCGATCACTGATCGTATAGTGTAACTTTAATGTTTGACAAAATAAATTATTTATTATTATTATTATTTAGTTTTATTCTATAATTATATAATAAGAATAACGCTTTTTAGAAAAGGCTTTGTTTAATAAAATTTTACAACAGTTTTATAGACAGGCTTCGAATATTTTCCAGGCCTTAGTTGTAAAAGTGTTAATTATACCTATGCCTAGGTGTGTTAATGTTTATATAGTTTACTTATCTGTATAACGTTAGTGTATAATAAAGAAATATTAAAAATTTATATTAAAAATACTAAATATTAAAAATAGTGAAAATTAAATAAAAAAATAGTGGTATGCTGTGAATAAATAAACCGCAGCAGCCGTTAGCGCTTCAATAATCATTTTAATTCATTCGTCCGCACATTGGCCTGAACCGAAGCAAACTGAACGATCTTCCAACGTGTGGACGCGATCACAATTTCTTGGCCAATATCTCTGCCAACACATTCGCCAGTGTGTTGGCCAACGTGTAGAGCCGCCGTTAGACGTACGCCGCTTTATCATAGAATGGGTCTGGCCACTCAATTTTGTTAAGGGTATCAAAAAATTGTATAAAAAATTACGAATTCAACGGTATTCTATTTTCTACCTTTAAAAATGACTGAAATATTGATGAGTAAAGTGGTGTTTTACGGTAAAGGCGACCGCTTAGCTCCGCATCGCGATGTGACGTCACAAATCGACACGTCAAAGCCACCAGTAGTCTTTATTGTTATATTTTTCTTATTCTGTCCATATTTATTACTCCATATTTTTCTTGTCATGTTATTAATTTATCAGTAACCTTTATTTTCTGTTTTTTTTTAAATTTCTGTGATATCACGCTCCTTGGAAATAAAAGTCCGATATGAGAAGATAAAATCCTGTAGATCAAGTTATACCTTAATGCAAAATTCCATCAAAATTAGTTTAGTATTACACGCATTGAATGTTTGCGACCATTGCATTTTCGAAACAGAATAGGTACCAACTACCAACGTAATACCGCAATCAGTTTATTCAAAAGTAAGTCAAAGTATAACTAGGACCATACGTTTGCAACCACTGACGAACTAAATAACAGTAGGAGTTGATTAATACTCACTGCATTAGTAAATTTAAGTAAGTTTTATCATTTTATGTCGTTGTAAATCACGTGCATCTTCGTGGTTCGGTCAATTAATACCTACTAATGTATTATTATAGGTTTTTATTACAGGATAAGGGTGACAAACGAGCACACAGTCCACCTGATGGTAAATGGTTGCTGCGGCCCATAGACATCTACATCTATCCTCTATTACAAATCAAAATGTAGATGCGTTGTCACCCGTGAGGACTAAGGTCTAGGGAGGACTAGGGAATGCCTCATTTCCAGTAAAAAGGGCCTTCGGCCACCTGCACTCACCAAGCGTAACGCAGAGGTAAACCTCTACTTCACGCTGGTTTTCTGTGAGGTCGTGTTACCACCCCGGTTCGAGCCAGCCCATCCGTGCGGCAGCAAAAGCTGCCGCGTGGCTCTAAAACTAACTATTACTGCCCAGTTACTAATCAATGGTAAAACTGTATACTTTTCGTAATCTTTTATTAGTAACTTACCTTTAGAGCTTTATTTCACGCATTTCTGATGATAAAAAATTATAATTTTCTAAAAAATACTGCGCAGCCATAAAAATATCCACTTTTGACAGATTATCTGACTGTCTTTTTTCAAAGCCCGCTTCCATTTTCTTTTTTTCTACAATATACAGTAGTAGTAGTAGTACATTCATACCATCCTACATCAACATCTTGGAGTGAGGAAGCTTTGTTGTCGATGGATCCCTTGTTTGCTCTCCGAAAGCGAAAAACTCCTGTCGATTGGTGCCGTGAAATGAGTCTACGTTTTGAAAACGGGGCATCTAGGCGTGTTTCAGAAATCGTTACTGTTGACGAGACATGTATCTATCAATATGATCCGGAAAATAAAAGGCAATCATCGGTATAGGTCAGAAGGACAGTTATTGACAAAACTGCAAATACCTCGCAACGTCGGCAAAAAAATGGTGGCTAGTTTTTTTTCACGGAGCGGACATTTATGGACGTCAATGCTGGAAAATTGTGGGTCACTCAACTCTGAATGGTATACTACAGTTACATTACCCAAAGCTTTTCAAGCTGTGCGGGAGAAGACCAAAGACCGGGCTTCGGGCATGCATCACGATAACGCCTCTTCACATACCTCCCTTAGAACAAAAGCATTTATTGAGGAATCTGGTGTTGAAATTCTAAGTCACCCACCCTACAGCCCTGACTTAGCTCCTTGTGATATCATTTTATTCCCAAGAGTCAAAGAAAAAATAAAAGGCAAGTTTTTTTCAAGCGCCGAAGAAGCCTTGGCTGCCTATTTAGAAGCGATCTCCGACCTGTCAGATCAAGACTGGCAAAAGTATTTTCAGAGTTGGCTTAGGCGCATGGAACTTTGTATAGAACATGATGGAGAATATTTTGAAAAGATGTAAAATAAATATTAATAGTATCTAGAATACTTTTCGTATATCTTAAAAATTATTCAGTCTCCTACGTATTATTGTCCATTTTGAGATAAATAAGCAAAAACTTTTAAAAACCTAACGTAAAGGAGTCGTAAAATTTATGCAAGGAAGCTTATCTAACAGCTGTCACACTTGTATGACAAAATAATACAGATGGCCGACTATGAGTGCGTTTTCTGTTACAATCGCTGCGATCAGCCCGTTTTATCGTGCTTTCATAGACAATGGGCACCATTTTACTCGGTATGGAATGCAATGAGCGCGTTTTATCCTAAAGTAGAATTTTTTCAATTCACTTTACACAAAATCAGCGCCTTTTATCGTGTTTAAAATAGCGTGCTCTGATTGGCCATAAAAAACGAAGAATTTTTTTTTTAAACGTTTTTATAAATGGTATAATACATTCCGAAAACGTAAAATTGTCAATGAGCTCCTTTTTTCCCTGTGCCCTTCAAGTATTATGTAATCTAATACAGTCAACCGGACATTAACTCTGACATTCGATATAATATTTAGGTAAACGACCGTATACATAGATAAGCTTATATAATCGGGGTATACTTCCGAGCACGATGTTAGTACTGAACTAAGCAAGTACCTACTGCGCGTGCGCTCTGTCGGACTGTGACGTCACGTCACAGAGAACGAGCGGGTAAAAATTTAAAAATATTGCGAAACTTCAAAACGTTATAACTTCCGTATTTCTGCACCAATTTGGATGAAACAAAAACTATTGTTATTTTCATAAACATAACTTTAAAGCTATATAGGTTGTGTTGTCAAATTAGAACATGTTGGTGTAAACCATTCACATAATTTTTGAAATTATTTTAATTAAAAAAAGCGAACTTTAAAAATTAAATGAAACGTGAATAATACAGATTTTTAAATTATCTATCCATTTGTGTAATCCTCAGATAATTAGAGCGTTGCCTTTAACAACAGATGCATGTAATCAATAATTTTAGTCATTTTTTAAAAGTAGATTTTAAATGTATTTATATGATATAAAAACAAATTAGAATTTGGAATGTGATGATAGGATATCGAACATTAATAATGTGCTTTTAGATGTAGTTTATTTCTCATAACTAATGCGATAATAACCTCTGAATAACGAAGAAAAACGCACTATCACAAGGTTTTGGTCGGGGTATCGCCTTAAAAGCGCTGCGCAAAGGTGGGGATTTCTTGTTACCGACACGGCACACATCAGAGGAAACTGTAATCGCTGTGTCCGGTAGCGGTAATCAGACATAGTCGCCGGTTGCTACTTCTGGTCACTGGTAACAATTCGTTGCTAGTTCTCGGTCAGTTTCACGATGGATGTCGCTGAAGAAACATTACCTTTTCTTATTGTGTTGAATACACGTTGACGCAGACGTCGTCGCCGCAAATATTTACAGGCAAATCAACCACGTCAATGTCAGCGCCGTACAATTGTAAGGAAATTTGCTTTCTGTTTACCTACACTGAACACTTTTTGGCGGTCGGTATGTGTCAAATGGCAGCAACTGAACACAAAAAGTGTCTGCGTCTGCGCAAGGAACGGTATATATTATATACTTACATGAAAATAAAATATTCACTGATAGTTTGTATACCACCATTTCTTAACAGTGGTAGAGTCACGCGGCAGCTTTTGCTGTCGCACGGATGGGCCGGCTCCAACCGGGGTGATACCACGACCTCACAGAAAACCAGCGTGAAGTAGAGGTTTACCTCTGCGTTTCGCTTGGTGAGTGCAGGTGGCCGGAGGCCCTTTTTACTGGAAATGAGGCATTCCATCTTAGTCCTCACGGGTGAAAACGCATCTACATTTTGATTTGGAATAGAGGATAGTTGTAGATGTCTATGGGCCGCAGCAACCACTTACCATCGGATGGACTGTGTGCTCGTTTGTCACCTTTATTCTATAAAAAAAATACCACACAAGACATAAATGTGTCAACGTTTGCACAGCGCCTAACAGCATTTAAAGCGGCAATTTGGTAGAGAATAAAGTGTTCTGTGGGCGAGATATACTTTGTATTAAATAAAATCTAGCTGGCTCGGTAGATATTTTCCTGACCTCTCCGGTAGGAGGTGCGATGAGTTTAGAAATTCCGTGATACCTCGTTGACGCTGAAGAGTACCATCGTAGGGTTTTATTCGGTAGGTGTCCAACATAATCCGCCTGCTTCCCTCCTATGGCAGCTGGTTATCAATAAGGATTTCCCAACGTAAAAAGACTCTTTTTTTAGAAAGACCTAAATCTAGGTGTGTAATTAAACAGGCTGGTGATGCCTAATCTACCACTTTCATTGGCCAGATTTATTTATATCCTTCTTCAGGTACACTTACTTTGTGCATAAATCCCCACCATTCAGTATCTTCTGCTTTAGATAGCATAAAAGCGAAATATAAAATAAAGAATAAGAAACCATATTTTATTGATAAAATAATTAATATGATATTAAGACGTGACACCGCATGAAAAAAAAAACTTTAACCACCTAACTTTGTCAAATTTAGACCAAGGGAAAAGGTCAAAATTACCGCCGTTGCAAGATATACCTATCGACTATATCTCGATAATCCATAACATTTATATCGAACTGAACGCTGACTAATAACAGGGTGCTTGCTAAGCGGATACCTAATAACGGTAAAGGACCGGTTTTCTATGGGTTTATAATAATAAAATGATTAACTAAAAATAAATACATTTTAATCATTCTTGATTCTTTACCATTCAACTGACGAAGTTGAAGACCGATTGTGGTAGCGTCATTTTCAGGACACCTGTGATTTTGAGTGAGATTGAGGGGTTCTACAAACAGCTGTACACGTTGTTGTTGGAGCCATACGCAAGTATGAGTAACGATTCAAGAGCAAATCTCACCCGACGCTATTTATATAATCCAACCGAATCCAACTCGGCTGGACAGCATTTGGGAGATTACGACAAATCTTCTCGTCACGTATAATACTTCAAAACTTAAAAAAATGTAAAACCAGTGTGTGTTGCCAGTGATGACATATGAATCTGTGACGTGATGTTACACTGCTGACAGTATGACTAAGCTCAAGTTCCTCTCAATCTTCTGCTCCATTTTTCCTCTTTCGACAACAGAATGTGATAGTGGATTATCCTACACCACAACACGATACTTAAAATAATTTAAAAGCTTTATAATAAACGTTGTCTAGATATTAATAAAAAAGTCAGAAATGATAATATGTATACTTTTTGCTCAGATGCAATGCGACGATATAAAATAAATTCAAATTTTGGTAAAATAAACCGTTATATAAAATCATTTACATCAGCTCATCACACGTATGCTATCAGCCGAGGAACATCCTGTGGATTATGCGGTAGGTATGAATTTTATCGCAGCGTCCGTTCCGGCCTAAATGGTGAGATTGGACGCGAAACGCGCTCTGTAGCAAGAGTGTTCTCCACATGAAACCATGCGGCTTCTTGTGTTACTGGCTGTGGCTGTGCTTGGTGTCCATGGAAGTGCCTTGAAATGTAAGTATTATTGTTTCTTATATTTATTTTTTCGAAAGTTAAATGTAAAAGTGAAGAGTTGAGGCCTAATTAATGGCCTTTTTAAGATTTAGAATTCGAGAAAAAAATTACAAATATAAAAAAATTCTAGGCGGTAACGGACCTATTAAATTTTTGAATAAAATAAAGCTAACTCTTCATCTTATAATTTAATAAATAAAGAGATAAACTAATATTTCGTTAACATGTAATACGTTATAGATTTTCGAAGAATTAAAGTTCGGGAACTTCAAAAACTTTCGTGGTAGAAATGTTTATGATTGTATATTAGTAAGTCATTAAAATAATAATAAAAATCTAGAAACATATAATTCACCGTTAACGTACTCAATGTAGTTTACGGGAATGAATACGATGCGTTATCAATTACTCAAATCAATTACTCCTGTGTCGTATCCAGTTAATATAAATTGCAATAAATGTATCCAATAGATATTAATAAATTTTGCTATACCCCTGGTAAGAAAAAAATAAGACATATCATTATATTTTTTGACCAAAAATGTCTGTTTATGCATATCAACACGGTATAGATATTGTAATATCATAAGTGTTCCAAAGAATATGTCAATATTTTCTTACGACATGTATAACCTATATCCAAGAAAACTTTATTTAATTTACCATTTTTAACTTCACGCTTTGATAATTAATAATTTTCAAAGGTAGGAAGTTTTAGATTTCGGTCCGATTTCGAGAATGCGATTTTCATCAGATCTCCACGTTTTGTGGTCCTAAGAAGCCGTTCCGACTATTCCGGGCTGGACGTGCGTTGAGTTTTCTAATTTTTATGCAAAGAAATAAACGCAATAGTGATTAACTGTAACATCAAAAGAGTTTAATTTTTAAAGAAAAAAGTAAAGTAAAAACCTTTTAAAGATGAGGCTATTAATTATGAGTTAATAATCATAAAAGCACAATGACATTCATAACGCATCTGCATCGGTTGGACATACTCAGACTGAGGTTGTCAATACCCTCTTGAGGAATATTATCCCAGATCTTACTAAGGTGCATATAAAACTGATTTTCGGAAACTCCTCAGAGCTCATCTTTGGGGCATATCATATCCCAAGCATTCTCAATGGGATTTAAATCTGGGGATTGCGCCGGCCATACTAGGATCGTGACAACATACAACCAGGTCAACAACGTGCAACCAGGCCGTTACAACCCTGGCCGTATATGAACGGGCATGATCGTGCATAAGCAGGAAATTTTACAATTTTGTTCAATATGGCAAGACTATTATTTCTAGCACCTCACGGTATTTTTTAGCCGTCATAGTGCCCTGTATCTAAATGAGATCCGTTTTTCCACCAAAACGAATTCCTGACCACACCATAATTGTACCACCTTGGTATGGATGAATTTCTTGAAGGTGTTGAAACCGGCATGTACGACTAGGAACTCTCCAAATACGTACTCTCCTCGAATCAGTATAAAAACCAAATCGGAATTCATCGGTGAAAAGCATCAATGACCATGATTGATGAAATTCCCAGATCACATATTCTCTAGCCCATTGCAGTCTTCTTCCACGATTTCCTCTTCTAAGAGCTGGAATCAGACATGGTCTGCGAGTATTAAGGTTGACTTAGTGCAGTCTTTTTTATAGGATAGGGTGACAAACAAGCACACATTCCACCTGATGGTAAGTGGTTGCTGTGACCCACAGATATCTACATCTATCCTCAATAAAGAATCAAAATGCAGGTGTGTTTTCACCCGTTAGGACTAAGGCGGAAATGCCTCTTTTCCAGTAAAACGGGTCTCCAGTTCTCTACACATACCATACGAAACACAGCAGTGTTAAGCTGCTATTTTACGCTGATATTCTGTGAGAGTGTGGTCCTTCCCCGGTCGAACTATACGTGCTACAACTATACAATTATAGCTGCAGCATGGCTCTACCACGTATAAGTAATAAGTCTCCTCCTCAAAGTTTGGCCACCCGCAAGAACCTAGTGTTCAGAATGTAGCCTTTGGACCAATTGCATCGCCGTAACATTTGGTAGCTCTCTCGCAGCAATTTGCAAAAAACGGTCTTGTCTGTGTGTAGTAATGCGGCTTTGTTCTGGATTTCTCTCCGTCGTCTTCCTCGTGGCACGATAGCGTGACCACAACCTCGAAATCACATTTTGTCTGGTGCCTATTGCCGCAGCGACGTCACGTTGAAAATCCCCAGCCTGTAACGTTTCCTCTGGTCTTAACGTCTCTTCTCCAGGTAAATGTTTACGTTGTATTCCAATAAAATGTCAAATTATCACAATCAACCCAAGTTGAATCAAAAAGTTGTTTAAATAGTCGTTTTCAACAAAAGAAAAATCTATTACTCTGTACTTTGTACTCAGAAGTACAAAATTCTCTTCCTCTAGTTCAGCTCAATTTTACCGTCAACACATTCATTTTTTTCTTGGAATCAATCTGGAATAAATGCAAAAATTTGATATTAATGATATTTTAAAGTTTCCAGTAATTTTTTAGTCGGTCAATGTTATTAAAACATCTCTATACCGTGTTGATGTCTACCTCTTGATTGGCGGTCCACCACTGTGCGATTTAGAAGATGTTTTCTTTCTCGCACGACTTCGTTGTGGAATCGATTACCATCAGCGATTTTTCCGGACCGATACGACTTAGGGACCTTCAAGAAAAGAGCGTACTCCTTTTTAAAAGGCCGGCATCGCATCTGCAATTCCCTCCCTGGTGTTGCAGTTGTTCATGGGTGGCTGTAGTCACTTTCCATCAGGTGAGCCGCATGCTCGTTTACCCCTCGTCTATAAAAAAATCCTGGAATCGTTTCCAATACACAAAATTGTTCATGGACAAATTTGACCATACCAGACCTAGAACAATTGTTAATAGACCATACAAATAATTTCTGTGAGGGTTTTAGGGCAAGGAAGCCTGTGCCCAGCCTTCGAACCTATACAGGCAGTATCTTTACCATTTTTTATACAAATAATTGTTCCGAGCGGGATGCCCCCAGGGCACAGAATAAGTAATAGTAGCCGCGGTCCCACAACGCCGCAGACAAATAAATGATTGGCCACTGAGCTAATACAAGTTACATTACAAGTTGTCTCTACAAGCAGTAGTGATTGCACTGTTTTATTCCGGTCTTAAGGATATAGTATAAGCAAGTATAATTTCATGATGTGAGGCATTGCATCCTTGATCCTTAATGGTAATAAGGCATCCGTAGACTTCTTTTTTTAAAGTTCTCTTCTTCTTCTTTTCTTCTTTTTTATTTGTTTAAAGTTAGCTGCAGCTGTCCATGACGTGGACATTAACCAACAGGTGAAGTGTTAGTCCGCTTGCCACTTTAATTTTAATAGGAAAGGAGACCTGTAGTATGTAATATATGTAGTATGTGTATAAATATTTTCAAAGACAAAAATCCGCCAACACGGGCCGGAGCAGTGCGATGGACTAATTGCTCATTAGAAGTGAAAGATCTATAGTATATCAGCAGTGGGGCGGATTCAAGCAGTCAGTTTACAACTTGTTGTTTCCGCAGCCTACTTAGTGGATGCTTCGTGGGAAGACGTCATATCTGCAGGTGGCATGCACATCGGACACGGGAGGGCAAAGCGGTTCGTTGGGCTAAATACTACACAGGTAATTTACCTCTTATATTATATGTCTTAGTTTTAAACTTATTCTCACTATGCTGCACAGACATAAGTATTTTCTAAGTAACAAAAATCCGGAATGCTAGAAGTCTGTAACCATATTTTATTTAGCTGCAGCATGGCTTTACGTCGAAGAGCCATGCTGTAGCTATATTAGTAGTATAGTTGTAGCACGAATGAATCGGCTCGACTGGGGAAGGACCACGCTCTCACAGAATACCAGCGTAAAATGGCAGCTTAACACTGCTGTGTTTTGTATCGTGAGTGTAGAGAACCGGAGAGCCTTTTTTCTGAAAATGAGGCATTCCATCTTAGTCCTCACGGGTGACAACGCGTCTGCATTTTGATTTGTAGTCGAGGATAGATGTAGATGTCTATGGGCCACAGGAACCACTTACCTCGTTGGTCACCCTTATCTTATAAAAAAAATATTCCGTAACTCTCCTGTCATTACAGTAACTTAATAAACAAATTAAAACAAATCCTCGCAACAGAACACCGATTTTAACCAATCGAATTATTCGCAATGCTATGGAAATTAAAGGACTTCTCACTTCCAATAGAAAACAAGACTACCTTCTGCATCTACTTAGGATCCCGTAGTAAAAAAAAACAAACCCAATTGTTAATTACCCGGTAATAATATAATAATAATAAAATTTCATCAAAATCGGTCGAGTAGTTTTTTGAGTTTTAGCAAGACTAACGGACAGAGATAGAGATTCATTTTTCAACCAATCACACGATTTTTCTTACATTCATTAGGTACAGCCTATTAAAAGTCCTCCATAGATTGCGTCATAGAAGTATATTTGCCATAGTTGCAGTTTATGTAATCTTGAGCTCATAACATTAAGATGCTGCTGCCCATCTCCTGTCAATTTCTATGTGTTGCCTCTTACGTCACTCAGAGGATGATATATGGGTAGTGGATTCTCCTCCGCCGCCACCTCACCGCAACAAGATTGTGCACTTCCGCTAACTACTGAATACAAAATTGATAACAAACCAAGAACGGGATAAGTCGCGCCTCTGAGCCACAAACAGATTTGTCAGATCGAGGTTAAAAGTCCAAAGATTTGTGCAAGTAAAGATCAGAATCCCGTGCTGTTTACCATATCACGATATTATGCATAACGTGCGTTATCTTCACCTAATTTCGAAAGTAGTTTGTTATGTGGCATTGCGGATTTAGGCTATTAACGTAGCAATAATTTGTTAACTAGAGTACGTGCGGGTAATATGGTCACTTTCTTATAACTCAAAAACTACAACCTAATTTGCATACGTGGCTTTTTGATACGATAGCTCTTCATCAGTCTTTCAAATAATAAAGGGTCAAAAGGCCGCCGCTTTCTTAACCCCATTTTGACAGTTGATATTATAGTAAGTACGTGAGAGTAATATGGTCACCCAGCGGCGGCCTTAGGGGGTGGCGAACAGGGCAATCGCCCGGGGCCTCGCTCTTGCAGGGGCCTCGCGCAGCAACCCAAGTAAATTTTAAAAAATATAGATTTTTTAACTATATTTTTTTATTTAAAACTTTTGATTTTGACCCTTAATTACTCATTAAGGTTATAACATAACGGTAAATTAAAATAAAGTTTGTTAACTAATTCATTCATTCAAAACATAATTGAAAAATTCATTATGTTGTACTTGAATATCGCACCACAAAACACTTCAAGATCGGTTTTTTAATCGCATAGCACTCGAGTCAGCTCGGGAATCGGGACATAATGTTCTGCTCCTCTATCGCTCGGGGAATCCCCGTGTTTCATATCGTTCGTCAACTGCTGTCACCTTGGAATTATTTTGCTTGTAGTATACAAGCAAAATAGTTACAAAATCGTTACTGTAGCGTACATATCTTTAAATTTTATTGAATATTACGTTCTTATTGTATTCAAAGTATTGAGTGAGCTGGAAAAGTGTAAATTATAGTATTTGGAGTATTGAGTAAGCTGAAAAAGTGTAAAAAACTGTGTGATTCTTAAAAATTATTTCTGTTTGTGCGAAACAAAACAAGATTTACGAAATGAGTTCGCGTGATCGTGATGCCGGTAGAAAATTTGAGTCAGGTAGTTCAAAAAGGGAACGAACTGTCAAAAGAAAATCTACGTGGATATTTATATAAATATATAAAATGGGATGATCAAGAAACCTCTACAAAACATTTATTGACTGAAAGTGACTCTAATCCTGATCCAGCTGAAAACATCCTTTCCAAATCATCATGGGTGCTGCTATCGACAGTAAGTAAAAACAGCGAGGATGATGATGAATTAACTACATCATTGTTTCTTAGTTCACCGGTGCCGCCGTCAACGCTATTCAGTTAAGAACACGAATCTGAGCCCGAGTCTATGTCTACGTCCATGACTGCTGGAATGGAAAATCTGAATCCTCAAAATGGCCCCGGTTTGTGGCCTATAACAATTACTGATGTAGACCAAACTGAGATTGTATTAAAAGGTCCAATCCGAGTTAAAGTTGATTTACTCGTATTTCCCGTAAATGATAATGGACGGCGATTCAGCGAATATCATTATAATAAGATATTAGTTAACGGTGAAAAGCTTGACAGACGCTGGATGATTTATTCACAAACAAAGGATGCCGTTTACTGCTTTCCGTGTCGAATATTAGGGCTAGAAAATACAAAGATTGGATCAAGTGAAGAAGTGTTGATTGAAAACACTTGGGTGATTACCTAAAGTCTCACGAATCTAGTCGACAGCACAAAGCTTGTATGTTAAAGTGGATTAATTTAGAGAATGGTTTAAAAAGCTGTTACACTATTGACTTCTTGGCCCAGTCACAAATTGAACAAGAAAGGCAACGTTGGAGAGATATTTTAGAACGATCGCTCGCAATTGTAAATTTTTTAGCATCTCCCAATTTAGCTTTCAGGGGTCATAGAGAGAAGTTAACATCTGACTCAGATTCGAGTGAGACAAGCGGCAAATGTTAATAATAATAATAATAATAATAAATATTTATTGCCACACAATAATAAGTTTACAAATGAAAAGTTTACAAAGTAAGTATACACATAAAAATGATTAGACTTAAAATTAAAAAAAAAACATTCACAATTAACAGATTAACTAATATTACTCAGTATACGATTATAATGTGAGGCAACGGGCACAGGCTCAGTATTCGCTGGGCATTACTCAGCACTGTTTTTCAGCCAGTCCCTGCTGTTTTGGATATATTTTGGTCGCACGCACATCGTACTTAATTATGTATTGTTGGTAAACCTCTATACAGTCAATATGTGTTAGATAAAAATACTTTATTACAGAATAAACATACAGTTATTCGGCCTAAAAAGATTTCTGTTCGTGTAATAACTCCTTTTTAACCTTTTTTTTAAATGTTGAAAATGTAATATTAAAATTTTCTTTTAAGGGTGGTGGCAAATCATTCCATATTTTTGCGGCCGAATATTTAAAACATCCTTTGAAGTTTTTAGTCTTATGGCATGGAATGTTCAGCATGTTTGAGACTCTTTTACGTGTATTTACTTCATGGGCATTCTTACTCCAATCTAATTTATTGTATAAATACAGTGGACTTTTGTTACTAATAATTTTGTGAACTAAGCAAACCAAGTGGAGTTTCCTACGTGCGTCCATTTTTAAAATATTATTTTCATTAATATATGGAGTAATGTGAGCTCTTTTTGGGACGTTAAAGCAAAAACGAGTACATGCGTTTTGCACGCGTTGAATTGCCTTTTTTGTTTTTACATACAGTCGTGGGCCATAGACGGTATCGCAGTAATTAAAATGTGATAACACTAACGACTCAACTAAGGTCTTCCTGATCGTTACTGTTAAGTATTTTCTTATGCCATATAAAACCTTTAAACGATAAAAAGCATTACGTACTTTAATATTTACATGTTCATTAAATCGCAGTTGGCTATCGAGGGTAAGACCAAGGTTATTAGTATGATCCACTCTGAGTACCTTTTTATTGTTGATGAGTATTTCCGGTTTCTTACTTAATATTTTTTTACATTGTGTTTTACTTCCTAGCACCATATATTTTGATTTTAAAGGATTAAGGGTTAGACCATTTTTTTTGCCCATTGGAAGATTGCCGACAAATCTTCATTTAACTGCATGACTGCATTTTCCGTCTGTTCTGGCTTGAACGAATGATAAATTTGAGTATCGTCGGCATACAGATGTATTTTACTATGTTTTAATACTTTGCTAATATCCGCTGTAAACAGTATGAATAGAATAGGGCTTAAAATAGATCCTTGCGGAGTGCCTCTGGACGTTCTTCTTACACTTGATTGTATTACTTCCCCTTGGTCAGTGTTAATTTCAACATATTGACTTCTATTTGACAAGAATGAGTAAAACCATTTACACGTTGCCTCAGATACTCCGTAGTATGACAGTTTCGCCAGAAGTATATCATGGTTTATGCAGTCGAAAGCTCTAGTAAAATCCAATAGCACCAGTATACTACCCTTACCTTTATCAGAAGATTTAGTAAAGTTAATGGCCCGATTTGATCCCGTGGTGAGACTTCACCTAAAACAAGTAAAGGATAAGATGATTAATGACCACTATATCGGAAAAAATATGCAAAATTAGCTCATACAATTAATGTCAAGTCACGTGAATACTCAAATTGTTGAAATAATAATAAATAATAAATATTACCCATTGTGTTGAGCAACTTTCAATTATTATAAGATTTTTTAATACAAATACAGCTGAAATTGAGGAACATTTTATTGGTTTCTTAGGCGTCGAAAAAACCACAGCTGAGACTTTGACTAATTATATAATCACAAGATTAGAATAGTTAGGTACATCATTGCAAAACTGCAGAGGCCAAGGATATGATAAAGGTGCCAATATGCGTGGTGAAAAAAGTGGTGTCCAAAAACTTATTCTTGAAATTAATCCACTTGCTTATTTTTTACCTTGCGGAAGTCATAGCTGGAATCTCATCCTATGAGATGCAGCATCGTCTTGTGTCCAAGCAAAATCTTTTTTGGTTTGCTACAAAGGTTGTACTTGTACATGTAAAATCTTTATCGCTAAAACCACTTTCTGAAACTAGATGACAGTGCAGGGTAGCATTGGTGAAGGCCGTTAAATACCAACTAAGCGACATACGTGATGCTTTAAAGGATTTAGCAGAAAATACAACAGATTGTCAGTTGGTCAGTGAATGCCATTCTATAGAAAAGGAAATAACTACCTACGAATTTGTAGTTTCACTTGTCATATGGTATGATATTCATACAAAGATAAATGTTAAAGTAAATGTTGCAAAGCGAAAGCATGCACTTAGATGTGGCTATACAACACCTTGACGCATTCACAATTAGCTCGATAATTATCGAGAAAATGGTTTTCAGTCATTCCTTGTAACGGCGAGAAAAAAAGCCGAGGAAAATGATATTGACAGACAGTTCCAAGAAGTCAGATAATGAGGTAAAAAAGGCATTTTGATTTTGAAGGGGAAGATGAAGCTCATGAATTGAACGCGGAAGAAATTTTCAAAATAAACTATTTTTATGTCATTGTCGACAATGTGCGATTTACTGCTATCCTAGGTTTGAATCTCTTAAGCCTCGTCTCCAGCAAAGTTTTGTTACCAACTGTTGTGTTGCCAACACGTGTTGGTAACAAATATTTCTGTAATTACTTAGTGTTGGCAACAAAACTTGAAACAATGTCGGGAACCGTGTTTACATTTTCGGCGGCAACATCAAAGGAATACGTTTGTGGCAAACATTTGTTCCCTCAGTGGAGACGCTTGCTGGAAATATTTGTCAGCAACATCGGAAACAAATGTTGGTAACTTTTGTTGAGTTGTAAACATATTTGGTTTCATGTACAATATAAAATGTTTCATGTACAACCAATGCGTGTTGCCAGTGATGACTTATGGAACTGAGACGTGGTCCTTCACTGCTGGCCGTATAAGGAAGCTCAAGGTCGCTCAGCGAGCTATGGAGAAGGCTATGCTCGGGGATTTTCTGCGTAATAAACTTAGAAATGAGGATATCCGCAGTAGAACCAGATTAACCGACATAGCCCAACGGATTAGTAAGCTGAAGTGGCAGTGGGCCGGCCATATAGCTCGAAGAACCGACAACCAATGGGGAAGAAAGTTTCTTGAGTGGCAGCCTCGTACCGGTAGGCGAAGTGTCGGGCGACCCCCCACAAGATGGAGTGACGACCTGGTAAGACATGCAGGAAGTCAACACCAGGAGAATTGCAGATGGCAACGCATCTGCAATTCCCCTGGTGTTCCGGTTGTTCATGGGCGGCGGTAGTCACTTACCATCAGGTAAGCCGCGTGCTCATTTGCCCCCTATTCTTTAAAAAAAAAGTCGATGGATGCAGGTGGCTCAGGACCGTGCTTTGTGGCATTCCTTGGGGGAGGCCTATGTTCAGCAGTGGACTTGTGAATAGCTGTAATGATGATGATGACAATATAAAAAGATTAAAGGAAATTAGTGATAGTGAACCTTTGAAGCAATGCAGCGACTTGCAAATATCTATGACAGTAGGAGCCTCATGTGATATTGATGGAAATGAATTGTACGAAGAACTGAATATGTTCATCCGTGTATATGTAGGAAACTACGACATTATCTCAGTGCTGAAATACATAATAGAAAACAAATTAATTGATGTTTACCCCACTATCGAAATAGTCCTGAGAATTATTGCTACCACACCTTTTACAGTTACGTCTGCTGAAAGGAGTTTCTCGAGGCTTAAAATTATTAAAACATATTTGAGGAATTCGATGACACAAGATCGACTTTCAGCCCTTGCTATCCTTTCAATCGAAAATAACGTACCTCATTCGTTACATTATTGTGCTTTAATTAAAAATTTTAGTCCTAGGAAAAGCCGCAAACATCAATTTTAAAATTTATCATCTCTGTATTTGATAATTTTGCTTTCAATGTACAATATTTTAAAACTCAAATGTTATTTATTTGTAAAACTTAGCATTCCTCCTCAAACATGACAAATACCTAAACCAAACAACCAGACCTACTTTCGCATCGCATACTTTTCATGAAGGACAAAGGGCCTCGCAAAGACCTGCCGCCCGGAGCCTCGCAATGGGTAAGGCCGCCTCTGTGGTCACCTTAAGCTTTATCGTCCTATAAAACCCAAATTAGGAGGAGCACGGAGACAAAAACACAAAGTCGTATACTATAACTAATATATTAAGAAAAAAATAGCAAACAAGCTTAGGAAATAATTAAGAACACTTCGAAAAATCTACTTAAAAAACTAACTACACTACACAATACAAAAATCGACTAAAATATTTACAATAATATCAACTGTCAAAATGGCGTCGATAAAGGAGCGCCTTTTTGACCCTTTATTATTTGATAGACTGATCAAGAGCTATCGTAAAGCGTTCTATGCAAACGACGCTGTAGTTTTTGAGTTATAAGAAAGTGACAATATTAACCGGATGACCATATTAGCCTCACCTACTATAGTTAGTTTCTTTTAAGTTGATTTTTCGAAGTGTTGTTAATTATTGCCAAGGCTTGTTTATTTTTTTCTATATTAGTTATAGTTACGACATTGTGTATTTGTCTCTGTCCTTCTCCTAGTTTTGGTTTTATAAGGCGGCAAAGCTTAAGGTGACTATATTACCCTCACGTACCTTATAACTGTAGCTATTAGCGCAAATGTAGAGTTAAACCTTCGTCATTACTATTCCATAACATACCTATTAATACATTTGCAAACACTCCATTTTAGCAATCGCAATTGTAAAATGATTTAAAAAATATATTATTGGTATTGAAAACAATTTACTATTTTTGTTCCTTATTAATATTGGTATTTTTATAAAAATAAAACTTACTAAAAGTGAAATAAAATCGTTCGACCAATTTGAAAAATAAATATTTCTCTAGGGCGAACTAAAAAAAAAAACAATCGGGTATTTAATTAACTCTGTAAAATCAATGAACACCATTAGCAATAACTCGATCAAGGCTTTATAACTGTGCGAAAGTAGTTTAAGTCGTGACGACTGAAGTCGACTGGCGCCTTTATGACAACGCCCACACATTTATATTGTTTTTGAATGCCTTTTTATTGATCTCTTCACACTCGACGATTCTTAATAATTTTATCCAAGGTAAGAAAACAAAAACGTGCACACTGAAGTGACGATCAAAGTAATAAAATGTAATATCGAGAAAAACCATTTTTTCTTATTCTTTTATGCATACTCGTTAGTTAATTAAGATAAATACATTCAGAAATATTTATATAATACTTTAGAATTAAATAATCTCAGGGAAACTCAGGCACATTAGCGAAACACCTTACTGGGTTCTTATCGATGAGGGAGTAGGGCTAGAGTTCTCCAGTCCTTGAGCACGGGAAACACCGTACGAATCACCTCGAGGCGACAGATGACTCCCGTGTCCGCTGCCTGAACCTCAACACGTGGGGGGAGAGGGGAGAACTTGATATGCTTTCCCCCGGCGCTCAGCTCCCTGGCTGCGAATTAGGATGTCTGCCATTCTTTCCTTCTCCCTCTCCGCAGCCTCCTTTCGTGACATCAATTGAATAGCAGCTATTACTGGAAACGAGGCAATCCATCTTAGTCTTCTGAGGTAACAACGGATAGATTTAGAAGCCTATTGACCACACCTATTTACCATCAAATGGACTATGTACTCATTTGTCACCCTTACTCTATATAAAAAAAAACACGATATCGCGACGCAACGTAACCCAAACGGGGCAATCCTCAAGAGTATGCTGCGCCGTGTTCTTATCGCTACCACAGTGGTAGTACTCGGTTGTCGGCTCCCTTCTGGTTATACGCCACAGTTACTTACCAAAACATATCTCCCCCCGGGTTGATAGAATCCGATAGTACTCGGAAGATACCGTGGCCGAAGCATGCCTTGTTATATGCAACATTATTCCCTTGTTAACAAAATAATTATTACATTCTCTTAATCGGCAGATAAGAAACAAATGAATATGCTCAAGTTAATACTCTAACTCTAGTTCTAACTCTAATTGATTGTTTACATTTCAGCCTAATATTCCATATCAGCCATGTTACCTACCGAATGGTAGCAAAGGCCGCTGCAGACACCTTCATCACTGCGTCTTGGAAGACTTCAAAAGTGACTTTATGAAGTATATGGACTACCTTTGCATAATAAAACGATCGTACGTATAGAACATAATAATATTGAAGTAAATAATGATGAGGTTAAAAAAATTTGCTTGAGACGTTGTAGCTCAGGATATAAGTGCCCCCTTTAAAATTACGTAGGTAGTACGAATATTTAAAAAATATTCTAGGACATGTTAAATCTACTAACCACCCATTGGGACAGTACGAGAGAATCTTTCTTAACCAAGTACCTCTCAGAATTAAAAATTTTGCTCCCATCATTTCTGCTCTATAGTTAGTTTAAAAAGAATACTCCACCTACTCTACTAACTACTTGGCGGTAGGACTCTTTCTAGGAATCCGCTTGAGTCCAAATAGCAGTGCTAGCACTGATGTGTTTCGGTCTGATGAAAAAACAGAGCCAGTACAATGACAGGTTGTAAGGCATTCCATCTTAGTACTCAAATGTGACCACGCATCTATAGCTTTCTTTATTTGAAGGCGGTTGCAGGTTTCCAGTGGCTGCAATAGCCAATTACCGTCAGGAGGAATTTGTTAGTCACTTCAATTTGATTAATAAAAAAAATATTTTATTTTATACCTATAAATAACAACATCAATCTATTTAAATTAATAATCTGAAATGGTAATGCACCGCGAACAAGAAAGTTCTCCACATGAACTTCGTACAGACAAGTGCAGTGCAAATAAACCCGCGTTATTTATTAATTAATTATTATTGATATTTCAATCAACTGCCGTATTCATAACGTACAAATCTCATTTATGATTTTATTTCTTAGTTCTCTGGGAGCTTGCTGTCCGGATGAATTCGACTCGGGACCAGAGGCTTTAGCTGGAGATCTACCCGCTACTGCACCCAGGGACGAATTGCAAGTGTTAACCAAAATTGTGCGCGCTGAGAACAGAGGTTTGTAAGACGTGTTATATTAAATAGATTGACATCAATAATATTTGTGTTTTATTTTATCCCAAGCGAATTCGTGAGCACTTGAAATTCAAATTTATTTAGAAACATCCATGGAGTTATGATTAACATAATGCACATGAATAGTATTATTTAAATTTTATAATAGTAACAGGAAACCCAGTGGTACCAGTTTCATGTGGTAGAGCCACGATACAGATTTTCATTTCTGCTTTACGCATGTATCAACTTGACCAGAATACCAGCATCAAACAGCAGAATAATGCTGTTGTATTTCGTATGATGAGTGTAGAGAACCGGAGAACCATTTTACTAAAAACGGGGCATTCCATCTAAGTCCTCTGACAACGCATCTGCACTTTGATTTTTAATTGGGAGGAGATATAGATGTCTATGGGACACAGCATACACTTACCATTAGGTGGACTGTGTGATCGCCGGTCACTCTTCTTTTATATAAAAAGCAGAAATAATATATTCGAGTATATATAGAAGATTTTTTAAAGCCATCTTTTTTTTCTTATGCCGATCTGAAATCAGTCGAGCTGACTTTCATCAGATGTGTTGTTGTCGTGCGGGGTAAACTCCTCAGTAGGATCCACCTCTTCAGTTTTTGAACCTGGTATCTAGATTTTAAACGTCATATCATTTCAGTCGTTTGCAATAGCTGATTTGTGCCAGGTTAGCCGCTAGGTCGTTGGGGTGTTGTTAGAGGCGATCCTTGTATTTACCTGCCTACAGAGCAACTTCCTGCTTCAACGTTGTCATGTTGAGAGCCTCGTGAATTTTACTGTTTGTCACAAACCATGGAACATTGGTTATCTGTCGCAGTATGCCGTTTTTCACTCTTTGAATGATTTTTATACTGGTGTTATAAGCGCTCCCCTCAGAGTTGGATGCCATAAGTCCATACTGGCTTTAGGATGGTCTTATATATGAGTAGCTTATTATCTGTGGACAATGCCGAGTTGCGAGCTATTAGCTAATATATGTTTTTGTACCGCATGTTCGTCCCGATTGGTTTTTATGTGCTTCTGCCAGATAAGTCTCTTGTCAAGATGTATACCGAGATATTGTACCGACTCGCTTTATGGGAACATACTATTTCCCAGCACTGGAGGGCAGTTTACTTTCCTCAAGGTGAAGGTGATGTGTACAGACTTGGACACGATGGCTTTAATTCTCCATTTTTGCAGCCAGTCATCCACTTTGTTGAGGCTTTCTTGCAGAGTATTGGATGTCACAACGGGATTAGTGCTGCTTTCCAGTAATGAGGTATCATCAGCAAAAGTGGTTGTGGTGACATTTTGAAAATCTGGGAGATCTCAGCGTGTACAGAACTGGTCCAAGCACAGATCCTTGAGGAAAACCCGCTTCTATATCGTAGAATGCCCACGTTTCTCCGTCGTCACGAACCTGAAAAATATGGATGGACAGGTAGGAACGCATGAGTAGGTAGAATCCGTGAGTAAGTATTGTTTTGATCTTACAAAGTAGTCCCTTAAACTAGACTTTGCCAAAGGCCTGCTGGATATCCAGGAAGGCAGCCGAACAGTATTCCTTGGATTCGAGAGAATTGCGTATTTGTTCGCACACTCTGTGAACTTGTTTTATTGTACAGTGTTGTTGTCTAAAGCCAAACTGATGTTTAGGTATAGCGTGTTTTTCTACAAGCATGGGCGTTATTCTTCTCAGCAGGATCTTTTAGAATACTTTTAAGGGTGGTACGAGGAGGCATATGGGTCTATAGGATGTAACTTCTTCTGCTAGCTTTTCAGGCTTGTGGATCATTATTATGAATATTAAATAGGGTTATAAGATAGACTAGAGCCTTTTGTGGGACCTGCACTAACACTTCTTTCGTTATTAAGTCGAAACTAAGTACTTTATTATTTGTTAAGTTTTTGACAGTGTTTATGAGTTCATTTATTGTTAACTGCCTTTAGTGGGATATCCAGTTGTAGATCTTGATTTAAAATTTCATCAACTTCTTTTTCAGCTTCAGTATTCACGCTTGAATTTGGTTTGAACACCTCTGACAAGTATTTCACAAAGGCTTCAGGTTTTTTTTTCCGTTTTATGCTCATCCGGTGTTAGTTCGAATAGGCAACTTAGCCCCCTGGGGTTTGTTGAGCGAGTCAAAAATTTAAAAAAAAAACAATTTTTATGGCTTACAAACAATTCCGGGTCTAGATGTTTGTTCTTGTGCAATTTATGTATTTAAGCTGCTTCCACCATATAGGAGAAAATCTTAGAGTGGGGAATTAATCGATTTAAAAAAATTATTAATAAGTTCAACAATCATTTATCTTTCTAACAATGTGCTTTTTATATCATTTATATTTGATTGCTAGATACGATTTTATTCGATAAAATGTTGTAATCTTAGTTTTTAGGCGATAGTAGAACATACCTTGCGCTTTCGCTTAAGGTATGCAATACTTTCAATAAGTATTATGTAATAATCTATATTTAATAAAAATTATTCTATTCTATTTTACGTGTATCTTCTATTGTCCGGGTATATATTGTTACGAGCTTGAGGTTCGAGACAATTAAAAACTGAAAAATTAAAAGGCGATTGAATTACCGAAATTGACACTTTAATTACACAACACTGTAGACCGTTCGCGTTAAGAAAATAGTAAGTCATCAGTGCAACTAAAGGGTAAAGGTGTATTCACAGTGGAGTAAAAATTCTTTTTTTTCCAACATTTAATTAAGTTTATTTAAGTTTATTAAGTAACAGTGGTAGAGCCACGCGGCAGCTTTTGCCGTCGCACGGATGGGCCGGCTCGAACCGGGGTGGTACCACGACCTCACAGAAAACCAGCGTGAAGTAGAGGTTCACCTCTCCGTTTCGCTTGGTGAGTGCAGGTGGCCGGAGGCCCTTTTTACTGGAAATGAGGCATTCTATCCTAGTCCTCACGGGTGACAACGCATCTACATTTTGATTTGTAATAGAAGATAGATGTAGATGTCTATGGGCCGCAGCAACCACTTACCATCAGGTGGACTGTGTGCTCGTTTGTCACCCTTATCCTATAAAAAAAAGTTTAATGGAAACAAATTTTCTTAAAATTAACGCTAGATTCTCCAGTTACATTAATTATGAAAGAATTTTATTCTGCAAGTTCCATGATGTCATCCAAATTCCACATGGTATTTTCTTCGCGTATCACGTGGTCGCAGCACTTCTTCCAACGATTAGCGTCTATTAATGCTATTGCGTCATCTAATAATTTTTTTATGTCACTTATTTTGAACATGGAGTTATTGGCACCAACATAATTTAATTTTTATTTGAGCCCAAACCAATTCAATTGGATTAAGTTTGCAATGGTAAGGCGGTAGGCGAGGAATTGTAATGCCATTACTTTGGGCAGTCTCATCTATTAAATATTTATTATATTGTTTTCTAAAACAATTTAAAAACATATTTTTAGAGTTTAACCTTTTACAGTTTAGAGAGTTCAACGGTTATATCCTAGGACTCCAGAACTAAGCGATTGAATATTTCAATAACTATTTAAATTTTTATTTAAAAATATATACTTAAATGATAAAAAGATAAATGTCGTATCAGAAATACGAGAAATAACACTCATTAGCAACGCGGCTTTGTGAAAAGCATTTTGCAACTTTGTGAAAAGTTTCACATTAGTGTGTTCAGTTCAAAATGTAATAAACGTTTTCACAGTCGCTGATATTACACTTTACAATATAAACTGCACGCATTACAACTTTAGGTGATAACTTTTCCGATGCCGGCATTGTATTTATTGACGAAACAATGTATAGAGTAGGATTCTGTGAAGTATATGAGACTTGCAGGATCCATTAGACTTTTAGTTAGATTTTATTTGTCCCGCAAAGTCAAAAATTGACGGCTCCGTGGCGTAGTGGCTTAGCAATGAGTTGCACAACGCTTGGGGTCGCGGGTTCGAATCCCGCACGGAACAAGTATTTGTATGGCCTACAAATAATTGTTACGGGTCTGGATGTTTGTCCTTGTGCAATATATGTTTGTAAACTGCCTCCACGATACAGGAGAAAATCTTAGTGTGGAGGTAACGTTTTTTTAAAAGAAAAAATATAAAAGTGTTATTTGATTAAGCAAGAATTGTAATTATAAGGAAATTTCGAAATTCTAAAAAGGAAGGCAGCATTTTCTTTCATTTCCAGGATGCGGACTGAGTACACGACCAATGAGCCGCTTGGTGGGTGCACGGCCAGGTAACCCTCGCGACTGGCCCTGGATGGCATCTGTCACGCCCGAGGGCTTTGAGCAGTACTGCGGCGGAGTTCTCATAACTGACAGACATGTTCTGACTGCTGCGCACTGCACGAGGAGGTCTTATTTTTATTTTTTACGTTAGAAAACTAAAATGGAATAGTCTACTTACGGTGTTATATTAGCATTGAAGTAATATATATTAAGTAACTAACTGGCACCTGGCGTGTTACTGCCACAGAATAAATAATTGTGGATATATAGTTTTAAATTTGGAAGAGTTATATGGTTTTATTTGGAAAGATATTACGTTCATTGCAGTTGAATGATATGTAACCTTCAAATCAATTTATCAATATAATGCGTTGTACACCAACTGTAAGTTATATGATATAAGTTAATTTTGTAAGTTAATATCATTTTTTGAAAATTTCGAAAAGACGCCTTATTAAGTGGCGAAGCTTGCGAAGTCACTTATTGATTTCACGATGTCTGTCCGTCTGTCCGTCTGTCCGTCTGTCCGTCTGTCCGTCTGTCCGTCTGTCCGTCTGTCCGTCCGTCTGTCCGTCTGTCCCACGATTATCTCGAGAACGGTTTCGAATTTTCAAATTCTGTTTTCAGCAATCGATTACTGGTCACCCAGGCATCTGAACCTCCTATTTTGAAACTGATTGCTCAATGGCAACCGTTAGAAACCGCTACAAAGCTGATTGCTTCGCCACTTTGCTATGCTGTTAGCTTGCTAGGTTTATTGATTTCACCATGGCTGTCCGTCTGTCCATCTGTCCCACGATTATCTCGAGAACGGTTTCGAATTTTCAAATTCTGTTTTCAGCAATCGATTACTGATCACCCAGGCATCTGAACCTCCTCTTTTCTTTTTTTTTTCCTGTTAGAAACCGCTACAAAGCTGATTGCTTCGCCACTTTGCTATGCTGTTAGCTTGCTAGGTTTATTAGTTAATAGAATCAGGCGTTACTTTGCGGAATTCCATTATATTAAAGTTGGTAAAAAAAGAATACTTCAAGTACATCCGCTCGATACAAAAAAATTATGTGTCTTACCTAGTTTGAAGAGCACCTCCCGTCCTCCCTCAATTGCGTGCACTATCACCGTCACCACTAATTCGAGCACCACTACTCCCAACACCACTACACTAGGAAAGACACACTACTGACGACAATACGACACGTGTTTCGCCTCTACACGAGGCATCTTCAGGTAATCTCTCTCGGAGGCTGACCGCTAAGGCTTAAGTAATTTTTTTACCAATTTTAACTGTAAGTTAATTAAACTGTCCCTATAACATTCGCGCAAGTGTGTGCAATAACTTGACAAAGTTTTAGCGCAATCTGATAAACGGTATGGTAGCGCACAAAATACGAACAAATAAATATTAATTTTTTTATATATTAGGTATTTACTACGTAGCAATATGTACTAGTGTAAACGAGGTGTAAGCACCGCTAGAGATAGTCTATGATTAAAAATTACATGCACTTCCCTTATATTTATTGGTAGATAATAAAAATGCTAAAATCTACTAAAACACAATAGAAAGAGCGTCAGATTTCGATTGCATAACATTTCATGTATGTAACAAAATCTATCAAAAATACAAGAAAGCAGGGTGCAGTTTCAAAATAGGCGATCTTTACTAAAATACCTACTAAGCAGAGTCTAATAAATCGAATCAAGAGATCGCTATATTCAACTTAGAAGGCAGACTAGCAACCGTAATAATCGACGTCGAATCGAATCGACTTTCAAACCTAGCCGTAAGAGTTAGCTCCCCACCGTCAATAATCTAAGTGGACGTACATTAAAATATCGATTTAGATCACAACGATTTATAAACATAAAAATATATGAAAAAGACTTCTTTGTTAATGTTTTAACTGTTTTGAATTAAAAAACATGATCTTCATTTTGTAGATGGAAAGCGAACGAACTTTTCGTCCGTCTTGGCGAATATGATTTGAAACGCACAAACGACTCCCGAACGTATAACTTCAAGGTGGTGGAGATCAGGCAGCACACGGGGTTCGATATGTCCAACTACCGTCACGACATCGCCATATTGAAGCTGCACCGCCCGGCAGTCTTCAATACTTATGTATGGCCGATCTGTCTGCCCCCAGCAGGGCTGAATCTCGTCGATGAGATTGCTGTTGTTATAGGTGAGATAAAGAGCCGTGTAAGAAAACTGAATTCTTATATTTACGAAATATTGCTGTAAGGTTTACGTGGTAGAGCTATGATGCAGTTATATTACTGGTATAGTTGTAGCACGAATAGTTCGGCTCAACCGGGGAAGGACGACGCTCTCACAGAATACCAGCGTAAAACAGCAGCTTAACGCTGCTGAGTTTCGTATCGTTTCGAGTGTAGAGAACTGGAGACCCTTTTTACTGGAAACGGAGCATTCCATATTAGTCCTCACGGGTGATAACGCATCTGCATTTTGATTCGTAATCGAGGATAGATGTAGATGTCTGTAGGCCACAGCACCCACTTACCATCTGGTGGACTGTGTGTTCGTTTGTTACCCTCATCCTATAAAAAAAAGGTAAATTTAAAGTTTTATCCATTGATTTCTTAAGAGCATGGTAATGATCCAACGACTTATTCTAAAGATCCTTCCTCATTTAGCCAGTATCATTCTAGTGCTGCACCTAGACCTCTCTTGTTACAGAGAAGATTTGCCATAATTATCACGCTTGACAGAAAGATTGGTGATTGCAGTAAAACACTTCCCGCACCTTTGACGCCAACCTTTCCTATTCTGTAATTATGCGGGCCGTATATGGTATATTATAAAGCCATCTATCAAAGGTCATAATATCTTTCTGATATATCCCATAGTTGCCTGTTACAGTACCCGGGGTGAGGTAATGGAAGAATCCGTCATTGCCACCATAAGCAAAATTCTAATGATATAAGGATGTCTCTTATCTTCATCATCATCATCAACTTACTACTTAACAGATACTTTTATATTCTCTGTGAGGGATAAGTTTGGACATTTCGGTCGTAGTCGTAAGTCTAGTCAGTCTAGCGCATCGTTTACATAAACTGCATATTTCCGCGTACACTCAATATTTTAGAAAATTTTGCAGCAGTGCCAAGATTTATTACAACTATTGCCTTTATTTTATTAAAATACAGAATACATTTTTAGTACAAGAACTAAAAATATTTTTTTAAATATCTAAGACTATGAACATATTAGGTAAAACTTAAATATACATTGTACAGTGACAAAAGCCCAAAATAAACATAAGTACAGTTTATAATGCCATAGATAATTGTAATATGCCGGATTATTTCTCAAAGAGTAGCCAGTATATATATATATATATATATATAATTTTTTTACTAGCTGACCAGGCAGACGTTGTTCTGCCCTTTTCGCCGACCCTTCATATAAATAATCCTTCAATTCGTAATAAAAGAATATTGAGTGTCACTTATCAGGATAAAAACTATCCTATCTCTCAAGTTGGATAAAATTGTACACAGTGTACAAAATTTCATTGAAATCAGTTTAATACTTTAGGAGTTCATCGCGGACTAACAACGTGACACGTAATTTTTATATATAAATTTATATTGTACCGTTGTCGCAGTTCTTGAAAATACGATAATAAATAATAATACCTCACAGAATACCAGCGTGAAGTAGAGGTTTACCTCTGCGTTTCGCTTGGTAAGTGCAGGTGGCTGGAGGCCCTTTTTACTGGAAATGAGGCATTCCATCTTAGTTCTCACGGGTGACAAAGCATCTGCACTTTGATTCGCAAACGAGGATAGATGTAGATGTCTATGGGCCGCAACAACCACTGACCATCAGGTGGACTGTGTGTTCGTTTGTCACCCTTATCCTATAAAAAAAAATAAGAGAAGAAAAGGATTCTACTTTTATTTGAAATTATCCCAAATTGAATGTGATTTAAGGGCAACACCGTTTTTGCCTACCGATCGACCCTTACGAATGTGTGCGTGCGCTGTAAAATCAGTTAAATAATGCATTACCACGCATTTTGAATTTAAAAGATAAAAAAGACAGAATGTTTGATATATTTTTTATACATTTTTCTTCACCATTTGCCTTTATTACTTATTCTCAACTTTCTCTGCAAATTTGGCCGGTTATTGCAAAGTAACCCTGTATACAGCAAAATTATTGTCTTTTTTCTTCCTTCCATTGTGCTACCTGTCATTTGTACTTTGTGTGCTAGTTGCAATTAAATTATACAAAGTATAAAATACTTTCTTTCGCATTGGGTTTTAAAAGATATAATATTATTAGGGTTTTCTAGCAAATAAGCTGCTTTTCACTTGCTTAGGTTGGGGAACAAAGTTCTACGGTGGACCACACAGTGATGTGCTGATGGAGGTTTCGGTGCCGGTGTGGGAGCACCAGAGATGCGTCGATTCATTTACGGCCGCTATTTTTGAGGAGAACCTTTGTGCCGGCGGACCCGAGGGCGGCAGGGACTCTTGTCAAGTAATGCTTTATTATAAAACTACAAAAAGACTATTTTTAGGTGTATCATAGAGGTATCTTACATACAAAAATAACACATGGACAAACATCCAAACACGGAACAATTATTTTATACTACAAATTATTTGTGCTGATGCTGATGATGATCGAATCAACGCCGCAGCCTAATGCTAAGAAAGAGGAAGAAAAAATAGCGCATTGACGCTACTTCACAGTTGTGCAATTTACTTGAAGTTTTCTTCCTCGCACGATTTTCTTGAGAAATCGTTTACCACCAGCAATTTTCCGAACCTATACGACTTACGGACCTCCAAGAAACGAGTTTACTCCTTTTTAAAAGGGGGAACACACCTGCAATACCCCTGGTGTTGCAGTTGTTCGTGGGCGGCGGTCGACACTTCCACAAAAGTTTGGCGCACTCTTAACAACTTAATCTTTATTACTGCATACGAAGCGGTACCAAGACTTTTTGACAGAGCCTCAATATGAGATCCTTATTATAGGTAGAGTCAATTGCGATACCAAGAAAGACTGCGGGATCTACTAACTCAAGTATTTCAAAGTTCACCTTAGTAAAGTATGAGATGGGTTGTCTTACACTTTGACAAATAAAATTTATGACATTTCGTTTTATTGGCATTCAAAATCAAGTTGGTAATACGGTAGTAATAATACAGTATAATAGAGCAGAGATATAGTACCGTTCATATCGTCAAATGAGTTTTTACCTCTATTAATTTTAAAGACTAGAGTGGTGTTATTAGCAAACAATACTGTTTTGCGTAAGACTTTAGTGTAGAAAGGAAGATAATTTATATAAAAAAAGAACTATGGTCCCAATATTGATCAAAGGATCAAAGCGTTGCCAGCCTAAAGGCATGCATGGCATGCCTTTAGGCTGGCAACGCATCTGCAATTCCCCTGGTTCCCCTGGTGTTGCAGTTGTTCATGGGCGGCGGTAGTCACTTACCATCAGGTGAGCCGCATGCTCGTTTGCCCCCTCTCCTATAAAAAGAATGCCCATAGTTAAGGGTTCTTTAAAAGAGTGTCATTAATAAGTACTTTTTGCAACCAGTCAGACAAGTATGATTTTATAAGGTAAACCATTTTTGAGACACCAAAATGCCTTTATTAGTTTAACAGTTTGTCATGATTTACGAGATCGAACGCTTTAGATAGGTAAAAAAAAACATCTATAGCAATCACTTATCTTACGGTATATTGACGATTTTTGACAGTGGTAGAGCCACGCGGCAGCTTTTGCTGTCGCACGGATGGGCCGGCTCGAACCGGGGTGGTACCACGACCTCACAGAATACCAGCGTGAAGTAGAGGTTTACCTCTGCGTTTCGCTTGGTGAGTGCAGGTGGCCGGAGGCCCTTTTTACTGGAAATAAGGCATTCCATCTTAGTCCTCACGGGTGACAACGCATCTGCATTTTGATTCGCAAACGAGGATAGATGTAGATGTCTATGGGCCGCAGCAACCACTTACCATCAGGTGGACTGTGTGCTCGTTTGTCACCCTTATCCTATAAAAAAAAATATAAACGACGCTATATCTACGCTATAACCGGAGAGAAAAATCATGAGGTAAAAGTGGAATTAGTTAGACAAATATATCTTCCCCGACATCACACCCCGTTAGGACCTCCGTTTCTATTACGTATAATAAACATACCGACTTTTAAAATAAATCGTAAACCCTTTTGACGGGATAAGTTTATGAGCCAACCGTCAATTCGTTCGTTCGTCGTTCCCGCGTTAAGTTTGCGTAGTAGTATAATTTTTGACAATGTTCCGCTTCGGGGCTCTACGGTTCCTAATTCCCAATACTTTTTTTACTTTATTTTCTAGATTATCAATAATTTAAAGAATGCTTAATATGTCATATTATTGTCAATAGTATAATCCGATGTGTATTTATAACGATTGTTCTTTTTAGGGAGATAGTGGCGGTCCGCTAATGTATCAGATGTCAAGCGGCCGCTGGGCGGTTATTGGCGTGGTTTCTTGGGGCGTACGTTGCGGTGAACCCCAACACCCTGGGCTTTACACACGAGTCGATAAATACCTCTCCTGGATAGTACAGAACACTGTGTTCTAATGTCATATATTTCAATTTCTTTAATTTTTAATAAATTTTGTTTAAAAAAACATACTTCTTTGAATTGTCTTAATATGATAACTAATTATAATAACAAAAAAACTGCGGTGTCGACAAGCTTGCCAAATGAGGTAACTGCGGCAAATCATCGCTACGTGGTAATCTGTGAGGCTGAAATTTGAAAAGGGAAAAAGGAATTTGAAAATAATTCAATGCATTCATAAAATCAAACAATTTTGCACTTTGTACCATGTACAATTTTCTGTACTTTAAAAAGTTAGGTATATATATTATAGTAAGAAAGAGAAAATGACAAAAGTAAAATTAAATGTTTACCTGATAATTTTATGAATCGTGTTATTTTTAAATCCCCAGCACCCAAAATACAAAATACGATTTCTGTTGAAAACTTTCTCGTATATAATATGGTTAATGTTTTTCACGGTTTTAAACTTCATATTTTAAATAAGCCACGGGAATATAAAATAAAATCCGAATAAGACAATTTTTTACTATAATTATACTTAGTTCTAAATAAAATCACAGCATCGATAAAGTAACCATTTCGCCACAGTCCTCGATAGCTCGTAACATGTCCAACACATCCACTTCCTCGATCGAGGGGTGGAAAGTAAACGCGAGACGGAAAAAATTCTTGTGATGTCTCAATGGCATGTACGCCAACATTAGACGTGAGGTCAGAGTCAATAGTTCTTTGATCTTCTTTGTTATCTAGAAAATTAAACAATTAGTTAAAATAACTTCAGTAATAAAGTATTTTTAGGGATAAGGAACTGTGAGTAATAAATTTGTCTTAAGAGTCGCAAAGTAACATAGGTACAAATATAGGAGAAAAAGCAGCAAAGCTCCTTTATTCGACTTTCTTGTAAAATTCATAGGCAAAAAATAAGAAAACCTATCAAAATTTAAAGAGGCGAGATCTCTTGGTAGAGAATAAAGTGTAGAGTGCAGGCGAGGTATACTTTGTATTACATAAAAACTAGTTGGTACAGTAGACATTTTCCTGCCCTATACGGTAGGAGGCGCAATGAGTTAAGAGATTCCGCGACACCTCGTTGCCGCTGAAGGATACCATCGCAAGGTTTTGTTCGGTAGGTATCCGACATAACCCACCTGCTTCCCCCTAGGGTAGCCGGTGGGTTATGTCGGATATGTGGGTCCATAAGGATTTTTAAAATTAAAAAAGGTGCTTTTTAGAAAGACCTAAATCCAGGTGTCTTAAAAAGGTTGGTGATGAATAATCTACCACTTTCAATGGCCAGATTTATGCATATTGTTTTTCAAGTATACTTACTTTGTGCATCAAGTCCCACCATTCAGTATCTTCTGCCTTAGATCGCATAAAAGTCGGTATATACCAAAAACAAACGTTTGGGCACTGCAGTGGAGCCGAAACTAGTCTAAAACCAGGCTTATTCTTTATTGTTTCCAAACAAAATTCTGCAATCTTCATAACGCGGTCAGCAAGTAGACCAAGGCCGTCATCACCTCGAGCTTTCCACATCATCCACAGTTTGAACGCGTCAATCTGTAAAATAATATCTAGGTAAATTAATCTACTAGAAATACTGGTATAAAAAGCATTGGTAACATTTTTGCAATTTTATCTTGGATATAATTTTATAATGGAAACGATTGTTAACTACTGCCAGCTCATGCGAAACCTTGAGGATCACCAGCTGATTAGTGACCGCCAGTACGGTTTCTCTTTCTATGTTACGTAACTCATAGATGGGCGGAGGCAGTGGGGTTCAAGGGGAAGGCGTTGGCCGTTAGTTTGGACATAGCGAAGGCCTTCGATCGTGTTTGGTACTGTTGATGATGTAGGCCGCTGCTGTCGTCTGGGAGAAAAATATACTAAAAAATTTTGGTGAGCACGTGTACATCTGCGGGGAGGGAGACATAGGTGTCACCTCGTATGATGTTCTAGTGCAACTAACTCGAAGCGCGGAATCATGTGCTCAGCGGTGCAACACCGATGTTGCAAATATACCTTCACCCTACTATAATAATCGCGGTAAGTGCCACCGTCCCCGTATTCATACGTACTTATTTATTATAGAAAAACAACAAGTACATAAGGTAAGTAACAATGTTTTATGAGTATATATTTTACACATATAATTTTTTATTGATTAATATTATTTATATTTCAGGTGTTCGAGAAGCAACGTGAGCGTCGTCAACAGGTACAAAGCGCTTCTTTCAAAGCTTCCTTCCTATGGGATTCCCGAGAAATTGTACGATTGGATCACCAGTTTTCTTGCAGATCAGAGTATCAAGGTTACAAGCCCATTACGCTGGTGTTCCACAAGTCTGCATGCTATCACCAACGCTGTTTCTTCCGCATATCAATGACATGTTGCAAACCGGTAACATTCATTGCTATGCAGACGACAGCACTGGTGATGCTTTATGCACCGGCCGTGTCAATATTTCTCAGGAAAACTTCGCCGAGTACCGGAACAAACTTGTGTCTGACTGGACTGGGAGCGGCTAAATCTAGTCCAGTTTAATCACCAGAAGATACAAGTTTGCGCGTTTACTTTTGATATCTCCTCAGTTTCAAGGCACTCCCTTTGTTGCTTCAGCTAGTATTGGAATCCTCGGTGTCGAGATATCGAGTGATGTGTAGTTTTGTGGTCACTTGGAAGAGAAGGCCAAAATGGCCTCTAAATAGCTTGGCGTGGTCAGCAGAACGGGACAGTATTTCATGCCGGCACACCACTTGCAACTTTACAAGGCGCAGGTTCAGCTCCACATGGAATACTGTTCCCATCTCTGCAGCTCTCAGCAGGGGCTCCCCAGTGCCAACTCGTTTCACTTGACCACATCCAGCGCAGAGCGGTTCGAATCGTCGCGACCGAGTTCTTTCCGATCGGCTTGACTCAATGGCACTGCGTAGAGATGTGTCATCTCTTTGCGTATTTTATCACATGTACCACACTACAGACTAATTCCAGTCGCTCAATTTCACCACCGCACATCGCGACAAAACTCGCGTTACCATCCATACCATCTGGATGATTAACGGTCCACGACTGTGCGATTTAGAAGAAGTTTTCTCCCTCGTACAACTTCCTTGTGGAATCGATTACCACCATCGATATTTCCGGACCGATACGACTTAGGAACCTTCAGGAAAAGAGCTTACACCTTTCTAAAAGGCCGGCAACGCATCTGCAATTCCCCTGGTGTTGCGGTTGTTCATGGGCGGCGGTAGTCACTTACCATCAGGTGAGCCGAATGCTCGTTTGCCCCCTATTCTATTAAAAAAAAATATTTTGGTAGATGTTCCACACCGTACCCGCATAGACTTATACAAAGTATCACACTACAACAAGCACACAGTACACTTGATGGTAGATTGATGCCGTTACATAAACATCTAATATTTATCCTCCATTAAGAATCAAAAAAGAGCCGTGGTAGCTCAGATGATTTTTGCTCGCTGTAAATTTCACAGTACGCGAACAAACCGGGTTCGATCCCCGCCGGCACCAATGAAATTGTTAATTGCAATTTAAAGTGCTGATTTACCACGTGCTCGGCGGTGAAGGAAAACATCGTGAGGAAACCTGCATGTCTGGGAAATAAGAAAAAAATATATATTTCGAAGACATGTGAAGTTCGCCAACACGCATTGGGGCAGCGCGGCGGACACTTCCTTGCCTTAAAACCCTCTCAGAAATGAGGGGAGGCCTGTGCCCAGCGGTGGGACGTATTTAGGCTGTAACTTTAAAAATCAAAATGCAGATGCGTTGTCACCCCTGAGGACTGAGATGGTGCCTCGTTTGAAGTAGAAAGGGTCTCCGGCTATCTACATACACCGTAAGAAACACAGCAGCATTAAGCTGCTATTTGAAGCTGGTATTCTGTAAGAGCGTGGTCCTACAACGGTCGTTAAGCCGACCCATTCAGAAACAGAAACTTTTTTATTCAATATAGATTATAAATAATACTTATTGAAAGTCACTCTTTTGTATAATTACCACTGGTTCGAAAAAAAAATCTCTGTCCTGGGAAGAACCAGCAAGAAACCCAGCGGGACTTTTTTTTAAATACCAGCTTACAATAATGTATGTTATCGTTTCATGTATTCGTGCTACAACCACAATATAATAGGTAGCGTGGCTCTACCACGCAAAATATATAGTTATTTTTACACAAATATCTTAGAGTACAGACAGGAGAAATAAGTTAGCAAACTAGCCAAAAAAAAGTTTGGGGCTTTACCTTTCGACCACACTGTACGCTTTTATCGCCAGTATCATAGGTGATGTCATAGAACTTGTCCTGCTGGAAAAGGTATTGCGCTGATGCACAATTAGCCGCGTGGAGTAAACCTTTCTCTCGCACAAGAAACACGGAGCATTGGAGCGGAGCACCCGTCATCTTATGAGGGTTCCATGATACAGAATTTGCTCTGAAATTTTTGCAAAAATTTAAAGTTTTTTTTAAAAATCGCGATTTTTCCGAAATTAGTACGACTAATTATGAACAACTCTTAACTCAATACTCGCACACACTAATCAGGTATACGAAAAATAATAAAAATTTTGGGAAAATTATAAAATAATTACTATTTATATTCGGGCTGGTGAAGCACCAGAGTCCATGGTGAGGAGATAGGCAGATTATAAAATGGTTTATGACCCTATGGTCAGTAGTAATTAATGCCTTTGCATTAACTAATTCAATCAATGAACTACAGCTACAGGGCTATGAAAGTCCACTACTGAACATAGGCCTCCCTATAGATTGCTTCATAGAAGGGATTTTGACAAAGTTACCACGCTTGGCAAGCGGGTTTATCAGAAAGATGCAGCTGCTCATCTCCTGTTTCTGTTTTCCTCTGTCGCCTCTTACGTTACCTACGGGACCTACTTTACCTAGGGTAGTGCATATTCTTACACCGCCAGTTTACCGGTATATCTCCAAAAATATTTCTATAGTACGTTAACACGCATAACAGCGATCAAAGGATAACGTATTAGGTACTATACATCACATTGAAAAAATAAATTTTTAATTATTTCAATACGCAAATCAACAAAGGAAGATAGACGGAGCGCTGCGTACATTTCCAGTGACGCCGAAACCATGCTCAACTTCTTGACGCACTTACACACTCATCTTTCTTCTTACTTTCTTTATCAGTCTGTAAAAGTTCACTGCTGGACGCACACATATGCACCTAAAACCATGTTGATGGTTGCAAATGATTTTAGGTTCATATATGCACGTGAGCGCTTGTTCAAATATATATATATTCAAATATAAATAATTGGCATGGTTTTGGTTCGGTTCGCACCGCTCCATCTTTCTCTCCTTGTTAGTCTGAGTTTTAGTAATAAAAATTATCTTACCTTTCAATACCTTTTAATCTATGTCTATATTTACGTGACAATATTAAACTACCGCCCCAACAGGCCTGTAAATAAAATGATATTAAATTATTTGGTTTTGTTTTTTATTAACAATATATTGATAATTTTTCTTCTATCAGACCTAATATGCAGTGTGTAGATGACATTGAATAATAAATAATTTCAAATGTTCTTAGAGATTTAAATCCTTTTCTAAAAGTTCAAAATTAATGAAAAATAAATACATTTTTCAAAACAGGTACATAGGTATAAAACTTTTCTAATAATTGCTAAAATTTATCAAATAAATATCTGAGAATCTGCAAATAATTCGCCACAACATAAATGTAAACCCAAAAATATAATCAAGGTATTTTTCGAAATTTTCAAATAATGATAAAATATACTCGTACATCGACATGCATCCATACGCCATGTTTTTCGCACACGTCTGCAACATCTTCTAAGTTGTCTATGGCACCAAGAACAGTGGTTCCTGCAGTCGCGTTCACCAAAACAGGCTGTCTACCAAGATCTTTTTCCATCTGTATAGTTGCGTCAAGTTTGTCTACAAGTATCTGACCTAGTCCATTCGTTTCGATCTGTCTGACGCTGTCAGTTCCGAAGCCCAGCCAATGGGCGCCTTTCATAATTGAATAGTGACTCTGTAAATTATATAAAAATATATTAAACAAAGTTAACTCCTACGAAACGGTTTTTGTATACAAAATACAGATACGTAAAACTAGAAACCATTATAGCCTAATAAAATCGTTGCTTAACATAGGTTTCCCCCAAAGATTGCCTCATAGAGAGTATTTAGCCACGGTTTTTTTATAATTTTGCGTTGTTTTCAGGAAGATGATTCTATCCACCTCCTTTTTTATAGGATAAAGGTGACAAACGAGCACACAGTCCAACTGATGGCAAGTGGTTGCTGCGGCCCATAGACATCTACATCTATCCTCTATTATAAATCAAAATTTGTCCCGTGAGGACTAAGATGGAATGCCTCATTTCCAGTAAAAAAGGTCTCCGGTTCTCTGCACTCATCATATGAAATTCAGCAGCGTTAAGCTGCTATTTTACGCTGGTATTCTGTGAGAGCGTGGTCCTTCCCCGGTCGAGCCGACCCATTCGTGCTACAACTATACTATTATAGCTGCAGCATGGCTCTACCACGTATAACCTTTGAGGACTAAGATAGAATGCCTCGCAGACTAATTATACTGGCTCTCAATGCCCTTCACACCGAAACACAAGCACTAACTATTATTTGGTGGCAGTAAGATGAAGAGACGTCCAGACGGACACCTAGACAGAAAAAGAGTCCTACTGCCTAGTACATTGCATGCACATCTGCACATATTATACGTGGTAGAGCCATGCTGCAGCTATATTAATAGTATAGTTGTAGCACGAATGGGTCGGCTCGACCGGGGCAGGACCACGCTCTCACAGAATACCACCGTAAAATGGCAGCTTGACACAGCTGCGTTTTGTATGGTGAGTGTAGAGAACCGGAGACCTTTTTACTGGAAAAGAGGCATTCCATCTTAGTCCTCACGGGTGACGACTGACGACGCATCTGCATTTTGATTCTTTATTGAGGATAGATATAGATGTCTATGAGTCACAGCACCACTTACCATCAGGTGGACTGTGACTGTGTGCTCTTTTGTCACCCTATCTTATAAAAAAAAACATCTACGTAAATACACGCATAAATAGTCAGTCCCCTCCCCCGTGACCATGGGTGTTGCGATGTACTCAAAACGTCGGGAACATAAAACTATGATAATTAAACGCAATAAAATCGGTACCAAAACTAGTTCCATAAAATGTGTAGTGGTCGTGTAAATACAATAATTCATTATACACATAAAGTTCTAAAATACTGTTAAAACAAAACTTAAATAATAAAGAATTAAAAATCTCACATCTTCAGAAGTAAAAATTACTAATTCCGGCAGATTCCTCAAGCCCTTACTCTTGACTTCAGGAAAAGCCTTATATCGTGCAGCAACAAGCGCGTAAAGCATGGAGACTGAACCACCGGGGCTAAAGATACCATCCCCATCAGGTATGCCAAAAAGCTGCAAGATATGATTGAGGATTTTTAACTCAACGACTGTGAATGCTGGCGCTACTTCAAATGTATACCTGAAAAATAAAGACAGAACATTAAGAACTTTGTGCCGTGTACTGGCATCGTAAGGGAATCCACCACCTACCATCCTGCGGGTGTCATAAGAGGGTGACAGAAAAATCTTTCTGATAACAACAGAAAATAATAACTGCGTATGCCAACCCACCTGCCAAGTCTGGCAATTATAGCAAGGTAATCTATGGGGGAGGCCCGTGTTCCGGAGTAGACCTTTGAAAGGCTGTAATGAATTAATTAATGCATTAAGAACTTTGAACTGGCCTATACATTATTCTTTCTTTTATAGAAAACTATTTTATTGCAGATGGATTAAGACCATAGCAATATCCAGATTACGTATGGATCAAGATTATATACTCTAGCCATAATAGCAAGTAATACTTCTCAGTCTTCTGTATAATCTGACAAAGGGCACTCGTATGGTCGTATGTGAGGTGACAATCGTACTAAAATCTCTTCGGAGGTGGCTTCTTCGGGAGTTTAGAAGTTGTCGAACAGTGTGAGATGATTCGTGAAGACGAAATCGCTTTTTCACTTTTTTCTGGTAATCAACACCACCATACTTTCGCTCGATGCCTCCAGCGTACCAATACCGCGTAATTCAGAATTAAATAACTTCTTAATCTATAGGACATACTTAAATTGGTGGAAAGTCATTCTAATGGGCCAAGTCTGGCATCCACATTATTATCAGAATTGTGTCAGAGTAACTTGAGCCTTGGACGTCATGATCGTTGGAGTTCATCATATTTACTGGTGTTTTAATACCGATGTACAAAATGTAATAAAATATCTAAAGAAAAAAAGTGAACTTTTCACATAAAATCGTCAGTCGACAGAAATAACGCTGTCGCTATCGGTTTTCTTAGTAAATTGGTTCTTTGAAACGGTCAGGGTCTCTTACGAAGGCTGTAGCCTTTTTTTTTTTGCTTAATTTCTGAATGATCTGCAAACCCGTTGCCTGATCTATGACTTAAAAACTGAAGCAGATTTTCCCGTTTAGGTGCCGTTTGTTAGAAATGTGATATATCACTTATGGAACATGCTTGACACAAAAGAAAAACAGTATTTTCTATATCGGTAAAATTGAAAGAGCCGCATTACGTAAAAAAAATCTTCTAAATTTGGAAAATTATGATAAAAAATTATGGGCATTACCAGCTACTTAAAACTACAAGTTATTTTCAAAATAAATCTTTAAAGATAATGTTCTAGCTAAAGAACAGTTGTTTTATTGAGGTCGTTCACCCAAGACGAACTTAATATGCAATGCACAGTGTTTACGCATTGTTGACGTCAAAACACGTCTTCTTATTATTGTTACAACAGGGAGTATGTTGTGCTTGTGTCCCTTTAAGAGATAATTTTTGCTTCAAACGAAAACAAAAGAACATCGTTTCGAATTCTACAGGATTACTATCTACATAATAAAAATCACAATAAAGATTTGAAAAGTAAAGTTACACTCTATATATATGTTCCACAACTGGGCACATGAGTCCTCTCACTTCTGACAGGATTTTTAGGGCAAGAAAGTGTCTGCCCCAATGGGTGTTGGCGGACTTTACATATCTTCATAATATTTCTTTTTATTTATTTTTTTATTTCTCAGACATGCAGGTTTCCTCACGATGTTTGACTTCACCACCAAGCACGTGGTTTTTTTTTATAGGATAAGGGTGACAAACAAGCACACAGTCCACCTGATGGTAAGTGATTGCTGCGGCCCATAGGCATCTACATCTATCCTCGTTTGCGAATCAAAATGCAGATGCGTTGTCACCCGTGAGGACTAAGATGGAATGCCTCATTTCCAGTAAAAAGGGCCTCCGGCCACCTGCACTCACCAAGCGAAACGCAGAGGTAAACCTCTACTTCACGCTGGTATTCTGTGAGGTCGTGGTACCACCCCGGTTCGAGCCGGCCCATCCGTGCGACAGCAAAAGCTGCCGCGTGGCTCTACCACTGGTAGTAAATCAGCACTTAAAATTCCAATATATTTATTGCATTTACGTGTGGTTTTGTGTGGCACATTACAGCACATGCACCCAGCATAACGGGTATAACATACCGTAGGGTATAACAATATCAAATAAAGCTATCTTAAACTTTCGTTGGTGCTAGCGGGGATCGAACCCGGGGTTGCTCGCGTACTGTGAAATTTACAAACAACTTCAATATTTATTTTAATTTTTTTACTAGGTTCCATTTCGTGCTAACGGCTCTTTAAAAGAAATTAAAAAATCGCTACATAATATGTCGTACCTTACAAATAAATACATACTGACTGGTGTTAAATGCTTCAGCAATCCAGGCGCCCGATAACCCATATGGATCTGTAGCTCCGTATAATTGGTTCCTGAACGTAACCTTGTTGGTCTTCACGCTGTACTGCAATATTTTCCGAACGCATCGCTCTAACTCTTTATCATCCACTCCATTAGACACATCCAAGTCCAAAAGTGCCTGGTGATGTAAAAGGTTTATTTTTAGACTGGTATGAAGTAGGTACAAATTATGAACTTGTAGCAATATAAATACCAATAAAGTCATGCTATATGTGAAAAGAGAAAAAATATTATTGTTTAAAGAAATTATTACTTCTTGCGTCTTTTTATTATAGGTACTTATATAGCTGATAGCTTGCGAATAATAAATACTGAGACTGAGTTAGTAAATCAATTTGACTTTATATAAAAAATCCAACCTACCTCCAACTCCTTGGGATGTTTAAACTGAATGAGAGGAACATCACTAGATCCTTCTTCGCTAATTATGTCTAGAATTTTATCAAGAAAATAATTATCTTTGTGATTCATATTTTTAGCACATTTGAAAATATAATTTTATTTTATATATCAAATAGCGCATTACTGAAGCAGTGTAGTTGCGACAATAATCATCACGAGACTGTGTTCAATCCAATCTAGGCCTGTTTTATTCAATTGTGGTATTCCATTAACACAGTCCAACATATTTAACTGGTTTGTTCGTGATGGCATTTACGGTAATTTATGTGTTTATAGTTAAAAATAAACTACCAATGTGACATTTCACTAGTAATGTACACAGTTAAGCGAAAACAAAGAAAATAAAATTATCACAACGCTAGTCAATGAAGTGTTAAATTTATTTCAATATATAAAATGAAGTTAATATATTTATTTGTTATTTTAGTGCTAGTGCTATAAAAGTTCCCAGGCCGTAAATTAAACTTAATTAGCATTTGTTATAAAATTTACGACATAATCAAATTCTAATTCAAATTTTATCAAAATCCGCCCAGACATTTCCGTGCCTGTGCAACGCAAAGCAAAAAGAAAACTGAGTAATTTGATACGAAAATTCAGTTTACATTTTGTAATAATGTCCATATATATATATATATATATGTCATATATCGGTCCTTAAGTTCGTTCATGTAATAAGTGACCGAATTTTAGTCACTGTGACCCGTCTCACTGAAGACTAAACATTTGCGCAGGACAGGATTATACGTAGTGCCCGAGTGCATTTCCCTCACTCCCATCATCCGATAGGACGGTAATTCAACACGACCGGATAGCTCAAGCATAGGACGAACAGCTCTACGTGCTTTTCGAGGCACGGAGGTGAAACTTCCGGTATATATTACTCTACTCTATGGGTGAAAGACTGTCAACTTCCTGACTCCGGACGGCTTCTGAGAATTTCTTCACAGAAAAACCCAATAACTGAATTTTTGTAGCGATAATAGAAAAGTTACAGCCTATATATTTTCCACTGTTTGGCACAGGCCTCCTCCCATTTCTAAGTGGATTATGGAGCAAACAGGCGAACTTAGCATCTCTTCAAAATATTTTTATTCTCCAGACTCGGAATATTTTTATTTCCATCACAACCTAGCACGTGGTAAATAAACACTTATAAAATTGCAATTAATCTTGTAAAAGGATGTTACACTTGAGGAATGGTAAAAACTGACTTATCTTCTTTGGCCCCTTTAGCGGCTTGTAGTATATTTTTATGAAACCTAGCTTTAAGATGTAGCTAATCTATTCTGTGACTCCTCTAACATATGGTAGTACAGCAGTGTCACAACTCATATTTTGAATTAAATTTTAAGAATAATTTAACTAAATCAGATCGAGATGTTGCAACGGCTTTTGAAAAATATTTTAACGACATTTCGATCTTGACTACAAAGTCACTGAATTTTTCCCCAACTGTCGCCGAGTCTTTTTTTACACAAAATGTAAATGTCTGTAAAAAAAATAATTTACATTTAATAAAATAATATCAGGATATAGTGTAAATATTTTCAAACTATTCATGCTAAGTAAACAGCAAATTTATGAGGGATTTCCGTCAATGTTATTGGGTAGATGCAATCGCACCCCAACTTGACATTATTTTCAGTACTAATATCGAATCTAGTGTTTCCGGATTTAATGAAACATATTAAAAGACAGACACATTAAGACACTTTATGGCCTGAGGGTATAACGGTTAGAAAGTTTTTTGAATTTAAGAACAAAGTAAATGGGTTGTAGAATAGACAAGAGAATAAATCAAACTAAATTTGTAAGTTTTAACTACTATTCAGTTAAGAGCTCCGTCGAATACGTTCGAACAATGTGTCGATCGGCAGACTTTTTAGCCTTACAAGGAACATGGCTATTACCGGACGACATCCCATACTTAGGGGAAATAGATCAGAATTTTGGGAACACTGGGAAATCTTCAGTGGATACTACATCAGGTACGCTGAAGGGCAGACCGTATGGCGACGTGGCTCTTCTTTGGCGTAAAAGTGCTTTCCCATCGGTTTCGGTCGTAGACTGTGACGTTGAGCGTATAGTGGCTGTAAAGGTAATGTTAGATGATCTTGAATTATTGGTGATGTCGGTGTATATGCAAACGGATAGACCTGACAATTTTGAAGCATTTGTAAATTGCCTCGATGAGATTAGTGCTATCATAGAGACGTGTAGTATAGATACAGTGTACATACTAGGCGATTTCAACGCTGATCCAGGCGCGTTGTTTGGCGACGTGCTTTCGAAGTTCTGTACTGAACAAAGGTGGACTTGTGCAGACATAGAATGTTTGGGGCTAGATTCAGCTACATATACGTTCCTTAGTAACGCTTATGGACTATGTCATGATATTCTGGGCGCAAATATACGATATGAGGTGTCATGTTTCGATCATTTCGCAGTCGAATTGTTATATAGGTTTACCTCTGCGTTTCGCTTGGTGAGTGCAGGTGGCCGGAGGCCCTTTTTACTGGAAATGAGGCATTCCATCTTAGTCCTCACGGGTGACAACGCATCTGCATTTTGATTCGCTAACGAGGATAGATGTAGATGTTTATGGGCCGCAGCAACCACTTACCATCAGGTGGACTGTGTGCTCGTTTGTCACCCTAATCCTATAAAAAAAAAATGACGTTATTATTTTGGTACCTAAAGTACAATTAAGAGGCTCAGTGCCGGATAGAGCTGTCTGAGGTGAAAGAGATAGAGATCCGGTAGATAGGTGTCTACACATCTGCTCAACTAAGTTGCGTGATGTCGATTCCTTGTGACTTTCAATATTGCGCAGATAGAATGTGAAACATAGAAAAATAATTGATAAACTTTATTATAATGTAGTAAGCGTACTGCAGTAGAATGTTCTAAAAATTGTGTAAGTATAAAGAAGAAGAAAAGGTATGTGACAGGCTGGAACAAACATTGCAAAAAGGCACATGAGGAGGCTAGGGTCGCTCAAGGTAAAACTACGTCTGGTCAAGTATATGAACAAATACGAGACTCGTGAAGTTTGTTTAAATGACGGCTCAAGTGGTGTAAGAATAATGAATCCCAGATAAAAATGGACATTCTTGCATCACAACATGCTACAAAAAACATTAGTAAATTTTGGAAGGAAACTAATAAGTTGAATCCAAAGCCGATTGTTCCAGTGAGTATAGAAGGGGTTAGTGACGCCAAACAAGTAGCCAATTTATTTAGGGAGCATTTCAGGGTGCATTCTACATTGGGATCTATGAAGACCGCGACAGAGATAGGAGATACTTGTTTGGCGAAACCGGATGTTCGATTCACAGCGAAACAGTTTACTCAGGTAGTGAGGAACATGAAGCGAGGAAAATCCCCTGGCCATGACTTACTCAGCATAGAACACTTGCAGAATGCAGGTGTCCATATGTCGAGAGTGCTCACCATGTTGTATACTTTCTGCATGAGCCATTCTTACCTGCCAGAAGCTATGATGAAAACGGTAGTTGTTCCTATAATAAGGAACAAGACGGAGGATGCGTCCAAATTAAGTAATTACAGGCCTATTTCAGTCGCAACAGTCATTGCTAAGGTTCTGGACGGTCTCATTGATATTCAACAAAGACAACATCTACAGTTCCATGACGCACAGTTTGGATTTCGCCCCGGTTTATCAACCGAAATGGCTATATTGAATCTCAAGCATACCGTCCAGTACTACACTGACAGAAGCACACCTGTCTATGCCTGCTTCTTGAATCTATCTAAAGCATCTGACTTAGTTGCATATGACAGGTTATGGCGAAAGTTGACGAATGATACGGACCTTCCCTTTGAGTATATAAGTCTCCTGAAATACTGGTATGGAAATCTGAGCAATTTTGTGCGATGGTCGGGGTCACTATCGGACGAGAACAGATTGGTTTATGGTGTAAGGCAAAGCGGGTTAACGTCGCCGAACCTCTTCAACCTGTACATTGACCGTCTGATCCGTAAGCTTAGCGGCGCTGGTGTTGGATGTTCGATTGATGGCGTTCTTGTCAACAGCATCAGTTATGCAGACGATATGGTGCTGCTGAGTCCATCGATCAGCGCCCTTCGGAAACAAATTTCGATCTGCGAGCGTTATGCTGAGGCCCATGGGTTGCGATACAACGCCATCAAAGGGATCTCATGGTGTTTAAGGCAGGAACAAAAACCCACCAGTCACGCTAAATGGCATTGTCCTGAAAAAAGTCTCGCAGTCCAAATATTTGGGCCACTGGATCACTGAGACGCTTTCAGACGCTATTGATATAGATAGGGAGCGTAGGGCGTTGTCTGTACGGGCCAATCTGTTGGCACGTAGGTTTGCGCGCTGTACTGCAGAAGTAAAGGCTACGTTGTTCAGAGCATTCTGCCAATCATTTTACACGTGTAGCCTATGGGTCAAGTACATAAAAAAATCTTACGACTCCCTACGCATTCTATACAATAACGCCTTCAGAGCACTGATAAAGCTGCCACGCTACTGTAGTGCATCGGAAATGTTTGTGGATGCAAATATAGACGGATTCGCAACGATCTTTCGGAAGCGAGTCGCGTCCCTGATACGCCGCATACGGGGCGGCTCAAATGGCTACATGCAACTGTTCGCCTGGCGGATGGATCTGGATTGCCCTATAATGCGACACTGGACCCGGCTAAATGTCGAGCACTCCGGATCTAAACCTAAATTCAGACTACGTTAGAGATGTATATCTGTTTTGTAGTGTTTGTGTATTTTATATGAATTTAAGTAATTGTAATAATAATTTAATTTAATGAAATTTTTTTTTATATGTTATTCATATAAAATTGACATCGTAACGTAGATTTAATATTTTAATTTCGATGTGTATTTATGAAGTGTGATATGGACTAGTTCCGAAATAAATGATTTTTAATTTAATTTTAATTAAAGTTACACCTTTATTTAAATGTGGTAATACATTGGACCCCACTAATTTCAGACCTATTTCTGTACTGTCAACGCTCAATAAAAATTTTGAAAAAATTATTGTAGATCACTGTGGCGTAGACACGGGGCCTGAGGCTTGTTGTTTTGCAATACTTGCTTCACGTGAAGGAAATCGGCGGCCAAGTTTTAACTGTCACAGATTCCTTGTGTTCTCTGAAACAAAAAAATTTCCACGGTAGCTTACTATGATGGCAATGGTGACATTCACAATTTGAATATGGTTAGTACGGGTTTTTTTCGCTTTATACAGTATGACTTGGTATTATTAGACTTCCAACTTCCAAATGACTAAAACATTTAGGAAAGCTAAAGAAAAAATGCAGTTATTTTATCTGATAATAAAATTGAGTAAGTATCTCAACGTACCGCTTTTTTTTATGGGATAAGGGTGACAAACGAGCACACAGTCCACCTGATGGTAAGTGGTTGCTGCGGCCCATAGACATCTACATCTATCCTCTATTACAAATCAAAATGTAGATGCGTTGTCACCCGTGAGGACTAAGATGGAATGCCTCATTTCCAGTAAAAAGGGCCTCCGGCCACCTGCACTCACCAAGCGAAACGCAGAGGTAAACCGCTACTTCACGCTGGTTTTCTATGAGGTCGTGGTACCACCCCGGTTCGAGCCGGCCCATCCGTGCGACAGCAAAAACTGCCGCGTGGCTCTACCCCTATTAAAGCTTGCTTGCTTGCTAGCTTATAGAATCTTGGATTTAAAGGAGCAGTAAGAAGGACTTTATCCTCAAAGTCCACCATGAATACATCGGCGACATTGGGAGTCACAGACAAGCCCGTGTCCACACCATCTACTTGCTTGTCATATCGTGTCAGTGTTTGAGTAATACGTATATTGTACGGAAATGTTGTTCGTTTCTAGCTTCCTAGTTTCAATTGAGGTGCAGTTTTCAATAAATAGACTGTGAAACATATAAATAGTGACCGAATATCAAAACAGACTTAAATGGTAGTTAAGAGCTATTCTGTATATACTGCTTTTACTTTGAAACTTTGATAGTGTGATTTAGGCTTCGGTGTGTTTTACGCTTGTGGCGTGACGACTTCGCCGCCACATCACCCCGAATCACGAAATAACAAAGAAGGCAAGTAATCTGTGATAGTGCCCTGAAGTAGGGGCGAGCAGTAAGGCTCAGAGGTATGCCGAACACTGTAGCGCAGAGAGTAGCTTGAAGGAACAGGAAGCATTATTATTCCGGTGCTGCGATGAACCTTTGTAAACCTAGATCACTTGCAGAATGTGTAGACTACAGACAATATCTGCTCGACAGCGAATGAATGGTGTACTTGAGGACGATGACGAAGGTTTGAAGTTGTAGTTTCCGAAAGTTGTTGATTGCGTGTTCATCTCACGTCGTTTGGTCACCACTGTGGCGGGTGGAAGGAAAATGGGAGATCTCACGCCGAGCAAGGTGTTCTCCCCGGGGAGCGGCCAACGTTCCGAGTGATAGTTCGGAGCTATTCTATATATACTACTTTTACTTCGAAACTTTTATAGCGCGATTTAGGCTTCGATGTATTTTTCGCTTGTGGCGCGACGACAGCGCTGCTACAGACTATACATTTACAATCGGCAAGATGTATCTGGGTCTTTTATCTCACTGATAAAATGGTATGAATCCTTTGTGTGTTCTCTTGTGCCCTCTCAGGGGTGATAGTATTTGGCCAAGTGTTGAGCCAAATTATAAGTTAGTGGGTCGATTTGATACATGATATTATTATGAAATTAACCGTTACCATTACAGCCTACTAAAGTCTACTGCTGAACTATCTGCTGAATCTATGGGGGAGGTATATATCACCTATAGATTGCCTCATGGGGGGATATTTGTCATAGTTGAAACGCTTGCCAAGCGGGTTGGCAACCGCAGATTTTTTTATTTTATTTTTTGTCGTTATTAGGATGTTGCTGCTGCCCATCTTCTGGTTTGTTTCCTTCTGTCACCTCTAACGACACCCACGGGACGGTATGGGGTAGTGGATATACTTACACACTACACCGTGAGATACAAATTAACGTCGAGGTTTAATTCAATAATACTATATGCCTAGATAGATGCCTAGTCATCGAATACGTGCACTTAACGCTCCACCAGTATGTTACAGTTTTTACTTTTACTTTTTAAAGTTTAATTTTTTATTATTTTGATTGGATTAAGCAATATTCATTTACAGCTTTTTGAAAATCCGGCAGCGCACTTATAATTCTCGTCATGTTGCAGTTGTTCATGGGCGGCGGTCAATACTTACCATCAGGTGAGCCGGATGCTCGTTTGCCCCTATTCTATAAAAAAAATTATCATAAGCTCAAGATAACAACTAGAATGCCATCTAAAAAGTTGCAATGAAAACTTCATGCCCTATTTTTCCATCCTTGGGGGGTGAAATACAATTAAATTAAAATTAGACAAAATACATTACATTTCAAATTTAAATGGGGCTCCCATAAGGTATAGCCTAATCATTTTTAAATCGGTCCAGCTGTTAACGAGAAATCTGTGAATATACATGAAAAAATATAAATGTCAAATACCTGTTTTTGAAGTTGGTTAATAAACTCTTCTAATATCTATTTAAACTTCATATATTTATCTTCTATACTTATAATAAATCTATAGAGAGGTCAATTCTGTACATGAAACATATTTCCAAAATAACTATCAGGGGGTGATTAGTGATCGATACTGATGCCAAAAATGCAAACAGTAATATTTTTGTCTGTCTGTCTGTCTGAATGTTCGTTATAGAAACAAAAAAATTCGGTTGTCTGTAAAGTCGGTTTACTGACGATAGTTGAACGTGACAACGTCATAAGAAATATTTAATATCGAAAGAATCATTACCTTTATCGCCGCAATTATCGTTGCTATAAACAATTGTCACCACATTCGCTCGCACAGTCGCTCGTTCCGCGCTCTCACTTGCACTTTAAATGGAACGCCTAGGTAACGCCGCATGAGTTATGTTTTTTCGTGCGTGCAACGAGCTTCATCGATTTATAAGACGTTGTCACGCCAAAACTATTCGACGGATTTTAACGAAACTTGGTACAATCGTTCTTCATACTCCTGGGCAGGTTATAGTATACTTTTCATCACGCTACGATCAATAGGAGCAGAGCAGTGAAGGTAAATGTTGGGGAAACGGGAGAAATTACTCCATTTTTTAAGGTTCCGTCGCATGTGCAGCTTTAATGGTTAAAGCTACACAGAAATCATGCATAACGGAAATGTTCTCCTTAAAATTATATAAAAAATATCCCACGACAGCAGATGTCTATCTTTTATGGTTGACTCACAATAACACGTGTAACTCCCGATAACTTAGCAGTTCGGAGCTTTCTAATTATATTTGTCTACTCTTACGTTTATAACAATCTCACTCATCCCTAATTAAAAAAAGTTAACATTAATATCTATTCAATAAAAAAGAATCATAGAAATCGGTATAGAAACACCAAAGTTATACATGAAATACGCTAATAAGCCATCGCGCGTGAATACTAAATCATGCTATAAGGATTATTTTTGTGTAACGGTCGCCGCGCTCGACGCGGCTCGCGCCGGGGGAATAAAAAGGCCCGAGTGCGAGCTTCATACAATATTTGGCTTTTGATGCGAATAGACGTTCAGAGTGTTCGACCTTATTGACAGACAATAATTGATTTTAACAAACCGTGCTTATCAGCGCGACTTTTATTCTACTCTTACGTTTAATAATTTATTTTTAGATTTCTTTGGTTGTTATTTTATAAAATAGGTATTAGTTATTTTGGTAGTGTTTAAATATTTCTTAGTTTTTTTTTATAGGATAAGGGTGAAAAACGAGCACACAGTCCACCTGATGGTAAGTGGTTGCTGCAGCCCATAGACATCTACATCTATCCTCTGTTACAGATCAAAATGCAGATGCGTTTTCACCCGTGAGGACTAGGGTGGAATGCCTCATTTCCAGTAAAAAAGGCCTCCGGCCACCTGCACTCACCAAGCGAAACGCAGAGGTAAACCTCTACTTCACGCTGGTATTCTGTGAGGTCGTGGTACCACCCCGGTTCGAGCCGGCCCATCCATGCGACAGCAAAAGCTGCCGCCTGTGTGTTAAAAATTTTAAATTAAAAAGTATTAGCTTAATTATAATTTTTTTTTTATTTAGCTGTAGTTTTAAATATATTGGTAAATCCAATTAGGCATACCTTAAGCGCATTAAAAAAATTACGTATAACATGATTATACGGAATTATTAAAGTAGTTTAAATACATTTCGACAGCACTATCGGCTTCAACACCCTCGAAAACCATGAAAATGACACCCATGATGAAAAAATTGATACCTATTGCAGCCGCCATCTTGGATTTACATTTCGATAGCACTATCGGCTTCAACACTCTCAAAAACCATGAAAATGACACCCATGATGAAAAAATTGGTACCTACTTCAGCCGCCATCTTGGATTTACATTTCGACAGCACTATCGGCTTCAACACCCTCGAAACCCATGAAAATGACACCCATGATGAAAAAATTGGTACCTAATTCAGCCGCCATCTTGGATTTACATTTCGACAGCACTATCGGCTTCAATACCCTCGAAACCCATGAAAATGACACCCATGATGAAAAAACAGTGCGTGTTGCCAGTGATGACTTACGGAACTGAGACGTGGTCCTTCACTGCTGGCCGTATGAGGAAGCTCAAGGTCGCTCAGCGAGCTATGGAGAGGGCTATGCTCGGAGTTTCTCTGCGTGATAAACTTAGGAATGAGGATATCCGCAGTAGAACAAGAGTAACCGACATAGCCCAACGGATTAGTAAGCTGAAGTGGCAGTGGGCCGGCCATATAGCTCGAAGAACCGACAACCGATGGGGAAGAAAGGTTCTCGAGTGGCAGCCTCGTACCGGTAGGCGAAGTGTAGGGCGTCCCCCCACAAGATGGAGTGACGACCTGGTAAGACATGCAGGAAGTCGATGGATGCAGGTGGCTCGGGACCGTGCTTTGTGGCATACCTTGGGGGAGGCCTATGTTCAGCAGTGGACTTGTGAGGGGCTGTAATGATGATGATGATGAAAAAATTGATACCCATTGCAGCCGCCACCATGGATTTACATTTCGACAACCCTATCGGCTTCAATTCTCTCGAAAACCATGAAAATGACACCCATGATGAAAAAATTGATACCTATTGCAGCCGCTATCTTGGATTTACATTTTGACAGCACTATCGGTTTCAACACCTTCGAAAACCATGAAAATGACACCCAAGATGAAAAAATTTATATATTTTGCAGCCGCCATTTTGGATTTACATTTTGACAGCACTATCGGCTTCAACACCCTCGAAAACCATGAAAATGACACCCATGATGAATAAATTGGTACCTAATTCTGCCGCCATCTTGAATTTACATTTCGACAGCACTATCAGCTTCAACACCCTCGAAAACCATGAAAATGACACCTATGATGAAAAATTTTATACCTATTGCAGCCTCCACCTTGGATTTACATTTCGACAGCACTATCGGCTTCAGCACCCTCGAAAACCATGAAAATGACACCCATGATGAAAAAATTGATACCTATTGCGGCCGCCATCTTGGATTTACATTTCGACAACCCTATCGGTTTCGACACCCTCGAAAAGCATTAAAATGTCACCCATGACAAAAAAAATTATACTACTTACTTTTAGTACGTACTACTATTATTTATTCTGTGCTTTTAAATATTGTAATAATAAATCTCTTATTATTATTATAATCAAGTATTTAAGAAATTTGGTTATTCGAATATTGTGTATTTGTACAGCGATCTTTTTGAGCCGTTGCAAACAACCGCAACAATGTCCACTCACGACGGCGACTGAAGCCGAACTAAACTTAATACAAAGGTACTCTGTGAACTAAACTACTCAGTGGCTGTAGTTCCCCATTTACAGAAACAATTTATATACGAGGCAACGAAATCAACGAAAATTTCGCCATTTTGGAGCCGAAAAAAATTAATTATAGCTAAACAAAACAAAATTACACTGCCATTTACATTCAGTGGCTTCCCACATGATAGATGAAGAGATTAAAAAATAGATTGAGTTAAACAATTGATATTTTCAAAAGTTATAGTGTTTACAAGCCACAGGGACATGATAAATCCACACCATAAGCCACTAAAACCCTTTTTTTTTATTTAAAAATAGCAATTAATCGATTTAATAAAATTATTAATAAGTTCAACAATTATTTATCTTTCTAACAATGTGCTTTTTATATCATTTATATGTATAATATGATTGCTAGATACGATTTTATTCGATAAAATGTTGGAATATTAATTTTTAGGCGATAGTAGAACATTACCTTGCGCTTTCGCTTAAGGTATGCAATAGGTACCTAGGTATAGCTAGGTACCTAGGTACCTAGCTATATATACCTAGGTACCTAGGTATATATAATTTTATTTGCGAAGTAAATTTTTCTAAAAGCTTTTAGGTACCTAGGTATCAAATAGGTTATTTCATTCTATTAGACGTAGTTTAGGTACCTACTTATATATTTTTAAGAATTTAATTTTGGATTTAAGGATTTATTTAGGATACGTTTTATTATTTAAGTAGGCATTTAGATTTTTTTAAGTGTATGGTAGCTATAGTTAGGACCTCTATACTCCGGCCGCTGAGTTATTACCGATTTGACACATGACGAATTGACAATACTAGTGAAGTGACTGAACCAGTAACCCTAATATCATTTGATAACAGTTTGTTTTAAATATTCTAGTATAGTGTGTAATTAAATAAAATCAAAACAATAACAGTTAAAGACACAGGTTCTTTATTAGGTGGAGTATCCTTGATGGGCGTAGATAATTGGTCGAGGACATATCAAAATAAAACAAATTTGTAAACACTGTTACACATTTTAATGAATAGGGTAGGTACAAGATGTTTTAATAAATGACTACCTATCATTTATTAAAACAATTATTCAGACTCTGAACCAGATTCGCCAGAGCTGTCATCGCTATCAGTCACTTGTATGACAATTTCATTGTCTATAATGGTGTCCACTCTTATATCGCGTTCATAATCTTCTGTTATTAGTTTTCGAGTCTTTTCGACGACCTTGACCCAATCTTCTTTCGTTATTTTGCTGCAAGCATCTTTTAATAGACCCATCATTTTATTAGTACTGAATGGCGGAGTCGTATTATTACGAGCTGCGTAACCTGTAATGTAAACATTAAATAACGTTAGTTTATTACATTAAATAAACGAAATGTTACACAATTACCTACATGTAAGGGACATGAGATATTTATTTCTTAGTTATGTATCTTTTTACTTATATGCTGAATATTGGATGTTATAATAGTACAAATTATTCATATTCATAACTTATGCGATAAAAAACAATACCTTTGATTTGTGCCCATATTAGCTCAATGGCATTGTACTGGCAGTGATAAGGCGGAATTCGAAGTACCCGATGTCCATGTGCTAGAGCTATCTCATCTACTTCATAACGGACTCTTGATGTTTTATTTTCGCGTACCAACTTTACTAAGTCAGACTTTAGCATTTCGGCAGTAGTTTCAATTCCATTTTGGTGTAGCCATGCTACGAGATCAGCTTTCTTGTCGGCCTGAGTAGGCGCTTTATTCACTTGTTTCGAGTGATATGAAGCGTTGTCCATTATTATGATAGAAGGCTCTGGCAGGCTGGGTAATAATTGATTTTCGAACCAATTCGTAAAAGTGTCTGTATCCATCTCCTCATGGTAATCGGAAGTACTTTTTGACGCGAAAGCCAGCAGTCCATTTTCAAAGAAACCACTTCCAGCAGAACCGGCGTGATAAATTATCAGTCGCGATCCTTTTCCAATTGGAACCTTTGAGGTTGATGCTTTTGTTTCGTCAGTCCAAGAGCGTGACACAGTGTGGTTCGCATTTAACCATGTTTCGTCAACAAAAACGACGTTGTCCCAAGACTCAATTTTTCTGGCTTCTCTTAAAAACTCGCTCCTTTTAATTATTAAATCAAATCTTTCCATTAATATTTTCCTTTTATTCGTTTTTTTTATATTCAAACCCAATTTCGTGCAATAGTTTTGACAACGCCGTTTTACCGCCTTTAAACAAGCCAGCTTCTTTTAAAGAGACCAAAAGCAAACGTCTAGTTGGAAACTCGTTCCTAGTATAATAACCATATATGTGGTTTCTTATCATCAAGCATCTGCATAAAAAATATCAACACCTGTCACGGGCTTTTGTCTTCGTTTTTTCTTAGGAGTGCGTAAAACATTATCTTCACTTCCAGAAGCACCAATTTTTTCTTAATTTATATTATATAGTGTTTTTGCACCAATTCCAAGAGCTTGTGAAACCCGATCTTTCACTTGAGTGACAGGAATCAAAGGGCCGCCATTTTGTGACTCACGCTCAAAGTAATCCTGTAGCTTTAGTACAAGCTCACGACATTGACTATTCAATGTTTTTCCTCGTTTCGGCATTTTCAACAAAATTACCAAACACAAACAAAATTAGTCCAATAAAGCGCAACGATAAACAGGAGAAAGCCGAGTCAAAAAACAACGGTTACACAAGAGAACGTAGTCTGTGCGCACGAGAGTACGGAAGACGACTAAACAGATTAAAATAGCGGTGGTAAGGGTGTTGCCAGAATAGTATCGCCAATTACTTAAAAAAATACACCTATAACATTGCTTAATTGAGGGAGAAAATTATATTTATTAAATGTTGTTTTATATATTATGAATGTTAAAAATTATACATAATCATTTTAATTGTATTTATTTTTAAATCATAGAAAACAGTATTTCTGTCTTTGGATCACACATAAATCTTAAAAATCATAGAGATACTGGCAACACAGTGCAATTAGGAGACGCAAAAAAATGGTAGCATTATAGTCTAGTTGCTCGAAGGAATAAGTAAAATAAAAATATCCAAATAAAATAAATATCATATCTATTCCAATGAATTCGGACCAAATACTATCAAGCACATCACTATGAAAACTAGACGCACGATGTAACTTTGTACAAGCGCGCCAAAGAACAAAAAATAAATGTTTTCATATTATTTACAAACTATTTTAAGTTTTGAAACAGAGTTTATTGGAAAATTACTTGATTCTGACATTTTGACATAAAGTTTTATATTAAAGAGGTATTCTAAATCATTCGGCTAATGTGTCGCTCGTGCAAGGTTATATCGATTAATTTAAGAATAATCTGTCAAATCGGTAATAACTCAGCGGCCGTACTATAACGTAGATTATTTTGTTAGGTAACTGAATGCCGTCGACTGAAAATAAAATACACAATGCCACTTAAAAAACGATTATCTTTATCTCGAAATTCCAGAGAAGCTAAGAGAATGAGAAATGTGCGTTCTCAAGAATCGGTAGAGGAAAGAGCACATCGGTTAAACTCTATAAGAGTTAGTGCCTCAACTTCTCGAGCCAATGAAAGCTCTCCAGAAAGAGAGATGCGGTTAGCAGCTGACAGAGCGAGACGAGCTACATCACGGGCATCTCAAAGTGTCTCAAAGAGTCCGAAACCTACACTGAGAGGGAATTACGTCTCACAGCTGATCGCTAACGGCATGTACTATCCCGTGAGTCCGAAATCTACACTGAGAGGGAATTACGTCTCACAGCTGACCGCGAACGGCATACATTATCTCGTGAGTCCGAAACCTACACCGAAAGAGAATTACGTCTCACAGCTGATCGCGAACGTCATATTATATCTCGAGAATCTGAAACTTTTACTCAATATGAAGACCGTTTGACAAATGATAGGGTGCACCATAATATTATTCGATCTCTTGAAGATGAACATGAGCATGAACAACGACTAGAGTCGGGACGCGAATATTACAATTCTTTGAGACAAGAACGATTAATAAGTTTGTCTAATGAAAGATTAAGAATTTAAAATATTCGGTCTCTTGAAACGGACGAACAGCGAGAGGCCCGTCTTACTGCAGAGAGATTTCGACATAGTCTTAATGACTTAGATGTACACATAGAAGATCAATCTACAAATTCAGTGGCGTGGTCCGACAAATATAAAAGTGGGTTTGCTTATAACCTCACAATTGATTACAGATCATCTTCTGTAATAGGCGATATGAACGTAGTATGTTCTTTTTGTAATGCTTCAAAGTGGAGTATGGAGTCGGCTGGTTTCTGTTGTTCTGGAGGTAAAATAAATTTGCCTTCGTTCGAAGATCCACCGGAACCTTTGAAGTCACTACTTTTAGGGGAACATGTGCAATCTAAACAATTCTTAGACAATATTCGCACTTATAATAGTGCGTTTCAAATGACATCCTTTGGTACTCAACAAATCTCAGAAGGTCCTATCATGCCTACTTTTAAGATACAAGGTCAGGTTTACCATTTGATAGGATCCCTTTTGCCTGAAGACCAACCTAAGTTTCTTCAAATATATTTTGTATCCGACTACAACGAACAGTCGAATATAAGAAATCAATATTTCCCGAATTTAAATACTGAACTTATTTCACAACTTCAGAACATGTTGTATCAGGTTAATTCGTATGTATGCAGTTTTAAATCGGCATTAGAAGCTCGTCCTCAAGATGGTGATAACAATTATAAAATTGTTATAAATGCCGATAGGCGTGCAACTCAGGAACACCCTGGGCGTTATAATGTTCCATCCACGAATGAAGTTGCTGTAGTATTGGTCGACCAGGAATGTGGTAGGCGTGATATCGTTATCCGTTCCAGAGACAATCGTTTGCAACGTATTTACGAAACCCACAGGGCTTACGACAGTTTGCAATATCCTTTGATATACTCTCGAGGGGAAGATGGTTATAATTTCACTTTATACCAAACTGATCCGCGTACAGGCGCATCTAATTGTAATAAAAATGTGTCATGTCTTCAATTTTATTGTGACCACTTGCAAGTGAGATGGAATAGATTTGTATACTTTCAACGTTTTCGTGGCTTATTCAATCAGTTTATTGTTGACATGTACGCAAAAATTGAAACTGAAAGATTAGTTTATATACGATCTAATCAAAGGCAGCAGCGCGCTGAAGAATACGTGAACCTTCGCGACGCCATGCAGCAAGATAATGATACGGTGAATATGGGCCGTTTAGTTATTTTACCCTCTTCTTTTACTGGTGGTCCACGCTACATGCATGAACGTACTCAAGATGCTTTTTGTTACGTAAGAAAATATGGACGTCCCGACTTATTTATTACTGTAACTACCAATCCCAAGTGGGATGAAATCACTCGGGAGCTTATTGAGGGTCAAGGACCGCATGACCGCCATGATATTATCGCAAGAGATTTTCATTTAAAATTAAAATCAATGATAGATCTACTTACCAAAGATAACATTTTTGGAGAAGTATTGTGTTATATGTATAGTGTTGAGTGGCAAAAACGCGGTTACCTCACGCACATATCCTGCTTTGGTTAAAAGATAAGGTTCGACCTAATGATGTAGACAGTTCAATCAGTGCTGAAATTCCAGATCCGATTGCAGATCCCGTGTTATACGACACTGTTAAAACTCATATGATACGTGGTCCATGTGGTGCATTTAACGGGAATGCTCCTTGCATGCAAGACGGTCGTTGCACTAAAAGATATCCAAAAGCATTAGTGGATGAAACTGTAACAGGAAATGATGGATACCCTTTATATCGTCGCCGTTCAAGAGACAATGGTGGTTTTACTGTTGAAAAGCGAGTGTCTGGACAAAAGGTTACTTTAGATAATAGGTGGGTCGTTCCGTATTCGCCTGTAATGTCTAGAGCATTTCAAGCTCACATAAATGTTGAAATGTGTAATAGTGTAGAATTAATTAAATAAAAAATTTAACAGTGGTAGAGCCACGCGGCAGCTTTTGCTGTCGCACGGATGGGCCGGCTCGAACCGGTGTGGTACCACGACCTCACAGAATACCAGCGTGAAGTAGAGGTTTACCTCTGCGTTTCGCTTGGTGAGTGCAGGTGGCCGGAGGCCCTTTTTACTGGAAATGAGGCATTCCATCTTAGTCCTCACGGGTGACAACGCATCTGCATTTTGATTCGCAAACGAGGATAGATGTAGATGTCTATGGGCCGCAGCAACCACTTACCATCAGGTGGACTGTGTGCTCGTTTGTCACCCTTATCCTATAAAAAAAAAAGTTAATAAAATATATTTGTAAGTATCAGCTCTTCAGAAGCTGTGTGGCGGATCTTAAGTTTCAACATTCACGAAAGATATCCACCGGTGACTCATCTGGATGTTCATCTTGAAGGCGGTCAACGTATATATTTCAACGCCGAAAATGTTACAGAACGATTAGAGAACCCTAGACAAACAACTTTATTAGGATTCTTTCGACTTTGCCAAACTGATGATTTTGCAAAATCTCTTTTGTATGAGGAAGTTCCATCGTATTATACCTACGATAAGCAACGAGGTGTCTTTAATCGTAGACCTGTAGATGGCGAGTCAGGTATTTTCAAAGAACATGTTCTTGGTAGAGTGTATACCGTTCATCCTAACAACGCTGAGTGTTTCTATTTGCGATTATTATAACATACAGTGCGAGGACCAACATCATTTATAGATATGAGAAAAGTAGACGATGTTGTTTATCCAACTTATCATGCAGCTTACCAAGCACGTCGTTTGCTTGAAAATGATCAGCATTGGGATGACGCTTTAGCAGAATCCTGTGTTAGTGATAATCCACGACGGTTACGCCATTTATTTGTAACATTACTCACATTTTGTAATTTGTCAGATGCTGTACAATTATGGGAAAATATAAAGAAAAATTTGCAGAAGACTTTGACTTTGAAGGCGCAACTAATGATAATTTCCGTGATCTTGCCATAAATCTGTGCTTATTAGCTCTTTAGAAAGACTTAACAGCAGTAGGCGGTAAATCACTCTGTGAATATGGTTTGCCAACACCAACCTCAGTCGGAGAGGTTACCAATAGAGGATATTCTGCAGAGATTGGTTACAACTCAATGGAACTGCTAGCAACATTAGAAAACGGTGTCCCAATGATGACTGCAGAACAACGTTCAGTCTATGATCGCGTGTGCGAGAGTGTTCAGAATAATTTGGGAACAATATGGTTTTTAGATGCACCTGGAGGAACTGGAAAAACCTTTTTGACTAAATTAATATTAGCTTATGTTCGAAGTCAGCGTAAAATTGCTCTTGCCGTGGCTTCATCAGGTATAGCTGCAACATTGCTACCAGGAGGTAAAACAGCTCACACTATGTTTAAAATATTAATTGATTTAGATCGCACGGAAAGTCCAACCTGTAGTATTTCAAGAAATAGCGACAAAGCTAAGGTATTACGTGAGTGTAATTTAATCATATCTGATGAATGTACGATGGCCCACCGAAAAGGAGTAGAAGCGGTAGACAGAACTTTAAGGGATATAAGACAAAATGATCGACCAATGGGCGATATCACGGTTTTATTTTGTGGTGATTTCCGACAAACCTTACCGGTAATACCACGGGGAACCCGAGCTGATGAGGTCAGGGCTTGCCTAAAAAGCTCTTATTTGTGGCGTGATATACAATCGGTACATTTGACTATAAACATACGAGTGAGAACTGGAGATAACCCGGATGATCGTCAATTTTCTGATAAATTATTAAAGATTGGGGAGGTACCTATCCACAACTACACCAAGGAAAACTTATTCTGACGCCTGAGTGATGTTGTATAGTGCAATCCCAACCACCTCTTATATCGTCGGTTTACGGTGACGTAACAATTATACTCGTATTAAATAGGAACAATTTTTGGCTATGCGAAAGCTCCATTTTAACTCCTCGCAATGACCAGGCATCTGAGATTAATAACAAAATACTGTCGAATATACAGGGGTTTCCCCCTTCGCAAAGTTTATAGTTCAATAAATAGAATGGTCGATGAACAAGAAGCCACTAATCACCCGATATAATTTTTAAATTCTTTAAATATGGCCGGATTTCCTTCTCATGAAATTTGTTTAAAAATTGGCATTCCGATTATTCTGCTCCGAAATTTAAGACCACCACAACTTTGCAATGGAACTCGGCTAAAAGTAACCCAGTTGCAACAAAATATAATCGAGGCTCAAATTTTAACAGGTTGCGGTGCAGGAGAAACCGTCTTTATTCCCAGAATTCCCATAATACCAAATAATTTTCCATTCTAGTTTAAAAGAACGCAATTCCCAGTATCATTCTATTATGCAATGACAATTAATAAGGCTCAAGGGCAGACTTTTCGTGTTGCTGGAGTAGATCTCGGTGTCAGTTTTTTCTCGCATGCTCAGTTGTACGTCGCTCTTTCCCGGGTTAGCAGTTCTAGAGATCTTTATGTTCACGTGCCGGACGGGTCAACTTTCAACATAGTTTACACGGAAGCTTTGCGCTGAAGTATTTTTGTTCTATAAGTACTTAAGCCTCATGTGAACGTGATCTAAACAATATTACCAATATATTAACTTAATAACACACAAGGAGGTCCACTCCATCCAAAGCCCAGCGACACTATAACATATATAGGAATGACGTCTTAGCAAAAGTTGTTTAGTCTGATGGGCATTTCCTGTTGACTTACAAAAATGAAAGATCTAGAACGTCTCAAATCGTCTCACGAATCAAGTTGTTTTCCCGTCCCCGGGCTCTTAGATTTCAACATCAGACGTTTCAGATCTTCGATTTTGACGACCCCGTTGTCGCTGGCATAAGCAACAGGATCCGCGTTCGAAGTCGCGGGGAGAAGCTAGTGCAATAATAAGGTTTCAAAGTACTTTCAAAAGATGGCTGGTATAAAATGTTTATAAATTTAAAACCACCTAGTTATCAAACCATTTTACTATTTCTACGCTACGCCTCTGGTTCTGGCTTTGAATTAGATCCAGGGCAATGTTTGTACAAAAAGACAGATTGGTGACTGTTCCCCCGTCTCTGATCCATTCGATCTCATCGTATAACCGTCACTTAAGACAGAGAAATAGTGGTTGCCTCTATATTTGCCCGATGGTACTGGTCTGAGTGACTCTGTGAAAACCCGTGTTTACTTCTCATTTACTTTATAAAATGTAGGGAGCCTAAACCTGTTTTGATTATTTATACTATAAAATCAATTTACTCGAATTATTTGCGATGAATTATTATTATTATTTGAGATGAAAATGGCTACTAACAATGACATTAGATAACAATTTCATAATGATAGCAAAGTTTTCCCAAATCATTTCATATTTTTATTTCCGATAAAAATATGCAGTAAGATCAGGGAAAAATTAGATATCAAAGACACGTAGAACGTTTGACCGTGAAAAGAAGAGGGAAGATCTCCCTAATGGCAAGGTGTTCAACCCGGGAGCAGCCAACGTTCTGTGTTAGTATGGAGCTATTTTACTAACTTCGTTTCATTATAAGCTTCGGTTCATTTTCGCTTGCGCCTCACCACAAATACACTCAAGGAAGAAATCAAATTTTAGCTTTTGCTAAGATTCGAACCTAGTTGTAAGTTCTAACAACTATGACTTATGGATGAGCTACATACGTATATATGTATATTATTACAGGCGTTTTCATATATTATCTCAATCTTCTTCTTCATTATCATCGGCCTGTAAATGCTTTCGCTTGTGCCTCACCACAAACATATTCTTCACTTAAGGTAAAAAATTTATGTCGTGCACAAATTTCAGCTTTCGCTAAGATTCGAACCTAGTTCTAAGTTCTAACAACTAAGACTTACCGATGAGCTACACATGTGTATATGGATACAATTACATATATTTATTTTAATATTTATTTCATATATTATTTCAATCTTCTTCTTCATTATCATCGGCCTGTAAAGGCTAGACTTGGGGTCTTTATAGTCATATTTTTATAAACTCATAAAAATTATAACTATAAAAGTATTATGTATACGTGAAATATAAAATGATAAGGACAGACATATTAAAACTCCTCTAATCATTTTATTTACTTCTTCTTCTCCATCGATTTTCTTAAAGTCTACAGCTGAACCTCTCCTGTTATAGGAAGACACGTTTGACAGGCGGATTGACGATCATCGTACCAGACCTTCTGCAACTTTGTCGCTACAAATCACGGCATTTAAATGTAGCGCTGAACGAAACGCGGCGGGGACGCGCACATATTGGATTGCACAAATGCGATTGGAGAGCCAATCAGCGCGACTTATACGCAATAACGGTCACCGCTAGACTTTCGTGCCACTACTTATACTCCCCGTCGCCGGTCTGGGTATTTACATCTAGCGAAAACGAGATGGTTATACCACCATCTATCGAAAGCCATAAAATCTTTTTGACATTTTCTATAGTCACTTGTCATAACACCCGCGGGACGAAATGGTGTGATAGATTCTCTTACGCTGCCAGCACACGGCAAATTATTAATTTTATTTACCAAGTAGCATTAAAGTCCTATCCCGCTTAAGAGTTCGCCTGGAAGGTAACCGTCCATCTGATGCCAAACATAAAATGGTGGTGTACTATCTGAGGGAAATGTAGTTTCGTACGAGGTTCTAGAGGCATTCTATCTTAGTTTTCACGGCTGACAATGCATCTGCATTTTAATTCGCAAACGGTGATAGATGTAAATGTCTATGGGCCACAGCAACCACTTACCATCAGGTGGACTGTGTGCTCTTTTGTCACCCGTATTATATAAAAAAGGTATGTAATACATATTAAGTGATGTGTGAATAAGAGAGCTATTATAATTATAGGTTGTGAAACAGACAACATAAACAATACACTTTAGTTATACGTGTTCTTTATTTCTTTAAAAATTTGTAGTTTCCATGGGCTGCAGGCCACTGGAATACTGCTGATAATGAGTTGAACTACGAGTTAGCTTGTTGCTCTCTTTTAAAATAAACAAACAGCTTAAACTGAATGCGAAATTCGGACATAGCCTCATAGATTTTAACGTCGAAATTAGGTTAAACAGTGTTTCATGATTTTTAGGACAATCATCAAAATTTTTGAGTAGATTTTTCAATAACCACAACCATGAACCTCCGGAGACAAAGAATGCAGTCAAGAAAAACCTCCTTGAACACTTTAATCAATACTGAAAAGTGGCGGGCTTACTCTAAAATAATCACTCACATAGATAGTGAGTTAACAGAAGAATCGACCACCGACGAGGATGAACCGAAGAACAACAACCTAAAAAACTTGACGGAAGAAATTTTTGGTCGAAAGAGCACATCTGCTGACCAAATCGACCAAGACATAGAAGTACATCTCTCAAGAAAACAGACACTCATTTTAGCCACCATGGTTCCTGACGAAATACTTCTGTTAGAAAAGTATGAATATGTTATGTTTAATATTCACATTTTTTTTTCCAATTAAATAATTTATTAGTTATAATTCTTCTATAAAAAATATTTAATAGTAATCTATATATATATATATATATATATATATATATATATATATATATATATATATATATATATATATATATATATATGCATAAAACAGTAATTCATTTTGAAAACTAACGATACGGACGCCAAATATTATGCTTTTATGAAGCTAAATCATCATTGTTTAAATGCTTGTCATTAAAGTTTACCTGTACACAATTAATGTAAAATAGTTATGTTACATACAAATATTTTTTGTCATTTCAGATTTGACGAAAAAGCAGAGCCAAAAAGATTCGTCGGTGTCCTTTTAATGGCAGACGTTTCTGGATATACAGCATTATCCGAACGTTACTCTAATACTGGCAGAGGTGGTACATACCGTCTGACGGTAACATTGAATACATATTTAGGTTCGCTCATTGAAGTGATCTACACTCATGGAGGCGACATCTTAAAATTTGCTGGCGACGCATTTCTTGCACTTTGGAAGACAGATAACCGCACTTACCTTAATCACACAATACACACTGCTATAACATGTGCCTTAATAATCCAACATTCTTTTGGATCCTATGAAACTGATGTAAAGGTCAATCTTAAAGTAAAATTAGCAATTTCAGCTGGAAACCTAATGTTTGCTCCTATTGGAAAAGGAATTGATATGAATTACATTATATTTGGTTTACCAGTACTTGAAGCAAAAACAGCTGAAAGCCTTTGCGTTTCTGGAGAAGTGAAATTAACACCAACGGCGTGGGGCCACTGTTATTCTAGAAATTATGATCATGTTGTTCACGATGATGGTCATGTTACAATTAAATCTATTCTTTATGACCCTCGGGAGAAAGATGTAACCAAACCATTTTTAGGCTTCGGTAATATGATAAGACAAATTAAAAAGCCTTTTATCGGTATCGAAAACCTACCAGAAGCCATTCTGCAAACTACTAAAACAAAAAATTACATGGAATCACTAAAAACCAATGACGCACTTAGTCTTCGCAAAACAATATTGATAGCTGAAGAAAGAAATATTGGTTCAGAATTACGAAAATTTATGATCAGACCAGTCCTAACCCAAATTGATGCTCATCAGCCATTGGAGTATTTGACTGAAATGCGACAAGTTTCTGTATTATTTATAACATTGAAACCTCGAAAATGTCCATTTCCAAGACTTTTAACTATAGTTAACAATTCCTACCAAATTACTTGCGAAATTGTGTATAAATCGATGGGCTGTGTCAATAAAATAATTCTTTTTGATAAGGACATTATGATTCTAGTGATTTTTGGCCTTCGCGGATTCAAACATGAGTCTGAAGCTCAAGCAGCTTTAAAATGTGCTTATGGAATAAAAAAATCATTATCGGCTCTAGATGGTGTACTTGAAGTTTCAATCGGCGTAACAACTGGGCAAGTATACTGTGGTGTAATAGGTCACCCGCTTCGTAGAGAGTTTACTGTTATCGGAGCTATTGTAAATAAAGCCGCAAGGTTTATGTGTTACTTCCGTAATAAAATAACTTGCGACGAAACTACTTTCGTTAAAAGTAAAATGTCTAACAATGGTTTCACTCTACAACCAAACGTAAAATTGAAGGGTATAATTCATCCTGGGAAAATTTATGAATACACGGAAGAAATAAGAGTTAAAGAACTATTTAACATACCAGTGATACCGCCCCTTTTAGATCGAATCGATGAAATTGAATATTTTAAAAATTGGATAGATGAATATCATTTACCATTCAGAGACTTTGATGCACTTTTATTGATAGGCGAATTTCGCGCAGGAAAATCTAGACTTCTAGAGTGGTTAATTCGATATGTCAAAAATAAGGGGTTACGCACTTGTTATCTTAGCCTTTCGTCTATTCATTCGGCAACACCGTATTTAGCGTTAGGTCAAATAATGGATCAAATGTTAGGATTAAAAGAACCCATTACTGGATTTTCAAAAGAAGAAAAAATTGTACAGTTACTTAATTCCCACAGTACAGACCTATGTTATTTAAACAATACTATAAAAGTGCGTTTTGCTTACCATGAAGGAATTTACACCCAAGATGAAAATATACGGAATCAAAAAACCAAAACCATATTTAAGAAATTGATTATGGCATTTCCTGAACCTCAAGTCATATTTTTAGATGACCTTCAAAACTTGGATATTCCTTCCTGGGAATTTTTATCCATCATGTTAAATGCACCTAAAATATATACTGTATTTACAATAACACGAGGCAAAATTAACAGTGTACATAGTTGGCTCTATAGTGTGTTTATCAACAACAGTATAAGAAAAATTGTTCTAGGTGCACTGACTTCAAAATGGGTACCACCGTTAGCCTGTCAGATTCTTGATGTAGAGGCAGTTCCTTACGATCTATGTGAAACACTAAAAACAAAATGTAAAGGACTACCGGGTGTAGTAGAAAGTTTTATCGTACACTTATTTTCGAACGGGGCCTTAGAGATAAAAAAAATTCCGAGGTGTGAGTTAATTAATTTTAAAAATGAAGATCTTCAATTTCCTGATCCCTGTTTATTACGTCCACAAGCTGTAAATTTTGAAGATCAACAAACTCTTGATCAACTCATAAATGAAAGTTCAACGGATGAGATAGCAATATGTATCGTCACAAAGAAAAAGGAATTAAATACCGATATCAACGTACAAAATCTTGACGCTATAATAATGATCCAAATTGATTCTTTGACACCCTATCAGCAATTATTATTAAAGATCGCCTCAGTAATAGGTGATGTACTATCACGAAATCTGCTGGAAAATATAATGTATGAGAACAATCCACTTACAACAGCTAAAGCAATAAAAAGATTATTTGCTATGCGCATCCTGATATGTGCAAATGTTAGAAACCGTTTTAGCCGAAGGACAACTGCAAAAGTAGCATCATCCTCAAGTTTTTCTAGCCTTACAAATCTAACATGTGAATGTTCCTTTGATTATGATCCAGAAGAAAATGAAAACCTACCTAAATATGCATTTTGTAAAGTTATGAAATTCCGGAATAAAAATTCACGAAAAACCTGCTATGATCTGCTACCTATTAACCAAAAAAAAGAATTTCACTCTCGCATAGTAAACTATCTAGAACAGTCTAAACAAAAATGTCCTAGTTGTGGGGGCACAATTATGATAGTACAGTCGATTACAAACATTCCAGTGATATCGTATGAAAATCAAAGATTCACAAATAAGAATCAAAACGCAAAAGATGATTATGAAAATTTATATGAAGTAGATGAAGAATTGGATGTGGCAAGTGTAGACATTGCCCAAAATTCACCTGCTATAGGAAACGACGAGTTTATAAATGTAAGACGGGCAAAATCAGTAAGCCTAAATGAAGAACAGTTTGAACTTAAAACGACAATAAGCGAAATCAATACAAGTGTAAAACAACATAAAAATAAGACCTCTCAACTTTCAACGCCAATAAAACCTAAAAATGTAGATAACTTTGATAAAGATGTTAAGTCGGCTAAAAGAGTAACTTTGTTAAGTTGTTGGGATAAATCCAACAAATTTTCTGATGGTGAAAATTCAAAAATGTTTAATACGTTACGTGCAGTTACCGAAGCTAGCACTATGAATGATTGGCATCGTTTGGGAGTTATTGACAGCATTGACGATATAGATGAAAATAGTAAAAGATGTTTTAAACTTAAAATTGAAAAAGGTGTTTCAAAAACGAATTTTGAAAAATGTTCGTGCATGGAATTAAATATTACTATTTATGAACAACTTATTAGTCATGCCAGAGAAGCAGATTTGAAAATAAAAGTAGTTGAATTTCTTATAAAATATAGTTATTTGAATTTGTTGGCCAATAATCTTGTCTGCGTTTTGTCGAAACTAGAAGAAGCAGAAGAGATTTGTTCCGAAAACCACGTGATATGTTTGTCTAATTTCGAAAAACGCAGGTTTTTGGGAAGAATATATTCACTAAGAGCGGCTACTTTATTAATGAGTGGAAAATTATCAGCTGCAAAAATACATTTAGAGCGTGCAACCAAGATATATGGTTTCAGTCTAGATAAAGTTTCAGACTTTTTCGATATTAAAAATTTTACATTAAAGCGGGGCAAATACTTGAAGCACTACATGATTATGAAATCCGATTCGATATTTTGTCTTAATATAACAACTTTATTATTTTCTGCTTTAGGAGATAATAAAGTTTCAAGGATATCCGCACTCCGTGCTTTAAATTTAACACAGAAAGTGGAATGCAACGTCGTGGATTTATGCGATGCATTCAGTAATGCTATTCAAGTAGAACTAGCTCGTGGAAATGCCGAAATTACAGATGAAATAGAGCAAATGGCAGTTCTTACATTCAGAAAACTATTACGACCCATACAAGCCGATGAGATGTTTGCAATTGGGAAATTTTTTATGTCATCCTTTCGTGGTAGAATAGCACGCGGCAAACTTGCTGCCTCAATCCATTCGGGTTTGAGAGCTCTTGTCATTAGTCGTTTTCTCAATGCTTACGATATTTCAATTGACATAATACCTGATCTTTTTTATATTTTATTATCTAGGCGGCGGATTGAAGAGGCTATAGACGTACTTAAGTTACCATTACAATTAAGCTACAAACGATCGGCAACAGAGGGTAAAACGTGGTATTATGCCCTTTGCATGGATCTTATACTGGACGCAGGTTTTCAGTTAGAGTCTCCCAATGAGATAAGTCAATTTGCAGAGCATGCGTTAAATAAAGGCGTAATAGCAGGTCCAAGCAGGCGAAGGCTAGTTATTGGTCTATGGACGTATTGGCTGCGTGCAAATGTTGACCATCTAGCAAAGCGATTTGAATCAGAGGCATTAAGTTGGACGGCTTACGAAGAAGATGATGATTCTTTGACCAATATATTAAGTGCACTAAGATTAGCTGAAGGAATGCTAGAAAGCTTAGCCAGGAAAATGGATGACCTGCGGAAGGTAGACATTAGATTTATATATTTTTTATTATAATAATCTGATGATTTCATTTTATTATTAATTTCAGGTGGTTGATTTATTGGAGCTTCGGTCAATAGCTGACAGGGAACTAGTTAGGCTGGAAAAAGACGCTCGTTTTTTGCGAATAATATATCCGAGATGGATGTTATTAAAAGCAAACTCTCTTCTATTATCAGGCCGGCAAAATGCAGCAATGAACTTATCTAACCACGTTTGTATTCTTTCTATAATTTTATCGCTTACTGACAATAACAGCGTTTCTAAATGCACTCATTTTCCTCAACGCATTTAAAATAAGACTTCATGATATTGATTGCTCTCGTATGGGCAGATCGCATCTCATCCGAATGTCATAACAATAACATAAAAAAAGACAAAATTATTTTTAATTGGTACATCCAAAAATCCACTATGTAGTGACGGTATAAGAATATCCACTACCCCATATCCTCCTGTGGATGACGTAAGTAGTGGCAGAGGGAGATAAATAAACCAAGAGATGAGCAGCAGTATCTTCCTAATAACAACAAAAAAAACTGCCGTTGTCAACCCGCCTGCCAAACGTGGCATCTATGTCAAATACCCCTATGAGGCAATTTATAGGAAATCTGGCCGCCAAGCGATACGATTAAGTCAAATTGTACTTATGCATTAGATTACAAACGGATGATCATAATTATTTAACAGCCACTTTTAAAGTCCCAGAACTTAAAATCCAGCAGAAGAGAATTAACCACTATTAATCTTACTTCTAATCCACCAGTCCGTAAAAGCTCATTAGTGGATGTAAGCCTCTCCCATTGTAGGAAGGTTTTGCCATCGCCACGCTTGGCAGGCGGTTTAGCTGCCGGTATTTTACGTCTGGTATTTTGTGTTTACCGCTTACATCGTCGTTAAGTTGAACAGGCCACTTTAAACTATAACAGCTAGGGTATGTCTTAGAATCGTAAATTTAAATTAATTTTATATTTATTGTAAGGCATGTTATTTCTTCTTTTTTAAATCAATTTATTTGTTTCTTTGGATTTTATGTTTTATGAATGTAAAACCATTTTAACACGTTTGTCTGTATGTCTGCCTGTCGAGGCTAATGTCCGGAATGGCTAAACCGATTGTGATAAAACTTCAGTAACAGGTAGAGAGCAAATCAAAGAGTAATCTGTAGGCTATATTTTATCTGAAAAACAACACAAAAACATTTTTTCGTGAAATCCAAATATTTATTAAAATAAATGGTTTTTGATGATTACATATCTTTAAAATTATAAGAGATATAAAAAAGTTTTAAACAAAACCTTTTTTCGTTTGTAATTTTGCACGAAAATGTCATCACACTATATCTTCTATCTCTTAATTTTTGAATGCAAAATTGATATTTTCCTAACCTTTTTTTTACTTCAACACCATTTTACTACAAAAAAATGAGTGTTATACTAGGATAAAGTGATAAGACTTTTTTTACGAAAAAGTAATAAATCTTCAATTTTTATTTTAAATAATTAGGCTACCGAAGAAGCACGACGAATCCATAGTCACTTGGAAGAATCACTAATACGTGCTTCCCTATCAAACTCGCGATTTTGGATCCAAAGTGCACGAGCCGGAAATTTTATGAAATGGCAAGAAGGTTGTGAACATGCACAGGTGGCCTGGTATCAAATAATGTACAGAATAACAACAACACGATAAAATTAAAACTAATTAGGTAACGTATTATTTAATAATTATTATTATCATCATCATTGCCTCCATAGGCCTTCTCCAAGGAACACCTCAAACCACAGTCCTGATCCAACTGCATCCATCGACTTTCTACATATCTTATGGTTGACACTCCATCTAGCGGAGAGCCACCTTAAACTTCGCTTACCAGTACGAGGCTGCCACTCGAGAACCTTTCTGTCCCGTCGGTTGTCGGTTCTTCAAGTTATACGGCTGGCCCGTTGCTACTTCCGATTATTGATCCATTAGGCTATGTCAGTTACTGTAGTTCTACTGCGGATATTCTCATTTTTAACATGCAAGATTTTATCATGTATGAGAAATATAACATAGCCCTCTCCATTGCTCGCTGTGTGACCTCGATCTTTCTCATACAACCAGCAATGAAGAATCATGTCTCAGATCCATATGTCATCATTGACAACACACATTCCTACATGACTGATGAACATTCTTGTTTTCTAGATAAAAGAAATTGTCAAAAACTTCGATTCCATTCGACTTCCCTTTCCATTGCCACTTCAGCTCACTAATCTGCTGGGCTATGTCAGTTATTATATATAAGGAAAGAGGAGAAGACTTGTTCTTCTGCGTATATCTTCGTTCACTTTATCGCGCAGAAAAATTCCGAGCATAGTCCTTTCCATCGCACGCTGACCGACTTTCAGCTTCTTGATACGGCCAGCAGTGAAGGACCATGTTTTGTCCCTGTAAGTCATCAGTCATCACTTTTTTCTTGTCTGACAACAAGACAATTTGCTGCAGTTTCTTGAACACAGCCTACCCGGGCTTGATTCAAAATTTGACCACTTCGATAAATTTGAACTTACTAATTGGAAATTTTAATTTGGAAATTAATATCTGAAAACCCATTCTTATGAGAAGTCATATCGACAACAAGTTGCGGAAGCGTCAGATTCTACTTAATCGACACTAACTTCTACCAATTTACAAAAAAAGATTGATTGAATAGAATCGTTCTACAGAAAGCGATTGTCCCTATGACAAATATGCATCAACTTCTCCGACAACAGTTTCAGTTAAGAGCAGCAACAGGCGTTTGGCTAAAAACATTTCACATAATCCTGGTATTTTTTTATGGAGATCCTACAGAAAACTAGGCATTTTTAAAGCATTCATCATTATCATTACAGCCACATGTTTCAAGTACACTGTTAAATAATGACTTGCACCAAAAAATGCCACAAAACATGGTCCAGAGTCACCTTCATCTATCTACTGCCCGTTTGTCGCGCTTGTCTTACCTGGTCATCACTCCAACTAGTGGGAATAGTAGGGTGATGGTACAAGGCTGCCACTTGAGAACTTTTCTTTTCTATTGGTTGTCGGTTCTTCAACCTTAAGTTTCGTTAAATGGACAAAGAAACTTTAAATAATGGTAAATTAAAGATTAATAAAACTGACCTTCAAAGAAATCTGAACATACATTCATGAAATAATTTTTATTTAATGGAATACTCGGACAAACTGACATACTTTTTATGAAACATTGTTCCATAAAATTTATTTTTATAATTTTCAGTTTTTAGGTGCGATTTTCATGCTCAAACAGAGGCTCAATGCATTTTCTTCATAATTTTAATCGTGTCTTCTATTTTTAATTCCATTTAGAGGATAATATATTCCTGAAATACTTTTATATTCCATCTATTCCATTACAGCCTATAAAAGTGTGTTGCTGATCTTAAGCTTCTTCTATAGATTGTATCATAGAGGGGATTTGTCCATAGTTGCCATGCTTGGCAGGTGTGTTGACAAACAGTTTTTAATATTTTGAGTTGTTATCAGGAAAACGCTGCTGCTCATCTCCTGTTTCTTATCCATCTATCGTTTCTTAGGACACCCACGGGAGGATATGGGGTAACGGATATTCTTACACCGCCACTGTAAACACCGCCAATATATGGTAAGGTAGATAATAATATTTAATATTATGATGTCTGTTAGTCCGCTAGATAGCTTTGCTTCAAAAAGGCCGCTAAAAACGGGAATTTAAACCGAAAGTTTTTTTTTTATAACTAGCTTTACAGCTCTGAGTTCTAGCCCTTCTGAGCCTAATGTCGAATGAACCGGAAGAACATCAATGTTGTCACAGATTAAATAATGTTACTACGTAACAGATTCGTCACTCCCATACAAAAGCCAAAATACCAACGCTATAATAGCCTACAAAATTTTATTAATCCCAGACGTTAGCTGCAGGCGGAATTATAACTTCTGCACGTACACCGGGAGTTGAGGACGCTTTGCCACACATTAAATAATGTTACTACGTAAGTTTGGTTTTCTAAATCGTTAAAATAACCTTTATAATGCCTCTAAATCTATTATCTAAAGGTATAATGAAAAAATTACGTTCGGCAGGTCACATCTATTGTCAGCTATGCAACACATGTTGACAACATGACAACATGTTCAGGGGTTCTTGTTCTGTGATGTTCAAAAGCACAGAGTACATTATATTATATAGTTCAATAGTCTAGTCATAGTGACTAGCTACTCAGTGTCAGACTGTCAGAATGACGTAAGAACAAAAACAATAATAATAAGAATTGGATTACTTTTTTAAGATAAGCAGAAATAAATATTTATGTTCATTATGTTTTGTTGTCTAAAAGTGATACAAGTATTACTGGTTAAGTCACCTTGACCTTTTGAAATGACTACAGACCGTAATTATACATGAATTCTATTATCTTATCGACAATTACTGTCAAGTTGCGAAGTTACTTTTGCCACTTGTTCAACAAGTTATAAATATTATTTTTAATTCAATTTATAATTTAAATATCGCGAAAAAATGTCTCAAGAACAACAAGAAAAAGTAGTTTTTGTTGGCACTATCGCATCTTCGAGTGCTTTAGACCAGTTGAATGTTTTCAAGGGTTTTATATCTGTAGAAAATGGGAAGGTTAGTGTTGTGGAATATTTAAATTAATCGCTTTAATTATTAAAATGTGATAAAATCAAAGTATTTATAGAAAGACATACCTATATCGGAGCATAGGTACTAACTAAACATTCTTTTGATATAACCATAGAATAAATAATATAAATTAAATATTATGTATTAATTTGCTTTTATTTTTAAGTTGTGATTTTTCTCCAATAAAATCATAGCCATATTTATTTGTGCTTAAGAAAATACTATGTTCAGCATTAGACCTTTGATAGGCTATAACAGTAATGTTTTACCTTAACTATGGTAGATACTTAATGCCAAACACCTTAACATTGGTAGATCGTAATCCTACAGACTACCTTGACTTTGAGACATTTTGACAAAGTGCCAGTGACAGACGTTTTCTGGTTAAGTAGGAAATCCAAATAAATCTTCTGAAATGGATCAAAAATTATTTGAGTGCAAGTACCAGTAACATGTGATAGAGCCATGCTACAGCTATATTAGTAGTATCGTTGTAGCATGAATGGGTCGGCTCAAGCGGGGAAGGCTCGCACTCTCACAGAATACCAGTGTAAAATAGCAGCTTAATGCTGCTTTATTTTGTATGGTGAGTGTAGAGAACCGGAGACCCTTTTTACTAAAAAAGGGGTATTCCATCTTAGTCTTAGTGTGCTTGTTTATCACCCTATCCTATAAAAAAAATACCTTTCAAGTAAGAGTTGGAAATGTTATTCACAACCCATAGATATCAATAGTGGAGTGCCACAAGGATCAGTACTCAATCCCACCCTCTTTTGTCATTTTTTTTTGTTTGTTGATCTGAGTTCTATGATATGCTTAATAAGTCTAAGCCTATTTTATGCTGATGATGTGAAATACTTCAAAAACTGTCTACTAAACCAGGGAATCCCTAAAAGAAGACTTGAAACTAAAACAGGAAACATAAATATGCATTTTAATGTGTCATCATCATCATCATCAATCTGTAACAAGTACATTGCTGGACATAGGCCCGTCTAAAGTTGTGAAAATTTGATGTAATGCAATTCCAGATTTGCCTTACCTTAGATCTTGCCTGTTTTTCTTTTTTAAGGTGAGCGTTTTGCTATCTGTAAGATATTAATAAATTTTGAATTGTAATCTTTTTTCAGCTCCTATAATACATCTGGGATGAATTTTTGCTCTTGTAAAGCTTTAATACTTTGTGTAATGTGCTAACTATAATTTCAGATTACTAAAATAGGTTCTACAGCTGAATACAACTTAAGAGAAACTTCTAATGAATTATCAGGTTATAAAAAAGTAATCCTTCATCAGAATCAACTTTTAATTCCTGGATTTGTAGACTGCCATACACATGCACCACAATTTCCAAACATTGGTTTGGGACTAGACCGCCCATTACTTGAATGGTTGGATAAATATACATTCCCACTTGAAAGTAAATATGTTGATGTCAAATTTGCTAAGAAAATTTATGAACAAGTTGTGGTTAGTATATATTTAATAGTTCATGTGTTTTTATGTAGTTATTAGAAGCAACAAACTAAATGGATGTTTTAAAGGATTCTTAAAGCTCAGACTAGAGTGTAGAAAAATCTTTGTGGATAGCATGAGATAAAACATCTTAGTTGTTCACTCTTAGTGAGCTTGGTGACCCCACTTCAGATGCGCATTGATGGACTGCGTCGAGATGGATGCCTTCTACCCTGCACACTGCAGCTAAGTAAGAGTCGTGGAGGAAGAGGTGTTATGGTACTCCCTACGCTCCACGACTATAGCAAGCTCACACCGCTAATGCTGCGGTGCCGTGCCCACAAGGTGAGAGGAGTGTCAGTATAACGACGCACTGCTCTCATAACTTTCTGCAGCGGATATGTGTTGGGCAGCAAAACCATAGACGAGATCCGCCATTGGGGCCGAGAAAACTAGTGCTTAGTTAATGTTATTGTTACATAGTCAGATTTCCACAACTCTGCGACTGCAAAGTGCCGTCTCTCTGCACTCCATACACGCTCTGCAGAGGGCTGTCCGTAACACCTATAGCAAACAGATGTTCATTAAACAATTTGCACCCAGTTAGAGCCCTTGTAACAGTTCTAATTTAAGATTTGCTTTTTGTGCTTATTTGAAGACTGGTGCTTATGCACACAGGTTTTACCTGGTCTCAAGGGTCTCGAGGGAACTATGTTTCGAACTTGATCAGATGGGGTTTGTGGCCATGGAAATAACGCGCGTTTTCCCTGAGAAGAAAGAGAAGGAAATATCCTCTCCTGAGGAGGAGCAGCTAAAGGGCTGCTGGCAGAGAGTGGAGCTGCAAATGTGTGCATAAATGTTTCCGTAACTATGCAATGTGTGGCAAAGGTGGATTACTTTTAAACTTATACTTAATCAGTGAGAGTTTGACACAACCCGTCCTGGCCCTGCGAGGCGATATGCGTAGGCAGTAGGGTAAACAATATGGTTATAACTCCATCCATAGGAAAACGATATTTTTGGCGTATCCCAAAGTCACCTCTTAAGATATCCACGGGACGAAACTGCTATAAATTCTCTTACGCCGCGCCGCCCCGATACATCCTGTTAACGCCAGAGAAAAAGTATATAAAGTATTTTGTACATGGTAGACCGATGCTGCAGTTATATTAATAGTATAGTTGTAGAACGAATGGGTCGGCTCGACCAGAGAAGGAACATGCTCTCACAGAATACCAGCGTAAAATATCACCTTAGTGCTGCTGTGTTTCGTATGGTGAGTGTAGAGAACTGGAGACATATTTTACTCGAAAAGAGGCATTCTATCTTAGTCCTCACGGCTGACAACGCATCTGCATTTTAATTCGCAAACGAAGATAGATGTAGATACCTATGTGCCACAGCAACCACTTACCATCAGGTGAACTGTGTGCTCGTTTGTCATCCTAATTCTATAAAAAAGTCTCCATTTTAGCTTTATCACAATGAAAATAATAAACAAAAACAAGAGCCGTGGTAGCTCAGATGGTTAGCGCTCGCTGTAAGCTTCACAGTACTCGAAAAACCCGGGTTCGATCCCCGCCGGCACCAAAGAAATTGTTAATTGCAATTTTAAGTGCTGATTTACCACGTACTAGACGGTGAAGGAAAACATCGTGAGGAAACCTGCATGTCTGAGAAATAAGAAAAAAAATATTTCGAAGATATGTGAAGTTCGCCAACACGCATTAGGGCAGCGCGGTGGACAATTCCTTGCCCTAAAAGCCTCTCAGAAATGAGAGGAGGCCTTTGCCCAGCAGTGGGACGTAAATAGGCTGCAACTTTACAATGAAAGTGATAGTAACTTAGTATTATTTTAATAGAAATACCATGTAATACAATTATTTTCATTTTATTGAAAATGGGGATAAGTAATTCCCCTTTACGTTTCCGTTATTGTTCCCATGTGGAGGCTGATAACATCATACATTGTTCATGAATGGAATCCCAGATCCAGAAGGTTTTTTTTCTAAAGAAGTAAGTGTGGCCAGCGAGGGCACAGTTCACCTAATGGTAAGTGAATGAAGTGGCCCATACGCATCTATCCTCAATTAAGCAATCAAAACAGAAGCAGTGTCACCTCTGAGGAATAAAATGGAATGTCGTTCTACCAGTAAAATAGGTCCCCGATTCTCAACATGAAACAGCAACATTATGCTGCTATTATTACTAGCTCTTTTGACTTTCAAATTGCTCTCTAAAGGCCAATTTTGATTATTGATTTATTTATACATTAGTATAAATATGTCTGTGCTGGGAATTATTCATAACAAAATAATAAAGATAACATTATATTTTATTTTAGCAAAGGTTGATTAAAAATGGTACTACAACTGCATGTTACTTTGGATCACTTCACCTTGAAGGAACATTGCAATTAGTGGAATGTACTATAAAATACGGTCAAAGAGCTCTTGTAGGCAAAGTAAGCATGAATGTCAAGAATGACGCCGACTACTACAATGAAACTGAGAGGGAATTAAATGAAGTTGAAACTTTCATACAGAAAGTTATGGGATGTAAGGTTAATAAATTTTCCCCTTTTGTATTAAATTAAGTTTGTAGTAAGTTAATTTGTCATCTATGTTTCAGTAGGTAGTCATAGTAGTATAGATAAATAATGAAAGCGATGGATTTAGCATTAAAAGAGGTGAAGCAGCAGGAAACTAAAGTATCTTTAGAAATGCTGAGGTCTAGAGAGGTAGTGGTGACAAGCCTGTTGTACACTTACTTTAATTTATGTTGAGAACTTAAGCTATTACTGGGAGACTGGTGCAAAGCCTTCAAGCTTGTATGTGGTGTGCTGTATTGGTGCTGTCACCATATAAGGGTAAAGAGTCACTGCAGTAATGTAAAAATTACCGCGGAATCATACTGCTTAGCATTGTCCATAAACTGTAACAGGCGTTAAACAATTTAGGTAATCTAGTGCCTGTGTCAGGGTCAATGGGACTACACGGCCTGATCTATATCTGATGTCTGACGTGTGTAGTGATTTGATTAGAATAGAATAGAATAATTTTTATTCAATATACATTACATGTGTAATTCTTATTGAAAGTCATTTTTTTACCACGCTTAACGAAGTTTTCGCTTCGTTCACTGGTTTATCATCGTTAAAAACCAAGTAAGTACTACGAATTCTTCTCTTATTAAAGACTAGCTGTTCCCCAGACTTCGCCTGCGTGTTATTTGGAGTTTAAATTTTTTTGCGCAGAACCCTAATTTTTTTCTAAAATAAAAGTAGCTTAAGTTACTCCTTATGACATCATCTATCTGCAAGTGAAAGTCCCGTCAAAATCGGTCCAGCCGTTTCGTATATTAGCCGGAACAAACAGTCAGACAGACAGACCAAAATTTTAAAAATTGTATTTTTGTTATAAGTACCGTATAAACTTTCATATGCATTTAGTAAAAAGTTGTACTCTATTTACATTACAAACAGACACTTCAATTTTATTTATTTGTATAGATTCCGAAATTTCAAAACCAATAGTATAGAATAATAAACCTAGCAAGCTAACAGCATAGCAAAGTGGCGAAGCAATCAGCTTTTCTTTTTTTGAGCAATCAGTTTCAAAATAGGAGGTTCAGATGCCTGAGTGATCAGTAATCGGTTCCTGAAAACAGAATTTGAAAATTCGAAACCGTTCTCGAGATAATCGTGGGACAGACGGACAGACGGACGGACAGACGGACAGACATCGTCAAATCAATAAGTGACTTCGCAAGCTTCGCCACTTAATAATCAATATCAGTGGTGTCCAAAATGATTTCATCAGATGATGGGATCGTTGTGAGCGTAGATTTGTAGTTTATGGGTTGATAGATACAATATGCATAGACAAATTCCACCAAAACGTAAATGAATAGGGGATCAAGTTCAGCACAAACGACGTTTGTGGTTGCCGACTTTGTTGAATAAAACATTTCAATTCTGAATGGGTGCTAAGCTAAATTTACAACATTCTGCCATTTATCCTTTGTCATTAGTCCTTCATTAAAAACAAGTCACCCAAATTACTGGTCTAGGTTTTTGATGAACGTGTAAGTCAGTGAGTAATAAAGATGGCATTGTTCAAACCTTAACAACTCAAGAAGTGTAATAGGTTTACATTTGGAATTCTAGGTATTAAAGTGGGCCTTATTCAAAATTACAAATGTTTTTTTTTTATAGGAAAAGGGTGACAAACGAGCACAGTCCACCTGATGGTAAGTGGTTGCTGCGGCCCATAGACATCTACATCTATCCTAAAACCACAAATGTCTAATAGTTTTTGAGTTATAGTGTGAAATGGTTCTTGTGAATATAGTGAAATGTGTTTTTATACTTTGGTGAACTGTATCCATAGCAGTAATCACAATATGTACTGGCCGCAGAAATACTGGTGTCACAAAACCTGCATAGCTGCTAACATGCGTAAAAAGTATTACACTTTTTTATTTCAGAATGATCTAGTAGCACCAGTTGTGACTCCAAGGTTTGCGGTCAGCTGTGATGAAACATTAATGAAAGGACTGTCAGAGATAGCAGATAAATATAATTGCAGGATACAGGTTTTTATTACTTGTTATAAAGTATTTATATTTTAATGACACTGAAGAAAACCATTTTTTCCGCACTTAATATTCATTTATTTCAGCCCATCATCTCTGTTTTCGAACTTATTTAGTTATTTATTCTTCATTGCTTTCCCGCTATTACGAAAGAATACAAAGACACGAGTTTCTTTACGAGTCAATGGCTTCTATTGAAATGCATTTATTGCCCAGAAAATCATACGCGGATATGTGCCATAGTCGGCATGCTTGGCAAGCGGGTTGGTTACTGGGATATTACTTATTTTTTTTTATATTTCACTTGGTTTGAGGTATCAATCATCCTAATGTAACACAATTAACCCTTCAAGCATTTAAACCCTTACATTTTTGGTCCGATATAACACATCAAATTAGTTTCATTTAATGTGTAATGTTACAGTAAACATAAGAAATTATTAATTGACAATATTATTTTTTTCCAGAGTCACATATCTGAAAACCGTAAAGAAGTTGAATATGTACTGAGCACAAATCCTGATTGTAGGAATTATTCAGAAGTGTATGATAAACATTATATTCTTAATAATAAGGTAATAATTTTTTAAATGTTTTGCAAAAATTATATTTATTAAAGGGTTTTTCAATAAGGGAGGGGAGGGTAGATGTTGAAATGAAATAAAACAAGCTGTGTGAGGTATTAACTAAATTATTTTTTTATTTGAAAGGCCCACATGAGCCATTAAGTGTGGAATAGGATGAGGAATTCTTACAGTGGCACGGATACAAGTGATCCAATTTTCATTGACTCTTCTGCGTCGATCCGGCTGAATTTGAGCGATGGCCTGTGTTATGTTCACTTTTAGGGCATCGGTCGATTGTGGTTTGTTTGCATAGGCCTGCGACTTCAAGAAACCCCACAAGAAAAGTCTAGGGGGGTCAAATCATGCCACACAGTGGACGCACATTCTCCATGAGCGATTTGAGGATGAAGAGGATTTATCTCTCGCAGAGGTGATGTGAATTGGCCACTAACGTGACCTTAGTGACCAATTCACATTAGCTCTGCGTTTCGCTGTGTGACACGTAGCGCCGTCCTGTTGGAATCACATAATATCGTCTAGGTAATATACCATATGTTTCAATTGGGGCCATAAGAAATTGGTTATCATGGTTCTGTAGCGCTCGACGTATACGGTGACCGCCTCATCATCGTCGTTTTCGTAAAAGTACGAACCAATGACGCCGCCGGCCTAAAATCCACACCAAACGGTAACTTTTGAAGATACATTATCACCTGATGAACCTCACGGGAGTTGGTGCCGTCCGATATACGGCAATTCTGCTTGTTAGCACAGCCATTCATTCAAAAAAGCGCCTCGGTACTAAAGATGATTTTTCGCCCAAAATTGATGTCCTCTTCTAAACGATTCGAAGCCCAGTCAGCGAACAAACGACGTTGTCTATGGTCATGAACTTTGAGCTCCTGGGTCAGTTGGATCTTGAAGGCCTAAGTTCCTACGCAAAATTCGCCAAGTTGAAGTCTGCGAAAGTCCGAGTTCTTGTGCACTGCGAGAAATCGACTGCCTCGGGTTCTGCTGTACACTTTCACGAACCGCGATGATGTTCTCGGCCGATCTTGCGTTCCTTGAACGTACGGGCTGATTGTTTACCGAACCGGTCGTTACAAATTTAGCCACCAAATGTAGAAGAGTCAACTGTGAAGGGCCACAAGGCGCACAACGTTTACACTAACGAACACTCATTTTGATAACAAAGTTTTATCGTTTGAACGTGCTGTTCAATCTTGTAACTTGCCATGGTGATTTAGCATAAGTATCTGTATAATAAACAAAAGATTAGATAGATGTCACCAAAACTTTAGAAAGATTTCCGTGGTAGAGCACAAATGGGTCAGCTCGACCGGGGAAGGACCACGCTCTCACAGAATACCAACGTAAAATAGCAGCTTAACACTGCTGTGTTAAGTTGTAAGTTGTAAGTATGGTGAGTGTGAGAATCGGAGACCCATTTTACTGGAAAAGAGGCATTCCATCTTGGTCTTCACGGGTGACAACACATCTGCATTTTGATTCGCAAATGAGGATAGATGTAGATGTCTATGGGCCACAACAACCATTTACCATCAGGTGGACTGTGTGCTCGTTTGTTACCCTATCCTATAAAAAAAATGGCCGCCACGGGCCGCTAAAATCTACCCGCGCCTATTGAAAAACACTTTATATAATTTATAAAGCAGTGACTTTGCAACTCAAAAAATAAAATAGTTAGTCATAGTATCTGATTTTGAGCATAAAAATGAAAATAGAAATAAAATACATTACCTACATAATAAAATTGTCAACAAAGATGAAAACATACAAGTAAACAGTAAAAATAATTTAGTACAGACGTATTTAAACTTAAAAAATTAAGTGCATTGTGAACATTTTAGTGCATAATGGCCCATGCAATATATCTAGACGAAGATGAAATTTCATTATTCGCAACAAAAGGAGTTTCAGTAGCTCACTGTCCAGCATCCAATACAAGGCTTAAGTCAGGACTTTGTCCCGTCAGAAAACTTCTTAACAATCACATTACTGTTGGATTGGGAACTGGTAAGTTTTCGAATTTTTCTTGATAATTATTTTTTAATATATTATAAACGTAATTACATTTATAAGAAGTGTCAAATTGTATGATCAACGCCCTGATTGTGGGCTTATGTCTATAAAATGCGGAAAAAATTGAATCCATTTGTGTTATGTAAACTTTATTTTTGAATCCTTTGGCTTTTATTACCTTTACTTGACCTATTCAAATTCAAATTTCTTTAATTGCCATAAGTAATAATAAGTGCTACACTTATCCTATTTATGGCAATTAAAGAAATTCAGTTTTCACAATAAAAATAAGTTGCTTAAAGACCTATTTAGCCATGAGATACGGCATGCAAACTTTTTTAAATTACCAAATATATTATTATGATAAGGGAATGAATTTAATTCCGCGAAGAAAAAACAGAAAATAAAACGTCTTTCTCAAAATTTAGATTTCGCGTCGAATGAGTGATCGCTCATATTTTTGTCACAATTCTAACGATTTTTCGCAGGAAACTTGCTTCTTGACTAAATTACTCGTGACTCTCCTCGCTAGTCTTTTCGTTACCATGTAACATAGCAATGATTACCATTTTATATTGTGATTAGAACTATACTCTTCTCTCCGTTCAGTAACCGAAAACAAATCTGAATTGATTATAAAGCAGCTGCAATTATGTGTTTTGTTTTTTCATTTTTCGAATTTCTTTTTGCAACTAGATCGTATATGCCAATAAAATTCTTTTTTATTCGATTTTTGACTAAGGAACAAACTAATTTCACTATCATCAAACTTGTATACTTATCAAATTATTAATTCGTGTTTATTCCTAGGTACCGTCACGCTTTGAGCTTTCAGGTGATAATTATTAAAACTAATTGTTTTTTTTTTACTAAGGCGCAAACTAATTTCACTTACAACAAACTTGTATACTTATAAAGTAATTAATTCGTGTTTATTCCAAGGTGCCGCCACGCTTTCAGCTTTCAGGTGATAGTTATTAAAACTAATTGTAAATGAATTTTTAATTCGAGCAAAATGCCTGATATATCTCCATTTCGTCAGTGGTAGAGTGGAGAGTCTATTTTGCCTCATCAGTGATAGGGGTAGGTATATTGTTTTTGCGAAATTTGTTAAGATTTTTGTTTTGACATTCCATTATACAAATATATAGCTCGCGTCACGGGAGAGTTTTAGGTACCAAAATTAAGTGAAATGAGAAAAAGAATATAAAAAACACGTAATCTGTCCAAGTTTGTTGCTGAATCCATGGAAGCAGAAATTACAGAACGTACATCTCATTGTGCATATACCTATAAAAATGAAACTGAAACTTTGACCTCTGCAGGCACTTTATAGTGATACTGAAATAGAACAGACAGAAAGTCCTCCTAATTGAAAATCCAGCAAATTCCCTCGACCCATAGCTGTTTTACTTGAGCTAAACGGAAGTCGATGGTATCACAGTTTAAAGAAAACTTTAAACTGTGATGGTATATTGGTATATTACATGATTTAACTGCTACAGTTTCTTCTAGCATAAAACAAAATTAAAGTAAAAAAAAAACATGCGTGAGTGTCGTGGAACATTCGGTTGGAACGAAATTCCATTCGTAGTATACTTATTATTATTGATAAATGTATTATATTATTGATTAACAAATGCAAATAAATGAATTACTAGTGTCTATTAAAATGAAGCGTCATTTAAAATAAAATAATATTTCTTTCATGGCAAGATAAGAAAAAGTACGAGGGAGATGGATATTATTCCATCTCGCTTTCTTATAGCAGTCAAGGCTATCTACACTACGTCAGAAGGGGTCGTAACGGAAAAATGTTACATTTTTGTCGGCTAGCCCCCATCAGCCAAATTCTTACCGTCTGATAAGGAACTTCGTTCCAATATACTCCAACGATATTTACAAATGGCCGAGCAATTTTGATAGAGGAGGAATCGCCATCGAATTAACTAGTGTTTTTGAAATATTTCAACAGTGAAAATCTATTACAGCAATAGAGATTATGAAAAAAACTTTTATTAAGTTCAGTGCTTATGTAAATGATTTGGAAACCAGCCTAGACGGCGAATTAGTGCAGTTTTCCGAGCTGTTCAAAACTGATGTGGCTGGTGCGATGAACAGTACGAAACTTTGAAATATGTGCTAAAAACGTTTACAATTATTTGTGTAGTATCCTCAGTTTTAAATTGTTATTTCTTATCAAAATTATTCTAAATAGCCGGGACAATCTCATCTCTGGCTTTTTGTACTTGAGAGATTCTAATAGGGCCTATAGTAATCTACTGGTACTATTAAACACCAACAAAATTGTAACCTATAGATGGCAAATAAACGTATTGAGCATTGAATTGTTTTGTTTTTACCATTTCTCTACCGACTTCAAAAAGGTACTCCATTCGACTGATATTTTTTTATGTTCGTTAACTCATAACTTTTTTCCGGTCAACCGATTTCGATAATTCTTTTTTTATTTGAAAGCTGGTGCTCCTCATGTGGTCCTATATAAATTTGATCCCTTTGATTTTTGATTTTCATTTGGCCTCCCCCAAGGAATGCCACAAAGCACAGTCCTGAGCCACCTGCATCCATCGACTTCCTGCATGTCTTACCAGGTCGTCACTCCATCTAATGAGGGTTCGTCCTACATTTCGCTAACCGATACTAGGTTGCCACTCGAGAACCTTTCTTCCCCATCGGTTATCGGTTCTTTGATCTATATGGCCAGCCCATTGCCACTTCAGCTAACTGATCCTTTTAAGACACTTACAGGATAAAAATAAAGATTATAACCAAGTATAATCATTTGGACTAATTTTCAAACAGATGTGTCGGGGGGTGACAGTGCTACTATTTTGGATGCGATGCGTCGCACCATGGATGTCTCCACTCATCTCGAGCTTCTTGAAAACATGGGACCCGCTTTGAACTTTAAAGAAGTATTCTATCTCGCCACATTAGGCGGCGCCAAAGGTATTATTATATAATTTAAAATTTCAGAGCCTAGTACTTTATTTTTTTTAAGTTTACTTTGATGAGACATAAAACAAAAATCAATTTAATATTTCAATAATTAATCCGGAAAGATATTGAAAGAGCAGCTTTTTAAATACTACGCTGAAATAATTTAGTAAATTTGAGAGTTTGCACAAAACAAACTTACTTTAATCCACATCTGCCACCAACTTTAAAAAAAAAGTCTGAGAATTAAGAAAAAAGCCTTACAAGCCCGTACATGCTCCATATTTTCTTTTCGATCGAAACACACCGCAGCTCGACGGTAGAAATAGGTGGTAAGAGGGTGGCACCTACTTAGACGAACTTCTAGACAAGAAAGGAGTCTTACTTACCTCTAGTTAAGTTTTTGCATACTAAATTACAGCATGTTTAGTACAATATGGGAAAAGTTTTATTTAAAATTTCGTAAAGTTTGAGAAACACGACAACACTGCTCTCGAAAACTTACAATATTATGCATGTTTAATATTTAATATCGAATCACGTCTTCTTGTATAATATGTGTTATTTTTTTGCTTTATTTATACATGGTTATAACCACCTTTTTTTACAGCGTTACGCCTAGACGACAAGATCGGTAGCTTTGAAATTGGTAAAGAATTCGACGCATTGGTAGTGGATGTGTATACGAATGGCGGACAAATTGATCAGTATGAATACTCTATGGATGAAAATGAAGAACATTGTTTATTGGATCTCCTTCAACGTTTTATTTATTTAGGAGATGATAGAAATATTGTTCAAGTGTATGTTAAGGGTAGGAAGGTAAAAGATTTATCTTGAAACCTAGTTTACAAATCTATATTTTTTTGAATACATTCCAAATATAAATATTTATATAAAAGTATGATTTTATTGAACTATATTGTTAATCTTCTTCTAATAAATAAAAATGTATGTTTGATTTGTTCGTATTTTATGCGCTGTCATTAATTAGATTGTGCTAAAATGTTTATTTAATAGAACAGGGTGACGAACGACCACACAGTCCACCTGATGGTAAGTGGTTGCTGTGGCCCATAGACATCTACATCTATCTTCGATTACGAATCAAAATGCAGATGCATGTTACCCGTGAGGACTAAGATGGAATGCCTCGTTTCCAGTAAAAAGGGTCTCCGGTTCTCTACACTCACCATACGAAACACAGCAGCATTAAGCGGCTATTTTACGCTGGTATTCTGTGAGGGCGTGGTCCTTACCCGGTCGAGCCGATCCATTCGTGCTACAACCATAATATAGCTGCAGCATGGCTCTACCACGTCTACGTTGTCAACTTACTGCTTGTACTTGCACGAAGGTACATAGACATAGTACAATTTACTTAACATAGGTACATACTCAACGTATCGCACCGACAAATTTATATTAGACGTGTGACATTTATTCATTTCTAGTGACCCGATCATTCATATATTTGATTCGTCTAACAAACCATGTAATTCGGGTCCATCCTTCAAATGGATTATCTCGAGTTTCAGTACTCTGTGATCTGTGAGACCCGCTCGATAATGTCGGTCGTCGGACATTACTATACCCTTTGATCGTAGTTCCTGTCAATCGTTTGATCCGAAACGTTCAAGAAATGTAATTGCAATCATCAATACATTGATAAGACCTGGGTCTAATTAACGAATCACTCACGATTTACTATATAATTTATATGAAAGTTACAATATATCATTCAATTTCAAATTCAATGAATGTGTTATCACTCCTAATGAAACAATATAACTCTTCCAAATTTAAAACGATATTTCTACAATTATTTCTTCTGCTGCAGCAGCACACCTGGTACTAGCTAGTAGAATATAAAAAAAAACAGTAAAGATAGCACGTTGTAATTCGTCTATAAGAATAACAGTGCACATAAATATTGCTAAATATACTGTGTAGAGGCAGTGTAATGCCTCCTCTACACTACTCTCGAAGTAACTTTGACAAAGTGCACGTCGAAATCTATCGCAGTCCGAAGAACGTGACTACACACTCGTGCTACTTCGCGAAGAGCTCAGTCGTCATGAGTCGCCCGCACCCTTACATGAATAACGTTCAAGAAGTAGCTGCTATAGGTAGGTACCTAATTGTGTGAACAGTACGTCAATGCGTTAACCATAGATAAATAATTATGTAAAAAGCTACATATTTAATATTTATATATATAAAAAAAAAAATCTTATACGTGGTAAAGCCATGCTGCAGCTATAATAGTAGTATAGTTGTAGCACGAGTGGGTCGGCTAGACCGGGGAAGGACCACGCTCTCACAGAATACCAGCGTAAAATAGCAGTTTAACACTGCTGTGTTTCGTATGGTGAGTGTAGAGAACTGCAGACCCTTTTTACTGGAAAGAGGCATTCCAACTTACTCCTCACGGGTGACAACGCATCTGCATTTTGATTCGCAAACGAGGATAAATGTAGATGTCTATGGGTCACAGATACCACTTATCATCAGGTGGACTGTGCGCTTGTTTGTCACCCTATTCCTATAAAAAAAAATATAACTGGCGTACGCCGAGTAGTGTAGTGAGACGCCTCGTGTAACTTCGAGCCATATCGCAAACTCCAATGACTCTGGTGCAAAATACCGACAGAAATCGGAAATCGCCCGAGACGAAGCGAGGTTGCACGAAGCGAATCGAAGTACCTCTCTACACTATACTCCTCGCCCAACTTCGATCTACTTCGCCGAGTAGTGTAGGGGGCCTTATGAATACCTACCGCATATTGTCCTGTGGGTGTCGTAAGAGGCGATAGAGAAAACAAACCTGGAGATGGATAGCAGTGTCTTCTTAGTAACAATAAAAAAAGCGTAAGTACTATGGCAAGTAACCCACTTACAAAGACATCCTACCAGGCCTACGTTCAACAGTAGACTTAAAGCTGTAATGATAATGATGATGAAGTATTTCTTTATGACATGGATTATTATTATTACAAGTTTCATTATCTGTCAATATTTAACTGACATAACAGTTATAGTAGTCTATGAATGGAAGTGGCTCAGGACCATGCTTTGTAGCATTCCTATGTTGCAGTAGACTTATATACATACTTACTATTATATTGTGGTAGGAACACGTCAAGAGGCTTTTAGGCCGCAATAAAACAACAGAACACTACACATTCATCATCGTTACAGTTCTTCACTTATCCATCACTGAACGTACATCTTCTCCAAGGAATACCACAGAATATGTTCTTGAACATACATCTAACCCAAGCTAAGTGGAGTTATGTGTACAAAGATATTTAATTAATCACTAGAGTATGAACAATAAAAATACCGTTTATAATTTGTTATATTTTTATTTATTTTCGTGTAATTCTTTATAATTTATATAGAAAAATGTGCAAATATAATGAGATAATAGAAACTGAATTTATAAGCAAATACCTTGGTATAATACTATAAAGGGTATTTAAAATACTAACACTAAGTTGAATATAGGGCGTAATACATGATCCAGTTCTAAAATCCAGTTTTATTGCTATATGACCAATAATCTACTTATATTAAAACTATCCTTCGTACGATTGCATACAAGTTACAACTTTCTATAATTTTGTTAAAGCTCTGAGATCTTATAACCATTAACTTAATATGTCAGAAAATAATACTCAAAGCAACTGGTATTGTTAAATACTTATATCGGTGGAATGATAAGTTATTAATATATTCGAGCGTCAATAATATACAAAATAACATATGAACAGTCTTATTAATCAAATATTTTACATAAAAGATATATCGAACTAATTTACAGTTTATTTTCGTATGTTAATATTAAACAAGGAAAAAAATTATTTGGATTTTTTGACACTGTTCAATACTAGTAAAAATTATAAAACAGTGTTTAACAGAAAATTTGCTTTGTTGCCATTGCTATCACTTAGGACCCCTTTTCACTGAAAATTACATTATAATATACAATGGAGTTCCAAAGTACCTATATAATAATGTAATGTTGTTTAAGTAATGTTTATGGGTAAAATAAACTAAATCTAAGACCTAGTGTAATATTTTAAAAAAGACTCGAGTAACCTTATAGTTTCGAATTTACTTTACGTATTAATTATTTTTCTATCATGAAGCATAACCTAAATATTTTATTGCCGGATTAATAATTAAGAAAAATGTGGTTATTTACATTTTATGTCACTTTTTATGATAAAAAAACGTTGATTTTGTAACTCATAAACATTTACTTGATTATGGAATTAAGTATGTGAAATCCATTTGTTGTCTCTATCCCAACTCCAGTTCAATCAAATTTTCGTTTCTCATGTATTATTTTGTAGCATGCTATTTCACAACTATCAATAATATTTGTGATGGCAAAACAACAAGTCTTCATCTCAAACCTTACAGCATGTAACTATTTCCTAACTAAAATTAATTTATCCTATTCAATGAACACAAGAGTTTGGATGTGTCCATCCAAAAATATTTTCTACATGACTATATATTACTCCATAAATTTACATGGAACTTAATCCGTGTAACAATGTCACTTAAATTGTTCTATCATACTCAGTAAAGTGTAGTAAGTGAAAAATAATAAAATAACGTTTAGGTACTTCACAATATGGCTTCGGAAAAGCCTAGCGCAACCGCTCACAACAATCGCTTAGGATACTTGGTATGAACAAAAATAAATTGAGCTGCCTCTTGCGTTGCTATTCCTTAATTAAACTAATTAGCAGACCTTGACAACAATTTTACAAAGCTATATAAAGCATAATTACTAATTAGACCAAAAAAGCTTTGCATTGAATTTGCTCCAATCTGTTTATATAACAACCTTAAAACTAATAACTTACAAATCAAATAAATGTAATATAAATGTGCGAACAAATGTGCATAACAATAAAAACTTTGAAATTGTAAATATTTACATTTAATAGTATCCAATTGTTCTATCGACAATTAAACATACTAACTTTTTACACATAATATGTTTATATATTATATAAAATTAGCATAGTCAAGTTTTCATACGCTGTATAAACTAAAAAGTTATAATATTCATAAGAGATTTCACAATCAACTAGCACCTAATAATTACACATAAAAAATCCCAAATTTGTTCCTACAAAATATTAAAGTTTAAATTCGATACTGTGTAGTGCAATTTGTACTGTTTAATAATAGACATCTTACACCAATCCCTGATATATTTTGTTATTTTTAATGACTATCGTTGCGGTATTTAAAAATAATACAGTTAAATGAAATGCTAATATTAAGGTTCCAAAGATATTTCAGAAAGTTCAGTCTTTGATCTGTGGCATTATTTATTACTTTGACACCGGCAAAACTAAGGACTGTTGCCATTATAATACATTAAGAAAAATACATTCCATGATATCGGATTAAATTGGTGATTTTGTTGGATCTCTTTACATATGCATTGAATAAGGGAAACTGAGCAAATTTTAGTAAACTTAATTCTTATTATTGAGGTAGAAGGAAATGCAAAGTGATACGTTATACAAAAAACGAAAATTTAATAATACACTTTAATAATTAAATTCCTATGTAGGTATATAGCACTCATACTATTTAAATTTAATTTATCGAGTAAGTTTAGCATACCCTATATTATATTTATATATATGTATAGGAATGTTTAAGGAAGCGATAAATTAACTAATGGCATATATGCCTTTAAAGAATAAATAAATACTAAAATAATTGCAACAAAATTAATGAAAGTAATAAGCATCTGTTCAAAAATGTGTATATTAATAAAAATGAAACAAGGTGGAAATCTTTCTAAAACAATTAGTTGGCACTCGGTTTTTCATCTTCAATAATTACACATTTTTCTCATGTTCACAATAAATATAGTCTTGTAATTAATATAGTACGGTGTGTAGGTAATAGATATGAAGACATTAGCTCACTCCTCGAAATTGTTGAGCGAAAAGTGCTAAAGCGGAGACTTTTAGAACGAACTATTCGTCCAACCTCGACAATGTGTCGGCGATTACTGGTCCGGGGCGGGTCCGAGGGCTTGAACTTTTTGATTTTGTTTTTTTTTTATTAGAAAAAAATAAAAAACTATTTTTTTAAAGTTGTTCTTAATGAAACCTAAAATAAATAAGCCTTTTCATTTGATATAATTTTTACACTATAACATTAAAATCTCTACAAAGCACACCTTTAAATTGCGATTTAGGTATAATATTGATTTTTTTGGCGAGCCCGTTATAATGATTACAGTCTTTACACGACATTTGTTCGTATCGTGTTTTGCATTTACGCAATAATTACATCGCAGTGGATTTACAGGGCACGTGCGCGTGCGCATGCGTGCAGGCGCGTACGTATGCGTGGGTGGTGTTACGTAATATGAGAGTCGTAAATCATTTTGCAACAAGCCACTCTATCACATACTATAGTGCATAACTGAACGTGCAATGTCGAAAAATAATTCGCACTATTAATATACGATTAACGAATTATTTGCAATGTCTGCACTAAGCGATGTGAAGGTTATTATTTAGGCTACAATTAATAATATCGAATACTGTGGGTAGAACATATTTTAGCTATATATATATTTACAATAGTGGAGGTATAATAGTCGCGTTCGTAGTGATAATTACAACATATAATTGTATAGGAATACATTAAGCATAATGTGATAATACTCCCTGTAGGCACATACTTTTATTGCATTGATTTCAAAGTTTGGCGAATAAAACTCAGCGATGTGGGAGAGCGATTTATATTTTGTATATATGGAGTAAAAACTTATTAACATGAACAAAATATTTTTCGTGTTAGGTAAATAATTGGCACCTCTCGCTTCTTGACCTATGCAGAGATAACTTGCTATGATTATTGCGATCATTCCATTAAATTTGAGCGGCAGAAATGGTTATTGATTATATACAATGTTTAAAGTATTGGTCACGCAGTATCTGAGTACTTAATCTTGCATGTGTGCATTGTTTACCTCCTGCCGTTTATTCTAAAGTATAATAAGTAAAGTTCCAGACGGATGTAATCTAGCGTCCCAAACAGAGGTGACCTTGCTTGTTGCCATCCATCTAGACACGGCAGATGTAATCCAAATTTTATTTGACATTCAACATCCTTGGAGGATGGGCGCGCGCTCCCATCCGCAGTTGGAGCGCGTGGATTATATCTTACCAAAGACATTTGTCTGCGGCAGGCAGCGGGTGTGCACGTGTGCGGTCATAAAATGTCATCCACGGACCAGCAAAGCGAACGCGAAATTATTAGTGAATTAATCGATTTCTATAGAATATATTATGTCCGAAATTTGTAAAGATGCTCGTCAAAAGAAACCCGCTTGGGAGATATAATTTAAAATTAAACATTTTGTACAACTGATTTCAATATAAATTATTATCAATATCAATACAAAAACTATTTGTCAGACTTTGATCAAATTATATATGGGACCACATGTGAAGAACAAGCTTTCAAATAAAAAAAGAATCATCGAAATCGGTTCACCCAGTACAAAGTTATGAGGTAACACATAAAACTAAAACATACAGTCGAACTGAGTACCGTCTCCTTTTTGGAAGTCGGCAGATTACTACAAATTATACGAGTACGATATTACTTACAAAGAATTGGACAAAAATTTCTTTTCTTTCTTTGTTTTCCGTCTTTAATTGCGCATAATGTTGTTAAAGGAAGGCCCACCTTTTGAAATTTTAACAAATTAGGAACCATTTCTACAACTTAATTCTACACGCGCGCAATTCGCAATGAAGCTCGACCGTGTTGGCGCTTGGTCGTAATCCGTGTAGCCAAAACACAATCCGCGAACGGAAATCACGTTCCGCCAGGAACATGCTTAATGCTATTGTATTAAGTGGACACTCCTACATACATAAACGAATGTGTTTAGCCCTGTATGTACGATTATTTCTTGCGTCACATTTCTATTTCAGAGACAGGCGTGTACATTAACATTAGTTAGTAAGCGATACACTGCGGTTATAACTTTCCGCGTCCACATAAGACCATATCGAAAGGTCTGACTAAATCAAATTGTGTTAAATGGATAGCAGTTCCCCGGCGTCAAGTTAAAGAGGATATGTTTGTATATTCAGTGAGATCAAAGAGCGAGGGGGGTTTCAATGTCTAAGTTTTTGTATGTGTAAAATTGTAGCTTCATCATTTTCTACGCTCTGTAAGAGTGAGCGTGTCCGCTGACATAAGCAATATACGAATCGGCAGCAGTGCCGTAAGTGGACGCGCTCGGTGCAACGTGTGCGCGCGAGTCACGCGGTCACTTCAGGAGCGTGAAGTGCGAACGATATCTTAGTGTGAGAGTGTGTTGTGGCAGGGTGTGCGCGTCCGCTAACACATGCGGGTGTGTGTGTGTGTGTGTGTGTGCCGGTGGTACGGTGAGTATGTTGGCAGCACTGCATGGATCGGCAGCAGTGGCGTCAGTGTGCGTGCGAGTCATGCGGTCACTTCACGTGCGTGGAGAGCGAACAAGATCTCAGTGTGAGTGTGTCGCAGGGTGTGCGTGTCCGCGGACACATGCGGGTATGTGTGTGTCGGCGGCATTGCATGGATCGGCAGCAGCGGCGTCAGTGCGCGCGCAAGTCACGCAGTCACTTTACGAGGCTGGAGAGCGAGCGGGATCTCAGTGTCGGAGTGAGTGAGCGCGCGGCAAGCGGCGCCGCCCGCGCACAGGCGCGCGCGCCGCGAGCGCCGCCGCGAGCCGCGCCGCTCGCACCCCGCGCACCCCACGCACCCCCCGCACACCCCGCACCCTGCGCACACACCGCGCCCGCGTTATACACAACCCTCCTAATACCATACAATAACAAAACCCTGTGCTTCCCGGTCAGTGTGTTATTAGAATCAGTATTCAAACGTATAGAAATAACTTTACTTGAGAAAACCACACTATAAAATAATTTAATTTAATTTGAATAAAATTTTATTTGCAAATTGTATATGGTTTCATTACCTGTAACCGACACGCGCAACGGTAAAATACGCCGGCCAATGCAGAGGTAATAAATCCACATACAATTTCGAAATAATAATTTATTCAAATTTTATTTTTTTATGGTCGATTTTTCTGAAGATAACGGTATTTTTATGCGTTTAAATACTGTTTTTGATAACACACTTAACGGCAAACACAGACTTTTTGTTACATTTCGTAAAACCACGACTCGTGAGCACAGAATTGGCATAACATACGCAATATTTGATTTATAGGTCTTTTAGCGCGGGGTGGGTATGGCAACGTTCATTCATCTCATTAGTCCCTTAGTTAATCTATTCAATGTATATTCACGTGACTGTCGCCAGGAGTATATTGGCATGAAAATGTAAATACGTACATGCTGTCACTTAGTGCTCACGACTCGCGTCGCTGTTTTTACAATATTAAACACATGCACAACGCGCAGATATCAACTTGAGACCCGGAATGCGCATCCCCTCCCCTTCTCATCGCCTTAATGCATTCCGACATCATCCGAGCCAGATCCAAGTTAATTTCTGCGCATAGTAAAGGCCGATTTAAATCGGGCAAGTGTAATCCGTTCAAGTGCTGAACGGAACTTTTACTTAATATGCTTATGATCTAAAGTTGCTTAAACAAAGTTCCACTCGGCCAGCACTGAACGGATATTACCATCAGTTCTAATTCTAATGTCATTGACTAACTTGGGTAACTTGGATGGCCTAACAGTATTTTATTTTATTTTATTAAAAAATTAGGTGATATATGTACTTTGGAAAACGATATGCTTTTTCTAGCCGACACTGGCCTTTTCTAAACAAAAATGTCAAAGTTAACCACCAAAGTTCGAACTAACGTCGGTTGACTAACGCCTATAACTAACCCAAGGTAAATCGGCCTTAACGGACGTATCTGTGTGACAAAGGATAGGGCGGCTTTTTGCATTTTGGCATTGAATGCTATTAAATGTCACAGTATGTAAAACTACAAAATTTTTGAGTTTGCTAAAATATTTGCTTGTCAATGAAGTGAATAGTATAATCAAAAGATTTAATATTCGAAGAAATCACTTTTCGCATCCAGGAGGGATTTAATTTGAATAAGCTATGCGAGCCAGCTTTCCCTTTGGACATAGATAGTCACACTACATCTATCACGTGACAATTGTGAATGATTTATTTCATTAAAAGGAAGACTTGTAAATTTTATTAAGTTAAATTAGAAAATATTGAGAATTGAAAACCCTTTGATCTGCCAGACAAAAAAAGTCGAAAATAGAAGTGAAAGTTACTTTTGTAATCTATTAAAAGCAGAGCATGTAAAAATCATTCACTATCGCCTGCTGTAATTCGCTACTTGACATATCGAAAGGATTGCTACATACAAAATTAACATTACTCTTGTGTGTGAACAAAACCAGGTAAAATTCAAAAAATAACGTGTCAACGGCAATTACTAGTATAAAAATAATCGTACACACAACAACAATATATGTTCAATCACTATGCAGTATTACAACTACAAGCAAAGGCAAAACCAAACGTACATTTTCAGTATGAATACAAAACATGTTTATTAACTGTGCATGAACTCGACAAATTAGCGTAAAAAAAAACAAGCCAACCGATGAAAATTGTATATTGACAAAATATGAATTACTTGGTTATGTCGAGCAAATGTAATGACGTATAAATAATGTTGCTGTAAACTAAAATATTTTAAAAACAATAACGTAAAAGAACAAATATTTTTATTAATAAAGTAAATATTGCCAGTGTTTTGTTTAGATTTTTTTCTTTCGTAAGGCAATTCTTGTCAAAGCTTAAACATCAAAGACAAGGTTGCGTAACCTGTATGCTCAAACTGTTACCCAAGGACATGGACAAGGACCTTCAACCAACTTCAGACAATGGTTTTAGCCTGTTAATATGCTGGCACTCGTATAAAACAGTGAATGTAATGCTTATTGCAGGCATAATTGGGTAAGCTGCACGGAGCACTACTACAAACTAGTTTGATATGACAAAGAATACATTTAAATATTTGAACTATGCTAAAAATATTAACATCACTGTATTAAATAAGACGACAACGGGAACATCTGCTATACTTCAAAAATCATCCAGTCAAAAAAATGTCAATACAAAAATAACTAAGCATCTAGATTACGCTATTGTCATCGTACCTATAATTATTGATAATTCATTTTCAAAATAATTGAAAACTTAATTTAAAACAAAATAAGATATTTTCAAAATTCATATCGAACAGATTTTAGCTGTAGCTATTTACATTTAAATTTTTTTTTAGCCAATTATCAACGCTTCAATAAAATAATAATTTAAAATTGAAAAATAGTCATTGCATAAATTCTATAATACTCACGAAAAATACTAATGTATAGCTCAATCATGTAACATGTTTGAAAGACGTGTCATGTTATTTGATAAATCTATTACACTAATAATATTTTGTCGATTGCAATCGGTTTTACGGACTTTTAGTCGTAACCAGTAATTAATTTGAAGAGGACTTTGTGTTGAACAAAAGATTTTAAATTTGAGGGTAAACTTGTCGATAGGAATCAATATTAAATTATGCTCATATTAATTTTACTATCTATTCGACCCACTATTAATTGTATATAATTATACAATTAATAGAGTAATTAATTGTATAATTGTTGTGTCGGTGGCTACAATTAATACTATAATTGTAGCCACCGACGGAGGAACTACCGAATGGTTTGAGTTAAATGACGAGTAAGTAAACAATAAAAAAACTGAAAAATATAAGGTTTTGTGCAAAGTAAAATAATAGTAGACAGCGTTAAAAATTAATAATAAGTTTTCAAAATATATTGTTTTTAATATACGATATAGTAGGTAAAAATTAGGTAATGGATATTTTTTGCGATATTTACAAAACTAACATTTACATCAATAAATCCTTTAAAATATTTTAACTAGGAATGCATCCGATACCGATACCGAAGACGATATATCAGCGATACTCGGAAGTTTGCCGATATATCGGCATCGGCGATATTTTTATGGCCGATTCAACGATATTTTCACGCTTTAAAAATGTAATGTAAACGTTCGTATTGTCTCGTCTATTTCGTTGCAAACGAGGCACGAACAAACTATGCTTAGGGAAACCTCGCGCTTTATTCAGTGTCTTGGTTAGCCACAAATGCTTGATCCTCGTAACAAAGCACAAATATTTCAATCAAAATCTATCACTATGGCAAAAAAGCGTCTTGTTTAGTTACTTGATCTTAATGTAGCACTGCATTCCGATACTATTTCAGACACGGTCACGCTTACATCTAATACTGTTTACTGTAAGTTCTGAGATGCCTACGAGTGGCGCGCTTTGGATCGTTTGTGAAAATATTATTAGAGTCCGATGAAGATGAGCCCCTGTCTACTCTTGAGCTGTAATTCTCTCAAAGAAGAAGTCGAGAGATACCTAAGGTCTCTATATCGAGACGTGCCAACATATCGAGATAACGTCTTATACCCAATATTGAAAAAAATGGCGCAGAAGTACTTTAGTTTCCAAGTGAGTTCTGTCGCATCTGTGAGACTATTTTCCACCGCAGGTCTTATTCAAACAGATTTGCGAAATCGCCTTTCTTCGCAATACTTAAGAATACTTTGTTTTTTAAACAAAAATCTCATCAATGTTAATTTTAATTACTAAAAAACTATTAAAAAATCTTAACCTGTCTATAGTTTTAAACGGTTTTATTTAGTTTGTCCTGTTATTTGTTCTTTTTATATTGATTTAAAAAATAATCTGACTCATGTTTCAAAAATTATAATGAATAAAATAAATAATTTTACCTTCATTTTTGGTATGAATATATAATACATGAATTGAATAAGGGTCGGTCGGTCGGTATCACCGATATTTTTATAAGAGTATCGGTATCGTATCGGCAAAAAGGCATATCGAGGCATTCATAATAATTTTAACACATATTTGCAAAGACTATTTTCCACATCAGCAAACACAATCGGAATCATGACGACGTTGTTACATCGGTAGCGGAAAATGCCAATTATACACATATTCAAATAAATTTATCCACTAAAGGCGGCTACTGACCTGCCTGCCGCAGGGGCAATCTAGGGAGCACAGCGATCGGAGCAATATCGGAGCTGTCTCTACACACACGCCTGCCGTTCAGTATGAGTCTACGTCTCGCTGGACGCACGCGTTGTGAATGGTGCAAGTTTTATCGAAATATCAATGAATCGGTATATATAGCCTTGGCCTTTTTTTATATAGAATAAGGGTGACAAATGAGCACAGTCCACCTGATGGTAAGTGGACACTGTGGCCCATAGACACCCACATTTATCAATAAAACAACTAATTAATTAATAATTACAACTATAATATAGTGCTTATAAGCTGCAGCATAGCTCTGCCACGCTATTTTTAGGCTATCAAAGACAATTAAATATGACTAACTTCACTCGTCATAATTTAATATAACCAATTTATTCTGTGATATAACTTAACTATCTAGTGCTTAGTAACTATAATTTAAATACAAATTTTATACAAATATTAGTTATTAAAATTTAATTACTAAAATTTGTATTTTTGTTTAATTATTTAGTTAATGACATTTTATTTATATTCCAGCAATTTTAATATTATTGGAATATTTTCTTTCCCATACTAGCCCTTATGATAAGTTAGGTAACAAATCCGATAAATGTTAATTGTAAGTTACAACGTTCAAATAACGTTCTTTCTGCGGGTCTGACTTGTACTCAAACGTGTGCTCCGCGCGAAAGTCGCAACGAACTGATTGAAATTGCTCCAATTGGGCTACACACACGACAGCGGCAGGGCCAATCTAGGGAGCAAGGAAGATTTTCCGCTCTGCTGCCCTGCCGTAGGGCCGACTTAAAAAATTGCCCCTGCTTGCCTACACACGTCATAATTAAGGGTCATCCCCACTCCTGCACCCTAGATTGCCCCTGCGGCAGGCACGTCAGTATCCGCCTTTATGTGAATGAGCCTTAAGTATCACAGTGGAATAATATAAAATGAAAGAAAAACCCCAATCCAATAGTGCAGTGAAAAGAACACGGCGAGCTAAAGCATGCAGCAAGCAAATCCAGCCCCCATAGCATGAATACTGTGCTGTCAGTTAAATTAGCCAAGGCTTTTCTCTCCTTGCGTAAAGAACCAGCGCAATGGTTAACTACGGTACCTTATTTTCATCTTAAGAATACAATTTATAAAATGTTTCATTTTGAAATAAAACACATATAATATATAATAATAAAGCAGTATTTTGTATGTATCAAAGTAAACTTTAAAATGCTTTGTAAAATATTGCAAAGCTTGACCTTCTAAGGATCATGATTGTGTGAATGAATAAACGGTTCTAAAGTTATTAATAATGATTTGCAAGTTTTTTTTTATTTCTTTGATAATGGTTGTGCTATTAATGTTGCATAATAACTTGCCATGACATCAAATCTACAACTGGGTACTGAATTTAACAGTACTCACGTATTATATAATCCCCGGCGTCCCTAAACGTTTACCACAACCTTAGAACACTCGAGAAAGCGAACAGAAAAGGAGAGCAAAGCCCCAGGTGGCGTTAGTGTTGCGCACCGAAGCGTTCGTACAATGACAGTACCGGTGCGCGAGGGCCGTTTCAAAACAAAAACTCTAGGCAGGCCACAAGCACGTAGAGAGCGGTGCTCTCGTCGCGCGCCTCCCGCGCGCAGCCCGCGGCCGCAGGGAGGCGCGGGGCGGGTGCGGGGGCAGGGGCGGGCGCGGGCGCGGGGGCGGGCGGCGTACCGGCACGCGAGCGGGCCGCGTCCAGCGACGCGGCCGGCTGCAGGAACCACTCCGAGCGGCTCCGCATGCGCGCCCGCTGCCGCTCGTGCACCTACGCACCACCGCAACATCACGCGACACCTTACCCCCACTACTGACGCACTCGGTATGCCTACTACTGACCAACGCAACGTTTCATTTCTCTCTGTCGTCCCCGTAATAATCTAATTTCATGCGGCGGTCATTTCTCTTCCTCATGTTGTGAAAATTGACCAAATGATATCTATGTTACAAATAAATAGTACTAAAACTATATAACTATTCTTCTCCTTTATCAAACCATACCAATCCACTACTAGTCACGAGGCTTCCCTATTAGGGGATTTACCGTAATCGCCACATTTTTTAGACAAAACGTCGATAGCAGACGCACCTTTGATGCTATTCTCCGTTTTAATATTTTTAATCGTGTTCGTGCGACTAATTCGTAAGCTACAAGATTTGCGTAAAACCCGTCATTCACTATAACGACTAAACACCCACTCGTCATAAATTAAGCTATTGAAATGCAAGCTCTATATTATTATGTCAAGTACTGTTATTTTTCTAAATTTAAATGAAAGATAGTTGCTGCTGAGACGTTACAATGTGTGACGGTTATAAATCGACTCACGAAACAATACAGTTATTAATAGATGAGCAACAGGTATAGTGTAAAACGCTGAAGTGAGTACGCTACGCAGCTGTGTAAAATATATATGATAAACAATATTATTTATATTATTATCAGTAATAATGAATGTTATTTGTCACAAGAAGCTTGTAAAATGTATTGGTTGCACCAAAATAAAAATAGGAACGACAACTTCGGGCACAACCGAATCGGAGAGTTGATAAGAAAAATATCCAGCATCAACAATTATTTTTGTAGTAAAACTTCTTTAAACGTCGCGCCTTGAGGGGTATCGAGGATATTGAGGATAACGGAAGTAACATTAAGTAAAATCTATAATCCGTTCGCGCAGTTTCCGCATTTATAAATGCAGCGACTAACTAGAATTTCGTGAGTAGTATATTATGTGGTATATACAATTTTCAGATATTATATTTAAAATTTCTTTGACATTGCTCAATACTTTTACTTATTATTACTTTTTTGACAAAAACTTCAGGATATGTAAAAAAATATTAATAAATCGAATATAATAAAAAGATAATAACAACAAAAATAAATATATACCACAAATAAATTTTATTATTTAATAAGTTTTACTTGAACCAACCGTAAAGGTCTACCACGCACTCTTTTTTATTTATAAACTTATATAGTATTTATAAAAACGAATGAATTGTAATTAGTTTTTAACTAATTATTTAAAGGCTTTTTGATAGTTAAAATTTCAAAATAATAAAGAAATGGGTGGATATGGATACAGACTCGGAGAGTTAAAGGATTCAAGAAATGCATTATTTTCATGAGATTTTTCATATTAAAGAAATGTCTGTACCTAATTCTTATTTTTAGAATCTTTTCATTCTTAGTTTAACAAAAATTACACTACAACCGCCGAATGCAATCATGGCAGTTCGTATTCGAACAGCCAATGTAAATTTGACGTGGCGAACAATTTACGATAAAACATTTTTATTGTTTATATATTGATACAAAATTTAATGTCAACTTATAATAAACTTAAACAGTTTAGCGCATAATTCAATTTTGAAAATAAAACACACCAGTATATTTTTTAATCCATACTGCGCTGATAATTAAACTAAGCAATTGAAACGTAATCTATTTATTTTATTACATAAATAATAAATAAATATAACTAAAAGAACTGTGTAAAATTACATATTACAAACTCAATATATTTAATTACCCTAAAGTTTTTTTTTTTTAAATATATCAACCAAATGAAAAGCCTGAATTTTATTTAGGAAACCGTTTGTTTTTGCAATAGTCTTTTAAATATGACCAATGAAATTGTTATTAAAAAAAACGTTTGTGCGGACGCTTTTGTTATACATATTGTTTAATGGATGTAATATTTATTTTCTTTACGCCAGTTACACTTAAAAATTACCTTATTATTAAATAAATATTATAAATTTATTAAATAATATTATTCAAGTAACACTGTACCATAAAAGCAAGTAGTTTGTTGTTAGTTTTTTATATAAAAGGTAAGTAATTACACTGTTTTTAAAAGTTATTTGCTTATATTTTGCCTCGTAACAATTTTATACACTTTATAAAATATCCATTTTAAGTACTGTGTCGTTCACGTATCACTTTATATTTCATAGTCAGAATTAACTGAAAATTAAATATAGTGTGAGTTATCACTATAAATCATGTAAAAACACAAATTTTCATATTCCAGAAAGTCCAATGTGCGAAAATTACGTTTTATGTTATAATTTCGACATATTATAGGGAACATTATGAAAAAATTGTTTCCAACAATAATTAAAAATTTAAAATTTTGTACAGACTTCAATATAAATTATTAAGGCTACAGTCTTTTAAAGTTGACTCACATCGAATCATTAGCGCCACTTTTTTTTCTTTTTTTACAGCAAATTATTGTTTCAGAGTAAAATATTTTGATAAAACATAAATACCCAGATTATAAGTAATGGCTACATTTTTTTTTCGTTCATCTATGTGGTCTATGTTAGATAAATCAAACGGTAAATAGAGCTCTCTCGCACCCAACGTAATTTCAAGCTTTGTTCGTGTACCATTATAAGGCAATCGATAATAAAAAGGCGAAATCTATTCAGCGCGTTAATAGCTAAACATCTTCATCTCCAAAATGCGCTTTCTTTTTTTCTAAATATCTTTCATTGTCTTAAATAAGAGGTCTCAATTTCTTCAAATTTCGCTGTTTTCACCTCATAAAAAACTATTTGTTTTATAGCAATAGCTGAAAATATTTATGCTATAATTATTTTTTTCTCAAGGGCAGGTGTTTAATTAGACAAATATTAAAAAATAATAATTTAAACTACTTTATTTCAAAATTAATAATTATTTCGATTATTTCGACCTATAAATAATGACTTTATAAACAATAATTGCGGGCAATATTCCTTAGTAGCCGCTGAGCGGCTGTAGCGTTCAGACGTCTTGTCTGTGCCAAATTTTTGCGCTTCCTCTCGCTCTAGATTCCTCTTTCTCTCTCTTTCCTTAACCTTGGTTGTGCATTGTTACGAATTGAAAGTTGCTCTAGTTTATTATTTTTTGCATATAATTCTTTAAGGGTTTATAAATCATTTTGTATTTGTTTTATAACTTTTAATTTCGATATGGACCATAAACGTAAAAAATATGCTTGTACCAGAAAACGAAAATTGAAATCAAACGTTGAAGCAATGAACAGAAATAGAATTCAAAAGTTTTTTTGTGTTTCATAGTACAATAGTTAATAACGTACATATGTGTGAGCACTTGGTTAAATATTAGGTATATAATTAGGTAGGTACTTCTAAGAATTGTTTATAAATGAGTTGCATATTTGTACCCAGGTCCGCTGCTGGTTCTCGCCAACCATTGTCAGATGTTAGCAACATTGAAATTGACGAACACCGTTTATCAGGACATGACGAAAGTAGACTTGTACGAACGACTAACAAATATAGAGTCTGTAACAAAGCCTGACAGTCAAGATATAACGAATAAAAAGGAAAGACGGAAACGAAAGTTTGAGGAGGCTTTTCCCTTTCGCCGAATTTCAGAAAGAAAACGTCAGGAGCTTATAAATGTTAGTCAAAACCACCAGCTACAAATTGAAAATTATACAGAAATTACCAAGGATGCCGAACTTTTTTGCCTAGACGGACGAAGAATCGTATCGATCAGATACTTTTTAGAAATTTTAGGGAAGATTGCTGATCATAATGCTAAATCTTTTGAATACAGATATACAAATCTGAAATGTATCGGTGAGCGACGAAAAGGTTTTGTATCAAAATTACGTTTTAAGTGTGAACTCTGTAATTCAGAGTTCGACATATGCACTGAAGATCCATCTAACACTTGTGATGTAAATCACGGTGTTGTTACAGGTACTATTAGTATTGCCTGCGGGTTAAGCAATTTGAATGAATTATCAGGTAATACCGATATACCTGGTATGTCAAAAAATTTATACGCCCAAACAAGCAAAAAAGTTTATGAATGGTTCAATATAACGTCAGTAGAAAAAATGACTAAGGCTGGCGTCGAGGAGGCTGAACATGCAAAAAAAAATTGGACATGTAGACAGTGAAGGCACACCAATGATTGACGTGATAGCTGACGGATGTTGGTCAAAAAGATCATTCCGTAATAATTATTCAGCATCATCGGGAGAAGCAGCAATAATCGGTGCATATACTGGTAAAATACTGTACCTTGGCTTGAAGAAAAAATACTGCATTGTATGCGCAAAAGCTGAAAACAAAAAAACTGAACCAGCAAACCACATATGCTACAAGAACTTTTCTGGCAGTTCTTCCAGTATGGAGTCAAAAACACTCATTGAAGGGTTTAAATCCTCACTTGAAACTCATGGATTAATTTATGCTAGATTAATATCACATGGCGATTCAAGTACTTATAAAAAATATTAGATAGCAATCCCTACAAAAACTGCAAGGTTCAGAAGATCGAGTGTAGAAACCATCTTCTAAGAAATCTGTGTAACAAGTTGCACTTACTAAGGATACACATATACCTATTCAATCAAGGAAACTTTTAACGGACTTCAAAATTATGAAATTACGCAGATATACGGTGCGGGCTATTAAGCTACGGAAACGCGAAGAAGTATCTGACAATCAGAAAATGATCAAACTTCGATCAGATATTTTGAACGCATTATACCATTCTTTTGGTAGTCACTTTAACTGCGATGATGCTATATGCCCCGCGACTGACAAAACTGATCGTAATACGGCACTTGACTTAGCGAACACAGTTTTGTGGAGAAAAATTAGTCAAATTGTCTCATTCTTAGCTTCAAATGCTAAGTCTCGTTTTTGACGTAGATAGCAATCCCGCTGAAACATTCAATTCGGTGATAGCTAAATATGTGGGAGGCAAACGAATTAATTACACACAAAGAAATTTATACCAAGAAAGGTGTGTGGCTGCAGCAATTTCTTTTAACACGCAAAGACCAATATATACAATCTATAAGCGCATATTTGGCAAAACCCACTGGTAAATATACGAATTCATATGAGACAAAAACTGAAAAGAAAAGTGTACAAAAGATCTTTTCGAAAAAGATTTCATAGAAACATGGATGATCCAGATTATGGACAAAAATCACAAAGACCAGATATGACTGAAGAAGATTTTCAGATGTCAAAAAGTGAATTTCTTAAGCAAATGGAACTTTCAGACCAACAAAGAGACTATCTACAGATACATACGATAGATCAAAGTTCTAGTCAAGAATGGTTAGAAAACAGAAAAAATCGATTAACCGCGTCTATATTTGGTAAGATATGTAAACGGAAAGAAAACATCAGCTGCGCTCCGTTAGTGAGATCTATGAAACCGCAAATCATATCCATCGATAAAATATGGCAAAGCTAATGAACAAACAGCATTGGCTCAGTTATCTCGGCAGGAAAGTATTACAATTACTCGCTGCGGTCTATATATACATAAAACACTACAATTTTTAGGGGCGAGTCCCGATGGTATTTATAAAAATAAAGAGGGAAAAACGGGACTAATAGAAATAAAATGTCCATTTTCCGCAAAAAATATGCAATCTGACGAAGCTGTTAAAGCGAAGAAAATAAAATTTTGGAAGTACAATGCAAAAAATAACACTTTTTCGGTTGACAAAAACCACGATTATTATTTTCAAATTCAGGGTCAGTTAAACATTACGGAGATGGATATGTGCTTATTTGCCATATGGACTGGAGAGGAGCATTCTATGAAAATAGAATATGTTAAGAGAGACCCTGCGTTCTGGCAGGACAAAATGGTAGGCCCATTGTCTAAATTTTATTTGAATTGTCTGCTTCCTGAGCTAATTGATTCTCGCATGGAACGCTCGATGCCAATCAAAGACCCTCCATACATCATTCAAGCCATTGAGAATAAATTAAAAAAAAGCGCTAAGTCGTCTGTCGATGCTGCTGTACAAGAATAGTAATTTATGCATATAGGTAAATGCTATACAAAGTTACATTATACTTTAATGAGAGACTATAAATATGTGTGATAGTGGACTGTTTGTACTTATATAGAAATTATTTTGAGTTTTTTCTTAATCTATTTTAGTATTTAAAACTACTTGACGTACTTGACGGATTTTCGATAGTGTCATCGACTTATTACGAAACCCGCAGTGCACGACTCATTCTAGCACTTGCCAGATTCAATTGAATAATCAATAATACGAGTACATGTTATACAGGTTCTAGATGATTATCTTTTAAAAACCTTTTCAACAAAAATTATACAAACCTAAAATATTTTTAACTGCGGTGGTGGCACATGAAGTGGCGGGGCGGGGAGGGTGTAGATGTGTCACCAGAACGCGATTTTTCTGTTTTGCTCTGAAAGACTGGGCTCTTAAGAGTAACTAAAAATCAGACCTTGATATAATTTATATGGGACCACATGTGAAGCACCAGCTTTCAATTAATAAAAGAATCATCGAAATCGATTCACCCAGAAAGAAGTTATGACGTAACACACATAAAAAACATACGGTCGAATTAAGTACCTCCTCCTGTTTGAAGTCTGTAGAAAAATGGCGTTGATCTAAGATAACGTAATAAAATATATGCCCATGATTCAACTTATTTTTTAAAATTTTTAGAGGATTCTACTGAGTATATCGATATAATTATATTATATATTTTGTTTCTTTATGAAAATGGAGTGTTTCTATGTCCTTGTTTCTTTCTTCATAGTAGGTATTTGATTTTAACATATAGATATTGAATTTTAACATATGAGCATTCGTTAGATTTGCCTTAGTTGTAGAAGTGACATATACTATTTGAATCTTTATATTTTCAGTAAACTTGTTTGGTTTTGTTATTTATTTCTGTTTTAGCCATTGATCTTGTTTACGCAACTTTTATATAATAAATTGTTTGATGTTGATGTTTGATGACTTTTTTACACACGAAAATATTTTATCAAATAATAAAATTACCCCCCCCCCCCCTCTCCTTACGGTTTCCTTCCACTGCTGGCCATGGAAATAAAGGGGAGCACAAAGTTTTAATGCCAAAAATATCACCCACCTTTGCAAAGCTGCCCTAAACCTCGCACGGAGCATCCGCGTTCCAACGAGATTAAATTTAGTAAAAATGTTCGTCTTTTTATCCTCCCACATTTTTTTCTTATCACTATTAAAACAAACACCGTTACAGCCTATAAAAACCCCCGCTGAACATAGGCCTCCAGAGGGTATATTTGTCATAGTTGCTACGCTTGGCAAGCCGATTGGCTACCGCAGTTTTTTATTTTTAGTCGTTATTAGCAAGACGCTGCTGCCTATCTCCTGATTTATTTCCCTCTGTCGCCTGTGATAAATAACATCACGGTGAAAAAGTTCCAAAATAACCTTATGTGGCGCCGCCACCGTAGTATTTTCTCCATTACTCCTGTCATTGATTTAAGCAAACAAAATAAACTACGCGTACCTACACAGTAAAAAGGTACGTGTACCGTGGAACAGTGCATCAGTCGCCTCTTACGAAACCCACGGAATGATATGAATATTCATAGTGTGCGTCCACAGTGAACGCGCGGTGACTTTGGCCTGTTGCGGGCGCGACGGCGGACGCGTGCCGTGGCCACAGTCACGAGCGAACTGTTGGTGTGCTTAGACCGTATTTCAGGTGTTGCAAACCATAGGCAAGGATGAGGAGATGGGAGTTAAACGAAGGGTGTGCACGATGTAAATAAAAACAGAGAAATAAATGGTGAATTTTTTACTATGTATGAAGAATTGAGATTGTATCCTAGAAAATTATTTGAGTGCACTCGAATGCCCGTGTCAACATTTCATTATATCATGAGTAAAATATCACCAAAAATCATTAAAAAATTGAAAACGAGCGATAAGACCGAACTGGTTTGATACCGCCACACCCGCGCATCGGATCGCTTGCCAACTAGGCCCGTAGTGTGGCCAAAACGCGCGGATAGGAACGTTTGAAAACCACGCGCGCTATCTCGCCCATGCTCGTCGCGCTATGCGCCCGCCTTAGTCAGGTTTCATATGTTTGATATTTCGCGCCCGTCATCGCAACCGCGCTAGAGTCGCACTGTGGACCAGGGCATACATCGCCACTACACGGTAATTGATATTTTCTCAAAACATTTCATTTATCGACAAATCGTATTGCAATCTGCGTTACTCTAGCGCTCACTTGACCTTCATACAATTAATTCGATATTTTAATTGTTAATATTTTTTTTTGGATAAGAACATAGTAATGACTGAAGTTATATTTACCATCATTAAAAAAATGTCTTTAGCCTGATTTACTACACTCTTTGGCTTGACCATAGTCCTGACTAAGTTTGTTCAATAAAATGTCGGGGCCTGAGGTTAATGCCCATCACTAGTCACGTCCAACTGGCAGAACAATACAATAATTTCAAATTAAAAATTTTGTACAGCCAACTTCAATATAAATTATTAAGAATAACTCAAAAACTATTGGTCTAACCTTGATCAAATTCATATGGGACCACATGTGAAGTACCAGCTTTCAAATAAAAAAAGAATCATCGAAATCTGTTCACCCAGTAAAAAGTTATTAGTTAACACACATAAAAAAACATACAGTCGAATTGAGTACCGTCTTCTTTTTGAAGTGGGCAGAAAATATACTCTCGGCGACAGCACTTTTAAGATTTTACAATACGACGAAAAGTCATTCCCATTTTTATTTTAATTGCAATGCTAATTTTTTATAACTCATGCAAATTAAACTGTTCGTTCTTAAATGATTCTAAATATCTGCACACACTTATTACTCAAAACTTGATTGCAGCAGTTCCGAAACTTTAATTTCGCGAGCCTATATATATATATATATATATATATATATATATAAAGTAATGGCCACAAAGTTCCATAGTCGACACATTTACGTTTACATTTACGTGGAGACAGGGATTGTTAGATAGCCACTACATATGCAAATCAATCTACTCATCCTAATAATTCTAATTTTATGACGTTTAAGTTGCTTATTTAAACACACCGTATGACCTTTACCCTTATATCGAAACAAATATTTATGTAAAATATTAATATAGTGCTTTTTACAACGTAGCGGCTGCACTAAGCGCATGAATAGATGCATATTATTTACGACTTCAACCGTTTAGTATGTAGCGTTTTATACTGTTATATGACAATAGCGCCTTAGGCTTCCTAGAACCCGTAACGTAAACTAGTATTGTATAGTGTTACTAAAAATGATTTTTTGTTATTCACTCAGAAAAAAGATGCGCATGAATTGAAACAAATGTTAAAATTCAATTAGTGTCATAATTAGAATACATTGATATTAGGATATTGGGTTAAGAGGAAAATACCATACCCTTTAACAACATTTAATAAATACTACAACTCCGTTTTCGTAATATAAACAATATAATAAAATTGACAAAATATCACAGTCATAATCATATGTAACGTGAAACTATTTGGAACAATCAAAGCGGTGTTGCCTACTGTACAAATTTAATTAACGAAACCATTCGATATAGATGCGTATATCGCATCCATGTGCATCAAGCGATTGTGTTGCCCTCACACAAAAAATACATTCTCGCATTAGCATCATCTATACAACATTTTGGTTTTTAAACATAATAACCACACAACTTCTCTTGATGACTGAATAAATGTTCGACAAAAATCAACTAAATAATACTAAACGGACAATCACAGTTTGATTTATTTACCTTTTTACGAGGACAGATATTCAACATGCATTACAAGTTCACACAGACCACTAACAAATACTTGCCTTAAATATCAAATTTAATTTTGATAAATCCATATAATGAATCAACTTTGACTATGTAAATATAACAGTATCTGTAAGCATTGAGATTTAATTAAGAGATCATATTTGCCAGTGGTCTTAAGTACAACACAAGAAAGAGACAGATTTTTTGCTGAGTTCAGTGGACACAGGTTCTACAAGGTGGCTATGGAATAAAATCTCGTCACCATTACTTAAAGAAAAACTCCTTTAGTGTGCGCTAGAATTTAAACGTTCACCAATTTATACGCCATATTCAATATGTACAGATAAAAGTTTAAATCAAGTTATAGAAAATAAAGTCGGGTCCACACTATTGGGAAAGATATTCACAGATGTAGCAAAAGACTATTTGAGATATTAAAACACAATATGTTTGTTATTTTTACAGAATTAAGAAACTCCTTAGGTTCTTCGTAGGTACATAAAATTAACAATAGTGTGAAGTCGGCAAAAAAATTCGAAGTAATTTTTTTTCAATCCAAAAATACACATTGAGGGTTCCTTAAGTCAATATAAAGACATTGTTTTAATAGTGATGATAATAAATTTGTACATCTCGTCAATGGAAATGATAATGTGATGATAGATACAATAGAATATAGCAAAAAAGCGTACCTGGGGCAAGTATGAGAGGCTCTTTGTGCTCTCGGCGTACTTGTTGATGGCGCGCAATTCTTCCAACGTCATGTGCGGACTGGAACTGGAGTTACAAGACGATTGTGATGATGAACTGACGGAAACCTGGAAAAATTAAATGTTCATTTTAAAAAATATATTACTATCACATAATTATTGTGGACAGAATAAGATGTGTGGTCTGAGTGCCAGTGTTAGGATTAACAGAAAAAGGAAAGAGGTCTTAACCCTATTTCTCCATTCAAATAGCAGTTCTTGCACTTTATTCTTCTCTGAAGGGAAGAGAGATCCAATGTAATCACAGACTGTGATTATATTGGATTCTATCCTGTGCCTTTTTTGTTCGAAAATTTAATATATTTTACAGTACAACAAAAGTAGTTGTAATAAAAAAGTAATATATATTCTGTAAACACTAGGAACAAACACAAGCTAGAATACCAAGCACTCGACTCAACAGAGTGAGTAATTCATTCATAGGTCAATGTATACGCTTTCACAACAAAGTTCCTGCAAATATACAACATACTTCTATTATCACAGAATAAATGTTGCACTCCTTTGATGTTGACTGCTTTCCGAAGTTTTAATAGCCTACATCATAATTATTAATTAGATAAATCACGCACGCAAGCTAAATAAAACTTTATCGCTGCGCGCGAATGTCTGTATTACTTTGCATCTTTTCCCCTTCCTACGTTACGGTGGGCTTTCAGTGGTTGTAAGGGCTATCAATAAAGAGTAAAAAAATACACATGCTACCCACTTCAAAAAAAGAAACTACCTATATATGCGTTGTCACTTCCGAAGACTAAGATGAAATGCCTGTAATTATACTAGTAATCTACACACTTCAGACCGGAACACAGTAGTTCAAGCATTGCTGTTTTGCAACAGAAATAGATAGGAAGGTACCACAGTCACAGTCTAACTACTACTAACAGTCGGTCATCGAAGGTTTCTAGACGGGATAATCGTGCGGTGCGGTGTGGGGCGGGACGCGGACTGAGCACTTCCAGGAACTGGTTGTCTTGTCACGCAAATAAAAATTAAAATGGTTCACACTACATGTGCGGTAAAAAACTGTGGGTCGTCCTCATTTAAAGATAAGGAATTAGTTTCATCAGTTTTCACGTAAACATTAATTTGTTTAAAGGTGAAATAAAATAAAATCAGTTATTTTTTATTAGTTCCCGTTCTCACAACCCGAGCAATTTATTGTTTATGTCGGCTTTTCCGACAACATCAAACGCGATGACTGACTGTATGTTCTTCTTAGGCTGTGGTAGTATATACCCGCTTCGAATATACGGTAGAAAAAGAGGTCACCTAATAAGTACTAAACAATGTTTCGCTCCCGTGTATATGTTGCTTCTCTTTACGGTTCTCATATAAGAATGGTATATAATACTAGTAAAGTGCGTATATGCGAGACCGGCATTATACATGAGTGCATGTATAATGTATATACATGTATAGTGTTAACCGTGTAGTTGCGAAGTAAGAATATCTACTATCTCATATCGTCCCGAGAATGTCGTAATAGGCGACAAAGGGAAAACAACACAAAATAATAAAAAACTGCGGTTACCAACCAGATTGCCAAGCGTTGCAACTATGGCAATAATTCCCCATGAGACAATCTACGAGGAGGGCCTACGTCCAGCAGGGGACTTTTATAGGGTGCAATGGATGGAGTTGGTGGGGCCGGCAGTATAGAAGAAGGGGTGACCTTGAAGACGCTCTCCTCGAGCGATATGGAGAGGCGCGTGCAGGAGTCGAGCAGGCTGTGCTCGGGGATGATGCCGAGGCCGAGCGCGCCGGCCGCCGCGCCCGCGCCGCCGCCCGCCAGCGCCAGCGCCGGCATGGACTGGCACTCCTCCGACTTGGCCAGCCCTGCACACCCTGCACACGCACCCACACGTCACCGCGCACGCACACACCTACCGCCCGCCCCGCACGCCCTGCACGCCCCGCCCGCACACTACGCTTGCCGAGTTCGCTCTGCACCCATACCCCAGCGATCTATACACGGTTATATACGCCCAAAATTGCAGAGAACGTTCAGAATAAGTAATATAGGCGAATGGTGAAGAAAAATTAATTAAAAAAATCTCCAAATATTCTGTCCTTTTCATTATTTAAATTCAAAATGCGTGGTAAAGCATTATTATAACTGATTGTCCCTCATAAATATCTAACGCCTATTATTTTACTCACGCACATATTCGAAACAGTCGCTCGGTCGGAAAAACCGTAATGAATTGAATCGCATAGAGAGAAGCACGTGTATGGGCAAAAGCTTCGCGAAATTTTTGCCCAAAAATCACATTAAAATTTTAATAATTTCAATTAAAAGAAAAAGCCTTATTTACGCGTATTTTCAAAAACTACAATAACGGAATATCATTATTTATATATTTGAACTTAATATAAAATTGGATACTATTTGAAAAGTAACTCTGTACATTCTCCATTAAAAATCAAAATGCGTTGAGAACTGTCAAATACCTTAAATTGTCAGTAAAAAGTGTCCGGTTCAATCACCATACTAAATACTCACTCGTATGACTACTTTATGCTACTACTCTTAGAAAGTGTAGGCCTTATTCACTGGTCGAGCCGACAATGTCGCCATAATACAGCGTGGCTCTATCGCCTATAGATAGTTTCGGGCAAACAATTTTCTAGAAGTTGCTTTGCACAAAATTACTCTTTTAAATCACTTAAAAAGATTGTTTACTTCAAACTCCTATAATGCTCGCACAATCACTGACATGTAAAAATTTATTGGCATATCATTATTTCAATAGTAAGACTTTGACCAGAATATAAAGAAATAACTGGTTGAAATTTTCGCATCGTCAATATAATTTTATGACTCTCCATAAACTCAAACAAGTTAGAAACGATTTTGCTCCGGTATCGATAAGATAGGTGTGCCCTAATCGTTTTAATTAAGGCTTCAGTTTGAGTTTATCAGGGGATTCACCGATCGTTATCTCTTTCGATGCGTGCATAAGATCAGAACAGGATTGTCTAGCAGAAATTTCGCTTTGTATTGCGCACTAAATCGAAGTGGGTCGTATAGGTTATGCAAAAAAAAAACTGAAAATATATCCAGTATTTTGATTAGTACCTACCGTCTTGGTTAGAGAATGTGATTTCCATTTCAAAATTCAGTGACTAATCGGTGACTAATCGGTGACTTATATCGCATTTGAAACATATTGCTCCAAAGGAACAGGAGTGATCAATATGCCGTAGGGAGGATTTTGGCTTGGAACCATATATTATAGAATAACTCCAGAACCATTGAGTTATATGTACTACATAGGCTGCACTAAAAGTATCGGGAATGGAATATTTCCACTGTTCCTGTCATATTAAAATCTTTTTAATTGAAAACTCCTTGGTTTTAAAAATAGAATACCATTTATTTATTTAAAAAAAGATTCTCGGTCTTGTCACAAGGTTTTGTCAAACTTGTTTAGTCGTTGAGAAAATGGAATTGACTCGAGAAAATTCAAGAGCGATGATTTATTATGACTTTCGAAGTGGTTTAACACAAAAACACTGTGTTGACCGGATGATTTCTGCATTTGGTGATGAAACCCCATCCAAAACCACAATTTATCACTGGTTTGCTGAATTTCAACGTGGACGTGTCAAGCTCAGTGATGATCCCCGTCAAGGTCGTCAAAAAACTGCAGTCACCCAAGAAAACGTTGATGCTGTGCGTAAGCTGATTGAGGAAGATCGACATGTGACATACCGCGAAATTCAGGCAACTTTAGACATTGGCATGAGTCAAATACAAATAATCTTGCAACAACAATTACGTGTAAAAAAGTTGTTTTCCCGATGGATACCGCATTCGCTCTGTGAAGAGCAAAAAGCGGCTCGCGTTACTTGGTGCGTCAGAACTCTCTGAATCTCTGAATGCAGATCTTCTTGATAAATATGATCGTCTTCTTAATAACTGCATTCGATTCATTTTTAATCTTCGTAAGTATGACCATGTGTCTACTTATCGTTCCCAACTTAAGTGGCTTCCCATTCGTCAGCGACGAAGTGTGCGCGCACTCACAACCCTATACTCCATTCTGATGTCTCCTACTCCCCCCTCTTACTTAACTTCTCATTTCCAGTACCTTTGCTCTAGCCATGACAGAAACCTGCGTTCTTCGAACAACCTTTTACTAAAGTGTCCCTCTCATAAATCTGGCTTCCTACATTCTTCCTTCACTGTACAGTCTGTACTCCTCTGGAACGCACTCCCTCTTGAAATTAGAACGGCTAATAATCGTTATGCATTCAAGAAGAAAATTCGTGAACATTACTTTAATAAACTGGCAGAATCATCACATTTGTAGTATTTATTTATGTATTCATATAAATATGTAATTATATATTGTATGTAATTCATTATTTTATGTACATAATTTATATATAATACTATGCATAGGTATATTAAATAATTTTTGATTTGTAAGTTTATGTAAAGGTATATGTATTATATTTGTTTTATATTTATATGTATACTTTAATTTATATTCTTGTCTTTTAGCGTTTCACACACCTACTTCATATTTTTATCTCTGCATCACCTAAAGGTTGACTGGTAGAGAATGCCTTAGGCATTAAGTCCGCCTATACATCATGTTGTATGAAGTTTAAATAAATAAACTCTCGAAAGATTCCACGCAGGATTCTCAAATGCTGTATACAACATCGTATCAGGTGACGAATCCTGGATATACGCGTACAAACCCGAAACAAAAAACCAGTCACGAGTTTGGGTGTTCGAAAATGAGTTAAAGCCAACAAAAATTGTTATTTCACGGAGTGTTGCAAACAAAATTGTTGCCACGTTTGTCTCCAAAACCGGCCATGTTACGACTATTCCTCTTGAGGGACAAAGAACGGTTAATGCAGAATGGTATGCTAGCATTTGTTTGCCACAGGTCGTTTCTGAACTCCGTAAAGAGAACTGCAACCGCCGCATCATCCTCCATGACGACAATGCGAGTTCTCACACCGCACACAAAACAAGAGTTTTTAGAGCAAGAAAACATAGAATTATTAGACCATCCACCGTACAGCCCCGACCTAAGCCCTAATGATTTCTATACTTTCCCTAAAATAAAGAATAAATTGCGTGGACAGAGATTTTCATCACCTGAAGAAGCTGTGGACGCCTACAAAACGGCCATTTTGGAGACCCCAACTTCTGAATGGAATGGTTGCTTCAATGATTGGTTCCATCGTATGGAAAAATGTGTAAAATTTCGCGGTGAATACTACGAAAGGCAATAAATACATTTTTACATAGTAATGTTGTGTCACTTCCTTGATTCCCGAAATTTTCAGTGCCGCCCTCGTACGTACTAGAGAAGCCATTCTAAACAAAAAATGTGCACTACTCTATGTCTTCGCGCATTCGCGGGAGATAGTAGTGTCGCGCATGCGCAGTTGATTTAAGCGCGTTGCGCCTGCGCGGTCAGTTTTTAATTTAAACTTTAATTTGAAATCTTCTCAGAACAATAACTATATTGTTCTGAGGAAATCTTGTATTATTAGCGCCGCTCCACACTACATGTATATTAAAACCACAGACTAACTAGTAGATTGAAACCACACTAATAGACACACTGTACAGATTGCAGTACAGTTCAGTTGAACATAGTATGTTCGGAATGCGAAATCTAGTACGTAGTACATATATATCGATGTCCAGAACGCTTACGTTTCGCTATGAAATATGTAGCAAGATTTAGTGACCAATTATTGCCTATTACTTTTTAAAAATCTCACTATTATTTATCAAGTAGGTTACACTAGTTATAAAATACGTAATTTTTTGCTATTTAGCCACATAGGTATACCTCCTAAAGTTAATTTTTAAATTGACCATGGGATTGGTGTGAATTGCAAGGTGGTTTTAGCCTCCGGTCTGATATTGTAACTCAATCACTGTTTTTGTTTTACTTACTAATTTGTCACCAACTCATTCCTAAATCTTGGTATAATAAACGTTTCAATTCTAGACCAACGTCCATACTGCCGTAATCCGGATTAAAAAATATGAACCTATTTTGTAAGCTTTACTTTCTACATTTGCCAACGTTGCGGTGCCATTTTGCAACCGACTTTAAAAAAAACGAGGAGGTTCTCAATTCGACTGTATTTTTTTTTTGTGTGTTAACTCAGAACTTTTTTTCTGGGTTAACCGATTTTGTTGATTCTTAATTGATTGATGATGATTTTTATTTGCAAGCTGGTGCTTTTCATGTGGTCCCATATATATAATAAAAAATAAATAAATAAATTTGATGAAAATCTGACCTATAGTTTTTGAGTTATCCTTAATAATGAGTATTTAATTGACTTCGACTACATTTTACTTATATTGACGTCGGTTGTACAAAATTTTTAATTTTACCACTTGTTATTTAAACTAAACAACTGGTGGTAAAATTATAAATATAAAACAAAAATATATTTACCCATTATAGGAATTTTATATTTATAAACTAAAATATAATAAAAATGTCTCATTTAAAGAAGTCATGTAAGTCGGATAATATCTGAACTACTTACGATTACGATTATTAAACAATAATGGAAATTGATTAATTTCCAAACCGAAATAGCCTTTACAGCTGTAAACTACAATTAGTGCTACACGTGTGTCCAAAATTAAATTCTAAGTGCTACCAGAACCCGAACCACGGTCAAGATATAACATGACGTTAAACCAAATTAATATCGTATGGGTTGTTAATGATTTAAAATTTTCACCGCACTCACCTAATAATAATTTAACAGTAATTATTGTACATTTACTTCGGTAATTTTAACAACTAAACAGGAATCATTGACGACCTGCGAAAAATGCATGCATTATTTTATAGCACAAATATTATAAATGTTTATGGTGTAACTTAAACACAAATAATGTAGGTAGGTACCTTCCAGATTGAATTTGTTGCCCCAGCGATCGCATTCGCACTGCAACCACGTTTTCTCTGCTTCCAGTGACAGCTGCCCTGTAAACGGAATAAAAATTTTGTTCATTGTTACGAATGAGGATAGAAAACAATCGTTAAATCTTATAGCTAATAAGCGTTAAATCTTCCCCACTCGTTCAGGCAACTAGCTTTGGTCGTTCAACGAGTCCTAACCCTTATACAGTAGTCATGCTGCAGCTATATTATAGTTGTAGCACGAATGAGTTGGTTCGACTGGGGAAGGACCACGCCTTCATAACAGCGTAAAATAGCGGCTCAATGTTGCTGTGTTTCATGTGGTGAGCTGGTGAGTGTAGAAAACCGGACATCCTTTTTACTGGATACGAGGCATTCCAATTTAGCGCCTAGAGTCTGCATTTTGATTCTTAATTGCGGAGAGATGTAGAAGTCCACAGCATCCACTTACAGGTGGGCTGTGTGCTCACTTGTTACCCTTATTCTTACAAAAAAATTCAATTCGTAGTGATAATTTTTTTAGTATCAGCAAAGAAGGTTAATAATGATGTTGCAGAGTCTGCCCTATATCGCATTTTTTTATAGAAGAGGGGGCAAACGAGCATGCGGCTCACCTGATGGTACGTGATTACCGCCGCCCATAAACAACCACAACACCAGGGTAATTGCAGATGCGTTGCCGGCCTTTTAGAAAAGTGTAAGCTCTTTTCTTAAAGGTCCCTAAGTCGTTTAAACGCACAGTCGTGGACCGCCAAGCATCCAGATGGTGAGGATGTTATCGTAAATTTTGACGCGATGTGCGTTCGTGAAAATTGGCGGCTGGAATTAATCCGAACAATTCCTCAGAGCACTCTCCGTGGTAAATTCAATAGAAAATGCCAACGGATTCAACATCCCTACGCAGTGCTAGTGTATCGAGCCGATCAGAAAGAACTCGGTCGTCGACAATTCGAGCCGCTCTGCGCTGGATGCCGTCAAGTGGAAGGAGCTGGCACTGGGGTGCCCCGGCCCAGAGATGAGAATAGTATTCCATGTGAGGCCGGATTTGCGCTTTGTAAAGTTGCAAGTGATGTGCCGGCACGAAATACTGTCACGCTCTGTTGAGCACGCCAAGCTTTTTAGAGTCCAATTTGGCCTTCCCTTCCCTTACACGAAACTGCACACTATTCGATATGTCGACGTCGAGGATTCCGATGCTTGCTGAGGCAGTAAGGGGAGTGCCTTGAAACTGAGGAGATACGACAAAGCGGTTCTTTTTAGCGGTACACGCGCAAACTTTTATCTTCTGGGGATTGAACTGGACTAGATTTAGTCGCCCCCAATTCGAGACTTTGTTCAGCAAAGACTCGACTTCAGACACAAGTTTGTCCCGGTACTCGGCGACATTTTCCCCGAGAAATATTGGCACGGCCGGTATATAAAGCATCACCAGTGCTGTCGTCTGCATAGCAATGAATGTTATCAGTTTGTAACATAACATTGATATTTTGTTGTGTTAGCACGCAGCCTTGTGGAACACCAGCATTGATAGGCTTCAAATCAGAGCATGCACCGTCTACTACGATCTTGATGCTCCGTTCAGCAAGAAAACTGGTGATCCGTTTGCACAATTTCTCGGGAAGCTCATAGGAAGGAAGCTTCGAAAGAAGCACTTTGTGCCAGACCTGATCGAAGGCCTTCGCTATGTCCAAACTAACGGCCAACGCCTTCCCCTTGGACTCTACTGCCTCCGCCCATCTATGAGTTAGGTAGACCAGAAGATCACCAACTGATCGACCCCGACGAAAACCTTACTGGCGGTCATTAATCAGCTGATGATCCTCAAGGTATCTCATAAGCCGGCAGTTTATAATGGATTCCATTATTTTGAATAAAAAGGAGGTGATGGCGATAGGCCTGCAGTTGGGCGGATCTGAGCGGTCGCCTATTTTAGGGATCGGGTGGACCAAAGCTGTTTTCCATGAATTCGGGACTACGCCTTGGGAGTAGGAGTAACGGAAAAGACGCGTTAAAACCGGTGCCAACTCTGGAGCACACGTCTTCAGCACAATGGAAGGGACTTCATCAGGCCCACTCGATTTGCTGACGTCCAGGGAGAAGAGTGCTTTGCGAACCGAGCGCTATGTAAACCGCACATCCGGCATGGAGCACTCACACCGCGGGATGGTTGGCGGTGTGTTTCCCCCGTCATCTAGAGTAAGAGTTAGAGTAGAGATATATTATATTTACTTCTAATGAGTTATCCATTAATATTTTATAACGTAAAGTCTAACAAGTGTTCATTTATTTAACTATTTGAGAGTTCATTAACATGATATTGAATGAATCCGACTACCAGGACTACATTCACTGCAAGGTTTGCTGTCGCCTACTCTGGATTTTTACACATGACGAATATTATCCAGTAGGAAGTTTATATTAAATAACGCCTTAAGACCAACTCCATGTTACAATCTTTTTGTTTTATAAGATATTATAAAAAAACCCTGTGATGGCAGTGGAAGAGGATCGAGCATCCCATTTCATCCTGTGGGTGTCGTAATAGGCTACTATGGGAAATGCCAGGAAGTTCTTATGGCTTCCGACAGATAGCGGTTGTGGTGAAATAAACGTGATGGTTACATCTCTATTTATAAAAAGTTTCTAAAAATTAAAGCGATGTCACCTACGCAGAAACAAAGAAGCTCCTTTCTGTCCTATCTTTTTGAAGAATCCGTCTGGGTTATTATCATACTCTTACTTATTTATGCCACATAGAAGCAATATAAGCTCGTTTTAAATATCATAAAACCAGTGTAATGACGGTCATTTCATTTTAGCATCTCAGGTTGTTTTCGTGTAGTGCTGGTTTTAGAATGTCTAGTATCCCGTGAATGTCGGAAGAGGCGATAGAGAAAAGACGATAGTAGTCTGTCTAAAAAAATAAAATAAAGAAAAAAAAACCAGCCAAGCGTGGCACTTATGGCAAATATCTCTCCTATGACTCAACCTGTGGTGGAGGCCTATATTCACTTGAAGTGGACTTTTGATCGCTTGCAACGGTAAATGTTAATCTCATGCTGTCTGTGTTTTAGTTTTAAATGTTATATATTAAACTTTTTCTTATAGAATAAGGGTGACAAATGAGCACACAGTCCACCTGATGGTAAGTGAATGCGGTGGCCTACAGACATCTACATCTATTCTTGATTAAAAATCAAAATACAGATGCATTGTCACCCCTGAGGACTAAGATGGATTGTCTCGAAAAAAAGACCTACGGTTCTCTATACTCACATAAGAAAGACAACAGCATTAAGTTAGTAGTTATTTCACGCTAATATTCTGTGGAAGGGTGGTCCTTCCCCAGTCGAGTCCCCAGAATGGGTCTGCGTGCATGCTTTCTGCCCACGCGCTGAACGTGCAGTAGCCAATGAACCATCCGGTGGAATGATAGCTTATGCGCCAGTCTAATATTTAAAAAAAAACATGTCATGTTTTATATTTCGGTAAAAATAAAGACATACAATTATACACAATCCGATTATATCAATCATGGAGCGTAAAATGTCCATACAAACCCGTCGTTTACAAAATCAAAAAAATAATTGCTTCATTTACTGTTGCAACGTTCACTGTATTCTGACCATTAATGAAGGAACAGTGTTGTGATGCGAGTAGTTTCATTAATTTTTCAAGAACGTAATCAACCCCATTATGATAAAGTAAAAAAGTTATTATTCAAATTTCTGCGAATTGTTTGTTATGATGCGGAAGTATTTTGTATTACGAAATAGCTGATATATCCATTTAAAGACATTATATTTCATTACGAGTGCGGAAAGCCTGTCATTGCAAAGAGTGCCGACAAATGTCTACCCGAGCCGAGGCGCAGCCGAAGGTGAGGGTTGACAGTCGGAACAAGTTGCAATGACGGTTCCGCACGTGTACTGAACAACTATTTTTAATACAGTTGCGAAAAAATGAAGCAATTTAATAAAGAACATTTTTGGAAAATGGCGGCAACCGTAAAAGAATATAAGCAAAGATTTTTTTTTGTTTTCTTCACCCATTCTGAGTAGGCAAAGGGAACTATGCCCATACAGCCAAGTCTACAGTAGAATTATTTTATTGATATGAAATGAAAATTAAATTTAATGAGATGAAATGAAACCTAACCTAACTCATTGATTGAAATCATTAAATCTGACATTGAAACAAATTAGTAGCTACTTTTTAGAAATATTTACATGAATCATAAAAACTTCTATGAACTTTTTTTTAGTAAAAACTTCGTGGTTGGTTTTTTCTTTTTAATAGACATTTTGACAGTTGGGAAAGAGAACGCACGAGTTCGGAAAAGGTAAAGAAAAAGCACGAGTATGTAATAGCCCACATCCCGAACGCTACACGTCCCTGCAATACGCCACTTTTTGAGCAACTGTATTAAAAAAAACTTACGGGCATATGCCTCTTGATCGCGATGGTGTCGAGGCGGCGGTGGATCCCGGAAGGAGCAAATCCATTCATCCTTCACGCGCAGTATCCGACCGGTTACCCGGGCGTAATACTCATAGTTGTCCCGCCCGAACAGATCCCCGGCGCTGAACTGCTCGATCAACTGCCTCATTATACGCGTCGCCACCTGCTCGCCCAATTATAATTTACCTACTTAAATAATCATCTTATTAGACAAGGCATACTTGTAAAGGGACCTTGGAAAATTACAAGCACTACAAAATAAAAGACAAAGATACAGTTAAATTAAAAAATTAGATCTAAAATGTTACAATTCGTATAAACAATTCAATACTCTCGTTTTTAAGCATTATAAATTATAATGCATTTTAAAATATATGAAAATCCATACGAATGCAGCTAAATTTTAAATATCACAGCAACACAAAAGTAGTGTGTGTAGTGTGACTGAACTAAAAATGTGATACATGGAAAAAAATGCAATTTAGGCAATGCAAAAGCTCAATACAGCTGTAGTAGTCATATAATACTTGTATACATTTTGTAGGGATTTCAATATGATGTGTTTTAATATTTCATAATTGAAATTGTTGATGTTAATTACAAAACATAAAGGCCTTAGTTACATCTTTTGGTTGCTTTCTAACAACGTAACCTTCAACGGTTTATTTATTTAGGTCAACGGCCATACATAACAACACAAATACATCTGGCACAAGTATTTCATACATAATTTATTAAACAGAACCAATTAAGACCAAAGCATTTTAACATGACTTCTACTACAGTTCTATTCTCATTATTGTTGCAATGAAATAACTACATACCATAATGAATATTTCTATACTCGTACATATCATCACACTAAGAGCATTGCAAGGTAGGAAGCAATGAGTAAAGAATACAGAGTTATCGGGTATACCGGTTTGATAAGCTTTATGACCTTTCACCATATTTCCGTAGCCGTATCACTTTAATTAAAAATTTACCAGCTACAATTTAAAAAAGCAAACAGTTTCTAATGCACTAACTTTAAAATACTTTTAAAACTAAATTATAATAAATAGCAATTGTTGGAAGTTCTCAACATTTTGTTCTTAATTTTTTGTCCTCCAGTAATACAAAAAGAAACTTTGTAATATTTATATCTTCGTTTATGCCATTTATGTTAGTTAGTACTAGATGGCATTTTATTCAAGCACTGGCTTATAAAAACAATAACTTATAATAATTCAAACATTCCATATGAGATTAGATTTCCTCTCACTAAAGGTCAAAAACGACTCGACCGATTTTGATGAAAATATTTGTGTATTTGAATGGGTCCCTAGATGGTTTAGCTTCACATTTGGACCCGGTAGGTGGCGCTGTTGTCGAAATTCAGAAATCACCCGTGCGAAGCCGGGGCGGATCGCTAGTTTAAAATAAAATTCGCGAAGAAAAATGCCACCACGGCAGTTTTATCACCAAATCGAAATTTAACGGTAATAACATAAATACAAAAATACCTACAATTCGCAAGATTAACTAAGTACAATACACAATAATAGCACAGGGACGTTTACTCTTCCTCAATCGTCTCTTTTCTGAGGGGAAGTCTTATCAATAAACCTATAACAGATAATCAATAATTTGAGTGTTACTATATCGACGTTAACTGCAATTTACAAATTGTACCATTAACAAGGCTACCAGTTATAGCTGAGGCGCTGAGCTACATGATGTGGTCTCAGTATAAGATAAGTGTACAAACATGATAAATGATCCCAAAGATTATGTATGATTCAATTAGAGAGGAAATGAGCAATGATTTTTATGAGTCAGCTGTTATCAAATAAGTCAAATAAGGAAAATTAAGCTGGATTACAACAAAGGTGCTTTAAAGGAAAGATGAAAATGTCTTTTAATATTTTACATAGATTTATATACGGTTCTTTATATATTTAAGATACAAAACTAAAACAAACATGATGCAAACATTACACACAGAACCATATATGTAACAGAGGAATAAGAACAACAGGCAATAAACAGTAATATAATAGCTAGGACTTTAAAACTTATTTTTAATTTAATTATTATAAAAATTTCCACTAGTAAAAATGTATTGTCTATGGTATGAATTAATTGCGAACTAACTAAAAGCTAAATATGTTCTATATTTTTAATGGAATATGAAGCTGATTTTAAAAAAAAACACACCAATAATATCTATATTGCACAATAATACTGATTCGTATCATACTCACGCTCACTTCAGCCTTTGCCGCATGTTTTAGACAATATCGTGAACAACAATTCCAAGCTATATACAGTTAGAATTTACAATATATGTATTGTTTTTTACATAGGGCTATATATGGAAACCATATCTACTACACAAGACTTAGCTCTTGTAATTATTAAAGGAATGCATTACGTAATACGTGGGAAGTATTTACACACGATGCATTATATTTATTCATTGTTTATTAATAAAAATAATAATTCTGAATTGAATTTTAAAAGCTGAAATGTCTTGCAAGTAATAAGCTTTCTTACTACCTACATTTATTTGACCAGAAAAAAATTAAGGTATAGTCGGAACTAAAATAGAACATATTAATCTTAAAATATCAAAAATGAGTTGTTAAAAAACGCCATATTTCAATATCAAAATTTCCTAAATTGGGTAATAGGAAGCGCAGTCGTTTGAATTTCACGGACAATTCGTGGAATTGATCCATTTCATGTATTTTCATTGTAGTATTCTAGTGCAATGAAAATCTAGTAAAAATAGCGCAGTTTTTTTGTGAACACTGTACAAATTAGTAGTTTTTAAATAAAATAAAAGCGAAAAATACATTCTAGTTATTAAAATTTTGTGGTTTTATTTATGCCAATATCACATATTGAATAAAGCTAATTGTTCGTAAATATAATAAACGTGATAAAATCCTGTAACATTAATTTTATTCGATCTCATCTATTATTTAAATACATCTGTTACTTGCTATTTTTTCAGTAAAGCAACTTTTATTTGAAGTATTAAGATAACTTGTTGATTTAACGGAGATCAATTTAAAAATAACCCTCAATGTTATCGACATCTTGCTATAATAATCGTTAAATTCCACTTTCCTTTATCGCTTTATTAAAGATTATCATTATCTACGTCGCAAGTAGTTAATGCAATGGCATTATTGTTTATGGCTTGCATTTCGATTGCGATCTGATAAGTCCAGCATAAGAGGTTTATCAAAATCAAAGACATTTAAGCAGTAGTAGTATATATTTAAATCTCTTTGACCAAAACAAAGGACAAGTATAAGACGTGTAGCTCAAGATATCTCTTCCTAAATAAAATGTCACGTTTTAGTTTAATTACAATGCTTGTTGTGCATTTAAAAATATTTTAATTGCGAGCCTTTTTTTATGATTAAAAAGTTAATAAGGTTTGGACAGTCTTCATAATTAAACATTTTCAATTTGAAAGTTGTAATGGATTCGATAATCGAAAGTCCAAATTTAAACATCTCTTAAAGTCCATAAACGTCCGATTCGATTTTTTTAAAAGGACATTCTTACGTACGTATGTAATTAATGAATTTTTTCGTCTCGCATATCTCCCGAGGAAATTAAGATATCCCAACCAATTTCATTCAACGTTTATATGCATAATGAATACCTGATTTTATTAAAACTAATGTAAAAATTAAATGAAACTTGCAACCACACCCATTTTTTATTTAAATTTTCTAACAAAAACATCAATGACCAAAAATACCGTACATATCCGACAGTTGTTTCACAACTAGGGTATTAAATAATGCTCGCAACGTTGCGCTCCAGCGGCGACGTCGTGTGCAATGGTCACGGACGCTTAGTCGCACATCGATTCACGTAATAAATTTGTTACGGAATCGGTAGTGAATGATTCACAATGAATTCAATATGAACTGACCTTGAACCGCTGCACGTCCTCCATCGTGGCAGTCTTGCCATCGGACACGCAAGAGTGAAAGAATGACGGGGCAACCGACACGCCCAGGGCTTCCGATGTCATGCCTGTACCTGGTTAAACAAAAAAATACTAAGCCATCTTTCAGATTGACATATAAAAGTTAACAAATAAAAAACTAAATATATAATTTTATTATCATATCACATCAACATCTTATTAAGGCAGTCCTCAGCTACACGCTCGTACAAAAATACCTGCATGAAATGTGTGTGTTCCGTACGGTAAGTGACGATACCGGAGATACCTTTTAGAGACATCTCATCTACGGCCTCAAAGATGACAATAAATGTGCATTTTGATAATTAATCGAGCACAGGTGAAGGTGTCCATGTGCCATATCATCCTCATCAGGACTGTGTGATCGCAAGTCGCTCTTTTTAATGAAAGTAATGGTGAAATACAGCATTATTTCACGATGTTATTTGGTGTGAGATGTAAAAAGTCGATAGATACATGTCGCTAAGGACTTTTGGCCATTCGTAAATGGGGATGCCTATGTTCAGCAGTGGACTTGTAATGGACTGTAATAATAATGGTTCTGTGTGAGCGTGGCCCTTACCCAGTCGAACTGACCCATTTGAGCTGCAGCTATAATTCATCATAGCGTGGCTCTACCACATTTAACTCGCATGACGACTTGGTAGCATAGGCACTAAGTGTTCAGTTGCGGCGTTGCGAGCCGAGTTTTTTTTTTAAATTATTCCGGGTTTTTATAAATGTAAACTGCCTCCACTATACAAGAAAAAGTCTCAGGGTGGGAGTAACATTTTTTTTAAATGAAATAATCGGACTGGTAGTGCTGCTTCTCCCTCACTAGTAGGTACTCGTATATTAAATTTACGTTCAGTGTTTTGTATGGGTTTTCCGCAATCATTCAGTCGCTCACCAAAGCCTCGTCCATCAATCAACTGCGTGTACCATATGCAAGTAAAGTTGATATTAGCAGAAAAAGTTGGCATTTTCCCGCCTACACTTTTATTACTCAGTACTTTGATTATAGGATTAAGATAAGATAATCATTTATTGTCATAACTGTGTACATGAGGTCTTACAAATACAGAGTATGGTTACAACAGTTTGTCCATTTCGGACGTACAATATAATAAAAAATAAAATAAAGCACTACAATAAATCAATAATTACTTCCAAAAAATTCGTCTAAATTATAAAAACATTTTGATAATAACCATTCTTTTAACTTTTTTTTAAATCTTGGGCTCTCTAATGATTTAATGTTTATAGGTAAATGGTTGAAGATTCTGATTCCGCATATTAAAGTACTTTTACTATAAATGTAACTAGATGATTTAACAATGCACACATCAAAAGCATATTGAGTTCGTAAGTTCTTTTTTGATTCTTTTTTAATATTAAAGTGTTGTTGGTTATCTTTGACAAACACAGAAATTTCAAGTATGTATATACAAGTCAACGTCAGAAATTTACAATCTATAAATACATTTCTTAAAGAGTCATATTGATTAATATTATACATAATCCTTAAGCACTTTTTTTGCAAAACAAATGTGGACTGAATGTCAACAGAATTGCCCCAGAATATAATTCCATATGTCAAAAGTGGATAGACATGACCATAGTAATAATTTTTTGCTACATCTCTAGATGCTACATTTTTCAATATTGATATGGCGTAACAACTGCTTGAAATCCTACTGTTTACTTTCTCAACATGCGATTTCCAGTTCAAATTACTATCAATGGTGACACCCAGAAATCTCATGTCATGCACTTTCTCAATTTTTTCACCGTCGATCATAATATTTAATGCAATTGGAGCTTTTTTATAATTCCTAAATTCTATTAGTTTTATTTTTCCCAAATTTACTTTTAAATTAATTGAAGTTAGCCAGTTCACTACTGTGTTTAGTGTGTTATAAATTTCATTCACAAAATTTGCATCATCCAATTTATCTCTTGATAAGAATATTGTAGCATCATCAGCATACATTACGCATAGGTGATTGATTATTAATGGAAGCTCGTTTATGTAAATTAAAAAAATCAATGGGCCTAGTATGCTACCTTGCGGTACACCTAGGCTTAATTTTTTGAAATCGGAATGCACTTGAGTTATTGATTTTGTTTTTTTGTCAAATGTATCTAATATTGTCGCCTGTATTCTGTCAGTTAGATAAGATTCCATTAATTTTAGGGTTATTCCACGTATGCCTATATGTTCAAGCTGTTTTATCAATATATTATGAACAACACATTCAAAAGCTTTTGACAGATCCAAAAAGAGACCAACACAAGTCCTTTTTTGATCTACATTTTTCCAAATATCTTTCAAAACTTTAAATATTGCCAATGTCGTGTTCTTCCCTTTTTGAAACCCAAATTGATTTACATTTAAAATCTTATATTTGTCTAAAAATGATGTTAACCTATTTGATATGACTTTTTCGAATATTTTTGAAAAATTTGATAATAGAGCAATAGGTCTATAATTGTTCATGTCATTTTTGGCACCTTTTTTGTATAAAGGCTTTATTAGTGTTTTTTTCAACTCATTTGGAAAAATTCCTGTTTCTAAGGTCAAGTTTATAATATACGTTAGAGGTTCCGCTATTAAATGTGTACTTGCTTTTATTGCTTTCATCGGTATATTATCGCAGCCTTTACTTTTTTTGTTCTTTAAATTATTTATAATGTTAATAGTTTCGGAAATATTTACAGGGGTCATAAAAATGCTATTTAAATTTGGATTAGTCAATGGTTTGAATGTCATGTCACTAATAGATTGGATAGGATTATTTGATTTGATATAATAGTCATTCATTAATTTAGCTATGTCATGTGGTTGATTAATTGTAATGTCATCTTTTTGAATAGTTTCTATTGTCTCATTAATATTATTTGTTTTTGTAGTATTTTGTTTAATAACTTGCCACGTAGCTTTGCTTTTATTACTACTTTGGTTTATATAGTTAATGTTTGCATTTCTTTTTGATTGCTTAGTAACTGCCTTCATAATTTTACAATAACTTTTGTATCTATTTTTCGCAGCATGGCAGTTTGTATACCGTTTCTGTAAATATAACTGTCTTTTGTTCCTACTGGATATCGTAATACCTTTTGTTTTCCACTTTGTTCTCTTTTTATATGTTATTTTAATTTTTTTGTTTGGCACACAAAGACCGTAAATCAGACTAAACTGATCTAAAAATATTGTATACGCGTCATTGGGATTACATTGTGCATAAACATCTGTGAAATTAATCTGTGATAGATATTTTAAGAAAATCTCTATATACATGTCTGGGTTTCTTATAAACATATACCAAAACTTATGCTTAAAGCTTTTGTTTGAGGGAATGGATATCAATTGACAAGTATGATCAGATAACCCAACATCTAATACACTAACATTATATTGTTTCATATTAGTCATAATATTATCGATACATGTTTGTGAGTGTGAAGTAATTCTGGTAGGTATCAAAATAGTAGGATGTAATTTATAGGCCTGAAACATGTTCAGTAGCGATTTACTTTGTTTATGATTATCTAATATATTTACATTAAAATCACCCAATACAAATATATTTTTATAACAATTTCGTGTTCGTATGGTTATTTTTCTTAGTAAATACTCCATATTAATCAAAAAAACATCCAAGTCACTATTTGGGGTTCTATACACGGTTATTATTAAATAGTTTAATCCACTTATGAACACACCACAACATTCAAAATGATTTTCTATAGCCATTTCTGATATCCATTGAAGTTCGTGGTAATCAATAGATTTTTTTACAAAAATGGCAACACCGCCTCCCTTTTTACGTTTCCTACAGAAATGAGCTACTTTTATATATCCGTCAATTTGAAATATGTCAACTTCGTAATTCTTTAAAAAAGTTTCACAGAAACAACATACATCGATGTTTTTCTCCAGCATTAGCAATTCCAATTGTTCGGTTTTTGATTTAATACTTTGAACATTTAAGTGAATTATATTAAAAGAGTTTTCATCTTTATTTACGAAAAAAAGTCTGAATTTTTGTTACTTTCAATAGTTTTGTTAGGATCTAGAGTAGCATTAGCTTGTTTAAGTTTTATTTTGTTGAAAATATATGGAATAGTTAGTTGAACTTTACTTATATTTGTGTTATTATTAGTAACATTATTCGTCTTTGTGATATTATTTTTTTGAAGTATTCTGTAATTTCTTTTTGCACTATTTTTGAGTTAGGTTGTTTTAAACATTGCGTTTTGATGGTGTTATAATCAACAAATCTATTTCTGTAATCTACACTGAGTATTTCTCTTAACATCAGTCTACTCATATATAACTTATAGTGTTGCTTTGTGTCACCATAGTTTAATGGTACAAATCTAGCGTGATGAAATTGAGAACACAAGAAACGCAACTGATCATTTAATTTACCAATATTTAAGATTCTGTTGTTTAATATTTCACCAACTAGTACATTTGTGTTTGATAGTAAGGATAAGTGGTAATACAGAATAGATCTGAAGCTAAGTGGGTTGCGGTCGTTTGAACCCGCTATAATTATAACATAGTCAGATTTAGTAAAATCTTTACATACAGTATTACAATATGTTAAAATTTGTGATAGAAAAGCATTTGGTTTTACTATAGATGTCACTTGGAATTCTTTACCAATTATATTTTGGAGTAAACTGCAAAAACCTTTACCATTTTGATCACTTAATATTAATACCTTTTTTTTCGTCTCATTTTGTATTGTCAGTGGAGTCTTCTCTTTCCTGTGCAGGCAATTCAGTAGTATTAATTATATATGTACCTATTTAAATAAAATTAAAAACGCTAATTTAAAAATTATTAATAGTACTGTATAAAGCGCACGATAGTTGTGGCCTTAGAACATTCAAATGCAATTAATCTCAGTAGCAAACTTTTAAAAAGTTTATTAAAACTCAGATAAAAAGTCAATAAATCGATAATACGAGTTAAATGAAATATAAAGCTTTGGCGATTAAATAAATACAAAAACACAAAATATTCGTTTTATCGCACTTTTTTATAGAATAAGGGTAACAAATGAGCACACAGTCCACCTGATGGTAAGTGGTTGATGTGACCCATAGACATCTACATTTATCCTCAATAAAGAATCTAAATGCAGATGCGTCGTTACCCGTGAGGACTAAGATGGAATGCCTCTTTTCCAGTAAAAAAGGTCTCCGGTTCTCTACACTCACCATACGAAACACAGTTGATTTTACGCTGGTATTCTGTGAGAGCGTGGTCCTTCCTCGGTCGAGCCGACCCATTCGTGCTACAACTATACTACTAATATAGCTGCAGCATGGCTCTACCTCGTACAGATACTCTACACATATTCTACACTATGTGAAGAATTTATAAAACTTCTCTAATTGTAGACACGATTTACAGTAACAGCAACAACAACAGAAACTATCTCCATTAATGTGTCTGAAGTTTTAAAAATTTGAAATCCTAAACTAAATTAATTGAGGAACTCTAGTAGTATTGTGGACAAGTTCATTTATTCAGGCTTACATCGACGTCATAGAAACCCTTTAGGAGAGCTAACGACAAAGAATGAATGAGGTTATAAACTCGTTACATCAATACGCAAAATATTATGCGTCTTTACGACACGTGCAAACATAAACAGCTCAGCTTCACTTAGATTTATAAATCAATACGTACTTATTATTACTTCGTAAAACGTAACAAGATTGTAAGAAATTTTTATTTAAATAAGATTTGTAATTCAATATTGAAAGCTATAAGGCTTGACAAATATTTTAGAGATTTAGCTCTTCCGTAAACATTTTTACACAACACTACACTATAGTAAAGTTAATACAATATAATGTGAACGATTCACGAACGCACATACGTGCGTTTGCACTTTTTAAAAACAGTACAATCGAACTCAAGACTTTATCCGTGGTGGTTGATGAAATTAGGATTTTCAAAAAATTTTAAATTAATAGCGAAAGAATGAATGAAAATGTTTTCAATGTAACAAACGGGCGTAAAGCGCCACATTTTCAGACATATAATTCTAATGATAATGGCACTTATATACGACATTGACGTAGATGTCATAAGACAATCCAAGCTTAGAGGCAATGCAAGCTACTTAATATAGCATGACGCTGGCGAAGTCGAGTCTCAAATGTTATTGTTCACACCAATCGTAACCGAATACATGGAAAACAGAAGGATGTATCATTACAATTGTTTTGTTTGACGTTCAACCATCACTTTATCCTTACAAAGATGCGTTGCGACTGAATATGACTGATTATTTGCATTTTAGATTTAGTCGGTTTATAATCGGAATAAATATAGCCACCTACAGTTCTGTGATGGAAAAGAGTCAAAGGCGGGAGACCTCTGACTTTTTTCCATCACAGACATTCCACACATTACGTGCAGTTTCATCATAAATTTCCTTCACCTCCGAGCACATAGTAAATCACTTTCACATCAACTTGAAATTTCAATTAACAACTTCATTGGTGCCGGCGGGGATCGACCGGATTGCTCGCGTACTGTGAAATTGACGGCTAACGCTTAGGCCCCGAGCGCTACCAGGGTTCCTTTTTCCAAAGCATATCTATACAAATAAATAAAATTGAAGTGTCTGTTTGTAATTTTGAAATAACAGCTATTTACTATATGCATATGAAAGTAAATACGGTACTTATAACAAAAACATGATTTTTAAAATTTTTGTCTGTCTGTCTGTTTGTTCCGGCTAATCTCCGAAACGGCTGGACCGATTTTGACCGTACTTTCACTGGCAGATAGCTGATGTTATAAGAAGTAACTTAGGCTACTTTTATTTTAGAAAAATAATTAGGGTTCCGCGTGTAGCGGGTGGAAGGAAAAGGAAAGATCTCCCACCGAACAAGGTGTTCTGCCCGGGGAGCGGCCAACACTCCGATCGGTAGTTCGGAGCATTTCTATATATGCTGCTTTAACTTTGGAACTTTGTTTGTGCGATTTAGGCTTCGATGTGTTGCGCTTGTGGTGCGACGGCAGCGCCGCCACACGCGCAAAAAATTAAAACCCATGAAATCCAATCGTAATAAATTACGCGCGAGCGAAGTCACGAGGAACAGCTAATTCAAAATAAAATTTCAATTAATTACATACTATATAGCGACACGCCGGTAACCCTCGAGTGGGAAGACCCAAGTCCCAGACCAAAATAGGACATAAAGGAGATGTATGAAATTGGGTCCTTGACATCGTTCGTAACAGTTATACAAAAATATGTAGGTAATAAAACGATAAATTATAAGCATAAATAATTGGTTTTTATTTCTGTAATACTTGGGACAATAATAAAAAAAATTATAAACTGATGGAGTGACGACCTGGTAAGACATGCAGGAAGTCGATGGATGCAGGTGGCTCAGGACCGTGCTTTGTGGCATTCTTTGGGGGAGGCCTATGTTCAGCAGTGGACTTGTGAAGGGCTGTAATGATGATGATGATGATGATGAAAAATTAAACCTAATGCTTTTGCTATAGCCAAAACGAAACGTTTTTAAATATATTTCTGTGTTTTGTCTATGAAATAGATATATTAAAGGCTATTTTTATAATAAAATAGCCTTTATTATCTAAAAAAAAAATCATAATATTGAAACATTGACGCGAATCTGTAGTGATTAATATTGAATAAAAAAATAAATTCAGAAAACGATTGAATATGCCATGTTATTAAACTAAAAAACATTTGAATATTATCCTACACAACTGAATAGGCTGTATAGACTATATGGTCATTGATCATTGCATATTCCGAAGGAGAATTAACTTGGTAACTTCGAGTTTCAACTTGTCATGCGGCATGCGCATTTGGCATTCATTATAGCTGTTTTTTTGTTTTTGATATATTTCGTGTTTTTTACTTTCGGAGATTTATTTAACTTGAACCTTGGCTTTTCTCTCGGATCACAGGACAGTAGCTTGTTGCGCCCACATAATGAAAATAATGTGGTACTTAAGTTTTGAGAGGAATAGAACAGACAATGTACATCCTCCGGCTACTTTTCTAGATGACATTTTATTAATAATTGTAGAAAATAGTTAAACAAATACAAAAAGGTTAAGTTTTATTATGGGGAAGTCCGTTGTAACGGTAGCTAACAATAATTTGTCAGTAGGTATCCGTTGATCCATGATCGAGAGAATCACTTGATAAACTGTCGTGAAAAAAAAAATATATATATATATATATATATATATATATATGTATATAAAATTCTAGGGCGTATGACTTAAAACAGATTAAATAAACCACACAATAAGCATCTTCCAGAGCAGTAATTGCATCGTTAAACTAATGCGTGTCCGCCTACGCCGAGCTCGCATGTAATTGGCGAAATTACACTAATTATTTTCGGTCGGAAGTCACGCGCGACCGATTGTAACAATACTTTTTTTTAAGGCGTGTCATAGCTTTTTGTGAAATATTAGGGAAGTGAAAATGGATGGATAATCCAGGTGGTACTACCGGAATATATTATGTATCTACCATATCAGGTATTTTCAACATACTCTGTGGTCAGAGTCGATTAATGTGACAGGGGTTTTGATCGGGAATTTTTGTATGAATACATTGTTTTTCAAAATAAGGTTGAGTGTATGGGGGACGTAATGAAATTTTTAACCTATTATTATCAACGTCATTCCTAGGTGGCAAACCCTGCTAAATAACCATAATTTTTTTTTGGATTTTGACTATCGGTTGCCGTAAATACAATCTCAATGCTGAACCTAGATCCTATAAGACAGGTTATGGATAGCGGCCCATTTGCTCATTCACCAACCCTCTTGTCCAGTGTGGTGAGAATTTTTCTAGTTATAAAAGTGCACTCTTGAAAATAGATATATACTACAGTTCGATATAGGGCTATGTAAAAAAGCAAAAAGTAGATGGTAGATTGTCGTTGTCCTTTCAACGCTTTACGAATAGCCAAGCGGTAAAATTAAAAATTTTGTACAACTGACTTCAATATTATTTATCTTATTTTTTTATTTTCATTATTTTCATTTATTACTAATATTAAAAACAATAATAATAAAAAAAACTAAAACTAGAAACTTAATTATAACATAGTCCGATTTCCATCCTACTTCAATATAAATAAAATTAGAATATCATAAATACGCATTATTAAACATAACTCAAAAACTACTGCTTATATCTTGATCAAATTTATATGGGCAAGCACCAGCTCTCAAATAAAAAAAGTATCATCAAAATCGGTTCACCTAAAAAAAGTTCTGAGGTAACAACACAAAAAAATACGGTCAAATTAAGAACCTTCTCCTTTTTTGAAGTCAGTTGAAAATTGTACATTTAAATGAATCGAATTAACGGCCATTTTTATCGCTATCGTAGTTTTAATTTGTATTAAGAGTTTAATTGAATTTCGTTGAATATAAATAAGTATAGTCGCTGATATTGCGTACCGCCTTACCTTACGCGGCGCTAGGTGCTATGAGAACAACTCATGTTCGAAAATAACGCGATTTTTTTAAAAAAAGTCCTTGATCATAGGCAGACATCAAAGAAAGAACAACAACTTGTAAATAAATGAACAATTATTTTTTAAAGAAAATTTTAATATGGCGTTAGTTTTAATTTGTATTTTTTTTTATAGGATAGGGTGACAAACGAGCACACAGTCCACCTGATGGTAAGTGGTTGCTGTGACCCATAGACATCCACATCTATCCTCAACAAAGAATCAAAATCCAGATGCGTTCTCACCCGTGAGGACTAAGATGGAATACCTCTTTTCCAGTAAAAAGGGTCTTCGGTTCACTACACTCACCATACGAAACAGCAGTGTTAAGCTGCTATTTTACGCTGGTATTCTGTGAGAGCGTGGTCCTGACCCGGTCGAGCCGGCCCATTCGTGCTACAACTATACTACTAATATAGCTGCAGCATGGCTCTACCACGTAAGAAAATTTATATCAATACAAGAAAACGTTAATAGGTAAGGACCAAATATACAATAAAAGACCTAGGAATGTTTAAAGCAATCTATTTTGACGAATTTCTCTATATAAAATGTAACTGAAGCAAAATATTTCACTTAGCCCACAGTTCACAGTATGTTATATATACTCCTTGGTGAACTTGAGTAACCGTTTTGTCCCAATTTCTATTAGTCCTAATACAAAGAACTAAAAAACAAATACTCTACACAATCGTACCATCTTATATTCACGAACTTTAATTTCTCACGGGACTGTAGCGAAATCATATTTTTGTGCCTAACTAGATCAAAGACAACAAATTTTAGCAACATTAACCAAAACATCACATCTGTAATAAATGCTTTTTTTTTGTTGAAAATATCGTTTTTTGTTGCGTTTATTGTCTTATGCAGATACGAATGCTGATTTCGTTTAACGTGCTCCGTAGATTTCTAGATGCACCACGTACGGACGCTTTTTGCTTAAAAATACACTATAAATAAACAAAACTAGCCGTTGGTAGAGGAAATGCAGACATGCTCGCGAAAATCAGAAAAATATTAGATAACGCTCTGTATCAGATCTGTGCAGATCACACATTTTACACACAACATTACAGAGCTGAAAGAAAACAGTATTTACCTACGATTAATTCAAATTATGTAAATCTTCCGTTACTTTAGATGAGACCTACGCGCCACGATTAACATTGGAAAATTCATAGTCAAGGACGAAGGGTGAGCAGTCCCTGAAATCCATTATTTAGCATTTACCTACAGATTGAATGTTGAATCCATCGTTTTTAATATAGAATACGGGTGACAAATGAGCGCACCGTCCACCTGGTGGTAAATAGATGCTGTGGCTTACAGACATCAACATCTTTCCTCGATTAACCATCAAAAAACAGAACGTGTGGTCACCCCTGAGGACTGAGATGGAATGTCTTGTATCCCGTAAATAGAATCTCCAGTTTTCTACATACACCATACGAAGTATAGCGGCATTAAGAGCCACGCTGCAGCTATCTTATGGTTGTAGCACGAACGGATCGGCTCGACCGGGGTAGGACCACACTCTCACAAAATACTAGCATAAAATAGCAGCTTAACGCTGCTATGTTTCGTATGGTGAGTGTAGAGAACCGGAGACCCTTTTTACTGGAAACGATGCATTCCATCTTAGTCCTCACGGGTGATAACGCATCTGCATTTTGATTCGTAATCGACGATGTAGATGTCTATGGGCCACAGCACCCACTTACCACCAGGTTGACTGTGTGCCCGTTTGTCACCCTTATCCTATAAAAAAAGTATTCGCTAAAGTTTAAAAATTCACTATCTGAATAGTTTCATATAGAATCGTATTTTTTATAATGAAAATTCTTTACGGGTGTCACTTTGACTTTTAATTAAAATAAAAAGGAGAATAAAAATTAGGATTAATATTATACGCTCCTGAAGATTTCTTTGGATATTTTCAGAGTACTTTAATATATTTTGAGGTCTCATTTAAACGCACTTACTTAAAACTTGAACTTTGTTATTGGAAACTAGTTTCAGTAATAAGACGATAAATGTTTTTTGTTAACATTTATCGTAACAGAAAAGTAGGTGTTTTTGTTAATAAAAGTGCAGGTATTATTAACACGTATACATCATACCTTGCCGCGGCATATTGTCGTAAAAGTAATATAATTCGTATTCGTCATTAAAAACGTAATACAAATTTAAATAGCCGGGCAAGTGCGAGTCGGACTCGCGTATGAAGGGTTCCTCCATATCATTGTAATACACGTTTCTAGTAGGAGAGCTCCATTTGATTTTTAATATATTTTTATTATATTTGTTGTTATAGCGGCAACAGAAATACACATTCTGTGAAAATATCAACTGACTACCCTATTACGGATCATGAGATACAGTCCGCCGCTCTGTCCGTCTGTCTGTCAGACGGACGGACGGGAGCGGAGGCTTAGTAATGTGGTGCCGTTGGTTACCCTTCGGGTACGGAACCCTAAAAAAATCGTATTCTCCAATATCAGTATCTCCAATTTTCTCTCTAGTACTACTTTCTTTAAATACTGCCGCCATTGACCCTAAGCTCCCGGGCATAGGTACCGTTCTAAAAAAAATCTTACTTCTTATATTCCAGTAATATAATTGGCTCAGTTACAATCAAGCACATAATTTTTTAAACTCTTAATTTCCGCTTTATCAGTGAAAGCAGCAGCTTTGTTCCCACAGAACGTTTACGAATCCGAAAAATAAATTAAATATTCATCGTGCAGTGGTGACGTAAGAAAATCTACTACGCCATATCATCTCGCGAGTAAACCGTGTAGGGGCGGTGTTAGAATATCCACTACTCATATCGTTCCGTGGGTGTCGTAAGAGGCGACAGAAAGAAATGAAACAGGACATGGGCAACAGGATCTTCCTGATAAGTGATAACAACTGAACATAAGTAAGTTTCAAGCTTCTGAACTGGAAAGGATACGGTATTAACATCAATGGCGAGTACATCACTCACCTTCGATTTGCCGACGATATAGTCCTTATGGCAGAATCGCTGGAGGACCTAAGCACCATGCTCAATGACCTCAATAGTGTCTACCAACGAATAGGCCTTAGGATGAACATGGACAAAACAAAGATCATGTTTAATGTCCATGTCACACCTATGGCGGTAGTTGTTGGGAGCACTAAGCTCGAAGTTGTTGACGAGTATGTTTACCTGGGACAAATAGTCCGACTAGGTAAGTCCAACCTCGACCGAGAGGTCAATCGACGGATTCACTCGGCTGGGGAGCGTTCGGGAAACTACGACACATCTTCTCGTCAGACATACCTCAAAACCTTAAAACGAAATTGTACACCCAGTGCGTGTTGCCAGTGATGACTTACGGATCTGAGACGTGGTCCTTCACTGCTGGCCGTATGAGGAAGCTCAAGGTCGCTCAGCGAGCTATGGAGAGGGTTATGCTCGGGGTTACTCTACGTGATAAACTTAGAAATGAGTATATCCGCAGTAGAACCGAATTGGCGATATAAGCGAATACTTCGAAGCGAAATAACCGCGTACTAAAGTGATCAGTAGTACAATTGTGTTTTATTATTAGTGTGGTTTTAAATTGTAATTAGTGTTCTGTAATTAAAGTGTCAATTTTGGTAATTCACTCGGCAGTTTTAGTTTTCTCGAACCCCAAACTCGTAACAATATTAAGGTATTATCTGATTGAAACATATAGGTACTATACTTGATAATATATTTATAATATTATCAAGTATAGTATATGTTTCAATCAGCAAGTAAACACTTAAAAATTATCCCGGTCTTTTTCTTAGCAAATTTAAATTAAGTACTTCCTACCATCTCCAAGTAAACCATGTGGTTTTCATACAGTAGGCAACTGAGGTACTAACCAGAAAACAGGCAGCAGCAGTACGTGCCGTCTTCCTAAAAACCCCAAACCAGCTAAGTGTGAGGTATAAACGTATAAGGTCTTATGAGAAGGCTCGTGCCCAGCAGTGGGACATACATGTTTATAAAGAGTTTGTCAGAAAATTTCATGAATCAGCTGAGGTTGCCAACCCGTCTGCCAACCGTGGCAACTTTGGCCAATATTGACCTATGAGGCAATCTATGCTGAAGTTGTAAGTTTAGTATTGAATTTATGATAAGCTGTAATGAATGAAAAATGAATGTATGACGTTATGAATGCCATACGTTTTGTATACGTTGACGTTTAATATAAGGGAGAAGGTATGTGGATCAAGGGTAAATTTTATTTCAAGGCTCAAGCCGGCGGGAAATCGCGAACGTAACTACTAATAGCAAATATAAATATGTGATTGTTTTGATTAGCGTTTGCGTAGATGCGACAGAAAATAGTGAAAACAAACACTCACCTGCTTTGTCAGCGTTTGATGCCATCACCCGGAACGTGCCGAAAAGTAACACGAGCAGCCTCTGCGTGCACACCGGCAGCGACAGCAGGAGTCTGTGTACAAACAAATGTACATTGCCTTAGCTAATGCTTTTTTTTTTAAATTCACCACGCTAGACAAAGATAAATAAAAAGTTAAGTATTTGTTGATCATGCTTATCATCTCTTAGATAGCTTTAAAAATAACACTAGCGGTGTTGTTAAGAGGAAATGCGGGAGGCCTTTTCTCCTTACAAACGCTCGCACCTAATTTCTTTCTTGTTTATGATCTTACAGTAATGAGATTTTACATTAAAATAAATATCAACATCTTCTATGTCTCTATGTTTTCCTTTTAGATAATACATTATCTTTATAAGCACTAGAACCCTAACAAAATTCTCAAAATTGCCTATTTAGACCGCTGTCAACAGAGGCCTAGTGTTCAAACTAATACTGAAAAAATAAAAACATAGGGACAAAGTATACATCCTTCTTATTCAGTTTATGAAATACCGTTTACATTGGTCCAATATTGGAGGAGGAAATGGTAGAGAGCCAAACCTCGAATTATTGTCTTTTTACTTAGGCTATTCAGTCGGATCTGCAGTTGTCTTTATCGGACGCCGAGCGATCGCAGTGACAGCGAGTTTGTTTTTTCCAATGCCTAATTTTCAAGTATCTCGGTCCGCATTTTCTCTGAACGCTTTGAATACTTCCGTTCAGAGCATTAAGAGTATATATAATAATCTTAAAATGCTTGTGCTAGCAAGTAGTCAAATGGTGGATTCGAATCCACGACTTTTTGAGTTTCGCAGTCTATACCCTAAAAAATGCGCATCCTCTCTACTGTGGAATGAATTGATACCATTAAGGGGTTACTTTACTGTCGCTCTATCCTTCAAGAGAAACACGATATACGGCCAAACCACAGCTGGATTACCGCTGCAGCACAGACGCATCGGATCGATCGAGGAAGGACCACACTCTCACAAAATGCAAGTTTAATACAGCAGCATAATTCTGTTGTTTTGCATGGTGAGTGTAATGAACCAGAAACTCTTTTTACTGTTAACATTAGCATATATTTTTTTTCTTTTAATTGTGTTGTTACCCATGGCTTCATGCCAAGTTTCATGAGTTTAGGCCAACGGGAAATATCCTATAGTTCTAGGTTTGATGAATGTGTCTAAGAAAGTTAAAATATGTGACATGAGTCTTATATTTTGATTATGTTGACTTAATTAATTTTTTTAAATCTTAAGTTCTTAAGAGATCGCAGTCATAGATATTTGTATCAATTTTAACTTGATACCTCTACCAGTGCTTGAAAATAAGGGTTTTGTCAGACAGACGGACGGACAAACAACAAAATGATCCTACATGGGTTCTGTTTTTTCCTTGAAATACGGAGCGCTAAAATATTTTTTTTTATTAATCAATAATAATAATAAACATTTAGCATATAAATATAAATTAGTAGATAAGATGCAGCCATATTATAAGTATAAACCTGATACAGTATTAGAAAGTAAGAATCAGAAAATCTACTGGGTCCGAACAATAATAACAGATAGAACTATTCATTACAATAGACCTAAAATTACCGTTCACGACAAAACCAATACAACAGTTTACTTGATAGATATAGCAGTACCAAACTCACATAACATTCAAACTACAATATCCGAGAAACTAAGTAAACATCAAGAACGTAGAAATTAAAATTCAATGGAAAGCACAAAATCTTTACATCGTCCCGATAGGTCTCTCATCCACCGGTATTATACCAAAATCACTCACACAAAGCCTTAACACACTACACATGCCCACTCATACACTTCACATGCTCCAAAAAGCCACCATCCTCAACACCTGTCACATCACCCGAAAGTTTCTGACTTCTTCTACTTTATCATCCACTTTTACAATTTAAATTTCCCCTCACACACTTGGTTCCGACCCACGTGTGCGGTGTTTCAAACTCTCAAATAAGAGAAGAAATATATTAAAGAATTGATATACGAATCCCACCACCTGAAACACCTACTACGTTCTACTTCCATACTACGTAAAAATCCAGTTATTCTATATTTCGTTCTTACGCTATAGACTTTATTTAAAATATAATAATAATAAACGCTTGAAGTTACTTATGAAAGTTAAATAATAAAAGCGATGCATAGAATCGTAAAAATTAATATCGGAAATAGCAGAAGTACAGCTGCATATCTTCTATGAAAGACACTGATATAAGTTACGATTTTCCTCTATTATACGGCTCCGTGGCTTAGCAATGAATTGCAACCCTGAGGGCCGCGGGTTCGAATCCCGCACAGAAGAAGTATTTGTGTGGCCTACAAATAATTGCTACGTGTCTGGAGGTTTGTACTTGTGAAATATATCTATGTAAACTGCCCCCACGATACAGAAGAAAATCCTAGTGTAAAGATAACGTCTAATCAAAAATAAAAAATTGAAAAACGTACAAGATCAAATGAATTACATAATTTAATTAAATCAAATGGAATGAATCCTAAATAGCTATCAGTATTTATTCATATGGAGCAGTGCTGGCAGTATCGAGTACTTTCGGCACTTACGGTGCCCCGATAATTACGTCAATGGCTGTGATTATAGGAAGTATCGTATGAATTATCAATAAGCTTCGTGCATGTAGCCGTAAAATTACGCCGCGGCATCAAAATTCAACGACAAACTGCCATTGTTCGATGCCATACAACACTGCAATGTGGATATGATGACCAACTTTGTCCCCTTGTGAACAATATCAAGATGGACAAGTATTACGTGTAAGCATTATTGCGTAGACAATTTAAATATCAGCATGCGGTAACTGCCCACGCCTGGGCATGGTTGTAGAAATCAGATTAAATTAGATAGATTTTCCTTCGTTTGTTAAAGATGTTATTCTTTTGGCCTTTACAGCTAGCTTCACATAATTCAGGACTCACAGCCTTGATACAAGAATTGAAAAAGCGATGATGATGATGTATTTACAACCAATTGTCATATCACCTGTGTGGAGTATATTTGCGATGCGATTTAGATAAGCGATCGCAATACCAGGCGTTACGCACCATATGTTAACGCCATCGGTTAAGTTATTTTACTTCTGACGTTAACCGAATAGTCATAACACTATTATCGGCAGCTATTGCATCTTTTTGACGTTTTCAATAGGCGCCTCATGCAACGAGAGAGTGTGATGCTCTTTCGCCTAACAGCATAATTAAAAAAAATTATAAACGTAATGCTGTAAAGAAAGTCTGCCAACAATCAACGCACCATTACTTTATCGGTAAATAAGAGGGAACGTGTTTTACTTTGTCGTGATGTCTTCAAGAATTGCAATTTTTTTATTTTCCCTACTTAATGCAAAGAAATTTAAATAGAGAAAATTAATGAGAAACATTTAGTAAATATGTATTTTATATTAGTAGTGATATGAATATGAAATTCAAATAAAAATAGTGCCTATATTCCAAATATTTTCATAATATATGTAAACTAATTTATTTTCTTTTAAATTCTGTCTATATGACTGTGTAGGTGATAGGCTAACCTCCTGTCACTTTCATCACAATTTTTCATCTATACAAGTATAAACATTTCTTACAAATTACATGATTACCAGTCATCGTAGTTTAGTAAGCTATAAAGGGAACTACGAATACGAGTATAAGAGACAAGTCCTGGAATTTCTTCCAGTTTAGAGATATTTAATAACGTTGAAGTTAAAAAAATAAACATACTGCATCGAACATGAGCTGTGATGATACTAATGAGAACACTAGATCATAGTCATTGCAATCGGTTCTGAAAACGTCTGCAAAATTTCAAAGCTAAATTATTAAATTCCAACATATTCATACTTACGTAGTTAAATACAAACATGACAATGCTATACTAAACTTGTAAAATTAGATTACCTTGACATCAAAACTTAAAATCGTATTCATCATTATAGCCCTTCACAAGTCACATACAGCTGAACATAGGTCGCCCTCACGGAACATCGTATTATTTGACACTTGATCTTTGTTTTGGCCGTGTTCAGCTTAAGACCTACCGTTGGGAGGCACTATTAAGGTCATTGAACATAGTTTTTTTTTTAATATAGGATAAGGTGACAAACGAGCACACAGTCCTGATGGTAAGTGGTTGCTGTGGCCTATAGACATCCACATCTATCCGCGTCTGCGATTCAAAATGCAGATGCGTTGTCACCCGTGAGGACTAAGATGGAATGCCGCTTTTCCAGTAAAAAGGGTCTCCGGTTCTCTACATTCACCATACGAAACACAGTAGTGTTAAGCTGCTATTTGACGCTGGTATTCTGTGACAGCGTGGTCCTTCCCCAGTCGAGCCGACCCATTCGTGCTACAACTATACTACTAATATAACTGTAGCATGGCTCTACCACGTATGATACTTAGGTCCTTCAGTGATTCTGCCATAAGGTCTATAATCTATATCGTCGACAAATCGAAGGTGAGTGCTGTACACGTCATTAATGTTATTTGCGTATCCTTTCCAGTCCAGTAGCTTTAAAATGTCTCCCAAAGCAGCAGTGAAGTTTCGTAGAAATATCGTCACCCTGTCTTACACCTCTCTGCAGTTCAATGGGTTTCGTACTCTGGTTCTGTACTGGGATAGCCATCATACTTGCATACACTTACATACACTTCAGCAACAAAGGACTGGTAGCACCAATTTTCGACGGAATCAAAGGCTTTCTCATAGTCCAAATACGCAAGGCAAAGTGGCAGATTGTACTCTTCGGTCTACTGTACAATTTGCAGAATAGTATGTATGTGGTCTATGGCACTAAAGCCTTTTCGGAAACCGGCTTGTTCAGGAGGCTGGAAATCGTCGATTCTGCGTGCGAGACGATTCGTAATAATAATTCGTAATAAATAGATGAGGCTCAGAAGGGAAATCGGTCTGTAGTTCTTCAAGATAGCGTGGCCGCCTTTCTTGAAGAACAAGACCACCGCAAGTCTGCTCCACGCCTCCGGAGTAGTCCCACCATGAAGAACGGAATTTAAGATCTTCTGAAGGACTTCAAGTACAGGTTTGCTGCCCATAGAACCTCTCAATCTCACTCAAAATCTCAGGTGTCCCGGATACGATGCTGCCACTCTCGATCTTCAGCTTCGACAATTGGCTCTTTCTGGGAGATAGATCTCTGTCAAAGACTTTAGAGTCCTGGTTCCGCTCGATCGCATCTTCAGTGCGAGCTGTATTGAAGTTGCGTAAGTCCTGCCGCATACATTATGAAGATCTGTCTATTCAGTTACTTGTATGCTGTCAAATCTGCTGAAGACTGCAGTTTCATTTCCTGTCTAACAGCCATGATATTAAGAGTGTGATCGGAGAGTTTTTGTGTTCTTCAGCGATGGATCTTGCAGAACTTAGCTCCGACCGCATGGACACTTTCATATGGCATGGTTCATATCGTCCATTGCATTGCAGTCTTCTAGGCACTGAAAATGTTTTTGTAACTACAGCTGAAAATTTCCAAGAATTCCAAAAATTCTCAAGACTTTGGATTACAGCACGAGTATCTGGTAGTTATTGGGAGCACGAAGCTCGAAATTGTTGAAGAGTATGTTTACCTGGGAAAAATAGTCCGACTAGTTTAGTCCAACTTCCAACCAGAGGTCAATCGACGGATTGAACTCGGGCAGCATTCGGGAAATTACGACAGATCTTCTCGTCAGGTATACCTCAAAACTTGAAAATAAGATTTTCACACAACCAGTACGTGTTGCCAGTGATGACTTTTAGTTCTGAGACGTGACTAACCTAACCTTTGAAATGAGGATATCCACAGTAGAACCAGAGTGATCAACATAGCCCAACAGATTAGTAAGCTGAATTGGCAATGGGCTGGCCATAAAGCTCGAAGAACTGCCAACCGATGGGGAAAAGAGGTTCTCGAGTGGCAGCCTCGTACCGGTAGGCGAAGTGTAGGGTAACCCCCCACTAGATGGAGTGACGACCCGGTAAGACATGCAGGAAGTCCGTGGATGCAGGTGACTCGGGACCGTGCTTTGTGGCATTCCTTGGGGGAGGCCTATGTTCAGCAGTGGACTCATAAAGGGCTGTAATGATAATGATGATGAGATAGAATTGCATGTTTGTACCTACCAAGCCTTTCACAAACTTCAAAGTCACGTAACTTTGCCTACCCGCAAAACGAAATTGAAACTTAACTAAACGTCTGTTTTATGAGTGGTGAAACATAAGCGACGCATAAATCATAAATATTTTAGTGAATAATACAGTTTTAACCTAGTTAAATGTAGTTTAGAGCACTTGCGTAATGCGGTTAAATCGAAATTCTTTCATCAACAGTAGGCAAAAAGGGAAAAATCGCTAATGCATATTAATTAATTCCTATGACGAGCTGACTCAGTTACTCTCAGTTACTCGTGTTAGTAATCCCAAACATCCGGTAATAGATGAACAAATTAGTGCGAGTGATCAATAACAGAGTTTTTGATGTGTTAGGCCATGTATTTATTAAGCAACAATTGACGCGCAGCATGTAGCTCAACAAGTTGCGCGTCATGTTGAGCGACGACGCTGAACTTTTTTTTGACAACGCTGTTTACCTAAAAGATGATGCGCGTCATTACTAATAACTAATCATCATCATCATCATTACAGCCCTTCACAAGTCCACTGCTGAACATAGGCCTCCCCCAAGGAATGCCACAAAACACGGTCCTGAGCCACCTGCATCCATCGACTTCCTGCATGTCTTACCAGGTAGTCACTCCATCTAGTGAGGGACGCCCTACACTTCATCCGCCAGTACGAGGCCGCCACTCGACCACCTATTTCCCCATCGGTTGTCGGTTCTTCGAGTTATATGGCCGGCTATAATAACTAATATATTAATTTAATTACTAAAAAAACTAAATAAAATTTTGAAGAGTTTGCATTTTTAAGTAGTCAACATTTTTAACCGACTTCAAAAAGGCGGAGGTTGTCAATTCGAGTGTGTTTTTTGTATATATGCTGCGCGATATCTTCGCAGATTTTGAACCAAATTTTAAGATTCTATCTTATTAAATAGATTATACCTCAGGGTGGTCCCATATAAATTTGGAGAAAAAAATTTTACCCCTGAAGATAGCAAACAAATAACTTTTTTAGCTTATTTATAAATTGGTTTTTACTTTTTGTTAAAAGTTATAATTATCAAAACCAATCTTGCACTAGCTTTAAACATCCCAAATTGTTCATGTAATAGATTTAAAATGATTCTAATACTCCAACCATTTCTGAAAGCTGCTTCTTCAACTATGCATCTTTCAATACAAGTTTTTCCACTTTTTTAATGATTTCCGGCATAGTAGCCTAAATGAAATCGGCCCTCCGGATCTATGAGGGTAGTCTTTAATAGAGTACCATCCTTGTTTGAAAAGCCAAAGACATTTATACACCATGATTATAACAGGAGCATAAACAGCTAACATCTAATGAAAAACTTGTCTGTGTGTTTTTCTTTTAGTGAGGACTTAATCAAAATGAATGTTCGACTTCTTCCCAAATTACTTATTTGGTATTTGATAACTCGGAAATTAATGACTAGCTTAGGTTCAAACTTTGTATACTTATAAACTGATAATGAGTCATACAATTAGTAACTACCTGGATGAGCATCCCCAATCCCCGCCAACCATTACATTTTGCGAATTTTTCCTCTTCCCCTTGTACCTCAAAATATATAAATAGAAGGGCACAAATAATAATACATTGTGTGAGTTATAATGATCATATTAAGAAGATGATTAATTTTTAACACCTGCTCCTAAGTCTATTTAATATTCAATAACCATTACACCACATTTAATGCCGTGTGGTGGCGGCGTACGAGAATCACCCCTATTTCATCCTGGGAATAACGATAAAAGATACTTTAGGAATTGCCAGAAAAATGTTATGACTTCCGAAAAATAGCAATATATCATCCACCAGCCATAAAATATCCAAAACGGCGACGGATGTCAGCGTCAATGGTGTGAGACATTCTGTAAATGTCAATATAGGCCAAGCATGACAATTAAAGTAAATCATTCCTACAATGGAAGAGATCCAGTCCAGCAGTGGACTTCTAGGCACTGATTAAGATGATGAAGAACCATTTCATAGCTAATTGTAACCTAACCTGTTCACAATAACGTTATGTTTTTTCATAAATATTATTTCTCAAAATCAAAATCAAAAATCTTTATTCTCAAATCAAAAATCTTTATTCTTAAACCAGTAATACTTAAAATTAAATACATTATTGGAACACTCTTTTTAAGTTAGGAAACTTGTGTTAGGAGGCTCCGCTCTTCCCGTCCTTCATTTGTATAAATTAGTGTTTAGAACTTGGGTAACACATAGATTTTTGACTTACAGTTAAACTTATGTAGTATTTTTACAATAAAATATCCGTTGGTGTTAGTTGTGTGATTGTGTAGTGTATGTGGTGTGTGCATGTTGAGGTATGATATATTTAGTAAATCATTAATTATGTGTAACAAGTTAAGTAATTTTGTCTAAAAGTGTTTCGGTTTCGTTGTAATTTAAAGTTTTCAACCATTCTATTGTTTTCTTTTTAACTTCTATGCTATGCAATGGACATATGCTTAAGATTTTACTTATTTTATTATATAAGTATACAGCCCTTTTCTCATATTGTACTGAAGCAAATGTCATTTTACAGCGATCGGTATATAGAACTAAGTCGTTTCTTCTTTTGTTTGTCTTGTCACATTCATACCTAGTAGATTTGTGAATTTTAAGTAATAAGAATAAAATATATAACTTTCGAACTGACAAGACAGCAGACAAATTATAAAGGTCAGTAGTGGGGAATCGGTATGGTTTGAAATAGCTAATATCTGATTGACTATCCTAGACTTTATAGTTATAAATTAATAAAATTAAATTTTCTTTGATCGTATTTTATGCGTTGCCATACCATTCATCAGATTGCTCTAACACTTTATCAACTTATTGATTGCACATCCGCGAAGGTTATAGGCATAGTACAATTACCTTACAGTAAGGTGGCGCACGTGTCTTACCGCCACATTTATTTGAATGTTATAATATATCATTCAAGTTCTGTGAATGTACTATCATTCCCAAATAAACAATAATAAAACAATATTTCCGTAATTATTTCTTCTGCGGCAGCAGCTAGTAATTTATAAAAATTAATAAATATTATCTTAATTAATTGATGAATTGGCTATATATGCCAATGTCGTATTCCACAATGAAGATTGTGATGACCTGTTTCCTTTTTCAGCAGCATCTTTCTGATAACAACTCAAAATAATAAAAAACTGCAGCTGCCAACCCACCTGCTAAACATGGCAACTATGACAAAATCCTCCTTATCAGGCAATCTATGGTAGAGGCCTATATTCAGCGTGGACTTTTGTAGGCTGTAATTTTTAGCTATGGAAGAGCGAAGTCACCTGTTACAGGCATTATTTTGCTTACTAGGTGACCTCGATCACTGATCATACAACGTAACTTTAATGTTTTGACATAATAAATTATTTATTATTTACAATTATTATAGATGGATGGATAATGCCAAAATTACAAATCTAGGGTGTTACAGATACAGTAACATTTCAGATTATTTAACAACAATAATTGGTCATAATGTGCCAGGCCTTTAATAGAGACAACGAGCAGAAAGTAGTTAAGTTCCCCATAAAGTGTTACCAATGCTGAGTTCTTATCTGTGATTAATAGTCATGTTATACTCATGAACAATAAATGAGTACTGTACTATGTACACCACAGTACACACTGCGAAAATACATTTTAGAAGATAAGAAAAAGCACCAGAAAAAAGAAACGTAACATAAACTTACCCACGAATCGCTCCCACTTGCTGTTCTTGCGGTAATTCTACAGCTGCAAACAGATGCATCTCTCCATCTCGTCCAAATACTCCTCCTGGGATCTTTCTAAAACAAAAAAAAATTAAATAGTATAACAAACTGCTGTTGAAATAAAGAATTACAAAATTAAAGAATATACTTGAGAGTTACTATAGCAATTAACTTTGAAAGTTAATGAATGTGGGTTAACAATTGGTGAGTTGGACATCAAATGCCACTTGTATGCCAATAATCAAGCCAGATTTGCAAGTTGCAAATGATAGTTACATTTGCATCATTAAAAGAAATGGGAATGAAAGTGAACATAATGAAAGTAAAACAAAAGTGATCATTTTTGAAAGAGATGAGAAGTTGGAAGAGGATTTGGTCGAGTTAGTTGATGAGTTTGTGTATTTAGGATGTGGTCAGTAGGGATGACAGTCATGACAATATATAGAACAAACAGTGAATGCAGGACACAAAGTGATTAGGGCTCTTCACTCTTATTATAAGACGTCAGACTGTGTCACAAAAGGCAGGTATATTAATACACAATGCTGTTTGTTCCAACCTTAATATATGGTACCTTGAAAGTTGGCAGAAGAAACATGAGTAAAATTAAGTAGAAATGCAACTATTGAGAAATATTATAGGGTGCGAAATTGTGTGATAAGACAAAAGTGTGGTTTGTAAGATGTTCAACAGGATTAATAATGGAATACTTCAGAGGTTTGGAGAGAGAGAATTGAACTTTTTTTTTTTTTTTTATAGGATAAGGGTGAAAAACGAGCACACAGTCCACCTGATGGTAAGTGGTTGCTGCGGCCCATAGACATCTACATCTATCCTCTGTTACAGATCAAAATGCAGATGCATTGTCACCTGTGAGGACTAAGATGGAATGCCTCATTTCCAGTAAAAAGGGCCTCCGGCCACCTGCACTCACCAAGCGAAACGCAGAGGTAAACCTCTATTTCACGCTGGTATTCTGTGAGGTCGTGGTACCACCCCGGTACGAGACGGCCCATCCGTGCGACAGCAAAAGCTGCCGCCTGGCTCTACCACTGTTAATTGTTACTTATTAGATTTATAAAAAATCTTTAAAACTACATATTTCTGTATAAAAAGCTCCTGCATCAGAGCATCAAAGTAAATTGATTAAGACTACAATTACCAAAAACAACTGTGCAATACTAACTCTTATCAACACTACTTTTATATGTAAAATTTAAAAAAAAAGATAAAACTTTGCTTTTTTGATAAATTTATGTAAGCATGGAAATAGCTCCAAATGGAATTATATGTATTATGTACTATAATTATGTTGTTATAATGAAGTATAAGAATGGAACTGGGTATATAAATTTGGATAGATTGATTTTAAAGGGCTGATGAAGGCGAAGAAGAAGATATATGAAAATATTATAAGTTCTTCTATACTACTGTTGATGAACCTTATCAGCATATAAAAAATAGGCAGTGAAGTAAAAATTCAATTATTTATATACTAGTTTAGTCTAAATTATTATTACACTTACCTTAGAAACTTTTTTAGAACACTAGCAATTGTGTACACTGAATAATTATCTACATTAACAAGTCGGCCTGTCTGCAAAAAGTGTATTAATTTTTTCATGGCGCCTTGATGGCCAGGAGCGCGGAATACATCGCGACGAAGAGGCGCTTCTTTGTTTAATTTTAGTATCAGCACCTGAATACAACACAAAATTTATTCAAAAGTCCAGTACGTAACATTAACCATATAAATTTAAAGTGTTTTGCACTAACAAGCAAAGGCCCTGGAATATCGTCTTTGCATACTTCTTGAAGAGGAACACCAAATTTTACTTTTTCTAAACGTCTTGGATACGGGAGAGAATTAGGATGTCCGCAAGACGTGACTACATTGCTCAATGTAGCAGCTCGCCGGTGCATCCGTCGCGCCCAATTGCTCATGTTGGGCGATGACTACAAGGGAATATTTTATCTACCGCCACGTTTTCTTGGTTTTTAAAGAAACTGTTTAGATACGAACATTATGCAGTTTACAGTAATCTTCGACACTATTTTACAAACAAATACGAAAATATTTTTTTTATTGACAAGTACAACTATGCCTCTGAAGCGGCAAAATATTGTTCATTTTTAACCACATCTCCATTTCTAACAACAATTTGAATTTTCAACATTAAAAGCTGACTGCAATTCACAACGAATAAAAATAAATTATTGATATTTCTACAACAAACTTTTTGGCATAGTCTTGCTACCAGTTGTACGACCAAAGAGTATAGCAAATTAGCAAAGAGAATAGTAATTTTTTTTTTAAGTTTATGGCCTTGTATCTAATTCTTTAGGCCATAAAGGTAATATATTATGTATAATCAGTGTTGCCAGACATTTTGAATGAACGATGAGTAAATAAAAAGTCGTATTCCCTAAGAAGGTCATTAAATAAAAATAGTACGTTTTTTTAACTTTGTTTTATTTAATTATACAAAAATTGAGAATTAGAAACAGAAAATTATTAGTCTTTGTTTCCATATAACATCTTACTGTTCATATTATTTAACATTTGTCTTGATGCAAGAAAATCAACAAAACAACAAAGCGTTTTATATGTTGTTTGGCTAATAGTGTGCCGTTCACTGTCTTAATACTTAACCTATTTTGGATTTTCGTTTTGATGAAATTTACTGAACTAAAGCACCCTTCACAATCCGCATTAAAGTGAGGAAGGCACAGCTAATCAAGAGCTATATTCTGAAAGTCATCTAACGTACATATTTCTGCCCAAAATTCGTCTGACGGGAGAGTCATATCAACTTAATAAAGACCATGGGTAATCTTCTCAACTCATCGTCCACATTTTGCATTATTTCTTCATTTACAATCCGAGGCAGAATTTTCATTAGAGGGAACAAAGTGTTTGCTTTGTTTCTATATGAATCCGATAAAGCATTGGTAGAAAATGTGAAAAGTCATATGAATTGCGTACGATTTTTATTTTTTGATCATACATGCATATTACTCTTTAAAACTAGTAAGAATACGATTTAAATCGTACATCTGGCAACACTGTATAATCAACAAACTAATATGGCCTAAAGGTCTAGATACCAGGCCATAAACTAACTAAAACAACAGGTTAATATAATAGGGATAGGCAAGGAAAAAAATATATCGATATATCGTGATCATATGCATTATATAAGGATAAGGCCCGTTAATGACGGTTTAAGGACGAAAAAAGTTGACAAATACACATACATAAATGCTATTGTAGCTCCTTTTGTTATTTCATATTTTGTCCATTAATACAACATTTTCAAATATATCAAAATTGATACGAATTCCTTACTCTAAAGTAAATATTGATATACCGCGATTAAAAATATCGACGATTTTATATAGATATTTTTATTTTATGAGAAAATAACGATATTTCGATATATGGATCTTTTTTCGCGAGCCTATAATATGATGCTTATGCATCGAGTTCGAGTTATAGGTTATAGCCACAAACTAGTAAGGTTAAAGCCCCCTTTTCACTACGGGATATAATATAATATATATTACATCTCGAGATATAAATTAATATCGCTCACCATACATTTCATATGGAACCGTTTACACTTAGCTATAATATATATTACATCTCTAGCTATAAATATTTTTTCGATCGACCGAGCGATATTTTCATATTATATTTTGCCCCCTGTAACCCGCACACCGGTCCGCGCCCCCGCGGAACGGTGTACGGGGTAAAGGGGGGCAATCCAATGACCAATGACGAACGCACACTGGTTAAAAGATATATCTCACAGTGTGAACGCCAATTGCGGGATATAATTTATATTTCGGGATATAATATATATTATATCCCATAGTGAAAAGCCAGCCTAAAGCTCTCGATTATATTAGCTTATCTATGGGTTATAGAGTACCTTTGCATAAGTCAATCACAAATTCAATTTCAAATTATAAAAAGTTGGTGTAAGTTTAAGTTATATGTTACCGGCCCTGCGGTATTACGTTTTATTGATATCTTTTTAGATTCGTTAGAGGATCTAATAATAATAACAGTAATTTGCAGAAGTCATAATAGTGTTTTTTACTTTGCAAGAGAGAACACAAATTTTCTGTTATTTTACAAAATCTGCTGAGATCGTGTATACCGCAACGTAATCAGAAAAAATGGCGAACCTTGAAGACGAATGGCAAGAAGACGACTCGATACCGGTGGTACCGGTAAATAGGACTCCAAGTTCTAATTCGCAATCTTTCCATCGTAGGTCACACGAGGCGCCCACTAGTTATCCGCGCGATGAAACGAATTGGAGACGGAGAGACTACGGCAATAATCGTAATGCTCCTCAAGATAACGATAATAAAAAAGTACTATCAGTTCCTTCTAACAAAGTTGGACGTATTATTGGAAAGGGAGGATCGAAAATTCGCGAACTTACACTTGAATCTCAAGCACACATTAAAGTTGGGGATTCAAGTGGCATCGAAACAAATATTACTATAAGTGGCTCAGATCAGGCAATCACCAACGCTGAGGAAATGATAGAAAACCTTATAAAAGATCACAATCCATACACTAAAAAAGAAAACAATTATGGCAGTGCAGATAGTGGTACTGAGTCTGGGCAATTTTTTAAAGTTAACAATGAAGGAGTGCAAGTAGTTGATTGGGATAAACTTAATGCTTATCATGACAAAGTACAAAAAGAAAGATGGGATAATTTACCTCCAATTGTAAAAGATTTTTATGAAGAAGACCCTAAAGTACGTAATATGTCGCATGCCGAAGTTTCTGACTGGAGACGCACAAACCATGATGTGCAAGTGAAAAGAACTTTTAAAGATAGGCCAGACTTAAGACCAATCCCCAACCCTGTGTTAACATTTGAGCAAGCATTTAAAAACTATCCAGAAATTTTAACTGAAATATATAAACAAGGATTTAAGCAACCATCACCAATACAAAGTCAAGCATGGCCAATTCTGTTAAGAGGAGATGATTTAATAGGTATTGCTCAAACAGGTACTGGGAAAACTCTAGCTTTCTTATTGCCTGCTTTGATCCATATTGAGGGGCAAACCATCCCAAGAGAGGAGAGAGAAGGGCCATCTGTACTTATTTTAGCACCTACACGTGAACTTGCCATTCAAATACATAAAGAAGTATCTAAGTACCAATATAAGGATATTAAATCTGTTTGTATTTATGGCGGTGGTGATCGTAAAGAACAGATAAAGGTAGTATCTAAAGGCGTTGATATTGTCATAGCTACTCCTGGTAGATTAAATGATTTAGTTTTAGCTAGACATTTAAATATAATAAACTTTTCTTATATAGTTTTGGATGAAGCAGATAGAATGTTGGATATGGGATTTGAACCTCAAATACGTAAATCATTATTTGATGTAAGACCAGATCGCCAAACAGTGATGACTTCAGCTACATGGCCACCAGGTGTACGACGCCTAGCTGAATCATATATGAAGGATCCCATTCAAGTCAATGTGGGGTCATTAGATCTTGCTGCTGTACATACAGTCACACAAAAATTGATGTTTGTAGAGGAGGAAGAAAAAGAAAGTCACCTTTTGTCTTTTCTATTCAATATGAATGATAATGACAAAGTACTTATATTTTGTGGCAAAAAAGCTACAGCAACACATGTCACTACTGAGTTGTGTTTAAAGGGAATAGAATGTCAGTCCTTACACGGAGATAGAGAACAGAGTGACCGAGAAGCAGCTTTAAATGAAATGGTTGATGGTACAGTCAATATTTTAGTAGCAACTGATGTTGCTTCAAGAGGTATAGACATACAAGATTTAACTCATGTTGTAAACTTTGATTTTCCACGTCATATTGAGGAATATGTTCATAGAGTAGGTAGGACAGGAAGAGCAGGAAAAACAGGAATAGCTTTATCATTCATTACTAAAAATGATTGGGCACATGCTAGTGATCTAATTAAAATTCTTGAAGAAGCTAATCAAGAAGTGCCCTGTGAATTAGAGGGCATGGCAAAAAGGTTTGAAGCTATGAAATTACGAAGAGGGGACAGAGATAGAGGTGGAGGAAGAGGTAGTAGAGGCAGAAGATATTAATTTTTATTTATAACATTAGTACTGTAGCTGTTTCTTATATTTCAATATTTTACTATTATTTCTTTTGGTGTTACATGTACTGAGATAACTCAATTTCTAATAACTACTCATATGGATAAAGAATGAGATTAGAAATGATGCTAATTTATCTTATACTTTCAGCATACACTGTTCCTAAAGTAATAACAGCACTAACATATTATATTGCTAAAATAATATTATTAGTGCTGTTTGCATTATACTGCTTACAAATATATATTTTATGTATAAAATGTTATTGTTCTCACCTGAATCTAAATGTACCAAGCAAGTTTAGTCATAAGGTATTTATTTTGGTAAATGCTTCTGATTTCAAGGCAAGCATCAGTTTAACATGATAAATGCAAATTTGTTTATTAGGCTCACATTGAGTCATGACTGATAAAAATTATGATGAAATTTAAGTCTTTAATTTTACTAGTTTATGCTGTTACTTTTTTTTCTATAACTTTTTTGTGGCTATCACCATGTGCAAAATATTGCTAGATAAAACAGGGAACTTACAATTTTGATTTGAAACTTCTATAAAAGAACGGGCACATTTTAGTGAAAAAGAGTAGAAAATATAAATACAGTGTTCTAGAAATATATTTTCAGTGTCTAATAAACTGACCCATCAGCTCTTCTCATGTATTACAATTATTCTTACTGATTCACAGACATGCAAGAAGTTGATGGCTATATTTTGCTTAGGTCTGTGCTTTGAAGCGTTCCTTGTGTTCAGCAATGAAGTAATAGGGTTTTATGATGAAGATGATAAGTTATATCTTGAGTTGCCTATTAACATATTGATAGTAATCTATGATTTTCTTTCTGTTAACTTTTCATACATTTTATTTGCATGTAATGACACGTATTATAGTGATATAAGTTGTAAAAATAAAAAGTAAAGATTTATACTGACTTTTATTGCATTTATTTTTTATCATTTTTAAATTTAAGTCTGTGACTTAATTTGCATTTTGCCAAGCAACCAGTGAATATATTTCACTTATACATATGACAAGCATAGCAGTAAATCACATACACAATTGTGTTACATACCTTATGATATTTATATAACATCAGAAAATTTTATGAAGTATGTAGTACTTTTTTAACAATTTAGTGCAAAGTTATATAGTATAGATTTTCTATTTCTCATACCAAACTTAAATGAAATAAGCAGTTGTTAATTTTTAAATTCCCAAGGCATAATAGAATAGTTAAATTAAATAATTACGAGCCCAACATTCCTTTTGGAAAGATACATTGTCAGAAATACAACTGAAACAACAAAATAAATAATTTCATTATAATTACTAAATAATCTATACAGAATGAACAGATGGATAAAATGTTATATTCAGATTAATATACAGTTTAAACAATCTCTAATCGTTTCATTTCTTTTAGTAGTTCACTTCCCATCTTGGCTGGTGATCGGGTTACAATTACATTTGCTTTTTCAAGAGCTTTTATTTTGTCCATGGCGCCACCTTTGCCTCCAGAGATAATAGCACCTGCGTGCCCCATACGTCTTCCAGGTGGAGCAGTGAGACCCGCAATGAATGAGACAACTGGTTTTGCTTTTTGTCCCTGAAATAAATAAATTAAAAAAAATTAATAAAAGCCTAGAAATGTATTGAATGAATTCATCTTCCAAGTAATTAAGGGAATTATATCCATCAACATACTAATAATAAATAACTGTAACACTCAACTAAAATGTTTTGTAAAAATGATATTCAAAATACATTGATGAAAAACTAAAATCAATTCAAATAATATATTTATAAATGAATGAAAAATACAAAGATTCAAAATACCACACTGAAATAGGTGATAACATAACATATGACAAAACATGATAACATAAATTAGTCTTAAGTAAAACCTCTTGAGGTTGTCCTGATCCTTTACCTTGCTCTGTTAGGAAAAAAAGAAGCTATTAATGAAAATATAATATAAAATGCACATAATTATCAAGAAAAACTTTAGTAAACTCACAGTGTTATGTTGCGTGAGATATTCTGATGCCAACTCCTCTGCATTACCTCCTATTTCTCCAATTAAAACGATACCTTTTGTTTGAGGATCACCAAGGAACACTTCCAAGCAATCAATGAAGTCTGTTCCATTAAAAGGATCACCACCAATACCCACACAAAGGGTTTGGCCGAGACCAGCCTAAAATGTAAAAAAAAATAATTTCAATGTCAATAATACAATTAGCTATCATAGCAATAAATATTAAACCTGAAATTAAAATTTGCATTATTTTTCCTAAGTTACATGAAGACCTTTGAAGAAGGCATCACCTTTTTTCTGTGTTGCAGTACTGGCATAGGCCGCTATTTCTAGCCGTCATTTAACTTTTATTTTTATAAAATTAGTCTCAAATGAGATCACAGACCACCTGATGGCATGTGGCTATTGCAGACTATAGGTCAACTTCACACAAAGAAGGCCACAGATGGTCACCTTTGAGACTAAGAATATCTCACAGCCTGTGATTATACTGGCTCTAAACCCTTCAGATTAGAACATAACCATGCACACACTACTGCCTAGCGACAAAACAAGCTAAGAGGACACAGACAAATAACTAAGTAGAATAGGAGCCTGCCTAATAATATTTTAAGATTTAGGACTAATCGAAACAACATAAAGTATGCCATGCTTCAAATTTCATAACTTTATAATATATTATGTTTTGACACATGGAAGACGAAATGAAAAGAGAGATACCTATGTACCTTTTTAATCAAAGATACACAAAGGAATAATGCCTGTGGTTGCTCTTTAATTTATTGCAAATTTCAATCAAAGCAAACTACAGATATACTTAAAAGTAAAAACTTTTAGGGATATCCACTAGCTATCCGATAGCTTGGTTTATTCTGTAGAAAATATAACTAACATATTGCTAAGAAACATTAACCTTAATATTATCCTAACAGTTGACTGTCCTCTCATTCATAATTAGCGCCGCTGGCAGAAAAAGTTGTGGAAGCTCTCATTGTAGTGTCTGATAATAAGCAAAAACTATTTGATACCTAATTATTAATTTGGATGTGTCAATATTATGTATTTGATGGAATATCTTTGCTATTAAGCTAAATAAAAAAAAAGGATTTAGATGGAATGATGATGGAGTCAGGCAAAACTGGTCCATTTTTATAGTGAACTAGCTGTTCCCTGCAACTTAGCCCATGTGGAAAAAATTGCAACCCATGGCAATTGTAATCAATTACGATTGCATTTTAGGGGTTTTAATTTTTTTGCACAGAAACCCAATTCTTTTTTTTTAAATAATAGTAGTAGTAGTAAGTTACTCCTTATAACATCCACAACCAAGTTGTACTTGAAACATGAAAAAGCAATGAAATAAAGTGTGGCTTGCTTAGTGTTGTTTGAATAAGTTCTAGAGTTAAGGGAGAAATACTAAATTAGATGATGGGTGCACACGTCTGAGACGTCTGACACTTGAGATGATTGATCCTCATGAAAATTTAGAAACAGAGGAAACTCGCTTTTCCCAGTTTTTTCTGCATCTGTTGATTACACATGCAGAAAAAATTGGGATGGAATTTTGATCTTCACATTGGCAACTAAACTTGCCAGTCAATGTTTGCTGAATGACATATCCAATGCCTGACACATAGAGATACACTATGCACACATACACTAACACTTTCATACGTGTGGGTCATCCCTATCACCATTCGAAAAAGATTTTGGAATTGCTGTGGCATAGTGCAGTGGGAGTGTATGCACAAGTACAGGTGCACTCTCTATTCCATCACGCTCATAATCTGACGGGATGGTTATCCGATATGACCAGATGAGAGATCAAATGCAGGACCCAATGATTATACATATTTTACCGAGGCACCATACTGCTACTGAGAATTTCTTGTCATAAAAACCCAATAACTATTTTGGTCCGACCCGAGATTCAAACCCGTGAACAAGGCAGCCAAAGAATAATAAGTGTTATATAATGCCATACTTATTGCCCATTACTAGTTATGTACAACTGACATGTGTCATGTATCACATACACTGTAGTCTCCCATACCTTAATTTAGCAGATGTGTCATGTTCAATTAAATTTTTTTATTTCTGATGTTTCACATGCCTTACAAAATTAATGGTGACCTATCCTCCGTAACCATGACAAATTTAAAAATAATCAAATAAAATTAAATGTGTTAAAAGTTAATATAGCTGTAAAATTTCTTACAACCTTGTTAACATAAATTAATGTTATGAAGTAATGTAGTAATACAATAAGTAAAATAATTAAGTAAAGTGAGGATAATACTATTCTGTAAAAATTTGTCCCACAAGTGTACTTCAAGTCTCCTCAATTTGGAGAATGTTTTGGGGCAAGTTATCCAGTGTTTTGGTGGATTTCACAATATGTAGGCATGTCCTCGAAATATTTTGAAGTAATTTGTAAATTTTAGCTTAATAAGTAGCTCTTAACTCTTGAACTAACTTAGCTCATGTTCTTGTAGGTAGATAAAATTTTCTTATGGCTTTTTTTTAATAAAATGAGCATGACAATTAAGCTAACAGGAATTAACAAGATTATCGAATTTCAGAACTTACAATAGTAGTTTGGTGACAGGCTTCATATGTTAGTGTGCCAGAGCGTGAAACAACACCAATGCAGCCTGCTTTGTGCACGGCAGCAGGCATGATGCCAATTTTGCACTTTTCAGGTGCTATGATTCCAGGGCAGTTGGGACCAACCAAACGAGATTTGTTCTGGTGCAATAGAGCATGCTTCACACGAACCATATCCTGAAAATTAATAATTCACTTGTCACTGATGTGATGATTAAATACATATACATACACAAATACAGTTCATTGTATTTTATTAAAATAAAAGTTGTTTACATGTTGAGGTACTCCTTCAGTAATGCAGACTATGAGTGGAACTTCGGCTTCAATGGCTTCAAGAATAGCACCAGCTGCTCCTGGAGGTGGAACATAAATAACAGATGCTTCAGCACCTGTTTTCTCCTTAGCTTCCCTTACAGTAGCAAAAACAGGTTTTCCAAGATGTTCTGTGCCTGCTTTTTTTGGAGACACACCTCCAACAATTTTCGTTCCATAGTCTAATGCTTGCTGACTGTGGAAAGTTCCTTGCTTGCCAGTAAATCCTTGGACTATGACTTTGGTCTCACTAGTTAAAATCAGATTTTTTCTTGTTTGTTCATATGGCTTGCCTACACTCCCACACGATGAATATCTCACATTAGTGAGCTTCAGGCCATCTGATATAACAAAAAATAAACATAATAATATGATTACAATAAATAAGTCTATCTTTTCAAATTTATATCAAATGTTGTGATATGTGTCTTATACCACAATTGTAGGTCAACTTTCCCGATATCTCTCTAGTTGGGTAGGAATGCTGTCTTCTCAGACAATGAGAGTGAGGGAAGTGCACAGAAAGCACCTGTGTTTATACACACACAAGTGGCAACTCTCAGTTGACACTGGCTGCCATGATAAAAACCTAGTCTAGAGAATGTTATTAAACCATGAAGAAAGAGGTCATCAATTTTACTTTTTAGCAATGCAGAAGCGTGATTGGCAAGTCTTGGGGTCTGTCGCCTAAAATCACACTATGTTTGTACAGAATGGTGAAAGCCACAAAGTCATATTACAGCAAAAAATGAAATATGATTGTATGTGTGTAACAGGCAGCTATGAGAACTAATCCAACAACAGCTCTAGAGTCTAGAGGCCGTGTTAGAACTAACTCTTCCTCATCCCCACATGGGTAGTTTAACAAGAAGTAATATAGCTAACATTGAGTTAAAAAACTCTAAATATTAAAATGAGCAACTGTAGGATACCTTGTACTGGCACAATTAATAAAATATACAATGAAATTCCTATTGTACGAGCCAAGTATAACAGAATCCCTAAACAATTTGTTTGATTAGATGTTCAAAATAGAATTAGGTGAAACAAGCCACCTGGAAAGTCTAAGCCCCAGAAAACTTAATAACGTTACAGATGGATCTAAAACTAATACCCCAACAGGATCTGGGCCTTTTTCAGAAGATTTCAACATTCATATATAATGACTGTTAGGTACCCATAGTAGAGATATTCCAGTTAAATGTATGGATGTGTTTCTGACGGCGACACATCTGAATGAGTTATCTAGGCAAGTCTTGCCTGCAATAAATGGTCTCATCTCCGAGTTACAACTGGAGAACCTCCAAAACTGGATAGTGGCAAATATATTACAAGACATGGTTCTTTCAATAAGCATTTGTTTAACAATAATGGTATAGACATTCCCCTGACCTTCCCTTATGCAAGACAGGACTTGCATAAGGGAAGAAGGAACTATGGCTCTTTTGTGGTTAGTATGTCTGAAGGTCGCTAGATATAGCCTAAGGTTGTCATAACAATAAGGGATTGCTGAGCTTCTTCAAGATTCAATTTCTGGCTCTGACCACCCTCTGCTTAGCCTAATGATTGACTGGGACAGAATGTCGTAAGGCAATTTTAAAATTAGCTGACCATAAAATAAACTTTTAAAGTGCATAAAAGTTTAAATAAATAAATATCATTGTTTAAAATTGATTATATTATGATTGATAGATTTATTGAAAAACTTTTGTATTAGAAAGAGGATAGCATTTTAGATTAGGTACTTTAGTATCTTATTATTATGGGGAATAGATGCAGAATGTAAAAAATAAAAACATGATTTTGGTGGCCATATAATATACAATAAATAATAATAACAGAAAACAAATGTGAAATTTAAATGTTGTTTACAATTTTAAAGACCAAAGATCTATTACTATTATAAAATCAATGGATTGCAAGGTATTATCAAGCATCGTCGGTCAGCCTCATCAATCAAATCAAAATCTTTAATAAATTCGAAACTAGCATAATCAATCGATGTATTTATAGATGAAGGCCTAGGTGAAACTACACGCTAATGAATATGACATTACACAAAGCTAAGGTAGTACAAATTATTTTACATGATAAATTATTTGACTAACGTTTAATTACTTACTGGAATAAAGTATAATAGCAAATAATATATATCGGTAAGGTTATCACGGCTAAAAAAGTTCACCAATGTTTTTTCAAGAATGTTAAAAAAGTCATATAGGAAACACATGGCGATAAATAAAACAAAGCGAAACTAAGAGACAACTCTTTTCTCACCTTTAAACCACGGAAGAATTCTACCCGAGATGGCCATTGTATAACTTTTTAGGGGAGATTAAATTGATCTATTGACACTGACAATCCCATCCATTACGTAATAAGCAGCAAGCTCAAATTCGTAGAATCGTAGATTGGTCGTAGTGTCAAAAAGTACTCTGTGGTAGTGTCGTAGTTGGTCGTAGTCGTAGTCATAGATAAACGTAGTGATTATATTCTCTTTGGTCATAGACTAATATAATATAATGGTCGTAGTAGAGAATAAAAATTATTTTCTCTTTGGGTCATAGATAGATATTTTTTTATAAACTGGCTATACAGCTCTGGGTTCTAGCTTTTCTGAGCCTTTGTAGATAGATAGAAGATGATGGAAATACAGAGTATCTGATTATAACCAAGGATTCAAATCTATGCTCAAGGTACAAGACATACGTCCGAAATTAATAATCAATCCTGATCCAATTCTAGCGTTCTAAATTTTAATATTTTAATCCATTTTGTGGGTTAAGCGTCTCGATAAACAATCTACGTATCAAGTTTTGCTATCTTAAAAATATAATCTATCTTATGAAGAGCGGATCAGAGAAAAACGGTTGGGCTCTGTTCGAAAATGACAGTTTATCGCGCGTGTATCTGTCGATTTTAACATTTGTTTTGATGGGTGTCGGTGGGTGTCGGTGTCGGCCACAGAACACAATTACTCTTGTCGGCTGTCATTGTAAGCAATTGGGGCTTTCGGGATTATTGCAATCCAAGAAAGAACGGGGATTTCGTTACAGTGTTAATTTATTAAAAGAATAAAATGGAAATGTTGATATTTTACAATGATAGTGATGAGTGAACACGTGTGAGATGAGAACAGTGATTTGGAAGTGCTGGCTCAATTATCTGATTGGGATACTGATAGTGACGCCGAAGATAGACACCCCGCTTCTTCACGCAAAATTAGAAGTTTTAGACTACATACAGAGTCTGGATGATGCCAAGTTCATGTTTAGGTTGAGGTTATCCAAACCCGCTTTCAAATCGCTTTTAATGAAATTGATGCCATTTATTGGTGTTGCGAGGATATATTATATTAGAGAAATACAAATTCAGGAGTAATAAAAGTATTTATTGAAACAACAAAATACAAAATAATAAGACGATCGTACATTTTTCAATCCTAAAAGAAGAATAATATATCAAAGATGACACAGGTCTCATTGCTTTATCTGTCAAGCGTCGACCTGACCAATCGGTCTTCAATTTGCCAAATTTTAGACCCCGCCAAAGAGTATAGTAATATTTAGAAGGGGGTACCCTTGATGTACGTTCCGCCAACGTCATGCACGAGGCGAGATGCAAAACATAGACATAGTATCTTATAGACTAAACATTCAGTGACGTCATCACCGTGTGAAAGGAATGCACATATATAGTTAGACATAAGAGTAAGGGAGAAGCAAATCTATATTTCTTGTCCTTTTCTAGGTATGCGTTTTTGATTGTTTTCCCTCCTTTATTTGACATTAACGATGTCAAGCTCTTTTGAATAATATTGATATTATAAGCAAACAGGTAATTGAATTTAGTGTTTTTTGTGAGTCTTAGTTATTAGGTAAGGTGAAAAAGATGGTAAGTTGTAGCATTTTAGGATGCAACAGCATCAGTCAACGAAAAATTGATAATATTACCTTTCATCTGTAAGTTTGTTTTGTGCTTACATTTGCTACTTGTACTGATTAATATCTATCGTTTTGAATATAAAGTGTAACATTTCATGTTTTTAATGAACTTTGTGATGTATTTTGTCAAATATTTGGACTCCCAAATTGTAAATGCTTCATGATAATGCTCCTTAATTTGAACGGTCATTCGAAAGCTTAAAGTCATAACGAACGTGTACTTTTTGATTTGGTAGGATTATGGAAACTTTAAGGATATCAGCGAGTACAATAATGTTTTCGCATTGTTCAATAACAATTGTTATCCATAAATATGAATCACATAATGTTATTTATATACATACAATTCTATGTTCAGCTTTAAAGGAAACTCCTTATTGCCCTACAACTCTTCAATCATTTTCCATATTACATAGACGTCACAAATAATATGTAAGTATCAAGCTGAAAACACGTTTGGATTCAATTACATAAATATTGTGCAAAGTATATTTAATTTCATAAAATATGTATTGCCTGAAATCAGATGCACAAAACTTTATTGCATTCCATTAATTCTATTATACATTAGCAACAATTACATTACAATATTTATTAAAGAAAAATATGTCATGCTAATATAAAAATAAATATAAATATAAATAAAGTAATAAATAAATAAATAAGTCTTAATCTTAAGGTACACAATAACACAACAACATAAGATAATATTTTCAATTAATGATGTAGAAAAAATTTGATGATAATATACTTACCGTTACCATTAGTCAGTATCAAAAGTCAAAAGTTATAGGTTTTGTGATAGTTGCCTAGCTTGGCAGGAGAATTGGCAACTGCAGTTATTTGGAGACAAACTGTGTGGGAGGTCTATGTTCAGCGGTGGAGGACATTTGTTAGGCTGTATTAATTAACAATATCTAAAGCTTAATATGTACATATTTTTTTTTAAATGTTTGGTATGAACAATATTTTCATTACATTTACATATACTTGCTATTTAATTAAATCAATTGATATTGTTTTAATTGTTATAGGTATTGTATTTATGCACATACTTGATTTTTTTTGTTAAATACCTTGATATAAAAGTGTACTATATATTCAATATATTAATTTCTTTTAAATATATTATTTCACAGCTTTCCTAAAGAATCAGCTATCCGTAACTGTTGGATAATCGCTACTGGTAGTGATTATAGGTAACCAACAAAACTTAGCAGTGTATGCTCAAAACATTTTAAGCCTCATTGTTTTAGGTGGACTAAATATGCTTAACTAATGTAATTTATAATATAATTAAGATAATTTTTTTAAATGTTATAATTTCTTGTTGTATCTTGTTGTTTCTCCATAAGTGATATAAGTTTGATCTTGTTGGTAGTTATGATTTTGACATTATTCTGTATGTTTAAAAATTGACTAGCATTGCTTATTTTATTTTCAAATACTGACATTCTGTATTATTATGACTTGTAATAATTGGGTGGTATGACAATGACAAAATATTTACTTATAGATGTATTGATTAAACATGAATCCTCATTTACAAATGTCGGAACTTTATCTTTACTGGGAGTTTTTTATACAAATAAAGATTTAAATAAAAGTAATAAATAAGTAATTTAAAGTCCTGAACTAAATATACAAATGAATAATTTATTATGCAATAATAATTGTAAAACTGACTGGGAATGCCTACCAATGGGACATTTAGTCCACCCTTAATCCCTTTTATAAAGGTGTTATAAACATTAATGTGTAAATAAATTAAGAAATAAATGTAATAATTATGATATCATCATCATTACAGCCCTTCACAAGTCCACTGCTGAACATAGGCCTCCCCCAAAGAATGCCACAAAGCATGGTCCTGAGCCACCTGCATCCATCGAATTCCTGCATGTCTTACCAGGTCGTCACTCCATCTCGTGGGGGGACGCCCTACACTTCGCCTACCGGTACGAGGCTGCCACTCGAGAATCTTTCTTCCCCATCTGTTGTCTGTTCTTCGAGCTATATGGCACTTCAGCCCACTGCCACTTCAGCTTACTAATCCGTTGGGCTATGTCGGTCACTCTGGTTCTACCGCGGATATCCTCATTTCTGATTTTATCACGCAGAGAAACTCCGAGCATAGCCCTCTCCATAGCTCGCTGAGCGACCTTGAGCTTCCTCATCCGGCCAGCAGTGAAGGACCACGTCTCAGTTCCGTATGTCATCACTGGCAACACGCACTGGGTGTACAGTCTCGTTTTCAAGTTTTGAGGTATACCTGACGAGAAGATGTGCCGTAATTTCCCGAACGCTGCCCAACCGAGTTGAATCCGTTGATTGACCTCTCGGTCGAAGTTGGACTTACCTAGTCGGACTATTTGTCCCAGGTAAACATACTCGTCAACAACTTCGAGCTTAGTGTTCCCAACAACTACCGATCTTTCGATCGATCTTTGTTTTGTCCATGTTCATCTTAAGACCTATCCGTTGGGAAACACTATTGAGGTCATTGAGCATAGTGCTTAGGTCCTCCAGCGATTCTGCCATAAGGACTATATCGTCGGCAAATCGAAGGTGAGTGATGTACTCGCCATTGATGTTGATACCGTATCCTTTCCAGTCCAGAAGCTTGAAAACGTCTTCCAATGCAGCGGTGAAGAGTTTCGGGGATATGACGTCAGCCTGTCTTACACCTCTCTGCAGTTGGATAGGTTTCATACTCTGGTTCTGTACTCGGATAGCCATCGTAGCCCTACTGTACAAACACTTCAGCACTTCGATATACCGACAGTCAACTTGGCACCGCTGAAGGGACTGCAGCACCGCCCAAATTTCGACGGTATCAAAGGATTTCTCATAGTCCACATACGCCCGACATAGTGGCAAATTGTACTCTTCGGACTTCTGTACAATTTGCCGAAGGGTATGTATGTGGTCTATGGTGCTAAAGCCCTTTCGGAAACCGGCTTTTTCGGGAGGCTGGAAGTCGTCAACTCAGCGCGCGAGACGATTCGTAATGACTCTCGAAAACAGCACGTAGACGCGGCTCAGAAGGGAAATCGGTCTGTAGTTCTTCAAGAGAGCGTTGTCACCTTTCTTGAAGAACAAGACCACCGCACTTCTGCTCCACGCCTCCGGTGTAATGCCACCATGGAGGACGGAATTAAAGAGCTTCTGAAGGACTTCAAGTACCGGTCTTCCACCCGCTTTCAGAAGCTCCGCTGTAATTCCATCCTCGCCTGGGGCCTTACTGTTTTTAAGGTGCTGGAGAGCCATTCTCGCTCAGACTGACGTCCGGGATATCTTCGGAATAGTGTCGGATGAGACTCGCTCTTGGATCGTAGTCACACTTGCGTGTGGCTCCAACGATGACGTGTACAGCTGCCCATAGAACCTCTCAATCTCACTCAAAATCTCAGGTGTCCCGGAAACGATGCTGCCACACTCTGTCTCCAGCTTTGACAGTAGGCTCTTTCTGGCAGACAGATCTCTGGCAAAGACTTTGGAGCCTTGGTTCCGCTCGATCGCTTCTTCAATACGAGCTGTATTGAAGCTGCGTAAGTCCCGCCGCATGCATTTGGAGATCTGTCTGTTCAGTTGCCTATATGCTGTCAAGTCTGTTGAAGAATGTAGCTTCATCTCCCGTCTAACAGCCATGAGATTAAGAGTGTGATCGGAGAGTTTTTGTGTTCTTCTGCGGCGGGTCTTGCAGAACTTAGCTCCGACCGCATGGACAGTTTCCACGAACTTGTCATTCATATCGTCCATTTCATTACAGTCTTCTAGGCACTGAAAACGGTTTTGTAACTCGAGCTGAAAGGTTTCGGGACTTTGGAACAGAGCAAAAATTATGATAATTTCTATTTAATTGTCATAAATAATGTAATAAAGATGTTTTTGATAAGAGATAAGTATTACCTATCTATGTATAGTTTAGGAGTTGTACCTTATTATTTATACCATTAAAAAAAAATATATATATATATATATATATATATATATATATATATATATATATATATACAGGGTCATTTTTAATTTACTAAAGACCTTTTGGGAATATATTGGTTACATCATTACTAACATTTTTAGCGAGATCACTCTTTACAGAATATAATACATTTACAAAAAAACTACTTTTAAGTTTTTGTTGTCATGTCTGACTCCTTTTAAGTCTGTATTTTGTAGTACATAAACAATGTCAGAATAAATCGTCAAAGAAAATGCCTTATTTATTTTACACTTGTTATCAATATCACACATTGTGTTGAAATGATTAAACATAATTAAAAAAGCAAATGACATTCAAAAAAAATCGCAAATATTAAAATTTATAATAAGTAAGTATGACCGCCGGTTCGGTCGACGCCCGCGCTCAGCTGATTGCGTTGCGAGTGCCTACTAAACCATTCATCACTGTGCCTATTGCACCAGCGCGCTACTTTAAATGACTACATTAAATTTTCATATACTTCTTTATTTTGCATAAAACCATTTGATGAACTACTTGATTATTTTATTAATTTCTTTACGAATTAATAGACATTCGTTAAAAGACATTTAGGTATTTTTTTTACGAATACTGTTTGCTAGCAACGTCGCACATGCAGCGGCCCAAGGCCAAGCCAAAGGTATATTATGACGTCGACACAGGTGTCATTGTCATCAAAAACGCCGCCTGCGCTTTTCGGTTTGCAGCCATCGATTTGGTGATCGATGTTTGCAGCACGTGCAAATTAAATGAGTATTATTAACTATTTTTTTATTTAATGTAAGTTGTATTTAAAAATGGATGCAGGTTAAACTAATTACAAATATTACAATAAAATATTTATAATGATTAATAAAAATGAACAGTAACTGAATAAAGATATCAATAAAAATTATAAAATACAAATTTAATAATTAGACTTACCTAGGTACTTGTCCGCGGATGGCGGTGAGTATCGCGCACATGCATTCAAAACACAAAATAATCACCTCCACATTCTATGCATAGGTGACACCTAAAACTTAACTGTTCACCGACACGAGATAATACTTGATGATTCATTTTGATGTGATCGAATGCCCAAATTATTTTTTTCTTTCAACATGTCAACGGGTTTCGAATGCGCGAACAGTATACACTAATGTCTTTACATGCCCCCACAAATAAAAATCCATTGGTGTGATATCTGGCGATCTGGGAGGTCATGCACAAGCCCCGTCACGACTGATTCAGTGACCAGGGTATTCTCTGTTTAAATAAAAAGTTAAGGAACTTGACGAGCATAGTGCGCCGGCGCCCCATCATGTTGGTAATACATATTGCGTAGAGATGCAAGTGGTATGTCCTTTAATAACTCTGGCAGCGTGTCGGTGAGAAAAGTATGATAGCTTTCACCGTTTAATCTTTCTATGAAGACCGGGCCTGCCTACACATTGACACTAAACCGGTGTTGAAAGCTATGCGGTCTTGGTTCATGTGGATTTTCATAGCACCACAAGTGTTCATTGTGCGAATTAAATAATCCTATTCTGCCATATGTTGCTTCATCAGTCCATAAAATCATCAGTCCATAAAATGTTAGCTCGTTCAGCAGTTAGTAACAAGTTACAAAATGTAACTTGCGCTGGTTTGTCAGCTTCGCTGAGTTCATGAACACGATGCAGGTGGAATGGGTACTTCCCTTCATTGTGTATGACATTCCATGCGTAGTACTGTGACACCTGTGGTAAGCCCGATGGCTTACCGATACTAACGTACAACGTAACTTTCGCGATATTAATCTCACAACGGAAGGAGAAACGTCGCGGACGCACCAAAGCACAGAACATATATACCCCTAAAGGGGTACCAAAGCCAAAGGCGACTGACGACACAGGTAATTAGGTCAAGTTCAAATGAGCAAGCGCCGCCTCCCACACCCCTCCAGCCCTACCCCGCCACGCGCTTTCTTTTGCTAACTAGGGCTATTGCCGTTTAGAAGGTCCAATTAAAATATTTTTATTTTTGTATGAAAATATAAATTGAAGAAATATATATTTTTTTTCTTACAGATGTTATTGTTATGATGTAAATAATATATTCCCAAAAGGTCTTCAGTGAATTAAAAATTACCCTGTATATATATATTTAGAGCATTCGTTGTAATTCTTGGTTTGAGTAGCTTTAGAATTTCGCAAAAATATGCATTTGTAAACTTGGTTTATACTTTTGCATGGCAGAAATTCTTGGGTGCTGGTCGTTAGCATCGGATTAGAAGGGACTATATATATATTAAAACTATTGGCAGACGTATTTTAAATAGCACATCTCAAAAATATTAATTATGACGAAAAATTAAAACATTTTTATGTTAAACCCAATTAAAACCATGGCATCTAGTAATAAAGTCACAAATCTTACGATCATTAGTCACAAAAAAGAACAATTAAATGTATTACTCCTGTCACTTGGAAATGAAAACACATAGGTTAAATAACATTTAGTGTGAAATCAACCTTAAGTAATAACAAATTAAAGTACATTTTCCTGTTATTGCCTTGCAAGCTACGTCGTTTTGTTTCATTTCTGTTTGCTTCTTCGAATTTAGCTACAAAAGTTATGGAATCGCGGTGAACACTAAAATAATTTATAACATGATCATAAGTTTAGTTACAATTATTTATATTTTGGGCATTTATGTTTGTTAGTATACATACTTTCCACACAAGCAATTAAATATAATATAGTATGTAGTATAATGATTGCATTTTATTAGATAATTCATTATATATTTATTTTAGTTTAAGTATGTATATATGTTTGTAGTATATTCTTTCTTTTTTCTTTCTTTTAAAAAAACGTTACCCCACACTAGGATTTTCTCCTGCATCGTGGAGGCAGTTTACAAACATAAATTGCACAAGGACAAACATCCAGAACCGGAACAATTACTTGTAGGCCATACAAATACTTGTTCCATGCGGGATTCAAACCCGCGGCCACCAGCGCAACAGCTCATTGCTAAGCCACTACGCCACGGAGCCGCCAAATTAATATATATATATATATATATATATAAAAAATATATGTATTATATATATATATATATATATATATATATATATATATATATATATATATATATATAATACATATATATATAAAAATTACGTGTCACGTTGTTTGTCCGCGATGGACTCCTAAACTACTGAACTGAGTTCAATGAAATTGTGCACACTGTGTGCATTTTGATCCAACTTGAGAGATAGGATAGTTTTTATCCTGATAAATGATCCTCAATTTTTTTATTGCGAATTTAAGGATTTTTATAGGAAGGGTCGTTAGAAAGGGCAGAACATCGTCTGCCTGGCGAGCTAGTATATATATATAAATAAATATGTGTATTCTTTTTTTATCACACTAATAGGGTATTTTACACCATGTAAAAAAAATATATATTTATGATAGATTTCGTAAAAAGTAAACGAGAAATATTGATTTCTATTTATAAAAATGCATTATAAATTTTATATTTCAATTTAAAGAATATTTTTTTTTACTTGTGCCTCAAATCTGCAAAACGATGTCCGCCATTTTAGATAGCGTCGTGACGTCACTAGGTCAAAGAACTAGGTTATGTGTGGTGTACTAACTAGCTAATTTCGAAATTTTTCAAGTTATCATTACGATTGTTGACTTTTATTACGAATTTTATTGAAAAGGCATCATGGACGACGGATTTGTAAAAGCGAGTTTTTTACTTCGCTTTTAGCACTAATGTTATAGATATTCTAATATAAGTTTAGGTGAGAAAAACTTTTTGTTATATTTTTTTGTATAAACCCTCAGACGAAATAAAGTCACTTTTTTATTTGGTCTGAGTACAAACCAGAGAATCCCATACTACAATATTGGCGTGCCGTGCATCGCGACAATAACTGTAAATAGATAGAACGAACTCCTTTTGGGGGCAATTTTAGTATTTTTAGTATTAACCTATGATTAGAGTTGAATTGTCTTTTATTTATCTTATTTATTGTATCCTTATAATTATATTTTCATTTTGTTTTTAACATTTAACATTTATTGATATTTGAAATGGGTGTAAAAAAGGCTGAAATAAATGACTATTATTATTATTATTATTAAACCATGTCTTTATTCCCATATAATAGAAGAAAACAGGAATTAAGTAAAACACTGCACTGCACTTGCAAGGGCTATCAAATTTTTTTTTTTATAGGATAAGGGTGACAAACGAGCACACAGTCCACCTGATGGTAAGTGGTTGCTGCGGCCCATAGACATCTACAACTATCCTCGTTTGCGAATCAAAATGCAGATGCGTTGTCACCCGTGAGGACTAAGATGGAATGCCTCATTTCCAGTAAAAAGGGCCTCCGGCCACCTGCACTCACCAAGCGAAACGCAGAGGTAAACCTCTACTTCACGCTGGTATTCTGTGAGGTCGTGGTACCACCCCGGTTCGAGCCGGCCCATCCGTGCGACAGCAAAAGCTGCCGCGTGGCTCTACCACTGTTAAAAAATGGCCCACAAAGTACCGGACAGTCGAGCGATTAACCTAATCTATTACAAAATTTGACTTGCAACGATGATTAAATTGGGTGTCTCTCGGCATCGATAAATTTGGTTTTACAAGGGGTCGCTCGACGACGGGTTATTTGACCTACGAGCAGATTCGGGCATCCTCTAAGAAGTATTTACATTCTGTCTTTCTGTCAAGAAATTACAGAATAACTAATATATATATATATCGTCACCGGAAAGCCAATACTACTTAAGCACCATTTTGGCCAAAATGAGTTATATGTATCGTTGGATTGGATTTTTTTTCTGCGTCGATTGGTCTATATTTCGTGATGATCTGAGCACTTTTTTGGCGCTTAAGCACTGTAAAAGTATAGTATTTATCATAATTTTCATGTTTTGACAAATACTTACGTAATACAAATTATGATTAATTTTTAGTCGTTGTCAGTTTAGTATTTTTCTTTACTGACAACAGACATTTCAATTTTGTTAAGCAATTCAAAGTACTGTACTTTGAGTGATTGCTATAACTTTAGTATTTTTTGCTGGCCGTAAATACTAGCATATATGTAGATAAGTAACTTTGCCTTATGTAGAATTTGATAAGCATGACGCGTTAGTATATTTTGTTTTCGTAGTTTTCTTAGAGGGAACGGTTTTAGTAACTTTGCTTTACATATCTAAGTATTTGAGTTTCTATTTAGAATGTTTTACATTCAATGAAATCGAATAACTATTTTATTAAGTATGGATTATTTTACTCCACAAAATATTAATAGTTGGTTTAGCATTTAGATGTGTGAAAAACGTTAAAAATATTCAGGTAAGGCTTATGAAATTAAATTTTGTTTAGATTATGATTTGTAAAGGACGAAAGTACAATTTATATTTTGATTTACAAAAAGTTTTAAATACACCATATGGCCAAAGTATGTTACTACAGTCGCAAATTAGCTGTATATAATCTTACTTTTTATGAGTCCAGAACTAGAGAAGTCTATTGTTATTCTTGGACTGGGACAGAAGGCAAACGTGGAGCTAACAAAGTGTGCACCATCTTAGAAAAATATATCAAGATGGAGACGATCGTAGGTCAGTCAGACATCTTTTGTTTAATAGCGATGCGTGTCTCAAACAAAATAAAAAAAGAATTCTTCTTGCATGCATTCATACTCATCTGCAAAATTACAAGAACATTGCGAGCATTCAAATGAATCATCTCTATTTTTATAGGGTAGGGTAGCAAACGAGCACACAGTCCACCTGATGGTAAGTGGTTGCTGTGATCCATAGACATCTACATTTACCCTCAATGAAGAATCAAAATGCAGATACGTCGTCACACGTGAGGACTAAGATGGAATGCCTCTTTTCCAGTAAAATGGGTCTCCGGTTCTCTACACTCACCATACGAAACACAGCAGTATCAAGCTGCCATTTCACGCTGGTATTCTGTGAGAGCGTGGTCCTTTCCCGGTCGAGCCGACCCATTCGTGCTACAACTATACTACTAATATAGCTGCAGTATGGCTTTACCACGTATTAATATAATAATTCTTGAAATGTATGACTATGAATATGAACATTTTCTATGTGCCGTTAATGTTCAGGACACCCTTCAAGATACAGATGTAGAAGACATTATCTAATTATAAAATTTAAAAATTATTGATTTCTTAATTTATGCGAACACTACACATTTAAATAAAACTAATTTTATGGATTTTATCGCGTATATTAACTTATATTATATTCTTGACGTTTCGTGCACTTTACATCACCTATGGTCACGGGGAGACTGAGGTGTAGGACGTCCCAATGTCACAGTTAACCAAGGCTACCTCCAGATCAAAAACTATTAGTTTTTGTTCCAATCTACGCAGTATGAACTTACAGTTTCTTAAAGTCTTGCAGTTGTATGCTGGGGTTGGGATTTAATTTTATTAATTATGGGATCCCAAGCAGATGGTAGCACCCAGCCATTTTCTATGTTGACATTAGGATGTTTTTGATTTCAATAGCCTTGCGAAACATCCTCGAAAGGAATCGGTGTTCTCTAGCGAGGATTTGTGATCTATCAAAATCTAATGTAGTGACGGGGGCGATCCTGTACGTGTTCACAGACTGCAGACTTTTCGGAGCGTACAAATAACACACTTAAAAAATCTAGTGACCTCATAAAGTAACACTCCGAAAAATTAAATCTAGACATAAAATCGATAATACCTACCTACGTGTGGCAAACCACCGAAGTTGTATGGGTTACCAAAAATACACAAGCCCAATGCTCCACTAAGTCCCATAGTGAGCCAAATCGATTCAATAACTTACAGATTGGCTCAGCACTTAGCGAAAATACTCTCACCGCTCAAGGGACATACAAGACCACACAAAAAGGATTCCTACCATTTTGTCAGCGAGATTAAAGACCTACATCTGGCAGACAATGAAACTATGGTCAGTTTTGATGTGCAGTCTCTGTTCACATGCTTATCTTTTGAAGACTGCATCTCGATTGTTACTAGAAGGCTGGAGGCAAACAACATGCCCGTAGAATAAGCAGTATTACTCAGACACTGCCTTACATCTGGCTATCTATTCTGGAAGGAAGAGTTCTACAAGCAAGTAGACGGCGTGGTGATGGGCTCACCTGCATCTCCTATTGTCGCCGATATATTCATGGAAGACTTTAAGGAGAAAGCCCTGCTTACTTCTCCCGTAAACCCAAGATTCTACAAGCGGTACGTAGACGACAATTTCATAATTCTACCTTTAGATAAAGTAACTTTTTTGTAAGTGGTAGAGCCATGCTTCAGCTATATTAGTAGTATAGTTGTAGCACGAATGGGTCGGCTCGACCGGGGAAGGACCACGCTCTCACAGAATACCAGCGTCAAATAGGAGCTTAACACTGCTGTGTTTCGTATGGTGAGTGTAGAGAACCGGAGACCCTTTTTACTGGAAACGAAGCATTCCATCTTAGTCCTCACGGGTGGCAACACATCTGCATTTTGATTCGCAAACGAGGATAAATGTAGATGTCTATGGGCCACAGCAGCCACTTACCATCAGGTGGACTGTGTGCTCGTTTGTCACCCTATACGTTAAAAAAAACTGCATTTTAGACCATCTTAACTCCATAAATTCTAAAATTCAGTTCACAATAGAATTAGAGGCAAACAGTTCTTTAGCTTTTCTAGATGTGTTAGTAATTCGGAATCCTGATAAAACCTTGAGCCACACTACGTATAGAAAAAAGACCCATACAGATAGATATTTAAACGGTGATTCTCATCACCATCGTTCACATTTAGCTACCGTGGGTAAATCACACCTGGCCACGTCAAGCAAGTTTTGCACGACAATATGCTTCGGATCCCGCGCCTAGGTCATAGTGAACGAGTGATGCCGGCCATAGTCAAGCGAGTGCCTGCTGTACTGCCATATGTCAGAGGTGTCACTGACAAGATTGGCTACATCTTGAAGCGTGTTTCCATTAAAACATACTTCAAAGCGCCAAAGAAGATTAGTCAGTTTTTACCATCAGTCAAGTATAATGTCCCTCTGCAAGATGCAGGAGTGTACAAGCTTGATTGTGAAATGATCTCTTATATAGGACCAACCAAAAGATCCATAAAAACCCTCGTTAAAGAACACATAGCTGATGTGAAGAATCGACGCTCCGGGAAGTCTGCAGTCTGTGAACACGTAAAGGATCGCCCCCGTCACTACATTAGATTTGATAGATCACATATCCTCGCTAGATAACACCGATTCCTTTCGAGGATATTTCGCAAGGCTATTGAAATCAAAAACATCCTAATGTCAACACAGAAAATGGCTAGGTGCTACCATCTGCTTGGAATCCCATAATTAATAAAATTAAATCCCAACCCAAGCATACAACTGCAAGACTTCAAGATACTGTAAGTTCATACTGCGTAGATCGGAACAAAAATTAATAATTTTTGATCTGGAGGTAGCCTTGGTTAACTGTGACATTGGGATGTCATACACCTCAGTCTCCCCGTGACCATGGGTGATGTAAAGTGCTCGAAACGTCAGGAATAGAAAATAAGTTAATATACGCGATAAAATCCATAAAATTAGTTTTATTTAAATGTGTAGTGTTCGCGTAAATTAAGAAATCAATAATTTTTAAATTTTATAATTAGATAATGTCTTCTACATCCGTATCTTTAAGGGTGTCCTGAACATTAACGGCACATAGAAAATTTTTATATTCATAGTCATACATTTCAAGAATTATTATATTAATACATGGTAGAGCCATGCTGCAGCTATAATAGTAGTATAGTTGTAGCACGAATGGGTTGGCTTGACCGGGGAAGGACCATGCTCTCACAGAATACTAGCGTGAAATGGCAGCTTGATACTGCTGTGTTTCGTATGGTGAGTGCAAGACTTCAAGATACTGTAAGTTCATACTGCGTAGATCGGAACAAAAATTAATAATTTTTAATCTGGAGGTAGCCGTGGTTAACTATGACATTGGGATCATACACCTCAGTCCCCCCCGTGATCATGGGTGCTGTAAAGTGCTCGAAACGTCGGTAATATATAAAAGTTAATATACGCGATAAAATCCTTAAAATTAGTTATATTTAAAAATTATTAAAAGGTATTATAAATTTAAAGTTTATTTTACACAGTATTTATACTCAGGTTTAGTAGATTTTTAACACCATTAAAGTATTATTTTCCAAACTGCATGATTAGATACAACTTTTTTTTCACATAGGTATTCAAAATCCATTATGCATATCAATTTAATCTCTTCGAAAATTGTGCCAAATAATAGGTTACTTAATACATAATTATTATGGTGGATTAACAATAAAATTATTTTGCGTGACTTTTGATACAGTTTCGCTACAAGTAACCTAGTTTTAAAACTGTCAAAAAACTATCCTGTCATTTTTTTTTAATTATTTTTCATTAAAAGTGTTTACTAAGCAAGTTAATATTTTGTGTTTTCTTTCTTCAACCAATACAGTAAAAAGATTCAATCTAACTCTAATTAGGAATGATAGTATTCTTATTTATTTTATTTGCTGCTAGTACAATTATTGTTAGCACAAGTACTGTCTATGTCCGTTAAGACAAAAAGATTTAAATTTAAATCATATGTCTTTTACATAAGTCTTTTTGGCATAACAATGATACCAACTTTTAATACTATACATCGCTTTTCCGTACGGTCTTGTGACATGTTGTAATGTTTAAGTACTATTATCCTAAGACTGTTATCAACCCGTAATGCGTGTTAGTACTTTTTCCTTTCATACATTGGAAAGGACGTTAGTTGTTAGTATTTAAAAAATATATATTATGGGCATAAGTAGTTTCTCCTTACGAAGTGTACAGAGCAAATGTACTAAAGTGACAGCTATCTTCTGAATTACAAGAAATATGCAGAATAATTTGATTCCAGTACGTAGATAATAGAATCACGATTTCGTTTTGCTTTTATTGTATTTCGATATCTTAATTAGAAAAAAAGTTAAGAACGGTTTTGTAAAAAAAAAATTTAAATGGCTCTACTGTAAAATGCCCTTTTGGCGTTTAAGTATTTTGGCTTTCCAGTGACGATATATATATATATATATATATGATAATAGTTGTTAGTTTAAAGCTTAAAATATAACTTATTCTACATGTACTTACCGTCAGTAAGACACTCCGGCCGTTAAACTGCTTTATCGGGCATTATTCTTTCAACTTTTAAAAATATATTGCGGCATTGTGAAACGTGTTTACATTGGCTGTGTTTCAAGTCAAATAAACGAAATAAGAGCTCACGTCTCACGTTAGTGCGCTGTTATTTACTTGGACGTATTTTCTGCACCGACCCAATATCTAGTGATATTGTTGATCGAAGGTACTCTGGTTCTGTATTCGAATAGCCGTCGTAGCCCTACTGTACAAGCACTTCAGCACTTCGATATACTGACAGTCAACTTGGCACTGCTGAAGGAACTACTACACCGCCCAAATTTCCTTGGAATCAAAGGCTTTCTCATAGTCCACATACGCAAGACATAGTGGCAAATCGTACTCCTCGGACTTCTGTACAATTTGTCGAAGAGTATGTATGTGGTCTATGGTGCTAAAGCCTTTTCGGAAACCGGCTTGTTCGGGAGGCTGGAAGTCGTCAAGTCTGCGCGCGAGACGATTCGTAATGACTCTCGAAAACAGCACGTAGACGCGGCTCAGAAGGGAAATCGGTCTGTAGTTCTTCAAGAAAGCGTTGTCGCCTTTCTTGAAGAACAAGACCACCGCACTTCTGCTCCATGCCTCCGGAGTAGTGCCACCATGGAGGACGGAATTAAAGAGCTTCTGAAGGACTTCAAGTACCAGTTTTCCACCCGCTTTCAGAAGCTCCGCTGTAATTCTATCCTCGCCTGGGGCCTTTCCGTTTTTAAGATGCTGGGGAGCCATTCTAATCACGCTCAGACTGACGTCCGGGATATCATCGGAATAGTGTCGGATAAGACTCGCTCTTGGATCGTTACTCACACTTACGTGTGGCTTTAACGATGATGTGTACAGCTGTCCATAGAACCTCTCAATCTCACTCAAAATCTCAGGTGTCCCGGAAACGACGCTGCCACACTCGGTCTTCAGCTTCGACAGTTGGCACTTTCTGGCAGACAGATCTCTGGCAAAGACTTTGGAGCCCTGGTTCCGCTCGATCGCTTCTTCAATACGAGCAGTATAAGTACGAGTAGTATCAGACTTTTTCAGGCATTTTTTAAATTTTTCTCTCCGTAAGAACCATCTTCGTACTTTAGGGAATATTATAAAAAAAGAATTAGTGAAATCGGTTCAGCTGCTCTCGAGATTTGCGCTTAGCAACATATTCAGCGATTCATTTTTATATTACAAAGAAGATTAGGACGGTTACTATGCTCTTTGGATATGATAAACAATAGAGCGCCACGTACGATTAACAACAAGGAACTATACTCTCTGGTCTAAGTTTACTAAATTTTTTGAAGTGGTTAAAGGGTTAAATAAACCTAAAACGCGGATTTTATTATTTAATCTCATAAGGAATTTATTACTCTAATCTCTAACTAGAGAATACACCACAGAGTACCTTTGTACAAACCGAAGGATACACCAATACCTTTTGAGAAACAAGAAATAAGGAAGGTGATATTTGCTTATCACAAAGATTTCCTGGATTACGAGTGATTTAAACAGTTCTTATAAAATGTGTGGATCAGATAAAATACTGGGGGAAATTCGTGCTCTCATTCTCGTTGGTGGTTATGGAACTCGTTTACGGCCCTTGACTTTAAGCAGGCCAAAGCCACTTGTGGAGTTTGCAAACAAACCGATACTTATGCATCAAATTGAAGCTCTTGTGGAAGCGGGAGTAACACAAGTATGAGTTTTATTAATTTAAATTGCCGTAATTGTTATATATTTTTTTATTACTCTAAACCTGTACTCAATATTATTTATATGTTAGTTATTTACCCATAATTATCATATTGTGTAAACCTTACTTTTCAACTTATCAATTTTGATAAATATTTTGTAGTCAGTACTAGATTCATCAATTAGATCTTATCATCACAATCTGTGATGATAAGGTCTTATTGATGTTTATTATCACCTACCAAACAAATATAAGTTTTAATTTAACAAAATTTTGTATATTTAAATCTATAATTTTAAATATTTAGTATGATTGCTTAATTTTAAATTAGTAACATCAACGGTGAATACATCACCTTCAATTTGTAAATGATTTTCAAGTGAATCTCTTACATTTGTATAGATTTATATTGTTATAAATATACAAATTCAAATTGTGTAATAAAAGTTCTACATAATGTGGTAGTTGAAAACTTGTTTTAAGTAAAATAATAATTCATTTCTAATTTTTAAGGTTATTTTAGCTGTTTCATACAGAGCAGATGATATGGAAAAAGAATTGACGGAGCAAGTGTCAAAATTAGGTGTATCACTAACATTCTCTCATGAGACTGAACCTCTAGGAACAGCAGGCCCTTTAGCATTAGCTAGAGAATTGCTTAATACAAGCCCTGAACCATTTTTTGTGTTAAACTCTGATGTTATTTGTGATTTTCCCTTTAAAGAACTTGCTAAATTTCACAAAAGTCATGGAAAGGTAAGATTTATTTTTTATTCAAACTTACTAATGCATGTGTTACTTTGCTCAAGCCCTAAATATTTTACTTAGATATTAATTAATTAATTAATTGATGATGATTGCGTTGTTGCCGTGTAAGAGAATTTACTCCCCAAGTTTAAGTTGTGGTGTAAGAGTATAATCCCAGAGTGTCTTAAAATGTGACAGAGAGAAATCAAACAGGAAATGGATACCAGCATCTTAATAATAATAGCTTAAAATGATAAAAACCTGCATCTGCCAACCCACCTGACAAGTGTGGCAACAATGGTAAATATTGGGATATTACTTATGAGACAATCTATGAGAGAGGCCTATGTTCGGCAGTGGGCTTTTGATAGACTGTAATGAATGCATGGATGGAGTTTCAAAGAAACCAATTACATATAATTTATAATTAATGGAATTAGGCATTACTTTGTGGAAATACAATCTTATAGATGTTAAAAATTTATTAGTTAAGACCTGCGTAAAAATAAAATAATGATGTTTTTGTCTCAATTGAATGCACTATCCCTTCACAACTAATCCCAACATCACTACACTAGGAAAGACATACCACCGTTGATAGACAATAAATAGATAAAATTCATGTTTCACATCTAAATGAGGCATCATTAGGTGAAATAGACTGCAATGTGTGACCGCTAAGTGAGCACTGACCCAAAATAGCTGCCAATTTAATCAACTTGCTGATGCAACTGCTCCCCAAGCAGTGAATAAATAACCAAACACCAAAAGTCCACCGGTTAATAAAACTGCTGCACTTTATAAACAAAAGGGATGTGAAAGGATAATAGAAATTTACCATCAAATTATTTTCTTTGTTATAATATGATCATAATTAACTCAAAACTGTTGATGTTTATAAAAAAGGGTAAAGTACTAAACCAAGTATAAAAATAATAATAATAAATCTTTATTTCGGATAACAAATGAGATCCATATCACAGATATTAGAAAAATCACAAAATAATAATAGTACAGCTAGGTGGACGGAGAAAGTAAAATGACACGCACGCACGCATTCACACATACGCACGCAAGCGCACACACACACACACACACACACACACACACACACACAGGTAAGTCAGCCATGCAGGACGTTAATAATTTCTTAATAAATTTTTTTTAAAAGAGTATACTGAATAATCTTGACGAAAATTTCTGTGACAGATTGCATGTGAGCAAGTTGCACATTTCTATTTTACTGATGTTTATACTGTTAAATGCTCTAAACGTTGGTAATAAAAAAAAAATTGAACACTATAAAATCTGTAAAATTAGTTTGATTTAATTTTTAATACTGTTTCAAAAATATTTAAGCACTTCTTTTACTTTTTTCTTCAGGAAGGTACTATAGTAGTAACCAAAGTAGAAGAGCCAAGTAAATATGGTGTTGTAGTTTACAAAGAAGATGGTCAAATTGAAAGTTTTGTTGAAAAGCCCCAGGAATTTATTTCAAACAAAATTAATGCTGGTAAGTTTTGAGCATGCAAGTACTTTTTATATGGTTTTGTTTACATGTAAATGCTTTAACAACCCATTGTTACTACGAAAGAATAAATGTTTAGCAGTATTACTTAAGTTTGCGAAAGTGTTTTACGCTGTCTATTTCCCGCTGCTATTGGATAAGTTAGAAAAGATTGGTATTTGGGGTACCACCTTAAAACTATTTCGTACCTTGAAAATAGAAACCAGAGGGTAGTAATAGATAATTTTGTTAGTGAACATCAACCTATCTTGTATGTTGTTCCTTAAGGCGCAGATTCCTAAAGTGGGTTCCGCAGAACCTAAGGGTTCTTTGGATAAGTCACCAGGATTCTGTGAAATTATTTATTTTGGCTTGTTAAATAATTTCACACTTAAGCTTTACAAATATTATTTTGAAATAGCGCAAAATATGTGATGAGAAGAACCTATTACTGTTATGTAGGTAGATAGCGTAAAATTATAATACAGTAAAACTCGCTTAATACGATAACGTTTAATACAATTTCTCGTTTAATACGCCATTTTATGTCAGTCCCTGCATCTTGAGGCATGTTTTCATACATTTTTAACACGCTTAATACGATTCGTCATCCCGTCTAATACGCCATCTGCGCAACACCCAAGCCGAGCCTAGTTGCATTATGAAGTAGTACCATTTTAATGAATAGACAAGTAATTAACGAAAAATACAGATTGGGAGGTGTGAAGAGAAAAAGCAAAAGGTAGGAAAGTTTGATCAATTAGAGAAAGTTTTAGTGAAATGGCTTCATCAAACACGAGCTTTAAAACTGCCCATAAATGGCCCCATATTAAGCGAAATAGCACGTAAAATTGCTGAAAGCTTACAAATCACAGATTTTACCACTTCAAATGGATAGATTGTTTTAAAAATCGTCACGGCATTGCGTATCGTCAAATCACTGGGGAATCGGAGATAGTGGCAGAACAAGATGTTGATACATGGATAGCACAATTTTTTAATGCAGGAATTATTAAAAAATTATGAACTGCGAAACATTTTTAATGCAGACGAATTTGGTTTATTTTATAAATTGATGCCAGATAAATTGTATATCTTCAAGGGAGAAACTTGCCGTGGTGACAAAGCAAGTTAAGAGAGACTCACTATCCTGGCCTACGCAAATTCTGATGGGTCGGAAAAGTTACGTTTACTAGTCATTGGTAAAATCCACGTTGCTTCAAAAACGTGAAATCGCTCCCTGTAATATGATGCAAAATCTCGAGCTTGGATGATTGGCCTTCGTTTTATTAACTGGTTAAAAGCTTCAGATGATCAGTTCCATATTAAATGTAGACGCATAATTCTCTTCATTGATAACTACCCCGCTCACCCTAAAGATGTTGAACTAAAGTAAAACTAAACATCTCGCTTGTTTTCTTACCTCCGAATGCGACAAGCAAGTTAAGTATACCTATAATTCAATACCTACAGAATATTTGTAACTGATGTTTTATATTCCCTATCCCGCATAATACGCTTTCCCGCGATCGCGCATAAATCGCGAAGTCGCGATTTTGGCTGGGTCTCTTCAAAATCGTCTTAAGTGGGTTTTACTGTATTTCGATTGCACTGTCTATGACATGTAATCAATTGATTTGGGGTTCCATAAAATAAAAGGGATTCGGTGAGTGTTCTTTAATAATAATATGCAATTACAGCATATTAAACCAAACCACGTTAATTAAATATTAAGATGGTTTTATTTAACTATCTCGTCTTATAAGTCTAGCTACTTTTAACACTTCAATGGTGTGATTTAGTTTTATTATTACTTATAGGTAAGTAATTTTAAAGAGGCATTCTGGTGTTATTCTATGATATACAAACCGGATCCCTACCATTGGACAAATATGTTTCAATATTGATATATGAAATTCACTAATTAGTCACTAAAGTCTTAAAGTAATAATTACATCTCAAACGAAGATAACACTAGTGTCTTTGAGAGGAGGCTACTAGCTTGAATTCCCCCCAAAAAAAGACTGGGTCCTAAAGTATCATGTCACTAATTGTCATCAATCCTTACTAAATCACGACATAATAAGATTTAGGATATTGTTGGGGGCCAGGACTGGACATTTCTTGGGAAATCTTTCTTTAGCAGTGGACTTGTGACAGGCTGTAATGATAATAATGATGATATCTATTCTTATTCAGTATTCTAATATAGAATAGATTATTCTTAGTTTTTTTTAATCAATAAACGAGTATAGAATAATATTGCCAATACTAAACTGAGCAATGCGTAATCTGGAGCCTTGTAAAGTCATACTAAAATGTTTCCTAATATTTTTGGACAAGTGTGAAGCGAGTATAAAGAATTAATGTTTCTTTCTTTTTTCCCTTGTATTCATATCACGCATCATAGTTGTATTTTTATTGAGTTATAGTTAAAATGGTATTTAGAACGTTTTTGCTTTTTTTCTAGGCATGTACATACTAAATCCTTCAGTACTAAATAGAATTGAGCTCCGCCCAATGTCTATAGAAAAAGAAGTGTTCCCATTTATGGCACAAGATGGACAGTTATATGCAATGGATCTGCAAGGTTTCTGGATGGATGTAGGACAACCTAAAGACTTTTTAACAGGTAAAATTGTACCTGATTATTTTTGTAATCTTCTTAAAAATAAAGTATTCCTTTTGACACAATTACAATTTGTTAACAACCAAGATTACTTAATTTAACACTCACTGTCCGGTTTTCAAGTACAATAGTAAGACAATAGCAATGACCTATATGTAGTGCACGGTACAGGGACAGGAAAATCACACTATTTGTTAACCGATTCGTTGCGGCACCAATTTTCGACAACTTTTAGCTGTGGCGGCGAACAAATATTTCTTGACACGCCGGTCGTGTCAAGCGCCACAGACAAAAATGACACGCCATTGTGCCATCCGCCATGTGTAAAAGTAATGTTCTTTTTTATGCTTTTTTTACAGACCTAATTAAGTTTATTTGACATCAAACATAAGTTACAAATGGAAGGATATTTGTTTTTAGTGGGTAACTACGTGTTTTTTACGCGTTTTCTTTGAAATTGAGAGAAAGTGACTTTTTTAAGAAGAGATTACAAACCTTTGTACTATTTTTTGTTGTTATAAAAAATCATTTATATTAGTAGGTACAGCTAAATCACCCTGGAAACCTTGGTTTTTATTAAATTAAAATTTCACCTAATAATAACATTTGTAAATATCAAACAATGAAGAACCTTAATTTGAAAAAAAAAGGTATATCATTCATTGATATTTACAAATGTTAAATATTATTTAATGTTATACAAATGTAAAAGTAAAGTCGATCTGAAAACGTCTAATTAGTAAGAATAGCAAAACAAGTGTTTTCAAAAGGAAAAAAACGCCGGCGCTATACGGCGGCGGATTGACAAAATACTATTTATTAGCGAACTTTTTTTATGCATGAACAGTTTCGAACTGTTTCAAGCAAAAATAAACCTTATACCATATCACTAGAGCACATGGTACTTCGTAGGTCCATTCGGCCAAATTATAGTAATAAATAGTAATAAGCACTTCAACCATTTTAAGCAAAAGAGATAAAGGCATTGTTTTTTTTTTTAACAGGAGAGTTGTTTACGACTTGAGTTTGTGAGCGATCGCAATGAGTGCTATTATTTGTTTCTTATTAGAGTATTTTTCAACAACATGTTTTAAAAACCTATATAGTAAAAACGGTACCATGTACAAGTTAAAAAAGGTTGTCAACTCCCAAAAATTTCAATTTTTCAAAATATCCAGAAACGAAGACGCAGGCATGAACTACTTGCAAAATAATGAATATTTTCACAAAATTATTTGATGGCACGCCTGGCGTGTCACCCGCACTGAACCGGTTAACAGGAAATATCACTATTTGTTACCTAACAAAAAACATATTTGAGTTTACGAAAATTATTATTTGGCTTCTTACTCTGCAGTTATTCGGACCATAAAGAAAACAGTGAATCACTAACACTTTTTTTTATAGGATAGGGTGACAAACGAGCACACAGTCCTTCTGATGGTAAGTGGTTGCTGTGGCCCATAGACATCCACATCTATCCTCGTCTGCGATTCAAAATGCAGATGCGTTGTCACCCGTGAGGACTAAGATAGAATGCCTCTTTTCCAGTAAAAAGGGTCTCCGGTTCTCTACACTCACCATACGAAACACAGCAGTGTTAAGCTGGTATTCTGTGAGAGCGTGGTCCATCCCCCGTCGAGCCGACCCATTCGTGCTACAATTATACTACTAATATAGCTGCAGCATGGCTCTGTGCTTGCTGACAAACGAGCACACAGTTCACCTTATGGTAAGTGGATGCTGTAGTCCATAGACATCTACATTTATCCTCAATTAAGAATCAAAATGCAGATGCGATTTCACCCCTGAGAACTGAGATGGAATGCCTCGTTTCCAGTAAAAAGGGTCTCCAGTTCTCTACATTCACCATACGAATCACAGCAGTATTAAGCCGCTATATATTCTCTCGATATATATCTATTTACGCCGATATTCTATGAGAGTGTGGTCCTATCCCGAATGAGCTGACCCATTCATGCTGCAACCACAATATAGCCATAGCATGGCTCTACCATGTATATAATATTTGTAACTATGTAACTGTAGGTTTTGTTGAGACAATAATTAAAAAATATAATCAAGCTCTTACATCTATTTGTAATTTAGTAATAATAACATATTAAAAATAGATAAATAAGATTACACTATAGTGACGGCGCAAGAGAAAAACTACCAAAAAAAAAATTTCTAACCTGCCTGCCAAGCGTGAAAAATTTAGCAAATATTCCCCTATGAGGGAGGTCTATGATGATCAGTGGATGCAGTTGGGCTGTGATAATGATAAAGAATTAATAATCAACATTTTTTTAATTTTTAGGCATGTGTCTATATCTAAACAGTTTACGACAGAAGAATTCTGATAAATTACACGACGGCACCGGTGTAGTAGGCAATGTTTTAATAGATCCGACAGCAAAAATCGGTAAAGGATGTCGCATTGGACCCAATGTTACCATTGGTCCTGATGTTGTTATTGAGGATGGTAAGTTATTTACTATATTATTACAGTATGTTTTCAAAATCGTATATTGCAACATACACCCACGCACGTACTCACTCACACATACGCACGCACGCATGTACGTCATGGTCATGCACGCGCGCACGGCCGCACGCAGGCACGCGCGCTCTCACACACACTTTATATGTATTACACATATACGCATCACTTTTTGTGTATTTAAATAATGCAATGCTTTGTTTCAAGAATATAATTGGCCTATCAATATTGTAGTATTATGTTATAGATACACATTACACTAGAACAGATTATACAATGAATTCTTTTCTTTTTGTTTTAATAAGATTAAATTTATATTTTAGTATAAATTTTCAGTATAATTCTTTTAGCTTTCAAAACAATTATGAAAAAAAAATTATTTGAGAGTATATTGAATTTATGCATTCAGAACAATTTTAATGTAATTTTTATGCATGTTGCAACTAAAGTTACTTCCTCGCGAAACACATGGTTAATTGAAAAATAAAAATGCGAGTAAGTTAGTAATAATTTCAGTGCTACTGGCACCGGGAATCGTACTATGTTTGTTACATGTTTATTATGATATTATAATCAAGCAAATTCTCAATCTCTAAGCTTACATGGCACATGTGTTAATTAGTGACTAAACTATAATAATAATACTATAAGAACTGAAAATAATGATAAATCGAAGGTGAATGGGCAAATTTTCTATCTACAATATTAAGCTAATATAACGTAATAATGATATTTTTCGGCATCATGTGGTGGGTTGTTTTATAGGATATAGCCAGTCCAGCGTACTAGTATATATGGAGGTCAGTGTATTCCAACCAGAAATTCAACGATTATATATTTTTTTATGTGCACCAGTCATTTAAATAATGTTATGTAAATTTTATGTTATTATTTAACGTCATGCAATTATTATTTATTTTGGGTATTACATTATTTTTGGTAATGATTATAACAATTTTTTTTTGTCTAGTGTTCCCTCTGAAAACTTATTTTGAGTGAATACTCAATACTCAAGATATGATTACAGAATTTTTCTCAAATCTCAAATTTTGTTAAGTACGGGGTGTTTAAAATAATTTTCAGTATATTGCATTGTTAAAATCGGATCGATAACAATAATTATTGCAATTAAAATTTTATGATGAAAAATTGTAATAACATCAGGCTCAAGGTCAAACATAAATTGTTCATGTTTCCGTTTTGCATCGTCATATCACAACTCAGTATACATAATGTTTTATGATATCATGACGTTTACCATTTACCTTAAGTCATACTAGGTTTACTTAGGGATTCACTATAAGTGTAGATAAATATCGTGTGACGTTTTATTTGTTGGGCGAGGACGATATCGGCTTAGGCCTAGTCACTGTCTATTGAGACGCGTGATCTAAGTTCTAATACTAGACTCAGCTATAACCATTTTTATGTTAAACCAAATTTTGCCTTGAACCTAATGCCATCCAAGAAAGCGTTAGAAAGCAATGATAAACCCGTTCACCAGTCTTTAAGATTCTGGTCTGGCGTCATCACATAGGTTGTATGCCGGCATTGATGACTGATTGAAAAATGAAAATACCTTAGCATATTTAATGTAGGCATCTAAAGACTCGCATCATACCCACGGGACTGATAGTATCAAACGGATCACTGTGTAATAATGCGTCCACTATATCTATAAAATTATAATTGTTTACATTCTCTTAGAAATATTAATTTACGCAATAATCGAAATTGTAATATTTTTTTCAGGTGCATGCATAAAGCGCAGTACCATTCTGCGTGGTGCTTGTGTGCGCCAACATGCGTGGTTGGACGGCTGCATTGTTGGTTGGAGGTCTGTGGTAGGAAGATGGGTGCGGATGGAAAATTGTACAGTCCTTGGTGAAGATGTCATTGTTAAAGACGAGCTCTATGTCAATGGAGGTCAGGTGCTACCCCACAAGTCTATAGCCTTGTCTGTTCCTGAACCACAGATTATAATGTGAAGATTGCCACAAAACATGAACTTCTTTCTTCTTTTTACTATTCAGCAGTACAAATATAAAACTAAGGGCTGATTTTTTAAGCCTCAGATAAAAAGACAGATAGTTAAAAAAAAGGCATTTTTCATTCGTCAGATGGGCTTTATTCGTCAAATATATAAATAAATTGCTACGCTGACGTACGTTACATGTAAATAGTATAATGATAGTAATAATATTTTTACGTCTTTGCTATACTATATGTGACATACATAACTGTCACATATACAGGGTTATTTTGCAATAATCGCCCAAATTTGGAGAAGGTTTAAAATAAGTAATATAAGCAAATGGTTAAGAAAAGTTAATTAATGATTTCTTATATTTACCCGAACACTACACATTGAATAAAACTACTTTTACGGATTACGTCCCATACGTGCCAATGTCAAAGTTTGACATTGGGACGTCAATCACCTCAGTCCCCCGTGACCACGGTTGCTGGAAAGCAACCGAAACGTCAGGAATATAAAATAACCTAATTAAACGCTATAAAATCCGTAAAAGTAGTTTTATTCAAAAGTTAATTAAAAAAAAATCTCAAATATTCTGTCCTTTTTATCTTTTAAATTCAAAATGCCTGATAATGACTGCAAAAACGTTGTTGGCCATAAATCACATTCAATTTGGCATAATTTCAAATAAAAGTAGAAGCCTTACTTCCTCGTATTTTGAAAAAACTGCAATAATTTGAACTTAAGTTTAAAATTTGGCTACACTTTGAAAAATAAGCCTGTAGTATCTGTCTGCAGATGTAAATAAAGCTTAACAACACTACCTAACGACTAACTTTGTCTGCATCTTTGAAGACCATAATACAAGTAATTCCAGAGATTTAATTTGAATACAGATATTAAACAAACCATTTTACTTTAAGGTGGTATTTTTTTTGGCTTTGCAATTAATATATATATATATATATATATATATATATATATATACTAGATCGCCATGCAGACGTTGTTCTGCCCTTTCCGACGACCCTTCCTATAAAAATCCTTAAATTCGCAATAAAAATTTTTGAGGGTCATTTAGTGGGATAAAAACTATCCTATCTCTCAAGTTGGACCAAAATGCACACAGTGTGCAAAATTTCATTGAAATCAGTTCAATAGTTTAGGAGTCCATCGCGGACAAACAACGTGACACGTAATTTTTATATATATATATATATATATATATATATATATATATATATATATATATATATATATATATATATATATATATATATATATATATATATACTAGCTGACCATGCAGACGTTGTTCTGCCCTCTCCGATGACCCTGTGTACTATAAAAATTCTTAAATTCGCAATAAAAAATATTGAGGGTCACTTATAGGGATAAAAACTATCCTATCTCTCAAGTTGGACCAAACTGCACACAGTGTGCAAAATTTCATTGGAATCACTTTAGTAGTTTAGGAGTTCATCGCGGACAAACAATGTGACACGTAATTTTTATATATAAAGATAGGATGATTTTCATAGAGTTGATTACCTAGCAATTGAGGAAGAGGGGGAAAAATTAATTTATAAATTATAAATCCGTCTGAAAAATAATTACAGAGCCAGACCCAATTACTGTGTGGAATTCATTTTTTTATTATTATTGTGGAGTAAGACCTTAAAACTGGAAATTTACTGAATTGATTTGGCAGAGTTCTATCAAGGGAAACTATAAATTAAAAGAAAATGATAAACAAATAATGTATAATATGAGTATTGACTTAACCTCAGCTGTATGAAAATTCGCGAAACGCTCAGTTTTCTTTGATTATTTTGACATCAGATAGTTAATCAACAAGTAATTTAATTCGTAAGGTAGTTATTAAAGATTTTGTCTGAGGTTTAAAAAATCAGCCCTAAGTGTAATTTATAGAATGATGATAATTGCAACTACTTTGTGTAGTCCTTTTTATACAACTTTTGTATATGCTTTTGACATTGCATTATTATAATAAATTTTACAATTTATATTAAGTAATGTGACCGTACAAAAATTTAAGAAAAACACTTATTTTGTTAGTTAGAAGTACACCTTTTTAGTTGTCACAGCAACATAATATGTTATATTTTGTTAGGATATCACAAAATAACAGTGCGGTTTTTTTTTAAATATGAATGCGAATTTCTGAGAATATTAATCTAGTCACAAGACCCGACAGATTTCATATAATATTTTATAATTTTTGCTTCCTCAAATCACTTATTTTACCATTTATAATGGGTTGTTTCACCAAATATCTTATAATGAGATTATTTCCTATATTTTTGTTTTATTTAAATATAATAAAAATAGGCTAATCAGATACATTTTGGCAAAGCTGCATGTTGTTTTTGTTTTCAATGAAATGGTTTATGAATTCAATCTGTAAGATAATTATAGATGCTAGGACTTGAAATTTATTTTTTAAAGATTTAATTTGATTTATTTACGCATTGTCGGTTTTATCCTAAAGATACTTAATATATTCAACTGTTTGTATTTTATATACTTATTACATTTTGTATGTTATTATTTCTTCATTTTAAAATATTGGTTCATTTTAAAATATTGGTTCATTTTAAAATATTTACTTATACCAGAAAAAGTCTTAGGGTATAAAACAACAAACATTGCATTATATTTGTATGCAAGCCGCTGTAAATTGTCAATACTAATTTTACAAGTCCTGTTGTTCCCGCCCACGAACGCTTTTTAATTTTTATTGTACGAATTAAAAAGATATCTATAATTTAATTATTCTTTAACCTGTAAAGAATTTCTGTCACAGATTTAAGCAACACCCGAAATATTTTTATTGTATGCAGTGACTAAATGTAAGCATACTGTTACTTAAAGTCAGTCATATAATTTTATGCAAAATTGGCTTTTACAAAGCACTTTCTGAAAGACAAAAGCTACTACGGCTTTGCTTCAACAAGTTCCTAATGTGGGGAGACCTTGTGAGAAGAAGCGGTAAGATAGTCACATGTAGACCATTTTTTTCTCAACATTTGCAATTAAACCATATAAAATATATATACTTATATAAAGTCTATGGAAGCTTAATATGTTCATATATTCTTATCTTTTAAATAGTCATATTATTACTCTTTCTCCATAAGAATGCTTTTTACTTGCGCTTTGAATTTATGCAAAGGTAAATCGGCAACATTACAGGGAATCTTGTTATAAATAGTTTATACATCTACCCAATAATTAGCCGCTAGTTTTACTTAAATATTATTTTCAATAATTATATTCATATACCATTCAGAAAGTGCAATTATTTATTAAATAAAATAATAAGTGACCCCTATTAAAATGTATTAAAACTGGTATAAAAATACAAATAATTGACAAATAATATGCAAATAATATATGTAAATATAAATTTATACATAAAAGTAAAATTAAAGTGTCCGTCTGCAATATCGAAATAACTCTTCTATTAAACTCAAGGGGTTATTTGTTTGCAATTAAGAAATAATAACTATTTAAAAAAATTGTATGTCTGTCTGTCTGTCCAGGCTAATCTCCGGAATTATTGAAGCGATTGTGATGAAACTTCACAAACAGATAAACACCAATTGTGGTGATCTAGATTATATTTTGTTCGAAAAACAAAATTTTTGTAAAAATTAAAAACTGATAAAATAAATGGTTTTTAAAGGTTACCTCATAAATTATTAGAGATATAAAACAAGTTTCTAGCAAAACGGTTTTGATTTTCACAAAAAAAGTACTGACACTTTTTCTTCTATGACTTAGTTTTGACGTAAAATGTATAGTTAACATTTATTTACACCATTTTAAACATTTAACAAAGATTACCAAACAAAAGAATTATTATGGGTCTACGCGGACGAAGTCGCGGATAAAAGTTAGTTTGTCTAATAAAGTATAATGGATACTGTTAAGAAACAATTCATTTAAGACAATACAGGCTGACTGACTGACGAAATGCAATAAATATGTGCAAACATTCCAAGATTGCCTATCTTTTAAAGGCTTTATAGTCTGCGTATTTTTTATTAAGTTTGATGTAAATATTTACGATAATTATTAACCATAATTTATTTTAATTATACAATCGAGCATGTACTATTAGGGGTAACATTACTAACATATATTAAAAATAGATAATTAACATGTTAAGTTTTAATGGACTGAGAGTTAGCCTCACAAAAGTGATCATTCTCTATAAAGAGAAAGCGACTGTGCGTCCAATACCTGTCTCTTTCCTGCAAGCCTGATTGGTCCACATTATGCAAGCCAGTGAGTGACGTGGACCAATCAGAATTCTAGAAAGAGACTACTACTGGCCGCACATTCGTTTTGTCTCTGGCACTTTTCGGTCTATAATAACTGCACAACTGAATACGGAACGCACAGTCCATTCTCTACATCTAAGTTTTATTTATAAACTATCAATTTAAAGTTAACTCTATCAACTATGTGAGGAAGTACTTTCTTGATGCAGTCTTTTTCATTGGATTGATGTATGGAACTTAAAACAATATCTTTGTGACGATTAGACCGCGACTTAAATATACTTATATTATTTAATTATATTATTAATTTTTTTTTATTTTTTATATAACTTAATTTTTTTTTGGACCGATACGACTTAGGAACCTTCAAGAAAAGAGCTTACACATTTCTAAAAGGCCGGCAACGCATCTGCAATTCCCCTGATGTTGCGGTTGTTCATCATCATTCGTTTGTCCCCTATTCTATATAAAAAAAAACTTACATGTAATATATTTTTATTTTTTTAAAAATTGTTAAATAAAGTCATTTATTGATGACGGCGTAAAATGTCTGTAGTAGTGCATGCTCATAATATACGGGATAAAAGTACCATAAGTTTGTAAAATTATTAATTTGCGTAAATATAAATGCATTTCAGCAATAAAATTGTTTCAAAAGAAAGTTGTTTTTCTAAAACAATACCTGCCTTTTCTTTTAATATTATTGATTTGACTATAACACTTAATCTTATCTGACTAAGGGTACTCAGTTTTAGCACAGAATAAATAATAGTACAAAAACGGACCACTCTGATATCAAATTTGCGAGTTTAAACCTAGTTCCAAGTTGCTAATGTTCATAATACTTTGCACGCCTCGGAAGCGACCTTCGTGAAATTAGCCTACGTCGAAACAAAATTAATACGACGCGCACATTAAGGCTATTTTATGGGTTTGCATTATATGTCAGTTGTGCTAAGAGCACACACACACAACAAATAATATGAACATAAAATAAAAATAAATTTTACCAGGTTTCAAAAAATCAATCAAAATTCAAAAATAATAAAATCAAATATGTAGATCTGTATGTTTATACATATCATATATATATATATTGATTTATAGCCGTTCAGTAACTGACGGTTACTCAGTACCTATTATGTGTACTCTACACTCCATAGTACCTATATAACATCCTGCAGTCACGCCAAAACTAAGAGGAGGGGACCACTGTACAAAACCGTAATAATTTATTGAAAATTTTGTGGTAAAATAAAAAAAAAATACAAAGTTTTCCAAGATACCCAATACGCAGGAAAAATATAACAAATAATAAACTAATGAGTTTGTGTCCGTTTTTAAAAAGGTTACAAAATATAACAAAAAGACACAAAAATAAATGGCAAAAGTTCAAGATCTGACTCCTAATAATAGCTCCTAACCTTACACGGCGGAATATTTTTTTCTTTAAGACCATTTACAATAACAATTTTTGTTAAAAGTTATAAGTGTAACATTTTTATCCGCTGCTTTATTCATAGTGCCTTGAGCAACACTTTGCTGGGTTCTGTACAATTCTGTACAGAAAATAATAGTTCAAGAAAAAAACACGCGTTTGTAGATAACCGCGTGGGGTACTTTTTCAGATATTTTTATGATGACGCTAATTTTACAAATATTCACAAAAATGGCATCAAGCAGCCCACGCTCTTTTACAATAAAATTATTTTTATCTTAATCACTATTTTCTTATTTTAAACTTATTGAAAATCATTTTCTTTTTTTTAGTTCGGTTACCTACAAAAGCGTGTTTATTTAGTTTTTTTTTAAACTATTATTTATTTTCTATTTTTTAGTGTGGCAAACTACAAAAGCGTGTTTTAATTTGGGACCGAAGTTCTTTTACGCGGCTTACAGTAGATTGAACTGGCAAATATCTGTAATATAGTTACAAATCCTGAGGATCCTGGCAAGGATAATGGGACAAACTATATAAATTATTCCATTGTCGTCGCTCCATACGTTTCAAATCATTCAAAAATTCCGTTACATAGATAAATATTAAGCTAATAAAAGCGTGTGAAAATTGATGCTGGCTTTGGTATTTCTTATTTGAAATAATCCTTAGGCGTAGTGCTGCAGAAAACTGTCCCAAATATGACTGACCGCTACTGATGAATATAATACCTGCTACGTTACACCTATTTCCATAGAAACTTTAATCATCTTATTATTTTAAATTCAAACTAGCAATTTTTATACAAGAAAGTAAACTTTGAGGTCAGTCCATCTTGTTTTTCGCTAATTAAGTGAACAGTAAAAAAAACCAAGAGATCTGTGATTTAAAATTTCTTGCAGCTTTTTATAGAAAAGCATGACCTTATCATAAAACGTTAGTTAGTATTTAGCGATCTGATCTGAAAACTTTTAAGTGTGCCAGTCATATATTAATGATAATATTTGGGTAATTATACTGGAAATAGTCTATTAAATATTTTATAATACAATTAACCATCTTCAGTATGATTGACCGTGTGTATGAATGTTATAAGTCGTGCGTGCGTGTTTGTGTGCGTGTTTGCGTGCGTACGTGCGTGCGTGCGTACGTGCGTGCGTGCGTTCGTGCGTGCGTGCGTGTGTGGGTGTGCGTATGTGTGTGAGAGAGAGAGAGAGAGAAAGAGTGTGTGTGTATATGTGTGTGTGTACCAGTAGTTTTGGAGTTATCCTTAATAATGCATATATTAATATTGCAATCGGTTGTACAATTTTTTTTATTTTCTATAGTTGTATCACTTCCTCTCTTTTTAAAAAACGTTACCTCCACACTAGGATTTTCTTCGGTATCGCAGGGACAGTTCACATACATAGAACAGAATTGGAACAGTTATTTGTAGGCCATACAAATACTTGTTCCGTCCGAGATTAGAACCCGCTGCCCTTAGCGCTGTAACTCATTACTAAGTCACTGCGCCACGGAGCCGTCACTTGTCTGTTTCACATTTTTTGCTATTTACAAACATGCGATACGCGACTTCATTATTAATGAAAGAGTGGTAATGAGAAGTGCTGTTATTTTCAATCTCGTTCTTTTATCGACCAAGTGTTAAATTGATAACCAGTATATGCTGATCTGGGAGGTCTACTTAGACTGAACAATTTTTAAGGTTATTGCCATTATACGCGAAAAAGTCGAAAATTGAGAAGCTGTGGTCGGGTCGCTGATCAAATAATAAAACTGTAACTATGGCGTCAGTAATTAAATACCTAATTATCTAGATCTACATATAAATAATAATATCTTACCTTTCGGTATCCTTAGGAACAGTAAAAATGAAAATTGGACATTCCTATTGTTATTTAAGCACCCGTATGCTATGCAGTACCTTTATCAAAAGTGGCTAAATACTTATAAGAGAAAAATACTTTTTTGTTAACTTAAGCGCGCCAGCTCGAGAATAGAGAACAACCTCACGGAATTGGCCCCTGATAGGGGGCCGCGCAACGTAGGTTTATTTTCATGCCAAAACCGCGGAGTAAGACAGCCTAGTTTTAGAAGTATCGTCATCATCTGTATAGCATGTTATAAGTTTTTTTTACGTTGGTTGATCCTTTCGTGCTACAACCATAATATAGCTGCAGCGTAGCTCTACTACGTTAAATAGCTTTCCGCTATTAATTTGAGGCTGTTCTTTTTTATCGTGGGGAAATTCTCACAGATACCTTCGGATTCAGGGCAATGGAAAGGTTTGCCAAACACCCACTAGCTAAAACTGCACTGTGAAAACCAACAGCGTATAAGAGGGCTCCCGAAATTTCCGTCCGGAATGCGACCGAAGTCCCTCTCGCTTTGCTTTATTGGAAGCAAGTCCCGGGTGCAGTACTTCCTGCCCCTAGCACCCTCGCAGTGCTATCACGATGTCTCGAGGCCGCTTCATAGTCATCATCCTCCTCCGTTGTTACTATGCTAGGCGTTCAGGGTCCCAGCTCCGAGCGCCCCCAACCCCAGAGGCCCCGTTACTGGTAGGGACACACCATCATCATCAAGGGGAGAGCCGTGACGAACGCCTTGTCAATAACCTTTTTTCCCAAGTATATCATATTATTATACAGCTCATCGGCAGTAAACCAGTGTAAGTAAATGACATAACCCAACGGATCAACATATTGAAAATACGTAGTCGGGTAAAGAATCGGTAAACAGAAGAATAATAGAAATAATAGAATATATAATATAATAGAATATATATAATAAAAATAATAATAATAGAAGAATAAGTGTCTTCGTATAAAAAAATTGTTTTCGGTAGTTATCTCGCAGAGAAATTCCGAATATAACCTCTTCCATAGCTTTACTGAACGGTTGCATGGCCAGCGCGCCACGCTCCATCGTGTGGAATCAAGATATAGTCCTTATTTCTCATATAGATTATCACTGGCAACAAGCACCAATGAGGGCATCTACGTCTTTTTCTACCACCAGGGCGGCGCCACTTAAAAGTGAGGTATAATATTTGACAGATTTCATAGCGGAGAAGTTAATTTGTTCGGAAAATATAAAGGTTATTGTTTCTGTACTATTAGCTATATTTTATATTAATAAGATTAAAAATAAATAAACCAAACCACAATATTCATAAAAGTAGAAATATTTATAAAAACTTAAAAATGTGCATAAAATTAAAGAGAAAACCACTAAGGCATGATTTTGTGTATTAATATAATACTCTAGAAACTAATAAATTGTTATTAAAAACTAATTTCCTAATTAAATGACATTGTGTAACAAAATAATTTACCTCAGTGCCAACTAGCGACATCTTGTGAGCAGATAATTATTAGGCCTCATTGTATAACTATCGTTTTAAGACTGAGGTTACACGCTCATTCTGGCGTCAGTTCAATCCATGATTGAATTCAGAATGACGGGAAACTGACTGTATACGCGTAGAATGATGGATTGATGGTCCAGAATGATGATTATTTAAATATTTTAATAATTTTTGTCAGACTGATCCCAGACTGAATGTGTGCTTAAAAGCTATCAGTCTGATGTGAGTCACCGATTAGACAGTGATGGAGTCGCACGCCGTGTCACCTCGTGCGCCAACCCTGCTACCCTTGACGTCCCTTTCTCAATCACTAGCCCCAGAAAAATAATTTATTCCAACTTTTTTTAAAAACCTTACCCCTACACTAGGATTTTCTTCTGTATCGTGAAGGCAGTTTACAAATATAAATTGCACAATGGCAAACATCCAGACATGGAACAATTATTTGAAGGCCATGCAAATACTTATTCTGTGCAGGATTTGAATCTACGGCCCCCAGCCCTGCAACTCATTGCTAAGTCACTGCGCCACGGAATTGTCACTTTAGAAGTTTTACCTATTCTTATAAAACAAATAACCAACATGTAAATAAATGTAAGAGAAACGAGGCGGTGCGGAAACTATTAGTAATTTTGAAAAAAAAACCCCCAAGCTAATGTAGAAGACGTGAAAAAGAAAATTAATACCCAACAATACCATCCAACTATCGCCGTGTATTCTTTAATTTTTTTCTTGTTAAAATCCATACCTAATGCGCCTGTGTTATTACATAGAAGTTTTCGGTTGGACTGATCGTCATTCTGACTTACGGGCTAATACCTCCCGTCAATCCATCATTTAGCCATCAGTCTATATGTGATCGAGGTCACAGATTGAACTGACGCCAAACTTAACGGGTGACCTCCGTATAAGGTTTGCGGATTACTGAATGAGATTTTGCGGTGTCATAATTTTCCGAACGCTACCCAGAACGGCTGCCCAGCTGAAATGGATGTAGTTAATCGAAGTCAGACCTACGTAATCGGATAATTTGTCCTAGATAAACATACTCTTTAACAATTTTGAGCGTTGGAAAACTTCCCAACAACTATTAGCATAGGTGAGACATGGACTTTAGACACAATAACCTTCGTTGAGGTCTTTATAGAAGTAAAAGTAACAAACATAAACGAGCAAACAGTTCCGATTTATAGTGAAATGTTGAGTGCATCTATATACCCCTAAAGACTTAGATGGAATCCCTCGTTATTAGTAAACTGAGTCTTCTTTTCTTTAGCTTAATTTCTTTCGTTTCATCAAACGAAAAATGTCGTCATTATGATGATATTTCACTCTCTTTGTGCGTGCGTGTAGAGGTGGTTAATATAGCGCGTAGCGCCATATTACAGCATACTCTCTTTCCATAGCACACAGCGCGTGCTATGTAAGTACACGCTATGGCGCTATGATAATCGTGCACGGCTTCGGTAAGCGCGGGCAACTAGCTCTAGCAGCGACGTTCTTGTGAGCGGACGTGTTACGCAAATTTGATCTAGCAGCACGCTATTCATCGCGCGCGACCTAGTTTAATGCTAGACGTAGGTTAGGTAATGTATATGAATATAAAATAGTGTATGTAAATAGTCAATTTTGAAATGAACTTTTAAATTCATCTATAATTAATTTATAATTTATATAGATTTTAAGTAACTTTTACATAAATTATAGATAAACCTGAAAAGTATGAAGAAGATTTCATTAGTTTTTCTTTACTAATATATATTTTTAGACTATTTGTCTAAAAAAGAATAAAGCAGTAAATAACGACGTATTAAAAATAATATTCTTATATAGCACGCGGTCTGTCCAACTAAGGACATGTAATTTAATGTGCTACGAGATTTAGCGTGTTGCAAGACTACGCGCCTAACGGCTGCCCGCACACTTTTTCATAAAGCGCGCTTTAACATAGCTTATTTAATAGCACCTTAAAAATTTATAGTTTATAGTCTATAGCGAGCTATTGACTTATAGCCGTTTTAAACAACTCTACGTGCGTTTTCTTTTCTCTATCAAGCCGCTTTATTCGTGTTGCAGCCATAATACATTGCAGCAAGGTTCTACTCCTTTGGAAGATAATCGACATACTGTGAAATATCACAAAAAATGTCTAATATTATATTAGGCTGTATGATGCAAAATCCCTTTACTTGTATAAATTTACAAGAAAAAATAATGACGTTTGTATTTGACGTTTTTCGTTTGTTCTAAATTTTGCGCCAAAACAAAATCAAGTCCAAATCTACAAAGTTTGACTTTACAGCTTTATTTACTATTGATGTTATTATTTTTGTTACAGAGTAATTTTAAAATATTCTGAAAACTTGTATAACAATAAGATTGTGTCGTACATATTAGCTTTGATTTGTTTTCAAAAATGTCAAAGCGTAATAGTATCGGAAACACTTTGTTCAATTATTTCACTAAAACTCCACCAAGCAACAAAAAAATAAAATCAAATAATATTGATTCTGATCCTATTCCTAACCAAAATTTGGTAAGCAGTAATAAAGATATAAAATATGAAAGTAAGTAAAATTCTCAACTACGAATTAAAACTCCTTAGTTAGATTAAAATCAATTTATTAATAAAAATATTACAGACAATAAGCGCGAAAGGCAAACGACTCCTTCGCCAGATGTAAATAAAACCTATGACGATAGTGATGATGGTGATCTTGTTGCTTCTAAGAACAGGAAAAGGATCCGTCTTAATCCAGTGGATTCCGACGACTCTGATATCGAGAATAGAGGTGAGACTAAAACTATTTGGAGAGTTTTCCAATTTATTTTGGATTTGGATTGTAAATAATTTCAAGTTTCTGGAGTGTAGGAAAGTCATACCTAGCCCTATATAATAATATAATATATAAACATTCTAGAAGTACCAATATACATTACATTCTACATTGGATTATTATTGTTATATAAAGTAAAAAAAAAATAACTTGGTTATATTTTTATACATAAAATATTAAGAAATTTGATTAATATAATGATCTACATATAGCTAAGTAATATTGTTGTTAATATGTACATTTTGAGTGTTGCAATAGGCAAATGGACATTTAGCTGGTGCCAGATACAGCTTTAAACATTTCAACACTTTTTTGAAGCTATGTGTAGCGTGGGTCTTTGAATCAATGTTCAACTAAGTGCACAAAGAAAATCACTTTGTCAAGTGGTTTCAGTTTTTTAGTGTCTATCAAAGCGTTCATAGTCGACAGTGTTAAAATGTTTGCGTAACCTGCTACACTTGCACAAATTTGCGCGAGCGTTGTCCAGCGGGACGGTTGTGCACAGTACATTTTAAAAATAGGTCCAAATATAAAGACAGTAAAAAACAATCAAGTTAATGTGATTTGTATGGTCAGCTGTTATCTGAAAAGATAAAGCCCTTGGATAAAGATGACAGAATAGTACTTATGAATGAAATAGATAAGTTTGTATTTAAATATTCTATTGTATTGTATTTTATTATATTATTTGTGCACATGTAATAAATAATGTCAAGCACTTAAATAATACAGGCTCACTGCATCCACAAAATTGTTGTCCATCTTATTTGTCATTTATCAACGTACTGTGGAGATATGTGTTTGCAAAGTATGTCTCGCAGGTTGCACCAATAAGTGTTCAAACAATTGTGCAAAGTCCTTCAAATAAGTGTTCAAATGTTGTTGCTATATCTGGCGCTGGCTTTAGGACAATGCAAATTGTGTTCATTCTGACCTTCCAATCCTTCTTGACAATCAATTAAGACATGCCAATGAAAAATCATTAAAATATCAATAAAATAAAACTAAAACATAATACAATTATTTATACATATATGTACCATAGTTTCCATTTCATGTGTTGAGTTTTCTATATTGTGTTTAATGTACTTTATTGAAAAAAATATTGAATTTTTACAACTTAAGGAAAATGGCAGTGCATTTAAAAAATTCTAATGAACATTTAAGAAACAATATATTAGATTTATCTGTCTGATTCTAGATGTCAAAACACAGCCTAAGGATACTTTACAAAAAAGGTTGCAGGACAGCTTTAAATATGACCCCAATGAATCCCCTACGAGTAGCAAAGAAAAGAAATCTTCCATTAATGGGTAAGAAGTAGTAGGTTAATATTTAGATTTTAAGAGATTCTATAGTATTTATAGAAATGATATTACAGAATAGGGATGGACGGAATATTCATTTCATATTTGATATATGCCATATTTGTCAGGTTTATTAAATATTCATATTCATATTCAACTGAATATTTGCCGAAATGCTAAATGATAGGCAAAGATGGTACTAAAGTTCTGCAGTGTGTGATTGACCGTGATTGATTAATGCAACACAGTACACAGTCATGTTGTTTTTATACAGTAAGTTATCCACTATATAGCTTAATGCTTTTGATACACTGTAGTTTTATTTCCAAGAACAGTACTTATATAATAATATTTTGATAAGTGTATGGCTCCAATCAGGTCTTAGTTATAAAGAATGAAGCATATTTATTGTATCGACCATTATTTTTGTAAGAAAGAGTTTTAAAATTAAATTACAACACATTGCAGCAGATTTTAATTATATTTCTAGTTTCTACTAAATGTAGCAATAGAAGATAAAATTATTTATTGAAAACAGTTATTGTTTTTTAAAACACATTACGGTAAGACTTGAACTGTTTAGGTATGTTAATCAATTATGCCTGATATTCAGTTTGGTATTGTATAAATATTGACAATAATAATAATAATAAAGCTTTATTTTTCTACACATTTACAGAGTTAAAAAAAATACATAGAATTATTTATTACAAACTATTTGTTGGTTTATGTAGTCCCTCTTGGGTAAAAGCCCCCTCCAACTTGAACCATTCTTCACGGTTTTTGGCAATTTGCATCCATTGTTCTCCTGCTGTGTTAATAATGTCATCCACCCATCTTTTCCTTTGCCGTCCTACACTCCTCTTGCCAAATAGGCCCTTCCATTTTGTTGTTTGGTAGGTCCATCTTTTGTCCTGATATCTAGTTATGTGTTCTGCCCATTTCCATTTTTGTATTTGGCTATGCTGAAGTGCATCCGTTAATTTAGTCTTCTTGTGGATATCTATATTTCTTGTTTTTTGTATTCTTTTTAACACGTTCACTGTCCGGTTTTAAACCACAATAGTAAGACAATAGCAATGACCTATATGTAGTGCACGGGACAGCGAAAGGGTTAATTTAAGGATGCTTCTCTCCATAGCATGTTGGCAGGACAAAATTTTGTTTTTCACTCTTTCAGTATACACCCATGTTTGGCTTGCATATGTTAGACTTGGGAGGATACATGAGTCCATTATGACCTTTTTCATTCTTAGGCTGTAATTTCCTTTAAGGATTTCTTTTTGAGCCCAATATTTTTTCCACGCTATTTTTATTCTTCTGTCTATTTCTTTTTCATTGCTGTTTAGTTCGAAAGATATCAGTTTGCCTAAATATACGTAGTCATCAACATATTCAATGGACTTTCCTTCTATTTTGATTGGTTTTTTGGAGCTGTTTGTAATAATTTTTGTTTTTGATAAATTAATTTCAAGTCCCACTTTTTGGCTTTGGGTGTTCAGGCTCTGAAGCATAATTTCTAATTCAGTTGCAGATTCACTGAAGAGAGCTATGTCATCAGCAAATTGTAGGTGTGTTAATCTTTGATTTAGTATCCATATACCTTTGTTTTTCCATTCTACGTTTTGAAATATGTCTTCAAGGACGGCTATAAATAGTGTAGGTGAAAGGGGGTCACCTTGCCTCACTCCTTTCCCAATTTCGAACTCTTCTCCATGTCTTTCTAGTTTTATTTTGCTTGTACTCTTAGCATATATGTTCTTTAGCACACTAATGTATTTTTCATTTATTTTGTTTTTTCTCAAAGCCTTATAGATGAATGTGATATGCTGTCAAACGTCTTAGCATAATCTACAAATGCTATGTATAACGGCATGTTGTATTCTTTGTATTTTTCTATTATTTGTTCCATAGCGTGTATGTGATCCATTGTTGAGTAGAGTCGTCGGAAACCTGCTTGTTCTATTGGTTGGTTTCTGTCTATGTCTGGGGCTATTCTACTTAGGATTATCGAAGAGAACAGTTTATAGATTGAAGATAGTAGACTTTGTAGTGTTATGCTACTTACATATCATTTTACACTATTTTAAATTTATTTTTCTTGTTTACAATGTCATATATAATGTTTGTATAATCATTTTACTTCGTATTTTCACGCTTTTTAAATCGGTGTCAATGGAGTCTACCTTTTTCGATCTTTTATTTAGAAAAAAAAAGGTAGACTCCATTGACACCGATTTAAAAAGCGTGAAAATACGAAGTAAAATGATTATTCAAACATTATATATGACATTGTAAACAAGAAAAATAAATTCAAAATAGTGTAAAATGATATGTAAGTAGCATAACACTACAACTTATTGGTCTATAATTGTTGATATCAAGTGGATTTCCTTTTTTTATAGAGCAGTATTATGTTTGAGCTGCACCATTGTTTTGGAATTTGTTCTTGTTGTATGATTAAGTTGAATAGGTTCGTCAGGTAGTTTACTAGAATAGGTGACCCAAGTTTTAGAGCTTCATTTCTGATTTTATCTGGTCCTGGGCTTTTTTCAGACTTAAGTCTTTTTATATGTCGTTCTATCTCCCCTTCGGTTATAGGAGTTAAAGTTACTTCATCTAGTTGGGATTCTCTTGTGTGTTTAATTTCCGATTGTTCATCCTTTTGAGTTTCATCTTGAGATGTTCTTCTGTAAAGCTCTGAGAAGAAAGCTGTTGCGCGCTTTACTATGTCTTCTCTGTTTCTTGTTTCCCCTTTGCCATCTTGTAGACCTTGTATCCAGTTTTTATGCGTTGACAGCTCTTTAAAGGCTCTCTTTGAACTTTTATATGTTGCCATATTTCTTTCTATGATTATTCTTCTATGTCTTTCGTAATCTTGCCTGATTGCTCTGTTTGTCTTCTTATATAGTTCTTTTAATTCATGTCTCATTTCTTTAGATTTTTCTCTTTTAGATAGGAGTTCTGTACGTTTAGAAATTAGTTCTTGTGTTAGCTCGGTAATAATTTTTGGTTTTTCGTTACTTGTTTTTAATGCTCTATCCTGTTCTAGACTATTTGTGATGGCTTTTTCCAGCTCGTTGCTCGGAGTTTGTACATTTTCTGTGTTCTTCATTGTATCTTCTAATGTTGCTGCATTTTCTTTTAGCTTTTCTAGATAAGTTTGTTTTTCTTTAGATGTCTTTAGCATGTTATTTGGGGCTTGAAATGATTTCCTGTTCATTTTTGGGGTTCGGAGATTCAGCGAACATCTGACCAATTTATGATCTGATGGGAAATTTATATTGTTTAAAACCTCTAAATTTGTGATTACTTTGGGGTTGTAACTTAGTATGAAATCGATTTCGTTTTTTGTCTTGTTGTCTGGAGACATCCAGGTCCATTTGCGAGAGTTCCTCTTTTTGAAATATGTGTTCATCACTGATAGTTTGTTTTCATATGTGTATTGAATTAATAGTTCCCCTCGTGGATTTCGTTGGCCGTATCCGTACCGTCCCATTATCATATGTTCTTCATGAGTCGGGTAACCGATTTTTGCATTTAAGTCTCCAATGACTAGTAGGGTCTTATCTGCTTGTTCTTACGCTTTTTGTAAATCTATGTAGAAACTTTCGATTTCTTCCTCACTGGAGCTCTCAGTGGGGGCGTAAACTTGAATAATAGACAGTGATACCTTGTTGAAGCTCATTTTTAACAAAGCGACTCTTTCTGATATGCCTACGAAGCTCACGATATTTTGTTTCAATGTTTTCTTTATTAAGAAACCTACGCCATGGAGTCCCAATGTCTCGCCAATATAACAGAAAATACTCGTATAATTGTTATGTTCTTCTACACTGTACCCTAATCGTTTAACTTCGGCGAGTCCTATGATGTCCCACTTAATTTTGACTATTGCATTTTCTAATTCTAATAATCTTGTCATTGATGATAGTGATATTACGTTATAGGTGCATATTTTCAAGTTGTGTAGTTCTTCCGATTCACATTTTAGATTTTCAGATTTTCTGCTCTTATAATTATTGGTATTGGTTTTATTCAATGGAGGGTTGTGGTCTTCTTCCCCCACGGTGACCAGCCGGATTGAGGTGCTGATTGTTTTTATTTTATTTTGTTGCATTGTTTGATTTCTCTTATCCGGATTCCAGTTGAGGGAGGCAGTTATTAGTTTTTTCAAGTTTTAGGCTCAGACACCGATGATGCTCTACCTCGTGCCGTATAATTTAGTATGCTTGGTTTTACTATTCCTTGAGTATTATTTGTAGATGGCTCATTAGTACGTTTGTCAGTAATCTGTTTCTTCTTGGTGTTTTGTGCTATTGTTTCTGGTGATTCTATCTTTTCTCTTTTCCTTTGTCACGGTTAGAATCTTTTAGGTTTTTTACTACTAACTTATCGTATTTCAGAAATGCTAAATTTCCCTTCTTTCTTTCTTCTTCCAGCATTGGTTGGAGTTTTTTGCGAGTTTCTAGAACCTCTTTAGGAAAGTCTTCTTTAATATAGACGCCTTTAGGTAGGTTAGATTTGTTCTTTTGAATAAGATGTTTTTTCCATGTTGTTGTTAAAGAGACCACTACCGGTTGATTTTTATTTGAACGTTGCCCAATTCTATAGACTTTGGATATCTCTTGACTGTCCAGGTGTACGCCCATCTCCACTATGATTTCTTTCAAATAGTCTACTAATTCACATTCTGTTTTCTGTTTCTCTTCTATGCCGAAAAATACTAGATTGTTCTTTCCCTTTTCCTTTTCCATGGATTCTATTTTCTGTTCAAGGTTTGTTATTTTGGTTTTTAAGGTTCTGTTTTCTTCCAAGAGTGTTTTCATTTTTTCGTCGAGTGCTTGCATGACATTATTGGTGACATTCGCGGTTATTGTCAAAGTTTGTTGGTTCAGCTTCTCGTCCAGTTTAGCTAGCAGCAATTCCATACTTTGATCCATATTTATTTTGGTATAATGTAGAATTTTTGGTAGAAATTACAATTTTTCTACTGACCAACACTAGTAGAACTATCAAAATACAACTTCCTTCGTTCATTCGATATTGGTTAGGTTGGCACTACTTTTGTGAGTGTCAGATGGTTATCTTTATAATAAATGTTCTTGATTTCACTATATTATACACTATTTTCCGCTGAGATTTCTTCGTAATTTGAAGCTGCAGTGGGTTTCTTCAGATATTTTCACAGTTTTATGGTAAATTAACTAGTTTTAATAGCAATTGTGAATTATTTCGACGGAGCTGATTCGTATACGTGTTTACGTCCACAATACCGGAACCGGAATCCGCCAAATATTGCCAAACATTCAGACAAATATTTCTATTTGATGAAACCCATGTTTGTCTTATTCTGGCTGTTTGTGTTGTGAGTTAGATGGCTGACTATGCACTGCCTTTTTTGTTTGTCACAAACCTTTGGTGACCTTGTGACAGTAAAAGCCCTTAATTCTTATATATATATATATATATATATATATATATATATATATATATAAAACTACAGTACATATAAAACATAAATTGTATTGGTCCATAAAAACTGTTGGCAACTGTAAGTTCTGCAATGTAATATATGTGGCAGCATAAAATTCTTTGTAAAATGCACTCTAGTGAACGGTCAAACATTGAGATGATGTGGATGGAATTTCAAGATCTGACACAGTGCACAATAGTGAAATTTAGCAGCATAATTAGTTCAAATAATGCCTCAGAACTCTCTCTGTAATTTTTTTATTTTATTTATTTATACTTCCATGCATAAAATATATTATGGTGGACTTAATGCGGATAAATATGATTGAAGATGCCAGATGAAATGTATTTTCGTAACATTAGTGATTAAGCATCATGTGTGCAAATGTAAAAAAGTCACATATGGCGGCTAGCTGCACTTCATGCTCGCAATGAGTTTGAAGAGGCAAGATGCCCGATGCCTCATTAATGGAGACCTGGTAGTCGTTTGGATGAAACATAATGCCTTTTGTCTGAAACCCGCATGGGCGAAGTTACCATTTGTGTCAGATCATGTGCTAAGGCAAAATCATTATCAGATCTTTCCGCGTAATCGATTATACGAGAGCCAAACCATTCAGCGTGGTTCAGAATATGTAACCATTTACATGTGGTGGTAATAGTTGGTATGTCTCGGTATTAACTCTGTGGTAGCTATAAGCCAAAAGATAGATAAGACCTTTTTGTCTACCTTGGCGTCGAGAGCTGACATCCTCTATGACGTACACACAAACTCCACCCTTATGCACAAAAAAGTGTTCTAACTTGTAACTAGGTAAGAAAGCTAGATGTATCTGCAACTTGTTCTCTCAACTGTGTCTCGGTAAGGAAGAGAAAGCCGGCTTCGCCATTTCGCTCTAGATTGTGGTGGATGACGTAAAGGTTTGAATGAAGACCCTTTATGTAGCAGAAATTCATGACAAGCGTAGCAGGATGTGCCATTGTATTTTTGTTAATATAATATACATATGGAGCGGAGTTTTGCTCGCTGCTCCAGAATACGTGAAGTGGCCTGAGCATCCATGCATATCTTGGGCGTGGATCTACAGAAGGATTCTCTGTATTAATAGCAGGAGCGAGAGGATGGCCCACTGGCCTCCTCTCACCAGGCGAAATGTAGATAAACCGGCGCATTTATGTAAAAGTAGCTATGGGGATCTACCACGTCGAAAATTAACGCCTTAAACTTCGTCCAAACTAAGGCGATTCCCGCGCGGGACGCGGGACGCGTATCTGCGCGATTCGCTCGCTCGCTTTGCCTCCCAAACTGAGGCGAATCCTGCATATCATTATTTTTAGTTTCTGAATATGAAACATATTGAAGCTGAGGTTTTGTTGCTATTAGCATTAACTGAAGAAGAATCTCAAGATGTATTTTTTTATAGGATAAGGCTGACAAACTGACAAACGAGCACACAGTCCACCTGATGGTAAGTTGTTGCTGTGGCCCACATACATCTACAGCAGATGTGTTGTCACCCTTGAGGACTGAGATGAAATGCCTCATTTCCGGTAAAAAAGGTCTCCGGTACTCTACACTCACCAACTCACCATACGAAACACAGCAGCGTTAAGCTGCTATTTTACGCTGGTATTCTGTGAAAGCGTGGTCCTTCCCCGGCCGAGCCGTCCCATTCGTGCTTCAACTATACACTAATATAGCTGCAGCGTGGCTCTACCACGTAAAACAATTGAGATGTACGAGAAGTGAGGAAAAAAAGAAGAAAATGGTTCAAGAAGAAGAAGAAATTTGATACCCACATTACGAAAAGATAAAAAAAGATTTTATATATACTTTCGTATGCCAGAAAAATGCTATAACAAAGTTTTATCAAGAATTGAACAAAATATATTTTTTCCTATTATTTTTATAGTCTTCGTGGGTAAAGTCGTATAGAATCTTGTTTCCTTTTAAGTTTTGTAAAAATAATTCAAGGTATTTTCAACGGCATTTCGAAAAATCAGGCACTATCCCGCGTATATTTCGCTGCAGCACGTGCGACTATTCGCGCATTGGCGCGAATTTGGCAAGTTCACATTGGTGAACACATCCATACAAGTTAGCTGACACAATCGGCGCGAGCGAATCACGTCCCGCGTTCCGCGCGGGTTTCGCCTCAGTTTCAACGAAGCCTGTTGTAATAAATGTCTAAATATTGAATTAACAAACATGCTGACAAACATTTTACTTAACCGATTCGTTGCGGCACCAATTTTCGACAACTTTTAGCTGTGGCGGCGAACAAATATTTCATGAAATATTTAATATTTATTAGCCACAGATATCAGAGCATCTGGAAAGTATGCAATAATAAGGAATGGCAAACTAATTATACGAGACAAAATGGAACCTGAAAAGAGGAAGAGAGCCCAATCCACCCCACCTTCTACTCCCCCGGACAACTTCAGCAAAGCCCCTGGAGAACCCAAGTTATACCAACTTGCTAAAATGTCGAGAATCAACCCAGCAGAAAGAATGAGAAGCCAATCGAAAGCGAATATAGAGGAGACATCAAAAAACTAGAAATAGGCGGTAGTCGAAATGAAAACAGTAAAACAACGAATACCACCAAAACTAAATTAACATTCCCCAACCCGGCTGGTCCCCGTGGGGAATTAGACCACCACCCACCAATCTACAAAAAACCAAACAAACATACACTTCTAAACAAACATACACTAGAAAACAACAACATTAACAACAAAGATAAATGTAATGCCCCCTTTAAAGAAAGTATCCAAATTGCAGCACTTAATGTTCTAACCCTAAAGTCGGACGAGAGTCTAACAGAACTAAGTAAAGCACTAAATGATATCAAATGGGACATTCTGGGTCTGAGTGAAGTAAGACGAGCTGGAGAAAACATACAAGAATACGAGGACTTCCTTCTATATCACATAGGCGAAAAAGAAGGCCAAAATGGGGTAGGATTTATTCTCAAAAAGCACATGATACAATATGTTGATGAGTTCATAGGAATCTCGGACCGTTTAGCAGTGCTAAATATAAAATTACCCAATCACGAAGAAATGTGGTCTATTGTGCAAGTTTACTCTCCAACTGAACAAGCAGACAAAAAGACAATTGAAGAATTCTATGAGAATCTAAACAGTACTATAGAGAGACATACGCACAAAATCTTAATAGTGATGGGAGACTTCAACGGCCAGACAGGTGAAAGCTTGCCAGAAGAAAGACGTGTTCTCGGACCATTTACATATGGAATTCGACGAAGCAAAAATGGAGAAAGACTCATTAATATGTCTTTCGAAAACAACCTCTATATTCTAAACAGCAAATTTAAAAAGAAAGGTTCAAGGAAATGGACATGGGTATCACCAGGAGGCAAATACAAAAATGAAATTGACTTTGTTCTCACCAACAAACTAATGTGTTTCACCGATTTAAATGTTGTAAACAAATTTAATTTAAAAACGAACCATAGAATGGTCAGGGCAGATCTCACACTACGACATATAAAGACACAAAGACCCAGGAGGCACTTTTTGGTAAGTTGAGTATTCAAAACCTAAAAGAAGCTGCAAAAAAACTGACCGAAAGATTTGCAGACTTTGAGAAAGAAACCAAGAACCTAGATATTCAACAGAAATACGACTGGTTTGAGACTTCAATCAAACTAGCAAAAAGTACCTGCACTAATAAAGAAAAGAAGAAAAGCTATTTATCAATAAAAACAAAAAATCTACTCGAAGCAAGGAAACAGGTAACTAGTTCCAGAGACACAGAGAATCGTAGAAAACGCATATCAGAGCTGAGTAAAGATATAAAACAGAGTATGAGAAGGGATAGAAAACAAAACAGAAGAAAAAAATAGAAGAGCAAATCATTAGAACAGGAGGAACAAAAAAAGCATATAAAGAACTGTCAGAATCAAAAGATTGGGTTATAAAAGTTAGAAATGAGAAAGGAATAGAACAAAATAGAAGATCAGACATAAAAGATATTGCTACATCATACTATAAACAATTATATGAGAACACACAAGAAGAACCTGGCGAATTAATAGTACTAAACGATGATGAGGATGAGAGCATACCCTATATACTGCAGCGAGAGGTAGAAGTAGCATTACATTCCCAAAGTAAAGACAAAGCCCCAGGGCCAGATGGCATTGAAAATAAAATCCTATTAATGGCAAAAAATGTCCTGTTACCAGTTATCACGAAACTATTTAATGAAATTTTCGCAAACGAAATTATCCCGATACAATGGACGCAATCTAATATAGTATTGTTATATAAAAAGGGTGATAAACTTAATATAGGTAATTATCGCCCGATCAGCCTTATGTCCAACTTATACAAAATATTTGCGAAAATACTGCTAAGAAGACTCGAAAGAAAATTAGACGACAACCAACCAAACGAGCAAGCAGGTTTTCGTAGAGGGTACTCAGTATTGGACCACATACATGTTATGAGGCAGATTATAGAAAAATCCCATGAATACAACCAATTATATTACATGGCATATATAGACTACAGCAAGGCTTTCGACTCTTTTATTTCACAATAAGATATGGCAGGCCCTAAAAGAACAAGGTATCGAAAGCAAGTACATAAGGATACTGAGAGAGATATACAAGAAAAGTACAGCATGCATACAGTTAGAAAAGAAAGGAGAACCATTTAGCATACAAAAAGGTGTGCGACAGGGCGACCCGCTATCCCCAAAACTTTTTTCTGCGGCCCTTGAAATGATATTTAGAAGACTAAATTGGGACGGATATGGAATCAGTATCGATGGAACTTGGTTAACACATTTAAGATTTGCAGACGACATCGTTCTCTTTGCAAAAACTCCACATGAACTGAATGTCATGGCAAATGATCTGGCATTAGAAAGTCACACGGTGGGATTGAAAATGAACTTGGAGAAAACGAAAGTAATGACCAACGGACCTAAGAATGAAAACATCAGGGTTGGCCAAAGTGAGACAGAATATGTTGATGAATACATCTATCTGGGCCAAATGATCTCACCCACAGACAACATGGAAAAAGAAATCAACAGGAGAGTAGCAAACGGATGGAAAAGATATTGGAGCATGAAGGAAATAGTGAAAGATAAAGAACTGCACATATCCATTAAATCTAAAGTATTCAACACATGCATTCTTCCTGTATTGACGTACGGATGTCAACATGGGCTCCTACTAATTTAAACAGTAAGAAATTAAAAATATGCCAGCATTCGATGGAGCGAAGCATGATGGGAATCAGGAAAAAGGATCGAGTCAGGTTAGAAGACATTAGAAAAAACACAAAGGTTCGGGACATAGCAACAAAAGTCAGGAAATTAAAGTGGGAATGGGCTGGGCATATGAGTAGAGGGAAGGAAAAGTGGAGCAGGAAGGTCACAGAATGGTACCCCAGGAATGGCATAAGGAAGAGGGGGAGACCCTGCCAAAGATGGGAGGACGACCTGGTCAAATTCGCGGGTGTGACTTGGAGCCGGGTTGCCAAGGATAGAAACAGGTGGAAAAGGTTGGAGGAGGCCTTTGCCGATTGGCAATCAGCAGAAGACAATATAGATTTTATATGACTTAGATAATAAGAAATTGTATTACGTACTGTTGAATAAATAGCTTTATTATTATTATTATTAGCCACAGATAAGTAATGTAATGTTCTTTTTTATGCTTTTTTTACTTGTTTAGACCTAATTAAGTTTATTTGACATCAAACATCAGTTACAAACGGAAGGATACTTGGTTTTAGTGGGTAACTACGTGTTTTTCTATGTGTTTCTTTGAAATTGAGAGTAAGTGACTTTTTTATGCAGACATTACAAACCTTTTGTACTATTTTTTGTTTTATAAAAAAATCATTTATATAAGTAGGTACAGCTAAATCACCCTGGAGAACCTTGGTCCTAAATAAATAAAATAAATTTACACCTAATAATAACATTTGTAAGCATGAAACAATCAAGATCCTCAATTTGGAAAAAAATAAGGTTTATGATTCATTGATATTTACAAATGTTAAATATTATTTAATGTTATACAAATGTAAAAGTAAAGTCGATCTGAAAATGTCTAATTAGTAAGAATAGCATAACAAGTGTTTTCAAAAGGAAACTAACGCCGGCGCTATACGGTGGCGGATTGATGATAGTAATAAGACGGCAGTTCAACCATTTTAAGCAAAATTAAACAATAAGACAAACGCATTGTTTTTTTTTAACAGGAGACTTGTTTTCTAGAAATTTATTTACAACTCGAGTTTGTGAGCGATTGCAATGGGTGCTATAATTTATTACTTATTAGACTATTTTCCAACAACATGATTGAAAACCCACAAAGTAAAAAGAGTACCATGGACAAGTTAAAAAAAGGTTGTCAACCCCTAAAAATTTCAAATTTTCAAAATATCCAGAAACGAAGCCGCAGGCATGAACTACTTGCAAAATAGTGAATATTTTGTTCTGGATAAATTTTCCAAAAAAGCAATATGAGCGAGTTATAACGATTTTTAAAAAGACACGACTCGCGTGTCATATGCCACACACAAAAGTAATCGATGGCACGCCTGGCTTGCCACCCGCACTGAACCGGTTAAGAGTTTAATCGTATGCAGAGATAATCTCAAGCTTATAATTAAAACTGCAATGTCTTTTTCTTTTTGTGTACAGCCCATACTATTTACACAAATTTTGACGTAAAGTTTCAGTTTATTTAAACTTACAGAAACTGTCTGACTACCAGCCTAAGTCTTAGATGATGAGTTAGATTACTCCATTTGAATTCTTGTTATTTTACTAATCTCTGCATTTATTACTATAAATCTGAACTTGCAATTTATTTTATTTCTGTAATATATTATTATAAAATTGAATAACTTTTGTTCAGATCATCTAAAACTCAAGCAAAACCATTAGAACAACAAGAGACAGCAGTAATAGCTGATGATGGCGATTGGGCTCATTGCAAACTGGATTGGTTAAAACCAGACAAGATTCGAGATGCTAAGAAGAGAAGACCCGATCACCCTGACTATGACCCCACAACACTATATGTACCACCTGATTATTACAACAGTCAAACTCCAGTAAGTTTCTAATCATAGATCATGATTATTCAATATCCTTTCTTTGAGTAATTTTTCTATTTTTTTTATTTTAGGGTCATAAGCAGTGGTGGGATATGAAATCGGCTCATTTTGATTGTGTTTTGTTTTTCAAAGTTGGCAAGTTCTATGAACTCTATCATATGGATGCGGCAGTTGGCGTGAATGAACTAGGGTTTTCTTATATGAAGGTAGTATCTAAAAGAAGTTTCATTTGGTTTATTATAATATAATAAGATTTTTTATCTATAATTATGAAAACGGGTCTTATATTCCATAGATTGATATAGATATTAATACTGTTAATATCTATATCAATCTATGGAATATAAGACACTTTTTAATGTCATGCTGTTTTTGCATGATATTTACATGGATAGATAGATATAAAATTCTTTATCACACATTCATTAATTCATTACAACCTATTTAAAGTCTACAATTAATATATATTATATATATATGTAAAATTGATTTGATATTTGTGTGTATTTTAGGGTCAGTTTGCACATTCAGGTTTCCCTGAAAGTGCATACGGGCGCATGGCGTCAACTTTAGTGTCAAAAGGATATAAAGTCGCCCGTGTTGAGCAGACTGAAACACCAGAAATGATGCAGGAGAGGTGTAAAAAATGTAAGTAAATCAAGATAAGAAAATACTTTACTTGGGTTAGGAGTTTTATTTAGCACATAGTTCTATTTGCACTCCATTTGTCGAGAGTTTTACATCCATATGAAACACAGAAGCATTAAAATGTTACTTTACTCTGGTACTCTGTGAGTGTCATTTTCCGGTCAAGGCAATATGTGCTGCATCTATAATATAGCTGCAGCATGGCTCTACCACACTGAACATTTTACAGAAGTGACACAATTCAAATTGTGGTTGTGGCACGATATTTGTACTGCCCATTTGATATCATTTTGATTATCATTGATTCGTAAGTTGTCACCATGATTGAAATTAACCAGGGATTTGTCATTATTATGATTATTAAAATAACACATTTACACCATTCATAACATTTTTTCCTCCTTTCTAGACGGGCAAACAAGCAAAGCGGATAAGGTAGTGAAACGCGAAATTTGTCAGGTGGCAGTCCGTGGTGCACAGGTGTATGGTCTGCAAGACCCGGGGCCAGCTGATGCTGCTGCTGTCTATTTAATGGCTATTGCTGAAGAGGTATGGTTTTTTTTTAATAAAAAAATGCAATTATCGATTAGAATTAGAATAGATGGTCGATGGCATTGTCATAGTGCATATTTTTATCAAACACTATAAAGTTCATTGTGAACTGTATAAGGTGAAGGGTTGTCTTAACCTGCCACGACAAAACTATAATTATAGTATTATATTAAACGTATATGTATACATATTTTCTTACAAATTATTTTATTTGTTTTACGTGTCAACTAAAATTACCTTCATGCTTACTGTTGTAACGTAATTATTAAACATTATTTTGTACAAAAATTCCTACTAATTATCAAACTAATTTATTAACCAGAATAATTGTATGTTGATTACTGATTATTAATAGATGAATGTACAAGTAATGGAAGTGTAAGGGTGCCCCTATACTTCGATTACCACTAGTGCTATACCATTACCATCAAAAGAAATGTTGCAATATAGTAACTTATTATGCATTTTATGAGTCTCTTGTTTTTTTTTTCATCGTAATATGTCTGCAAAAAGCGATAGTGTATTTTCGTAAGCTCTTAACTTCTATAATTACGTTATTATTATATTTTTATATGTGGTAGAACCATGTTACAGCTATATCTACATTTGTAGCACGAATGGGTCGCTTCGACCGTGGAAGGACCACATTCTCACAGAATACCAGCGTCAAATAGCAGCTTAATGCTGCTGTATTTCGTTTGGTAAGTGTACAGAAATAGAGACCCTTTTTACTGGGAAAAAGGCATTCCATCTCAGTCCTCACAACTGACAACACATTGCATTTTATTCGCAAACGAGGGTAGATGTATGTAGATGTCTATGGGCCACAGCATACACTTACCATCAGGTGAACTGTGTGCTTGCTTGTCACCCTTATTCTCTAAAACTAAAAATAAAATTACGATCGATGCAATCGAAACGGTGACAAAATTAAACTGAAGTAGCTACTCCTCGTATAAGTGAAGTAGCTCAAAGTGATCTGCTTATTAAGTGGCGAAGCTTGCGAAGTCACTTATTGATTTCACGATGTCTGTCCGTCTGTCCGTCCGTCTATCCCACGATTATCTCGAGAATGGTTTCGAATTTTCAAATTCTGTTTTCAGCAATCGATTACTGATCACCCAGGCATCTGAACCTCCTATTTTGAAACTGATTGCTCAACGGCAACCGTTAGAAACCGCTACAAAGCTGATTGCTTCGCCACTTTGCTATGCTGTTAGCTTGCTTGGTTTATTATTTGTCCAAGACCCCACCTACTAATGACTTGTATGTTTTTTCGCAACTATCCAAAATATGATGCATTGCAAGAATGAAAGGTGAACAGATGTGTTTATTTAAATTTACAGGAAAGCAATGGATGTAGCACATACGGAGTCTGCTTCGTGGACACGTCAATAGGACAGTTTCACATTGGACAGTTCCATGATGACAAACACTCCTCAAGGTTGCTGACGACCGTTGCGCATTTCCCGCCTGCTTTAGTAAGTATACTACTGCATTTTATCCTTTTATAAAATGTCTATGCAAATAAAACTTTATAATAGACTATTATTAAATCCTTATAATTAGCTTAATATTTATTCACAATTTTGGCAATACCGTGTATAATTTAGTTTGCTAACTTGGGCTCCAGTAAATATTTTTCAAATTGCCCTGATTACGCATGGGTTTTTACGACTTGATTGCAAAATATTTACAAAAACACCTACTATTCCTACATACATCTACATAAATTATATAATATTTATGGCCAAAACCCTTCCTCAATAAATTCTCTAAATGATGCTGATTACCACATCAATCTATCAAGTAATTAAAAAAAAGTAAAGAATACTTTCTTCAAAGTGTTTCTCAAAAGTGGCATACTCTTTCTGTTCCGTAATCTTCACAGAAATGAAAAGGTACCTGTGCCCTGTGTCCACACTTGTACCAATGAAAGATTTTCTTTTAACATTTTTATTTTAAGGTTTATTAAATTTTGAAGTATTCAATTTTATCTTTATAGTTAGTGTTTGACCGCAAGCACACAACATCGCGTACTTCTAAGCTATTGACGACACACTGCCATAATGCACGTAGGGAACCTTTAGCAATGTGGACACCAGAAAAGACGTTAAAGATATTGGCCGAGAAGTACTATAAGACCAATGCCGATGGCGATTGGCCAGCAGGATTGAAAATGTTTTTACATGAAGGTAAGCACTGATTTCTTCCTTGTTGTATACTGATACTTAAATAAAGATATTTATTGATGTGACACTACTAAGAACCGTAGTTGCACAGGGAATAAGCACTCATCTCGAATTTTCATGGAGAGCGAGCAAACCAAGTTTGACAAAATTGTATTTGTTTTTTTAAAACAATCATGAGTAAATCGAACAAATAAAAATTAATTCGAGGATATGTGAAGTCTGCCAACACGCATTACTACGCCAATGCGAACGATAATACGCAGCGGTCTATTTCTTGCCCCCAAAACCCTCTCAGTGATAACAAGAGATCCAGCTGTGGGAAATGTAGGCTCACACTACTTTTCACACTACTACTACATTCACACTACTAGTTTTTACAAAGCTTTCAAGTTTTAAAATTTGTCAATCATCTCAAAAGCATGCAAATTACTAAAAATGTATATCATATTTAGTTTAGTAAAGAAACATTTGTTTTATTGCTATTCCAGGTGATGCTTTAGGTCTCACCCCAGCCGCGAACTTCTACTTAGCCATCAAGGCATTAGGAGGCTGTGTTGCATTTCTAACCGATTGCTTACTTGACATACAAATATTGGATATGGCTCAGTTTACTTCCTACTCCCCACCTGATGTCATAAATAGAACCCTATCGCCAGAGGTGAAGGCTCAAAATCAGTGGCGAGGCGGGAATATCATGGTGCTTGACGCAATCACGCTGCGAAATCTGAGAATCGTGCAAGATGAAGGTTGCTTATACGATAAATTGAATTTCTGCTCTACTGCTATGGGCAAAAGGTATGGTATCAGTTGATTTATATTATGATCATAATCATTACAGGCCTCTCGCACAGATTTCCTCAAAGCTGTCCTGATCCACCTGCACCTATCCACACCTTGCATGTTTCAGTCATCACTCAATTTAAAGGGGGAGGAGGCCAACACCGGCCTATGTATTGCTTATTTTATCTAATAGTAGTATGTACCTCTTGTAAATAAGATTACGAAAATGAAACTGGCAACATTGCGACATCATCCCAGTTCGGGGCTGCCAGTTATGCTACTTTCAGCGACAGCATAATAATGATAATAATAATTTTATTTCAGACCATGGTCCATATATTGTTAGTAATGTTGTTAGTAACAATATTGACTTAAAACTATGTTAGTACATATTGTAAGTAATTACATATTATTTTAATCCTATGACTATGCCCACCCAGTGGTTCTGTATGGGACAGTCATATCTTAGAGATATCGCTCTCAGGATGTTGTTACTACTGTTTCGTAAGCGTTGCAAGCAGGTATGGAAAAAAATCATGATTTTTTTTTTAATTTTAATCAAATCATATTAATTTTCTTAAAAAAAAACATGATATTTTTGATTTTTTTTTGTATACTTTGAAATTCACGAGTTGGTAAGACTTTTTGACATAGTAGGATTAAAAGTTTATGAATGCATATGTATGAGACTGATTAAGAGTAAAATAATTAATGCTGCATTAATTGCAGTTCATATTTTTAGGGTGAATTTCTAAAAAAAATTTTTGCTTGATTTTACTAAGTTTATGAGACTGACAGACCTCATCGCTACGTCTTTGTTGATTTTCCAAAGTTTATGAAACTATTGTGGTAGAATAATAAAAATAACATAAAACAACAAAAGGTTTTACTTTATTTTAAGCCAGTTTTATTTCATTTTCTGACTATTACATTAATTTATACATGTTGATTTAAATCAATGATTTTTTAAATCAAAATCGAGCAATTTTAATCAGTCTGATTTAAATCGGCCAACCCTGGTTGCAAGAATGAGGTTGTTTTCTTCTTAATGATAGCTGGAAGAGTGTCAGTACGTGCTTGCGCAAACATACCTGACGCACTGCAATGCCACGGCAGCCGCAACAGCATCCTGAAAGCGTTATTATACTGTACGCGCGGAGCATTGTAAGTTCGACGCGTGTATATCACCCACAGAGCGCTAGAGTAAAATGATTGACAAAATGCTTTGAAAAGCGTTATTTTTACTGTATCTGTACATCTAGCGAACCTGCGAGCAAGCATATTGGCTCTCCCTGTCAACGCCCTGCGCTCCCGTTCTATGTCCTCGTCATCCCGGAGGTCTGCTGTCACAATGTGTCCCAAGTACTTAAAACTATCCACCAGCTTTAGAGGCACCCCATCGAGGGCTACTGGAGGCACACGGGAGGGCTGATGTTTGCCTGCTTTGAACACAAGAAGTTGGCTTTTGTTAGCGTTATATTTAAGCCCATATGCCTCCGCATATGTCTCACATATTGACTATAAAGTGTTCAGTGCATTGATTGAGCGACTCAGCAGCACCATGTCGTCAGCATAGCTTAAAGTATTGAAGCAGATATCGTCAATATGACAGCCGACATGAGTACTACTGAGTCGCTTAGAGGCGAGCTTAACTCCCCCCCGTATTACAGCACATTGCAATCTATATTCGTTCGATAACGTACCGGCCCATCTCACTTAATTTTTATGGTTTGAATATCAGAATTTGAAGAGAGAGATGCACTTCATCGGCATACCCGCACACCCCAACTTCTCCCATAAGCGGTCATAAATTACGCGATCAAAGGCTTTTGACAGGTCGAGGAAGCAAGCGTATACTGGAATCCTTCTCTTCGTATAACAGTTTACAGTATGTTTCAAGCTCAAAATAGCACTGTCGGTAGATAATCCAGCTCTAAACCCGAACTGGGCATCATTCAGCTTCACATGTTTTTCGAGATTGGTATTCAACAGACTGTCAAGCAACTTAGCTGTTATTGTAGCAAGTGAGATAGGCTGATAATTATTTTATCAGTAGTGTCACCAGTCTGAATGGGTACCACAATAGTGCGCATTAAAGCCTCTGGTAAGTAATAGTGACATAGAAATAAATTAAAGAACATCGCGAGTACGCGCGGTAGGTGGACTCCAGCATACTTAAAATGTTTGATGCTGAGACCATCGTGACCGGGTGATTTGCCCCATTTGTTTTTTACAACTGTCGATACATGCTTTGCATAATAGCAGCATAATAAGCTTCATCATTTAACACGTTGACTGCCGTAGTGTAAATGAGAAAAATCAGTAAAAAACTTTTTGATGAAAATAGGTGGGCAATATCAATTTTTTAAAATATGTCGAATTTAGGATTCAATCAGAAGCTGCGTTTCTTAATTATTTCGAAAAAACCACATGAGGCCACCGGAGACCTACGTGGCGCCTTGATAGTAAAAATGTGAATTTCCGTTATGGGGCGCCGGGCCGGGCACTTCTCCGGTCACCCGCACCCCGCAGTCGTCTGTTTGCACTTGGACGGTGCTCCGTGACGGGCGCTCTTCCTTTTCTGCCGACTTCCAAAAAGGAGACGGTACTCAATTCGACTGTATGTTTTTTTATGTGTGTTACGTCACAACTTCGTACTAGGTGAACCGATTTCGATGATTCTTTTTTTATATGAAAGCTGATAGTTCTCGTGTGGTCCCATATGAATTTGATCAAGGTTAGACCAATAGTTTTTGAGTTATTCTTAAATAACTTATATTAAAGTCGGCTGTACAAAATTTTAAATTATTAATTTATTAGATTTCGTGATTCAACATGGAAAATAGTAAGGGTTTAGACGTGAATTTTATAGATATTTTATTCAGAATGTTATAAAAAATGTGTGGCAATGTACGGTTCAAAATCAGTCAAAAATAAAACAGAGAAAGTAGCAACATTTTGTAAAGAATATCCAAATGAACCATATTTTTGTTTAATTTGTTTCAATAATTTACATTGCTTCGTTTAATTTGTATTTTAGAATAGCTAGTTACATGTTTTTTTTTACTTATAAATCCTTGATTTTTGTGACAGTTACGTTTTTTCACTTACTTTCTTCATTTTTGTCCCACATTTCTCACAATTTCAAAGACACGCTGAAAACACGCTGAAGTAACAATCTACAGCGCCGCTCTGGTCTCTTGCATATACTAAATGTACGATAAACGTGGCCACCGGCGTAATAATTCTGCCCGAAAACAGGTCTGTCTCGATGTCACCGGTGACCAACACGGCGCGTAGACAAGACGGGGTCCGGTCACCGGTGACCGGGCTGGCAGTCAACGTGTTAAGTGATGTTTATTTTAAAAGTTATCTGACTCTTATTAATACAATGTTGAAATCAACACGAATTAGTTTCAATTTTTTAATTTAATAACTTTTAAAATAATTTCTCCTTAATTAATTAATCTCAAATATCTCTTATTAGATTACTATACCAATGGGTTTGTTCGCCGAGTTGCAGTCTTACAGCGATAAAAGAGCGCCAGGATTCTGTTAAGATGTTACTGGAAAATCAGGAGCTGTGTCAGGACGCCAAAAACATTCTGACGACGCTACCAGATTTGGAACGGCTTTTAGCCAAGTAAGCTTTTTAAAGTTTTATTTTATCATATTTAATTCTCGACGTTTCGGGCACTTTAGCACCTATGGTCTTGGGGTGATTGAGATGTTTGACAAAGACCACTTTCAACTTTTAATTATAAATTTTTGGTTCGATCTATGCAGAATGAGCTTACTGTGTCTTGAAATCTTGCAGTAGTATACTTGGGTTTGGATTTAATTTTATTAATTATGGGATCCCAAGCAGATGGTAGCACCCAGTCATCTTCTCTATTGGAATCAGGATGTTTCATCAAAGATGCAAATTGTCTGGCACGTGATAGTCAATCCACCTGCCAAGCGTAATGATTAAGACCAAACCCTTCCTCAGGGGAGAGGTCCATGTCTAGCTATTGGCTTTTACGGACTGATGAAGAGCACTCCTTATCATTTTGAAACCTTGTTTTGGCTATTGACTGACGGTTATATCATTCTGTATCTATCATATGGAGTAGTAATTTATGATACATCAAAATAACCTTTTGTGCTGCGTCTGCTGCATAAAATAAATAAAAATTCATGTAATTAGTGAAAATAAATATAATTTAAATTTATCTCATAAATATTTTTTAAATGTAATCATACTTTTGTTACAAATATATGCGATTATTCAATTGATCAAGTGATGTTGCATCACTGACACTTTTATTTTGGTGAAGCATGAAACATCTGCCATATTTGTTTGATTTCATTTCAAATTTACAAATGTTTATTATTGTATTTAATATGTAAACGCAGAGAAATTATACTAACTCGCTCTATCCTGCCTATACATATTTATTTATCACAGGGTACACGCCTTGGGAAATCTGAAGAGAGCACAAAATCACCCAGACGCGCGTGCTATTTTCTATGAAGAAAAAACATATTCAAAGCGTAAAGTTCTGGAGTTCATCTCGGTACTGCAAGGTTTTACTGCTGTTTTGAAACTCGTCGATTTGTTTTCTGATGTGGAGTCTCAGCTGTTGAAAACAGTAACTCAATTCCAGCCGAAGGGAAAATTCCCTGATTATAAAGACACTTTGAAGTTTTTTAAGGTATATATGCCATTTATATCACCTGTTTTTCTTATTTGTACATTATTTTGTATAGTTTATGAACAAAACGAAAGCAGAGAGGTGAGACCTAATCAAGTTTTACATATCAATATTTTTAATATAGGTGCCATGTAGAGGCGGCTAATGCGAATCCAGCACCTCCATGTGAATCCATATCCTATGAGAATGTCATAGGAGGAAAACTTCAAATAAGAGTTTAGTTGGCTAGCGATAAATGATGATATAACCATCTCGTTTGCGCCAAACTTAAAATACCTAGACCGAAGGAAGAAACGCCAAAGGTGGGTGATACCTGATACTGCTTTCGCCGATTCCTTCTTCATGCGAAGCGGTAATCGCAAAGCCTTCCTACAATGAAAGAGTCTATGTCCAGTAATGGAATGACCTTTTGAATAATAAGAGGAAAATAGGTACAAAACACACTGAGTGATGTGATCATTAATATTAAGGATAAAGTAACATGGTAAAGTTAGCCCTCTCCAGTAGTAAGGTTGATAGCTGTCACATTTCCTCGAAAAGTATTTCTCAGACATGTAGGTTTCCTTGTTCCTTTGTTGACGCGTAGCAGCGTAAAAATGTGCGAGACATCTGGTTCTATACTGCCAATCCTTTTGCCAAGCATGGCATTACAGCCAAGCCCTCTTAAAATGTGATGATATGCAACTAAATTGAAAGTTCTGTAAACCGAATTGAAGGTAGCAGCTACAATTGTTTCTGATAAACCATCTTCTGTTTTGTGGGGAGACATGTCATGCTCACTTAAGGTGTGGTGGCATTTTGGAAACGGTCGTCCACTTTCCTTTAATATGGTCGAGGAGAGCGATGGCTGCCGCGTGCGTCATTCTTATGAACAGGTGCTGCTTGTAGGGACTGGTCTTCACGGGTTTGCTATGCACTGATAAATAAGTGCATCATTGACCATACCTTAGTTGCCAATGGGTATGTTATACGCCAAAAAAATAGGGGATTTCTCCTCCGGTCAAAGGAACCTCATTTCGGAATGGTTGTAGACTGACAATCAATATCGTTAAATATAGCATAAATAGTATTTTGTACATAAACAACAGTGAATATCAACATTTCAGGAAGCATTTAATCAGCAAGAAGCGGAGAAAGAAGGTCGCATACTTCCGGAGCGGGGGGTCGACCAAGAGTATGACAGTGCGCTGCAGACAATACAGCAGATTGAAGACGAATTAAAGGAATATCTTGCCGAACAGGAGAAATATTTTAGATGTCGAGTAAGAGTCAAGATTTATTAAATGTCACAATTTTATTCAAAGAAACTTTTTTAATGAAATTTTGACATTTAAAAATTTCCAAACAGTGTTTGTTAAAAAATTGTTATGTCTTTTACCATTGAATTTGTTCCAGTTAAAATACGTGGGTACAGACAAAAAACGGTATCAATTAGAAGTGCCACAAAGCAATGCTTCTAAAGCTGGGTCTGAATATCACTTGGAAGGCGCACGGAAAGGATTTAAGAGATTTTCAACAACAGAGACTAAGGTAGGACACGATTTAAAAGATTGTGTAGAAAATAACAAAGAAAGAACAATGGCAGACTTTCATACATAAAATTAGTTGAGAAGAAATGGTAGCGATACGAAAAATATCTTAAAATATTAAGCGTCAGTCCCTTATAACTCTGTCAAAGAATTTTGTCCTGAGAAGGCGTCAAAAAAATTTACATTTGAACCTTTTTAGGATATGTCCTATGTCACGCTTCCTGTGGTTGTTTTTTTTTATTTCTTTTTTTTTTATAGGATAAGAGTGAACAACGAGCACACAGTCCACCTGATGGTAAGTGGTTGCTGCGGCCCATAGACATCTACATCTATCCTCTGTTACAGATCAAAATGCAGATGCGTTTTCACCCGTGAGGACTAGGATGGAATGCTTCATTTCCAGTAAAAAGGGCCTCCGGTCACCTGCACTCACCAGGCGAAACTCTACTTCACGTTGGTATTCTGTGAGGTCATGGTACCACCCCGGTTCAAGCCGGCCCATCCATGCGACAGCAAAAGCTGCCGTCTGGCTCTACCACTGTTAACTGTTTGATGTTAGCATAATACATAACTGAGAGTTTTTAGATTATTGTATCTCTATTATATATTTGCATACTATAAATGTATATTTCTGGCATGGCTCCAGAGCTTTAATATCATAGTGACATTCTTAGAAAGGCTAGAACCCAGAGCCGTAAAGCCAGTAAAAAAATTGTGACATTTTATTTTAGCTAGTGTTGGTATAACATTAAATGGAATTGTTACATAGTACTATGATTGAGATAATGTATTATTGTAGGAAATTCTTTGTAAGAGACTTATTCTTAGCCATATCACTTTTATTTTTATTATTACTGATAGTACAGTTATTACTAATAATAACTTAATATAAAAATATTTTGTGTGTTGTGTTGGTAGTCTTACAAAGTTTATACGAAAATAGTATGAATGTACTAAATGGCAACATTTGAATAGAGTAAAATGATTTAAGTCATTTGATATTCCTAAAAATGTTTGTTTTTTTCTGTGGCTTCAATTAAAATACATTTTTATTTGAAAAATCATAGAAAAATAATAAAGCTCATTTTATATATAACTTATTTCTAGACGCTATAATTTTTGTCAACTATTTTTCTGCCATTGCTCTTTGAGTTATTACTTACCAATCAACACATATATAAATATAAAGGCGTAGTTTATATGAGGGATGAAGTAATATATCTTCTTTATTTTAACTTATCGCACATAGTATTTGTATAATAGATATATTGAAGGCTTTAACATAAACTGTGAAGTGTGATTATTAGTAAAAATGTTTTATCTCTTTTAGGACTTTCTATCTCGAATGATCGCTGCCGAAGAACAAAAAACCAAAGTGCTAAAAGACCTTAATCGTCGTATATTCGAGAAGTTTTCTTCGCACTACAATCAGTGGGAGGCGGCGGTACAATGCATCTCTACTCTCGACATATTACTGTCGTTGGCAGAGTTTGCAAGACAACAAAACGGCGATATATGTTTACCGGAAATTACTTTTGATAAAAACAAAAAGGTTAGTATTGAATTGTGTGTAGCCTGAAGAATAAGTGCTGCGTTTTACCTTGGAAAAATGACTAACCAATTTTCGAAAACTATAATTCTAGGCCTGGGAATTGTTGTTTCAATGCAATTACCTTATCTGTGATTTCATGATTGCAGAGAGGTAATAATAAGACCATATAAATGTACAATGTGTAAAAATGCAAGCGTGTAGAAATTGTAAATTAGTTTAAACTTTTTTCCTATCTTTTTCAAAAATATTATTACCTAGTCTAGAATCGCAGTATATTATACTCGTATTTTCCAATAATGTTATAGTTAGTAAGTACGGTAAGAGTTTATAATATAAAATTAATCAGTCAAATTATTTTTCCAGCCATATATTAAAATCGTAGAGGGACGTCACCCATGCATTCCAATAGTGAACGATTTTATTCCAAACGACACTGAGTTGGGCGTAGAAGGCACCAGCTTGCTGCTGCTCACTGGACCCAATATGGGCGGCAAGTCCACTCTCATGCGCCAAGTTGGACTTCTCACTGTTCTGGCACATTTGGTAAGTCAAATCTTATTTACTCTTAACTAGTTAGTATGTGGTAGATCCACGCTGCAACCGTACTATAGTAATTGTAGAATTAATGGGTCGGCTCGACTCTAGAAATGCACGCTCTCATAGAATATAAATAGTAGCTTAATGTGGCTGTGTTTCATATGGTGAGAATAGAGAACCGGGGACCCTCATTACCAGTAATGAGCCATTCCTTATTGATCCTCAAGGGTGACAACGCATTTTGATTCCTAAGTGGTTATAGATAGGATTATAATTGGGGATAAATGTAGATGTCTATTGGCCACAGCATCCACTTACTATCAGGTGGACTATGGCTCGTTTGTCACCCTTCTATAAAATAAAATAGTATTTTTTTATTAAAATATGAATCGATTGACATGTGACATAATATACCTTACACCTTATAAAATAATAGCAATCGTGTATTTATCCTCAGGGTAGCTATGTACCGGCGCAAGAATGTAGCCTAAGTCTCGTGGATCGAATATTCACGCGTCTCGGCGCATCAGATGACATCTTGTCTGGACAGTCCACCTTCTTAGTTGAAATGAATGAAACTGCTGCTATTGTTAAGCACGCCACAGTGCATTCTCTAGTATTACTAGATGAATTAGGTAAGTTTTATACAAATCCTTGACATACTTAAACTATATACCTAAAGAAGTAAATGTATCATTTTTGGGAAAATTATCGTTAAGTTTATTTAAGTCCCTCCACATTAAGTTTTTTTTTGTAGAATCGTTAATTCATTAGGTGCACGGTAAAAATAAAGTGACGTTAGTACTGTTACGAGCTTGGGGTTCGAGACAATTAAAAACTGCCGATTGAATTACCAAAATTGACACTTTAATTACACAACACTAATTACAATCTAAAACCACACTAATAATAAAACACAATTGTACTACTGATCATTTAAGTTCGCAGTTGTTTGGTTTCGAAGTATTCTCTTATATTGCCAATTCAATACTGACTCGGTCGTGGTCTATACTGGCCTTATATAGGGCCTCAGATAGTTTTCAGAACCTTCTACTGTAGCGACATCTAGAATGTTCGAGTACATATCGATCCCGAAATTTCTAGAAGGATCTTGACTCTCCTAGTTCTTCTACTCGACACTAGAGGGCGCTAGTGTAACTAGTGTTGCCATGTACAAGACATTACTATTGAAATTTAGATCTATGAGGATAGATGCACGTTCATATTGGTTGAGTAATAAATTCCTACTTAAAAAAAAGATTACACATACCCCAAATAATACCTAAGATAAGTTTGTTACTTCAGTTTCAATAAAAACTTACCTTTAATCACGGAAATATATATTATAACGCGCTTCTTTGTGTATTTGTACGTATCTATTTTTTATGATTAATAATTGTATCGATAATGACAGGTCGCGGTACGTCCACGTACGACGGTACGGCGATAGCGTCAGCAGTGTGTGTAGAGTTGGCAGCACGCGAGTGCCGGGCGGTGTTCAGCACGCACTACCACTCGCTGGTACAGTACCTGGCCGCGCAGCCTGGCGTCCAGCTCGGCCACATGGTGAGTAGTGAGCAGTGAGCAGTCAGTACGGCTGTTGCGTGAATACCACCGTAGTGTAAGTTCAGCGAGCGGTGTTGACCACGCTCTACCTCTCGCTGGTACAGTACCTGGCCTCGCAGCCTGGCGTCCAGCTCGGCCACATGGTGAGTAGTGAGCAGTGAGCAGTCAGTACGGCTGTTGCGTGAATACCTTTCATATTTCATAAACATAGCGACGAGGCGCATTTTTGGATGAATGGCTGTGTTAACAAGCAGAATTGCCGTATATGGGACGACACCAACCCACACGAGGTTCATCAGGTGATAATGCATCCTCAAAAAGTTACCGTTTGGTGTGATTTTGGGCCGGCGGCATCATTGGTCCGTACTCTTTCGAAAACAACGCTGGTGAGACGGTCACTGTCAACGGCGAGCGCTACAGAACTATGATAACAATTGATAAATTAATTATAGAAATGCCCTTTATTGTCATTCCTAATTAACCAATATAACTTTTCCAAATTTAAAACGACATTTCGATAATTACTTTTTTAGTGGCAGCAACGCGCCGGGTACCAGCTAGTATTTTATAAAATATACTATATACATTATATATCTTCATTAACTATTCCTTTGCAGGCGTGTATGGTTGAAACGGACGAATCAACAGTGGACTGCGAAGATGATATACCTGAAGAAACGATTACGTTCTTGTACAAGTTAAGTCCTGGAGCTTGTCCAAAGTCTTACGGCTTTAATGCTGCTCGCCTGGCAGGAATACCCCGGGACATCACCAAGAGAGCTCAACTTATATCCAGGAATTTGGAGAAAGAAGCCACATGTGTTAGAGCATTCAGAAGTATAATTAAAATGGAGGGTAACACTAACGACTTAAGACATTTACTATCTACCCTCAGTATTTGAATCTCCAAGTACAGTTTATAATTTATGATTCGTACATTTGATACCATTGAGATAAATAATTTTTCTTGACTTTCAACATAAGTCTTGAAAATGAATATTTCCATCTTATTCTGGTTTTAAATACCTCATTTTTACAAAGTATTCTCGTTCGTGTTATTTAGTGATATAAGAATTAACTCCTTTTTTTGTGATGTATTGTCCAAAAATATACGATCAGGTTGTTATAGCAAGCTACAGTTTAGTTTAAATTTGCCCTTTTTGATGTTTACATTTTACCTTTACTTTGGCATTTTAAATTTTCATTTTGTATTATTGACATCGTTCATGTCAATCTGTTGCTGGTGATATTTTTATATTATAGATTAGTTCTGTTGATATTATGATAGAAGTGTACTTCTAAATAAGCTATAAAAAAGCAAATATCAGTGTTTATTACATTACATAATATGTGTATGCTTAATTATATAAATCACATTTTCTATGTCTTAATGTGAAATAAAGTACCAATAGATGTTACTTCCGTGTGACGTTGTTGTCATATAACATGGCGTTATTAGCAAGATTAGCAAGCGTCTTAAGTTGATTTATTTAGGTTTATTAAAATAGTGGCCAATGAGATATGTTAATTTTGTAATTCTTATTCTTAATGTCTGTGATTTTATTAATCAAGTTAACAAGTTGATTGGCATTTGATAAGCCCACCGATTAAAGTATACTTTTTAAAATATGTGTTTTAATTAATTAAATTAAACAAAATTTTTGTTCATCATTTAATTCGCACTTCATTTCATTGTACCTAAATTACAAAACCATTTATCAACACATCATAAATTTGCTTCTAAAATCCACATCTCAAATAATCTACAACTAGACATAAATAAAAAACCTTAATAGATGTAAGAAAATGAACAAAAATTGTCAACATTAGGAATATAACACACTTCCAATAATATCATTTAAAATGAATCTCATATCTCTATCTATATGATAAAATAAAATAGTTTGTTGTTTGGAATTAAAATACAATTAACTAGTAAATGCTTTATGGAATTATAAAATAAATTGTTCATAATATTTAGAACCCTCCAGTTATAGCGAACGCGAGCTCTGAATATACATTGTATTCGTAACGTAACTTAAAAACTCGAAGAAAACGGCACATCATAATGTAAAAGGAAGGAAGAGAAATGGGATGGAGACTATCCTTTAGGAGAGATAAAGGGTAAGACCATTCTGAAAATGAAAAGATGACGGAGCAACAGTAAGTCCGACGTGAAGGAATGGAATCGTAAATTATGGAGAAATCTGAGGGCCTATATTTTTTAATATGCCAATATAGTAAACAATTTAGTAATTGCCGATGTCTAAGAAAATTTATTATTCATGGGGCCTACGATAATGCAAAATAAAATTATGCACTACTTAAATTAAATTAAATAAAACATTAAAAATATGATACCTTCGTTTACACAATACTTGTCAGTCAGGTTTAAGTAGTATATAAGATGGATCGACACACTCAAAAGCCTTGTTAAGTTCAATGTTGGGTGAAGACTTTTTGAAGGTGCGCCAGCTAGCAAACATTTAATGGAAATTTATTCATGCTCACCGCGCTGGGCAGGCGGACTAGTGGGCGCAAAGCTGATGACAGCACGCTGGTAATGCTAGTTGCCCATCAGTAATGCCCGAAATTTGTGATCAGATTTTTAAAACATCATTGTTGTACAAAATAAGTATACAGAGTTATTTTGCAATTACCGGTCAAATTTGCAGAGTAGGTTCAGTATAAGTAATTTAAGCAAATGGTGAAGAAAAACCGGCCAAGTGCGAGTCGGACTCGCGCACCGAGGGTTCCGAACAAATCCGTAGGTATATAAGTTTAAAATTATTAAAAATATTTTTATTATATGATGTAACTAAAAATTTATACTTTTCGCAATTTTTCCTTTATCTGTGCTATAATACGTTGCTTCGTACAAAATTTTAAGATTTTGAGTTCACGGGAAGTACCCTGTAGGTTCTGATTCCCTTGCGAAAGCCGAAAATTTGCGACATAAACGGCTACATCTTTTGATTGCGTTGGCTTAGAAGTTAGATTTTTTCACAGCTCCAAGGGAGACAGTAGACTTTAGTATTTTAATATGAATTTCAGCTTGATACCTCCACGCGTTCCTGAGAAAAAGGGTCTTGACAGACATACAGACAGACAGATGGACAACAAAGTGATTTTTTTTTATAGAATTAGGGTGACAAACGAGCACACAGTCCACCTGATGGTAAGTGGTTACTGCGGCCCATAGACATCTACATCTATCCTCTATTACAAATCAAAATGTAGATGCGTTGTCACCCGTGAGGACTAAGATGGAATTCCTCATTTCCAGTAAAAAGGGCCTCCGGCCACCTGCACTCACCAAGCGAAACGCAGAGGTAAACCTCTACTTCACGCTGGTTTTCTGTGAGGTCGTGGTACCACCCCGGTTCGAGCCGGCCCATCCGTGCGACAGCAAACGCTGCTGCGTGGCTCTACCACTGTTAATAACGTGATCCTATAAGGGTTCCGTTTTTTCTTTTTGAGGTACGGAACCCTAAAAATTAATTTAAAAAAATCTACAATATTCTGTCATTATTACTTAAATTCAAAATACGTAGTAATGCATTATTTTAACTGACTTTCGTTCATAAATATCTAACGTTTACTATTTTATGCACGCACGCATTCGTAAAAAAAAAGAGGGGGAGATGCGCATCTCCCTTTTTTATTCACCGTTACATCGCTAAGTACCAGCGTCTGCTCGCCCAGTCAAGCCAACAGCTGACAGTGTTGACCGTGACCTCATCACGTACGCTTTGTTACCAATGACGTAACAAAAATATTCGAACCGCGGGTACTATGAAATGGTGCAATATTACTTTGTTTACCGTAATCTGAGAACAATTTTTGCAGCTAACCAAAGGCTGTTAGACCTTGGACAGTTCACCACTCCGTCACATGGAAGTGCTCGAGGTGGTCATTCAGTAATAAGCTCGGCTGTCGAAAACACAGTGATCGAGTCTAAGACTACAATATAATAGGGAAGATCGAGTTCAGAGTTAGCCAGTACGTGTGGATACTATTGAGTTCTTCTGGATATCGCCCATTTTATTACCAACGTGTACATACGCTGAATAATAAGGATGGTCCACCTCGAAAGCATTTTTGTTAATGGTTAGTGTCATTTTAAGTGATTGCATATTTAAGTAGTAAAATTATGATAATAAACATATTACGCCGTTCTACACCGAATGGCGTACGCGCCGACAAGATTTTCGAGTCGGCTGAGGTCGACAATACTCAGCACTATTCACACCGCCTATTATCCTGCACATTACCCGGCCAGTCCGGTTTTAAACGCTCTCAATGTTAGACGCTACGCTCACGCCGCCTGAGTAAGCCTTATTTAAATCGCCTTAACCTATCATCGGCTTCCTAGCTCAGCTATCTTTTCTACAACTAATTATTTACATTTATTCTCCACCTCTTTCCCTCGCTCTGTAGTCTAAACTTGTATTTCGAACTATCTTTCGTGTGGGAGTAAAAAATATATTTAATTCGTGGAGTGTAGAATTTTTATTTGATGATATCCATCCATATATCATGGCATATGGGATGGATGGCATCCATCCCATACGTCGTAAAATGTATTTTTTTTATTTATTATGACGTACCTAAGCCCGTTTAAAGTATAAAGGGAAAATTGGAATCATAGTATTGAGCGTGTCATTAAAGAAGTAAATAGTAGGGAAAAGCGTGCATTGACTCGTACACACACGAGCGCACGCTGTTGTTGCCCATAAATCACATTCTATTTCGGATATTTTGAAATAAATGTAAATCTTATTTACGCGTATTTTTAAAAACTGCAAACAGTGTTTATCAGTATTTATATTTTGAACTTAATTATAATTTAATTTTAAATTAAATTTGGCTAGTCTTTGAAAAATAACCCTGTATAAAAAGAAGGAATTATTAACAATAAAAAATTTGTATACATATTTGTTTTTACATGTGAACCATATCCAATTAAATAATCACAAAATTATGAAATATATACTTATGGCGCTATATTGCTATTTGAATACGGAAAATAGTTGTTTTTTAAGCTACAAGCGTCGTGTCGTAGAGCGTCTCTTTTGGTACGACAGTGCGTGCATAGACGCGCTCTCAAAAAGATGTACGTCGCTTTGCTTCGCTATCCGCTCACTATTAGGCTATTGCAGAAAAAATGGGCGTCGCTAAATACATCGTAATTCATTAAGTGTCGTAAGCGCCTTAATTAAGTCTGGAAATGTTCACAGTAACAACTGTGTAGTAAATATATTATTAAATGCCTAACACGTCCCCGCAACCTAGGTTACCAGAAGACTCTCATTTTCAGGCTTTGCGGTATGGGTGACGAGACTGTCAAGTTAGGCTTAGTACTGCCTAGGTCAACTGAATTCACCTATCGGCTTCTTTCTAGGTTGTTCCTACTTAACTTACAATACAATTTGTATACATAGAAAGAAATTGTGAATTAATTTAGAATCATATTCATAGCCCTCGTCCGCATCAAACCAACAGTTTCTAACTAAGTTGACTAGGTTGACATTTAAAAAAATAACAAATTTGCCCATTCACCACTAATAATTCAACCAAAATGGTCCTTAAATTATAGTCGCCTAAAATCAATTTAAGGTAATCCACTAATCCACTTCATTTATAGCATAAAATATTGTTAAAATTCTTATACAAATTGTAAAAAAAAACCAAATATCACATACAATTTATACAATAAACAAAGGAAAATAACGATAGTTCTGTGATTTTGTCACAAAAATATTTATAGCATGTTTAAAGTTCTTTATCTTATTCGCATAATAATATTTTTATTAAGAAATATCTTTATTTGGTGTTATACGTCAATTATACATTAAGATTAATATCCAACTAGAATATGCTATTTTATTTACGTGAAACCACTTGTACAATTCAAAATATGCATTTTAATTTATAATGATCAATAATTATAAATTTTTGTCACTTTTAATAATAAAAAAGCCTTACAAATGCATATAAAATGGACAAATAGGTACCTACCACATCTATACATTTACATAAATAAATAGAAGATACGGTACGCGCAAACATTATAGAATCAAAAACAATGAATAATGAATCCTACTATCCAACCATCAAAAAAAATGAAAAACACATGACAAGTGACTCCGAGCGACTATTTATTTTGCCTGAATGGTTGGCACTTTGAATAGCAAAGCATTTTCTAAGTATTTTTCAATACGTTACGTAACATGCAATGTAACAGGAAAGAAGCATTTCATCAGTGTGGATTGTGGACGCAGTGCGCTCACGAACCGAACATGTACCTACTCGCATCTGTTCCTGACGCGTGCGCGAACATAGCGTCAATCTGCTGAGACCGCGAAGAGAATGGAGTGTCGACCAATTGGTGACTCTGAGGTCTGAAGTATAAAAAAACGACGTTGGCGGATACAGATAGAAAGTTGGTGCAGAATTAATGACTGAGATGCGATTTCAGCACGTGTGCAGTTCGTGTCCGCGCGCGTCCCAACACAACCCGTCCACACTTGCACAGGCGCTCCAAGCAAACTGGGCGTGCGGCGTGCGCGCTCCTTTGTGTTCGTTTGAAAAACCGAATCGCTCGGGGCACGATTTGTAATGCTCATAATGTGAGCATGAAATGCACAGTTCGTGTGAGCAAGACGTCCAGATTATGAAAATGTGTTACTAAGCGTGCTACATTGCATGATACATTATACTGATGTGGACGGCAAATTCTTTCATTTCATGTTGCATTGCAAATTACGTTGCGTAAGTGTGTACGTAGCATTAGACGTAGTTTTCGTAGTCTACATTTTGCGGCTTGGTTCCGTATCTTCTCTTTTTTGTTATAATTTTTAATAATTAAGTGAAAGCTTAGAAAAATTTAAAATCACACAATGTGTTTTATTGCAGTCTTCCTAAAATATTTTACAAAGCACTTTATATTTACATTTATACAATGTGCTAGAAAGCCCTTTTTTATTATTTATGTACTTGTGGGTACCTAAACCCGATTTAATCAGTCTGCTAAATAAGTAATTACTATAATTTAATGTTTCTTGTCGAATTTTAAAAAATAGTCCATCGTATTTTGCTTAAGATGTAATATATGGTGTGATGCTTATTTAATAAAAACAAATCACAAACATGACCAAATGCAACTTAGTTCATAATAAATCGACGCCTAATGAAATATATAGCTACCGAAATTTTAAAGGAAACTGAAACTTATCAACCGACTTCAAAAAGAAGTTTCCAATTTATTGGATTTTTTTATGAATGTTCAGCAATAATTTTAAAATATTTGTTTTAAATATAAATATGATTACGATTTGATCTGATGTGATGTGATCCATTAGAAAATCATCAAACTCTTCAATTTGCAAAGGCTCTGCACGACATATGAGCGAATAATTCTTTACCGCGTGAACTGATTTCGGTGGTTATATATATATATATTTAGTTTTTTTTAAGACGGTTTTGACTTTTTTATAAGTTTAATTATTTCATAACACCTACACGGCGCACGTAGATGTTCACGAGTACGTACGTGCGCATACACGTACCTAAATGTAAATTTAAAATATTTCGTGATATTAAACATAATTGTTTGATAAAAATATTTAATTTAAAATTCCATTCAAGTAAATGTTTGCAGTTATAAAAATAACCTAATTACATTGAGTTATATGTACTACGTACTAGAGAAGCCATTCCAAACAAAAATTGTGTCCTACTCTATGTCTTCGCGCATGCGCGGTAGTAGTAGTCGCGCATGAGCGAAGACTTTAATTTGATATAAAATAAGATATTGATATAAAATAAATATAAGAATTTATTATAAAATATCTTCATTTAATCTAAACAAACATATTTCTAAATAAAATGTAATAATAATTATTTTATGGAATAAACAAATCTTCAATTTACACAATATTTAGTTTGTATGGACTGTAGGGACTGCACTACAGTTCAGTTGAACATAGTCAATGTTCGGAATGGCTTCTCTAGTACGTAGTACATATAACTCAATGCCTAATTACGATAACATTAAACGCTATGCGGGTTTGCATTGTCTATTAAAAATAATGGACATCATTAAATCTTCGCAACAATGGCTGAACTCAAACAAAACATTCAAATTCCATTTCCTTCATATTATAGTATCAATATATTAATTTAATCCTATATATTATTATCTATTATATCACCACTGATGGCTATTCCAGGACTGCCTAAATAAATAAATATAAATAAATCGAATGAAATTATTTACATTAATGTAAACGATTGATTTAATAAGTACGTCTCTATAGACTATAATTTTATTAAGACATTATGACGACAAATTAACTTAACAGGCATATAAAAGCTACAAGCTACATAAATGCATAAACGCCAATTTCACACACATATTACGCTCATCTAAATTCGTATCCTGTCTTCATCCGATCAATAGCCGCTTACCGGCCACATTCACACTCAAAGTTCGTCGTAGGAGGAACTTTCACGTTCGTCGAAAGGACGAGCACGTTCTCCCCAACGGTCCCACCTCTCTGAGCTAAGCAGCGACTCCCTGTCTTCTTCTGGTGTAGGCATGGGATATACGATGCCGTCGCCATAGCTACATTGGTGTCATGGTATTAAAAATATTTCATAAGATTGTAGCCCACTAGGTTAACGGGTGACTTCGTGAACGTGCATTGCTATAGCGTTTACTAGGTGCAAAAGTAAAATAATTTACAAGTGCCTAATTGTGTCTAGAGGCACAAAAATATACCTATTGAAGTATTCAATGCCTGGAGATGTTTCCTTCTTAAAAATTATATAGATTTAAGACGTAAACAATAACGATCTTATTTTATTAAACTCCCTAAATTATGTTTATAACTGGGTAATGTTCCCGGTTTATCAGTAAGGTTTATCAATTTTGTGTTTAGATTCAAAATGTTATAGAAGTACTCATGACTTGAAATTTACAATGAAGTAAGCGAAGAACATACCAATAAAAATATTACTCGTATAATTTTAAAGGATTTTCAAGAGCATCTGGGATGGTTAGCGATATTATATATAATTAATATAATTTATAAATGTACAATTAGTATAATTTATAAATTTGTAAATTTATAAAATGTATGTAAGGTTTTTGAGACAGTATTTTCATAACTTTTTATAAATGAGACCGAAGTAATTCATTGACATCATCTATAAATAAATAATATGAATGTAATTTACAGAAGAGTTTTGCTTTCTAACATTTTACATGTTTTGTTTCTGCTGTCAAATAAATGTATAGTATATTTTTTTGGAAACCAACGAAATAGGAAAACCTTTTGTGATGAAGGCGCACGAACCTTAAAACTAATAAAACTGTGTTTTTTATGTGCCAACTCAAATTCCAATTCGTCGTTTTTTGTTTGATGCTGTATACATAATGTCAAAATTATCTAAAAGGTGAATGATTCTAATTATATAATACTTTATTTCACCAATTATTTATTTTTATACCTACGTCGTTTTTTATTACGGAACACTAGTTCTGAGAAGCATGAACTTGGGCGATTTTTATTTTATAACCGTAAATTGCATTTTCCTCATTAAAATGTTAGATCACAGCAAGAAATAGTGTCCTATTCACTTTCATAATATTAGTATATTTAATTATCTTTAAAAATAAGTAATTTTATTTGTAAATCCTATTCCTGTAATATTTTTATTTATACACTATATTAATTACAGCTTATAAAGACAATTATTGAACAGAGACCTCCTCCAAAGCTTGCCATATAGGGGGGAATTTGCGATAATTACCACGCTTGGCAGGCTGGTTTGCAAGCGCAGCTTTTTTTTAATTTTTTCAGTTGTTATCATGAAGATGCTGCTGCCCATACCATGTTTCACGTTCCCTCTGTCGCCTCATCAGCCCGCATGGGATGAGATGGGCTGGTTGATTCTCTTACGCGCCACTACATGCATATTATATTTTAAACAATTTTACCCAAGCCGTCTTGATACGAAAAAAGTAGTTTATATAATAATTAGTCTCAGTTTAAACTTGAGTGGAAGTTCTGTGGTAAATATGAAATTTGAAAACAAATACCGAATTTCACTGACTTGGCGCCGCAGCTAAGGGACTTCTTTAATGACAATCTTTTTTTAAACCGAGACTATTATTAAACCACATTGTAATAAGACCGAAAATATTTACATACGACTGTTGTTCAAACAAATATACTTCATAATATAATTTTATATTTCAATAAACTTTCTACGTTCTAACTACTTATATGATATTATGTATTTTGTTTTAAAACAGCTTATTTAGTTTTAAATAATGAGTTCAATACGAACAATGTGTCGTTTTAATTTCTAAGGCATACATTTAACAATAACTTAACATAACTAGCTCTGCTATTCTAATCAATCTATTAACAGAACCATACGCGTAATTCTAATTAAGATTAGCATGCAAAAGGACACTAATTATCAGTTAAAACATCCGATAAATAAATCAATATAAAAAAGAAGTGAATGACGTTAATTTTGATTCGATAAGATACACGGTAATTTTGGCGTCAATGAATGAAAAGCATGAATTAGTCGGAACAGATTTATTAAGTATTTTAGTAAAAATATTATTAAATTGATCAATTATATGATACTGTTCTTTTCTTATACTATTTGCGGGGCGGTCCGTGCCCTTCTGGGACAAAGTCTCCACCTCTCAGTCTCGTGATCCACCTCCACGCTAAAATTGTAACAAAACCTTACTCTGACTCGATCTAACTTGGTTAAAATATAAATTTTGAAAACGATATCAATTACTACATCATAATATACATATGTAAGAGTAATAAAAGGATCTCGAGAGCGCATCTGTCGAAAATATATTTACTAATGTCATATGAAACAGATACATATATGATTCGCGGAACATACGCATATTAAGTTTATAATTATATTTAATTGCAGGGTGAATAATATTCCAATTTTTCAAAGAATATAAATACTAGTAAAGTTTTATAACAGAGGCACTCTCGTAACTGTAATTATAGACAAGAGAAAGACTGAGAGAAAGAGAGAGATAGTGCGAGATAGAAAGTATCATGAAACGTAAGAAAATGAGATCTCTGTCGGCACGATTACGATAAAGCTTTATTTTATCTAGCGCAAACAACTAAATAAAGTAGGGTAACAACATAAAAACCATAACCATACAAAATATAAGCATAATATATAATATATGATATTTGATACTCATAGAAGATTAAATAATAACATAAATAAATAATATCCAAGTATTTCTCCAAATTGAATTCAGTTCGAAATTGCTTCTTTTGAAAGAAAAATACTCGGCCAATAATTTTACAATTATTTTTAAACTTTATGACTTGCCTACAACTTATTTAAAAAGACAAACGCCTTTAGAGAATAAGTGCCAATAATGCCTATGGCATTCTAGACACAAATAAAAAAAAACCACGAATAAAAATTTAGTTTTAATATTTTCTGTAGTTCATATAAATGTACGAATTTATACATCACACAAACCCTAAACGGGAGAAATATGTGATGATTTATTTTTAAATTATGTATCCATTTGCCTGCTAATACAGCAGTTACTAAAAAAATCTACAGAGGTCTAAAAATAAAAGCTGTAAGCTGTTCGCGCTTTTGATACAAACTGAAGCGCTGTGTTACCAGGTGATTGAAGCATCATTGCGGGTGTAAAAAAATAAAAACAAAAATGAAACAAAACATTTTATTGCGCACAAAATCATACTTACAAATTACGAACAATTGTCTAGCTTTATCAGTCTTGTGAGTTGTATATAGCTCGAAAATAACAAATGCATACAAAAGCAAACTTCATTTATATCAATAAATTGTATCATAAAATATATTTTCACATTAAATTTCATAAGCAGATATATCAGCCAGGCACTCACACAACTTGAGGTTTTTGTTGGATTAGGGAGAACTGATTGCATTAACATAAATAAATTTATATGTATATAGCATTTAAAGCTCGTCAAATTCAAGATTTGTATTTGAAAACTGACAAATATATATGAATATTTGGCGGAAGCCATTTATATTACAAATTAGCGCACCATATACAGGATTCAACTATGTCATAAAATATTTATTTTACGCTTCTAAAATTATTTATGTTGTGTTAAGTGTATTTTAACTGCTTCAGAAGAAGCAGCTAGAAAAACACTTTATTTTTATAATTGACAAATGAGAACGAATCGAACGAAACCACAAATATTAATTTCAATTAAGTAATAATAAATTGTATAATGACAAGTTCTTGGTCAATTTAAATTCGAGTTGATTGAAGAATTAAACTGTACTTTTCTAATTTACTAATCAATTTGCTATGTAGTGATAATATAATAATTGTTCTATTTAGCATTTGCATTACAATTGTTCTATTTGGCAGTGCTTTTCTACACACATTTAAAAAGGAATGTTGCTGTTTGACCTGACCAGGTTCCACTTTCCTACTGAAATATAAATGTGGCTGAAATTAATTCATGTTTGGATACTTCTTCATTATGGAAATATAATGATGTTAAAGAAATAATATAATATTGAAGGAATCTCAGAATTGAATTAAGCTATTTCTAGATAAGATATAATAAGAGAAAAGAAAAAAAATACATATTTCAACGAAATACATTTACATTTCACGTTTTATATAAGGAAATTCCAGCATATCAGGTCGGTCTAAGACTATCCTCAAGGTATGTGCGTGTCGACGTGTTGGTTTTGGTTGTGTTCTGACCTGGAGCGCGTAGTGCCCATGGATTCGTAGCCATGGGCGTCCTGCGTCGTGAACGTCTGCAGCTGGTGCTCGCGTCGCACCGGGTATTCGCATCCGTCCCCGAGGCTGACAAAACGATCACCGTTTTCAAACGCCGCGCCAAAATGGCGGCAAACGTTATTCGTTCGGATATGTTTGTCGAATTATTTGCCAAATGGTGTGTTTGTTTCAACGTTTAATTTGTCAGTGTTGTGTGTTAGGTGCAAAACAAAATTATCGGTTACATACTTGTGAGATATCAGATGTAACAATACAATAAGTTTTACATGGTTTCTGAAGAAATATAATTTTAATTGTTTTTGGTACGTATTGTATGAATTTTCGTCACCCGTTTCATGCTTTTAACAAAGTGTTATTTGTTAGTTTGATATAACTTTGTTAGATTAATACGACTCTGTACTATTTTTAGTCATGTTAAATTTTAGTAGTGATCGATTAAACTGTCAAACAAACAAAATGCTCTTCACAAAATAATTCATGTTTAAACTGTTTAAAAAAAAAGAAGGAAAAACTTGACAGAAAAAGTAAAGTCCATATTGAGATATTATGCTTCTAAGTGTTGCCTTACACAATAAGGACATTAAGTAATGCCTTTAAATCTAGAGTTTAACACAACTAAATACAGCTAAACATTCTATATCGGTTAGTTCTATGCTAGATTTCTCTATAGAATCACGAAAAGTTAAAATGCCGTACTGCACACCATAGATAGTAGAACAGGTTAGGTTATGTCATTCACTTCTTTTTCATGACGTTAGCTGGCATGCACTTGTCATCCGGCAAACGTTACACTAATTTGAATAGTATCTAACGACAAACGTTTACAGATAAGCCTGTACAGACATGTAACACACATGCACGTAATGTTTACCATAATATGCAGAATTATTGTTTTTTAGACATCCAAGGAAACTGTATAAATGAGTTACTTATATTATATTAATATGTTTTAGAAGGTATATACCATACCCAGTAGTGGTATTTTATCTTTTTATTCTGTTAATGATAACAAGGATGTAATCCCAGACGAGTCGCCATATGAAATCTGTTACGTATGTAATTCTCTAGAAGGTAGCCTATGAAACTGATCATTGTGGTTAGAAGAAGCCGCATTCAAAGCTTCTTTACAATTGAATCCAGTTGTATAAGCAACCTAAAAGCTAAGAATATAAGAGTTCTTAGCTTCGACTTTTATTCGATATAAGAACTCCCGTCTCCTTTATTGATAATATTTTCTTTCATTTAGTTTTTAACACATTTGAGGCAAAAGAGAAAAGGGACTTGTAAATTCTGTAGAAAAATTATAAAAGACTAATGGAAGTAGACCTGTTTGATTTCTATATCCAAATAATCATAAAAAAACGACACACCAATATAAATAAATAACCAAAATGTTTAAAAGATATGTTACCTTGTGAAAACCGGCACCATCCAGAGGTTTGGGCTATTCCCGAAAACCTCTTTAAAATTATTAAAAGCACCAATGGAGAAACCATTCTTGTCGGCGCCCCCTCTGAACATCGGTGCTCTAAACGCCTCTGAAATTGACAAGTTAATTCTTTAGTGCTAAGCGTTAGAAAACACGCACACTATAAAAGAACGTAATAATTAAATACATAAACATTTTATTTTTTTAAACCTTTAGGTGTTCCTGGTAGAGAAGGCCCTTTTGCATAAGTGTTTTTGTTGTAATCCGAAAACAAGTGAAGTTCGCCAATACGCATTAGGACAGGGCGGCAGTCATTTCCTTGCACTAAAACCCTCTCTTAAATGAAGTGGGACGTATATAGACTATAATTTTACTATATTATATCTTCATTATTTAGGGAAGTCTATTACATACATCCCTTTAACAGGAAAGATGGGAGAAGATGCGGTAATCGTGACGCCACGCAGACTTATTGTTGCGCGCCACAATTAATGCCTGGTATATGCCGACACTATAGTCTATTCGCGTTAAGAAAATAGTTAGTCATCGTTGTCCGCCGGCCTTGCCACGCCCCGCAGCCAATTAAAATGCAAGAAATTAGAAAGTCGAGTTCACAGTGACCAGTTGAAGTCAGGCCTTCGAACAAAACGATAATAAATATTTAATAGATGAAACTGCCAAAAGTAATGGCATTACAATTCTTCGCCTACCGCCTTACCATTGCAAACTTAATCCAATTGAATTGGTTTGGACCCAAATAAAAAACTATGTTGGTGCCAATAACTCCACGTTCAAAATGAGTGACATAAAAAAATTATTAGATGACGCAATGGCATTAATAGACGCTAATAGTTGGAAGAAGTGATGCGACCACGTGATAAACGAAGAAAATACCATGTGGAATTTGGATGACATCATGGAACTTGCAGAACAAATTCTTTCATAATTAGCGTAACTGGAGAATCTAGCGATACTGATTAGTGATTTAAGTAATTTTAAGAAAATTTGTTTCCATTAAACTTAATTAAATGTTGGAAAAAAAAAAGAATTTTTACTCCACTGTGAATACACCTTTACCCTGTAGTTGCACTGATGACTCACTATTTTCTTAACGCGAACGGACTATAGTTACCACTAGCGCCTACTAGTATCGAGTAGTAAAACTAGGAGAGTCAAGATCTTTCTAGAAATTTCCATGGAAGAACTTTCTAGAACTATCGACACCTAGTCAGTCGGGACCGGTACTTGAACATTCTAGATGTTTCTACAGTAGAAGGTTCTAATTCTAATTTACTGAGGCCCTATATAAGGCCGATATAGATCACGACCCGAGTCAAAGCCGAATTGGCGATACAAGCGAATACTTCGAAGCCATACAACTGCGAACTAAAGTGATCAGTAGTACAATTGTGTTTTGTTATTACTGTGGTTTTAAGTTGTAATTAGTGTTCTGTAATTAAAGTGTTAATTTTGGTAATTCACTCGGCAGTTTTTAATTGTCTCAAACACCAAGCTCGGAACAGTATTGGCGATCGCAGTATTAGACTCCTCGCACCTTTGGCTTTGCTGCCCGTCGTCGGTCTGGATATTATACTTCTAACGTGAACGAGATAGTTATATAGAAGCCATTGGATTTTTCTAACATTTTCCATAGACGCCTTTTACGACATCTACTAGATGAGGTGGGATGATGCATTATCTTATGCCGTCACTATCTAATAAAAATATACTAAATATACATATATAATAATCGAACTAAAACTAACAGTAAGATCGAATTATTGTACACAAATGTATGTTCACAATAAACTGTTTAACAACTAAATTAAAAAAATGTATCTATAGATATTTATGTATGGTGTATACACTATACTTTCAAAATACTTCGGAAACAGGAAAGGCCCATGTCCAACGGTAGACTCTTACAGGCCAATGAAGACGATACCCATGGAGAACATATCAAAATACTTTTTATTTAGATCTACAACAAATATTTTTAACCAACTAAATTGTAATCTTTATAAAAATATAAACATATTATATATAGAGGATGGGATAGTGTAGGTACAAAAGCACATGAAGTTTTACACTTCTATAGCTACCCTCCCTGCCCTTCCCCCCACTCCCCGGCGACGCCCTTTCTTTGTAATAACTACTTGTATTCGAAATACAAAGTAAAACGTTATATTACAGGGGTGGCGAACCTATATGTATCAACGTGCCATTTTCTTAGGAAATGTTTAATGAGACCATAGACGTGCCGTAAAATAATTTTAATTCGTGATTATCGCCGCGTTTGAACACTCCGTAGCGTACGATCACTTGTTCGTTCGTAATATGAAACTTCTTAGTGAACTTTGTGATCGGTGGCGTGCCCAAAATATTGTGCCATTGGTTCGCTATCCCTACTGTACTACATAGTAAAGCATAATAATCTAGTATTCTAAATATTTTTTTCTACTAGGGACACAAAGACTACGAAATGACCACATTTACCATATATCATGGCCGTAAGCAAAGTGCGTATAATTTTTCTAGTCGGACTGCGGTATTCGAGACGGGAAATAAGGACATCTGAAATCAAAATCGACGTTCAATATTCTAACAATCAAAAAGGCGTCAATGAAAATGTGGTCATTTCAGGACAACTATTGAACGAAGTGTCCGAGTAATTTCTTAGACACTAAGAAGTCTATATTTTTGAAGAAAATAGATTTAAAGGATGACAAGGATGACAACAATAAAGATGGACCTAGTAACAAAAAATAAATTTGATAAAAATAAACTCTTGATAGGTATTGAATTAAACTAACTGTAAAGTGGGAGTTGAAAAGTTTTTTTTCTTTTTCGAAACGGTGTGTTTAATTAATTAATTAAATGAATTATAATCGAATATATAACGAATCTTCGATACCAAAAGCATACAGGAAAGTAAAATTATATAGTCCATTCTTCTGTATCTTCATTATCAGTCCGTAAATCATCTGCATCTGTCATATACTGCATCTCTCGCTGTAGGAGGGATTTGTTTTAATAGCTACTATCGATTGTTCCAATTTTGTGGTGCAAACGTTTGCTTTGTTCACCGTTCCTGGTTTCAATGCCTGTTAATGAGGACTAATAATCTTCCGCTCACCAGATGTCGCTATTTGACACTGACGTGAGTTTTTTTTATTAAATAATGTCATTTAATTGAGAAGGTAGTTTTAAAATTAAACTTTGTCTGTTTCTAGAGTATTATATTAATACACATTTTTTTAAAATTTGTCTACTTTTTTGAATATCTGTGGTTTGGTATATTTATTTCTAATCTAATTAATATAAAATGTAACTAATAGTATGTACAGAAAGATACATTAACCTTCACATTTTCCGAACAAATTCACTTCCCCACTATAATATCTGTCAAATATCACACCTCATTAGTAAGTGGCGCCGCCCAGGTGGCAGAAAAAGTATCGTCATTGATACTTGTGGTTTAATTAACTATTCAAAGTTGACATTATCCTCATAAGTTTGAAAGCATTTTTTGGTTTAGTTTGCGTGGTGGTTTTTCATGGAATAGCAGGGAATTTTGAGACTGAACGCAGTCTCTCTCTTTTCTGCCGACTTCCAAAAAGGAGACGGTACTCAATTCGAGTGTATGTTTTTTTTTTGCTTTTTTTTATGTGTGTTACCTCATAACTTTGTACTGGGCAAACCGATTTCGATGATTCTTTTTTTATATGAAAGCTGATAGTTTTCGTGTGGTCCCATATGAATTTGATCAAGGTCAGACCAATGGTTATTGAGTTATTCTTAAATAACCTGTATTGAAGTCGCTTATATTGAAGTCGGCTGTACAAAATTTTTAATTTTAAATTATTCATGTTTCCTCTTACGCTTATAATTATTTATTTGACGTAGCGTGTGTCGACGGTTTTTGTCTTGTGAGTTTCATCTTGGTGTTATTTTTGTTAGTTTTTAGCTCTTTTGTTTCATCTAAGACATCCTTTGGAAAGTCCTCCGTGACGTAGGAATATTTTATGTATTGTATTTCCTACGTGGTAGAGACATTTTCTCCCTATATTATGACCGCAATACGAATTGGTCAGCTCGACCGTAAAGGGCCACTAACTGACAGAATATCCGCGTAAAATAGCAGCTTAATGCTGCTGTGTTTCGTATGATGAGTGTAAAAAACCGGATACCCTTTTTAATGGTAACGTGGTAAACCGTCATAGTCATTAGTCATATATCTAAATCACGCTATTGAAGTTTACAAACTAAAGTGAATATATAAAACATGCTCTGAACTACTACGTGAAGCTTCGGTCGCTCCCTTGACTGAACACCTTATCCAGCGGGAGAGGTGTTCAGTCTCGTCTTTTCCTTACACGACCAAAATCTATTAGGGCGCGTTCCGACGACACGCACCCGCTACGCACACGCCACGCGCGTCAGCACCCGCGTCTTACTCGCTGTGAAATTTGTTGCATACAATTTGAGCCTTATGACAAATCAATAAATCTGAAATTGTATAAAAAGCGCGGGCATAGGGCGTAGCGGGGCGGGTGCAGAGCGTGTGCGAGGCGAGCGCGGGGCCGGCGCGGAGCGGGAACGAGGCGGGCGCGTGGCGTGTGCGAGGCGTGTGCGGTTGAACGTCGATAAATGCAATTTCAGATTTATTGATTTGTCATAAGACTCAAATTATATGCAACAAATTTCAAAGCGAGTTAGACGCGGGTGCTGACGCACGTGGCGTGTGCGTAGCGGGTGCGTGTCGTCGGAACGCGGCTTTATTGTGTAATGTCCTATATTAAAGTGACTGAATTTTTCATAACTTACCTAAAGTAGTCCTATTATGTGCAACGAGGTAGCAATGGTAACCGAAGAGCGAACCGAGCGTGGTCGCGAACATTAACGCTACAAAGAAAGCGAAGACTATGTGGTATCGCCCTGCGCTCGCTGAGGTGCCGAAGTCACCCTGTTAACATAATTTACATATTAAATACTTTGTAACAGAACATCTTAATTTAATTAATACTAATTAATTGATTTTATAAGTTATATATAAGTAGCCTAAATGTCAGAGATAATTTTTTTATAGGATAGGTTGACAAACTAGCACACACTCCACCTGATGGTAAGTGGTTGCTGTGGCACATAGACATCTACATTTATCCTCGTTTGCGAATCAAAATGGGCTAAGATGGAATTCCTCTTTTCCAGTAAAAAGGGTCTCCAGTTCTCTACACACACCATACGAAACACAGCAGTGTTAAGCTGCTATTTTAAGCTGGTATTCTGTGAGAGCGTGGTCCTTCCCCGGTCGAGCCGACCCATTCGTGCTACAACTATCTACCACGTAAATAATAATGGGTAAAAAGAGATAAATGGAGCATGATAGTACGCCGATCTAGTCCCATTCCATATTCGAACATTAGCATGTGGCTAGTAGAGTTTCATGCCAGTTAGAATGCAGCCCTACACCCAACTTCAAGCAAAGAAGGCTACCGATGCGTTATCACTAAGATGTATGCCTCACACACTGTAATTACATTGGCTCTCTCTACATGTTTCAGACCGGAATACGTTAGTAAAATATACATAATGTGTTTTGTATCATGAGTGTATAGAACCGGAAAACCTTTTTACAAGTAACGAGGCACAGCCTGTAATGGACATAGTTACGCAAAAAGGATCCAATGTAATTTGTGTCAAAAATGTTCAGTTGAAAAATAATGTTTGTGGTCTATACTATTATGTGATGCAACAATTTTAGCGAAAGTAACACAAATAAGATGAAAAATTACAAACACACACACAATCTATATAGATCCATTCTTCAAATTTCATAACCTCAAAATAGATTCTTCTTTAGGCTTGGATCCTTTTTGCATAACCACGTCCAATTATACTGGCTCTCTATATCCTTCACACCGAAATACAGTATTGAAAGCACTGTAGACCGACGGCAGCAATAAGTAAGTGGGTGGTATTGATCTAGACCAACCCCTAGGCAAGAAAAAATAATTTTGCCACTTAGTAAAGAAGAAGAATGAATTTTATTGCCATGTGGTGGTTTTGGATAGGAATTCATCACTCCATTTCGTCCCGAGGGTGTCATATCCATATGACATCGCTTCAGCGAATAATATGTAAAATATCGGAAATGTCTTATAGCTTCCGATAGTTCGGCGACGGGCAGAAGTGCGAGACGTGTAGTAAATACTACGATTGTCCATCCTGTCGAGCGTGACGATTAAGTATAATCCTGTACTGTCCTGTACTGTTCTTTTTCTATTTAGTTTTCTTTGGAATTAATTACAAGTAAAACAGAAGTTTTTATCAGTGAATTTTGACGAAGTTCTCCCGCTATAATTCAACTGTACTACGACACCAATATACGGTTTTCAACTGCGCAAGATATGCCGTGGCATTTTTACAGAGGAGCGAATTTAATGGTTACATGGGCCCTCAGTGTAAAGGAGGCGCCATGAGCACTCAGGGCGCCTTGCACCACGAATTAATCTGATGTCATACCCAACCCGGGTTACATTACTTATAATCAGGTTAGATTATAGCAAAAGCACCAGTTCACTAAGTAAAAGGTGGGAGGGACACAAGAGGGGCAAATTTTCATTTAAAAAGCATAAAATTTGTAGATTATCTGGTTTTAGGCGATTTCTTTTTTCAGTTTGGATATTCCCAGCCGTTGAAAAAAGTCTTTCCGAGGCGACTGTATTTTTTCAGTGAAAAATAATTTTGGGCGTCCCCTGTCGTTGAGGCTAAGGGCCACAACACACGTATTTTTTACGCGCCGACGACGCGCGTTATCCAAGTCCGCCAGTAATTAGTTTTTAAATATTCGTGATCAGTATTCGCCGGATACGAATATTCGGTAAATGTCTACTATTCGGCGAATATGAATATTCGTATTCGTATTCGTTGCATCACTAATATTATGTGATTATGGTGACATGTAGATTATGTACAGTGCGAGTAACGTTATATCTGTCTACAAAACATATACGAAAATAAATACCTTATCTCTGCTATTATTTTAAATGACAGAAAAGTCTGACTCAATATGACACACTACGTATTTTATCATTGTGTCAAGAAACCGCAATCGCATAGTATTTCCATGACTAATCGGTATCACGGGTAAATATAATCTAGATTTACATATTTCCCTTGGTAATATAAAATTCCTAAAGATACAAATTCCCTCCATTCATCAATTAAAATCCACTGCTGAACATAGGCCTACCCCATAGATTGCTTCATAGAGGGAAGTTTGCCATAGTTGTTACGCTTAGCAGGAGTGTTGGCAACTGTAGTTTTATAGCTTTGAGTTGGTATTAGGAACTCTGCCACCTCTTCCCACGGGATGATATGGAGTAGTGAATATTCTTACATCGCTACTATGCGGTTCGTGGATAAGATACAAATTACGGAAAGCGAAATTATACAATTACTGGCGTATAATTATTATAATAAAATTACTAGCGTTAAGTGGAATGGTTATTAATAATTGAGCCAGATCCAGTGGTTTGTAGGTTTTAAATAAGATCTATACAGATATAAAATATAAATTAAGTGTTTACACTTACACGAAATATTCGGGAAAATATATGGCTAAAAAAAAGTTGCGCGTTATTTTTGAGAACTAATCAATAAATGCATCGCGAAAGTAAATAAAATAGTTCAATGATTCTACTGATTTAGGTATGATGCTGAATTAGTGTGAGGAAACTTTAAAATACATCGCTCAGTTCCTAGCATCATTTTGATTTTACAAAGGCGATGTGCCTCCTTTCATCATACAAAGATTTAAAATATTCAGTTTGATAAGCAACATCGAAAGAGCGAGAGAAAAAAGAAGAGAGAAGAGTTGAATCAGCAAGTTTACGTGGTGGCAGGACTCTTTTCTGTTTAAAAGACTCATTTATAAAGTAGTGCTCGCACTGTTCTAGTCTTAAGAAAATGGAGAATCAGTATAACACGCTGAGACATTCCATCTCAGTCCTCAGAGGTGACATCGTATCTATAGCTCACTTTGTTAGAAATTGGCAACAGGTGTCCATGAACTACAGCTGCCACTTACCATAGGTGAGCTTAAGTTGACAGCTCCGTGGCGCAGTGGCTTAGCAATGATTTGCTGGGTGTCGCGGGTTCGAATACCGCACGGAACAACTATTTGTATGGCCTACAAATAATTGTTCCGACTCTGGATGTTTGTCCTCGTGCAATTTATGTTTGTAAACTGCCCTCACGATACAGGAGAAAACCCTAGTGTAGGGGTAACGTTTTTTTTTAATAAAAGAAAAAAAGATCGTTCATCGCTTCACTTTTATAAAAAATAACTTTTATCCGACCATTCACCTATTGAGCATTGCTATTTTGATAAAACTTCGTTTTCACACGACTGCCCCAGAAGGTGGGTAATGTTTTTCGAGTGTAGGTATGTAAAGGCTGTCCGCCGACAGATTTTACACTTAACTAATAATAAAAAGTCCAATTTAAATTCAATCAAATTTAATTACTAATTTTCTTATAGTGGAAACAGTGCGGATTTAAAGTTTTAAAAAGAACACCACTTTAATGACGACCATTGAGCTCTAAGCATTCTTGTAATCTTAACCTCATGTTGTCAAAGACACGCTTACAGAGATCTGGACTGATGTTAGTGATTTCGCGACGGATATTTTCCTGTAGGGCTCTTCTTGTCGATGGCAAATTGCTATATACACGAAATTCAAGGTATCCTCACAGGAAAAAATCTCATAGGGATAGGTCCGGAGATCTAGTGGGCCAGTCGATGTCACCAAAGCGGTTTATTCGTTTTCCCGGAAAAATGCTCCTTATTTTCTCTCTTGAGACTTACGGCCTGGCCACGGGGATCGGCGGCACGAACGGCGAAGCGGCAGGCGGGGCGACAATTCGCGCGGCGTGGTTTGAGGGCCACGGGCAGTCAGGTTCGCCGCCACGACCAGATAGGCGAAGAGCGAAATGTCTTTATCAAAGTTATCTCGATATTGCTTAGAAAGTAATCGTTTTTTGGTTCAAGACATAATATTTGGAAGAGATTGTGGAGTACATGATTTGAATAGGAATCGGGTGATAGATAGAGAACTCCACAAGAAGTACGAGAAGTACAGAATGTATCCAGAAATTTTTTTCGAATATACCAGAATGAGTGTCGAAACCTTCGATTATATTCTTGTTAATAATAACTACTATTTCCAAAGCTGCTAGCAGGCCTAGCATACTTGCCGAGATACTTCTCGGCAATAAAAGTTTCACTATTCATTTTTCGCCGCGAAAACAACTAAAATATTTTGTTTCCTATACTATTCGCCGCGTCTGCCGCTCGTTTCCGTGGCTTGCGTCGTGCTAATTCATGCCTTTGTTTCAGTCGCCCGCCGCGCCGCCAGTCGCCCGTGCGATTCGCTCGGTAAATTTCGCCGGTCGCTTCGCCACTCGCCGCTGCGCGTGGCTTGATCCGTACATTTCTATACATTTATTTTAGTCGCTAGACGCCTCGCCGTTCGCACCGCGCGAATTTTCGCTATGGCGAATGTCCCGTGGCCAGGCTGTTAGGCGGTATGAGTCGTGGCCCCATCCAGCTGGAAATGTGTTCTGTTATTGATGCCAGCATAGTTACGTAGACCCGATATAAAAAAGTTGACCAGCATCTCGCAGTATCTTTCTGCAGTGACGGTTTCATGTTTGTCAAAAAAATAAGGGCCGATAATGCTGTAACTGAAAATGGCACACCCAACTATTGTCTTGGGCTGCGCAAAGGCTATTGATGAACTTCTTTGGTGTATCGCATATTCTGCTTGTTGACATATCCCCCAACGTGAAAATGCGACTCGTCACTTAACAGTATGTTACCTAAACGCGCAAAAGTAGAAAAACGTTCCAAAACAATCCTAGCGTAATTTTCTCTACTTGTCTTCTGTCAATCATCTGCTTTCAGTTGTTGAACGATTTGCAGCTTATACGAATGAAACTTTAAGCGCGTCTGCAATATTTTATGAACAGACGTTTTTTTCATGCCCATAGATGCTGCAACCTTGGGAACAGATATGCGTGAATTTCGCAAAATTTCATCTCGCACGCGACTCACGTGTTTCAGGAGTCGTTATAGACGTTGAAGGACGAGGCGTAGGCTCATTTCCAACTGATCCTGTCTCTCTGAACTTCCGTACCCATGCACATATTAATTGGTTCAAAAGGCCATCAAACTAATATCAAACTGCGAACAAAAACGACACCTTCGTTCTACGTTTACCGAATTATTAAGTGGCGAAGCTTGCGAAGACACTTATTGATTTCACGATGTCTGTCCGTCTGTCCCACGATTATCTCGAGAACGGTTTCGAATTTTCAAATTCTGTTTTCAGCAATCGATTACTGATCACCCAGGCATCTGAACCTCCTATTTTGAAACTGATTGCTCAACGGCAACCGTTAGAAACCGCTACAAAGCTGATTGCTTCGCCACTTTGCTATGCTGTTAGCTTGCTAGGTTTATTTTATTTGTGAAATAAGCCTCAACTGCTAAATCGCGATGCGTTCTCGTCCACTGACTCATGGCTACTAAAACTAAATAAACCCGCGTCGAACGATACCTCATTCCCCTCCCTACCCCAACTCCCCTCCCCGTAAAGGCGACTCAAAGTGTAAAATTTGCCGGCGGACATCATTTATTTATGTCTATTTCTTTGGCACACTCTGTATCCTAAGCGGCTTGGCGGATTTTTTTAAATATGGAGTGTTATTAGATTAGTTTTAGTTGTGAAAGAGACATGGTGTATAAATTTTTTCTCGTTTTACTAAACTTTTTTACGCTGTCGGGTTTTCTTAAATTATCTACTGCTTTCACTATTATTGACCAATAAATTAATGGTGCAAAATGAAATAGTGTTTCGTTACATCGTTTTTTACGAAATTCTTAACTTCGTAGGCTTTTTCTCAACTCTGGTAACATGGCTGGGTCGCACCCGGAAGTATATATAGGAAGTAAAATAGGTAGCTATGCAGGTACTACTATACCTGTAAGTAACATAGCTATTCCCAGACTATAAGAACTACTTTACCTAATGTAGCAAGCAATACATCCATCAACTGCTTCAAATCTAAACAAGAAGAATAAACAAAAAATATTGAATAACTGAACTACATCAAATGTTTCCTCTAATTACTACAATATAACTTTATTTTAGCAAACACTTTTAAAAGGCAAAAATAAAGTTCTACAGTATCTAAAATAGCACGAATATTATTCATGCGTTAAGGTACCATTCCGTAGACGACCGCAGACGACGAGTCGTCGCGACACGACTGGTTTTTATGTAGTTCTATGAAATACCTTCCGTAGCTATATAGTACCTATTTTGTTTTTTTGTCGTTTTACTAATACACATTTTTTATGTATACAATGATATCAATTGTATGTAGTGTTAACAAAATACATATATTTAATATACAGGGTAATTTTTAATTTACTGAAGACCTTTTGGGAATATATTATTTACATTATAACAACAACATCTGTAAGAAAATAAAATATATTTGTTCAATTTTTATTTTCATACAAAAATTAAAGTATTTTAATTGGATCTTTTAAACGGTAATAGTTCTAGTATTAGCAAAGCGCGTGGCGGGCTAGGGGTGAAGGGGTGTGTAGGAGGTGGCGCTTACTCATTTGAACTTGACCTAATTATCTGTGTCGTCAGGTCAGTCGCCTCTGATGCGCCCGAGACGCTTGCCCTTCCTTGTGAGAGATTAATATTGCGAACGTCGAAAATTAGCATCTCAGACATCATATTTTATAATTACCTATTATACATTTTAATATTTGTGATTTTTAAATACTATTTAATTATGTGCATTGATTTCAACACAATGTGTGATACTGATATAAAGAAGGCATTTTCTTCGACGATTTATTCAGAAATTGTTTAGGTACTACAAAATATAGACTTACAAGGATTCAGACATGACAATAAAAACTTAAAAGTAGTTCTTTTTTTAAATGTATTATATTCCGTAAAGAGTGATATCGCCAAAATTGTTAGTAATGATGCAACCAATATATTCCCAAAAGATTTTTAATAAATTAAAAATGACCCTGTATACATAATATATTTAAATAAAATTGAAATGTCTGTCTGTAATAACGAAATAACTGCCTTAAATTGAGCTGAGCGGGTTTCTCGCAAGCCATTAAGACACGAGTAACTACTTTAAAAATTTTGTTTTTCTGTCTGCTTATCTAATGTCTGTCCGTCCGAGATAATCTTCGGATTGGCTAAACCGATTGTAAAGAAAATTCACGGACAGATAGAAAGCAATGTCAGGAATGACCTAGGCCTAGATTCTAGGCTATAACTACTTTATCCGAAAAAAATTTAAAGTTTTTACTAAACAAAAAATTAAAATTACATACTAATGTAGTAATATGTATACAAGAAAATAAAGTGAACGCAATATTGAATCTACGTCGACATTACTGTATAAATGTTTTTATGCAATACAATATGTTATCTACTGTACTCTGATACCTAATTAATTAGTGATATGGAATGGCCTGTTGTAGCTAATTTCTTTACAGCTAGATGTTTACTTAAGCGTCACTACGTCAAACTGTATCGATCGATTCAAAAAATAAGAAAGAAAAAAGTGTTTACATTAATTAAGTCCATGCATGTTTTAGTGTATGTGCCATTTTCAACCAAACGATCGCAGTGGGCATGCTTGTAATCCTGATACATCTGTGAAAAGTTGCATTAAATTGTTTAAGAAAGTGGGTGCAGAAGGAGAGTAATGAAGTCCCTATAAACTTATTTACACAGAATCATCATTATTATAACATGTCTTCACAAGTTTACAACTGAACATCGGCCCCCAAGAAGTGTGGCAACAAAGCACGGTCCTGAACCACCTGGATCCATCAACTTCGTACATGTCTTACTAAGTGGTCACTCCATCTAGTGGGGCGCCGCCCTACACTTCATCTACTGGTACGAGGCTACCACTTGGGAACTTTTCCTCCCTATCAGTAGTCGGTTCTTCGAGTTATATGCCATTTTACGGCCCATTGCCACTTTATCCTAGTAATCTGTTGGCCTATGAAACCCTGAGCCTAGCCCTCTCCATAGCTCGCTGAGCGTCCTTGAACTTCTTCATACGGCCAGCAGTGAAGGACCATATCTCAGATCCATAAGTCATCACTGGCAACATGCACTAGTTGTAGTCTCGTTTTCAAGTTTTGAGGTATACCTGATGAGAAGATATGTCGTAATCTCCTAAACGTTGCCCAGCCGAGTTGAATTCGTCGATTGACCTCTCGGTCGAAGTTTGTCTTAGTCGGACTATTTGTCCTAGATTGACATACTCGTCGACAACTTCGTAGTGCTCCCAACAACTACCGGCACAGGTGTGACATGGAGTTTACTGCACACACCTTTTTTGTCGATGTTCATCTTAAGATCTATCCATTGGGAGACACTAACGAGGTCATTAAGCATAGTGCTTAGGTTCTCTAGCGATTCTGACGTAAGGACTAAATCGTCGGCAAATCGAAGGTGAGTGATGTACTCGCCATAGATGTTCATACCGTATCCTTTCCAGTCCAGTAGCTTGAAAACCTCTTCCAATCGTTGGAGTTCCGGGGATATAATGTTAGCCTGTCTTACACATTAAAAAATACAGTCGATTTGAGAACTTCCTCCTTTTTTGAAGTCGGTTTAAAAAGAAATGCAATATTTGTGTTCTTGTTTAAAATGACATTTATAAATTTTATATCGTAACACGTGGTAGAGTCACGCTGCAGCTTTATTATTGTTGTAGCACAAATGGGTCGGCTCGACCGGGGAAGAAACACGCTCTCACAGAATACTAGTTTAAGAACTAAGCACTAATGTAGAGAACCGGAGACTCTTTCTACTAAAAATGAGGCATTCCATCTTAGTCCTCAGGGGTTATCACAACGCATCTGTATTTTGATTTTTAATCGAGCATCCACTTACCATCAGGTGGATTGTGTGCTCGCTGGTCACCCTTATTATATTTTAAAAAAAGCAGATACATAATTTTAGTGTTCCATGCATTATAGTTCCCGGCTGACCGGAGGGGAATAGCCATAACATTTTTTCCCGATACAGAACTGTCTGTCATTTTTGTGGGGGAAGAAACTGCGCACACAAAAACAATCTTCCATCACTACGAAACTCACACATAACAATTAAAACAATAAATTAAGAATTTCACACACACATAGATGATACATTATAACAGTATCTCTTGGTGACAGCGACAACTAGGATTAGTCGCTCGACCGATCTGCCTATTGTATGAAGGCGAGCGGCCTGTGTTAGTTAGCAAATCCGAAACACAACGACCCTTATTATTGTAATTTTTAAGTTTAAACATAAATAAACAGTTAATGTGATTAAAATTACTTATATCTGAAAAGTAACGCCACCCATCTTTTTGCAAACTTGACACGGTAGATCGCTTTTTGCAGCAAAAAGCTGAACAATTCGACATTTTTTTAGGACGTCGATTCAGCCGCGCAACTGCGCAACTAGATTTAGTCTAGCGAGCAGTGCGGCTGCAAGTAGTTTTATTGTACGAATAGGACCGCGTGGACTTATACTTTGACAGGGGTGAACGCCAGTGTATGGCTACAACACCCTTCCGATCTGCTGGTGGCTCGTGTTGCTCTATGATCCCATGTAAGTATGTGAATTATAGGCAGGGTACATTGCTTTGTTAATTTATTTTATTGATCTATACTAATATAATAAAGCGGAAGAGTTTTTTTGGTTTTTTGTTTGTTTAAACAGGCTAATCTCTTGAACTACCAGTCCGATTTGAAAAATTCTTTGTGTATATAATAGCCAGATTCATGAGAAATAGTATAGGCTATCTAGCATTAGCGTATATCTCTCAGTTAGCCTTAAATATTGATTTTTGTTAAGCAAGTCGGAAGAAAACGCGCTCTTTAACTGCTTTATCCGCGTGCGCTGGCGTAACGTTTAGTATTACATAAATACAATGTTTTACAAAAATATTGGTCTTTGATCCACCTAAAAAAAAGTCCGTGCTACCATATTCCTATTTCTTATACGCCACAATAAGGTATTTTGTGACAAAAAGTTATAACGGCTCTTTTTGTTACAGACTTCGCTGGGACAGCGTAATAATACGCGGGTGAAACCGCGGGGCACAGCTAGTTTATTTATAAGAGTCACCGACAGATAATACACAAAAACTAAACACTAGATACAAGCATTGTGAGAAACATGCAATATTGTGAAAAGTTAAATAACGTAAGATTTAGGTCGTGTTCCGATATACACTGCTCAAATGCTCTCACTGGTTCAAAAATTTTTGTACTGTGAGCATTGGCGCTTTGCTGGTGGCTTTTGCGCGGTGTTCTCAGTGGTTTCATCACGTGATCAAAAAACGTGACAGCGCCTAGAGATTTAACAGCTTCCACTAATAATTGTTATTATTATTACTTAATATTGTTATTCAAATAAACTCGGACATTAAGTTTTAAAAACAACAACATGCAAATAATATTTTTTCTTGTTGAACAGAAAACATGTACATGATAAATATTTTCACTTGAAAACAGTGTCGAAAAATGGGGATGACAGTATACAGGACTCATTCCGTTTTAAACAGTAACGAGTATAGGAAACTCAAAAGCAATGGCTTCACAGTAAACTGAATTGACGTCACACCTTACAGTAGTCACGGTATATCCGAACACACTCATAGTAGGAACAGTAGCAAAATTGGGTATTCATGAGAAGTTAAAAATGTTTACATTTATCTTTTTTCTTCAAGCAGGGGAGTCCCCTTTAATTAAAAATTGTTTGTTGTTATAACGGCAACAGAAATACACATTCTGTAAAATTTAAACTGCCTACCAAAGATATTTTATAGGTCCAGATACCGTGTTGCTAACACACCGCACTGTTCATAGTGATGCCAGTCTTTGATTCATGTGTGCGTGAGTACCACGTGACGCGCATATCTAACATACCATGGCTGCATTAATGTGCGTGAATTCGGTAATAACAGTGCGGATCGATTACCCAAAAAATGTGGGAGATTTTATATTTCATTCATATTGACGTACCTATTGATTCTACGAGTATAAAATATGTGTGCAAGGCGTGTGCATTTGTGTGCGTGTGTATATGGGGATATGGTTGGTTATGTGTGTTTTATGTAGGTACGAACATCGCACTAAAATATTGAAGATATGTAATAAAACCTATAATTAATGTAACAGTTAAAAATAAATAAAAAAACACGGTATCTACCGTGTTTTTTATTTATTTTTATCTTATAAATATCTATTTATGTACGTAACATATATTTATAATCTATTATTATTAAATATATACAGAGTACTATACTTTAGTACTGTAGAACACAAAATATTGCCGCTTTTTACGAAGACATTAATTATTTTTCAATCCTAAGTAAAATGACGAAAAAAGTAAGTTTGATTAAGCGTAAACTTCGGCTAAGAGATGGCAAATGTTTAATTTTTTTAAATTGCTTTGTTCGGTTGCTGCGTGAAGGAAAGACAAAAACAAATAAACAAAAAATCACACTTTCACATTTATAATATTATATTAGTATGGATTGTCAAGAATGATAGATAAAGTTTTGAAACCGGTTTACAATCGGCTTTTTGAGTGTGGAACTATACATACACTCGCGCTCTTTCTCGCTCTAGTAAATAACGGTTCTGAGTGACCAAAAAGGATAGAAGCACAGGAAAGTGCGGTTCCGTGCTGCCAGATGTAGTTCAACCCTAAGTCTTAAAACGGTTTAATTCTATAGCTTGGGTAAAATCTGTAAAATTAGACCGTTTAAAACCCCTATACAGATAACCTTTCCGGTGGATCATGATATTAAAAAATGATAAAAACATTTCATAGACGAGGCAACACTCGAATATTATTGCGCAGTATTATTACTTGTATTGACATTTAGCTTTCTTATTCTTTTAGAAAGAAATACACCACCAAATTTTATAGTTACTTATGAAAAGTGATGTTCTTATCCTTATCTTTTTTCCAAGAGTAAGTTTTACATGATTTCACAGCACAAACAGTCATTTTGTGAAATTAAGAACACCGGTGCGTGATGTATGTTTGCAGTGACCGTCGCTGGCGTAATGGTGGAACGATCGAACGAATACACCAATATTGGCGCCTTTGAAATGGAAGCGTTTTATGCGCGCGTACTCGGTATCTGGACCTATAAAACATCTTTGCTGCCTACCTATTAATGGATCATGAAATAAAGCCCGCTGACAGACAGACAGACAGATGGACGGACGGACGAACAGCGGAGGTTTAGAAATAAAGTCCCGTTGGTTACCCTTTGGGTATGGAACCCTAAAAACGTTACAGGTATTTAATTGGATTAATAAAAAGTTTTTTTTTAAATAATGATATCCCACCAAAAACATAAATGTAAAAGGGGGCCAAGTTCAGTACAAAGGACGTTCGCGGTTCTCGCCTTCCCTGATAAGAGGTCCAGCTCCATAGCAGTGCCAAGAACATTATACATTCATACAGATTCTATGATTTAAGCAACTGCTTAATAAAGTTTAAGCTCCACTTAAACTTTATTTATACACTTTCATTGTTTAAATATTTATAGAGAGGTTAATTTCAAAGACTTGTTTTAATAATGATACTAGCTACATCCTCAACTACATCTGTGGGTAATTTAAAATAAATAAATAAGAATTAGGTAGCCTTGCCTATCTTCAGGATGCTAGCTATCTTACGGCCAAATATCAATAAAATAAGTTTGAGAAATAATTATACATTAGGAAAGAACACACACACACACACACACACACACACACATAAGGAAGTAAGGAAAATCGATGATTTGCAAAAAATTTTTAGAGCAAAACAAACATGATAGAAAATGTGTATCTGACAGTAAGATTTAAGACATCTACCTTCCAGAACTTAATGAAGTAAGGCAGGCACGTTGACATGATGAATAGACAGTAGAGGAGGGCATAACCAAGGAAGAGCATGAAGAACTTGTAATTGTGGAAGCAGACACAGTTGTTGACCCACGGGCAGTGATGATCCATTTTGAGAACGCATCGGGAACAGATACTGCAGTGGTGGGCGCGGTCAGGCTTTACTATCACACATCGGTTGCAATAGCGAACTGAGCCTGACATTGTTCTGAAAATAAACCAATTCTTGTAAATGAAAAAGAAAACAAAATTCATACAAATCAGCAGGACTACAAGTTTATGAAATGGTTTAGTAGTAAAAAAATAAGTAATAAGTATTTCTTTAAATTAATTAAAATTGTAAGTTTAAGAAGAGTTAAGCATTGGAAGTACAAGCTAACCACTACTTAATTTTTTTAATAAGATTTAAAATTAACTTAAACAAGTACAGTAAAATACAAAATATTATTCACAATATTTTCCAAGTTAATCCACTACCTTATGCCATCACATGAATGTCGTAAGAGGTAACAAAGGCCAACTAACACAAGAGATGGCAGCAGCATCTTCCTCATAACAATTTGATTTATTCATTCAGCAAAGTCCTATGTTTAACGTAGGCCTCCCCATAGCTTCCTCATAAGGAGGATATTTGCAATTTTGCTAAGCTTGGCAGGCGAGTTGGCACTCGCAGCTTTCTATTATTGAATTGTTATCAGAGAGACACTGCTTCCCATCTCTAAGTTTGTTTGTCTCTCTGTCGCCTGTTATGACACCTACAGGACAATAAGGGTAAGTGAATATTTTTCTACGGCCACTACATTGCAGGTACCAAACAACTTAATACTATATTATATCATACTACAGTTACCATATAGAACCGTTGTAGCTCAGATGGTTAGCGCTCGCTGTAATTTTCACAGTACGCGAGCAATCCGGGTTCGATCTCAGCCGGCACCAATGAAATTGTTAATTGCAATTTTAAGTGCAGATTTACCACGTGCTCGGCTGTGAAGGAAAACATCGTGAGGAAACCTGTATGTATGAGAAATAAGAAAAAAAAATCGAAGACATGTGAAGTTCGCCAACACACATTGGGGCAGCTTGGCGGACATTTCCTTGCCCTTAAACTTCTCAAAAACTCCGTCATTGCCGGTCCCAAGCTCGTATGAGAAAGGAGGAGGGGACGGTTCCGCCGGAAAGAGTGGGTGTATCCGGTGGACTAACACACCCACCTGCGCTAGGACCTGTGCAGTCGAGCACCGTACGCGGGGATGAAGGAGTCCTGGAGGGTTGAGCCGATCGTCGCTGGGGTATTTAGTGGCGAGAGGCAACACGCCCTCTTTGGTCCGGATTTCTAGCTAAACGGTGGCCCTATCTGCTAGCCACAGATAGGGAAATGACCAAACGCCACGTCAGAGGGTCGCAGGCGAGGGATGTGGGGGCTGCCTAGTTTTCCTGAAAAGGGGCTGGGTGGTGGTAAAAGTCATGCTGACGGAGCAAATGACAGTTCATTCGGGTAGTGGGATGGGCCTTGTCAGCCCCATCTACCAGCTGGATCGAGCTCCCGATGTCGCACTGTGAGCCAAATTCGCGTCCCTATATTCTCCCGGTAATCCTAACGCCTGAAATTCTTTTTTTTAAAGTAGGGCGTTCCCAAATGTGCGGGCTCCATGGAGGGTGGGAAGCCGGGGGGACGAATTTTAAACACAAAGCCAATGGACAATTTAAGGCCCAGTAAGAAAGAGAGAGAGGTATCAGAGGTGCTTACCAGAAACACCAAAGTACAAAGGGGAACCGCCATTAAACCGACGGTTCCACCGACATTACCGTCCAGCGTAGGTGACCCCACCAAGGGGACAACTTCCGCGCTGAACGTTTCCAAAACCAGTTTCAAACCTGAGGAGCAGGACGAGAAAAAGGAGCAAGAGCCCGCGAGTAACAAAACTCCTGCGGAGCCTCATAGAACGGACGACCTTTTCTCTGCTGCCTGGCAAGTGGTGAGCCGTAAGAGGAAAGGCAAGGCACCCAAAAAGGTGACTTGCCGACCTGACGAACCATCAGGAGGGTCTATCCCTGCAGGCAGTATAGGAAAGGCCAAAAAGAAGAATAAGAAGCAGCGAGAAAAAAGCCGAAGAGAACGAGCCGCGCTGGCTGCTTCTAAAACTAAAACCAGGGAAGCTGGGCAAGCTACTGCGACTGGGGTGCTTGGGGCTAGAACCAGTAGCCGCGCTGAAGCTGAAAAGGATAAAAATCCAGCCCAAGTGGAAGTCGTGGCCGCGGGAACCAGCTCTAAGATATCCGCCAGAAAACAGCGAGCGGCCAAGCGTCCTGGAAGGAAGGAAAGAGCAGCCAAAAGGATGCTGGAAGAGCCCACCTCGCCGAGAGGAGAGCACAAAAAAGTGCGACTCGAACAGCAACCAGAGGCTGCAAGAACAAGCTACGCTTCCGCTGCAAAAGCAGATTTGGGTGTGGCCTTAACGTGTGCGCGTTCAGGTCACATTACGAAGGAAGTAGCAGACGACATCCTTGTGGTAATACAGAGGAAAATGATCAGTGTGGCCTGGAGTAGCCAGGACTCTGATGCGTCGGGCCCAGTTTTTAGAGGCAAACCCGTTTACACGGAGGGTGCACTGAAATTGTGGTGCGACGATCAGAAGGCTCTGAATTGGTTGAAGGGGAATATTGCTACCCTCGACCTCAAATTCAACACCTCGCTAACTATAAAGAAACAGTCGGAGATACCACAAAGAGTCAAGTTTGGTATCCTTATCCCTGTTGCCCAGGGAGCCTCGAAAGTTTCACGCGACATTGGTCGTGTGCTGGCGTACCAGAACCGCTGGGTTAACATCAGGGACTGGCTGTTACTCAAGGCAGATAAACAGAGGGACGGGTGGTTCCTCGTTGTTTCGGTGCCGGAGGATCATATCCCGACCCTGATGAAGGCCGGACGCCGCCTCGCATGTGTATGCGGGGCGGTTTACGTAAAATTCCAGGGTCGTGGAGGTAAATTTTTTGACACTCCACCAAGCAAAGAGGCAGAAAATAACCCGGAAGTTATGGACACTGGAGACATGGTTACCGGTACAGCGGAATCACTGGAGGCCAAGTCCAGTGAAAACACGGCCTGCACAATTGAGCCGAAGCCCCCAGTGGAGATCGGGCTCAGCGGCAGCTCACTGAGTGACGAGGAGAACTGCATTTTGCCAACCGCCTCCGACACGGTGGCTGACGATGAGACCAGAGATCTGCTGGCAGGCTTATTTTTGGGCGGGGACGGAGAGGACGCGATCAATGATGGCGTGCCCATCGTCCAAAATTAGCCTAGTGCAGGCCAACCTCCACCACAGCGAAACTGCGTTGACTCAATTACGCAAGTGGTCGGATGTTCAAAGGACGGCCAAAGCCTTAATTCAGGAGCCGAGGGTTGGGGCTGGTAAAATTAAAGGCCTAAACAACCTAAAAGGTAAGCTATTCTACAGCTCTGAACACGACAAGCCTAGAGTGTGTACACTACTAAAGACATCTGTGCACAACCATTAACAGATTTCTGTTCTAGAGACATGTATGCCATGGCAATACAATATACACAGGAGAGAAGATTAGTCGTCGCCTCGGTCTACATGCCGGAGGAAGACACTCCTCCCCCTCATGACCTCGTGAGGCTGGTGAACTTCTGCGAGAGGACCGGACTAGAGGTTGTGATCGGGATGGCTCCAACGCGCATCATCCCCTCTGGGGAATGGAAAGACCGAATGAACGAGGTAAGGTGTTAGTTGAATATTTTTTAGCACTAACCTAACCATTTTAAACACAGATTCTGAACCAACTTTCGTAAACAAACGCTGTCCCACAATAATCGACTCACACTTGCAACACAAGGAGCATTACGGGATGGCATGTGGCGAGAGAGGCGTCATGCTCAGATCATAGATGGATCTGCTTTGCACTACAGGTCGATATCCCCGCTACACCACCATGGCGAAATCCCCGCAAGACGGATAAAACAAAATACCTTAACAGGTTGACATCTTTACTCGTGGGTTTTGAGAGGACAAATACTATAGCAGATCGGTCGCTCCTAGAAGAACAGGTAGCAGCTGTTACTAAAGCCATAATAGATAGCTACCATGAATCATGTCCAGAAATCACTCCACCAAGGCATGCTGAGGTAAAGCAACCGTGGTGGGGTAAAGAACTAGATAGAAAACGTAAGGTAAGAAAAACCCTAAATAGGGCCATGAATACCTCAATGGATGAAGACTGGCTACTATACAAGAAAGCTAAGTCCGAATACAAAAAATGTATCAGGTATCGACGCTCGACAAGGTGGCGTAAATTCTGTGGCAACATAGAAACCTGCGAACAAGCGAATAGGATAAGGAATATTCTAGCTAAACAGAACACGTCGGGATCCATCTCTCTGAAGAAACCGACGGTAGTCACTCAACATCGCCGGATGAAGCCCAATGCATCCTAATTAAAACACACTTCCCAGGCTGCTGCGTAACTCAGTAGGCAAACCAGCATGACGACATACTGACACCAACAGCAAAAGACTGGAATTTAGCACAGAGAGTGGTAACAATGGACAAAATCCATTGAGTCATTCAGTTTCCTCCCATATAAGGCGGCAGCACCTGACGGCATATTCCCGGCGCTCCTACAGTGGGTGGGGGGGAAAAGCCCCAAAAAGCCCCAATAGTAAGACTTGTTGCCATAATGAGAGCCTGTCTGGCTCTTAATTAAGTTTCGTAGGGGATGGAGGGAAGTGAAAGTCACATTCATACCAAAACCAGGTAAGAGCGACTACACAGACCCTAAATCCTACAGGCCCATTAGCCACTCCTTTCTCCTAAAGACAATGGAGAGGATGTGTGAAAGGGAATTAAGGGGGTCGGCGCTAATGAATTTACCACTACACGACAAGCAACACGCCTACAGTCTAGGCAAATCAACAGAATTGGTACTTCACCAGGTAATAACAAAGATTGAAGAGGCCATCCAAAACAAAGAATATGATCATGAAATATGTCTAGATTCTTTCATTGATATAGAAGGTGCTTTTGATAGAATGAACTTCACCAGCATAAAATGTGCACTCAGTAGACATAAAGTTGAACCGGCACTGATTGACTCGATAGTAAACATACTCTGTACACGAATAATAAAGATTGCTGGTGAATCTCAACCAATACAAATTAAGAAAGGCTGCCCGCAGGGTGGAGTTTTCTCACCTCTCCTGTGGAATATGGTCATTAATGAACTCATCAGCAAATTAAATGCCAATCACTTCTACACAGTAGGTTATGCTGATGACCTGACAATACTGGTCTCTGGAAAGACAGCAAGCATAGTGTGCGACCTGACCCAAGCGGCTCTCCATATAGTGGAGAGATGGTGCATGGAATACGACTTAACAGTCAATCCAAATAAAACAGTTCTAGTAATGTTCACACAAAAACGAATGCTAAATAACTATCATCTCCCAAGTCTTTTCAGCACAAAACTCCAGCTATCCTCTGAGGTAAAATATTTAGGTCTTACCTTGGACAGCAAACTTAAATGGAATAAACACATAGAAAACAAAATCAACAAAGCTAGTATAACTTTCTGGCAATGCAGAAACATGATTGGCAAAAGATGGGGACTGATGCCAAAAATCATACTGTGGCTATACAAAACTGTAATTCGGCCCATGATTACATACGGCGCTCTGGTATGGTGGACCAAGACAAATGAAATCACCACTATAAAGAAGCTTCAGCGCTACCAGAGACTGGCATGTATAGCCATACATGCCAGTGATGTGATGTGATTTATTTGGATTGACTTAACAGTCAATCCAAATAAAACAGTTCTAGTAATGTTCACACAAAAACGAATGCTAAATAACTATCATCTCCCAAGTCTTTTCAGCACAAAACTCCAGCTATCCTCTGAGGTAAAATATTTAGGTCTTACCTTGGACAGCAAACTTAAATGGAATAAACACATAGAAAACAAAATCAACAAAGCTAGTATAACTTTCTGGCAATGCAGAAACATGATTGGCAAAAGATGGGGACTGATGCCAAAAATCATACTGTGGCTATACAAAACTGTAATTCGGCCCATGATCACATACGGCGCTCTGGTATGGTGGACCAAGACAAATGAAATCACCACTATAAAGAAGCTTCAGCGCTACCAGAGACTGGCATGTATGGCTACCACAGGCTGCATAAGGACTACACCAACAGCTGCCTTAGAAGTGATGCTAGAGCTAACCCCGCTTCATCTACATATACAACAAGAAGCGACTTTAGCTGCCATCAGACTCAAGACCCTAAATCTTTGGAGTAAGAATAGTGCCCCTCATACAGGCATAATTGATAGAATTCACTCAAAAATTCCTATCTTACAAGCCAAGTACGATAAGATTCCTAACCAATTTGTATTCAATAAGAAGTATAAGATACAATTAAATGAAACCAGCCAGCCGGAAGGATTAAGCCCAAAAGAGCTTAGAGTTTTCACCGATGGTTCTAAAACAAATGAAGGTGTAGGTTCTGGAACTTTCTCTGAAGACCTCAATATACACATATGCACACCGCTGGGTACCTATAACACAGACTTTTAGGCGGAATGTATGGGTATTATTCAAGCGGCCATAGCAATAGATGCTAGGAAGATTAATGACTTCCCCATCAGAATACTGACCGACAGTAAGGCGGTACTACAAGCTCTGAGTTGCAATGCGGTGAACTCGGGACTAATACTATTTTAACAGTGGTAGAGCCACGCGGCAGCTTTTGCTGCCGCACGGATGGGCCGGCTCGAACCGGGGTGGGTACCACGACCTCACAGAATACCAGCGTGAAGTAGAGGTTTACCTCTGCGTTTCGCTTGGTGAGTGCAGGTGGCCGGAGGCCCTTTTTACTGGAAATGAGGCAATCCATCTTAGTCCTCACGGGTGACAACGCATCTGCATTTTGATTCGCAAACGAGGATAGATGTAGATGTCTATGGGCCGCAGCAACTACTTACCATCATGTGGACTGTGTGCTCGTTTGTCACCCTTATCCTATAAAAAAAAATATGAATACCATCAACGATTAAATGAGGTATGTAAAAACAACAATGTGACTGCAATGGATAAAGGGACACAGTGGATCCAGAGGCAATGATGCAGCAGACAAACTGGCCAAAAGAGGATTGGCTCTTGCCACTATAGGGCCGGAACCAATCATACCAATCCCCTTTGGTAATGTTCGTTCACTGGTACGTAGACACTTCACTAATCTACACGCTCAGATTTGGAAAAATCTAGTAGACTGTAGACAAGCTAGGGAGGCCTTGTCTGAAATAAAGAGTTGTTTAACCAAAGTTCTAATGAGACTGAACAAGCCACAGATCAGGATAGTAACAAGTGCTATCACAGGACGCGGCAACTTTAACAAGCATTTATTTACTATAGGTGTTACAGATAGTCCCCTGTGCAGGGCATGTATAGGGGAAGAAGAAACGACGGCCCATGTGCTATTGAAATGTCCGGAGGTTGCTACGTACAGGGCTAAACATCACGGCACGCCGGGATCACTCTCCGAAGTTGCATGCAACATCAAAGGACGGTTGAGCTTCTTCGGGGAGATCTCATGGCTCAAATAAGCATATTATTCCTGCCCACACGCAAAATACGCGCATAGACATGGAGTTGCGGAAAACAGCCCGTTGTAAACTAAACGAAAAACCTCTCAAAAATGAGGCGAGGCCTGTGCCCAGCAGTGGAAAGTATATGTATAGGCTGTATCTTTAACAGATGCCATGTATGATGGAAATTGGAAAGGTGATAATGGTTAGCTATAATTATGACTAAACACTACCTAGTAACTACAGGAAGATCTTTGGCGAAATTCTCTAAAATTGTCCTTTGAGCATCTTCTGATTCTGCACCAAGTAACTTTTCCAATTCTTCTTCAGGTAATTTATACTGCAAAACAATTATTACAATCAGTTCAGCAAATTATTTGTTATTGATTAAATTAATATGGTCCCAATATTGTCATAGTATTATTATAATAATATTAATATGATCAATAATGTATGATATTTTATATTATGGTGTCATTTAAACAATTTAGTTATTAATTTGAATAAATAAATTGATTTAAGTATAACATTAAAATTTATGAAAATTATACACATTTATATGACAAATGGTCATTATTAGTACTGTACTGTTACTGTGTATACTGTTATGACTTATATCATTATGAATTAGAACAAACATCTGTATTACAGTGCAAATGTAGATAGATAAACATTGGCATATTTTTAAAAAAATCCACACAATACTAATAAAACTTCTTATATTCCTGTTAGTTACACCAAATATACTTAAAATACTTGTACCAAGAGTGGTTCAAGTTATTATAGAATGTTATTGAATGGCAGATTTAAATCCTTTTTATGAATTTTGCAGTCTCTATCTGTATTTAACCATTAGGCTATTGTTGTTACCAATAATAATTTAAGACCCTTATTCATTCTTAAATTAATTCTTATTCTTAAATTCATAATATTTTTATTCTATTTTAATTATGGAATTAGTTACTGTACTAACCTTTATAATTTAGTATTAAACAACTTTATATTAATAAGGTCAAGGACAACATGGTACAACTTTCCATTGACGTCAGTCGAGTTTGGTGTTGATACGTATTTTTACAGAAAGATTACATTTTTATAAGCACACACACATAAAGTTTCAATATGCGGAAACACGTACTTTTTGAGAAAAAAATATCGAAAATCAAATGTTTTTGCAATATTTACGTCAATTCCTACCGTGAAACTGACAGCATTTTTTATTACTATTGTCAGTAGGGATGTCGATTCTTTCCGAAAAAGATCGATTTTTTAAATAGATTCGAATTGTAAGGTGATGTATCGATTCCCAAAAATCGATTTCTAAAATATCTATATTTTTTTCATGTTTGCATTTATAATGTAAATATAAATCAATTTTATGAGAAAAAAATTCCCTTCATCATAAAAAAATAAGGGGACTGATTCAGAAGGATTTCTGTATCTATTTTGAGACTGCTATGTCTCCGGCGCTGCAGGAAGAGCAGCCTCTACGCCTTAGTGTAACAAATCGCAGGCATCCCTCCTTGCCTCCGCAGCTTCGGCTTGTTGATCGCCTTCGGCGACCAGCCTTAGCCGCTCCGGCTCATCCAATGCCTACAATTTGTTACAGCAGGCAGAGGCTACTCCCCTTACGCGCCTCTGGCTCTATAAAACCACTCTAGGGGTAGGACAGACTCCTACCAGGTGGAGTCAGAGTCAATCAATTCGGTTCTTTGACATAAGTTGAACCTAACCTATTTTATTTGTTATCTGCCCTAATAGGTACTGTTAAAATAAAACAAATTTCAATAAGAGATCATTTATCATGGTATCTTTTTTGTTTTTCATAAAATGGGTTTATATTTACATTATAAATGCAAACATTAAAAAAATATATCGACAATGACATTAAAAATGGTGCCAGTTATACGGTAGGATTAGACATAAACATTGCAAGAATAATTGATTCTCAATAAATTTTATCTCAAAAATTACACGTTTCCGCATGTTGAAACTTTGTGTGTGTGCTTATAATAGTGTAACTTTTCTGTAGAAATACGTATCAACACCCAACTCGACGGACGTCAATAGAAAGCTAAGCCGATAACATAATTATATCTTGGTAAAAATAATGACAAAAAAATTAAGTGTCTATATATAAATTGGTAGAAAGAAATAAAAATTCAATTTTGATGTTGATTGATGATACTCACTTTTTCTGGAATTGGTTTTATATCTGCAAATATTGTCCGCCAATAAGACCAGGAAAACATAATCAGTAGAATGTGATAAACTATGAGATAAATACATTGTTGCACAGTACTTTCAATAGTAACTGAAAAGTAAAACAATTAATTGGCTCAGGAAAGAATTATACAGGACACGGTAATTTTTATTAATGATTTAATTATGCACTTACAAATGCACAATTGGATAACGTAGGCATAATAAGACCATGTTATGATCGACACTACCAACAATACTGGAAGCCATTTAAATGCTCTCCAACACCACATATTGCAAGTCCTGCAATATGCGCAGGATCTTGGCTGTGACAACCTATTATTATGAACGGATGATGCCATTAATACCAATTTATTATGAAAATATCCATTATTCAACTCGTACGAAATTGACAACTACAAAAACATAGATTTTTGTTATTACAATTTGCCAATAAAGCACGGCAAAGGTCATTGACCATACTGCCTTTATTGATTTTTATGTTCACTGTGGGTGGTTTAGTTCTTCATTATACTATATCAGATTACCTGATCCCGAACCGTACCCCAACACGTACACATCCGAGTCATTCAATTCAACTCATTCTTCAATTTATTATTGTAGACGTAGGAGGTGTGTTGTTATTTTCATTAGCCCATATGCGAAATACAAAAGAAATATTCCACAACACTACAAAGCAAAAACACTAAGATTCATTTTTGACACATCTTGGCGATGTTTCAATTTAGCATAGCACTTTGTATCAACAAAATTTGAAATAAAATCACTTCTAATTGTATGATATAAATGTAAATGTATAAATATAATATAATATAAATATAATATAAATGTTAATAATAAGGGCTCTTGTTTCTATAACTGATCCCTCGGTTTAGAGCTTTGTGAAATATTTAGAGATGATGGCAAGAGACCCCACGGTATAACATTGGTTCCTTGGAAGAGAAGTAAAGCCCTAGTGTGGGATGCTACTTGCGTAGATACTATGGCGACCTCTCATTTCAAGAGTATCACGTTTAGAGCCGGTAGCTAAACTGAGTAAGTAGCGCAAATATGATTCTCTGAGAGATGACTACATATTTGTGCCATTTACTGTGGAGACTATCGGTTCGTGGGGTCCACGTGCGGTGAAATTCCTAAAGGAACAATATTCGCGACTGGTCGTTGCTGCTGTTGATAAGAGGGCTGGTTCTTTTTTCGCTCAAAGGCTAAGTATAGTCATTCAGCGAGGAAACGCAGCCAGTGTTCTTGACGCGATACCATAAGGAGTAGGACAGTATGATAATTAAGTTATTAGTTCTAGTTTTTTTTAATATAGTTTTTTAATATTGTATATAATAAAATTTTGTATAATATGTCTTCTAATTGAAAAAGTGCATTATGGTATTTTAGTACGTAATCGGGATCTGAAATTAAGTTCAAATTATGTTGCAGTACTTAAAAATGTACAAAGAGCACAATGACAATGACTTTCAAAAAACATACAAGGAGGGCGACGAACGAGCACACAGTCCACCTGATGGTAAGTGGTTACTGCGACACCTAGACTATCCTCGATTACGAACCTAAAATTTTAGTCAAAATATTTAAAACTGCTTTAGAAAACCTACCTGAAGAGGATTATAAAGTCGTCATTCACGCAGATCGGACCCCTCGAGGAGAGCATGAAAGGCGCTACAATGCACCTGTGATAAACGAAATCATGTATGGATTTTTATGCGTATCATATGATGTTGCGAGAAAATGATTTTACCCTCTTAGCCCGGTGTAGAAAATTATTTCATCAATTTTTGGTAGACATATATGTGAAGGTAGAAAGTGAACGTCTCCGTTATATATCTTTAAATAAAAAAAAGCTGCGCGTTGAGAATTATATACATTTACAAGATGCAGTTTCTAGCGACGCCAATGTAAACCCCAGAGATTTAGGTAAAATGGTAATTCTGCCCTCATCATTCCTTAACAGTCCCCGCTAACTACATGAGTACACACAAGATGCATTCGCCTATGTACGAACTTACGGAAGACCTGATCTTTTTGTTACTTTTACTTGCAATCCCACATGGGAAGAAATAACCGAGGAGCTAATGCCGGGCCAAAAAAAGTAGTGACAGACACGATTTAGTTGCTAGAGTATTTAGATTAAAAGTACAAAAATTAATGTATGTAATTAACAAAGGGAAAATTCTCGGAGAGGTGCAGTGCTTCATGTATTCAATTGAATGGCAAAAAAGGGGATTACCGCATGCCCACATTCTAATATGGCTTAAAGAGAAGTTGCGGCCCAGCCAAATAGACGACATAATAAGCGCCGAGATTCCAGATCCTGAGCAAGATAAAGAATTGTATGATACCATCGTCCGAAATATGATTCACGGTCCATGTGGAGCACGAAATTCAATATCGCCATGTATGAAAGAAGGAAAATGTACAAAGAAATTCCCAGACAGCTATTAAAAGAAACAGTGCACAATGACAATGGCTACCCTTTATACAGACGCAAAGCTCCCGAAGATGGCGGCAGGAAAGTTACAATCAAATCTTGCTCTGGAGCGTTCGAAACCTCAGATAACAGCTGCATTGTCCCGTAACCGCCCATTCTATGTAAAATGTTTAATGCCCACATTAATGTAGAAGCATGTAGCTCTGTCCCCGCAATCAAGTATATCTGTAAGTACATAAATAAAGGAAGCGATCAAGCAATATTTAATCTCAGGAGTGAAGGTGAGGCAAATCCCGTTAATGAAGTACAGAACTTCCAAGCAGGGCGTTATGTCAGCAGTAACGAGGCAGCGTGGCGTCTCCTTGGCTTCCCTTTACACGAAAGGCACCCAACAGTTACTCACCTTGCTGTGCACTTAGAAAATAAAGAGCGTGTATATTTCTCCGAAAGAAATTTCCAAGAAAGAATTGCATCAACGCTAAAAACTACACTAACAGCCTTCTTTCAACTTTGTCAAACCGACCCTTTTGCAAAAACCTTGTTATATTCTGAAGTCCCCCGCTATTATACTTGGAAGGATCTAGGAAGGAGTGGAAACGCCGTATTCAAAGCGCGCCTGTTGCAAATTGGCCCGGTGGAAAGTCATCAGATGCCCTTGGTCGTGTGTATACCGTCCATGTAACTCATTTTGAATGTTTCTGTTTACGATTGCTGCTGCACTATGTTCGGGGTCCTACAGGATATAAACACCTTAAACTGTCAACGGTCAGGAATGCGCAACTTATAGAGAAGCATGTGAAGCTCTGCATCTTTTAGAAAACGATAATCACTGGGATGAAACCATGGAGGAAGCTGTACAGTGCCAGTCACCAGTCAAAATTAGGGATCTTTATGCAACTCTCATATCATCTTGCGGGCTATCTAATGCACATGAATTGTGGACAAATATAAAGAGTACATGGCGGAAGATATTTTGCGAAGGTTATAGCAGACACACGCGAACATAACATACAATGAACACATTTATAATGAAGCACTTGGAAAAATTGAAGATAAAGTAATGGCAATGGTAGGAAAAAAATGAAGCGACTTTGGAATGATAAGCCCTCAGCAAACAACCGAAAATAAACTAAGTGATGAAATTATACGTGAAACAAACTACGATATACCAACTTTGCAGCAGCAAGTAGCCGAATTTGTACCCCGCTTGCTTCCCGAACAAAAACGAGTTTTTGACAAAGTATTAGGACAAACTGAATCTGGAAATGGTGCACTTTTCTTTTTAGATGTCCCTGGAGGAACTGGGAAGACATTTTTGTTAAATTTATTATTAGCGCAAGTACGGAAACATAAAAACATTGCTGTGGCCGTAGCTTCCTTCGGTATAGCCGCCACGCGGGGGCCGCACTGCACATTCTGTTTTAAAACTCCCTCTAAATCTAGCCCAGGAAGAATCGCCGATCTGCAACTTTAGCAAAAATAGTGCACGAGGTATAATGCTACGACAATGCAAACTTTTAGTGTAGGACGAAAGTATAATGTCGCATAAAAAAGCTGTAGAAGCACTAAATCGAACGCTCCAGGATTTGCGCAGCAATACCGATGTAATGGGAGGAATGGTGGTTTTACTGGCTGGTGACTTTCGCCAAACTTTACCTGTCATTCAAAAGGGCACACCTGCAGATTAAATTAAAGCATGCCTCAAGTCGTCTATTTTATGGAACAAGGTGACAAAATTCAGTTTAACTACGAATATGAGAGTGCATTTGTATGATGATATCAATGCTGGAAACTATGCTGACACACTATTAAAAATTGGCGATGGGCAGTTGGAAACGGATGCTGAGGGTTGCGTTAAATTGACGAGAGATTTTTGTAATTTAGTACAGAGTCATTCCGAATTAATTGCGAGCGTTTATTCAGATTTAACGAACAACATGCATGAAGACAAATGGTTATGTGAAAGGGCTATTCTTGCACCAAAAAATGAGAGCGTTAACAAAATAAATCCAGATATATTAAGCGAAGTAGCAGGAGAAATAACAGAGTATTTGTCAGTAGACACAGTTATGGACACAGAACAGAGTACTTCATATCCCGTAGAGTTTCTAAATTCTCTAGAGTTGTCAGGTGTGCCCTCACATAAGCTTCAATCAAAATTAGGCATTCCAGTCATGCTAATGCGAAATTTAGATGCTCCTCGGTTATGTAACGGGACAAGACTGCGTGTGACACATCTTGGACGGAACATAATCGGTGCTACAATTTTGACAGGCGTAGGAAAAGGTGAAAATGTTATTATACCACGGATCCCTATAATTACCACAGATCTTCCTTTTCAATTCAAAAGGTTGCAGTTCCCTATTAAGCTCAGTTTTGCAATGACAATTAATAAAGCGCAAGGGCAAACGTTACAGGTAGCGGGGGTCAACTTAGAAAAACCGTGCTTCTCTCATGGTCAGCTGTATGTAGCATGTTCGCGTGTGTTAAATGCCCAGAATCTCCACATTCTTTCCCCGAATGGAAAAACATATAACATTGTGTACAGTAGCATCTTAAAATAGTGTTCAGTTAGTTTTTTTTCCAAAATTCCCACAATCAATTAATCAGAATTCCCACAGATCTTCCCTTTCAATTCAAAATTTCCTATTTAGCTCAGTTTCTTTTCAATTCCAAATGCTGCACCTCTGACGGACCTATTAAGCTCAGTTTCCTTTCAACTCAAAAGGCTGCATCTCTGACGGAACTTTTATTTGGCTCAGTTTCCTTTCAATTCAGAAAACTGCATCTCTGACGAATCAATTTAGCTCAGTTTCTTTTCAAAAGTCTGCATCCCTGACGGATAATTATGCTCAGTTTCCTTTAATTAAAAAAATATCCCATTTCCATTTGGAATAAACAGGCTATTTTCATATTTTCCTATACGCTGCGTTTTAAAACATTTAAATAGACTGACGAATCAATTTTGCTCAGTTTCCTTTTAATGGCTGCATCTCTGACAAATCTATAAAACTCAGTTTTCTTTCAATTCAAAAAGCAATGGATAGTTCATTTTCCAGTGACCAAGCGGGCGAAGCCGCGGGTAACAGCTAGTAATTTAATAACAAAAAAATTATCTCGATAAAATCATGAGAGATATTCATGGGACTATTAAAATCGCTTATTTTGTCAGCATTGCTTATTAAAAGTTAAAATGTTATGTCTTCTTTTCTTCATTTTATCTATGCTTACATCATAAACACATGAGGACATGAACATGAAATTTTCATAACTGTACTACAAATACTACCGTTATTCATATATATTCATTCTTAAATTCAAATATTGTTTAATACGGCATAATTGTGCATAGTACGACACGTCAGCTCATGACAATATAAGCCTCTAATTGACAGTTGAGCAGGCAGTATTGCGCCGATTTATGGCATGCAGGGCCCGCTTACTTTACGATTCCTCTTGTTTTTAATATTTATAACAAAACAAACATCACATAAGGCTGTATGGTTTTTGCTGATGACTTTTGCTGGCTTTAATTGGTAAAATAGTAACAACAACAAACTCTTTCGATCAAACATCCTCAAACCCATAGATAAATATATATGTAGCAAGCTACTCAAACTCGTAGAGAGAGAATAAACTTATACATACTCCCTCTACGCTCAAACCAAAGATATTAAATAACGTAGACAGAGAATCAAATAGACGGCGGGATCGAGTCGCGTAACCACTAATCTGCTTTTTATTCACGAATCACAGTGCTGCCATTTTGGCAATGTTACCCACACAATAGGGAAATTTTGTTTGTGAAGCGTACGTCAGTAATTCTAGGCCACTTAATTCACATGTTGTTAGGATAGGATAATTAAAGCGAATAAAACAAATAGATAATATTAATAACAAATATTAAAACATTTATTTGTCAAGAAAATCATCATAATTACACTTATAAGTCTTAGTAATTCCAATTTCATTATTGTCCTTGAAATGAAACTAATTTAGTACGAATATTCCTAATTTTTTCGACGGACTCGGTAATTTTTGTGGTTTCATGATGTATTCTTATTTCAAAATATCTTAAAGCAACAGCTTTCATGAGAAGCATTCTGTGATTGTCAATATAAGGAAATCTTTATTGATGGGATTGATCGAATTAAGTAGATTGTTATCCTCATCGTTAACAAGAGCTTTGGCCTTCAACTTTTCGAGAGTTTGTTTCAGATTTGCCACTTTTATTTTTAGACGCCTTGTTGTTTGACGCAGAGTTCGCATGGTGCGCACTCTTTGTCAGACAATAAGGCGTCAACCTATTCTTCGACAGATTTGGCTGCTGTTTCAATCTCTTGGTAAGACTTCTTGGCGTACCCAGTAGCTGAAGCAGAAAGTTAAAATGTTTTAATCCATTAAACATATTAACGGCCATTATTGATCTCAAACAATAGATTTTCAATTGTTTTCATAATGTTACATATCACCTATACCATATTCAGGAAAGTAAAATACAAAACGTAAACAAGGAAACCAATGACTCTTAAAAACAACGACAAATAATGTGTGTGTCGTTAAGTAGTTCAGCTTCTTTTACATGTACAAAGAAGACTGATACGCTTTCATACATTCTTGGGCCCAGATTGTAAAAATATGAAATGGGTATCAATTATTGTCTTATATATTATCAAAACATCACTGAAAATTCTGCGGACTTTGGCAATCTGAGAGCAGAACTATAAAAGATTTACTAAAAGTGAAGTTATGCAACAAGTTGGCAAAAACCTATGCTAAATAGCTGATTTTTGAAGTGCGATTGCTATTTTGGAAGCTTCGTGGGCCTAGTGTATTAAATCGACTAGGCGCTATGCCACAATTCACACAGCAATCCATTGAGCCAATATCTAATAGGTAAAATCTAGGCTTTAAAATCCACAATAACGAGACAAAGTCAAACGAGTAAACAAGATTATTGGTGTTCAGTATGTTAGCAAGAGTCATACAAGTTAAGTATGATCAGAAATCCGTAGAAAGAAAGCAGTGGTCGTGCAATCACTTAAAACCATAGATATAAGAAAAATAGGGGATATGGCATGTGGTCACGTGACCTGAAGTCAAGTGTTTCTCAAATATGGCGACGACTCCACCCACAAGAAATAGCGTTGTTTTTGTCGATATTTTCAGTATCGATGCTATATAAATTATGACGTACCATCCATCTCATAGGTATATATTAAATAAACAAATATTAGATCACTACACTATTGAATTGGGTTAATCCAGTAATAATAGTTGTATTGAGATGATAAATAAATAAATCTTACGTTCAACTCAGAATAGGAAAGTTTTGAAACTGTGATTGCTTTAAGATATGGTGAAGCAACAGTCAAAAGTGAGCGAAGAGACCAAGAGAAGAGCACTTGATTGGAGCTTTAACTCCTTTCTTTTCAGAAGACGTATACGACGTGCACCAGAATATTATACTGAGTTCGTGCAACGAGCTAACGTTTTTTCGTAACGACGGCAATCTGCACATAAGCACTCCATCCGTGCGTCCCTGGGTCGACGCATGCATTTTTTTTCTCCTCTGCAGAGATTAACGAAACCACCACTATAGGCAATGTATTAGGCTTCGTATGATTTTTTTGTCCAGCCCATGCTGTCCCACTACTAGGCAGAAGTCTCCCCTAAGTTTTTTCCAGTGGTTTTGTCGTGCACCATATCGAACCAGCCCCAACGGTATGCGTCCAGGTTGCGTGAATTATATCATATATACAGTAACTTTATAGCGGCTGGGAAGTTAGTTGCGAGCGCAAGTCCTGTACCTTCACGCTTCGCTTTACGTACTGTGATCTGAGACACCATCAAGTTTTCTTTCAACTATATTGCACGGACTAGCGCTCGCTCTTAACTTCCAAGCCGCCACAAAGATTCGACAACACTTTTCTTTCATGGTAATGGTCGGTTACCAGTTCAAGTCACCATGAACATGCAGTGGACTGACTTTTATCTTAATTTATTTAAAGTTTGTGGAGCATGTTTTCTTTCATACATAGTTACTAGCCGTCATCTCTCTTTTTTTTGATAATAAAGATTATTTATTTTTTATCTCAGTAATCTAATCGAGTTGAGCAGCCGCTTTCTAACCATACCACCGTTCACACAATCCATTAATCATTTAACTATCCTAACGTATTCCTCAATCTTCAGCATGCCATGTTCGTACCATACGACAATCAATTTTCATGTAACATTTCGATCAATAGGGGTGGCTGCGCCACTTCAGACTTCCACTTCCATACTCATTTCTCATTATATCCCATTTGTGTAACACCACAAAATATCAATTTTATAGTGTTTACAACCTGCAAGTTGTAATGACTTCCACCAGTAGCGTAATTGTTGGTGGATACTGGAGGTAAACGAGAGAGTAAGGATTAAAAATAAATAAAATAACAATAATGTATTCTGATTAAAATCATTTATTCGTGACGAAATAATATTATTTAGTCAGAAAATTTATTTTAGACATAAACCAAATCACCCTCAAGCCGAACTACATCCAGCGTTCTATTTATACATTCTTTTTCAAAATGCAAGGAGCATATTCTGCTTACTACTGCAGGTTTTATGTTTTCCTGGCTTATATTTTCAATCCACAATTTTTGAAGGCCTTCATTTTTGGCAACCTAAAATAAATATTATGCATCCTTAAGTACCAATCAAAAATAATCTTAACATCATCAAATCTTTTGATGAAAAAAACTATTATAGAAAATTTACGATTTACACTATTTTCAAGTTATTTTCTTAAACGAAAGGCTCCCAACCGATCGTTTGATTAAATATACAGTTTACGTATCTAAAACGTTATTTGATTATGACTACATTAATATTATTGTTAAACAGGTTCAGAAGGGCTAGAACCCAGAGCCGTAAAGCCAGTTTAATAAAAAAATATTGTTAAAATTTATATCGATAATTTCAAAACATGACAACACGTAAGGACAACACTATGGAAAAATGTAAACAATCAAAATGTTTACTTGTTTAAATTTACATGATAATAGTCATTGGAAATTCTAGATAATAGCGGGAAACACGATTTAGAACCCATAACATGAACACGAAAAGCAATTCACACGAAAAAATATACAATTAAGGAAAAAAATTACAACCAACCTGAAAAATGATAATCCTTCTTCATTTTTACGAGAATTTGAATTACATCCATTGATGCAACACTTTGTCATGTTGTTTTTGCTCAATTACCCTTTACTAATGAACAAAAAAGCTCCAAAATAGTCAAAATTCTCTGTAACACTACAAAATAACTCCGAACAAGGCTTAGATGACAGATGAACTACCACAATTGAACGTCATCCTAAAATGGCGTCATGCTTCAAGGTGGAGCTTGGTGACATTTATGAAAACTGGCAACAGAAAATTGAAGTCTAAGATATGTACTTATCTCTTTTTACATTTGAAAATCATAACGTGTGAGAATGAGACAGATATATTTTTGTTGGCAAGGTTCATGTTTGCATGATATTTGTATAACCAAAAAATATATATGCAATTTACAGCTTATCCTCTACTTTTCATATCAATGCTTAAAACACACACGTACTAAATGATACGAGACGAGTGATCATAGATTGAATTGAGTCAGGCATGAGCTGTCACTGTCAGCACAGATTAAAAATACAGTTGACAAATACAAGTAATAACTCGAACTGTAAACGTGAATCGATTTTAAGATTTATTTTTATTATGTGGTTATTTTAGTTTTTAAACTGTTGATACTATGTTAATATATTATAATGTATCTATTTACTTTGATTGAATCAATCATGTGATGTTAGTTGTTTTTATGTTTAATTGTTAAAACTCATTCACATTAATCGATTGAAGTAATCGATTTCCTATCTTATTTGTGACATAAACTTATTTTCAAGTTTTCTCGTCTTGCAGATTGTGAATTGGGCAAATTTTTTATATTTTGAAATAGAAAAATATAACCCATTTTCAAACCATATTTCAACTTATTACGGAAACGCACGGGGCAGCGTAAGGGTTAAATTCTGGTCAAAAGCAAGCCCATCTACTACATACTACATAAACACACAGTTAGAAGATTTAAAATTCGACCATATTTATGCAAACAAACCCTTGTTGTATAAAGTTTTGGGACAGCATTACGAAACAATTCAATTCTTGCCTTTTTTCGGACTGATAAATTCCTTTCAAAGTTCCTGGAGCAAAGTCGAGAGTATTTAGTAGGCTCCCAACCAGTGGCGTAGCGTGCCTTCGAGGGGCCCTGTATCAAAATTTGTTGGGGGGCCCCAATGAAGAGTAAAGATTTCATAAAAGGAACAAAAACGCTTGCATTGAATTCAAATTATTATATATTGATTTTAAGTTATTCATCATCATCGTTACAGCCCTTCATAAGTCCAAGGAATGAAAAAACGAATAAAGGAATAAAAAACATATACATAAAAATGGTCTTCAGTTCTCTATGTACACATAAATTATCGTCAATTATCACGACAACGGCAAAAGAGTACTTTTGCCGAACTAGTGGAATTAGTAAATTCCACTAGTTCATCATCATCATCATCATCATAACAGCCCTTCATAAGTCCATTAAAGAGCATAGGCCTCACCCAAGGAATGCCACAAAGCACGGTCCTGAACCACCTGCATCCATCGACTTCCTGCATGTCTTACCAGGTCGTCACTCCATATAGTGGGGGGACGCCCTACACTTCATCCGCCGGTACGAGGCCGCCACTCGAGAACCTTTTTCCCTATCGGTTGCCGGTTCTTCGAGCTATATGTCCGGCCCATGGCCACTTCAGCTTACTAATTCGTTGGGCCATGTCGGTGACTCTGGTTCTACTGCGCATATCCTCATTTCTAAGTTTATCACGCAGAGAAACTCCGAGCATAGCCCTCTCCATAGCTCGCTGAGCAACCTTGAGCTTCCTCATCCGGCCAGCAGTGAAGGACCACGTCTCAGTTCCGTATGTCATCACTGGCAACACGCACTGGTTGCACAATTTCGTTTTCAAGTTTTGAGGTATACCTGACTAGAAGATGTGCCGTTATTTCCCGAACGCTACCCAGTCGAGTCGAATCCCTCGATTGACCTCTCGGTCGAAGTTGGACTTACTTAGTCGGACTATTTGTCCCAGGTAAACATAAACGTCAACAACTTCGAGCTTAGAGCTACCAACAACTACCGACATAGGTGTGACATGGACATTAAACATGATCTTTGTTTTGTCCATGTTCATCTTAAGACCTATCCGTTGGGAAAAACTATTGAGGTCATTAAGCATAGTGCTTAGGTCCTCCAGCGATTCTGCCATAAGGACTATATCGTCGGCAAATCGAAGGTGAGTGATGTACTCGCCATTGATGTTAACACCGTATCCTTACCAGTCCAGAAGCTTGAAAACGTCTTCCAATGCAGCGGTGAAGAGTATCGGGGATATAACGTCACCCTGTCTTGCACCTCTCTGCAATTGGATAGGTTTCGTACTCTGGTTCTGTACTCGGATAGCCATCGTAGCCCTACTGTACAAGCACTTCAGCACTTCGATATACCGACAGTCAACTTGGCATCGCTGAAGGGACTGCAGCACCGCCCGAATTTCGACGTAATTTTGATTGAAAGTCTTTGGGCTTTCTCATAGTCCACATACGCCAGAAATAGTGGTAAATTGTACTCCTCGGACTTCTGTACAATTTGCCGAAGGGTATGTATGTGGTATATGGTGCTAAAGCCTTTTTGGAAACCGGCTTGTTCGGGAGTAATGACTCTCGAAAACAGCATGTAGACGCGGCTCAAAAGGGAACTCGGTCTGTAGTTCTTCAAGAGAGCGTTGTCACCTTTCCGGAGTAGTGCCACCATGGAGGACGGAATTAAAGAGCTTCTGAAGGACATCAAGTATCGGTTTTCCACCCGCTTTCAGAAGCTCCACTGTAATTCCATCCAGCCTGGGATCTTGCCGTTTTTAAGATGCTGGAGAGCCATTCTAATCTCGCTCAGACTGACGTCCGAGATATCATCGGAATAGTGTCGGATAAGACTCGCTCTTGGATCGTTACTCACACTTACGTGTGGCTCCAACGATGATGTGTACAGCTGCCAATAGAACCTCTCAATCTCACTCAAAACCTCAGGTGTCCCGGAAACGACGCTGCCATACTCGGTCTTCAGCTTCGACAGTTGGCTCTTTCTGGCAGACAGATCTCTTGCAAAGACTTGGGAGCCCTGGTTCTGCTCGATCTTTTCTTTAATACGAGCAGAATTAAAGTTGCACAAGTCCCGCCGCATGCATTTGGAGATCTGTATGTTCAGTTGCCTGTACGCTGTCAAATCTACTGAAGACTGCAGCTATATACCCCGTCTAAAAGCCATTGAGATTAGAGTGTGATCGGAGACTTTTTGTTTCTTCTGCGGCGGGTCTTGCAAAACTTAGCTCAGACCGCATGGACAGTTTCCACGAGCTTGTCATTCATATCGTCCATTGTATTGCAATCTTCTAGGCACTGAAAACGGTTTCGTAGCTCGAGCTGAAAGGTTTCTGGACTTTGGATTAGAGCACGAGAAGGACGGAGCGTTGACTTCATTAGACGTGACTTCTCCAACTTAACGTTTAGGTTCAGTGTGCCTCTCACCATTCGGTGATCGCTGCCGGTTTTCACCCTCGCGATCACTGAGACATCACTGAATAGTTGTCGTCTGGTCGTCATAATAAAGTTAATCTCATTTTTTGTCGAACCGTCGTGGCTCGACCAGGTCCACTTCCTGTGGGGCCGCTTCTGGAAGAAAGAGTTCATCATAAAGAGTCCTTCTTTCTCCATGAAGTTCGCCAGCTGCTGGCCCTTTGGGTTCCGTTGCCCTATTCCGAATTTCCCTACTTTCAGCTCACCGTTCTCTCTTGTGCCTAGTTTTGCGTTGAAGTCTCCCATTAACACCGTATAGTGGGTTTTGGAGGAATGCATTGTTCTAGAGATATCCTCATACATTTCTTCCACCTCCTCATCGGCGTGTACCGAGGTTGATGCGTAAACCTGTATAACCTTCAGCGATTACCGTTCGGTGATTCTGAGTATAAGGTCCGCAACCCTCGTCGACACACTCCCAATCTTTACAACGTTGTTAACGAGAGACTTGTGGACGATAAATCCGACACCTCCTTGGGACAGATGGTCGCCCTCCTGGTGATAGAACAAATTGCCGGATTCGAGGATTACCGTGACCTCCCCCTCTCTTCAGACTTCGGATAATCCTATGACATTCCAGTGCAACTTGTCTATCTCTTCTTCTAGCTCCAGGACCTTCTCGTCAGTCCTCAGGGTGCGTGCGTTATAAGTTGCCATGTCGAGTCGTCGTAGGTGGCAACAGAACCTCCACCGGAGACTCTTAGCACCCCCTGCCTCGCTGTTACCATGGTCGCCACCTTAGCCAGGAATAGCGGGGCTGCCGGGGACTGGGGGCCATCTCTTCGTTACTTTCATGGGGGTATATTGCCATAGTTGCCACGCTTGGCGAGCGGGTTGGCAAGCGCAGTTTTTTTATTGTTGTTTTGCTGTTATCAGAAAGATGCTGCTGCCCATCCTCTGCCTCAGTTTCCGTCTGTCGCCTTTTACGACACCCACGGGAAGATATGGGGTTGTGAGTATTCTTACCCGCCACTACACGGGCTTATGAGTTATTACTTACAATAAATACTCCTAGGAACTAAGCTAGCCAAACAATTTAATTTTCGTGCCTTTTGTTCGGCGAACATAGCTGAAGACGATTTCAGTTTTACTAAATTCTTTACTTCTTTAGAGAATAGTGATAGCCTTTCCTGTCCCATTAGAAGTCCTTGGAGTTTTTGCTTACACACGTTGGGGGCCCCTGTAGCCCGGGGGCCCCGTATCATTGATACGGCTGATACGGCGGTAGCTACGCCCCTGCTCCCAACTCTTCTTACGGATTACTAAAACTCGTGTATTTTTATTACCGAATCAATTGGGAAACTGAAAAATAAAACAAAACATCAAGATGAATAAATTTAAATGACATAATAAGCACGGGTATATTAACGCAATGGCAAATATGTAGTATAATACATTAGGTAGCCTCACCGTAATTGTAAGCTATGAGATTGTAGCTCATAATGAGCTACAATCTCATAGCCTACAATTACGGCGGAGCATACGGAGCATAAATGAGCTGATAATGATAATATCATTATAATTATTGTAGAAAAAAAGGTCTGTGAACATCGCTTTAATTAATACTTCCATGTAATTCGTGATTCAGAAAGTTATTTGAGCATCTATTCATGAAATAAGTTTACTTACGTGTGAAATGTAATGCCTTCAATTATTCGTTCACTGCAGCTTTTACAACCCATAACACTGCACGAAACTATGATATGGTATAAAATCAAATAATTTTCTAACTTAAACGTACAATCATCGAGTTTTATTTGAGAATAAATATTTAAACAAAATAATAAACATTGAAACACTCCGTGTCAGTTCCAGTGTCTGCTACTAAATTTAATGCCAAATTAGGTGGAACGGGAATAAGGACAACAATATAGTAGCTATATCTCTTTCTTACAAGAGCTAATGTGATATATGCGTCCTTTGTTTTGTGAATGAAACAAAACATATCACGCTGTCTATTGGATTCTCGGTCTACGTTAAATAAGATTCCCCAGGCTTTGAATTTGGAGTATGTATATAAAAAAAATACTGACAGACGTATTTCAAATAGCACATCTCAAAACTATTAATTATTTAAACTGCACTTATATAGTTTATAAATAAAAAATTGTTAAAATTCGCTCACAATAACGTCGATATTACTTCAAAGAATTAGAAATGAGTACTTTTTGCAATACAAAAACACTGCACCTTGCTTGAATATAATTGCATCATCGTTAAAAATGCATACCATGAAATAATAAGCACAAAAAGTTAATATAACCAAATTTGTTAAGTGTCGAATGCACCCGACCTACCCCAGTCTACGAGTTTGGGGTATATATAAAATAAAAAATACTGACAGATGTATTTTAAATAGCACATCTAAAATTATTAATTATTTAAATTGAACCCATGTAGTTTATAAATAAAAATAGGTAAATATTTCTCAACTTATAACATCGACATAACTTCAAATGCAATAATAAGGTGAAAGCTCCAGGGTGGCCCGCGAAATTCAAATTTTCTTGCGTTTTTTGGAATTTGCAGGTCAGGGAAGGTTGTATGTTTAACAAAATATGATTCGCGACCGTAACGAGTATGTATTTACAGAATTATAATCATTATAATCATCAATACAACCGTCTATGTTCGTATAATTCCATTGTATGGCTATTTCCAGAAAAACTCATTCAAACGGATTATACGAACTTATATAATCGGAATCTCAGAAACGGCTTCACCCATTTTCATGAAATTTAATGTGCAGGGGGTTTCGGGATCGATAAATTGAACTAGTTAGGGTTCACTTTTAGAAAATGTCGTTTTATCCGTGTTTTCAGGCAATGAAAAACTTCTACAATATCATTAGAATACGAAATTGACAAGATAATAATAGTTAGCTCTTTTTCTTCTACTTTAAAAGACATAATGGGTCACACCAACATGTTCTAATTTGACAATAAAACCTATATAGCTTTAAAACTATGTTTATGAAAATAACAATTGATTCATCCAAATTGGTGCAGAAATACGAAAGTTATAACGTTTTAAAATTTAGCAATTTTTTTTTAATTTTTACCCGCTCGTCCTCTGGGACGTGATGTCACAATCCGACAGAGCGAACGCGCAGTAGGAACTTGCTAAGTTCAGTACCATAGAACACAATTACTCTCTACCAAGAGTTCAGTACTAACCGCGCGCTCGGAAGTATACGGTTGTTTACCTACATATTACATCGAATGTCAGAGTTAATCTCCGGTTGACTGTATTAGATGATATCATACTTATAATAAACCCAACGACTATATAATAATTTTGAACTAATAATTTATGAATAATCTAATCTAATATGAATAATCTAACCCAATGTAATCAATATTATTTAAGATGAATAATATAATCTAATCTATTATTATGAATAATGTAATCAATGAACTATTAATAATATTTGACATTTATATATTATTTATATTTGTAATTTTACGTGGTCGAGCCATGCTGCAGTTATATTAATAGTATAGTTGTAGCACGAATGGGTCAGCTCGACCGGGGAAAGACCACGCTCTCACAGAATACCAGCGTAAAATAGCAGCATAATGTTGTTGTGTTTCGTATGGTGAGTGTAGAGAACCGGAGACCCATTTTACTGGAAAAGAGGCATTCTATCTTAGTCCTCACGGCTGACAACGTATCTGCATTTTAATTTGCAAACGAAGATAGATGTAAATGTTTATGGGCCACAGCAACCACTTACCATCAGGTGGACTGTGTGCTCGTTTGTCAGCCGTATTCTATAAAAATTAAAAAAAAAAACCATTTGTAAGCCATACTGAACATCACATACTGAATTTTATTTGTGTTTAAATAAGACGTTTTTTAAACTGTGAGTCACAAATGAACTATTTGATTTGATTTATAATCTATAGTACTGAACATTTAACTTTTATATGATAATATTAATATGTATAATCCCGGTATGTAATGCTGTGTAAAAAAGAAATTGGAAGTGGGCTTTGAAAAAAGACAGTCAGCTAATCTGCCAAAAGTGGATATTTTTATGGTTGCGCAGTATTTTTCAGAAAATTATAATTTTTCATAATCAGAAATGCATGGAATAAAGCTCTAAAGATAAGTTACTATTAAAAGATTACGAAAAGTATACAGCTATACCATTGATTAGTAATTAGGCAGTAATACATAGGTAGGTATTAACTGACCGAACCATGAAGTTGCAAATGATTTACAACGACATAAAATGAAAAAAAACCTACTTAAACTTACTAATGCAGTGAGTATTAATCAACTCGTACTGTTATTTAGTACCTAGTGAAACGTGAAGAAATTTTGTTGGTTACGTAGTTCGTTAGTGGTTGCAAACATATGGTCCTTTTTTTTTACTTTGACTTACTTTTGAATAAACTGATTGCGGTATTACGTTAGTAGTTGGTACCTATACTGTTTTGATAATGCAATGGTCGCAAAAATTTAATGCGTGTAATACTAAACTGATTTTGATGAAATTTTGCATTAAGGTATAACTTGATCTACAGCATTTTATCTTCTCATATCGGACTTTTATTCCCAAGGAGCGTGATATAATAGAAATTAAAAAGAAAACAGAAAATAAAAGGTTACTGATAAATAAATAACATGACAAGAAAAATATGGAGTAATAAATATGGAGAGAATAAGAAAAATATAACAGTAAAGACTACTGGTTTGCTTCAACGTGTAGGTTTGTGACGTCACATCGCGATGCGGAGCAAAGCGGTCGCCCTTATCGTAAAACGCCACTTTACTCATCAATTTCAGTCATTTTCAAAGGTAGAAAAAAAATAAGAATACCGTTGAATTCGTAATTTTTTATACAATTTTTGATACCCTTAACAAAATTGGGTGGTCAGACCCATTGAGAGAAATAAATTACTAAAACACTGGATTACACCACGTGTTGTTAAATCTATATGAAAACGTGACAGAATGCATAAAAAGACTACGAATTTCATCCAACGATATAAAGTTAAAAAATGAATATATTAAGTATAGAAATATACGCAATAACCTAATAAAATCATTAAAAGTGAAATACTATCGAAATCAACTTGAAATAAATAAAGGTAAAATAAAAGAAACTTTTCAGTTTACAGTGCCTAGAAGATTGCAATGCAGTGGACGATATGAATGACAAGCTCGTGGAAACTGTTCATACGGTTGGAGCTAAGTTTTGCAAGACCTACCGCAGAAGAACACAAAAACTCTCCGATCACACTCTTAATCTCATGGCTATTAGACGGGATATGAAGCTGCAGTCTTCAGTAGATTTGACAGCATACAGGCAACTGAACAGACAGATCTCCAAATGTATGCGGCGGGACTTGCGCAACTTTAATACTGCTCGTATTAAAGAAACGATCGAGCGCAACTAGTGCTCCAAAGTCTTTGCTAGAGATCTGTCTGCCAGAAAGAGCCAACTGTCGAAGCTGAAGACCGAGTGTGGCAGCGTCATTTCCGGGACACCTGAGATTTTGAGTGAGATTGAGAGGTTCTATGGGCAGCTGTACACATCATCGTTGGAGCCACATGCACGTGTGAGTAACGATCCAAGAGCGAGTCTTATCCGACATTATTCCGATTATATCCCGGACGTCAGTTTGAGCGAGATTAGAATGGCTCTCCAACACCTTAAAAACGGTAAGGCCCCAGGCTACGATGGAATTACAGCGGAGCTTCTGAAAGCGGGTGGAAAACCGGTACTTGAAGTCCTTTAGAAGCTCCATAATTCCGTCCTCCATGGTGGCATTACACCAGAAGCGTGGAGCAGAATTGCGGTGGTCTTGTTCTTCAAGAAAGGTGACAACGCCCTCTTGAAGAACTACAGACCGATTTCCCTTCTAAGCCGCGTCTACGTGCTGTTTTCGAGAGTCATTACGAATCGTTTCGCGCGCAGACTTGACGACTTCCAGCCTCCCGAAGAAGCCGGTTTCCGAAAAGATTTTAGCACCTTAGACCACATACATATCCTTCGGCAAATTGTACAGAAGTCTGAGGAGTATAATTTGCCACTATGTCTGGCGTATGTGGACTATGAGAAAGCCTTTGATTCCGTCGAAATTTGGACGGTGCTGCAGTCCCTTCAACGGTGTCAAGTTGACTGTCGGTACATCGAAGTGTTGAAGTGCTTGTACAGTAGGGCTACGATGGCTATCCGAGTACAGAACCAGAGTACGAAACCTATCCAATTGCAGAGAGGTGTAAGACAGGGTGACGTCATATCTCCAAAACTCTTCACCGCTGCATTGGAAGACGTTTTCAAGCTTCTGAACTGGAAAGGATACAGTATCAACATCAATGGCGAGTACATCACTCACCTTCGATTTGCCGACGATATAGTCCTTATGGCAGAATCGCTGGAGGACCTAAGCACTATGCTCAATGACCTCAAAAGTGTTTCCCAACGGATAGGTCTTAAGATGAACATGGACAAAACAAAGATCATGTTTAATGTCCATGTCACACCTATGCCGGTAGTTGTTGGGAGCACTAAGCTCGAAGTTGTTGACGAGTATGTTTACCTGGGACAAATAGTCCGACTAGGTAAGTCCAACTTCGACTGAGAGGTCAATCGACGGATTCAACTTGGTTGGGCATCGTTCGGGAAATTACGGCACATCTTCTCGTCACGTATACCTCAAAACTTGAAAACGAGACTGTACAATCAGTGCGTGTTGTTAGTGATGACATATGGAACTGAGACGTGGTCCTTCACTGCTTACCGGATGAGGAGGCGCAAGGTCGCTCAGCGAGCTATGGAGAGGGCTATGCTCGAAGTTTCTCTGCGTGATAAACTTAGAAATGAGGATATCCGCAGTAGAACCAGAGTGACCGATGTAGCCCAACGGATTAGTAAGCTGAAGTGGCAATGGGCCGGCCATATAGCTCGAAGAACCAACAACCGATGGTGAAAAAAGGTTCTCGAGTGGCAGCCTCGTACCGGCAGGCGAAGTGTAGGGCGTCCCCCACTAGATGGAGTGACAACCTTGTAAGATATGCAGGAAGTCGATGGATGCAGGTGACTCAGGACCGTGCTTTATGGCATTCCTTAGGGGAGGCCTATGTTCAGCAGTGGACTTGTGAAGGGCTATGATGATGAAAAAAAGAAACTTGGAAAATAATTTAGGAAATTTGTCACCTCCCTCATCGAAACTTACTGAAATCGAAGCCACCCCAGTAGACTCATTAAACCAAGTTAATAAGTTTTACAACTCCGTAGGCAGTACCTTAGCATCACACACACTAACCAAGATGAGTAAAACTGAAGCTGAGCTCGCAAAGGAAGCACTTAAAACCGGGCCAATGCATTCCTTATCGCTATTTTATACAGACCATTACTACACTTAAAAATAATAGTGCTCCAGGTTGGGATAGAGTTACTACAAAATTGGTTAAAAATAATATGAACGTACCATATATATAGTATACATTAGATTGGCGATGGCGTGATTAGGGCGAGACCAAAAACGAAATGTACCCGTGTGAGTGAAATGTGCATGTGTGCAACAACAATAGTGCTGCGCCATGTATCAACTTCAATTATCGATACAGAAAGCTGTGTCTGTGTATAAAATTAATATTATTGTGTTTGAGGACATAAAAATAAAACTTAAAACAAAAAGTTTGTAATTTTTATATTCTACCAAAAATAACTAATATATTGTAAAAATATCGTAAGCTCTCCTTAAGAGGTATTTTGCAATTTTGCTTCATACTTCAATCTAATAATCAATTAAGTTTCGATAATTAATTTAATAATTGTTTATGGTTTGATAGTGCTGGCGAATCGTACATATGTATGTCAAGTATGTTTAAAAAAATTGCAGGACACAAGGCATTCGTTTACTAATTTTCGAAACATATTTTCATTTACAATTTTCCTTTCACATGTTTTCGGAAAACTCGTTCAGAACGAATACCTATCTCATAAACTTTTTCTTAATCATCCTTTCGATGAGATGCTGCAACGAATCGTTTGAACTAGATGCTATTACAGCACTAATGTTATTTTAAAGTGAGGGAAGCCTTTCTAGGTTTTTTATCACTTTTTTTTTATCAGTTTTTTTGTTTCATATCTAATCTTCTCCGAAGAATATCAATCGATTTCTTCATTTTTTTTCTTTCTCGGGGAATTGTCTATAACAGAAACGTTTGCAATTGAGATACTGGGTACTGGCAATATATCTCTATAGACACATGACGATGCTTTGCGTACCGGCTTAATACAACCTACAAACAAATATAATTAGTGTACACATTATGTACTTATCTATGATTAAAATTAATAAAATACAACCCTTTTACCTATTTCTACCGCTAAACAGCAGTGCTTACACTACCGCTAAACAGCAGTGCTTACACTGCCACGATCCAGCCATTTGAGTATAGAGAGCCTGTATAGTTATAAGTTGTAAGACATTTTATCTTAGTGCTCAGGGGTGAAAACACATTTTTTATAGAATTAGGGTGACAAACGAGCACATAGTCCACCTGACGGTAAGTGGTTGCTGTGGCCTATAGACTCTATCTTCGTTTGCGAATTAAAATGCAGATGCGTTGTCAGCCGTGAGGACTAAGTTAGAATGCGTCTTTTCCAGTAAAAAGGGTCTCCGGTTCTCTACACTCACCATACGAAACACAGCAGCATTAAGCTGCTATTTTACGCTGGTATTCTGTGAGAGCGTGATCCTTCCCCGGTCGAGCCGACCCGTTCGTGCTACAACTATACTATTGATATAGCTGCAGCATGGTTCTACCACGTAAAAAAATTGTAACTTTCTTTGTTTGAAGATGACTGTAGGTAACCAAGTACTGCAGTAGCCGTTTATTAACAAGTTATACTGTAAGTTCCTTTGTTACTTTTGTTTTATAAAAAAATATACACCACGTGGATGACAACAATAAGTTGTACACGTTTAAACATGCGCAAACGAAATGAACATATGTACAGTAAAATATATAATTAAGAAAATACGCACGGGCATAAATAATGTGGGTATTGATCCAAAACGCAGCTTTACTCTTTGTGCACTTCTATGAGAAAAACATTTTTGTTCAAAGTGCTTGCTACATGTAGTATTGATTTTTTTTTTGGGAACCTATCCTTCTCTATTTATAATTTTTAACCATATTTTGTTTAACCTGAATATTTTTTGAAAACCTGAAACATTATAAGAGTTTAAATCATCTAATTAAAGTATTTACAATAATGCGTAAGTATTTACTATTACGAAACACTAAAACGTAAAAATTGAAAATTAAAAAAAAAAACGAAGTCACAAAAAAAGCTGCATCCAAGGATATGCCTTTGCCTGTTATAAACATGTTATCGATAAGATAATATTGATAGTGTCAATCCCATGAAAACTTCATGGTCAATCCCTACAAAAATTTGATCAGAAATAGCGGGAATTCACGTATTTGTTATTATTTTTAATATAATTCTCACGCATTTAGAGCATTATCGTAATAAAACGTGATATTTTTCCCTATCCATTTGTGTATGAAACGTTTGTACTAAATCTGAAATATTTAATTTAGAGTGCTAAATATTTTAATTGTACTTACATGTAAAATGTGTAATTTTGTGGATTTTCTTTTCTCGATGAACTGCATTCAGGTATGACACACGTCAACATATTTAATCACACCTTTTAAATACTTATTAATACTTCAAAATTAAAAATATCGCGAAAATAAGCGGGATTTGTTTCGTTTACCATTGACGTCAGGCTGATACAGGCTGATAGCGTGTACGTGTATGGTCTAGCCATTCTATCTCGTTCTAACGTAAGCATATGCTATGCTCTTTCTCTTTTACATTGCCAATCTAAATATATGCTAAATCTATGGAACGTAGGTACTTTGTAAGCCACTAGCACATCTGTATAATTTTAGCTTTGAAAATGGTGTATTTCCATCATTATTTAAAAATGCCATTGTAATACCAGTTTATAAAGAGGGTGACGAGCTAGTTTCATCTAATTAGAGACCTATTTCTCTGTTATCAACATTATCAAAATTTTAGAGAAGATAGTAAATAAAAGATTAATAGGTTTTTGGAACGTAATAAGTTACTGTCAAATAACCAGTTGGGTTTTAGGTCTGGACGTTCTACGGCGGATGCCACACTTAGGTTGGCATCGAATGTACTTTCTTACTTGGATAAAGGTAGCAAATGTCTAGGTATTTTCCTTGATTTAAAAGAAGCGTTGGACACCGTATCGATACCCGTGCTTCTATCAAGACTAGAGAATCTTGGCGTAAGGGGTTTTCCATTGGCGTGGTTTAGAGATTACCTATCTGATAGTAGCCAAATGGTCCGTGTCGGTAACTACATCAGTAGCAATGCGCAATGTACCTACGGCATTCCACAGGGTAGTACACTTGGTCCAAGCCTGTTCCTGGCTTACATCAACCCGTTGTGTGAATTAAATGTTTGTGGTGGTGAGGTACAGATGTATGCTGATGATACAATATTACTTCATCAAGGTTCCAACTGGAATATAGTGAAGGAACGAGCGGAATGTGAATTATAAGCAGTGACGACTTGGCTTGAGAACAATTTACTTACGATAAATGTGTCTAAAACAAAACACATCTGTTTTTCAAAACAAAGAAATTCTGCTCCACAAAATGGTTATAGCATAAAAATTCACACTTACCCGTGTAATAGAAACACTAAGGAGATTCGTGACTGTAAATGTGCTGTATTAGAAAGAACTAACACTTTAAAATATTTAGGCATTCACGTTGATGACACACTAAGTTGGAAGTTTCATATTCAAAATGTAGCCAAGAGAATTAGGAAACTTATTTTTCTTGTTAAAAAATTACGCGTGATTGCTAACAAAGACCTAATGTTACAAATTTATAATTCGCTTTATCATAGTTTAATTTCCTATTGTGTTTGTACTTGGGGAGGGACATATAAAAGACATATGATTGAATTGAAACGCGCACAGAGCAGTTTGTTAAAGGTTATTATGTGTTTGCCCTACAAGCATCCTACAACATCAGTATATAAAAAGTTTAAAGTATTAAGTATACGTTAGACCTATCTTTTTCACAGCATAATGAGATATCATTGTGTTACTGCACCAATCGTTCCAACCACAGAAAAGAGGGTTGATAACTATCCCTGTTACGGCCTACAGCTGCTCCAGCAAGACTCAAATCTTCCGGGGCCCATGACTAGAAGATTCCACGAGCAGCCGCAGGGCGGGCCCAAAATGGCCACATGGAAATGTCCTATCATAATAAACTATATGGGAGACTGCTAGAAACACATAGTACTTACCAGTACCAGAAGCTAACTCGCACCAAGGCTCGGTCAGGCCGTGAGTGAGTGTAAGGTGAATGGCGAGTAGTGTTCAGTGATGTGTAAATGTCTGCGACCTGGGCAAGCCTAGGCGACCAGCAGCGGCCGAGTTACAGGCCGCTCCAAAATGCTGCATCGCTCCAGCAGGCTCCATCGCTGGACCATTTCTTTCTTCATTGTCACTATTTCAGTCTCTTAGCTTCATTGTACATTTAACTAACTTAAACTCGCCTAATTCCACATTCATCGCAGAATCGATCACGTGATACCCGACACAGTAAGGTCAGCAGCTCAAAATTCGACGTTCAACGTCCCGGATTCACTTATCACAAAATTATAAATAGGGAATTAAAGCGATCTATTAATAAGTCATACGGTTCAGCGTTAAACACAACTAAGTTCCTTCATTCGACACCAAAACACCACGTCGCGAAAAGATTCAAAATACGCCTCGTCGACACGCAAACCAACAAGCCAAACAACACACAAAAAGAGGCACTAAACGCGACGGCACGATTATAATGATTTCCTGACAATCAACCGGGAGAAGCTCTCGAACAAGGAATGCGCGGTTCGAATCCTAGACTACTACTAACTACTAACTACGTATATCTACTAGACGCGCGCGTGCGTACACAATTCCGCATCAAGTTAAATATTGCAAAATTCACATATCCACGTAACGAAGTAACACGCACTTAATCTAACTATCTGGACACTAGTTGTAGTGTCCAGATAGTTAGATTAAGTGCGTGTTTGTAATTAGTAGTCGCGTGGACTTCGGCCACGATAAAATAGCTAAAAGGGTTACCCACCTCGCGGCTAGCGGGCAACTCCCAAATTTCGCCCACGCGTCGAACCACACAAGCCGCACATCGCCGCCCCACCTGGCGGCGTTATCTCACCTACATACTATCGGGTGACGCGACAGCTCGAACGCAATTGGAGGGCGTTCAACGTGGCCAAATTTGGGCATAAACAATCCCATTCCCACTTTTAGAACGCCCTATGCTAGGAAATTTTATGATTTTCAGGCCCCATACTTATATAATAAGTTAAACAAAATAATATGTCCTCAATTTATAAATTGTATAATTACCTTCGTTCGACTGATATAGTCGCTGGCAAAGAATATGAAACACTCACGTGCATAGTTTGTTTTTCCTTAATCTGTGTAAAACAAATGCGGGCAAGCGTGAGCCTTTGCGTCGCATAACGGAACTGTGTGACAACAGCTTCTCTGATGTAGACTTATTTATCATGTCACTACCTCAATTTAGTAAAGTTATAAAACGTGTATTGAATGACTTGTAATTTTGCTTTTTCTTTTCTTCTAATGTTATGATTTTAATCAAAATTGTTTTTTTTTTCAAGTAATACATGTAACATTTATAATTTTGCTGTTAACGGTTTGGTATGCATTTTTGCCTCTTGTTTTATTTTTGTGTTATATGTGCCTTTTAGCTTTTTAATTACTACGGTATTTTTGTGGACAACGGTGTTGGTTGTGTAATTAGCTAAACTGTTTATATAAGATTTAAATTGTAATTTTTATTATACAACTCTTTGTTGTCCTTATCAAAAAAAAAACAAGAGATAAAAAAATTCCGTGGGTCTCGTAAGAGGCAACTAGACTTGGGGAAAAGTGTTATTTTTAAATAGCCGTGGATTATAAAGTTTTATTATGGATGGTTGGACGACGAAAAAAAATTGACAACGGCATATAAAGGCTTTGGTAGCTGCTTTTGTTGCTTAATGTTTAGTCGATTAATACAACATTTTAAAATATATCCAAATTGGTACGAATTCGATACTCTAAATTAAATATCGATATATCACGACAACAACATTATATGAAAATATTTCTTCCCCTCCGTAACTGATATCCAATATTCACCGACCAAGTCGTGCCATACATAATTCATCAAATTCCTCAATTTTTCTGAAAATGTATGTACACTTGAACATTTTATGTCTTTATGGGGCTCGAAAAAGTTTATAGTCATTATGAAATACCAAATTTTTACACTCAAATAACTACTATATGTAGAAAGAAACAAGGACATAGAAACACTCAAAATTTCATAAAGAAAAAAAGTATATGGTATGATTATATCGATATCGTAATATGTATCTACTAAATAAAAAAATCAATAATAGATATATATATTTTATTATCTTTTACCAACGCTATTTTTGTTGAAAACAACTTCGCCGTAATATTCACGATATATCTAAATTATAAAATAAAACGTAAATTTCACATTTGTATATGAAAATTTGTGTATTTACTTAATTTATAGTAATAATTCACACTTTATATTTGTTTCATTTTCTGTTATTTCTGATTACTTTATTTCACACGTGAAGATACTGATGACGCCTGACGCATTTTATTAGCAACTACTGCCTGCTTACGCATTGTATCATTGACTCTCGCATTATATATGGACTATGGACTCTGTCATTAAAGACGCACAAAATGACTTAGATCTTCTAAATATCTGGTTCCAATGCAATCGGCTAACTATAAATATATCAAAAACAAACTATATAATATTTACAGCAAAAAACAAAAAAATATCACATTATACACCATTGAAAATAAATAATCAAATTATAAATAAAGTTGATGAACAGAAATATCTTGGACTGATCTTAGACTCGCATTTAACATGGAAACCACATATTTCTAAAATTAAAACAAAATTAACTTCTCTTTCTGGAGCCCTACGGGGTATGATTACATGTTTACCGCACCGAATTCGATATAATATATATAACTCTCTCATAAAACCGCATTTAGAATACTTGACTGAAATTTGGGGCACTGCTGCAAAAACAAATCTAGAACCACTACAAAGGTCACAAAATAAAATAATTAAAACATTGTTTAAATATGATTTCCTCACACCAACAAATCTACTATATAAAGAAACAAAATTATTAAATATAACTCAAACCTATATATATAAAACTTGTATATTAATAAGAAAAATATTAAATAAAGACATACATACTCAAATAACTTTCACAAAGAAACAACAAATACAAAAAATTAGACTAAGACGTGCAAACGACCTTTGCCTCTTAACCCCAAGAACTAATTATGGTAAAAAAAATTTAATGTACGAAGGTGCGAAATTGTATAACCAATTACCGAAAAATATTAAAGAAGCAAAATCAATGCCAACTTTTAGAAAGCACTTAAAATATTATTTAATATCTAATCTGAGCGCACCTTAGTTTCACTATTTCACACGTCACTTCTAGCTACGCTCGATCTGTGTAAGGTGCGCGTCCAAGCATTATTTGCTCCTTGTTTATGTTAGTTTTTTTTTTACAAGTACCCTGTTAATCTACATTTTATTTTGTTTATACTTAGAAATAAAGATTATTTAAAATGTATACTTACGATTTGAACGTATTTGAATGAAATGATTTCGATATATTAGTGTACGCCTAGGATAAGATTATTATTTGTTTGCAAGTATTTAAACTTTCTCATGTAAGTGAATTGTTGTAAATTCTTATGAGAAATAAAGATATCTCAAACCTTATATAGATTATAGACCTTTAGCAATTTAGTGTCTGTTATTATTTCAAACTTGACTGCGCAAGCTAGTTGTTGGTGCAATACCAGTGCTTAGAGTCATGCTGCAGCTATATTAGTAGTATAGTTGTAGCACGAATGGGTCGGCTCGACCGGGGAAGAACCACGCTCTCACAGAATACCAGCGTAAAATAGCATCTTAACACTGCTGTGTTTCGTATGGTGAGAATAGAGATCCGGAGACCCTTTTTACTGGAAAAGAGGCATTGCATCTTAGTCCTCACGGGTGACAACGCATCTGCATTTTGATTCGCAAACGAGGATAGATGTAGATGTCTATGGGCCACAGCAACCACTTACCATCAGGTGAACTGTGTGCTCGTTTGTCACCCTATCCTATAAAAAAAAGAAGTAAGATTATACTTATTTTAAAGAGATTAAAATCTAGTTTCGGTAGTTATTTATGTAAGCACCTACGCAGTTACGAGTACACGATTTTTTTTAAAAACTAATGTGTGTCATTAAACAATATTTTGACTTGAGATTGAAATATATAATATATATAATATATAATAAACAATATTTTGACTTGAAATTGAAATATATAAAATATAGGGGGGATGAGTCGCTCGCGTCCGTAGGCTTCGACCACCTAACCCTAGGCCCACCCTACACGTGTCCCCCGGGTGGTGCTAAACGAGCGACAAAGCCGAAACGACAGACTCGGCTCCTCGCCGTGTGGTAGCGGCGTAAAATCTACCACTCCTTATGTCGCACCATGAGCCAAGAAGAAAAAGAAATGGCCCCGAGTTCCCGGCGCCCCTTTAATGGGGCAGGGGTGCGAAGAATCTCCGGGAGAAAAACCGGCGACGAGGTTCGCCACCCGTTACGTCCTGTCTCCCGGAGGGGCAAAAAGTGGATTGCGGAGGCCCGTCGGCTACGCTGAATGTATGTGGAGCAATGAATGATAAGATGGATGAAATATGCGAAATGATGAATGATAGAAGAATAGATGTGTTATGTGTGAATGAGACGAAACGAAAGGGAAGAGATGTCACTGCACATGGCATGTATACCGCTTACTGGTCTGGTGTAGACGAGACCGAGCGGGCATGTCAGGGAGTCGGTGTCATCCTTTCAGAAAGAATGGGTCAATGTGTGAAAGAATATGAATGTGTAAGCCCAAGGCTGCTGTGGATACGAATGAAAGTGGGCTTAAAGAAGTTGTTTGTGCTTGGGGTGTACGCCCCAGATATGTCTAAGCCCACTTATATCCGAGAGCAGTTTTGGGACATGGTAAGGCTGGTGTTAACGAAATGCAAGGAAAATGAAAGTATTATTATGTTAGGAGATTTTAATGGAAAGGTTGGAGTGAAGAGGTCTGGTTATGAAAGGATATTAGGAGCGTTTGGCGATGAAAGAATAAATGAGAATGGTGAAGACCTCCTCACCATATGTGTGGAAAAGAATCTTTTTGTGGCGAACACTTTATTTCGCCATAAGAGGATTCACATGTATACATGGGAAAGAGGGGATGATAGAAGCATGATAGATTTCATAATTGTGGATGGAAGAATAAGGAGCGCAGTGGTAGATACAAGGGTTTACCGGGGGTCCAACGTAGGGACGGATCATTACTTGGTCTTATGCCAAATTAATGGTCTATTCAAGCGTTGGCGGCATCGGAAATCTGTGTCTACCACTGCGTTACAGCGTATAAGAATAGAGAGGTTACAAGATGAAGGTGTGAAAGAGAAGTATAAATGCAGACTGAGGGAAAATATAAGTGTGTTGAATGAATTTTGTATGAACATTTATATTTGAAAAATGTATGGAATAATGTTAAGAAAGTTTTGGTGGATACAGCCACCGAAGTATGTGGTGTAAGTAAGAGAACGAATGGAAGGAAAAGTAATACGTTGTGGTGGGATGATGAGGCACGGATGGAAGTTGAAGCAAAGAAGAGGGCATGGCTAGATTTACTAGCAACCAAAGCTGGTAATTCTGGCGGTATGAATGATGAGATTGAAAGAAAAAAGGCAGACTTTAGACGTATAAATAAGAGAGTAAAAGAAGTTGTTGAAAGGAAAAAGCAAGAAAGGATAGATAAAAATGATAGAAGAATATCTGATAACTTCCAGGCAAATATTAAAATGTTCTGGAAGCTCGTAAGAACTGCCAGGGGAAATTCAAAACAGCCTAGAATGAATGCTATACGAGACGAGAATGGCTGCATGCTGAATGATGAAGTTTCGAATTTAAAGCGATGGAAGGAATACTTTGAAAGCGTGTTTAAGAGTGAAGAGTCGTTTGAAGTAAGTGAAATAGAAATTCCGGAAGAAGTGGAGAGAGGTAGAGAAATAAGTGTAGATGAAATAGTAAAAGCAATGAAAAGCAGGTAAGGCAGCCGGATATGATAGAGTATCACTCGAAATGCTAAGGGCTGGAGAGGGTGTGGTGGCAGGCCTGCTGTACACCTTGTTTAATTTATGTTGGGAACTGAAGCGGGTACCGGAAGACTGGTGCAAAGCAGTTATAGTCCCAATATATAAGGGAAGGGGGTCGCAGCAGGACTGTAAAAACTACCGTGGTATCAGCTTGCTTAGCATTGTGGGTAAACTGTATGCTAAGGTGTTAATTGAAAGAGTTATGGAAGAAACTGATGGAAAAATATGGGATGTGCAAGCTGGATTTAGAAAGGGGATGGGGTGTACGGATCAAGTCTTTTCCATGCGCATGATTGCGGAGAAATTTTTGGCCAAAAACCAGAAAGTTTTTTGTGCGTTCATGGACTTGGAAAGGGCTTATGACAGAGTGGACAGGAACGTGTTATGGCAAACATTGACCTCATTTGGGTTGAGCGCTGGTCTGATACAGGCATTGAAGTCTCTATATAGGGACTCTAGTGCCTGTATCAGGATCAACGGGGCCTACTCGGACTGGTTTGGCATCCATAAAGGTGTCAGACAGGGCTGTGTGGCTTCCCCGTGGGTGTTCAACCTATTTATGGACAGTTGTTTGCAAAATTTGAAAGTTGAAGAATGTGGGTTGAGAATGGGTGAGTCAAACGTCAAATGCCTTTTGTACGCCGATGATCAAGTCATATTTGCATCGTCGGCTGCCGAGTTGCAAATGATGGTTACTTTAATGAATTGGTCATTGAAAGAAAGGGGTATGAAAGTGAACGCAAGTAAGACGAAAGTTATGGTTTTTGAAAGAGAAGAAAGTAAAACGATATGTGAAATAAGAATAGAAGGGGAGTTGGTAGAGCAAGTAGATGAATTTGTGTATTTAGGATGTGTGTTTAGCAAGGATGGTAGATATGAAAAGGATATAGAACGACGAGTGAATGCAGGAAATAGAGTGAATGGGGCTCTACACTCTATTGTGAAAAGTCAGAATGTGTCCAAAAAGGCACGTATGGCAATTCACAATGCTGTGTTAGTGCCTACTTTAACGTATGGTAGTGAAAGTTGGGAGTGGCAGAAGAAGCACGAGAGTAGAATAAATGCTGTAGAAATGCGGTCATTAAGGAGTATGTTAGGGATGAATCTGAAGGACAGAGTGAGAAATTGTTTAATAAGAGAAGAGTGTGGTTTGCAAGATGATGTTGTGACCAGGATTAAGAAAGGAATGCTTCGGTGGTTTGGTCATGTAGAAAGAATGAATGAGGAAAGAGTGACAAAGCAAATTTATGTTGCAGAGGTGAACGGCAGAGTCGGGAAAGGTCGCCCTAGGCGAAAGTTTATCGACCAAATTGGCGATATATTGAAAATGGGCCAAATCAAGAGTACCTTTAACCGACGAGCGTGTATGCGTAGGTATATAGATGTGGAGGAAGCGAGAGAGGTCTGTCAGGATCGTGCCAAATGGAAGTCCATAGTCTCTGCCTACCCCTCTGGGTGACAGGCGTGAGTGTTTATGTATGTATGTATGTATTGAAATATCTTGTAAGTAAAACTGCGACCAAGCAATCAAAAACGCAATTATATATAACTAGCTGTTCCCCGCGACTTAGCCCGCATGTAATTTAGGATTTTAATTTTTTCGCACGGGACCCTAATTCTTTTGCTAAAATAAAATATATAATAGCCTAAGTTACTCTTTATAACATCAGCTATCTGCCAGTGAAAGTCCCGTCAAAATTGGTCCAGACATTTCGGAGATTAGCCGGAACAAACAGACAGACAGACACAACAATTTTAAAAATTGTATTTTTGTTATAAGTGCCGTATGTACTTTCATGTACATTTAGTAAAAGGCTGTTATTTTGATATTACAAACACACACTTCTATTAATTTATTTGTATAGATGTGGTTTTTAATGGGATGTAAATTAATTAAATTTTTGTATTTTATTAATAAACGTCATTTCATAAATTCGTACCTGTGTTTTATCGAGCTAAAACATACTTTATAATTACGAGGGCAACACTGAAAGTTTTCAGAACTGGCCACTTGTAAACCATATAATAAAAAAATATGAACTCTTTGCCAATATTTTTGGGGAATGCCCAATTCTGGCCATGAAACGCCCAACAATTTGCATTTGTTTAAAAAATACATCTTTTTTATGGTAATTAATCGCGGTATTTATGTATCCAAAAAAGATTGCAATATTTTTGCACAAAAAAAGTACCGAAAAGATAAAAATGAAATTACGTAAATCCGCAAGTCATTACGAGGGCGGCACTGAAAATTTCGGGAATCAAGGAAGTGACACAACATTACTATTTAAAAATGTATTTATTGCTTTTCGAAGTATTCTCCGCGAAATTTGACACATTTTTCCATACGATGGAACCAATCATTGATGCAACCATTCCGTTCGGTAGTTGGGATCTCCAAAATGGCCGTTTTGTAGGCGTCCACAGCTTCTTCAGGTGATGAAAACCTCTGTCCACACAATTTATTCTTTATTTTAGGGAAAATATAGAAATTATTAGGGCTTAGGTCGGGGCTGTACGGCGGATGGTCTAATAATTCTATGTTTTCTTGCTCTAAAAACTTTTTTGTTCTGTGTGCGGTGTGAGAACTCGCATTGTCGTGATGGAGGATGATGCGGCGGTTGCAGTTCTCTTTACGGAGTTCAGAAACGACCTGTGGCAAACAAATGCTAGCATACCATTCTGCATTAACCGTTCTTTGTCCCTCAAGAGGAATAGTCGTAACATGGCCGATTTTGGAGACAAACGTGGCCACCATTTTTTTTTGCAACACTCCGTGAACGAATAATTTTTGTTGGCTTTAACTCATTTTCAAACACCCAAACTCGTGACTGGTTTTTTGTTTCGGGCTTTTCTCTGTGTGAGCTCTGTGAAGAGCAAAAAGCGGGGCGAACCGCTTTTTGCTCTTCACAAAGCGAACATATCTATTTCTATCTGTATTCTATGGGATATCTTTTAATTATTTCTGTACTCTTTAGCGGGGTCTATAACTTTGATATGTAGACCGCCATACGAATATTCCGACCCTTGAAAGGGTAAAGAACGTAGTGATTGACGTACGTCAAGCCTACTCATTGTAATTTTGCATCGTGCCTCGTGCATGACCTTGGCGGGACGTCCAGCAAGATGGACTGTGAATAAGGCGCTTAAATTATTATCTTTGCACCCTTAGAACAACACTGACCACCGGCGGATCGGAAAGGAGTATCCATACCCAGACGTTCCTCTCTGTCAAAGTATTCGGTTCTATGCGTACAATAAAACTAGTTGCAGCCGCACTGCTCGCTAGACTAAAGTTAGTATCAAGGTTGAATCGACGTCCTACAAAAATATGTATACACGTGCATATACAGGGTCATTTTCAAAGAGAAGCCAAATTTTAAAATCAAGTTCAAATATATAAATAACTAGCTGACCAGGCAGACGTTGTTCTGCCCCTTCCGAACGACCATTTGCTTTCCCAAAAAACTCTTGAAATTAGCAATAAAAAAATTGAGGGTCACTTATCAGAATAAAAACTATCCTATCTCTCAAGTTGGACCAAACTGCACACAGTCTGCAAAATTTCATTGAAACCGGTTCCATCTGTTGAATACTGACAGCAACATATGGTGGTTATATAGTATGTGCCATATCGATTGAGAAAAACGGACAATGACCTCAGATATGAGCCGAGTGTCAAAAGGCGTAACTTACAAAATCTCAATTTAGATGTGATAACAATATTTAAATATTGATATTATTCCCACTTCTAGGTCAGCACATATGTTTTGTTTTTTTGTTTCTTAAATAATATTGTCTGTGGTTCCTATAAACATAGTAAAATCTTACGGTACATCGCGAAAAATGTGTTATATTTTATATTTCAATTTATGGTAAGTAACGCAGCAATTCATTTAATAACAGTTTCATATTAAAAAAATATTTGAAGCAATATAATCACCATATTGAGCTTTTGCAAATTCATCCCTTTAAAATAAACAAAACGCGCGTTACGTCAGTTCGTTCTAAAAGAAACGTGACAATGGCAGCCAGAGATGCGTCACCTTTTTTGGGCCGGTCCGCCATTTTGTTTTCATTCGTGTTCGGATAGCGCTTGCGTGTGTACGTCTCGGGTAATTCATAGCATTCATTGCATTGTTTTAGTTGAGTTTTTACTGTTAAATTTGTTATATCGTTAAGTTTTTGTTTTTTGAATCTGTTATATTAGTTTTACTGTGACGGTCGTTACTAAATCGACATGAGTTCAGGAGAATTTGGTGAAGGACCCGGTCCTTCAACATCAAGTGGAAAGAGACGTCGCCGACCCATAATAAACGTAGCAGGTACGTACAAATAGGTACAAATGCGACGACGTAGCCTTTCTATTTCTTAAAGCGCTCTTTTTATGTGACCATGTGGTATTTATTTTCTAAAACAATATGTATTTATGTGATGTAGTACTATGGTAGTATATTTTTGTCATTTATTTACAGGCCCATCTTCTGGAGCACCTTTAACGTCACCAGTAAAAAAGAGAAAACCTACCACTTTGTCGGTCGGGGAACAAGAGATTATCATTAATGTATACAAATATGTCAAAAACACCTGGCCCGAAGACGTGTATCCTTCAAACGTTAATATGGTAGAAAAGGTTTCGGAGATCTCAGGAGTCAGCAAGAGCACTATATATCGCGTATTAAGCGTGTATAGAGATTCCCATAAAATACCAGAAAAGGGAATAATTAATAAAAGAAAAAAGTCTGTAATTGACAAGTTGGACGATTTTGATAAATCGGCTATAAGAGCGAAAGTGCATCAGTTCTTTCTTGCAGGAGAATTACCGACTTTAGACAAAATTTTGCTCAGTATAAATCAAGATGACCAGTTGCCAAACTTGAGCAAAACTTCCCTGCGACGTGTGTTGCGCCATTTAAAATTCAAATATATAAAGAGAAACAGAAAAAGTGGTCTAATAGATCGCCCAGAGATAGTTCTGTGGCGTACCAGATATTTGAGAGAAATACAAATATTAAGAAACGAGGGACGTAACATTTTTTACCTTGACGAAACATGGATTAACGCAGGTCATACTATGGGAAAGGTATGGGAAGACACCACAATTGAATCTTCTCGTCAATCACGGTTAGAAGGCTACTCTACTGGCGCGAAAGCCCCTTCGGGTAAAGGAAAGCGATTAATAGTTGTACACGTTGGCAATGAAAATGGCTTTTTGGAGGGATGTGATTGGGTATTTGAATCATCATCTACTGGTGACTACCATGAGAGTATGGACGCTCTCCATTTCGAGGACTGGTTTAGAAAAGTAATAGAAAAACTGCAAAGCGGCGATGTCATAGTTATGGATAACGCTAGTTACCACTCCAGACGTTTAGAAAAAACCCCAACAATGTCTTGGCGGAAACAAAATATGCAGGAATGGCTAGAATCTAAACAGATCGCATACGTGCCCTCGGACACAAAGACCCACTTAATGGAAAAAATAAAGGCAGTTAAAGATAACTATCGAAGTTACGTCACCGACGAGATGGCAAAAGAAAAAAGCATCACAGTGGTAAGGTTACCTCCTTATCACTGTGAGCTTAACCCCATTGAACTTGTGTGGGCAGATGTGAAAGGGTACGTTGCACGAAAAAATACAACTTTCAAGTTAAAAGATGTTAAAAATTTACTTAAAGATGGTTTAACTCAAATCACGCCAGATAAATGGAAAAACTGTGTTCAGCATGTCCTTAAGGTTGAACAAAAAATGCGTGGCATGGATGATAGAATTGACCAAACTGCAGATCGCTTTATAATTAATGTTACAGATAGTTCATCAAGTGAAGATACGAGTGATGATTGCACCGAATAAAAATAAAGTTCTTATATAATATTAAAAATAAAGTTTTATCTTTTGCATAAGTACGTACTTATTCGGTGTCGTTATCACTCGAATCTTTATATGTGTTATAAATTAATGTTTTTTGTTGTTAAATGAATAAAGTACTTTATAACAATAGATGATTTTTCTTCTACAGCGATCTTTCACATAACTTTTTAATAATAGTTAATAAATATATATTATATCAATCATTATAAAAAAATCATTATAAATAAAGAAAGTACTACATATAAAATGTGCCTATATATTGAAGGTTTGTAACCCCTGGTTAAACGACCGAAAGGTCATTGTCCGTTTTTCTCAATCGATTTGGCACATACTATAGTAAATTGTAGCTTATATTAAACGTTTGTATTTTTAACATAGCGCCATCTATTGAATATTTACTCAATCCAGTCAACAGATATCGTCATCTGACAGAATCGTTTGGAGCTAACAGATAATTGTGACCATTGAGTTATACAAAACTAGAGGAGCAAACCACATTGCCGCGCGTCGAAAATAGTGTAACCACTATCCAAACGCGACGACGTAGCTTTGAAATCATTAAAATTTTAAAGTAAACATATATCTGTCTCACTTACACAAGTCGCGGAAAACAATATCGTCGCTGAGATTAGATAAAGATACATACATACATACATATAATCACGCCTCTTTCCCGTAGGGGTAGGCAGAGACCACTTCTTTCCACTTGCTACGATCCTTACATACTTGTTTCGCTTCGTCCACTTTCATTATTCCCTTCATACATGCTCTACGGTTTAGGGTACTCTTAACCTGGCCTTTTTTCAAGACGTCCCTAATTTGGTCTAGAAATGTCCGCCTAGGTCTACCCCTTCCAACACTTTCATTCACACTCGCCTTATACACTTTTTTTGTCAATCGTTCTTCATTCATTCTCTCGACGTGGCCAAACCATCTCAGCATACCTTTCTCAATTTTTGTCACTACATCTTCTTTCAGATAAATATAGACACAAAAATATGCAGTGGCGGGTTGGTGTTGCATACTTTATGAAATTTTACCCAAAATGAGCAATATAAAGGTGTTTTTTTTTAAAGTTGCAGTAAATTGTTTTTATTTTAAATTTGTATATTTTCTTATTAGATGAACAGACGTAGGCATAACTAATGAAATAAAAGATGTTTTTATATATTATTTTTATTGTACTAATAAATCAAACCAAAAATAAAGCAAATAAGAAAAAAAACAATTTAAGGTTTCTTAAGCGAGATCTGTGTTGAATATGCAGAAGTTGTGAAATCATCAGTAAGTTTTTGTCTCTTATATTTAGTCTCATGATATCAGCTACAAAAACTTTGGTTATCAATAAATTTCGTTGATTTTCTTGTTTATAGAATTTCCATACTACTTAACAACTTTAAAAAGTTTTATATTTTTTTTTTTGCAACAATACTGAGGATAGTTAATAGATTCAGGCGTGACTTTGCGGAAGTCTATTTGTAAGATAATATAAATGGTTTTAATCTGTAATACTAATCCGCTTAAATATTCATAATAGTCCATGCTCTCAAACTCCGCTATGAAGCATCAGTTTGTTATATAATTGCCTTTTGGATTCTTTTTATGTGTGTTTGAGTGTATAATTTACTTTCGTGGTACAATCTTATTTTTAAGTACTTATAAATAATGGCATTAATCAATAAAAGGGAATGATCAACTTGTATTGAAGACAAATGATCCCCCGGGTGTATTGCAAATTCTTTTAATAATTTATTTCCTTGAAGCTCTTTTAATGTTCTTGTAGCTAATGTCATAAGACCAAATTTAGTAGACAAAGACTTAGTTTCGGAAAGTTTGCAATGCAAATTCATTAATATAAAATAAAAAATAAAATAATAAAATATAATTAATAGACCATTAATGAATAAACTAAAATAAGAATAATTAATTATTTTGTATAAAAGTTGAAACATAGTTTTTATTTTTAAACAAACAATTTTACTTGTTTATTTTAAAACAAAATTAACTTATTCCATAAATTATATAGTCTCCCATTAATGTGGAAAAATCACAAAGGCGGAAAAGTGGCAACATTGAACCTAAATTGCAATATTCGATATTTTATTTTATTTTTTAGTGTTTTAAACGTTAATATGAATGTATAAATTAAAACTTAAGCGTGGAAAGTGATTCCGCTTGATTTATTATGTTTTTGTGACCTTGAATCGCATTCTTTCACTACGCATTTACCTATTTTTTGTCGTGAATCGTTCGGCTTAAATCGGACGGCGTCACATTGAACACTGAACCGACGTTCGCTGGGCATATGGCTGTGGCCATATGTGAAATGGCAACGCTTTGGCGCGGCAATTACTTATCTAGTGTAATATATAAATCAATGATTGTGAATGTCAAATAATATACAAATAATTTGCAATAAAATAATATTGTATTGCGACTATAAATTGAAATGTAAGCTATCCTATCTTTTAAGTTGGACCAAACTGCACATTGACCAACAATTTCACTGAAATCAGTTCAGTAGTTTAGGAGTCCATCGCGGACAAACAACGTGACACGTACTTTTTATATACACCGTTATTTCATTTTTGAAAGTACGAGTAAATAAGGCTTCTACTTTTATTTGAAATTATCCCCAATTGAATGTGATTTATGGGCAACAACTTTTTGCCTACCGATTAACACTTACGAATGTGTGCGTGCGCAGTAAAATCAGTTAAAATATTGCACCACCACGTATTTTGATTTTAAAAGATAAAAAGACAGAATAATTGATATTTTATTAATTAATTTTTCTTTAGCATTTGCTTATATTACTTATTCTGAATTTTGCTGATTAGTGCTAAATAACCCTGTATTAATATATATTTTAAATATAATATTTATATGTCATCATCATTTTCATCATTACAGCCCTTCACAAGTCCACTGCTGAACATAGGCCTCCCCCAAAGAATGCCACAAAGCACAGTCCTGAGCCACCTGCATCCATCGACTTCCTGCATATCTTACCAGGTCATCACTCCATCTAGTGGGGGGACGCCCTACACTTCGCCTGCCGGTACGAGGCTGCCACTCGAGAACCTTTCTTCCCCAACGGTTGTCGGTTCTTCGAGCTATATGGCCGGCCCATTGCCACTTCAGCTTACTAATCCGTTGGGCTATGTCGGTCACTCTGGTTCTACTGCGGATATCCTCATTTCTGAGTTTACCACGCAGAGAAACTCCGAGCATAGCCCTCTCCATAGCTCGCTGAGCAACCTTGAGCTTCCTCATCCGGCCAGCAGTGAAGGACCACGTCTCAGTTCCGTATGTCATCACTGGCAACACGCACTGGGTGTACAGTCTCGTTTTCAAGTTTTGAAGTATACCTGACGAGAAGATGTGCCGTAATTTCCCGAACGCTGCCCAACCGAGTTGAATCCGTCGATTGATCTCTCGGTCGAAGTTGGACTTACCTAGTCGGACTATTTGTCCCAGGTAAACATACTCGTCAACAACTTCGAGCTTAGTGTTCCCAACAACTACCGGCATAGGTGTGACATGGACATTAAACATGATCTTTGTTTTGTCCATGTTCATCTTAAGACCTATCCGTTGGGAAACACTATTGAGGTCATTGAGCATAATGCTTAGGTCCTCCAGCGATTTTGCCATAAGGACTATATCGTCGGCAAATCGAAGGTGAGTGATGTACTCGCCATTGATGTTGATACCGTATCCTTTCCAGTCCAGAAGCTTGAAAACGTCTTCCAATGCAGCGGTGAAGAGTTTCGGAGATATGACGTCACCCTGTCTTACACCTTTCTGCAGTTGGATAGGTTTCGTACTCTGTTTCTGTACTCGGATAGCCATCGTAGCTCTACTGTACAAACACTTCAGCACTTCGATATACCGACAGTCAACTTGGCACCGCTGAAGGGACTGCAGCACCGCCCAAATTTCGACGGAATCAAAGGATTTCTCATAGTCCACATACGCCAGACATAGTGGCAAATTGTACTCTTCGGACTTCTGTACAATTTGCCGAAGGGTATGTATGTGGTCTATGGTGCTAAAGCCCTTTCGGAAACCGGCTTGTTCGGGAGGCTGGAAGTCGTCAAGTCTGCACGCGAGACGATTCGTAATGACTCTCGAAAACAGCACGTAGACGCGGCTCAGAAGGGAAAACGGTCTGTAGTTCTTCAAGAGAGCGTTGTCACCTTTCTTGAAGAACAAGACCACCGCACTTCTGCTCCACGCCTCCGGTGTAATGCCACCATGGAGGACGGAATTAAAGAGCTTCTGAAGGACTTCAAGTACCGGTCTTCCACCCGCTTTCAGAAGCTCCGCTTTAATTCCATCCTCGCCTGGGGCCTTACCGTTTTTAAGGTGCTGGAGAGCCATTCTAATCTCGCTCAGACTGACGTCCGGGATATCTTCGGAATAGTGTCGGATAAGACTCGCTCTTGGATCGTTACTCACACTTGCGTGTGGCTCCAACGATGACGTGTACAGCTGCCCATAGAACCTCTCAATCTCACTCAAAATCTCAGGTGTCCCGGAAACGATGCTGCCACACTCTGTCTTCAGCTTTGACAGTTGGCTCTTTCTGGCAGACAGATCTCTGGCAAAGACTTTGGAGCCTTGGTTCCGCTCGATCGCTTCTTCAATACGAGCTGTATTGAAGTTGCGTAAGTCCCGCCGCATGCATTTGGAGATCTGTCTGTTCAGTTGCCTGTATGCTGTCAAGTCTGTTGAAGAATGTAGCTTCATCTCCCGTCTAACAGCCATGAGATTAAGAGTGTGATCGGAGAGTTTTTGTGTTCTTCTGCGGCGGGTCTTGCAGAACTTAGCTCCGACCGCATGAACAGTTTCCACGAGCTTGTCATTCATATCGTCCACTTCATTGCAGTCTTCTAGGCACTGAAAACGGTTTTGTAACTCGAGCTGAAAGGTTTCGGGACTTTGGAACAGAGCACGAGGGGGACGGAGCGTTGACTTCATTAGACGAGACCTCTCCAACTTAACGTTTAGGTTCAGTGTGCCTCTACCCATTCGGTGATCGCTACCAGTTTTCACCCTCGCGATCACGGAGACATCACTGAACAGTTGTCCTCTGGTCGTCATAATGAAGTCAATCTCATTTTTTGTCGAACCGTCGGGGCTCGACCAGGTCCACTTCCTGTGGGGCCGCTTCTGGAAGAAAGAGTTCATCATAAAGAGTCCCTCTTTCTCCATGAAGTCGGCCAGCTGCTGGCCCCTTGGGTTCCGTTGCCCCATTCCAAATTTCCCTACTTTCAGCTCACCGTTCTCTCTTGTGCCTAGTTTTGCATTGAAGTCTCCCATTAACACCGTATATTGGGATTTGGAGGAATGCATGGCTCTAGAGATATCCTCATACATTACCTCCACCTCCTCATCGGGGTGTGCCGAGGTTGGTGCGTAAACCTGTATGACCTTCAGCGAATACCGTTTGGTGATTCTGAGTATAAGGTACGCAACCCTCGTCGACACACTCCCGATCTTTACAACGTTGTTAACGAGAGACTTGTGGACGATAAATCCGACACCTCCTTGGGACAGATGGTCGCCCTCCCAGTGATAGAGCAAGTTGCCGGATTCGAGGATTACCGTGTCCTCCCCGTCTCTTCGGACTTCGGATAACCCTATAATATGCCAGCGTAACTTGTCTATCTCTTCTTCCAGCTCCACGATCTTCTCGTCAGTCCTCAGGGTGCGTGCGTTGTACGTTGCCAGGTCGAGTCGTCTAAGGTGGCAACCGAACCTCCACCGGAGATTCTTAGCACCCCCTGCCCCGCCGTTACCATGGTCGCCACCGTAGCCAGGAATAGCGGGGCCGCCGGGGACTGGGGGCCGTTTCTTTGTCACTCTCATCATAGGGGGGTATTTGCCATAGTTGCCACGCTTGGCGAGCGGGTTGGCAAACGCAGTTTTTTTATTGAAATTTTGGCTATTATCAGGAAGATGCTGCTGCCCATCTCCTGCCTGTTTCCTTTTGTCGCCTTTTACGACACCCACGGGAGGATATGGGGTAGTGGATATTCTTGGCCGCCACTACACGGCGATATTTATATGTGTTACCTTATTATTACCAGATATGTTATTGTTTTATTTTGTTGTGTGAGTTTCGTAGTGACACACGATTGTTTTTGTGTGCGCAGATTTCCTCAGCCAAAAATGACAGACTGTTCATTATCAAGGAAAAAGGCGGTGAATACTACCCCTTCTGTCCGCCTGTGCCTCGTGTTAGTGCATTTACCTCCAAAGAGTATATAATCATTACGTTTACGCCGACCTCTATATAAACTAATACGCTGGACTAGCTGGATCACTAATACCTTAGATAGTACTACCACTAGAGCATTCTGTCTGGGGTTCTACGAGCATTCTAAGATATGTTACTTTATAAGCACAAATTATAAAGTTTTACGTACAGAATTTTAATGTTATGGTAGCTACAACCAATTACAACTCTTTGATCTTGTTGATCTTTGACTGAACCAAAGTGTGTTGATTAGATTTCAATCAAAAACATTCAACTGTAATTTTGTTTATAGTTAGTCTGTGAAAACAATATGCGTAAGTCATATTAGTCTGTGGCAGGCCCGTGACAGCTTAGTTCCATTCTACGCCATTTGGCGCTACCGTCGCAATTTGTTATCTGCCTACGGACGCCATTTTGAGCATTTTGAGACGCCAATGTCAAATCATTTGTCAAAAGTCAAAGCTTAGCTTAGCTTGCTACATATATATTTATCTATGGTCTGTGGAAAACAATTCAGAATTTGTCTCAATTTTCTGATCCTAAATTTTGGCGGGAACTTGAGCGGTGGAGTACTGCTCTTGTATTATTGTTTAAATAATGGTTTGAGGTGGGTTTATGATATATAAAAGTGATGCGATTTTGTGTATTAAGTGTCAGCGCATGTGAACTAAAAGTGGAAACGGTTAAACAAGTCCTCTGATGGTGATGTGATTCTATAGATAAGGTGTCCGTATGCTTAGGCGCGTTGAGATACCATCGCCATCTGTCAGCTGTCTGGTGGCTCAAGTTGCCGTCAAAATCTTCCAAGGGCTGCACAATGTGACGCAACAACATATTGTGAAGCAGTGCACTATGAAGAATAATTATATATTGTAACTTCAGGTTCAGAAGGGCTAGAACCCAGAGCCGTGAAGCCAGTTATAAAAAATGATAATTTAGATTTTAGAAGTTTGATGCGGTATTCGGTACAATCTTTTTAGCTTCCTGTTACTTCCGGTATAGGACAGTTACTATAGTCTTTGCTTTTTAGTTAGTCAGTTAGTCTGTGGTTTGATTTCGTCCTATAACGTCAAATTCTGTTGTTTTATTGTTCCCAAATTTTATTTCCTTGACTACCTACCTAAATATTCAAATCATGGAAGTTAAAGAATGCAATGATTTAACTGAAGAAGTATGATTTTTTTTAGCAAACAGTTACAAAAAGTGAGTATTGATTATTATTTACTTTCATGACATGTTTCAGAATCAATTTGTAGTAGACGATGTGAGTAAAATTATAAAAGAAGCTATTGAAAATTCAATCGGAGGAACTGCATATCAACACAACAAAGTGAATCAATGGACTTCGGCAGTTGTGGAATCTTGCTTGAGTCAACTTACCAAGTTACAAAAACCTTATAAATATATAGGTAAGTACTATGTACCTACTTACCGGTTACTAAACTTGTATAATTATTATCAAAACTTTTGTAGCTATTCTATTATCCTATTTTATTATAAAATTTAACTGTGTTTATTAGAATGTAGTAATTGAAAAACTTGATAAAGTTAGAGCCTGTATTATAGTATAAAACCACAAGATTTGTTCTAGAAATAAAATATAGGTGCCATGCATGGTAGAGCCATGCTGCAGCTATATTTCTTGTATAGTGGTAAACAAATGGGTCGGCTCGACCGGGGAAGGACCACGTAAAATAGCAGCTTAATGCTGCTTTGTTTCGTATGGTGACTGTAGAGAACCAGAGACCCTTTTTACTGGAAACAAGGCATTCCATATTAGCCCTCACAGGTGACAACGCCTCTGCATTTTGATTCATAATTGAGGATAAATGTAGATGTCTATGGGCCACAGCAACCACTTACCATCAGGTGGACTGTGCCCTCGTTTGTCACCCTATCCTATAAGCATATATATATATATATATATATATATATATATATATATATATATATATATATATATATATATATATATATATATATATATATATATTACTTATATATATGAGAAAAAATAATGAACAACTTAATAAAAGTAAAGTTATTGAAATCTTGAGGGAGAATTTAGTACAGCGGTGCAACATCTACAACTGCTATAGAAACAGTTATTACTATTATAAAAAATTAAATTGGCTATAGCAGACCATGAACATTCACAGCCAACTTCAAACAAAGAATGCTGAAAATAAGTAGTTAACTCTGAAAACTAAGATAAAATGCCTCACAGCCTGTATGTATTCTGGCTCTATACCTTTCAGACTGGAAATAAACAACAACTGTGCAAGCACTGCTATTTGGTGGGAGAAATATTTAAGAGGGTTTTATCTACACAGTAATCCACTTTATTATAAAACTAGCTGTTCCCCGCGACTTCGCCCGCATGTTATTTGATTAATTTTTTTGCACGGAATCCTAATTCTTTTTCTAAAATAAAAGTAGCCTAAGTTACTCCTTGTGACATCGGCTATCTGCCAGTGAAAATCCCGTCAAAATCGGTCCAGCCGTTTCGGAGATTAGCCGGAACAAACAGACAGACAGACAAAAACTTTAAAAATTGTATTTTTGTTATTAGTACCGTATATACTTTCATATGAATTTAGTAAAAAGCTGTAATTTTGACATCACAAACAGACACTTCCATTTTATTTATTTGTATAGATAATAAAGAAGCATCAGTAGCCTAATGGCAGGGTGCGGACTGTGAACTCAAAAGGTTGTGGGTTCGAATCCGCCGTTCGACTACTGTTATGAACCACTTCTAACACAAGCATTTTAAGCATACCAGAAGTGGTTAAAGAGAATATTAGTAATGTTTAATAGCATTACTAGTATTTTTTCATATCAACATAAAATTGTCAGCTTCTAAGTTGCAATATATCCGGTATTGAGATTGGCAATCTGCCTGCCATGAGTGATGATCTACCACAGTAGTCCAGGGGTAGACTATTATGGGTTGATAAAGATGAACATAATGAAAATCTTTTTATAACAATTACAAATATTTTACCACATTTTTATTATTCTGGCTGTTGTTGTGGGTGGAATTTAGTAATTGATTTTAAAATAACTTCCCCATGAGCTGGAAACTTGAAAATTTTAATATAGCTTAAATTCAAATGACAATGCAAGAATATGATAAAAATGTGCCAATTTTTTTATTGCATATGTTTCATGTATATATTATCTCTGAAGTGAGTGGCAGAGTACAAATAACCCTCTAGGCAGAAGTTTATTTACAAAATTGGTGATATATTGAAGTTAGCCAAATTAATTAACCTTACCAGACAAGCATTTACGCATAGTTATATGGATCTGAAAGAAGCGATGTGGCAGGAGAACAAAAGCCAAAGTATTTGTAGGCCATACAAATACTTTAGACTTGAATTTTTTATTTTTTTGTTCGGGGTTTGGATTGTTGTCCTTGTGAAATGTATGTATTTAACCCGGCGAGCATGAGGTTAAAAAAAGTTACATCAAGAATGTGGCAGGGTGGGACATACCCATAATTTAATGTACCATATTTAAGTTCTTATTATTATTATTTTTACTTTTAATGATTTTATTATGTAAAACAATGAATGATTTAATAGAATTAAATGAAACAAGTTTTTAATTATGAAATTATTATTATTTATTAATGTTTTTCATAAACTTTGTAATTATAGAAACAAAAGTTTAAGGACTTACAAAAATTTAGAATTTAATAAAAATATTATTCTTTGGAGTGTAAAACAACTTAAAATTAAAACATAGTGAGATCCTCCTTGTGAAAAACTTATTATTAATTTTTTTTAATTAAAAATATGATTAACCACTACTGTCGAGATCAGCACAATTTTCGCAAATAAATTTTGCGTGCTCCATACATATGGGCTTGGCACAAGCATTGCAGGAATATTTGGTTTTTCTATCCTTCTTGTATGGACAATCCTGACATCTGACATATCGTCCGGGTATATTCACATGTCTAGGTGAGGGCTCACCGAGCTGTTTTAAGATTCGCTGGCGGATGTAGTTTGGAATATGCTTTTTTGATTTTCTTGAATGTAGGTGTTCGTAAATCATTGATAAGCCCAAATTACGAATGAATTCCGTTCTCTTGATTGTGACGTTTTTGTTTGCTCGGTATATAATGCAAGCATTGATAGCTGCCATGTTCAATACACCATAGAATAAAGTCATAGGCCACCGTTTACTGTTGCGACTAACATTATAACTGGAACTTAATTCATCAACCACGTCAACGCCAGCTTTGGTCGAGTTATAAAATGTTATCATTTCAGGCTTTTGTTTCTCGCCTGTAGATACATCTATTGAATTGTCATGGTGCATAGCGGACATAACAATAACCACCTTGTTCTTCTTTGGCGCATAGGAAACAAGTGTAATATCTTTTTGAAACCCAAACAGTGAACTGTTTGGTTGTCTGTCAGTTCTAATAAAAGATTCAGGAATCTGTCTCTTATTCTTCCGTACAGTTCCAACCGACGTAAGTCGATGCTCGTTTAGTAGATGCAGCATTAGCTCATATCCAGTGAACCAGTTATCAAATGTTAAGTTGCGGTGTGATCGTGAAACTGGTTGAATGAGTCTCTCCACTACTTCAAACGGTTTATTACTGACTGCATATGGTCCCGGCGGTTGTTTGCCTGAGTACACTTCCAAATTCAAAACATAGAAGTTTTTTGCATCGACCAGAGCTAAAATTTTTAGCCCGTATTTAGCTGGCTTATTTGGAATGTAGACGCGGAACAAGCATCGACCTCTAAATGCCAGTAACATCTCGTCAATAGTCAGAAACTCACTTGGAGAGTACGCATTCTGGCAGCATTGAACAAACTGGTCAAAAATGCTTCTAAAGGCTGCCATATTATCAGTTTGTTTACGCTCCTCTCTCGTCGATTTGTCGTCAAAACGTACAGCATTTTGAAGAAACTGGAATCTCTGCAGTGACATGGTGGTACGAAATATATCAACACCAGTTCCATCAGTTCGCCAAAGATCTTTCAAACATTGTCGATTAGATTTGGTGACGCCAGCTAAGTACAGTAAGCCAATAAATGCTTTCAACTCACAAATAGTGGTTTCTTGCATGTAAGAAGGAGCTTTGCAATTCGCATTATCTGCAGCATTCGCATTATCACGCTGTCTTTGCCGAATTTTCGAATTAGTGTGAATCAAGATTTCTTGAAGCATGTTTGTAGTCACAAAAATATTCCAGCATTCATACTCTGTACCAGCATCCCTTGCAGTATTCTTTACTCGAGCATGTTCAGTTACGATGTTTTCAGAACGAAGCCTCACGTTTGGACGTTGACAATTTTTATACCACTTGGTACCATCTTTAGACGTATAGAAAGGGCCATTTACTTGCCTTGAAGCTGAGTCTCTCTGCCTGAGTAGTGACAATGGTAAATCGTCCTCTGGGTCGTTACACGATTCATTTACTGCAACTTCTTCCTGCCTGGAGTTGGATGAAACATCAACTGAATCGTCACCTTCTTGTTCCGTCTCAGAATTCAATTCGTGCTCACTACAATGATCAGTCTCTTGTTCTGAACTGGATTCACCTGATGAATCAGTTGTTGCCTCCTCCAACATGGTACGAATCCGTTCCTCTTGCCTTTCAAAATCCATTTCAGTCAAAAACTAAAAATAATAAAGAAAATCTCAAATAAATGAATGAACAACAAATGTATATACTAAAATCATAACAAAAATAACTTAAAATAATAGAAAAAAAGACTAATAAAACAGTTATAATTCATGATCAAATCATTACGTAAAAAAAATACGTCAGAAATGAGGCAGGGTATAACATACCCGAGACAGGTTTGCGCACGAATATACCGGCCGGTGTCCCACGCCACACTGCGATCACGCCACTAACCCACCCCGCGTGCCCCGCACTCCAGCTACTGAGCGAGTTAGAGTTGCCGGGCGAGGATCTTAAAAAATACATTACTTTGAAATTTTATCAGGGTGTGTGATACCCTGGCTCATGCTCGCCGGGTTAAACTACCCTTGCAATATAGAAGAAAATCCTAGTGTGTAGGAGACATGGTGACAGACCAGCGACCAGACGCGGCTTTACATGGTAGACAATAATTGTGCTTTTATTAATATACAAAACAAAAAATTACTACGCTTAATAAAATAGGAAAAATTAAGAAATAATTTCATTGTAAATGTTTTAATTCAAATTTTATATATATTTATTTGTTTCAGTGACATGTACAATTATGCAGAAAAATGGCGCAGGCCTTCACACAGCCTCTTCCTGCTTCTGGGACAATAATACTGATGGTTCATGCACTGTGCGCTGGGAAAATAAGACTATGTACTGTATTGTCTCTGTATTTGGTCTTGGCATATAATCTTATTCTTGCACAAAATATTTTAATCACATTCATTTAAAAATTGCTTATCATAACAGTAATATTTATTTAAAAAGACTAAGCTAATAGATTGCATTAAATAAAATATGGAATATAATAGCTCAATTAAAAAAATCCAATATTTTATTGATACCTTTCAAGCTGAATAAATCTAATTGTTAGTTCTAGTAACTTTATAACATTTGAAATTAATAATTTATTTGACTGAATCAAACATTTATAACATAAAGATATAATGCAAAAATTGTTTGTTTCATATTATTTTCATTATTAGAAATGGTACATACCCAATATTTCTCAGTTTGTTGTAATTATCTTGTCCATCATGTATTGAAAGTTAAGTTCAAAAGTCATTTACTTAATTTTAAGTAAGTAGGATATATTTTCTTACTCAATAAAAATATTCAAAGTCTTGAAATTATTTTATTTTACCTTACTTAATTGATAAACATGATGTAGTAGAGCCATCCTTCACCTATATAATTATGGTTGTAATACAAAGGACCACACTCTCACAGAATACCACCGTAAAATAGCAGCTTAATGCTGCTGTGTTTCATAAGGTGAGGGGAGTGTACGGGAGACCCTTTTTACTGGAAATGAAGTATTCCATCTTAGTCCTCACGGGTGACAACGCATCTTACCATCAGGTGGGCTGTGCGCTTGTTTGTCGACCTCATTCTTTATAATTTAAAATTAAAAACTTTGTACAACCAACTGCAATATAAATTATTGGTCAGACCTTGATCAAATTTATATGGGACCACATGTGAAGCATTAACTTTCAAATAACAAAGAATCATCGAAATCGGTTTAAGCTGAACGCACATTTGTCCGCACCGTACGCATCGTACGCGCCGAGTTTTACGCCTCGCACATTTGCCCGTACGCATCGTCCGCGCCCTACACAAATCTTTTGTATTACCAACAACTTTTGTAGTTTTTATCCAACCACTGGTGTGAAACGGTACAGTGAAATTGATCGCTCGAAATCACTATGGAAAGAAATATAGTAATAGCCGGCTTATTGGCAGAGGAAGAAAAAATAAAATTCGAAGAAAAAGAAGATTCTGGATTCATAATATTAATTTAAAAAGACAATTATATGGAGAATATGAAGGGGATATACTATATTTAAAGACTTATTAGGTGATGATAAACGATTTTTTTTAGATATTTGCATTTAACATACAAGAAATTTCAAGAATTGCTACATATACTAAAACCATATCTTTCTATGGAAAACTCAAGATTTAGAAGGCCAATTGAACCACAAAAAAGACTTGTATGTTTGAGGTAAGTTTTTTTTATTGATAATTAAGTAATGAGGAATTGGGTTTTTGAGTTAAATTAAATTTTTTTGTTAGTTCAGTATTTAAATAATTTATATACTGAACTAACAAAAGTTAAAAAAATACAAAAATTATCATGTAAGTCGAAACCACCAGTTATAGTGGAAAATCCACTAAGTTACTACATCAGACAACACTGAGCATCAGCATGCACCGCGTTATATGACGTCATCAGCATTCGTCCTTTGATATCGTATACCTACCGCATTTTATAAAATTCGGCGCGTACGATGCGGGTGTAATGTGCGGGGTTTCATATTATGATGTTTTCTTACAATGAATTCTAAAATTCGGCGCGTAGGGCGCGGACAAATGTGCGTTCAGCTTTACCCAGAAAGAAGTTATGAGGTACCACACAAAAAAAAACATACAGTCGAATTGACTACTTTCTCCTGTTTGAAGTCAGTAGAAAATACCCAATAATCCGAATCCGGCTCTTGTGTGTCTAAACGGTGCCTCGGTTTTGGAGTCTAGTGGAATTGTTAGAGGTGAAGTAAAGACAGGAGACCTTGACCCCTGACTTGGCCCTTAAGGAACGTAGCAAATCTCTGGTGTAGAATGCTACGTGCGTAGTCACTCCGGCCTCTCATTTCAGAGGTACAACGCTTATCTAGAGCTGGGACGGCATCAAAGGGACTGAACTGTAAATGGCGCAAATATGAATCTCTGGGAGATGACTATGATCATATTTGTGCCATTTGCTGTAGAGACTATCCGTCCGCGCGGGTTCTACGCGTTATGCAGTTTCTAAAAGAACTGAGGACTAGTAGTGTGCTTTGAGGAACTGTATCCGTGGCTGGTCGTGACCGCTAGAGACGTGAGCTGGTTCTTTTCTCGCTCAAAGTATTAGTATAGCCATTCATCGAGGAGACTACGGGTCGCTACTATTGGCACTATACCGCGGGATGTGGAATTGTTTTATAATTTTAAGTAAAGTTCCTGCCTATACAGGGTTATTTTTCAAAGAGTAGCCAAATTTTAAGCTTAAGTTTAAATATATACCGCTATTGCAGTTTTTGAAAATACGAGTAAATACATAAAGCTTCTACTTTTATTTGAAACTAGCTGTTTTCTGCGACTTCGCCCGCGTGTAATTTAGGGTTTTAATTATGTTAACAGTGGTAGAGCCACGCGGCATGGGCCGGCTCGAACCGGGGTGGTACCACGACTTCACAGAAAACCAGCGTGAAGTGGAGGTTTACCTCTACGTTTCGCTTGGTGAGTACAGGTGGCCGGAGGCCCTTTTTACTGGAAATGAGGCATTCCATCCTAGTCCTCAGGGGGACAACGCATCTACATTTTGATTTGTAATATATATATATATACTAGCTGACCAGGCAGACGTTGTTCTGCCCTTTCCGAACGACTATTTGCTTTCCAAAAATACTCCTGAAATTAGCAATAAAAAAATTGAGGGTCACTTATCGGGGTAAAAATTATCCTATCTCTCAAGTTGGACCAAACTGCACACAGTCTGCAAAATGTTTTTGAAATCGGTTCTATCTGTTGAATACTTACAGCACACGTGGTGGTTATACTACTAAATTGTAGCTTATATTAAACGTTTCTAAACGTTTCTATTTTTAACATAGCGCCATCTATTAAATATTTACTCAATCCAGTCAACAGATATTGTCATCTGACAGAATCGTTTGGAGCTAAAAGATAATTGTGACTGTCAAATAATAGACAAATAATTTTCAATAAAATAATATTGTATTGCGACTATAAATTGAGATGTAAGCTATCCTATCTTTTAAGTTGGACCAAACTGCACATTGACCAAAAATTTCATTGAAATCAGTTCAGTAGTTTAGGAGTCCATCGCGGACAAACAACGTGACACGTACTTTTTATATATAAAGATATATATATATATATATATATATATATATATATAGATGTAGATGTCTATGGGCCGCAGCAACCACACTTACCATCAGGTGGACTGTGTGCTCGTTTGTCACCCTTATCATATAAAAAAAATGTTGCGCGGATCCCTAATTTTTTTTAAAAATATAAGTAGCCTAAGTTACTCCTTATAATATCAGCTATCTGCCAGTGAAAGTCCCGTCGAAATCGGTCCAGCCGTTTCGGAGATTAGCCGGAACAAACAGACGACAGACAAAAAATTTTAAAATTGTGTTTTTGTTTTATGTACCGTATATCCGTATATACTTTCATATGCATTTAGTAAAAAACTGGTATATTAACACTTCAATTTTATTTATTTGTATAGAGTATAGATTATCCCAAATTGAATGTGATTTTTTTCGCCTACCGATCGACCCTTACGAATGTGCGTGCGCAGTAAAATCACATGAATAAAGAAACCGTACCGTACAGAGGCAAAGCTTTGTACAACCGCGCTATGATATAGTCCGTTCGCGTTAAGAAAATAGTGAGTCATCGTTGTCCGCCGGCCTGGCCACGCCCCGCAGCCAATGAAAATGCAAGAAATTATAAAGTGGAGTTCACAGTGACATAAATATTTAATAGATGAGACTGCCAAAAGTAATGGCATTACAATTCTTCGCCTACCGCTTTACCATTGCAAACTTAATCCAATTGAATTGGTTTGGGCCCAAATAAAAAATTATGTTGGTGCCAATAACTCCACGTTCAAAATGAGTGACATAAAAAAATTATTACATGACGCAATAGCATTAATAGACGCTAATCGTTGGAAGAAGTGCTGCGACCACGTGATACGCGAAGAAAATGCCATGTGGAATTTGGATGACATCATGGAATTTGCAGAACAAAATTCTTTCATAATTAATGTAACTGGAGAATGTAGCGATACTGATTAGTGATTTAAGTAATTTTAAGAAAATTTGTTTCCATTAAACTTAATTAAATGTTGGAAAAAAAATGTACTCCACTGTGAATACACCTTTACCCTGTAGGTGCAGTGATGACTCACTATTTTCTTAACGCGAACGGACTATAGTTACACTACTACAAATCAGACGCTCGTGTATAGTGCGTGAGCACTGGCGTCTTGTCACGTACAGAGAAAAACTGCTCTAAACCGGCTCGACCAGTGCTCAAATTCAAGGTTATGTAAGGAATAATATGTCATTTTATTTTTCAAACAATTGTTATTCCTATCTAATGAAATATAAGTGTAAATATGGTTTACTGTACTCTTTGTATGAACATTAATTAAACAAATGAAAAATATCAGTTTTTAATTATCCCAAAGACACCACTAGGTAAGTAGTGACTAAACTATAATTTATTATTTTTTAATGTAGCAGATAAATAGGTACCTCAACACTGAAAGAAAACGTAAAAGTACCTAATTAAATATAAGTGATTAAATTTTAATTTTTATAATGTTTATAATTGAATAATTACGTTTATAAATTAAAAACATAGATTAACGATTATAATTATACGAGATATACAATACAATACAAGAGTGGTACGAGGGTGGATTGAAAAGTACTCGGCCTAACCAAGAAAATAAACACATACTAAATCAGTTATATTTTTATTTTTCTACATAATCACCATCAAGTTCAATACACTTTTGCCACCTCCCCTTCCAAGCATTTAGACCGTTGAAAAAAATGATTCTTCCTTAGAGTCAAAATATGCGTCTACAGCTGCTTTGACCTCGTCGTTTGTCGAAAATCTTTGACCTCCCAAGTGCTTTTTTAGGTTAGGGAACAGAAAGAAGTCTGATGGTGCCAGATCAGGTGAATACGGCGGATGCGGTAACAGTTCAAAGCCACAGTTGTGAATTTCAGCCATTGACTGTACTGACGTGTGAACACGGGCGTTATCTTGATGAAACAGGACTTTTCTTCTGAGCATTCCTCGACGTTTTTCTTTTATTTACTCTCGTAAACGACGTAGTAAGGTGCAGTAGTAATCAGAGTTTATAGTCTGACCCCTTTCAAGATAATCAATCATAATCACACCTTTCGAGTCCCAGAATACTGAAGCCATCACCTTATTTGCCGACAAAATCGACTTAGCCTTTTTAGGGGGTGGTGAACCAGGTCTTCTCCACTGTTTTGATTGTTGTTTTGTTTCCGGTGTACAGTAATGAACCCATGTTTCGTCTATAGTAACAAAACGATTTAAAAAATCATCTGCATCGGCTTCAAATAACTCCAAACAGTCGCGTGAAATAGTCAATCGCGTCCTTTTTTGTTCAACTGAAAGCAGTCGCGGAACCCACCTCGCAGACACCTTGTGGAAACCCAACTCGTTGACAATGATGTTTTGAGTTCGTTCATAAGAGATGCCTATAATCTCGGCTATCTGTCTAATTTTTAATCTGCGGTCTCCCATTATTAAATCAAGTACTTTTTTAATATTTTCGTCAGTAGTTGACTTCGAAGGCCTTCCAGAGCGGGGTTCATCTTTCACACTCTCTCTACCACGCTTAAATTCTGCTATCCATTTTTTGACGGATGAATATGACAGAGCACAATCGCCTAATGTACTGACCATGTCATCATGGATGGCCTTCTTATGGAGGTACTTAATGACGGCACGCTGCTCGATTTGCTCCATTCGCGGAAATTATGTCCGATTACTTTGTTAATAAATTTATAAAATCACAACTAATTATCGCACACGTTTCGAACTTCACACAATGAACTAGTCTGAACTGAACTAAATAATGTGGGTAGATTTGATTTTTAGAATTGAATGGATCTGTGTTAGGCCGAGTACTTTTCAATCCACCCTCGTAAAAAGCAGTCGGACGAGATCTCCTTTTAAAACATTTTGATTATAAAAAAAGCAACGACATATACTTAATCTGTGAGAATCACTTTGAAAAATCCTGTATTAAGTTTTCTGAAAAAAGAAATGTTAAACATTGAGTTATACAAGACATTACACAGGTGTAACATATAAATCAATGCTGTAAAATATTTATTTGGAAATGCTTTTCCAACACTCAGCTTGCGAACAAACGACGGTGCTTATTTGAGTTCCATTCAATGTGAGAATGTATCTGAAGTGAATGTATTGCTTGAACAAAAATTTCGCGAATATTTTAATCTCGAAAGAAATATTTTAATATTGGTATTCAAATATAATAAAACGCGTGCAATATTGTATATTTGTTATGCATATGAGTGCTTTCCAAGAAATTATTTAAAAAAAAACTTTACGTTAGATTATAATTTACGATTTAATTAATACACACAAGACACAAGAAATTGTTGAAGAACAAAATCCTTTGTCAACCCTACCAAAATAGGTAAAAATTTTGACAACTCGTTAAGAAGCTTTACCTCTGTACGGTTTATTTACTCATGTGGTAAAATCGGTTAAAATAATGCAATACCACGCATTTTAAATTTAAAAGATAAAAAGAACAGAATGCTTGAGATTTTTTTGATTAATTTTTCTTCACCACTTGCCCATATTACTTATTCTGAACCTTCTTTGCAAATTTGGACGGTTATTCCAAAATAACCCTGTATAATATGTCCCAGTGCTAGGTACAGGCATGCTCTCGTTTCTATGAGTGTTACGGAGCAATTAGTCGGTCACGATGCTTGAATGTGTGTTGGTGGACTTCATAATATATCATCGAAATATTTTATTTTTTGGACTTCAAACCAACAGAACGACGGGCATCAAAATCACTTCTAATAACTTTACGCGCTGATAAAGAAAGAAAGAAGAAAAACGTCTGCGTGAATGTGTGTGAATGTATGGAGCGCCCCGTTCACAGATAAGCTAATATAAGTCCCGTTTATTTTTGCTTTGTTGACAAGTATATACATAATTATGTACAGGAATTGTCTTCTCACGTTACCACCTAGTTGCGGAAATAACGAACATAGTTCCTTCATATTGATTCATTGATTTAATTAACTACACAGAAAATTCTCACATTAATGTTATTAAACATTTTTATGTAAGGTAATTAATTTCATTTTTGTAAGTTACGTTCAAACAAAATAATATCGCTAATATATAATAATTTATATTTATATTGATGATTAAATGACAACAAAACAAAGATAAATTTGAATATTCCCGGGTAACATTTGAAGCGCGACATATTTGTGTCACGTGACTATCATCGATCCAATGGTTGAGCGCGTCTCGGGTCCATTCAACTCGGTTTCGGGCATCACTTCACAACACCGATTCTATTCATACATAGGAAATATTTATATATTTCTATCTCGCTTGCTCGTATTGAGAAATAATTAAATGAATGGTGAACGAGCGAAATGGGAATACGTTCGAGTGGAAATTATTATGAGCCAGGCCAGGCTAGTCGCCATGTAGAATTTTTGATGTGGGTGTTGTGTCTTGGATGTCAAACGTTTCTATGATTATATTTTTCAAGTGAATTTTGATTCTAGTGCAAATAATCATCACAATGATCTAACAGTGTTTTATTTGTGTTTAGTTAACCAGCTTTGTGATTGTGAACAATTAAGTGTGGTCAAGGCAGATAATGGACTGGTGGGGGGCTGCTAAAATACTACGATAGGATAGTAACAACGTTTTACTACTTGAGGGGTGCTCATAAAATATCTCATCTCGCCGCGGGCGAGTCCGTCCGACTTCCATTTTGTTTGATTATGTGGTTTGATCGCTGTTTACACGGTGCATCGAGTTTGCGACAATGGAAAGCGACGGTGAGTAAGTTGCCAGTTGGGTTGGGGGACAATGTCTGCGCATGTAGGCCGCACACGACAGTAATCTTGCATCAGTGAATAAATAATGGTATTCGATTTTGTGCATCGTCGTGTGGCGCAGTCGTTCTAGCGGCACGATCATTTTAATTTTATTAGTCATAGCTGGTCCACGCGCCGTTGCCGCGGCCGTTTCACCGACGTGGATCTACGCGTAAAATGGGTGTTAAATTATTTGATTTTAGTTAAAATCAAAGCCTGCACTTATCGTGTGTAACCTACTATCGGTACATCTACTATGCTTCCATCCGTATAGTTCTTATCAGCTGGATATAGTTTCAGAAATGCACTAGCAACATTGCATGTCCATTGTTTATAAATAATAGGTATGAAGTCAATTCAATATGTGCCGATAGATTGTCAATCTGCTATTTTCTGCAACTTGGTTTTTGTTGCATAAAAATGGACATGTTAAGGTATAAATATAAAGAAACAAATCTTTTATATAGTTTTTTGAACACTATTTAAAAATCTGTTTAAAATTATGGCATATAAAGCACAAATTAAAAATCATTATAATTTTAGTATAGTAATGAAACAATTATAGTTCCTAAGTTACGAGTCTGAAAAGTGCCATTTTTATAATGCACTTAAAAAGCTAGAGAACTTCTAGGTGACGTAGAAACTCGAAATTTAGCATAAAGGTAGACCAGACCTAGACCACACCATATGCAAAGGAAAATATCTGAAAATTACAAATTAATTTCTACATAGTATAAAACAAAGTCACTTCCGGAAGTCTTCTGAAAGACTTCTGGACAGCTGGCTGTCTATACGCTTAGATCTTTTAAACTACGCAACGGATTTTGGTACGGTTTTCATCAATAGACAGAATGATTCAATAGGAAAGTTTATATCTATAATACATGCATATATGTAGATATAATTTTTCTGTCTGTATGTATGTAACTGAACTCCTAAACGGCTGTACCGTTGTTGATATCCAGAAATCACCCGTGCGAAACCAGGGTGAATCGCTAGTTATTGATATTCGATGATTTCAGTGTTGATAAAGTTATAGATGTGGTTAGTTTGAAGTAATTGAATTTTATCAGTTTAAATTAAAAGAGAAAACCGTGAATCATAAACACATGTATATACTTAAATTACATAGTAAAAGAATTCAACTTTTTAAAAATTAATGATGTCCTGCCAAAACATAAATTATTGTAAGTTTGGTACAGGCATGATTGGGGTTATTGGTTTCAGCAATAAAAGATTGCAGATCTGAATTGGTGCCAAGTTTCATAGCAGTTCCTTAAATCATAGCTAAATAAATAGGTATACAAAGTTCTTCAATTGATTTAAAAGTAAAATGCTTGATAATTAATTTATAACTTTGAAAGTTTGAATGTTCAGTGTAAAACTGGCTGCCATGTCAAAAATTTATCTTGACGACATTATCATTATAGAAGATATTTAACTTGTGTTATATTTATTATATTCATATTTTAAGGTTGTCTAAGGGTGCCAAACAAGTGCACTGTCCACCTGATGGTAAGTGGATCCTCGATTAAGAATTAAAGTGCAGGTGCATTCTCACCCCTGACTACTAAGATGGAATGCCTTATATCCAGTAAGTAGATCTCCAGTTCTCTACACTCACCGTTTGAAACAAACATTACTAAGCTATTAGTTTACACTGGTATTCTGTGAGCGCATGATCCTTCCCTGCTTGAGCTGACCCATTCATGCTACAACCATATAGCTTCAGTATGGCTTTACCACTTTTAAACATTTTTAGCATGTATTTTGTTTTTGATTCTAACTAGGTAATTCTTTAACACCCTCAGCGCCAGACCCTAAGTGGCCGTTCTTTCAAATTTCGCAAATTTATGTTTCTGTTCGAATGTGTTTAAAACAACATAATAATCGTATTTGTCTTTGACACCCTCCCTTTTTTCCTTTTTTTTAAGGGATTTTTATCCGTGTGACATTTAGATACACGTGGCCTGGGAAATAGTTTATGTGAAGTGCACACCTCCCAGGCCATGTGTATTCAAATAGATACACGGGTAAAAATAAGGTAAACGAAACGAAAGCCAATAATTTTTTCGTTTCAGGACTTAAGAACGCTGGTGTTATGTCATAGATACTATTTACTTCATATTATAAGTCCTGTTTACTAAATCATATTGTTTACTTTCTTAGAAGTCAATCTAATGTTATATCATGGATACTATTTACTTTATATTATGTTATAGGACCTTTATACTTCATATTGTTTATTTACTTAAAAGCTAAGTCGTATTGTTTACTTTCTTAGAATCAAACTAATTATATTATAGTATTTAAACGCTAATATTTATGGTTTACCATTCCTAATTGTATCTTAGAATAAGTTAAAGATAACACAAACAACAATTACGTAGTTCCCTTATCTTTACCCCCACCTCCTAGCTTCTCACACTATTTAAACCAAATCCTTCGATACCTCAACACAATTCCATCTCAAAGTACAGTGTAATAGTCGAACAGTTCAAATCAGTGATTTTATAAGAGATAATGGACTATTCAAGTGATGATTCCGTTGAGGATCCCGATTTTATGCCTGGTGATGACTTTAGTGATAGTGACACAGCCACAAGTGATCACGATAACAGTCAGATTTGGAACCCTCCTAGGTTTTCAAGACGTCTGTCAACATTCTCTGATAGTGATATACCTCCATTGCCTGAAATAGAACGGTGTAGGTCATCACGAACAGCACCAGTCAATTTAGAACAGCAGCAACCAAATGTACCAAGTACTTCTGGTACCATTGATGCTCAAATTTCTGAACAAGATTGGGTGAAAGAAAAACTGGCAAATATACATTGGTACATGCCTAGTCATGATGATCCTCCTGCTATAGATTATACTGTACCAAGCTCTGGTATGAAGGATATTTATGTCGGAGTTTTAGCAAATGCAGATCCAATAGACTACTATGACTTGTTTCTGACCCCTGATATTCTAATCCATATCACTGAGCAAACCAACTTATACGCAACACAGTGTCTGCTATCTTCTGATTCTTCTGCTGGATCAAGAAACCACCTATGGACTCCAGTAAACAGAGAAGATATGTTGAAATTTTGGGCTCTAGTTGGGTGGATGGGTTTGGTCAAATTACCAAGTATCAAAGATTACTGGAGAAACCACAAACTCTATGGAATACCCCTAGCTCGTACTTTATGCCTCGAAATCGATTCGAGCTGATTCTGAAATTTGTCCATTTCGCCAACAACCAAACTGCTGATACTAATGAAAGGCTGTCCAAAGTAAAAAAAGTAATCGATATGTTCATAAAAAACTATAAAAATGTCTACACACCAGGAAAAAAAGTTTGTGTCGATGAGTCATTGGTTGCTTGGCGCGGCAGAGTAATTTTCCGGCAGACCATTCCGAATAAAAGTGCCAAATATGGAATAAATCTATTCAAATTGTGTACTGAAAAGGGATATACATGGAACCTGATTGTGTACTGTGGTAAATCGAGGGACCCTGACACAGAAGTCTCAGAAAAGGTGGTTCTGTCTTTGGCAGATGGTCTTTTCAATGAAGGCAGGACCATGTACACGGACAACTACTACACAAGTGTTCCACTTGCACTGCGAATGCGTAAAAGAACGACGCATTTAGTAGGGACACTTAGAAGTAACAGAAAGTACTTACCTAGGCAAGTTACCAGCACTAAATTGAAAAAAGGCGAAATAGCAGCTCAACAATCAAGTGACGGTATCATAGTATTGAAATGGCGTGACAAGCGAGACGTTCTCATGCTTTCCACAAAGCAATCTGGTCTGAAAACAGCCACCAAAAGAAACAGAAGAGGTGAAATCATAAGAAAACCTGCATGTATTGTTGATTATAACCATGGTAAATCCTCAATCGATGTCAGTGACCAGATGGCGACTTATGGATCAGCTTTACGTAGATGCACCAAATGGTATCGGAAACTGATGTTTGAAATTATATGGGGCACAAGCTTGGTGAACGCTCATTTCTTATATAACCAATATACCCATAAAAAGAAACTAACAATAACAGAGTTTCGTGAGCAGGTTATCACAGGTATGCTTGAAAAAGCCAATACATCAACTACGCCTAGCTCATCAGTCAGTGCCAAACACTACCTGGTCACTAACATAAAAGACGGAGTGAAAAAGAAAGGCCGTTGCTTTGAATGCTATAAAAATACGGCAGGAAAGGAAAACCCATCGACGGAAAACTGCGAAAAGCTTCCCAAGTAGTGACCAAATGTTCTGTTTGTGAAGTGGCTTTTTGTAAAAGCTGTTTCAATGATCGTCACAAATTTTTTTTGTTTATTTTTTTTTTCGATTTTAATTTATTTTTATTATTTGTCATTTCTGGTGCCATATATAAAGAAAGATATATTAAAAACACTAAAATGTATAAATGGTTTTATTAATTACTTGCCTAGGTATTCGGGAAATATCACACTAAAATTTAAAAGCCTATAACTTTCTGGAAAAATAACCGATTCCCAGACCATTTATACGAAAAAAATGCGACAGGCCAGGGCTTTTATTTTTGCATTATAAATATATAGAAAACGTGTGCCTAAAATATACACATCACTTTGACCAAGTAGAAAGATGTGTATACTTTTGGATACACAATGTTCCAGACAATGTGTGACAAAAAGATACACATGGCGCCGAAGGTGTTAAATTTAATAAGTTCCATTCTAAGCATTTATTTGTATAAAATGTGTAAAAATGTAGTAAGGGGTATTTTATTTACTGATCCTTTTTTAATATTTTGAAAAAATAATAATAGGTTATTATGTTTTATACATCTATACACATTATAAAATTGAAGTAATGTAAAGATGCAGAGTAAAGTGAAGAAGGAATGAGTGGCATTATCATTCTGCTTGAAAAAAAAGATGTGATAATGTTATGACTGTATATCATTCATTAGCCAGTAGCCACAAGTCCTACTCATTGCATTGTTGCATCATATGCCCAGTTTAAACAGATTAATTTAGTGAGAGAGAGTGGAGTGAAAAAATATTATATTGTAAATCAGTGTTTAAAAAAAGTCTCACTAGGTTTTTTGCTGATTCTTCCCAGGACAGGTTTTTTCAGACCTTGTGGTAAATAATTGTGGCTTTAATGACCTTTAATAAGTATTCTTAAAATCTGTATGGAATGAAAATTATTAATTTCTATTATATGCTATGCACTTTACTGCAACTGCATTTTATGAAGTCATAATTAGTTATCATTATGAAATTATAAAAATTTGATCATATGGTCATAATGATCAAAATTTGACGCAAAAGACAACCATAACTCAAGGAGATTTTTTTAAACAATACTCCTAGCACCATACCTTTTCAATAAACACATCTCTTTAAATGTTAGAATAGAAAATACATACATACTTCTGTTGGCTAGTTTGCAGTCACACATAGTTACTTATTTAAACATTGATTACTAATGTACCTAGTACTTATATAAAATTCAGATATAATTCTTTTTAATAACAAATCTATTCCATTTACTTACTGTACTATTCATTATAAGTACAATAAGTTTTAAAATAATTTTTATAAACTTGTTTAGCTGCAATTTAATTTTATTTACCTTATCAGTTGATTTCATGCTGTTTTTATTGAATCTTATTACACTTGTTAGGCCGGCAGCTTTGTTCTGCCTTTTCTGGTAGGTGCCATTTTGACTTTCACTCTCAATTTATTCGGACTTTTTACAGTGCAAATATAAAATCAATTAATAACTCAATGACAATGTCTCCTATCCGGTCCAGGTTTTAAGTTTTTCTTTTTTGGTACTAAACCAACATAGTCTATTATATAAAAATTAATGTTTGTTTGTTCGTATTTTATACACTGCCATACCATTCATCAGATTGTGGTAAAACTATGTCAACATATTGCTTGCACTTTCGCGAAGGTTATAGGCATAGTACAATTAACAATTAATTAAGTAGGTGGTGTTTGTATTGTACCGACAAATTTATTTGAAATTTATATATATTATTTAATTTCAATAAATGTATTATCATTCTCAATAAACTATTTAACTCTTCCAAAATTTATATTTATATTATACTTATTAACATATTATATTTATATTCAATATTTCTACAATTACCTATTTGTGTTGTGGCAGCAACGTGCCGGGGTACCAGCTAGTGTATTATAAATATTATGAGTAATTTTGATTTAGAGATATAGAATTTGTTAACAACTTGATATGCTACCTATCGGATCTTAGTATGTAAATATACATTATCTGAATGTGACCTCAATCACTATAGGTGGTAGGACTCCCTTTCTGCCCAAGAAATTAAAATATTGCTATATAATACATTAGTAAGGAGTATTCTGGAATACTGTCCTCAGGTCTGGAATCCATTTTATGAAGTACACAAAAACCGTATTGAAAAAATTCAAAAGCGATTTTTGTGCTTTTTATGTCACCACACAAAGAAATCACATTTATTTAATTCATATCATAAAAAACTTAAATATTTTAAAATGACAACACTTAACAATAGAAGGAAAAAACTAGATCTTATGTTCTTGCACAAATTATTACATAACCATATTGACTGCCCGCAACTTTTAAGTAAAATAAATATATCTGTGCCAAATAAGTTACCGCGCTTTAAGGCTTACAAGCTCTTCAAAGAGCGTCTCTGTAAAAGTAATTTAGGTCGTAACTCCCCACTTACCAGAATGATGTCATTATACAACCGTATACCAAATTCCATAGAAATAGATATAATGTATACACCGTTGTCTAGATTTAAGTATTTGATCCATAAACATTTCAGAAATGTGTAATAAAATTAGTAGATTTAATTTAATATCAATATTATATATAGAATGTAAGCATGAAATCCACAAACTGTAGCTATATCAAATCTGGTTTTCCATGTATATTTATTATCATATAACTATCTGTTTTCTATTTTTTTTTTAAAATCACTTCGCTATTTATGTAAGTTGTGGTTACCTGTAAGAAGATGAACACATAGCATGTAGTCACATTGTTAAGTTATATTTTTTGTTAGTATTGTGTATCGTCTGTTGGTGATCCAAATAAAGAGAAAAAAAAAAAAAAGAATTTAACTGGGTAGGTACCACATTTTTACCAATTTCTGCCACCAAATAGCAGTGACTGCACTGCTGTGCCCTCACAGGTGTAAATGCATCTGTAGCTTTCTTTATATGAATTTGGCTGCAGGAGTCCATGGACTGCAGTAACTACTTACTCTCAGGTGGATTATAGGTTTGTTTGCCAAAAAAGTGGAAAATTGGTCAAGTCGTTCAGAAGTTACACAATCATTAAAAGATGCACTGATGATTATATTATATAATAAAGATATATGAATTTTTAACAACACAAAAAATAGAACCATGTGAAGTTCCTCTTCATCAGCCCATACACATTCCACTAATGGATATGTGCATCATGAACAGGGTGCCTTAATCGCAATGTTTGCCTGATGGATTGTCGAATACAGAGTCTGGATCAGATGTTGCGGCTTCGCGACGCCATAAGATATTTTGACCTTGTTAGTGCGCATCAGAAGCTGTGAGTCATTTTATCTTAGTCCTCAAGGATGATAACATATTTGTGTTTGAAGTTGGTTGCAGGTGTCTTAGGGCTGCAGCAGTCATTTATCATCGCGTGAAGTGTTAGCTTGTTCTTGTTGGTATCTTTAAAAATGTATAAAAAAATAGAAGCTCAACCAACCCGGTATGATAAAGACGTACAATCAACCAATCTGCAGTTAAAGGCCCGGCCGTTTTACGACACTACGAGGGCGGCACTGAAAATTTCGGGAATCAAGGAAGTGACACAACATTACTATTTAAAAATGTATTTATTGCTTTTCGAAGTATTCTCCGCGAAATTTGACACATTTTTCCATACGATGGAACCAATCATTGAAGCAACCATTCCATTCGGAAGTTGGGGTCTCCAAAATGGCCGTTTTGTAGGCGTCCACAGCTTCTTCAGGTGATGAAAATCTCTGTCCACGCAATTTATTCTTTATTTTAGGGGAAGTATAGAAATCATTAGGGCTTAGGTCGGGGCTGTACGGCGGATGGTCTAATAATTCTATTTTTTCTTGCTCTAAAAACTCTTTTGTTTTGTGTGCGGTGTGAGAACTCGCATTGTCGTGATGGAGGATGATGCGGCGGTTGCAGTTCTCTTTACGGAGTTCAGAAACGACCTGTGGCAAACAAATGCTAGCATACCGTTCTGCATTAACCGTTCTTTGTCCCTCAAGAGGAATAGTCGTAACATGGCCGGTTTTGGAAACAAACGTGGCCACCATTTTTTTTGCAACACTCCGTGAACGAACAATTTTTGTTGGCTTTAACTCATTTTCGAACACCCAAACTCGTGACTGGTTTTTTGTTTCGGGTTCGTACGCGTATATCCAGGATTCGTCACCTGATACGATGTTGTATACAGCATTTGAGGATTCTGTGTGGAATCTTTCGAGAGTTCTGACGCACCAAGTAACGCGAGCCGCTTTTTGCTCTTCACAGAGCGAATGCAGTATCCATCGGGAAAACAACTTTTTTACACCTAATTGTTCATGGAAGATTATTTGTATTTGACTCATGGCAATGTCTAGTAGTAGCCTGAATTTCGCAGTATGTCACATGTCGATCTTCCTCAATCAGCTTACGCACAGCATCAACGTTTTCTTGGGTGACTGCAGTTTTTGGACGACCTTGACGGATATCATCACTGAGCTTGACACGTCCACGTTGAAATTCTGCAAACCAGCGATAAATTGTGGTTTTGGATGGGGCTTCATCACCAAATGCAGAAATCATCCGGTCAACACACTGTTTTTATGTTAAACCACTTCGAGTTATGATAAATCATCGCTCTTGAATTTTCTCGAGACAATTCCATTTTCTCAACGACTAAACAAGTTTGATAAAACCTTGTGACAAGACCGAGAATCTTTTTTTAAATAAATAAATGGTATTCGATTTTTAAAACCAAGGAGTTTTCAATTAAAAAGATTTTAATATGACAGGATCAGTGGAAATATTCCATTCCCGATACTTTTAGTGCAGCCTATGTATTAGGCCACCATATGGCTCATCAAGTATTTCAAGAGAACGACCGGCCTAGTGCAGCTGTATTTCACCGTGTCCGGTTCTTGAACAACGACTTTTCTTTTTAACCAAAACCTCGCACAACTTCCTTGTGGAATCAATTACCACCAGCGAATTTTCCTTACCAATACGACTTAGGAACCTTCAAGAAAATAGCTTACACCTTTCTAAAAGGCCGGCAACGCATCTGCAATTCCCCTGGTGTCGCGGTTGTTCATGGGCGGCGGTAGTCACTTACGATGATGCAGCTATATTAATAGTGTAGTTGTAGCACGAATGGGTCGGTTCGACCGGGGAAGAACCACACTCTCACAGAATACCAGCGTAAAATAGCAGCTTAATGATTTGCTTCGTATGATGAGTGTAGAGAACCAGAGACCCTTTTCACTGGAAAAGAGGCATTTTAGTCCTCACGGCTGACAACGCATCTGCATTTTAATTCGCAAATGGAGATAGATGCAGATGTCTATGGGCCGCAGCAACCACTTACCATCAAGTGGACTGTGTGCTCGTTTGTCACCTTAATTCTATAAAAAAAGGTCTATGACAATTGCCCAGCATTATCGTTCTAAAATGACTGATGATTGAGATTATATTCTCACATTGTATCTCAAATTGAGTTATTTTAGTTGTCGATAATCGATGTACCTATCTGTAGTGATACTTTTTTTTTCGTTCTCATAACGACCATTATTTAGATTAAATGTATAGTCACTAATTAAAACATAGATTTTTTTACACACACGTTTGTCTAGAACAATAACGCTAAGCCACAACGATCATTAGGGATCATCGATGTGTCAGTGTTTACCGGAAGTTGCGTCATGCTTGCGAGACCAGACCTTTCGCAGTTGCCTTTTGTCACTTGTTTTTGTAAAAAATCGTATTTTTATGTTGCGTTTATGGTGGATGCTTAGCGTAGTATTTTTATGAAATTTTGAAGTGAAAACTTCTTTAGCGGCGTTGTGCACTTTTTTTGTAATGGGTAAAAAATGTTAAACTCGCGTCAGGTCACGTGTCCTGATCGAAAATTCGTAAGACTGACGGAGAGTAGACAGCCGGCGCGGCGTAGGAGAGGAAGTAAGTTACGTTTAATTAATTTTCATTTATTAATTAATATAATTTTATTATTAAGATTAGGTTTCGATCGAGTCTATGGTACTGCTTGACGAAATTATTAATATAGATACATATGTACTTACACATTATAGATGTAATATTTGTAATAAGTTTATACTTTATAGCATTAACCTATATTTTCATAACATTACAATAAGCACATGTGCGGTGTAGGTTTACCAATCAAATAATTTCGAATGAAAATAAATGAAATAAATAATAAATAACCTCCGCCATTCCAAAATATCAAAAATGCACAACGTTAATATTCAAGTTTTCACTTCTGCCGGCACTCCCGGAGTGCAACCCGTCGTTTTTTTTATTACAATTTGGCTTTGTGTGGTGGGCTGGGTGGGTTGTCTCGAGGATTTCGTAAGAGTCGGTGTGGGAAATGTTATGGTTTCCGTACGATTGATCGCGGATGGGTCTTGCTTTCGTCTGATGTAAAATACCGTAATTTATATTTTATGAAAATATTGTATCAGCATTATTTGGCCGCGTGTGTGGTGGTGGCATAAGATAATCCGTCACCCCTTTTCGGTTTTTTGGGTTTCTCAAGACTTGCCATGGGAAATCTTACGGTTTTCGTAACAGTCTTGCTTACATCTGATGTAAAATACCTTGACCGCCTATTTAGTCTGTGCCTAAATAGTAATTGTCTTCTGAACCCTTTACAATCAGATTTCCGATCGGGTCACATTACGGCCACAGCGCTGGTTAGTACCTGACGGTATTCATTTTAGCAATACCTTCAATACTGTTGATTTTGATATCTTGTCGAGTCTGTTGATTTCTATTAGAGTCATTCGGGGTAACTGAGCGCAGTGGGTAAGTGAGCGCAGTGAATGTATCTCCCGAACGGGGAACGGGGGGGGGGGGGGGGTTGTAAAGGTCGAAAAGTGATGCCAGAGTGCCCTGCTAGTCGCGACTTGTCTCTGTGGCGGCGATTGATGAATAACTTTTTTTTTCATTAAAACAGTATATGGTGTTTAAATTCGAAATTTTTTGTTTAATGGAAAACAATTTATCACCGGCGTTATCGATTTCACAACGGTAAGTTGTATTTTCTTTGAATAATAATATGTATACGCTACATTTTATATAAAAAAAATCATGTTTTACTTGTTTTCAATTTATTTTATGAGCTTTCAATTGCAATTTGGTGTTCTGGGGAAAGTGTGCGCGGGTAAGTGTGCGCATGCGTACACTTGCCCCTTCGGTGTTATTTTCAATTTCTCATCATCATATCGTGAAATTATCTAAGAACAAGACCTGAAGTTGCATCGGTCACTGAAGAACAACAAATCTCTAGAGCCAAAGCACTCACTGAACATGAGCAAAAGAGCTGCTGCAAGTGCCATTGGTATTAGTGAGTATTGTATTCGAAATTGACATCATCGTCTTGAAGAGGAAGAACAAAGTTTTCTATGGTCTCGACCGTTACAAAAGTAGAATACTGTTGTCCTCTATGTAAGCAAAAATATACAGAGCCAAATACTGAAGAATGGAGTCAGTGCATGTATGCAAAGATTGGTGACATGAGGGTGCCATCTGATGAGGATGCACTGCATATGAGAGAGGTGTTTTTGTTTGTGATAATTGAATTGATGATCCTCAAGTTAATATTGTTTCTAATAAATTAGACAATTCCAAGTAAAATATGTTAATCTCTAAATATTAATATATAAAAATTTCTATAATTTAATTTAAATAAATGTTAAGTTTATTTTATTTTATCAGATAATTGTTATTTTTATGCAAAGACTAATAACCAAAAAAAATATATTTTCTAAGTAGCATTACAATAAAGAATCTTTATTCTTGAATATTCTGTATATTTTGATTAATCCAAGGAATGCGCTATTTACCCCATATGCGTATACTTACCCCGTACGGGTGCTCACAGTTATCCGCATCATGGGTCAAGTGAGCGCATACCGATTTTATGTAATTAAATGCTTACAGAAAAAAACCACCAAGTTTTCTATTTTTATTTTTATTTAAATTTAGGGGCTAATATGTGGTTTATCTCACAGCCGTCTTTTATATTCCTAACTTTTTTATTTTATGCGTAGTGAACTAATATTTACCAAAGTGCGCACACTTGACCCAAATGACTCTAACATATCTCCATCAGTAGTTAGCTGGTTTCCAGTGGCGTAGCGTGCCTTAGACGGGCCCTGTATCAAAATTTGTTGGGAGGCCCAAATGAAGGGTTAAGATTTTTCACAAAAGGATCAAAAACGCTCGCATTGAATTAAAATAATTATATATTGATTATAAGTTATTACTTACAATTAATACTCCTAGGAACTGATTTGTCATTGTCATTCACTTAACCGGTTCAGTGCGGGCGGCACGCTAGGCGTGCCACCGATTACTTTTGCGTGTGGCGTATGACACACGAGTCGTGTCTTTTAAAAAATCCTTATAACTCGCTCAAATTGCGTTTTTGGAAAATTTATCCAGAACAAAATAATCATTATTTTAAAAGTAGTTCATGCATGCGGCTTGTTTCTGGATATTTTGAAAATTTGAAATATTTAGGGGTTGACAACCTTTTTTTAACTTGTACATGGTACTCTTTTTACTTTGTGGGTTTTCAATCATGTTGTGGAAAAATAGTCTAATAAGTAACAAATAATAGCACTCATTGCGATCGCTCACAAAATCTAGTTGTAAAAAAAATTCTGGAAAATAAGTGTCCTTTTAAAAAAAACCAATGCGTTTGTCTTATTGTTTAGTTTTGCTTAAAATGGTTGACTGCCGTCGTATTACTATCATATGGCCGAATAGACCTACGAAGTACCATGTGCTCTTGTGATATGGTATAAGGTTTATTTTTGTGTGAAACAGTTTGAAACCGTTCATGCATAAAAAAAGTTCGCTAATAAATAGTCTTTTGTAAATCTGCCTCCGTATAGCGCCGGCGTTTGTTTCCTTTTGAAAACACTTGTTTTGCTATTCTTACTAATTAGACGTTTTCGTATCGACTTTACTTTTACATTTGTATAACATTAAATAATACGAGGGTGGATTGAAAAGTACTCGGCCTAACACAGATCCATTCAATTCTAAAAATCAAATCTACCCACATTATTTAGTTCAGTTCAGACTAGTTCATTGTGTGAAGTTCGAAACGTGTGCGATAATTAGTTGTGATTTTATAAATTTATTAACAAAGTAATCGGACATAATTTCCGCGAATGGAGCAAATCGAGCAACGTGCCGTCATTAAGTACCTCCATAAGAAGGGGCTATCATCAAAAGCCATCCATGATGACATGGTCAGTACATTAGGCGATTGTGCTCTGTCATATTCATCCGTCAAAAAATGGATAGCAGAATTTAAGCGTGGTAGAGAGCGTGTGAAAGATGAACCCCGCTCTGGAAGGCCTTCGACGTCAACTACTGACGAAAATTTTAAAAAAGTACTTGATTTAATAATGGGAGACCGCAGATTAAAAATTAGAGAGATAGCCAAGATTATAGGCATCTCTTATGAACGAACTCAAAACATCATTGTCAACGAGTTGGGTTTCCACAAGGTGTCTGCGAGGTGGGTTCCGCGACTGCTTTCAGTTGAACAAAAAAGGACGCGATTGACTATTTGACGCGACTGTTTGCAGTTATTTGAAGCCGATGCAGATGATTTTTTGAATCGTTTTGTTACTATAGACGAAACATGGGTTCATTACTGTACACCGGAAACAAAACAACAATCAAAATAGTGGAGAAGACCTGGTTCACCACCCCCTAAAAAGGCTAAGTCGATTTTGTCGGCAAATAAGGTGATGGCTTCAGTATTCTGGGACTCGAAAGGTGTGATTATGATTGATTATCTTGAAAGGGGTCAGACTATAAACTATGATTACTACTGCACCTTACTACGTCGTTTACGAGAGGAAATAAAAGAAAAACGTCGAGGAATGCTCAGAAGAAAAGTCCTGTTTCATCAAGATAACGCCCGTGTTCACACGTCAGTACAGTCAATGGCTGAAATTCACAACTGTGGCTTTGAACTGTTACCGCATCCGCCGTATTCACCTGATCTGGCACCATCAGACTTCTTTCTGTTCCCTAACCTAAAAAAGCACTTGGGAGGTCAAAGATTTTCGACAAACGACGAGGTCAAAGCAGCTGTAGACGCATATTTTGACTCTAAGGAAGAATCATTTTTTTTCAACGGTCTAAATGCTTGGAAGGGGAGGTGGCAAAAGTGTATTGAACTTGATGGTGATTATGTAGAAAAATAAAAATATAACTGATTTAGTATGTGTTTATTTTCTTGGTTAGGCCGAGTACTTTTCAATCCACCCTCGTATTTAACATTTGTAAATATTAATGAATCATAAACCTTATTTTTTCCAAATTAAGGTTTTTGATTGTTTGATATTTACAAATATTATTATTACGTGAAAATTTAATTTAATAAAAACTAAGGTTTTCCAGGGTGATTTAGCTGTACCTACTTATATAATTTTTTTTTATAAAACAATAAATAGTACAAAAGGTTTGTAATCTCTTCATGAAAAAAGTCACTTACTCTCAATTTCAAAGAAAACATGTAAAAAAACACGTAGTTACCCACTAAAAACAAGTATCCTGCCATTTGTAACTTATGTTTGATGTCAAATAAACTTAATTAGGTCTAAACAATTAAAAATAAAGCATAAAAAAGAACATTACTTTTACTCATGGCTAATGGCACAATAGGCGTGTCATTAATGTCTGTGGCGAAATATTTGTTTGCCGCCACAGCTAAAAGTTGTCGAAAATCGGTGCCGCAACGAATCGGTTAAACGGGGGAATCCCGCAGAAAACTGATGTATGCTGACACGCATCGTGGATTTAAGCTGGGTCCACACTTGTATCACACTTGTGTCTTCATGAATTTCAAAATCAGGCGTATCGTATCGAGTATTTATGGACGCCCATTTCGACCATATTGGATCTCTTACTGTGTCATGCCATAGTCATGCCATAAACCACGTCCACACTTACGATACTGTATCTTGTCAGGGTGTCACCAACGTGTGTCATCATGTGTAGACGCTCAATTTTTCATACGATCCTCGTATCCAAATCTTCCGTTCCTCGTATCTTTTCCTTTAGATTCAGTGAACGACTCTCATTCAGTTCAGACATGAACGCAGAATCCATATCTGTGATAGCTCAGAGTGTAAAAGCGACATGTGCTTGTTTTATTGTAATGAGTCAAAACAGGGTAAAAAAAAGACAGAGACGTTGTTGGTGACAGTTAGAAACTGAAACCTACATGGCGGAAGAGCATTGATGCTTGATTTACAGTTTCAACGTATAGATCATGTATATCGGGAAAAACCGCCTCTAGAAGGATCAGGCATGATCCTTCTCGAGTCATGAAATGTCTCTCTGTCTATGTCATTTGATACATGATAATGTATCAAATGACATAGAAGTATCGTGACACAGTATCAAAATGCGGCCATACTACTTTTTTATGATATGATGTTTTTCTCGAGAAGTAAAGCCCAAGAATAAGTGACATTGTGGATAACAACATTTTACGAAATTTTGCTCACTCCCTGGGTCCCTGTATCATTGATACGGTGGTAGCTACGCCCCTGCTGGTTTCAAAGTTATGTTGGAGGCCGACATCGGCGCATTCGCATTAAAAATAAATTTCTTCTTAGTGTGAACTATGCGTCTCGAGGTGGTGTGTTATCTTCCTTACTCTTTGCTATGTTCATTAATTCGATTGACGATCTTCCAAATGTACACGCAGTCAATACAGATTTGTTTTGACGCTGTTTCTTGCAGAAGTGCGGTGGTATTTTTTGAGCAATACGCCAGCTGGTATGCTTTTTACTTAGATTTGTCTTTGGAGATTTGTCTTTGGAGATTTGTCTTCCGCTTTAGCAGCAACATTAACGTAGTATTACTCAACTCACTGACCTAAGTAAGTGGTAAGCCTTTATTACTAGTTTTCGGCTATACTCGGTGCTGATATGCCCATTTTATTATTTTGACATTATTAACATACAATTATTTTTCTATGATAAATCTCTCACATCCTTGTTACAAAGAGTAGTTTATAGTTAGTCTCAGATTTAAACTAGACTGATTCGAATAAATATTGCTTACATTGAAAATTTTAAAAACCTGCGAAATAAAAAGAACTGATGATCTTTTCATTCAATGGCTGAACAGATTTTTTGAAACATACGAGGGTGGATTGAAAAGTACTCGGCCTAACCAAGAAAATAAACATACTAAATCAGTTATATTTTTATTTTTCTACATAATCACCATTAAGTTCAATACACTTTTGCCACCTCCCCTTCCAAGCATTTAGACCGTTGAAAAAAAATGATTCTTCCTTAGAGTCAAAATATGCGTCTACAGCTGCTTTGACCTCGTCGTTTGTCGAAAATCTTTGACCTGAACAGAACAGAAAGAAGTCTGATGGTGCCAGATCAGGTGAATACGGCAGATGCGGTAACAGTTCAAAGCCACAGTTGTGAATTTCAGCCATTGACTGTACTGACGTGTGAACACGGGCGTTATCTTGATGAAACAGGACTTTTCTTCTGAGCATTCCTTGACGTTTTTCTTTTATTTCCTCTCGTAAACGACGTAGTAAGGTGCAGTAGTAATCAGAGTTTATAGTCTGACCCCTTTCAAGATAATCAATCATAATCACACCTTTCGAGTCCCAGAATACTGAAGCCATCACCTTATTTGCCGACAAAATCGACTTAGCCTTTTTAGGGGGTGGTGAACCAGGTCTTCTCCACTGTTTTGATTGTTGTTTTGTTTCCGGTGTACAGTAATGAACCCATGTTTCGTCTATAGTAACAAAACATTCAAAAAATCATCTGCATCGGCTTCAAATAACTCCAAACAGTCGCGTGAAATAGTCAATCGCGTCCTTTTTTGTTCAACTGAAAGCAGTCCCGGAACCCACCTCGCAGACACCTTGTGGAAACCCAACTCGTTGACAATTATGTTTTGAGTTCGTTCATAAGAGATGCCTATAATCTCGGCTATCTCTCTAATTTTTAATCTGCGGTCTCCCATTATTAAATCAAGTACTTTTTTAATATTTTCGTCAGTAGTTGACGTCGAAGGCCTTCCAGAGCGGGGTTCATCTTTCACACTCTCTCTACCACGCTTAAATTCTGCTATCCATTTTTTGACGGATGAATATGACAGAGCACAATCGCCTAATGTACTGACCATGTCATCATGGATGGCTTTTGATGATAGTCCCTTCTTATGGAGGTACTTAATGACGGCACGCTGCTCGATTTGGTCCATTCGCGGAAATTATGTCCGATTACTTTGTTAATAAATTTATAAAATCACAACTAATTATCGCACACGTTTCGAACTTCACACAATGAACTAGTCTGAACTAAACTAAATAATGTGGGTAGATTTGATTTTTAGAATTGAATGGATCTGTGTTAGGCCGAGTACTTTTCAATCCACCCTCGTAGCTAAAAGAACATTATCGATTAAGACACCTTTCAAACTAAAAAAATCTAATCAAAATCGGTTCATCAGTTTAGGAGCTATGACGTCACAGACCGACACTCGGATACATAGTTGCACAGTACAAACACCCTTCAGCTTTCGTCGGGGGTTAAAAAGAAGTACTGTGGAAAATAAGCAAACTAAAATGTACTGTATGGAATTTCAAAGTAAATGTCAATTTCGCGAAGAATGGCGCCGCGGCTAACGAACTCCTTTCGTGAAAAGGATCATAAACCATATTTCAAACCGGAGACTATCAATACCATATTTTGTAATTAGGTTTTTGATTTTTGTCATGAATAGGTGCAATATTTCACAGAATACCAGCGTAAAAATAGTTGTAACACGAATGGGTCTCCCGGGGAAGGACCACGCTCTCACAGAATACCAGCGTAAAATAGCAGCTCAATGCTGCTGTGTTTCGTATGGTGAGTGTAGAAAACTGGATACCCTTTTCACTGGAAACGAGCCATTCCATCTTAGTCCTCAGGGGTGACAACGCATCTGTGTTTTAATTCATAATCGAGGATAGATTTAGATGTATATGGGCCACAGCATCCACTTACCATTAGGTGTCCTGTGTGTTCGTTTGACACCCTTATTCTATAATTAAAAAAAATGTTTATTTATACAAAGTATTTCATTAGGAAATATTTTAAAACATTTACAAGTGCTATAATAAAAGATGGTCTAATTCACGATAAATAAACAAGATCGTTACTTAAAATTACATGAGTCATGGAATAGTTTTTATAGTAGAGGAATACGCAAACACTATTATACGCATATTTATCATCATTATCATACAAACTCCTACGTGCATAATGTAACAACTAACTTTGTATTGTATGCCAACGTACACTACACGAGAGTGACAATAATAATTAAAAGTTTTGGGACTGCTAAGGCAAAAGGACACTAGGCACTACTGTACATGTAATATTTATAAAAAATGTTGATTGTAAACAAATTCACTTGATTGTGATTTGCGATAGTGGAATAGAACAGTATTTATTGTATAAATTATCCGTTACATATAATAATAGATACATTATACATTTTTGTGGAGTGTTTTCTATGAAATCGAATATATTTTCCAATAACTATAATATGAAGTAAGTTACATATTATTATGTATCTCTTTTTTAATATTATGGAAATATAAATAGTCTCGTTTTAGAGAATGGTCCATCGATCATTAATAAAAAAACGAGATACACAATCCCATACAAAAGTTCTCTAAAAACTGCTACCAATTGTTTTGACGTTGAAATAAATATACATTAATGTAAATTCAACCTTAAATGCATTGCCTAAAATTGTATTCACAAAGCTACGTATAAATTAAAAACGCGCCCAAATGTTCGAGTGGACGCTCATTCGGTAAGGACATTTTTGTCACTGATTGTGTACATCTAGTTTTTTTTGTGATCGATAGAATGGATAGATCGTTATTTGAAACAGTTTAACGACTATAATAGGTACGTTCCGATATATTGTCCCTACAAAATGGTAACCCCACTATAGTAACACATCAGTCCTTGCTTGTTGTGCGAAGGCCAAAGAGGATTTTAATCGAACATGTCTAAACATGCTTTAATTTTATTTAATAAAAAATACAGAAAATATACGTCAATTTTTTTACATAGAATGTAATTTTCAGAAGATATTTGTTTTCTTTTTTAAGAAAAATTCCCAACAAAGTGTTTTAGTGCAAACTACGTAGAATATTAGTGGCAACCAGTAAATAATCTGTAAGGTATTTTGCGTAATTGTTAATTTATTTATTTAAAAATATAAAAATTAAATATTAAATCTAAAAACAACCTGTGTCCTAGAACGTACCTACCTTTGCTTAAGTTTGGATTTTTATTGGGTATTTAAATTTGTTTTAGTAATGATTAATGAAAAACGAGCAAAGTCATGGGCATAGGTACATTGATAGGTACCATTAGAGATCTCTCATTAATATCATAATTTCTTTGTTTAAAGAAATGAAAATTAACACATCAGGGCCGTATAAATTTTATAAAAGTTGAGTTATTATTTGCATAAATGAATTTAAACGTTTTTTAAAAGAGATAGAATGTGAGTATTCCTGCGAAGACGGATCGGAAGTCACTTGAGTTTTTCGCGATATTCGGAGATATTTTTTTTTTATAGGATAAGGGTGACAAGCGAGCACACAGTTCACCTGATGGTAAGTGGTTGCTGCGGCCCATAGACATCTACATCTATCCTCGTTTGCGAATCAAAATGCAGATGCGTGGCCACCCGTAAGGACTAAGATGGAATGCCTCATTTCCAGTAAAAAGGGCCTCCGGCCACCTGCTTTTACCAAGCGAAACGCAGAGGTAAACCTCTACTTCACGCTGGTATTCTGTGAGGTCGTGGTACCACCCCGGTTCGAGCCGGCCCATCCGTGCGACAGCAAAAGCTGCCGCGTGGCTCTACCACTGTTTAAATGGATGGTCATATTTACATGTACGCTGCGGTGAAAGATAATATTTTGAGGAAACTTGCATATCTGAGAAATAATATTCGTGGACAGGTGAAGTAGGTACGCCCTGGCCAGCACGCACTGAAGCATCGCGGCGAATTGCTTTAAAACTCTCAGAAATGGGAAGCCTGTAGAACGTATTTATATAGAATTTAAATACAGGAAATATTATTGTTTATTAAATAATTAAAATACGTTCTTAATCTTTAGAGCTAAAATGAATTCTTAGTTACCAGTAAAAAGGATCGCCGATTTCCGTTACTCATCATATGAAATAGTTGGAAGCGGGGTTGTACCCGGGTTGAGCTAATCCATTCATACTGCAACCACAATACAGCTGTATTGTGGTTCTACACGTAGTATACAATGAACACCATGCAGCTTTCCGTAAAAAAATAATATTAATAGACTGAGTCTAACTGAGAAAAACTAGTCTCTCCATGTAAAATCTCAAATAGTAAGATTTTAAATATGTTTAAAAATACAATAGTTTCTTTAAAAAAATGTTTGCAACCTTAGATAATAACTACCTATAACAATGTCTCATAACTATATTTCAAGCTTTTATGTTTACTCAGTTCTTTAATATGGATAGAGAAAACTCACATTTATTGAGAAAATGGAGCTAACAACTATATTCCAACCCAATTAGGAAAACTGCATTGAAATATAACTACCTACCTAGTTCCTGCGTAGAAAAACTTAATATTTCGCGATACGGCACTCTTATCCAACGTCAATATTTTCGTATTCTATTTATAAACCGATTATTTACAGAAATAGTTTGATAATAGTAATGTAGTAAGCTATTGATGTATGACTGGAGGGACAATATTATATTATCTAAAAGTTGTAGCGTTACAGAAGGCAGTGTTAATAAATATTAATATTTTTCTATTTATTACATATTAAATAGTAATTTTCTTTTACACGTATTGAATAAATGCTTGAAGACATCATTTCGAAAGGAAAAAAGTACAGTCACATAAGGTCTGAAATTAAAATTTTGGCATTCAACTTTGCATTTTTGATATAATGTAGTTTTAATGATACAAAAACAACGTGTACCTATAGGTTTTCGTGTCTGCACCCCCGGCAAGCGTTGAAAGAAAGTTGTCGAAAACTGCATAGAATAAATAATAGTACAAGAAAAAAAACATTAATAATTCGACAAAAAAGTTGTAATAAAAATGTGTAGAGCTTAAAATTTTTTATGTTTTTTCCTCTGGTCAAAATTAACTAAGTTAGGGTAGTTTTAAGTGAAATGAAGTTTCAAGGGGGATGAACGTAAATTAAAGAAAAATCTTAGGTATCTAAAATTAATGGTTATATATAATTTTAACAATAAAAAAAACTGTATCCCTAAAATTAAAGATTACATTTTTTAAGCAATTAAAAAAAGTCAAATTCGCTTATTTTTTACCTACGGTTACACGCGGGTGAAGTCGCGGGGAACAGCTAGTATTATAATAAAACTACATATTATGTCGTTTGTTTCACTATATTATACAGTTATTTATTTCATGAATGGGGTTATAGCACAGTGGTTAAGCATTTAGTTGCAGTATGTACGGTTTACAAAAATATTTATATGGCCTAAAAATAATTATTTCGGGTCTGATAGTTTTTTTTTAATGTGCGGTTTATATATTTCAATTGCGTCAAAGTTATCTGGGTAACTAATATATCCTGTAACGGTAGGTGTAGGGAACGCGTTTATTTTAAAATAAAAACTAAATTTTGAAGGAACGGTTGTCAAATTTTTACATACTTGTACCCTTTGATTATATACATGTCTAGATGCCACATTGACCGTACAAAACGGCGCAAATAAAGTCTACTAAAATTGGTAGACTCGCTTCTCCCTTACGTCAGTGTCATTTGAATCACGTAAGGATAACGTGCTCACGAAAAATAATTAATTATGCCGGTTTGTGCTGTCAAATTGTATCGTAATTATGTGGGAAAACCGTATAATAACACCATGATCACTTTTCATCAGCAAGTTTTGTTATTTAACCGCTATTATATTAAGAAAACACGATATTTTAATTCGTTATTCTGTAGGTTTGTTTCATTAGCCGGTGTTGTCAGCTTATTACTAGGGAGATTTGGCGAAACTATGGGAGACAAAATACAAATATCATTACATCATCTTTCGATCAAGAGAACATTATTATTTTAAAATTTCATTATTTATTTGATCAGTACATGATAATTTACCTACAAAAAATAAAGGAAACCCGTGACGTTATGCACTAAATAGTATTTTTGTTAGTTCTTTCTAATATTTTGGGTTTCAGATTTCCTTATTAAGCAAAGTATATAATCAAAGTCTCAGCCGTTTCGTCTACCCTGCCGAGGGTTCCCATCTGGTTGGGTTTTATTTATTAATTTTTGTATTTTATTTTATTAATATTTATGTATATAAAATTTTCATTTATATGTTTACAAAACTATAACTAAAATACATAAATACCAAAAGTAATATAAATACCAAAAATGATTAGTTATTTATTCGCTAAACATGGTACCTACACAAAGATGACAAATAGTTGTACATAGTACACATACGAAAACGATTTCACATAATATATTAAATCACTATTCTTATAAGTGAGCAAGTTAAAATATACATATATTGACTAATACTGATAATTAAAATGAAATTAAATTAAAATTACAATTCATCATTTTATTTTATAACTAGGCAAATCAAATAAGTATATATAGAAAAAAAATTTAAGTCAAATGAGTATGTACTTAATCTAATGGGAAATATTCAAGAACTGGTATCACTCGGCTCGCCCCCGAGTGACGCAGCGTGCTTGTTAAACAATAGTAGTAACGCATACTTGTGTGCGTAATATGCACACAAGCGCTTCAAAACGGGCCGGTCGTTTTTGTTGCAATTGCAGCGCAACGCTCTATCTAGACATGTATATAATCAAAGCTTGTACCACAGAAATTATTCAATATAGATTACATGTAATTCTTATTGAAAGTCATTTTTTACTTTTTACCTCTGGTTCGGAAAAATCCTCTGTCCTGAGAAGAACCAGCAAGAGACAATATTTAAAATTTAAACAATTGTTATGAAAACATTCAGAAACAGAATGATTATTTATTCCGATTCTAAACCACGTAATTCTCATTCTTCATTCTTATCAATCATGTACTCTTTAGTAGTAATAATCCTTACTAAACAATGTTTGCTTGATAAATATTTTAAACCGTTTTTTTTTATAGTATAGGGTGACAAACGAGCACACAGTCCACCTGATGGTAAGTGGCTGCTGTGGTCCATAGACATCTACATTTATTCTCGTTTGCGAATCAAAATGCAGATGCGTTGCCACCCGTGAGGACTAAGATGGAATGCCTCTCTTCCAGTAAAAAGGGTCTCCGGTTCTCTACACTCACCATACGAAACACAGCAGTGTTAAGCTGCTATTTGACGCTGGTATTCCGTGAGAGCGTGGTTTCTGGGACTTTGTTGTAATAGCGTATACTACATTGCCCCATGAATTGGAGTCGAGTAAGTCGAGTACGAAGTAATTTGTATGACAATTAGTTATTGTGCAGTCACAGCCGTGTTTTTTTCAGCCCGATGGGTATGTTATGTTATATTGGGATTACAACAGCGCAGCAAGATTACAATACAGATTTAAACTGTTACAAATACATGTCAGTGCCCTATCTTATAAACATTACAATCCGACAAATTTGTAAAAAAGGTCCATAATATTCGAATTGTACAGTAGTTAATACTGTTACGAGGGCGACACTGAAAGTTTTTAGAACTGGCCACTTGTAAACGATATAATAAAAAAATAAGTTCAAATTTTGAAAATAGAACTCTTTGCCAATATTATTGTGTATGTATTTTATTAATTTGTCATTTGTTTACGATTTGGCGAACTTTCGATGTCATTTAAGTGGACAAGAACGTTATAGTAGACTTCGATTGGCCTTTCACGATGAAGTCCCATCTGGTGCCACTGTTTACAACTGGTTTAATGAGTTTAAACGTGGTTGCACTATACTCACAGATGATCTGCGCGTGGGACGGCCTTCTACGGCGACGACTGAAGATAACATCAGTGTTGTGCCGCGTATAATAGAGAATGACAAAAGAGTGACTTATCAGCAGATTCGGACAAACTTAGGCATCGGTATGAGTCAAGTGCACAAAATCGTCCATAAACATTTAGCGGTAAGGAAGCTTTGTGCCCGGTGGGATACCTCATAATTTGACAGGAGGCTCAATCGTGTTGATTGGTGTCGTGAAATGTTTCAAGGATTTAATGGAGGTGACTCAAATACTGTGTTCAACATACTTATGGGTGACGAAAGCTGGATTTATTGTTATGATCCTGAAACTAAGAGAGTCTGTCTGGGTGTTTCCTTCCGAAGAGTTGCCAACTAAAGTGAAGAGAGTTCGAAGCGTGGGGAAAAAGATGGTGGCCTCGTTCTTCGGTAGGACAGGTCATTACGCAACAATTGTTTTAGAGGATCGAAAAACAGTTACTGCAGAGTGGTACACTAACAATTGTTTGCCACTTGTCTTGGAAAAAGTTTGGGAGTAATAACCTTGCAGTAGGATCTTCCTTCACCACGATAACGCCTCGTCGTACACTGCCAAGCAAACAATCGACTACTTGGCGACGTCAGAAGTGAAATTACTGGGTCACCTGCCCTATAGCCCCAACCTCGAACATTGCGATTTTTATTTATTTCCGAAAATAAAAGAAAAACTTCGAGGAAAACGTTTTATGGACGCCGAGGAAGTAGTGGCTGCGTTTCAAAATGCCGTCGAAGAGACCCCTAAGGACTCGTGGGCAAAGTGCTTTTCTCAGTGGTTCCATCGGATGCAGCGATGTATTGATGTAAATGGATACTATTTTGAAAAGATAAAATAAAACTAATAACTTCTCATCCTCGTAAATAATGTAACAAAATTGTATAAGTAATAATACTGCTCATATATTATACAATTTTATAATTTTGTTATTTTTATTAAATAGAAATACATACTCTTGTAAAATGTAAAATTTCAAAGTTACAATTTATACAATTGTACTCCGAAAGCAAATACCTAGAATTAGCTTAGATAATAATAAAATAGAATAAGTTTATTGTATAATATATATAATATAATAAGCAAATTATATAATATAACAGAATAAAAATTTAGTTTAGATATTATATTAGAATAAGAATTAGTTTCGATAATATAACAGAATAAGCTTCCATATATCCGGAAAAGGACAGGACACCACAAACATAGACGGGTTGGTTTATAGTAAACACAATAACACATTTGCGGGATTCCCCACTCTGATATCCGGAACTTGAGCATATTATGTGACTTCTTTACGTGGTAGAGCCATGCTGCGTATCTATATTATGGTTGTAGCACGAATAGGTAGGTTGGACCGTGGAAGGACCTCGCTCTCACAGAATATCGGCGTAAAATAGTAGCTTAATGCTGCTGTGTTTCGTATGATGAAAGTAGAGAACTGGACCCCTCTTTACTAAAAATGAGACATCTCACCTTAGTTCTCTGGGGTGACAACGCATCTGTCTTTGATACTTAATCGAAGATATACATATTTAGATGTCTATGGCATATCATGTCTATGGCAGATGAGTATGTCTAATGTCTATGGCAGAATCACGTTGAAACTGTATGCCAGAGTTTGTGTTCGCTCTGTATCGTCTGTCAAAATTAGCTAACCTTAAGAGCATAATTAGGTTTATTTACACTGGTTTTATATCATGTTTTTACAGATCACCTAAAATATCTAAGCCGTATTTTATGACTTTAGAAATAATTATTCATTTACCGTTAATTTCTTCTGCCTTCAGTATTGCCAGCTATCAATTAACTGTAATTGAAAAGTTGCAATTCTAAGATATTAAGTTCGAACCAACGTCATTTCCACAGTATTATGACACAGATTATATACGGATAGGTATTGCATTGTAAATATCATTAGGTCTCAATTACTTACCAGGCGTTTTCCTCTCTTTTTTGTTCTATTCAAACAGAACTGGTTTTCGCTTACGCAATTATTAAGAATACAAGGCAATTTATAGAGTATTATAAACCATCACATCATCTTACATTAGTTGAACTATACCACGAATTTTGTATTTTTATTGATTTTTTTTTATTTCATTCTCGAATTTACCACGGTTGTATTTTTGCTTTCAACGGAAAGGACAGAGCCACAGAAACATCCCCAATACAGAGGGATGCCTATACAATAGGTACATATTCATCTGAGAAAATAGTGTTGTTGTGTTTTAGAAGGTTGTGGCTTAGAATTATTGTTTTATTACACAAAATAAGCCATTGTAGCTCCGTGGTTATGTGTTCGCCGTTAAATTCACAGTACGTACAATTTAAGTACTGATTTGTCACGTGCACTACGGTGAAGGAAAACATCGGAAGGAAACCTGCATGTCTAGTGAATAAAATATTTCGAGGTTATGTGAAGTTCACCAACACTCACTGATGCAGCGCGGCGGATTAATTGTTTTTTAACCTTCTCAGAAATGATAGGAGACCTGTTATATAGCAACTTAACTTTTAGGAAGAAAGAAGAAAGACTAAAAAAATTTCTTTTTCATATTTCAACATTTTGTAAAGAAAACTAACTGTCCAGAACTATAATTCAGTAATGAATTATTATGCTTGTGACTAGTGTTCGCATGAAATGAACACCTTAATTAAGAAGTATTACAATAAAATAAAAATGTCACCATATTTCCATCATTATAGCCCAACTAGATTTTAGAACTTAAACAAAAAACCTGCGGATCTATAATAGTGTTCTTTGGAAAATAAGTTCAGTTGTCGAAAACTACTTTAAACTCAGTTTGAAATTCCGAAAACCATGTTCAATGTGGCGAAAAATGTTTTTCTGTCTGCAAATTTTACATCAATGTCTACAAATTATTTAAATAGTTTTACGTGATATCCGTTTGGATATAATTATCAATACAATATCCTCCATGTAGCCATTCGTAAGTTCGTTACCATAGGTTCTCGCAAAGCGCTTTACAGTACATTTTTACTGGATCCGTTACCTTCCCATGGTAGAGTCAGGGAATCCGTCCCTAAAGATAGTGTGTTAGAGGTCGTGTAGGAAGGCGTACCCTGTATTCACCCGGGACTTGCTACGAGTAATAGCTGAAGGAGTCGTGTTCTCTCAAGGAGTGGCCACCAAGCGGCTGCTGGCATAGAAAGTGAAATACTATTTCATGCGTTTTAGTCGGTGTCAGTTGGACAAAACTGGTCGTTGCCCCTGTAAATCAGGTAAGCGCGGGCGTTACTTCACAAAAAAATGCTGTCACATAGTACTATTATTTGCTATTTTATTTCTTTGTATGATATTTATTCATACCTCTATTATTAATTAATGCTAATGAGAATAGCACGCAGAATGCGTAAACATTTCACACATTATGTTTGCTTATGCATTTAGAATATTCATTCTGACTACAAAGTTGTGTTGCTTGTAAAGACTTTTCTACGCTATTATTAATATTCATTTGAACTGCACTTTGTACTTTATTTACGTGGTAAAGACATGCTGCAGCTATATTATGGTTGTAGCACGAATGGGTCGGTTCAACAGAGGAAGGACCACGCTCTCACAGAACACCAGCGTAAAATAGTAGCTCAATGCTGCTGTGTTTCATATAGTGAGTGTAGAGAACCGGAGACCCTTTTTACTGGATACGAGGCATTCCTCAGGGGTGACAACACATATTATACATTTTAATTCTGAATCGAGCATAGATATAGATGTTACTTATTTTTCTAAAATAAAAGTAGCCTAAGTTACTCTTTATAACATCAGCTATCTGCCAGTGAAAGTCCCATCAAAATCGGTCCAGCCTTTTCGGAAATTAACTGGAACAAACATACAGACAAAAAATTTAATATTTTCATATGCATTTAGTGAAAAGCTGTTATTTTGACGTTACAAACAGACAATCCAATTTTATTTATTTGTATAGACGTATAGACTACCTATGCCCACGACTTCGTTTGCATAGAATCATTTTCATAATTTATTTTTATACTTCCCTGTTTGAATCTGATTTTGTTCACAATTTTTTTTTTTTTTTATAGGATAAGGGTGACAAACGAGCACACAGTCCACCTGATGGTAAGTGGTTGCTGCGGCCCATAGACATCTACATCTATCCTCGTTTGCGAATCAAAATGCAGATGCGTTGTCACCCGTGAGGACTAAGTTGGAATGCCTCATTTCCAGTAAAAAGGGCCTCCGGCCACCTGCACTCACCAAGCGAAACGCAGAGGTAAACCTCTACTTCACGCTGGTATTCTGTGAGGTCGTGGTACCACCCCGGTTCGAGCCGGCCCATCCGTGCGACAGCAAAAGCTACCGCGTGGCTCTACCACTGTTATGTGTTTGTAATTTCATGAGTTTTAATTTTTTGCACAGAACCCTAATTATTTTACTAAAATAAAAGTAGCCTAAGCACATGAGTAAGAAACTTTACAGAGGCAAAGATTCTAACGAGCTGTCAATATTTTTGCCTATTTTGGTAGCGTTGGCACAGGAGGTTAAAACTAAATAAACAAAACGTTTATCAGCATTTTACTAGATACTTAATATTATAATATTTTTTCATAAACTACGTATTTTAAATGTTTTATTTTTATAATTATTGTTCTTAAACTATTAGTTGTGGGTTTTAATTAAATGGTAAATTTTTAATTTAATGTATTTTTTTTTAAATAATCCATTGGAAAGCACTCGCGTTTCATAACAAATGTAAAATCTTATTATTTTAATATTTCACTACCAATTTTAACAATTCTTCTTTCAATGTCAAAATATTCGCGAAATTTTTGCTCAAGCAATTCAACAAACGTGATAACATCGTCAAGAAGTATTATTAAAAATACCCCGATTGAACACTATCTTTATTAAAATCCTTTTAAAACCCTATTAAAAAATAATCTTTTCCCATATTTATAGGTTGCTCAGATTAGTTTATTAGATTTATTTTCTCACATTTCAACACCACAAGTGTTCGAGACAACATTTTCTTTACATATAACCCGACACATAATATGCTAAACCATTTTTTCTGGTAAATCAAATAGATAATTATTTGTTGCTACTGTTAACACAGGGGCAGTAACATTGTCAGGTTGTGGTGATGGTGAATTAAAATACGACAATCGACTGGTTTCATAAGTAACATATCGAAATAGTATTCGCAATTAGTATTTTGAGGTTTCAAAATCAACCGTTTCGGCAAGTTCGATAAGATTTAAATCTACGTAAACTATATTTATACTTTTTTATATTTCATTTGATACGAATTATTCTTTAAAAAAGAAAATTTGACACTTATTATTTTTACATAACCCTAAGTTTGAGCACTGGCCGAGCCGGTTTAAGGCAGTTTCTCTCTGTAAGTGACGAGCTGTCAGTGCTCACGCACACACGCGCCTCTAGTTTGTAGTAGTGTACCTATCACAGCGCGGTTGTATGAAGCTTTGCTTCTCTACGGTACGGTTTCTTTACTCATGTGGCCTTTTTTTTAATGTCTATACATAAATATATTCGGTTATTTCTAACACTACTTTCGCCAAACAACTTTGAACAAACTGCAGGGCAGTTTGTTGGCGAATACATCACCCACTTACATTCTATGTACCTACTGTAATTAATAACTTAATCTTATCTTACAACTAAAAATAGAAAAAAAAATAACAATAAAAAAATAGAACTATTAAATTTAAACTTAGCAGTACTATCTATATGCTTAATTATATTTAAACTTACACAAATTTAAACTTATTAATAATTTTACATTTAACTTTTAATTAAGACTATAGTATTAACACGTCTAGCAACCACGCTTTCAACTTGCTTTTAAATTTTTCTTTATTTTTACATTCATCTTCAAAAAATATCACGTTAAAAATACGTGGTACTAGGTATTTTCTCGTCCTCTTGCCGTAATAATTGTTAACCCTCAAATGCTCAACGTATTTCTTTCGAGAAGTAATTCTAATATTTTTGCTAAATGTCCGAATTGTTTTAAACTTTAGAGATTTAAATTGATCTATTGCAATTAAGTACTTAAGTTTTACATGTATAGGTAATATTCTAAAATTTTTAAATAAATTATTGTAGTTTCCGTCAATGTTATATTTTTCTTTTGTTTTTTTATCAATAAATATTTTATTAACCTAACTTGTAGCTTAAAATTTTTATCTGTATATGTTTCAAAAGTACGTCCATATGCAATTAGTCCGTAACTCAGGGCTGAATCGGCTAGTGCATAAGAAAGCATTTTTAAGATTGACCTGCTAACTATATGTTTTAAGTTATTAAGCCTAGATAATATGGATCTTAATATATCACAAACAATGTTAATATGCAAGTAAGTAAGTACTTATTATAATATAAACTATTTGCCATTGAAAAACCCGTCAAAATCGTTCCCTCCGGAGATTAGATAGACGGACAAAAAATTTTTTTTTTTGTAATAAGTACCGTATATACTTTCATATGCATTAAGTATAAAGCTATTATTTTGACATTATAAACAGTCACTTCAATTTTGTTTATTTGTATAGAAACTTTATTATGCAAATCATACCGTTTCGGACGAAACGTGTATGATATTAGAACTTTATGCATAGTGAATGTTGGAATTATTATAATCTATGTGTCAATTAACCGTAAGTCTCTGTAATCAGTAATCATTGTCCTAAATTTTCCTTATTTTCCTCCTATAACCCGACGCTCAGGTACGTCCGCGTAATCAACCGACGCACTCTAGAAAAAAGAGATGAAATATGCATCAAAGTTCTTTCTAATTAGAAACGGATGGATGTGGCTGAACCATAAATGATGTTTTATATAAGAAATTATGAGATGCAACCTGGCTTATATCTCACTTCTCATTAAATTAAATTTTTATAAGATTGCTTTTCCTAACCTATTTAAATAAATATTGTGACCTCTGCGACGGAGCTTTGCTCGGCGTTAGAAAAAAAATTATTTTCTCTGTTATGCGATGGATAATATGGCTTAAGTTTATCTAGATAGACTTGAGTAAAATATTATCCAATTTATTTAAAAAAATCACCCAATTCGCAAAAGCCGTTTCTAATACAGGTGGTTTCCCTATTGCAGGCTGGAATGAATAAAGCACAGCTAATGACAGGAATTAAAAACATCCCACTTAAACATTAATGAGCGACGAGAGAATCTGACGCAGCCCCTAAATGCTGTGCTGCCCAGCTTAACTGAATCCTTTTTATCATCTTCTCGAAAATAATTCACCTCGCTTAACCATTAAATAAGATAAATTCTGCTTTCAAAATTATTAACGCAAATCGTGAACGCATCTACTTTTATGCTCAGCGTATTTAAAAAAAATGTTGAGTTTAAAGGTAGAGACGAGGAAATGGTTTCTTTAATAGTTGAGTTATACAGTAGTAATTTTAATGACAGAGGCGACTTTTCTTTCCTTTTATAACTTTGTTCTTGCCTATTATTGCCTACCTAAAGATGAAACATGTTTTTTTTATAAGTTAATATTAAGAAATTAATAAAACGTTTAGCACTATATCATTATATTAAAAAAGGCACACGCGAAATTATTGCAAACATAGATCAGATTCTTTGCTACGCTCTCATTTCAAAACGAAGCACAGGCAAAAAATTATGGCAGTTGTTGCTTATGTTGTTTCTTCGTATCTGCCGAGCGACGAAATTATTTATACATTTCTGCTTAAAACACCCTAACTAATCAATACGTAATTGATAGTTATCGGTGATTCATATAGAAAGTATAACCTGATAACTTATCACCAATTATCTTCTTTCCACCGCACTGAGCATCAAACCCGTTTGTCGTGTGTATATTGAAAACTTAGAGCACACTTCACCGAGTCAATTAGTGGCGCACTCATAAGTGCACTCACGGGTTGCAAGCGAATGAATCAAATTCCCACAGTACTGCCATTATAAAACATTACGAGTCTTATAAATTGAAATATTTCCATTATGTAATAAAGCTAGAGTTTTTCTAATGAAACGTAGACGCAGCAAGCATTACTTCTGGTTTCTATAGTTGATATACATATGTATATTGTAGTATATAATACAATCTTACTTTATATGCAGTATTTATAAAGCGTGTTAAGATTTTAACATTTCGGGTAAGACATCCAACCACAATCACAAAAACAGAGAACCTAAATTTCACAAACTAGTGATGAGAAGAAGCAATACCAGTGCGAGACTATCGCCTCAGCGTTCACATCGAATCTTCTAAATGAAGGTTTTTTGCTATTTCCAGTAGTACATGGTGTAGGGTTTCCTACACCATGTCTTGCAAGTTTAGTTTAGATAAGGGCTAATGTATTATTTTATTTAAAGTGTTATACTTTAAAGAAAATAATACATTAAAGTTATGCCGTTGTTGACTGTGTCTTAAATATTACCAATTAGGATTAGGCCTTAGGGCATACAATGCCATTTTAGTGCATTGATACACTCATTGAAACACTCATAGAAATAATAAAGCTATAACAATATGCTCTTTGCACTCATTCATACTATTTAAAAAAATGATTTTTATAAAGAGTTCGTATATATATTACAAAGATTTAATAATTTTCACACGTTTTATACTGCGCAGATTTGGTAGCCAGACGGCAGATGGCAGGTGGCAGGTCAATTTCCTGCCTCAAATATTTTGTTACACATCCATTGAATGTCTTCCTACGCATGACAATGCTTATTTACGCTTTTTAAATTGCCTGATACTTGATCTTATGGTCTGTGATATAAACTGGGATATTGTTAATATATATATATATATATATATATATATATATATATATATATATATATATATACTTAAAAAAAAGTTGTTATAATTATGTAAAATGTCAATGATTGGTTGGTTGGGTGGTTGGGTGGTGTGTCACCTTATTTGAATACTTCACACATTCCAGCCGAGTAGTGGCGGCGTAAAGAAATCCACTACCCTGTATATCTATACCCGCAAAATTCCCCGCAAAATTCAAATTTTCTTACGTTTTTCAGACTTCGCAGGTCAGGGTCAGGTTGAATGTTTAACAAAATATGATTTGCGACAGTAACGAGTATGTGTTTATAGATAATATCATTAAAATCACCAATACAACCCTTCAAGTTCATATAATTTCTTTGAATGAGTTTTGAATGAAAGAACTTAGGGGGTCGTATTGATGATTATAATGATTATAATTCTGTAAATACATACTCCTCACGATTGCGAATCATATTTTATTAAACATGCAACCTGACACCATTATACTATGCTGACACTGACCTACAAATTGCAAAAAACGTAAGAAAATTTGAATTTCGCGGCCACCCTGGAGCTTTGACCTTAAGAAAAAACTGCGGTTGCTTGCCATGCGTCGAACTGTGGAAAATACCACATTTAGTCGCCTATGAGGAAATGGGAAATTTTATTAATATGCATTGGAACAGTAGCTTGTAATTAAGATATCTGTAGAGTTTAGAGAATGTATAAGGGATAGGGTTGTTTCTAGTCAAGTCTCTATTCGGAATGTATGTATGTAGTTTATAACGTATGTATGTAGTTTATAACGTCTGGTAATAATAGCGTTAAAATTGTAAAGACTCCTCTGCCAACGTTAAGATGTAGATATAAGCAACCCCACTTTGGCCGACATAGTGATTGAAATTAATGATAACGCAAAGTAATCACATGCGTGCAGCTCATATTTTATATGTATCAATTGGCGCTTATCGATTAAAGTCATTATGTATGTTTATTGACGAGATAGCGATTGATTTACTTGAATTTACGTTATATTGCATTGGCCCGAAGTATACTGAGCAGTTAACATGCTCCAATATCATAGAGAATTTTCTAGTCAGTAACATTATGGATAGTTCAATGTTCATTGCAAAATTTTAGTCGAATTCAAACTATTGTTTTGCATGGTCGTGTTTTTTTTTAAATTAATTTATAGTGGAAGTATACTATTATATCTTTTATAAAAATAATTTGGAATATGGAACAATATTACAAAAAAAATATTGTTTGTATTATTTTATAAGTATTGTTTATACCGTGTAGTGGTGGTGTGAGAATATCCACACCCCATATCATCTCGTGGGTGTCGTAAGATGCGGCAGAGAGAAACAAATCAGGAGATGGTTAGCAGCGTCTTCCTAATAACGACTAAAAATAAAAATAAACTGTTGGGCCAAATCACTTATTGGGTTTTTCTTTTAAAAATTCTTAGTAAGAGTTCGAAACCCGGTGTCAGTAGTGGCGGTGTTACACCCCGTGCCCTGGGAATCATTTAAATTAGTTGGTCCTGCGCCTGATCTCTCTCCGGTCGTGTCGGATTTCCGTTCCCATCGGACTGTGACAGTGAAGGAATAGAGTGTACCTGCGTGTTGAAGGAACAGAGTGTACCTATCTGTGTGTGCGCACTGTAATTCCGTCCTGAGACTTAGTTTCCGTTGTGACAGGCCGCCGTGACCGAAATTCCACATGAGTTTCTTTACGTGGTAGAACCAAGCTGCAGCTATATTTATAGTATAGTTGTAGCACGAATGGATCAACTCGCCGCGCAATACCAGCGTAAAATAGCAGCTTAATGCTGCTGTATTTCGTATGATGAGTGTACAGAAACCGGAGACTCTTTACACTGGTAAAGCGGCTTTCCATCTTAGTCCTCAGGGCTGACAACACTTCTGCATTTTGATTCGTAAACTAGGATAGATGTAGATGTCTATGGGCCACAGCAACCACTTACCATCAGGTGGACTGTGCTCGTTTGTCACCCTATTTCTATAAAAAAAAATTAAGGACATTACATATTTTAATTTCCACTGCGAGTTATTTTTGACAAAAATACGTTACGATAAGATGGCCCCTCATAAATTTCGACAAGGACGACAATTTAAAAAAAATACTACTGGAGAATATTAATTATATTTAAGTAGTTCGAGTATACGTGCAAAATCAAAGGCACTCGTCCTAAGTTACCAGTACTTACAGTATAATTTGTGTTTAGAAATGGGATCCAACAAACAGCGTTTGTCAAATCGCAATCGCAAGTAGTAGTACAATAGTTAATAGTATTTATTCGTTGAACGCGTCTGTTAGTGATCGTGTAACTTTTGAACAACTTGATACTTGACTTTGAATGAATAAATCAAAAATAATTGAACAAATGAAACAAATTGTAAATATTATAGTTTTATGCAAAAAAACAAATTACAAAATCTGAAAAATTATGTTGACATCGTCAAAAGTCCGAAATGAATTCGGAGTGTAACTCATCTTGCTACCTACCGGAAAGACCCAAAAGGCAGAAACACGTCTGCCGAGCCAGCTAGTGTCTTACAAAGGTAATAACTCTGTGTTTGGTTATTTCAGGTGGTCGCTGGCAATGAGTGATCCGCGGTAGCGGCAGGCGGTGATGCAGCGCACTCAAGCGGGCGGCGCCCCACTGCCGCAGACGGCCGGCCCCGCACACCAGCACTACCGCTCGCACGCGCATGCATTCTATGCAGACATTGATGATCAGGTGCCGTATTTTACCTTAGGATTATCAGTCCACTACAGTTCAATTCATCTTGTAGAGGCGACGTAAGAATATCCACTACCCCATATTTTACCGTGTGTATCGTAAGAGGCGATAAAGGGAAACAAAGCAGAAGATAGGCATTAGCGTCTTTCTAATAACAATAAAAAAAAAGAAAACTGCGGTTGCCTACCCCCCGGCCATGCGTGGTAAATAAGGCAAATATTTCCCTTATGGAGCAATCTATGGGGGAGTCCTGTGTTCAGACTTTTGATGGGTTATAACAGACATGGGACTCCCCCATTGTAGGGAGGATATGCCCTGATTCCTAGGTTGCCACATTCACCAGCCTGGTGTATTGTGCTGGGTGGCTGTGCAGCCTGCTATATTAGTGAGTTGCACCCAGCTGATTAACAAACGCGGGTCTGGTGACAGATTAATTGCGAAAAATCCATCGAAAATGCTAAAACCAAATTTCATGAACTGAAGACGTAGTTAAATATAAAGCTAAAGCAGGAACCCGCAGTCTATGCACTCACACGACACGCGCTGCAACAACATCAAGTACAAGCAAGATAAGAATTTTTCATACTATAGAATTTAATAAGCCGCACATCTCGCAGATGACGTAAATATTTTACACTCAACAATGTAAAATAACCGTTATTATTGTACCCTATTAAAACGAGTAGTTTTATTAGTTTCGCTGTATTTTTCTTATGAAATTTCATTCGATTATTTGAGAACATAGAACGCAATTAAATGTTTTGATAAAAAGAAGAAAAGTTTTCAAATTATGAAAATTAAGAGTGACAAACCTAACGCTCCAATAAATCGTAGATAATTATCTTGAAAGAAGGCTAGTTGAGATACTGCTAGCTTGTACTATTATTATGTGCTACTAGCTAGATATACGTATATATGTACTATACTGGGGATGAGGAGCAGCACTCACAGTGCGAGAGTACGTCTTTGAGCTCATTATTAATTTCATACATTAAAGTAAAAGAAATTGACTGCCTATAACATATTCACTACTGGGAACAAGGTTTTCCTAGTTATTGTGATATTGACGGACTTTTTCCAAGCACGTTTTTCAAATATTCTTATTTTTTGGGCATGCAGTTTTCTTACGATAATTAACTTGGGCGCCGAGCACATGGTAAACCAGCATTTAAAGTTGTAAAAAAATTGCAGTATGCCGAAGATAGAGCGCTCTTTATTATATATGTGTATTTTCTTACGATATTTCTTACATATCCGCAGATACCAGCTTCTGTGATCAGCAGCGTTGGAACAGTCAGTTTATCTCAGTCGACGACCAATCCAACCCCAAACATAACCATGGCAAATCCGACTAACCCCGGCAATGCTAGCAGCACCAACAATGGCCAGGCGTCGGCTCAACAAACAACGACAGCACCCGTGCCAAGAAATCTGCCAAAGAAACGGAAATTTGACCCATCCGAATTTGAAGATATAGAACGAAATTGCGTATCTAACGTCGCCGTTTCAGCGCCAAGCTATACGACGACAGTGCTACCATCGCCGATAGTTCAACGCTCGCCTCCTCCAGCAGAGATCAAACCGTTTTCCATCTATCCAAACATCGACCTATCAGAGTGGCGGGATCACAGGGTCTTAGCGAAACAACGAGGTTTATACGTCCCGGGGGTGATACGGCAGGCGGAAGGCTGTAAAGTGATAGTAGAGCTGGACGGCCAGGAGAACGAACCAGTGGAGTATAGTGATGTGTTCGGTGCTAACAAATACGATGTGATCAGTGATGCAAGTCCGCAGCTAAGTCATCTGCAAATCGGATCTGCATGTGTGGTCCGGACTGCGGATCCAACAAGGGAGAGTCTGCAGAACATATTCATTGAAGGACTCGTGTTCGAAGTGCACAATTCGCCTATTAGAATAAGAGTCAGGGTGAGTGTTAATCATATCATATACATTTGAAATAAGTGCTTAGAATAGAATAAAATAGTTTTTTATTCAGTATCGATTATTACATAATACTTATTGAAAGTCATTTTTTATTTATCATTTACCACTGGTTCGGAAAATACCTCTGTCCTTGGATGAACCAGCAAGAAGCGCAGCAGGACTTTTTTTCAAACATATTTCACTTAACAATAATTTTGTTTATACATTTTCTCAATGATTTTTCATAGAACCAGCATGGTGGCAATCACCTCATTCCCAGGGGTTATTTTCATTCATGTATTCCTTGATATTATAATAACCCTTTTTGTGCAGTTTTTCTTTAATAAAACTTTTAAACTTGTTTATTGATAAACTTTGAATATGTTCTGGGATTTTGTTGTAAAAGTGTATACATCCTACGTGTGTACTCCTACTCCCAGGGGGTAGTCCCGAATTCATGGAAGACAGCTTTTGTCCACCCGATCCCTAAAAAAGGCGACCGCTCAGAGCCGTCCAACTATAGGCCTATCGCCATCACCTCCTTGTTCTCCAAAATAATGGAATCCATTATTAAATGCCAGCTCATGCGGTACCGGTACCTTGAGAATCACCAGCTGATTAGTGACCGCCAATATGGTTTTCGTTGGGGTCGATCAACTGCGTAAAATAGCAGCTTAATGCTGCTGTGTTTCGTATGGTGAGTGTACGGAAACCGAAGACTCTTTACACTGGAAAAGCGGCTTTCCATCTTAGTCCTCAAGGCTGACAACACTTCTGAATTTTTATTCGTAAACGAGGATAGATGTAGATGTCTATGGGCCGCAGCAACCACGTCCAAATCCTCGGAGTCGACATATCGAGTGACGTGCAATTTTGTGGTCACTTGGAAGAGAAGGCCAAATTGGTCTCTAAAAAGCTTGGCGTGCTCAACAGAGCGGGACAGTATTTCTTGCCGGCACACCGCCTGCAACTTTATAAGGCGCAGGTTCGGCCTCACATGGAATATGTTCCCATCTCTGGGCAGGGGCTCCCCACTGCCAGCTCCTTCCACTTGACCGCATCCAGCGTAGAGCGGCTCGAATCGTCGACGACCGAGTCTTTTCCGATTGGCTCGATTCATTGGCACTGCGAAGAGATGTTGTCATCCCTTTGCATTTTCTTCCGCATCTACCACGGGGAGTGCTCTGAGGAATTGTTCGGATTATTCCCAGCCGCCAAATTTCACGAACGCACATCGCGGCAGAACTCCCGATACCATCCACACCATTTGGATGATTGGCGGTCCACCACTGTGCGATTTAGAAGATGTTTTCTTCCTCGTACGACTTCCTTGTGGAATCGATTACCATCAGCGATTTTTCCGAACCGACACGACTTAGGGACCTTCAAGAAAAGAGCCTACTCCTTTTTAAAAGGCCGGCAACGCATCTGCAATTCCCTCCCTGGTGTTGCAGTTGTTCATGGGCGGCGGTAGTCACTTACCATCAGGTGAGCCGCATGCTCGTTTGCCCCCTCTCCTATAAAAAAAACATTGCCCCATAAATGAATTACTGATTCTGTGGAGTCTAGTAACTGGCATTACAAGTTTATGTTTGTTCTTAGTGTTTAAAGTATGCACATCCTTATTCTTATTAAAGCTATTTATATGTTTTTATGTACATACATTACATTTTCATAAATATATTGCGATGCCACAGTTAATACGTTTATTTCTTTAAATTTTTCTCTTTATAATTTAGGTTATAAATCGGCCGTACGGCGCTCTTTTGCAAAACAAATATAGCTTCAATATCAGTCGCATTACCCCATAGCAAAATTCCATAACACATTATACTATGAAAGTAATTCAAATACACTAATCTAGCTGACTTAACATCTGTGAGACTTCTAATCTTTCTTACAGCATATGCTGCAGAACTAAATCTGCTTGCTAATTTAGATATATGGGGATATATGGGGGAATACCAAGAAAAACAGTGGTATCCACAACTCCTCCCCATATAAGAGCACATAGGTATTAGACTGTTTTACATTAGGTATTGTAAATTTAATACACTTTGTCTTATTGCCCTTTAAAGAGCATATTGTTGGCGTTAAACCAATGTACTGATTTCGGTAGAGCATTATTTACATCGTCATAATTAACTGACTGACTGCCGTTTGTTTATCAATATGTCAGAAAAGGATGACCAATGAGGGCATCCACTTTTTCTGCCACCCGGGCGGCGCAACTTAAAAGTGAGGTATAATATTTGACAGATATCATAGCGGGGAAGTTAATTCGTTCGGAAAATGTAAGATAAGATTAATGTTTCTTTCTGTGGTATTAGCTATATTTTATATTAATAAGATTAAAAATAAATAAACCAAACTACAGATATTCATAAAAGTCGAAAAATTTAAAGAGAGCAAACTACTGAGCCATGGTTTTTTGTATTAATATAATAATTTTGAAACTGATAAACTTTTATTAAAAACTAACTTTTCAATTAATTTTTTTTTATAGGATAGGGTGACAAACGAGCTCACAGTCCACCTGATGGTAAGTGGTTGCTATGACCTATAGCCATCTACTTTTATCCTCAATAAATAATCAAAATGCAGATGCGTCGTCACCCGTTGAATTCCTCTTTTTCAGTAAAATGGATATCCGGTTCTCTACACTCACCATACGAAACACAACAGTGTCAAGCTGCCATTTTACTCTGGTATTCTGTGAGAGTGTGGTCCTTCCACGGTCGAGCCGACCCATTCGTGCTACAACTATACAACTAATATAACATTTAAACAGTGGTAGAGCCACGCGGCAGCTTTTGCTGTTGCACGGATGGGCCGGCTCGAACCGGGGTGGTACCACGACCTCACAGAATACCAGCGTGAAGTAGAGGTTTACCTCTGCGTTTCGCTTGGTGAGTGCAGGTGGCCGGAGGCCCTTTTTACTAGAAATGAGGCATTCCATCTTAGTCCTCACGGGTGACAATGCATCTGCATTTTGATTGATGTAGATGTCTATGGGCCGCAGCAAACACTTACCATCAGGTGGACTGTGTGCTCGTTTGTCACCCTTATCCTATAAAAAAAAAAAGAAAAAAATAGCTGCAGCATGGCTCTACCACGTCAAAAAATGAAATTGTGTGATAAAAAAATTTACCTCAGTGTCAACTAGCACATCTGGTGTAGGCGTAGTTCACATCACTGAAATATTTTTATTCCTGACCCATGCCGGTTTCTCTCTCCCATTGTTTTACTTCGTCACCAAGCATGTTACGTAAATCAGCACTTAAAATTACCATCAACCAATTAGTCATTTAATTTCATTGGTGCCTGTGGGATCGAACCCTAGTTACTAGCATATGGTGTAAACTTACTGCGAACCCAATGTTTACTCTAGATTACGAGAGTATATGCAATCAAAAATTCGTCAATGGGTTACAACGCTTTTTTATTTATTATTTTCTGAATTTCTGAATGCTGTTATTGAGCTTTGTAGGTGATAAATCTAAACGACATGCGTTTAGAATTATTACCTACAAACTACTAACTTTGGACCGGATTTTAATGATTTTGAAATAATTTCATATATTATTATAAAACTTTTCCTTTGAGTAAATGCAATAATCCGTTTTATTAAGTGGCGAAGCTTGCGAAGACACATACATACGAGTACATATTGATTTCAGGATGTCTGTCCGTCTGTCCGTCTGCCCGTCTGTCCCACGATTATCTCGAGAACGGTTTCGAATTTTCAAATTCTGTTTTCAGCAATCGATTACTGATCACCCAGGCATCTGAACCTCCTATTTTGAAACTGATTGCTCAACGGCAACCGTTAGAAACCGCTACAAAGCTGATTGCTTAGCCACTTTGCTATGCTGTTAGCTTGCTAGGTTTATTTGATATGGGAAGTGAGGTCGAGTAATTAATAATTATCTCTGTATATGTATACGTGTATTAATCTCCCTATCCATAACTTTCATATTTATATAATACTAACGATCCGCCCCGGCTTCTCCTGGGTAGGATCTATTTATTTGGCGATATTTAGATTTGAGATAGTCAAAGACCATTTATTTTACCTATTTTACCAAGTTTTTCGGATAAATATCAGATGAGATGAGAGCAATGTCGGATGTGATCTAGGCTAGTGTTTATATGTATAGATTATAGCGAGGAATACTTTTTGCTACAATCTGTCACCATTTTGTATAATATCAATTCATTAGGTCCTTACATATGAAATTGGCGTTTTGTATGGGAGGAGTATAAAGTCAGTTTTTTTGTAAAATATATTTAATTAATCAAAGTATGTACCTGTATGTTATCTATGCACTTTTGCCATCTCATAGGTAGTTCATTGATCCCTTTACTAAAATGAAGGCGAGAATCAATAAACTCTTTGAAGGCGGTTTGGACTGCCGCATCGGAGTTGAATTTTTTTCCTTGTAAGAAGTTGTCCAAATTCCGGAAAAAATGGTAATCTGTTGGAGCTAGATCCGGGGAGTACGGTGGATGTCGCAGACATTCCAATTGTCGCTCATCTAACTTAGTGGTTGTTTGTTGTACAGTGTGTGGTCTTGCGTTGTCGTGAAACAGCAGTGGCCTAGAGCGATTGACCAATCTCGGTTGTTTAGCAGCTAGTTCTTCCTTCATAATTTTCAATTGCTGATAATAGATATCTGCCGTAATCGTTTGGCCAGATTTTAGAAAGCTGTAGTGACCGACACCGGCGCTAGTTCACCAAACACTCACAAGTAACTTTTTCTGAGTCAATTTTCGTTTAGGGCTGGATTTGGCTGGGTCTCCAGGGTTTAGCCATTGCGACGAGCGCTTCTGATTATCGTACAGAATCCACTTTTATTCACAAGTAATGATTCGATTTAAAATCCCTTCATTATTGTGTCGGTTGAGCAAAGTAACACAGCAGTCGACGCGTGTTTGCAAGTTCGATTCACTCAATTCATGAGGTACCCATCGTTCAAGTTCTTTTACTTTCCCGATTTGCTTCAAGTGGATTAATACAGTTTTATCACTTACTCCGAAGCCTGCAGCTATCTCTGAACTGCTTTGTGATGGATCCGCTTCCACAATAGCCTTCAATTCTTCATTTTCCACTTTGGTCTCCGGCCGTCCATGGGGTTGGTTCTGAAGGTCGTAATTTCCAGAACGAAAACGTTTAAACCAAAAACGTACCGTGCTTTCTTTTGCGACACCAGCGCCGTACATATTATTAATCCTTCGAGCTGTTTCTGCAGCACTGGTGCCACGGTAGAGGTCGTACTCGTAAATATTCCGATATTTCATTTTTTTTTTTATAGGAGAGGGGGGCAAACGAGCATGCGGCTCACCTGATGGTAAGTGACTACCGCCGCCCATGAACAACTGCAACACCAGGGAGGGAATTGCAGATGCGTTGCCGGCCTTTTAAAAAGGAGTAAGCTCTTTTCTTGAAGGTCCCTAAGTCGTATCGGTCCGGAAAAATCGCTGATGGTAATCGATTCCACAAGGAAGTCGTGCGAGGAAGAAAACATCTTCTAAATCGCACAGTGGTGGACCGCCAATCATCCAGATGGTGTGGATGGTATCGGGAGTACTGCCGCGATGTGCGTTCGTGAAATTTGGCGGCTGGGATTAATCCGAACAATTCCTCAGAGCACTCCCCATGGTAGATGCGAAAGAAAATGCAAAGAGATGCAACATCTCTTCGCAGCGCCAATGAGTCGAGCCGATCGGAAAGAACTCGGTCGTCGACGATTCGAGCCGCTCTGCGCTGGATGCGGTCAAGTGGAAGGAGCTGGCACTGGGGAGCCCCTGCCCAGAGATGGGAACAGTATTCCATGTGAGGCCGAACCTGCGCCTTGTAAAGTTGCAGGCGGTGTGCCGGCATGAAATACTGTCCCGCTCTGCTGAGCACGCCAAGCTTTTTAGAGGCCAATTTGGCCTTCTCTTCCAAATGACCACGAAACTGCACGTCACTCGATATGTCGACGCCGAGGATTCCGATACTGGCTGAGGCAACCAGGGGAGTGCCTTGAAACTGAGGAGATACGACAAAGGGGTTCTTTTTAGCGGTAAACGCGCAAACTTGTGTCTTCTGAGGATTAAACTGGACTAGATTTAGTCGCCCCCAGTTCGAGACTTTGTCCAGCAAAGACTCGACTTCAGACACAAGTTTGTTCCGGTACTCGGAGACGTTTTCCCGAGAAATATTAGCACGGCCGGTGTATAGAGCATCACCAGTGCTGTCATCCGCATAGCAATGAATGTTACTAGTTAGCAACATATCATTGATATGCAGAAGAAACAGCGTTGGTGATAGCACACAGCCTTGTGGAACACAAGCGTTAATAGGCTTGTAGTCAGAACATGCACCGTCTACAACAACCTTGATGCTCCGATCTGCAAGGAAGCTGGTGATCCAATTGCATAATTTCTCGGGAAGCCCATAGGAAGGGAGCTTCGAAAGAAGCGCTTTGTGCCAAACCCGATCAAAGGCCTTCGCAATGTCCAGACTAACGGCCAACGCCTCCCCCTTGGACTCTACTGCCTCCGCCCATCTATGTGTCAGGTAGACCAGAAGATCACCAGCTGATCGACTCCGACGAAAACCGTATTGGCGGTCACTAATCAGCTGGTGATCCTCAGTATTTCATGTTTTCCATTGTGCGGTAATAAGCGACACCAAAGAAAAAAATAATGAGGAAAAATCAAATGAATGACTGTTTTCAAAACTCAGATGCACCAGCTAAATGAATTTATAAATTTGAATTTGGAATTTTTCATCAAAGAGGGGATATTTCAGATCAAAGTGGTCAGTACGACAAAATGCTAATTTCATAAGTAAGGACCTAATATTTAGTATGTAGCTAAGTACATATTATTATTGTGTTTGCAACGGCTATTAATAAGTATTACGTTTAAATTCCAAATTTTTCTTTGTGTAATGTATTTGTTTGTATAGGTATCGGATGGCGAGCTATGTAAGGACACAGTGGAGGTGAAGCGAGCGGACATAAGGCTGCTGCAGCCGCCTTGGGCCGACGAGCTGGAGGACGCGGACTCGCACGCCGCCGCCACCATGTACCCGCAGATACTGCGCGCACATCACCCGCCCACGCAGGTACGTGCAGCGCTGCGACACTGGGACAGTGGGACAGTGGGACAGTGGGATCCTCCAGTGCAATTGTGTTACTCTAGTGACAATTGTTGGTATCACGCCGTAACATGTTCGCTGATTTAAAAACACTTTGTAACTTAAAATGAGATCTTTAGATAAAATAAGCTTAAATGTTTACACATTAATTATAAAAACACGACTGCGTAAAAAAGTTTACTAGACGAATCTAATGACATCCCTTAAGTTAATATCCATCAAGCTACATCAGGCTATAGAGTGTGCCAAAGAAATAAACATACATACATATACTATACATACATACTTTCAGTCAGGTAAAAAGATACCAGTTTATAATTGATACTGATACGTTTACACATTACAACAAAACCACATCTTAAACGTTAAAACGAAATCAACCACGATTCTCACCACAGTTACAAAATCATACTGCAGCTAATCTTATGATATTATTTTGATTGTAGAAATGTGTTTGATGATATATTTTGAGTGGGCATAGTATTTGATAATGATTTTAAAGATTTAAGTGGAGATTTATCTCATCAGTTAGTTCGATATAAAGCAATTAGTGTATTTTAGCAATGATGACCTACCTACAAAACTTTGTGTAATCAATTAATAGATTATGTGGATGCCATAAGGTAATGGCGTCGGTGGTTATACGCTATCCTCACTACCGGTAATAGCAAAATGTCTAGATTTCTGTTTGAAGGGTTAGCCATATACATGATAGATATATAAATATGGTTTTATGTTTTTGAACTTGTATGCAAATGATATGTTGAAGATGTTATGTTCGGATTACAAAATATGTATTATATGAAATAAATAGCAACGTTTAATATATTTGTATTGCCTCAAAACAATTTAATCATATTGTTGTAAATCATTATCATCATCATCATCATCATTACAGCCCATCACAGGTCCACTGCAAAAACATGGGCCTCCCCCAAGGAATGTCACAAAGCACGGTCCCGAGCCACCTGCATCCATTGACTTCCTGCATGCCTTACCAGGTCGTCACTCCATCTAGTGGAGGGACGCACTACACTTCGCCTGCCGGTACGAGGCCGCCACTCGAGAACCTTTCTTCCCTATCGGTTGTCGGTTCTTCGAGCTATATGTTATAAATTATTGTTATAAATGTTAGTACTTCTATACTCTGCAAATATTTCAATTATAATAATATACTAGAGTTTTAAGGCATTTTTAAATATTGAAACTTACTTATTTACTCGTATTTCGTGGCATTTTAGTTAAAGCGTTTGAACCTAACGTAACCAAGTGATGGGACACTAAGAATAACCACAATAAATATCTTAAAATTCTTTTGGCGCTTCGTCGACTAAAGTCATAATATGATCCCCAAGCACATAGTAGACCTGACACCGTTTACTATTGAAATTAGTATGTTTTAATTACTCTATAACCCTTTCAAAATTGAGAAAAAGCCCGTGCCCAGTAGGCCTTAACTTTAATTTCAATAACTTCGTGAATCATCTATTGTACAAATCGATATTCTTTTGCAAATATTTGTGGTCTAAATTTTGCGCGTGGGGATTGATCCTGAATATATTCACAGACTGCAGGATGTCGGTCTTTTAGATCGTCTATACAATTCTCTCCCTCTTGTCATATTAATTACGTTTGCAACTTTCCACCAACTTCCACTCAAGAGTTACGTGTTATGCAGATCGGCGGGGACCACTTCTATACGTCGTCGCCGATGGCGGGTGCCGTGGCGGCGGGCGGGCTCGCTAACGGCACCATGGACGAGCTGCGAAAGCGAGCCTTCGACGACTACGGCGAGAGCGACGACGAGCTGAGGAGGGAGGACATTATGTTCCCCACCGACGCGTCTCATATGGGTAAGTGTGTAAAGTGTATTTTGGAGATACTCGATGGTGCCTAATCGATTGCATCTGTTTCTTTTGTCATATAATTGTCACCCCTTACTTCTTCTACACTAACAGTAGTTGGAATTTGGTCCTTAGAACCGGATTCTGTAAAAGAATGAATAGGTTTTGACAGTACTGTCTTTATCTTTGCCTTTGTTAATACACATAATATTAAAATATGAACCATTCAATAGATATTTATGCGGTAGAACTACGCTTCAGCTATACTGTGGTTGTAGCAATAATGGGTCGGCTCGACTGGGGTAGGACCACGCTCTCACAGAATACCAGCGTAAAATAGCAGCTTAATGTAGCTGTGTTTCGTGTGTGAGTATAGAGAACCGGAGACCCTTTTTACTGGAAACGAGGCATTCCATCTCAGTCCTCAGGGGTGACAACGCATCTGCATTTGGATTCTAAATTGGGGATAAATGAGGTGGACTTAGTGCTCGTTTGTTACCTATAAAATAAAAAGATTCCGATGAGTACATGATGTATTGCCACGTACGAGTTTAGTAAAAACTTTGATGAAAATCAAAAAGTGGAAAATACAATGTATTATGCTGCAACGTGCTAGGTTTGTTCTGACATATCCTTAGTACTCCCAGAGATCGTAGGATGTTCGTTTGAAGTCATTTTTCGAAGTTATGTTCACTACCGCGTTTGTGAATTATTCTCTTATGCAGACTCTGACGCGCAATATTTGAATTCCACGAAAATAGATTGAACATTTTTATAATGCGATATTTCAAGAACAGTCGCGTTCACCTAGATTTAAGGAAGAAAGGACTTCATTGTACTAGTCATAAGGTCTTATACTTATATTTCAATTTGTCAAGGGATGTAGATCCTCATCTTATAAAGTTCAATTTTAACACAGCTTTGTAATTGTTGTCGTAATAAGTGGTATTTCTGGTACATTCTCGTGGAGTAAACGTGACGCATCATATAATATGATGCCTGACATTATAAAATGGTATTTATACATGATCAAAAACTCTATTAATGTAACATGTATTTTTTACAGAATGTAATAACAGCAAACGGAGCAGTCTTCAAAGTCGTGGTAGCACGTCAAGTCTGCTCGAACGTAGTCTTACCCCTCGATCTCAACCTCCTACTCCTAGGTGAGAAAAGTATAAAAAAATAATAGCCTACTTATAAAAATATAAATTCTGCATTGAGCCTAATGAGAATAATAAATATTATCATTTTAAAACGTGCGTAATTTAGTCTGTAAATTTCAAATTTTCAATCTCTTGCAGATCTCAAGCGGCGACCCCGCACAAGTACAAGAAAGGTGACGTGGTGTCAACTCCCACGGGCATCCGCAAAAAGTTCAACGGCAAACAGTGGCGACGGCTGTGCTCGAAAGATGGCTGCACGAAGGAGAGCCAGCGGCGTGGCTTCTGTTCGCGGCATCTCTCACTGCGAGGAGTTGCGCGCTCCTCAAACACTCCGCTCGCGCACGGCTCTGGCTCTACGCATACGCCTCACCAAAGGTGCAGTATAACCGCAAATGACTAATGTGCACAGACATACCGTATCGGAGGTACAGTCGCGTACAGTGCAACCTCGAAAGACAAACGTGATTAAACAAACCACATTAAAGGAATTCTCGCGTGCAGTGCAATCACAAATTATTAAATTGTCAAAAACCGCCGCGTCAGAGGCACTGTCGCGTTACAACATCGAGCTTAGTGCTCCCAACAACTACCAGCATAGGTGTGCCATGGACTTTATACATGATCTTTGTTTTGTTCATGTTCATGTTAAGACCTATCCGTTGGGAGGCACTATTGAGGTCATTGAGCATAGTGCCTAGAACCTAAGTTCTCCAGCGATTCTGCCATCCTTATGTAAGAAAGACTATATCGTCGGCAAATCGAAGGTGAGTGATGTACTCACCATTGATGTTAATATCGTATCCTTTAAGCTTTAAATTAAAGATAAGCTTTTTAGGATTTATATTAAAGATAATGATTGGTTGAATCCAGGTCCAAATCTAGCCCAAGTCTTCGACCGTAAACAGCAGATCGATGTTTACTGATTTTAGCAAAGCTTTTGACAAAGTGCCTCATGATATCCTGCTCAATAACTAGCATGTTATGGGTTTGCTGGTTGTTTTTTAACATGTTTGTCATCATATCTAGACGATCGGACGTTTTACGTTATGATAAACGGCTTTCGATCTGATAATATTAGTATAACCTCAAGTGTGCCACAAAGATCACATCTTGGCCCTATTCTTTTTAACTTTTTTATTAACGACATCCCAGACTACTTAACTAACTCTTACGTTTTTGTGTATGCCGATGACCTCAAATTCTTAAGGTACATATAAATTCAATAGAAGACTCAGTATTATTACAAAGGGATCTGAAAATCTTATTGATTGCTGCAGAGACAACAGAATGACACTAAATCCGAAGAAATGTCAACACGTCAAATTTACCAGAAAAGTAAACCTTATTTCATTTAATTATAAAATAGATGAGTATTATATTATTCAAGAGGTCGAGATTATAAAAAATTTAGGGGTTACTTTTGACAGGAAGCTGACATTTATACCTCATTACAAAACATCGTTAAAATAGCTTCAAGGCTGCTTGGGTTCGTCATACGAAATAGGAAAGGATTCAGCATTAAAACTAAGAAAACGCTGTATAATAGTCTCGTTCGTAGCACATTCGAGTACTGTTATATTGTCTTGCGTCCATATTTTGCGGTTTACAATCTACGCATTGAGCGTATTCAGAAGCGGTTTCTGTGGCAGTTTTCACGATTAATTGGTAAAGCAAAGAGAGAGTTCTCATATGCGGATAGACTAAAATTTGTCAACATGTTATCCTTAGATAAACATCAGCTAACAGACTTGTTGTTTTTGTATAAAATTCTGCTAATAGAATTATTTGCTCAAATGAACTCGTTTTATTTCAACCGCAGAACCGTTCTTGGCTGCTAAATAGCTACAAACACAGAGTTGACGTAAACTTTGATTCCGCTTACAGTTTCCGTAAAAAGATTGCCGACAGTATGACTAGTACTTAATTTCGTGCAACCAGCTTGTGTTCTCTTTTACCATACGGATAAGCAATCTTTTTTTCTTTTAAAAGTATTAACTTTATTTAGTAAAATCAGAACCCACTTAAGTTATTGTTACAGGGCATGCTGTTTACTATTATACATTTAGCTTAAGTAAGTTTTCTGTTATTTAAGATAGTTATAGTGTAAGTTGACTGTTAGTAAGCCATACGAATAAAATAAAATAAATAAATAAATCCTTTCCAGTCCAGTAGCTTGAATATATCTTCCAATGCAGCGGTGAAGAGTTTCGGGGTTATAACGTCACCCTGTCTTACATCTCTCCGCGGTTGGATAGGTTTCGTACTCTGGTTCTGTGCTCGGATAGCCATCGTAGCTCTAAAGTACAGTAAAGTACACTTCAGCACTTCGATACACCTACAATCCACTTGGCACCGCTAAAGGGACTGCAGCACCGCCCAAATTTCGACTGAATCTAAGATTTTCTCATAGTCCACATACGCCAGACATAGTGCCAATTTGTACTCCTCGGACTTCTGTACAATTTGCCGAAAGGTATGTATATGGGCTATGGATCTTTTCGGAAACCGGCTTGTTCGGGAGGCTGGAAGTCATAGAGTCTGCATGTAAGACAGACATGTAGTACATTCGTAATGACGCTCAAAAACAACAGGAAATCGGTCTGTAGTTCTTCAAGAGAGCGTTGTCGCCTTTTTCGAAGAACAAGACCACCGCACATCTGCTCCACGCCTCCGGTGTAGCGCCACCATGGAGGACGGAATTAAAGAGCTTCTGAAGGACTTCAAGTACCTGTAATTCCATCCTCGCCCGGGTACTTGCCGTCTTTAAGGTGCTGGAGAGCCATTCTAATCTCGCTCAGTCTGAATAACAACCAAAACAGAGTAGTATCGGATAAGGCTTGCTCTTGGATCGTTACTCACACTTGCGATGACGTGTACAGCTGCCCATAGAACCTCTGAATCTCACTCAAACTCTCAGGTGTCCCGGAGATTACGCTGCCACACTCGGTCTTCAGCTTCGACAGTTGGCTCTTTCTGGCAGCCTCTCATCATCTCTAGCAAAGGCTTTGAAGCCCTGGTTCCGTTCTGGACTAGATTTAGTCGCCTCAATCTAAGACTTTGTGCAGCAGAGACTCTACTTCAGGTTCATGTTTGTTCCGGTACTCGGTGATGTTTTCCCGAGGAATATTAGCACGGCCAGTGTACAAAGCATCACCAGTGCTGTCGTCTGCATAGCAAAGAATGTTACCGGTTTGCAACATAGCAAAAAACAGTATTGGTGATAGCAGGCAGTCTTGTGGAACACTAGCATTAATAGGCTTGTAACCGGAGCATGCACCGTCTACTACGACCTTGATGCTCCGATCTGCAAGAAAACTGGTGATCCAATTGCACAATTTCTCGGGAAGCCCATAGGAAGGAAGCTTCGAAAGAAGCGCTTTGTGCCAAACCCGATCGAAGGATTTCGCAATGTCCAAACTAACGGCCAACGCCTCCCCCTTGGACTCTACTGCCTCCGCCCATCTATGGGTCAGGTAGACCAGAAGATCACCAGCTGATCGACCCCGACGGAAACCGTACTGGCGGTCACTAATCAGCGGGTGATTCTTAAGGTACCTCATGAGCGCCTGCTAAAACAACCATAAACTGCCTAGTTTATGATTATTTCCATTATTTTGGAGAACAAGGAGGTGATGGCGTTAGGCCTGTAGTTGGACGGATCTGAGTAGTCGCCTTTTTTAGGGATCATCGGGTGCACCAAAAGTGTCTTCCATGAGTTCGGGACTATGCCTAGGGAGTAGGAGTACCGGAAAAGGCGTTAAAATATCGGCGGCGTCTTCAGCACAAAAGGAGAGACGCCATCAGGCCCACTCGACTTGCTGACGTCCAGGGAGAGAAGTGATTTGCGCACCAGCGCTGGGTAAACAGCACATCCTGCAAAGAGCTCTCACACCGCGGGATGGCCGGTGGTGTGGTCCCCCCATCATCAAAAGTCGAGTTGGATGCAAAAAGAGTGCCTAGTACATCGGATTTCTCCTTTGCGGCATAGGCCGGTGAGTCGTCTTGGAGAGATGGCTGACAGAAATTCCCTTGGACAGCCTTGCCGAGAGACTAGAATGCACGAGTTCCCAAAGGAAGTCGCCAATTCTGCGATGTGCTCTGACTTTTTGAGAGCGCTGGTATTTGCATTCCGAGACGTCGATGCGTCATCCCAGGCCCTGTAGCACTTCTGTTTATAGCGTGAAGCAACATTCCAGGAGCGACCAAACCATGGCTGAGTTCTGCCTCCGATAGGTACCACAGATGATGGAATAAAAAGTTCTATTCCATGAAGCAACACATCAGTGACAGAATCAGCAAAAACGTTTGGATAATCCGGCGAGAAGCAAACCTGCCTCAAAGGGTAGGATGCAGAAAAAGACCGCATCCTGTCCCAATTGGCCGACCTATAGTGCCACACACGGCGGCAATCTGCGGAACGAAATCGCGATCGGAGCATGAGTGGCACCACACTCCGGACTAGACAAACACCTGATATCCACACGGATGAGAGGTCAGCAGAAGATCCAACAGGGAAGCTGTGCGATCCTCCACATCTGGGATTCGCGAAGGCGAAGGAACTAGTTATGTCAGACCATATGCCAAGGCAAAGTCATTTTTTTTTAATAGGAAAAGGGTGACATACGAGCACACAGTCCACCTGATGGTAAGTGGTTGCTGCGGCCCATAGACATCTACATCTATCCTCGATTACAAATCAAAATGTAGATGCGTTGTCACCCGTGAGGACTAAGATGGAATGGCCTTATTTCCAGTAAAAAGGGCCTCCGGCCACCTGCACTCACAAGCGAAACGCAGAGGTAAACCTCTACTTCACGCTGGTTTTCTGTGTGGTCGTGGTACCACCCCGGTTCGAGCCGGTCCATCCGTGCGACAGCAAAAGCTGTCGCGTGGCTCTACCACTGTTAATAAACAGATCTACCCGCATGATCGGTTAAACGGGAACCAAGCCATTCAGCGTGGGCGTTAAAGTTACCGAGGATAACGATCTCTGCGGATGGGACCTGTTGTAGCACGGAGTCTGCAGTCATTTGGACGTGGTCGATGAGTCGATCTGTGTTGGCATTACCGCTATGGGACCTATATAGGCACCCGTAGACACGCAGATGGTCGTCGCTGTCTACGCGCAGCCATAGGATGGACTATCAAGACTGCCGAGGCATCGCAAACATGTCTTCTCTAACGTATACGTAAACCCCAGCCTGAGAAACAAATGAGTGTTCTAATTTCTACCCCGGGTAGGAGAGATACGAAGTATAAGCCAGAGAGGACACCTGTGTCGCGGTTAGAAAGAGGCTTTGACGTCTCCAGATGGTAGTGAACGGCGTTCAGGTTCGAATGAAGTCCCCTGATGTTGCAGAAATTCACAGATAGCGTGGCAGGGGTCGCTTTTGTTTCATTGCTCCGTTTGCCCGAGCATTATTAGTCGCGAGCGAAATTTTAAACTCCCCAGAATACGCGGGGCAGCCTGAGCACGTACGCTCAGGCAGAGGAGGGTAGCTTGGGCATGGATGCTCAGCGAGGGTTTTTCCGCCACCAGGGGTGCTGGTACCCTTGGGTAGTGTCTTATTTAACTCCGCTACCATGTTAAAGCGGGGGGGGGGGGGGGGGGGTGGTGTGGTATTGAGCCTCCGGCCACCTGTACTCACCAAGCGAAACGCAGAAGTAAACTTACCACCCGGGTTTGAGCCGGCCCATCCGTGCGACAACAACCACTGTTAGAATTATCTTAAATTATCACCTCACGCCTGAACCGTGATCATAATATTTATTGATATAACTTTCTTTATAATATGTGATAAATGGGAAATGGGAAATAGGTCAAAGTTATAGTTATTCTTAATGGTAAATTGATATCAATTTGCTTATTGATAATATTTTTTTTTTCTAGGAGCAGTAGTAAATCTCTATCCTCGAGTGGTACGTGCGTAGAGGGTGACGAAACTTCACGGGAGTCCGATACAACGCCGCCGCATTATCGAGTCGCTGGTCGTTTCGATCCTGACGAGACTGAAGCTGCCAACATGCTTGGTAACTATACTTCTGCTAACTGTCACATTGATCATTATTCGAAATTATTCGATACTATCGATGATCTAGGTAACTCAGGGGCTGAGTTACCTAGATCATCGATTTTATTTTTTTTAGTTTTCGTATTAAATTCTATAGTACACGCGAGCAACTTGAGTTCGATCCTCGCTGGTATTGTTGAAATTGTTACTACTCGTACATAAGAACATGAGCATGACACTTAAGTTCGATAACGTCACAGCGGCGTGCTTGTACAGTGTGCGAAAGCGAAGCGCGACATTTTTGTTTTTATACATGGTAGAGCCACGCTGCAGCTATATTACGGTTGTAACACGAATGGATCCGAACGACCGGGGAAGGACCACGCTCTCACAGAATACCAGCGTAAAATAGAAGTTTAATGTTGCTGTGTTTCGTATGGTAAGTGTAGAAAACCGGAGACCCCTTTTACTGGAAACGAGGCATTCCATTTCAGTCCTCAGTCCTCAATTGAGAATAAATTCCACGCACATTCAATAAAAAAAAAAAATATCAGACGAGACGAACGAACGAGGAACGAGGTTAAAAATTTGCAAAAAATTTGAGAATACAGTACTGAAAATTTGTTTTGTGTATAAGTCACAATCAAAACTCATAATTAAAGCCGCGTACATTCTAATTAGTGTCCGACCGAAATAGGATTTTCAAACGAAACCGAAACCGAAAACGAACCTTCGGTCTGGGTGTCAGTTTCGGCCGAAACCGAAACCGAAACTTATTTATATACGCTAATTTTTTTATTGTGTACTGAAATCTAGTATATTTTTATACATATACAGATAGGTTAATGCATGTTAATGAAAAACAGTTATTGTAATGGTCATGTAGCAATATATTTATTTATTTTAAAGTAAAAATCATCAATTTAACGTTAAGAAATAATTTTTTAAGCCTATTTAGTAGAAAAATCAACACCTACACCCATAAAAAGTTACTCGCTAATTGAGAATATATTTTATTGTGTTCACAATATTGTTAATATTATTCAGTGAGAGCATTAACTTAATATATCACACTCACACACTTACACATAATATAACAAAATCCCAGAAAATATACAAAACCTGCTCGAAGTTCAAAAACTTATATAAACTAAGTTAGCATAAAATGGGTTATTATTAAATTAAGGCTACTACCAAGCTATTTCTAATTTGTTTTGTGTTGTTAATTGTATTACATACTTGATTGTAATAATGGCGTAGCTAGCTATGGGCGAAGTGGGTCCCTCGCCCACGGTATTGTACTTAAAAGGGCCTCGCGAGGCCCCATAAAATACGGTGCCCCTAGACTTTACCACAGATGACTAATTAACTTGATCACTTTTACGTTCAAAAAAGAAAGTCACAAATTTAAGTGTGTTTGTTTGGGGCCTCGCAAGAAGCCCCTCTTAAATGTTGTAACTACCTTCAAAGACCGCGATTGTTACATTGACGGAATACGAGACTTATCAGGAATTAATAGATATAAGTAGGTACGAGGCTGCCACTGAAAGTTCTTAGAAAATCAAAAACTGAACAAACTAGCAAGTTATTAGTTTTATTATATATTTCAAAATAGTGTCCATTTACGTGAATACATCACTGCATCCGATGGAACCATTGAGAAAAGCACTTTGCCCACTCGTCCTTAAAGCTCTCTTTGACGGCATTTTGAAACACAGCCACTGCTTCATCGCCGTCCATAAAACGTTTTCCCCGAAGTTTTTCTTTTATTTTCGGAAATAAATAAAAATCGCAAGGTGCTATATGGTTATCCAATAATTCCACGTCTGACGTCGCCAAGTAGTCGATTGTTTGCTTGGCGGTGTGCGTCGAGGCGTTGTCGTGGTGAAGGAGGATCCTACTGCGAGGTCGTTTCTCGAACTTTTTCCAAGACAAGTGGCAAACAATTGTTAGTGTTACACTCTGCAGTAACTGTTTTTCGTTCCTCTCTAAAACAATTGTTGCGTATTGACCTGTCCTTCCGAAGAACGAGCCCACCATCTTTTTTTCCACGCTTCGACCTCTCTTCACTTTAGTTAACAACTCCTTGGAAGGAAACAAACAGACAGCAAACTGTCTCTTAGTTTCAGGATAATAACAATAAATACAACTTTCGTCACCCGTAAGTATGTCGAACATTGCATTTGAGTCACCTCCGTTAAATCTTTGAACCATTTCACGACACCAATCAACACGACGGAGTTTTTGGGCCTTTGTCAAATTATGAGCTATCCACCGGGCACAAAGCTTCCTGACCGCTAAATGTTCACGGAGGATTTTGTGCACTTCACTCATACCGATGCCTTATCTTGTCTGAATCTGCTGATAAGTCACTTTTTTGTCAGTCTCTATCACACGCCGCACAACACTGAAGTTATCTTCAGTCGTCGCCGTAGAAGGCCGTCTCCATTGAGTTATACAAGACTAAATCAATGGCCGTCCATCACGCAGATCACCGGTGAGATTAGTGCAACCACGTTTAAATTCATTAAATCAGTTGTAAACAGTGGCACGAGATGGGGCTTCATCGTGAAAGGCCAATCGAAGTCTTTCATAACGTTCTTGTTGACTTAAATGACACCAAAAGTCATAAAAAGTCATTGTATGAAAATTTTCTCGCGTTAAATTCATGCTGAGGTGACACATACGAGGGCTGCACTAAAAGTATCGGGAATAGAATATTTCCACTGTTCCTGTCATATTAAAATCTTTTTAATTGAAAAGTCCTTGGTTTTAAAAATCGAATACCATTTATTTATTTAAAAAAAGATTCTGGGTCTTGTCACAAGGTTTTGTCAAACTTGTTTAGTCGTTGAGAAAATGGAATCGACTCGAGAAAATTCAAGAGCGATGATTTATTATGACTTTCGAAGTGGTTTAACACAAAAACAGTGTGTTGACTGGATAATGTCTACATTTGGTGATGAAGCCCCATCCAAAACCACAATTTATTGCTGGTTTGCTGAATTTCAACGTGGACGTGTCAAGCTCAGTGATGATCCCCGTCAAGGTCGTCCAAAAACTGCAGTCACCCAAGAAAACGTTGATGCTTTGCGTAAGCTGACTGAGGAAGATCGACATGTGACATACCGCAAAATTCAGGCAACTTTGGACATTGGCATGAGTCAAATACAAATAATCTTGCGTGAACAATTAGGTGTAAAAAAGTTGTTTTCCCGATGGATACTGCATTCGCTCTGTGAAGAGCAGAAAGCGGCTCGCGTTACTTGGTGTGTCAGAACTCTCGAAAGATTCCACGCGGGATCCTCAAATGCTGTATACAACATTGTATCAGGTGACGAATCCATATATCCATATGCGTACATATAGTACGCATATATCCAATATGCGTACGAACCCGAAACAAAAAACCAGTCACGAGTTTGGGTGTTCGAAAATGTGTTAAAGTCAACAAAAATTGTTCGTTCACTGAGTGTTGCAAAAAATGGTGGCCACGTTTGTTCCAAAACCGGCCATGTTACGACTATTCCTCTCGAGGGACAAAGACCGCTTAATGCAGAATGGTATGCTAGTATTTGTTTGCCACAGGTCGTTTCTGAACTCCGTAAAGAGAACTGCAACCGCCGCATCATCCTTCATCACGACAATGCGAGTTCTCACACCGCACACAGAACAAAAGAGTTTTTAGAGCAAGAAAACAGAATTATTAGACCATCCGCCGCACAGCCCCGACCTAAGCCTAAGCTAAAATAAAGAATAACTTGCGTGGACAGAGATTTTCATCACGTGAAGAAGCCGTGGACGCCTACAAAACGGCCATTTTGGAGATCCCAACTTCCGAATGGAATGGTTGCATCAATGATTGGTTCCATCGTATGGAAAAATGTGTCAAATTTCGCGGAGAATACTTCGAAAAGCAATAAATACATTTTTAAATAGTAATGTTGTGTCACTTCCTTGATTCCCGAAATTTTCAGTGCCGCCCTCGTACTCGTACTATTTTCAATTCGCCGCCAAATCGTAAACAAATGACAAATTAATAAAATACATACACAATAATATTGGCAAAGAGTTCCATTTTCATTTGAACTTATTTTTTATTGTCTGGTTCCCTCGTAATATTCTAATTAGTTATTTATATAATATTCTAAAATACGATAAAATATTATTTTAAATGCAACTTCTCAATTATATGACATTGTGTAATAACAAACCTCAGTCCCAACTATGGACATCCGGTGAGCAAAAGATTATTAGACCTAATGAGGGCTTATAATTTACCGTTTTAAAGAAAATTTTATCGGTTTCTAGAGTGTACACAAAACAACGCTTCGGCGGTTATATCTTTAATTTTTTGCACATTTTTAACTCTCTCTTTTCTTTTACTCATAGGAATATCTGCAGTTTGGTTTATACATTTTAATCTAATTAATAAAAAAATAATATAAGATAAGAAACTCTAAAATAGAAAGAAAGATAATCTCTACACTTTTCTAATAAATTTACTTCCCCAGCTAAGAAATTTGTCAAATATTTTACCTCATTCCTAAGTGGCACCGCCCTGGTGGTAGAAAACGTCGTGGATGCCTTCATTCTCTAGCGATAAAATTTTGTTTTTATGCGATATTTTGTTCAACCCGTAATTAATATAGTTGTTATGTGCGTCAGTGTCATTGGGCAGCTCGCGATCGGGCAGCCCGGGCGCGTCGCCGGTGGGCGGCGTGTCGTCGCCGGCGCTGCGCAGCAACGTGTTCGTGCCCATCTCGTCGCCGCAGCCGCCGCAGCCGCCTCACCACCATCCGCACCCGCACCACCCGCACCACGCGCACCACCACTACCACAGCCTCATCAGGTACGTCGCCGGCGCTGCGCAGCAACGTGTTCGTGCCCATCTCGTCGCCGCAGCCGCCGCAGCCGCCTCACCACCATCCGCACCCGCACCACCCGCACCACGCGCACCACCACTACCACAGCCTCATCAGGTACGTCGCCGGCGCTGCGCAGCAACGTGTTCGTGCCCATCTCGTCGCCGCAGCCGCCGCAGCCGCCTCACCACCATCCGCACCCGCACCACCCGCACCACGCGCACCACCACTACCACAGCCTCATCAGGTACGTCGCCGGCGCTGCGCAGCAACGTGTTCGTGCCCATCTCGTCGCCGCAGCCGCCTCACCACCATCTGCACCCGCACCACCCGCACCACGCGCACCACCACTACCACAGCCTCATCAGGTACGTCGCCGGCGCTGCGCAGCAACGTGTTCGTGCCCATTTCGTCGCCGCAGCCGCCGCAGCCGCCTCACCACCATCCGCACCCGCACCACCCGCACCACGCGCACCACCACTACCACAGCCTCATCAGGTACGTCGCTGGCGCTGCACAGCAACGTGTTCGTGCCCATCTCGTCGCCGCAGCCGCCTCACCACCATCCGCACCCGCACCACCCGCACCACGCGCACCACCACTACCACAGCCTTATCAGGTACGTCGCCGGCGCTGCGCAGCAACGTGTTCGTGCCCATCTCGTCGCCGCAGCCGCCTCACCACCATCTGCACCCGCACCACCCGCACCACGCGCACCACCACTACCACAGCCTCATCAGGTACGTCGCCGGCGCTGCGCAGCAACGTGTTCGTGCCCATTTCGTCGCCGCAGCCGCCTCACCACCATCCGCACCCGCACCACCCGCACCACGCGCACCACCACTACCACAGCCTCATCAGGTACGTCGCCGGCGCTACGCAGCAACGTGTTCGTGCCCATCTCGTTGCCGCAGCCGCCGCACCACCACCAGTACCATACCCTCATCAGGAACGCCGCATCACGCATGCTTCATCACAGACACTTCTTTGTATACTACGACTACAACACGAGCACTATGGTACTAATACATTGCGCATTCAGTTACGTAACTTCTTTAGTCGACTGCGAGTGGCCGAAGACTAGTACTATATTTTGTAAATCGTAAACACTGAATTTATTTAATGTGACTAGGAAACCGCCATCATTGTTTTGTGCGCAGTTTGTCAACTTAATTTGAAGTTTAGATTAGTATATAGCTGTATTTCGTATTTGTTTAAAAACAGTAATATAGTTGTCGTAAATGACTGCGCAGTGCAAGGCACTCTGTGCCTCCTTGCCACAAAGTACCTTCTTATAACCTAGGCTAAGTAAGTTAAAGCTCGCGGACTCTAGAACGGTTGCAAACAACTAAGTCTCGGTGTCTCTTTTAGTACGCAGCACATATAAGTTCAATGCGTTGACACGCTCTGGGGCTCAGGCCCTCCGCTAAGCATGCCACAAATTCACAATGCTACTACATCTATGCCGAATCCAGAAAAATACAGGGTTATTTTGCAATATATGCCCAAATTTGCAGAGAAGGTTCAGAATAAGTAATATAGATGAATGGCGAAGAAAAATTTATTAAAAACTAATCTCCAAACATTCAGTCCTTTATATCTTTTAAATTCAGAATGCGTGGTAATGCATTATTTTAACAGATTGTCATTCATAAATACCTAACGCCTATTATTTTACTACGCACGCACACATTCGTAAGGGTCGCTCGGTTGGAAAAAACGTTTGAATTGAATTGCACACAGATTATCGCGCGTGTGCGTAGTTGTTGCCCATAAATCAAATAAAAATAAAATAAATAATAAAAATATAAAGTACAAGCCTAGTTATTTACTTGTATTTTCAAAAACCGTCATATCGGTATATCATTATTTATATATTTGAACTGAAATATAAAATTGGGATACTCTTTGAAAAATAACTCTGTATACGCAGATTACTAAAGGAATAGTAGTATCATTTCTTAACCAGATCGTAACAGACAGTTGAATTCCGTTGGAAATAAAGAAGCTTCTTCATTATCCCGTAAAAGTCCACTGTGGACAAAGTGGACTTTTGACTCTTATTGTAGGGAAAATTTGCCGTATTCGCTATGCTTTCTAATGAGGCTAGATTTAGTATATCTTGTGTAGTTACAGCAATTATATCCGACTTGCCAGTCGGATGAATTGGTAGAAGCTTATGGGTGATGACCGTGTGTTCTATACCTGGCTACCACGATGCTCGTCTCTGCTGAGGCCAAGACACATTTGTGCTAAAACACCATTTATTGTTTTTCGGGTTAGGTTATTCCCAACATGTCTCTGAAATTGCATCCTGCATTTTGATTCTTAATTGAGAATATATATGGGTTTCTATGGAAGACTATATTCGCTTACAATTGGGTGAACAGTTTCCTCGTTTGTCACATCTATAATAAAATCTCTCTTTTTTAATAATGTGCATCACAAATAATTTTGGAACTTTATTTTTTAGACCAGAACTAGTCCGGCCGGGTAGAGTTAGTTCACCAATGGGTGGTGTAGCCACGAGTGTCATTAGAGTGTCACCGGCGCCCACTTATCATTATCAGGTGAGTAAAATAAATATTATAGCTATAATTACACTGATAAAGATTATCCTTAAGTGAACCTCTATAGAACTTTTATATTTTTATAGGTGGAAAGTAGAAACGGTCCAACAAACTTACAAACGAACAACCTAAGCGGCCAGTCAAGTGTAATCGGAATTCAAACAGGACTGAACATTCAAAGTGTACAAACGAGCATAAACGCACCAACTACCATACAATCCAGTTTAAACCTGCAGCCCAGTATATCGCTCAACCTGAACAGCCTAAACTCGCAGAGCCTTCAAACAAGCATTGCGAATTCGATCCGGAACGCAAAGATGGACGAAGCCCCGCACAATCTAGTCGTACATAGAAATATCCCCACATCAAACGGCATCGATCAAGAGCACAATATGTACCGCACTCAGCCACTTCACATCCGAAACGGATTGTATGAAACGTATAGACGCGAAGATGTCCCGTCGCCACTGAACAACCATGAAAATTTTGTGAATAAACGAGTCTCGGACTACGAGGAAGAGGATCATTCCGTTCCTCAGACCGAATGCAATATAAGTCGCGGTGTGATCGACCCGCGCCCTTTAGAACTCTCCGAGGCTCGAGTTTTCGAAGATAAACGTATCATTAAACCTGCCCCTTTACAGGCGCGTCCTATATCAATGATCGATGCAGATTCCAAGGACTCCATTAAGAGGCTCTACGTTATTCCACAGAATTCGTTAGAAAAAAAGCTCGTTTTGATAAAGAAGGAGCCAACGGAAACTGTTCAAGTAAGTACAAGTTATCATTGGCCTTCTTATCTTTCTATCACTTTTGGGCTTTTGTGTAGGATGATAATAATGATATTGTAATACCGTTGTATGTTCTCTTATTTTATTATATTTTTAATTTGCTATACTTTTGTACTACTTGTGACTTTTCTTATATGTCTTACTTATATTACTCGATATACCAAAATATAACAGATACTTTTTTTATGATCGTCGTGAAAATAGTCCGTGCAGACTCAAACCGACTCGTGTAATATTTGTATACTCTATCTACTCGTATATCACATGTTAGTTAACCTTTTATTTCATTTGACGTCTAAATAATTTTATATAAATATCCAAGATGTACATTATGTTACATACAACTATAAATCTTAAAAACTTAACAGAAATGTAATTTTTATTTATCGCATTGTAAATGCCCTTAAACTTAATAACGCTGTTGTTAAACAAGTACTTGAGCTAAGATGCATTCTTTGTATCGACTATTTATATCTGCCTTTTAGATATAGCATCTTTAAAATTATCCAATAATTGTATATTATGAAGCTGTTTTAAAACTGTTATGACTTATATATTTATTGATAAATATTAATTTGTCATCAAGTATGTGATTTTTAGATGACTTGCTCTTTTTCTTGTGAATCAACCTTAACTATAGAGTGATCAAGTTCGTGTCATAAAGTCGCTATAATGTAATCGCTCTGCACTCTCGCGCTGCTATAATTACGTTGCACTGGGTGTGCATCGAAGTTATAGGAGTGCAAGACGCTCCGTATGACTTCTTTTTAAGAGTATACGTAACTTTTATAGTTAGAACCGAAATCTCATCAGCTGTTACAGATGAGCAACAGTGACCAGGAGACGGAATCCAGAGGAGGTCTAGACAACGGTGACCATGTGAGTCATATCTATTGCAAATTTGCATATTATTTTTAAAGTATAGCATTCAACATTTTACGTTAATTTAAGCTGAGACACAGTTCATAAATGTTAATTGATTATATTTAATACTTATTAAGTTTTGTTTTGAAGCTAGTGCGGAACAAATTATTTTTAAATATAAAAATAAAATAAAATGTTCTGTTGTTTTAACACTTACAAAGTAACCATGTTTTCAGATAAATAACGTTAGCAACAGTGCAGTGATTGTGCATCCGAGTCAACTGCTTCCAGTGCTGCCACCACCAACATCACACACCGCTATCATTGGTGAGTTTATTTACTTATTCAAAAAACAAAAAAATTAATGAATGGAATTCCTTAACATCCAAAGTACATTTCACCACAAAATCCTTCTAATATTTATTCATAAATCTTCCGTGACCATATAGACTTGAAAGAAATACCTATAGTTTGAGGCTTTGAATTGATTATAAAAAATATTTCTTTTTTATTACAGTTGCTCAAAAAGTGACGTATTGCAGGGACGTATAGCGTTCGGGATGTGGGCTATTACATACTCGAGTTTTTTCTTTACCTTTTCCGAACTCGTGTGTTCTCTTTCCCAACTGTCAAAATAATGTCTATTAAAAAGAAAAAACCAACCACGATTTTACTAAAAATAAATTTATACAAATTTTTATGATCCATGCAAATATTTCTAAAAAGAAGCTAATAATTTGTTTCAATACCAGATTTAATGATTTGATTCAATGAGTTAGGTTAGGTTTCATTTCATTTCATCTGATTAAATTTCATTTTCATTTCATATCAATAAAAAATGCTAGTGAAGACTTGGCTGTATGGGTATGCCCATTTTGCCTACCTTTGCCTACCCAGAATGGGTGAAGAAAACAAAAAAATCTCTGCTTATATTCTTTTACGGTTGGCGCCATTTTCCAAATTTTATTACATTGCTTCATTTTTTCGCAACTGTATTAAAAATAGTTGTTCAGTACACGTGCGGAACCGTCATTGTAACTTGTCGGAACTCTTTGCAATGACAGGCTTTCCGCACTCGTAATGAAATATACTATATTGTGTTTATTTTTCGAACAATTAATGTTGCCATATGATGGCAACTAATGATGAAGGTCAGGAGCTAAGCACTCGCCGTAAAACGCGCGCAACTCTGGTTTTATCGCAGCAGGCACGGACTGTTGGGTCCGGATGTGATACGGAACCAAGTATTTTGACCATTAGGCCACTCGATCGTGGCATTGCTATTAATGTTATAAAATATGTGCATCATGCGCAGTGTCAACGAGTGGCGTATCGGGCGGCGTGTTCCCGTGGCAGTCGCTGGTGCCGTTGCTGAAGGCGGCGTCCCCTCCCCCCGCGCAGGCGCCCGCCTCCCCGCGCACGCCGCGCACGCCGCACACGCCGCACACTCCGCACACGCCGCACACGCCGCACACGCCGCACCTCAAGACCGAGGAACAGATCAAGTCCGAGACCAGTGGTAAGTTCGTAATCTTAAGTCTTTCTGATTTTATTTTTAACAGACATATATAAATCCACCACTAGGTTTTTTTCAAGGAATGGTTCTTATATTCTTTATGGAACTTCATACTTTTCTTCGGAATTAGTGTTTGTAGAGTTGATAGTCTTGCACTAGTAATGCTGTTTCTCATCAATACTTTGTGGAATTTGGATTTAAAACAATTACCTACAGATAATATTACATTTGATAAATAATTCCCCCTCCCCCACAAACACAAATTACTCTTTTGGATTATATTGTAGATATCCGGCCTCCCAAAGAGACAAGTGGACCACATAGCTCTATAACTTCTAGCGGCTAAATTCATACAATAGTTATCTTCCGGGGTGGTAAACATTCACGGAATCTCCAAATGAGCCGTGTCTTGAGGAAACTTTTCTCCAAACCTTGCGAAACTGCTAAGATGATTCATCATCATCATTCATTATCATAGCTACGGGACGAATGTGGTACTAGTTTTTCATACGTCCCCATTGCACTGCAATTAATGTTAATATAGCTTATTTCAATAATAAATTCCTTGTAATATGCTACAGTTTTCATTGTGTATGATTCCTACAGAGAGCGTAACATCGATGTGTGCCGACGAGGATGATGAAGTTTTCGAGTGCGAGGACTCTGGTTCGGGTGGAGGTGAAGAAGCCTCTAAGCGGCGTTCCCAAAGCCTTTCGTCTCTTAACCAAACTTCGTCCGGGCCTGAAAAGGTAAGAAAAACCTTTTGTTAGTACGTAGTTATATTAGCTTTTGTTTGTAGATATCTGAAGGTATTATTAATGCATTAATCTGTAATAATGTACGAATATAATAAATAAGTTCACCCTTGGATATCGTCGTCGTCGAGTTAACACTTTTTTAATTTAACGAATTTATTTCATTTTTTTAATATTATAAGTATTATTTTACTATTACATTAATTTTTACATATTTTATTAATTAAAAGAAATATTTTCTTTGTTCTTGTACTCCACTTGAGCCCAATATATATTGTAGTAAAAAAAAATCAACATTTTCCTTAATGAGAAATGACAAGTTTAAATTTGTTTATTTAGGAAATATTACGTTTTTATTTGCAGAAGGAACGCCGGATCCGTCGTCCAATGAATGCATTCATGATATTTTCTAAACGACACCGCCAAATGGTGCATCAGAGACATCCAAATCAAGACAACCGAACCGTCAGCAAAATACTAGGCGAATGGTGGTACTCATTAAAGCCTGAGGAGAAACAAAAGTATAATGAGCTGGCTAGCGAAGTATGTATAATCAATTGATATGCCTTTAATATTTAAACAAAAACAAATGCATTCAAAACAGATATATTAATATATGACATATAGATTGTTATTTTAGTTTACAGATATTGCATATTTATAAACTAAATATCTAATCTAGAAGGAAACATGAGACATAATTTTTTGAGCTTATTCCCTATTTTATTTAAGTACTTATATCATAATTTTTCTATTTTATAAACATTATTCCAACTATTTTGTTATTACTTCTTTTTTTCTTTATCCATAAAAAAATAACTTTAGTGCGGCGTTACTGCTAGACTAGTAATAAAAATATAACAATTTATGGCAGGTAAAGGAAGCGCACTTCAAAGCCCATCCGGAGTGGAAATGGTGTAACAAGGATAGAAGAAAGTCTTCGAGTAGTAGAGATCCTACGGGCTCAATGCCGCAGGTAAGTTATTTCGAACATTATTTTGTTATATTTTATAAGCTCGTAGGTTTTTTCCATATCCGATTAACCTTAACACGTTCACCGTCCGGTTTTAAAACACAATAGTAAGACAATAGCAATGACCTATATGTAGTGCACGGGACAGCGAAAGGGTTAAGTTGTCGTTTAGTTTTTTAATAAAATAGCACAATTACTAATAACTGTAAACACACAATCATTGTTCTCGTGTACGTTACATGGTAGAGCCATGCTGCAGCTGTATTAATAGTATAGTTGTGGCACGAATGTGTCAGCTCGACCGGGGAAGGACCACGTTCTCACAGAATACCAGCGTAAAATAGCAACTTAAAACTGCTGTGTTTCGTATGGTGAGTCTAGAGAACCGGAGACCCTTTTTACTGGAAACGAGGCATTCCATATTAGTCCTCACGGGTGACAACGCATGTGCATTTTGGTTCGCAAAAGTGGAAATATTTAGATGGGCCACAGCATCCGCTTACCATCAGGTGGACTGTGTGCTCGTTTGTCACCCTTATACTATAAAAAAAAAACATTTATTATGTTTGCCTTGTGTCGTGGCTCCATCTATATGTGTTGTGTATATTTATCTATGCCTTTTCATCATCTCACACGATCCTGAGCTAGGTAGCAAGCAGGTGTTTCCATCGAATTTTTGCATGTCTTACTAGGTCGTCACCATATCTACAGGGGGTCGCTCTACACTTTACTTACCCGTATTAGCATAGTATAAAGAGAGGCCAAGTAGGTTATCTGCGGCCTAATCCGCGATATAATTGCCTACTGTCTCAAGGTTATCACTGTCACCAAATCATTAGTTTAAAACCCGGCCCTTGCCAAAGATAATACATCTCTGTATAATTAATTCAGTGATCATTAGTCGATAAAGTTCAACAATGGTTTTCCTAACAAATACAGAAATGTATTAAGATTCAGAGCAGTATAATAAATATATATAATAATAAAAAAATTGAATAAAGCGACTAAAATATTGTAAAAAAAAAACATCGTACAATAACATAAAATTACTAACGCCTGCCTCTTAGACTGTTATCAATTTTTTGTTTTGTTGTTATTATTCTAACTTTGCTCTATTTATCTGATTCACAATTAGTCAATTACTTATTTTTAATTACGATTTTATAATCGTAAGTAGGTACTTAGTTACTATTCTTCCTCTGTCTGATAGACAACTAATACAACAAAAATAAGTAAGTAGGTATCTCATCGTCAAGTAAAAATTATATGCTATAATAAGTGACTCGCTTACGTGACGCGCGAACCTCGTGCGGTGTTACTGTGTTGCTTGTGCCTCGACTGGCGCACTGAGAAATACTTCGAGATTGTGTTTAAGTGTGCGTGCGGCGCCTCATAGATACTATGGCGCACACATACAAGCCGCGCGCAGTGCGTTTGTATGAAGATAACGTACTTCCCATCTCTTTATACTATGGTATTAGCACAGTATGATAAACATACAGTAGGACGACGCCTTTGATCTCGTGGTAAATGCCGACAACGTCTAGACAGCGTATGGAAGGTTAGGGTTGTCACAAATTAACAACTTTTACTAATTTAATTATTTATTTTAGACCTACTTCGTCATCAACAGTATGATTACTAATATAAAAAATAAGTAACAATTTGTTCTTAGATTTTCCTTAAAGTACTCAAAACGTTAATTGCACGCCTCACAACGTGAGGGAGTGCTCTACTCTCGATATGTGGCCATACCTCAATTTCGCTACATAAATTCATTCTTATACTCTTAGCTAGACATCGAATCCATATTATTATTAACGTTACAATGACTTCTTTCTTATAATTGATTCTTTAGGTTTTCGAAAGTTCTTCCAACTAAATCAGGTTTTCCAATAACTTCCATCCATGATTTGCATCTGAAATTTTTAAATACAATACTTATAAATAAATTTTCATAATTATCTCCCCCAGAAACCTTAAAATTGACATCCATATTGTATTATTAAAAAAATCCACCACATTGGATATGAAAATTGATGCCGTTTTCGTAATTGGCACCCCAAGAAACTTCGAGATTGACATCCATAACATTAAAAAATTATGGCCACCATCTTGGATTTCAAAACGAATTCCATTTTCGTAATCAGCACCACAAGAAACCTCGAAATTGATACCAATATCATATTATTAAAAAAATGTCCGCCATCTTGGAAATGAAAATGGATGCCGGTTTCATAATCAGCACCCCAAGAAACTTTGAAATTGACATCCATAACATTAAAAAAATAATATCCATCATCTTAAATTTAAAAATGAATACCATTTTCGTAATCAGCACCCCAAGAAACCTCGAAATTGATACCCATATCATATTATTAAAAAATGTCCGCCATCTTGGATATAGAAATGGATGCCATTTTCGTAATCAGCACCCCAAGAAACCTCGAAATTGATACCCATATCATATTATTAAAAAAATGTCCGCCATCTTGGATATAAAAATGGATGCCATTTTCGTAATCATCACCCCAATAAACCTTGAAATTGACCTCCAATCATACATATATTAAAACATCTTGGATTTAAAAATAAATGCTATTTTCGTAATTAGCACCCCGACAAACCTAAAAATTGAGCCCTAAATCTTAATATTTTATAAAAAACTTCGAAAGACCGAAGACGAAGCACTATAGTATGGTCTAAAACTTTAGCCTGTCCAACCACACGATTTAGATGAAAAAAAATCAAACTTCGAAACAGTAATGCCCAGCGACTAGTACCTATTTTTTACGTCCGCCATTTTTTTTACAATAGCAATTTGGCATGACATAACAAAATATACATAATTTTAAAATAATAACAATATTTATTTACCTTTCTTCCGTGTGCGGGATTTGGTGAAATCGCAGATTATATATAAACACTAAATTTAAAACGTATAAAAGCAAACGCGCGTGAACAACCCTGAAAGTCGTGTCCCGAGCTTCTAATACGATTGGCATGAGCAGCTCGGGCTCGTCCTTCCCGCGTCTCACCCCTCACACCCCGCATGATTGGCCCGTCTAGACGTGTTCGTCGGACGACTGTATGGATTTATAGACTGTGGTATTAGGCTGTACCTTTCTTACCAATTTGTTGTCGGTTTCTTCGAGCTATGGCATATTACAGTTTTAACTAAGTCGGTTACATTGTTACGAATCCTTTCAAGCAGATAAACCCCGAGCATAGCCGTCTCGAGCGACCTTCATCTTCCTCATACGGCCAGCAGTAAATGGCAATGTCTTAACGTCAGATCCATATGTCACCATTGGTAACTTAGACTGGTTGTGCATTCTTATTTTTAAGTTTTGAGGAATGTATGTTTTTAACACTGGCGTGGTAGTTCAGGTACACACTAGGGATAGATTTAAAATTATTTATAGAACTTTTAAATACATTTATCGGTACGATACGCACGCCACCTACTGTAAGTTAATTGTACTATTCCTATAATCTTAATTAGTTCACAAAGTTATGGTGCAATCTGCAATCTAAAATTATTTAATATATATAAGAAGGGATAAATAAGAAGGGATTTACTTAAAATTGTTATTTGCAATTTTTAGTGCTTATTTACCATGTGCTCGGCGATGAAGAAAAACATCGTGAGGAAACCTGCATATTGCCTTAGAAATTAAAAAAAAATATTTCGAAGATATGTGAAGTTTACCAACACGCATTGGCGCAGCGTAGTAGACATACTCCTTTCCTTGCCCAAAACGCTCTCTTTAATAAAAAGAGGCCTGTGCTTATGAGTGGGGGTATAGGCTGTAACTTTTACCAACTATTCAACACTTGTCAATTTTTAATTTCTTTTTTCATAAGGTTGGCTGGTACAGATTATTACCTTTAGTATACCCTTGGTTTAGTCTTACAACAAGGTAAAAATAAATATAATTGTGTAGAGTCCTCGCACGCCATCGGATGCAGCGAGCAGTGGCGTCGCCACCAGCGCCGCGGACGTCCCGCTCAACGTCGCCGCCTACAACCACATCGGCTCGCCGCAACTCAGCGACGACGACCAAATGGTAAGTTAACTGTAAAATCATACCAAATGAAACATTTATTAGTGTCAAAACAAAATATTTTATGAGTAAATCGTATGAAAATACTAGTAAATAACGGTCATACTGTTTTGTAGTAAAACAAACTTATGTTTGTGCATATATTTATATGATAAAATCTAATGTAACTTAAAACGTAAAACTGAATAAGCTTTGTGGCACTATTAACGTTAGCTGTATAAAAAAAATGTTAATGATGGTGTCAATCTTCTGTTGTCACTCTCATACAAAGTACAGCAACTGAGCATTGTTTAGCATTAGAAAATAAAAAATATAATTATTTCATGGTTTATTTCTGACATAATTATAATTTTTCTCTCCTTTATTACCTGGGTAACCGAACTTTGCTTGGTTTTGGAAAATAAAAATGATAGTTATCTAAAGTGTTCATTGCTAATTATTGCATTGATATCTATTTTATATGGTGTGTAAATATGACAAGCATTTTACTTGATGGTGATAGTGGTTGACAATTTTATCAACATTTTCTTCTTTTTGTCCTCTTTTTAATAGACTTCAAACAGGGGAAGGTAGTCAATTCGACTGTATTTTTTTATTTTATTTTAATGTGTGGTACTTCATAACTTTTTTTGTACGTGAATCGATTTTGATGATTCTTTTTTATTTGAAAGCTGGTGTTTCTGATGAGGTCCCATTGATCAAGGTCTAACCAGTGCTTTTTGAGTTATTTTTAATAATTTATATTGATGTCGGTTGTATAAAATTTTTAATTTTACCACTTGTTCGCCTAACAACATACAATTCTAAATCAATATATGTCAGAAAGCATTTCATATATATGTATTATTACAATTTTATATAGTTATGAAATTCGTTTTCCAACAAAATACTGACGTGATGCTAAAAATTTGATTTTTTTTATAAAAGATTAAATTTTGATATATTCATTCGTGGATTAAAACAATCGCCAAAATGGAGCCGAAGTATATTATCGTCAACGTTTTTATTGCCCTCCAATAATTTTTTTATTCCTTGATGCTTCTTGACGAACTCTGCACCTTCCGATTGGTAATACTAAATTAATTAGACAGAAATTAACAGCCTACCTATATCTTTGTTCCTTTTTTGTTTAGTTCTAAAATTCGGTTCCTCAGAGTTCGCACGAGTTATAGAAATCTGACGTGTTAATCTTATTCATAGCACAGCAGAACAAGGAAAAACTAATTTTCAGTGTTTTTCTTCTATTGTTTTTCTGTTTAAAGTAGCAATTCTCCTTTATATTTAGAAAGAAAGAAAAAATAATATTGTTACTTATTTTTTCAATGATTTAATTCTAAAAACTTAGGTAAAAGTATAAGGCTTACGTTTCCAGATGGGGCAAGCGATGTCGGAGGAGGTGTCGGTGGCAAGTGGGCAAGGCGGTGCGAGCGGGGTGGGCGGTGCGGGCGAGGTGGAGCTGAAGTGCGGCGAGCGGGTGACGGACTCGGAGTCCGAGGGCGCGGACGCGCGCGACTACGTGCCGCAGCTCGACCACACGCGCCGCCCCAAGCCCATCAAGGCCAGGTACCCATAAATGTTGTGTGCCTTACGCATCGGCACCCTAGGAGCCGTGCTAGCTCAGCGCCTAAGCGATCGCTGTAAATATCACTACGCGACCAATCGGGACACCAATGAAATTGTTAAATACGATTTTAATAATTTCCCTGGCCACGAAACAGACTCAATGGTAAAACAATTGAAATGTTCATATATGATTCACGGGACAAGGAAAAGGTTAAGTGCTGATTTGTGATCATGGATGTGCTCTTCGGTGAATGAAAATATCTTTTTAATACAGTTGCTTAAAAAGTGGCGTATTGCAGGGACGTATAGCGTTCGGGATGTGGGCTATTACATACTCGAGCTTTTTCTTTACCTTTTCCGAACTCGTGCGTTCTCTTTCCCAATTGTCAAAATAATGTCTATTAAAAAAAAGTTTTTACTAAAAAAAATTCATAAAAGTTTTTATGATTTATGCAAATATTTCTAAAAAGAAGCTACTAATTTGTTTCAATATCAGATTTAATGATTTGATTCAATGAGTTAAATTAGGTTTCATTTCATTTTATCTCATTAAATTTCAGTTTATTTCATATCAATTATGGAGTGTAGAGAGAAGGAGCACCATTTCTATATATGAAAAGTGTCCCTAAAAACGTGTCCAAAAAGGGTGGCGTTGTAGTAGCATAGGATAAATTAAAAAAAGTACCAAAAGTAATTAGAATAAGATGGAGAAATAAACAAGGACCGACCAATCCGCTTGGTTTTGTACTACGTAAATAGTTGAGATTTTGTATACTGGCATTTTACTAACTACTCTAATCATGATTTTTTTAAATATTAAGATAATAAAATCAATAAAAAAAATCTACTGAAGACTTGGCTGTATGGGCATAGTTCCCTTTGCCTACCCAGAATGGGTGAAAAAAAACAAAAAAATCTCTGCTTATATTCTTTTACGGTTGGCGCCATTTTCCAAAAATGTTCTTTGCTAGTATGGAGTGTAGAGTACAAAGAAAACCATCTTATAAGGGGCGAAAGTTGAAAAAGTGTCCTACTATTTACTGAAAATAAAGGTTCCAAAACTTACTACAATAGCGCTGGCGTCTGAAAAACTACGATATGAATATAGCTGTTGCAGACGGAGTGAAATTGCTTTTATGCTTCTTCTGGCATACCCAAGTTTCGCTGCCATATAACAAAGTCGGTACCAACATTGCGTTATGTATTGCAAGGCGTGCACTCTTCGCTACGCCTTGCCTTTTGACTAACGCAGTCAGGGCACCAATGACTTTGTTCCCGGCAGCGACACGCCTGTCCACATCTAAATCACATCTTCCATCCCGGCTAAAAGCACTCCCCAAGTATACAATTTCATTTACCTGTTCTAGACATTCCTGATTTACCCATATTTCACACTTCGTTCTCTCTTCGTCCCATATCTACATACGACGATTTAATTGCGTGGAGAGAAGAGAAAAAAGCAAATAGTTTTTCAGAAAATGTTAATATGTTGGTATACTTCTCCGAACTCTCAGCAAAATTAAAACCTTCTACGTTATGGTCGCGGTTTTCGATGATAAAAAGTATGCTGAAAATAAGGAACAACGTGGATAAAAGAAATAAATGCTTAGTTAGTTGAGTTTATTGTGTTTTTATTATTTTATTAAATTGCTTAATTTTTTCGCAACTGTATTAAAAATAGTTGTTCAGTACACGTGCGGAACCGTCATTGTAACTTGTTCCGACTGTCAACCCTCACCTTCGGCTGCGCCTCGGCTCGGGTAGACATTTGTTGGAACTCTTTGCAATGACAGGCTTGCCGCACTCGTAATGAAATATATATGAAGAAACCTGCTTACCTGAGAAGAATTACAAAAAGATTTTGAAGACACTATGTCAAGTCATCACGTCAATGTTTTTGCGTGGGTCTTAAAAGTCGACTTTGGTAAATGCGAAAAATATCTCATGACATCCGATAAATGGCGGCATAATCATCTAGTTTACGACAGACGTAAAATACCGAAACCGGTGACGGGAAGTAGCGACACAGATGCAAGACGTCTGGTACTGCGATTTACAATCCGTCTGCCAAGCGCCAAGGCTCATGATGATGATTATTGTTGTATTGTACTCTATGCGGAAGAAATTGCTAGTGAAGGTTATCATCACCATCTGATAACTTCGCTTTTTGTAGTTCAGGAGTCAAAAAAGTAGGCAGAAGAATAGGCCTTCTCAAAACTGATATATGTTGTAATAAATACTTGACGGGTTGATGAGAGCACACATATCCTTGCACCGGTTTTTCTTCCGCACATAGCCCGTCTGTGAAACTTTGGTTGACTTTTCGATCTGATCGCCAAGTCGAGCAAAAAAGCGGCACGGCCGTACCATCCTTTTCTCGAAGCAGTTCAGGCCATTTCTGAAACCCTATAACTTCGTTATGGATAAAACCAGAAGCCTGAAGTATTACTTACCAAGTAGGCATTGTATGGACTCAAGTCAAGTCAATCTATGTATCAATCTATGCACTGAATAAATTAACCGACTTGGTATTACATGAATCTCACAACGTTTTACGGTAGAAGAACTGAGTTGCGAGACTTGGCTTTTTTACAAGTTATGTTTTTGATGGCATGCATTTTCCGCCTTCAGTTGGTTGTGTTTGTATGTACCCTTTCGGCTCTGTAATAATATTATGTCCTGATCATTTGACAACTTACAATAATGGTGGCGAGTTGTCATATTGCATACCACTTGATTCATTGTGAGTCAGAGCTGGCATGTTAACTTTGCAGGCAGAGTTTTAGTTATATATGGGAGAGACTATGAATGGATTATTGTATTTAAGAAAGACTTGTAATATTGTTTTATATTTTAATCTTCTTCATAATATGCCTGTAAAAGTCACCTGTTGGACGTTAGCCTCTCCCGTTTTAGGGAAGCATTTGCCTTAAATAGTCATCCTCGGTAGGCGGATTAATGATACCTGACGTCTCCCACCTTTAACGTTGCTGCCCGTTGCAGGTAGAGTTATTTTACGCCTGGCGTAAACAAGGTGATTGTGCCACCATCTATTGGAAGCCATACGATCTTTTTGATATTTCTCATAGTCACCTCTTACTACACCTAATGGAGATGATAACATCCGGTGATCGCCCGGCAAATCACCCCATCACTCAGCAAATATATATAAAACAATTGGCGGCGACACTAGTTTTTCTTATTTATATAATATAATATATAATATTTTTTATAGGATAAGGCTGACAAGCGAGCACACAGTCCACCTGATAGTAAGTGGTTGCCGTGGTCCATAGACATCTGCATCTATCCTCGTTTGCGAATCAAAATGCAGATGCGTTGTCAGCCGTGAGGACTAAGATGGAATGCCTCTTTTCCAGGAAAAAGGGTCTCCGGTTCTCTACAGCAGTGGCGAAGCTAGGGCTCCAAACTAGTACAAGCCCAAAATATGTTTTTGATGTTTTTAGCAGTTTTATAAAAATTAACCTTTTCTCTTTTTCGATTTTACCTTTTCCTCGCCGATTAGCACTTTAACACACTTCAATTCATCACAAAAACACTATTATCCTCCATTTTCAATAAAAATCTATAAAAAAATATAAATTTCCAACTCAATATTGCGAGTTCCATTCGCTCAAGTAAACACACAGAGTAAACATTGCAATGTGAAGTTGTGAAGTGAACTTTGCAAACGCACGTCCCCACGCTCGACAACTTCACACTGAAAGCCTGGCTTCTGATTTCCATACTGATTGCTATATAAACAATCGTAGTTATATTTCATTATAGAACATTTTGCCACAGGTTAGAAAGGGAGCGATCGTCTTCTCGAAAGCCCGGTAAAAAGCCCACGCGTGCGAGATAGACGACTAATCGCTCAACTCAACTCATTTTTTATGACAGCAGTATCGCGCAGTAAAACCATCTGCCAAGTGTTGACGTTACATAACAAGGCTACGAGGTCACGACCTGTGTAGAACAGAGGAGCGCTTTGAAACACTTTACGAGTTATTTTATTAGTTGATATTATTAATAGGGCAAGCCGGCCTTCTCGGCTTGTATGGAAGCTTCGCTACCGCTCTGCAGTCACCATACGAAACACAGCAGCATTAAGCTGCTATTTTACGCTGGTATTTTGTGAGAGCGTGGTCCTACTCCGATCGAGCTGACACATTCGTGCTACATCTACACAAAATAGAGATGCAGCATGGCACAACCACGTTTAAAATTCTAATGAATGAGAATGTAAGATGGTTCCATTGTTTATTCTGTTCGGTTTCGGCTTAAACTGAAAATCGTTCATTATCTGTTATACTATCATAGACTTTGACTATTATTTTTATGTAATATCGAATAATCAACTAAATATATACTCCTAAATATTCATAAAATATATAAAATTAATCGTAATCAGTATCTTTAGGGCGGGTTCGTCGGATAACCTGCTGGGCGGCATCACGGCTTCCAGTCCCGGTGGCTCCAAAGTGTTCCAGCCCACAGGTGGGGCGTTCAAGTCCACGCATGTCGACACAAGTACGTTGATGAAATGGTTATTAAATATCTCACTAAGGTTGAATAGGTATTCATAGAATTATACCTACAAATTTTTCCTTGATTTTCTTAACAGTAAAACCATGTTTCAAAGCATAATTTCTCGCATTTGTTTTAAAATTGTATGAATATCAATTTTCGACATGTAGATGGTAAATCAGTTATAAATATTAAATACGAGAATAAATCTGTTAAAATTGACAAAGTATATTAGATTGTGCTTTGATTATTGCAGGTGACAACCACAGACAATGGACAGCGTTTACGACCGTCAACAAAACGAGCCTACCCAACCATGTGCCCAGCTCACCGCATCCAGTGCAAACCACAACCAGTACCCAAAACTTGACCAACAGTGTCCAGGGCATTTCGCTCAACACTCCTAATCTATCGACACAGGCTGCGCTGGACAACGCGATAGCGTCAATAATGAACTCGCCCACCTCCACTAGTGGTGTGCAGGTGATATCAAACGGGATATCGATTCCCAGTCAGTCGATGAGCCAAACGCCAACGTCGACGGCTTTAAGCAACGCATTGCTCAAAAGTGTCACACTGGTGAAGAGGAATATTGGAGATACTGCTACTGGTAAGTTTATATCTCTTAAATAAAGTTAGTTCTTTTGTTAACCCACTATTTGCACCAACCTAATAATACTACAACATATACGACTACATTCACAAAATTATTTTGTAAAAGTTAATTCAACTGAATTTACTTTTACAAAATACTTATACAATTTTTGATATTTGATAATTTGTTTGAATTTGAAAAAAAAAATTTTTTTTGTGCCTGTCTTCGAGTCTGACAAGATTGGTTTCAACCAAATCAAGGTTACCATAAGCCTATAAGCTCACCTCACCACTGAGTCCAACGCTGCTAAGCGGCCTTTTGCTATACCAGCCCATAAGTGATAATAGTGCTCCAAGCACGACTGGACTTGCGCTTTATATACGTTTAGAAGCTGCCCCGGAGTGAAGTATCACCGAACTCTTGAAAGTTCATCTAGTTTCCTTGTGGCTGCTTTCGCCTTGGACTTAATGAACCGTGTATTTCAATTAGTATTCGGAGATAGCCTAAAGTGCGATATTTACACGCTAAACCATAATTTTTCTTTTGGACTGCGTTTGATCATACCTGACTGACCTGAGCGTTTGGCTGGTATCTCTCTATAACTGTGCTGTCGTCTGCATACCCATAGAGTATCAGGCATAAGCAGATAATTCATAAGCAACAAAAAAGACAATTGCAGAGAGAACGAACTTGTGGAACTCTACTGTTAGTAGTCGTAGGATCAGTCGAGTCGAGCAACTCTCGACGACAACTCGGAGAGGCCGTTCACTGAGACTCCTTCACAAAGTCAATCAGACCAAGGGATAATTTAAAATTAAAAATTTTGTACAGCCGACTTCAATACAAGCGAATTTAATATAGGTTATTTAAGAATAACTCAATAAATCAAGTCTCAATCCTCGAAATCGGTTCGCCCAATACAAAGTTATGAGGTAACACACATAAAAAAAAACATACACTCGAATTGAGTACCGTCTCCTTTTTGGAAGTCGGCAGATAAATCGTAAGCTGGAACCTTGCCCATAACAAAAACACAAAACACAAAACTCTAGCGTGTCAAACCCTGTCAATGGGATATGAAAGCCATACAAATATCAAACTAAGACTAGTACTATCTTTTTCGTACAAAATTGTTTGAGTATATTAATGGGGTGTTGTGGTTCTAGAATAAAAATTCCTTAAATTATAATTATACTTTTAAAAAGATGCTTACAATTGAACTGTAGGTAAGGTAACCCAAGTGTAGGTTATTAAAAATAAGGATTGTGCGAGTGAGCCTTCTGATTTTGTCTTTTGCTTTCGCCCAGACTTAATCTATACTACTGAAATAATTGTATTTATTATAAAATTATTGTGCAGCTGGACCGATAACACTATCGGTCGACGCGTCAGGCAACCTCTTCACATACGTGCAGTTGCAAAGATTGTACGTGCCCTCTTTCGAAGCCGGTCAGTAATGTTTCTTGTCGAGTCCTTTTTTACTACGAACTATATTTTTTTTTAAATTTATTTACATTGTTTTTACAGAAGTCGACCCCAACAAGAATCAAAACCAAAACGCGCAAAGTGGTCAGTCTGTGATAGTGTCTCAAAGTAACCATACGGCGCCTAAACCTAATACGTAAGTATTATTTAGTATTTGTAGGAATACTGCTGTTAAAAAAGAATATTAAATGTGATTGTTAGATAAATTAACATTATATGTTTTAATTACAGGCAATGGGAAACTCCTGTAGAAGAAACACGTCCATTCCCACTGGCCCCCACTCCTGCACAACTTGGTAGGGCTCCTCTCCAAAAGAGATTAAGTCGAGGTAAATATATAACATGTTAACATTTTGATATTTTAACTAAATTAAGTTTTTTAGTTAAGATAATGCTAAAAAATATAACGAAACCACATTTTTGTTTTAATTACGTCTTTCTTTCGTATGATGATATCGTCTAGCCTTTTCAATACCTCCAAAGAATTTATGAGTCGCTTTCACGACCTTTCAACAGTATTTGAAGATCATTTTGTTGCGAATAAAGTATCTACCCATACACAGTGGATTTGCTAATTGAGGGTTTTGATCTGTACGTATCTGTAGGGTCGTTATTGTAATGTCTTGCGTGATTATAGGCACGTCGACAAGTTCGAATGGTGGGGAGGGCACAGGTCGAGGGGAGAGCATGTTGGAGAGCACACAGGCGACGCAAACGCACGCTGCACACGGCACGCACGCGAGCCACGGTAACCACGGAAGTCACGTGAGCCACGGGAACCACGGGGGCCAAGGGAACCACGGGAGCCACGGGACACACGGGGGCCACGCGGGTCACGCCGCACACGACGGGGACGCGTTGTCCTCGCCCAAGCACACAGAAAACCTGCCCAGCCCCTCGCTCAAGAAGAGTCTCTTTAAGAAGGGCAACGAGGATGGACGCGACAAGTGAGTCCCGCAACAGTTTTTCTTTTCCTTTTTTAACCTTATACAACTGTATAAGGTTAAAAAAGGTATACAAGATCTCCAATTGTAGGGAAGATTGTAAATCAATTTTTTTTCTCATTTTTCATCTACATTACCCAGAATCGAATTTCGACTTGCATTTCTAAAATTGTGCCATTACACTAATTTTGTACTAAATCAATTAATAAGACACAAATTTGTATATTTCTAAGCCAGTGAAATGCGTCTTTCGATAAGGTAATCATAGCAGTAGAAATTACATTCTGTGCAAAGTTATTTTCACTAAGTTACTTTTGCTGTAATTTTTTAGGTTAAATCTCGTAACAATATACTGTTTAAAGTATCAGAAACACAGATTTTAAGTTGACAGTAACTTTTGATAAATAAAAAAAAGCCAAAGAGATATCCCAAGATTAACTTAATATAAACATTATACAAATAAAGAAACTGTTAAATATGTTAAAACAACCTTCTTAATTTTTATCAGGGTGCTGGAGACGGTAAACTTTGAGCAGAAGTTCAGCACATTGCCGCAGTTTAAACCTGAGGCGTGCAGTCCGAGTGCTATGGTAGTCCCAAGGAGTCCACATTTCTTAAGGAAGAAGCACAACAAACTGGGTACGTGTGTTTACATAAAAATATTTTTACTTATTTTTTTTATTGGCGATGATCATATTGATTAGTGACCATAGATGATGCAAAGCACAAAAGTTTATGAACTAAAAATAAGATAAAATTTAACTAGTAAAATCAGTAAATTTAGTTTCATTCACAGGATAGGTTTTGGATTATTCGGTATTTTGTATTAACATATAAATTTTGTACGTGGTAGAGCCATGCTGCAGCTATGTTATGGTTGTAGCACGAATGGGTCGCCTCGACCGGGGTGGCCCACGCTCTCACAGAATACCAGCGTAAAATAGCCACTTAATACTGCTGTTTCGTATGGTGAGTGTAGAGAACCGGATAACCTTTTTACTGGAAATGAGGTATTCTTTCTTAGTCTTTAGGGGTGACAACGTATCTGCATCTTGATTATTAATTGAGGATAAATGTAGATGTAAAGTCTATGGGCTACAGCATTCACGTATCATCAGGTGGACTGTGTGCCCGTTTGTCGCTTTATGTAATAAAATTAAAAATTAAAAACTTTTGATTCCTAATAACTGTCTTCTGTCGTAGATGCTGCTATTTATTGTTTTACTTATAATTTGTATAACTAGTGTTTAATATCTTTCTGGTGAATTGAACAGAGGAAGAGGGCGCTGCGGTGACACCACAACTAGAAGCCGAAGTTATAAACAGCAACGGTATGCCCACGCCGCACTCGTACGGCACGCCGCACACAACCACCAAACTTGTCGGCAATACCTTCTTCGGTCCAGATTTCAACCTTGATAGTTTCCGAGGTAATATTTTATCCTGTGTTTTATTTGTTAGTCTTTTATATTAAGTTTTAAGGCAGTTGCTATAATGTGATGAAAAGTCTCTCGCATCTATTCTTGTCGATGTTGTAAGGCTCGAGTGAGGAAAATTTCAGGAAGATATTTTGGCCATTAATAGATAAAGGTATAGTTATTTTGTATATCATTATCATTACAGCCCATTATTTAAAATTATATGGAGTGTATACGTTCTACCCATTAATGTACCCAACATTATTTGTGCTAGGCATGGTGGGGTATAACAAACTGGAGGTTATGAGGGAGTTAAGTTTGTCAACGTATTTGTTTATATTGCTGTGTGGAAAAGTATATAACGAGGCGATATTGCGAATGGCTATGATGTGTGCCGGACGGGTGCGCGTGGCGTCCGCGGCGCCGCGCGCACGCTCCAACCTTCTAAAGCAGGCCCCACTGACCCTAGTGCTGCACACTCTAAATAAACTACCTCAGGATGTAGATTTATTTTGCTGTTCCTTGGGTGAATTCACAAAAGTTACATTATATGTATTATGTTATAATAGTAGATAAGTTGTGTTCTGTACTTATTAAATTAGATAGTTTTATGTGCCTACACTGTCGTATTAGGTACGTATGTAAAGACAGAGGCAGAAATAAATAAATAAGTTATCTGCTGAACACAACATATTTTGAGTTGTTATGTGTGCTGCTTGCACACCCACGGTACGGTATGAGGCAGTATATATTCATACACCGCCAGTATATTGTTCCGTGCCGCTTGCTATATTGCCTTTTGCTATATTCGTCAATAGTTCTAATCTCGTAAATGCTAGATTTAAGGTCCGAGATCTGTTACTAGACGCAGCGTCAAAGGTGCGAAATTATCTGTAATAAAAATTGTAGCGATTACGGCAAATTCTATGGGAGTACTGAAAAGCCATGGGCCATTTGTTGATTGCTTAAGGAAATAAAAATTGTTTCTAGTTTTGTAGTGGTACATGCCTTTAAATTATAATAATATAAACAAAATAACAACTGCCTCCATAGTGTTACTGTTAATTACAGGTCTCTTCAAACCAAATCACACTCCCCGCCGCTAAAGACTGCAAAAAAAATTACATTGCCATATGCATTTTTCGTACGTTCTATATCTTCTGATAATAAAATGCCATAAACTACCAAAAAAATTCAGTCCAGTTTTGTTAACTTCTGAACTACGACGCGTTTTGAGAGTTTTCTTCATAATTATTGTTGATTTTGTTTGTTAATATTTTTGTAGAAAATATTTATTGCATTGAGACATGAGTAACCATTTTTTAAATGTTCGTTTGTCTGTCCGAGCTAATCTCCGTAATGGCTGAACCTTAGAGTATAAATAAGCAAGGTATAGAGCGCGCGTATCTCTCATTGCCCATTATGCAAAGCGTAACCAAATGTTCTATAGATACTGATTCATAGTTGGAACGGTTGAATTGTAATGCGCCAAGATTGATGTCGATGCGTTATTGTACAAGTTATTAATTTAATTACGTAAGTATTTGTAAAAAATATTGGTAAATCCAATTGGGCATACCTTAAGCGCATTAAAAAAATTACGTATAACATGATTATACGGAATTATTAAAGTAGTTTAAATACATTTCGACAGCACTATCGGCTTCAACACCCTCGAAAACCATGAAAATGACACCCATGATAAAAAAATTGATGCCTATTGCAGCCGCCATCTTGGATTTACATTTCGACAGCACTATCGGCTTCAACACTCTTGAAAACCATGAAAATGACACCCGAGATGAAAAAGTTGGTACCAACTTCAGCCGCCATCTTGGATTTACATTTCGACTGCACTATTGGATTCAACACCCTCGAAAACCATGAAAATGACACCCAAGATGAAAAACTTGATATCTATTGCAGCCGCCACCTTGGATTTACATTTCGACAGCACTATCGGCATCAGCACCCCCGAAAACCATGAAAATGACACCAATGATGAAAAAATTTATATCTATTGCAGCCGCCATCTTGGATTTACATTTCGATAGCACTATCGGCTTCAACACCCTCAAAAACCATGAAAATGACACCCATGATGAAAAAATTGGTACCTACTTGAGCCGCCATCTTGGATTTACATTTCGACAGCACTATCGGCTTCAACAACCTCGAAACTCATGAAAATGACACCCATGATGAAAAAATTGATACCCATTGCAGCCGCCACCTTGGATTTACATTTCGACAGCACTATCGGTTTCAACACCCTCGAAAACCATGAAAATGACACCCAAGATGAAAAAATTGATATATTTTGCAGCCGCCATCTTGGATTTACATTTTGACAGCACTATCGGCTTCCACACCCTCGAAAACCATGAAAATGACACCCATGATGAATAAATTGGTACCTAATTCAGCCGCCATCTTGGATTTACATTTCCACAGCAATATCAGGTTCAAAACCCTCGAAAACCATGAAAATGACACCTATGATGAAAAATTTTATACCTATTGCAGCCGCCACCTTGGATTTACATTTCGACAGCACTATCGGCTTCAGCACCCTCGAAAACCATGAAAATGACACCCATGATGAAAAAATTGATACCTATTGCGGCCGCCATCTTGGATTTACATTTCGACAACCCTATCGGTTTCGACACCCTCGAAAAGCATTAAAATGTCACCCATGACAAAAAAAAATTATACTACTTACTTTTAGTACGTACTACTATTATTTATTCTGTGCTTTTAAATATTGTAATAAAAAAATCTCTTATTATTATTATAATCAAGTATTTAAGAAATTTGGTTATTCGAATATTGTGTATTTGTACAGCGATCTTTTTGAGCCGCTGAAAACAACCGAAACAATGTCCACTCACGACGGCGACTGAAGCCGAATGTGTTCTGTGAGCCGAACCGAACTAAACTTAATACAAAGGTACTCTGTGAACTAAACTACTCTGTGGCTGTAGATCCCCATTTACAGAAACAATTTATATACGAGGCAAGCAAATCAACGAAAATTTCGCCATTTTGGAGCCGAAAAAAATTAATTATAGCTAAACAAAACAAAATTACACTGCCATTTACATTCAGTGGCTTCCCACATGATAGATGAAGAGATTAAAAAATAGATTGAGTTAAACAATTGATATTTTCAAAAGTTATAGTGTTTACAAGCCACAGGGACATGATAAATCTACACCATAAGCCACTAAAACCCTTTTTTTATTTAAAAATAGCAATTAATCGATTTAAAAAAATTATTAATAAGTTCAACAATCATTTATCTTTCTAACAATGTGCTTTTTATATCATTTATTTGTATAATATGATTGCTAGATACGATTTTATTCGATAAAATGTTGGTATTTTAATTTTTAGGCGATAGTAGAACATTACCTTGCGCTTTCGCTTAAGGTATGCAATATTAGATAGGTCGATAAATATAAGGTATATTTTAGCTTAATGAGCGTTCATAACGTGGATATAAGCAAATTAATTTTTAACAACTGTAATAGCAGAATAATATAACGTTGTAACGACATACCGTTATTAGCGGGTTTTCGCTATTGTTACTGTGCATATTGATGGTACGGGAGTTTTGGCGGGAACTTGACCTGGGGCGGTTTGTTGCTCTTGTATTATTGTTTAAATAATGGTTTGAAGTGGACTTTGATATATAAAAGTGGTGCGATTTTGTGTATTAAGTGTCTGCGCATGTGAACTATTAGTGGAAACTGTGAAACAAGTGCTCTGATGGTGATGGATTCTCAAGATAAGCTGTTTGTTTGCATAGGCGCCTTTAGATACAATCGCCAACTGTCAGCTGCCTGCTGGCTCAAGTTGCCGTCAAAATCTCCCAAGGGCTGCACAATGTGACGCATCAACATATTGTGAAGCAGTGAACTATGAAGAAATTATAATAAACCGAATAAAAATACTCAATACTTGGCCTAAAGGTCTAGATACCAGGCCATAAACTCCAAAAAAAAATATTGATGGTACGTGCTCGATGAGCCGAAATTTCTAATCCCATTTTTTATACGTACGGACTGTAGTTAGTAGCAACTAAGTGTTAATTCGTTATCTATACGTAATTTTCGTGGTCCACTTTAGGGCTCCGTGTCGTATCATTCCTTTTGTTATCCAATGTTGTATTTATGTTTTTTATTAATTTATATTAACTCAAAATTGGAATTTTGTAATGATTTATGTGTAAACGCCCGCTTCACTTTTGGTAAAATATAACCGCCACAGGACAGGTCTGGCCTAGTGTGGGGTCAATAGTTAAATAATAAAGTAAGCCGTAACAATATCGTATGTTGCTGTGTTTTAGCAGTAGCGAGGAAAGGAGGGGAGGCGTAATGTGGCAACGATACTCGTCATGCCGCACGTTATGCTCATTACTCCATGTTTTGTCAGTTTTTTGGGCGCGAGTCAAAGGCCTGGCAATGTGAGCGCGAATGGCCACATAATCACGCGACCGCAGCTCAAATCGAGCGCTCGTTACGGAAGCGTCGTTCTATGGCGATGAATGAATGTCATCCACCATCTTTGTTGGCGAGGATGACGACGTATATTTCTTTTTTATTTCATTGATGTAATTAGCTATACCACAGAATAAATAATAGTACAAGAACAGAAGGATCACTCTCTGATAGCAAACTTGCGAGTTTAAACCTAGTTACAACGTTTCATACCTATCCAGGCCTCGGATGCGACATACGTTAAAATAGCCTATTGATTGTTACCGCGTGCGATAGTCTGTATCACTTAGCCCGTTACACGTCTTTGTTCAGGTTGCTCCTACTGTAGGGTTTTGATTTTCTTTTTTATTTGAAAGCTGCTGCTTCTCATGTAGTCCCATATAAATTTGATCAAGATCTGACCAGTAGTTCTGGAGTTATTATATGGATTATGTAATGATGTTTTCATTTTATTTATATTGAAGTCGGTTGTACAAAATTTTTAATTTCACCACTTGTCTGCTTTACATTTTTTGCTATTTACAAACATGCTACACGCGACGGTATTATTAATGGAAGAGTGGCAATGGGAAGTGCTGCTACTTTCAATCTCCTTCTTTTGTCGACCAAGTGTTAAACTAACAACTAGTATATGCTGGTCTTGCATTAGTAGGCAGTCACTAGTACTTTCATGTCTACTTACACGATTTTTAAGGTCATTGGCATTATACGCGAAAGAAATATAAAACTGCGAATCTGTGGTCGGGTCGCTAATCCTTTAGCTAATATTTGATTAAATAATAAATCTGTAAGTAACTATGGTGTCTGTGTAACTAGGTACCTAATTATCTAGATCTACCTTTAAATAATAATAACTTACCTTTCGGTATCATTAGGGATAGTAAAGAATGAAAAGTCGACATTCTTTTTGTCATTTAAGCACCCGTATGCTATGGTTTTTGGCTTTTTGAGAGGTCATAATTGAATAAAAACTCAAAAATAAATATCATAAGTGCCTAAATACTTATAAGAGAAAAATACTTTTTCGTAACGTAAAGCGTGCGTCATCTCGAGCGTGCACGTAACAACCTCACGAAATTAGACCCATGTAGGCGGCCGCGCAGCGTAGGTATTTTTTCATGTCTAAAGCGTATAGTGAGACAGGTCTGGTTATACTAAATATGCATATAGCGCGCATGTTGCCACAGTTCGACAACCATTGTATTAGATACGTGAGCGACGTAGTGCAGCGTGTCGCGATTAATTGCGCGAGTAGAGTAGTGTGTGGACAGAGAGGGCAACATCGCGGCAGCGCGAGGAGTAGAGCGGGGAGCATAGTGTCGTGGAGCCATAAGGGTTAATGGCCTCCATAGATAGATAACACAATCTGTCGGGACAGGTTGTTACAAATCGATCGGGCGCTCGCCAATAGACATAATCAATAAAATTCTCCAATTGTTAGTTTTTACCTACAGCGAACAGGAACGGACGCATGTGTACACCATGCTCCCAACACTATCAAAACGGAAAATGGTTGCGATTGCAGTTAGTATTTTGACATCAACTATAATTTCAAAGAAAAGTAGGGAGAGCAAAACCTGGTGTAAAGAGTTATATTTACAACGAAGTGACTTTACTCATATAAGACTTCTAAAGTGTTAGACAACGAAGATTAAAAAAAAATGAGAATTAATTATGCCTGCTTCATTGATTTGTTAAATATGACGCGACATATGATTGAGAAGAAAAATATCACTGTTAGATTTTTTCGTTCTTATTATCTTCGTTTTCCGATATTATTAACACAGACATCAGACGTAAATATACTAAAAATTTGCAATATAGTCATCCAAATAAACAGAATAAAATTTTACATAAAATACGAATGAACGGAAACGAACTCTGCCGTTGCAGACGCGACTGACTAACGGATGCCATACACGATCAAGTTTACAGCGCTCTTGAAGCGGCGTCCAGTTTGCAGTGCATCCATATAGACCACTCACGTTCAAGTTCGCCGTCAAGTTTGCATGATGCCGTATCAGTTCAAACCATGGCGTCACTAGTGACGGACGACGATGCGTTAGCTATCATAGGCTTATTACTCGCAATTAAGAAAACAAAAAGGAAAGATCGTTCGGTGTGATGTAAAAACTAGTTAATGAAACGAAAAAAAATATTTCATTAGTAAATAGCAAAAAATGTGAAACAGACAAGTGACGGATCCGTGGCGCATTGGCTTAGTAATGAGTTGCAACGTTGGGGACGCGGGTTCGAATCCCGCACGGAACAATTATTTGTATGGTCTACAAATAATTGTTCTAGATGTTTGTCCTAGTGCAATTTGTTTTTTTAACTGCCTCCACGATACAGGAGAGAATCCTAGTGTGGAGGTAACGTTTTTTTTTAACAAAATAAAAAAAATATTAATACATTGCATAACACTTCGGTGTATTCTACTATATACCGCATGCGCGCGTCTTTGCTTGCCGAAGCAGACTAACGTCATGCATACTTGACCGCTCATACACACGTTCAAGTTTATATGACGCTGCAAGCTTGATCAAGTCGGCAGAATCGAAATTCAATTTTTGTTTCAAGTAGACTTGTCATGCACACTGATAGCCATATACCGTCAAGTTTACCGGACGTCGTTTCAAGTGCGCTGCAAAATTGACGGTAGACTTGATCGTGTATGGCTGCCATTATAGACAATTAGGCAATTTGTTAGCGTCGGCTGTCGGTTGGCCGACGAAATTGTTATGTCTATATAGTGTATAAAATGTTTTATAAAATTTGAGTATGTAAGTGTGTACGGTTTATTATATTTGTATATTCGTATGCAACGCAGCCGTAACGGAGCAGGGCGCAGAGGACATGTCGCCGCACACGCCGTGCTCGGCCAGCGTGGGCGGGGCGGGCGGGGGCGGCGGGGGCGGCGCGGGCGCGCGCGCCGAGCCCGGCCACCGCCGCGTGCTGGAGCAGCGCCGCCACCTCGTGCTCAAGCTCTTCCAGGAGCACGGCATGTTCCCCACCACGCAGGCCACCTCCAACTTCCAGGTCACCTCGCCACCCCGACACCTCGCCACCTAGCCGCTTGCACTTTCCTCATTGTGTTTTGCAATACCATTATCGCTACTATTTTATTTTTATTTATTTATTCTTTATTGCATTGCTTAAAACAAAATAACACAAAGGGCGGACTTAATACCTTGACGCATTCTCTATACCATTCAACCCGTGAAGTGGTGAGAATTTGACGTAGATGTACCAATATAGAATAAAAAGAAGCAAAAAAATGATAACTAACTACGTAATATATACATTTTACTAATAAATAATCTTTACAAATATAACCTATACATACATATATACAAATATATACATAAATACATACTATCCCGTTTTCATATTTAATTGTACAACGTATTATATCTTCAACTAGCTGTTCCACTCGACTTCGCCCGCATGGAATTTATATTGGATATCATGTATTTTTTCCACGAAACCCTAATTCTATTCCTAAAATAAAAGTAGCCTAAGTTATTCTTTATAACATCAACTATCTGCCAGTAAAAATACCGTCAAAATCGGTTAAATCTTTTCGAAAATTAGTCGGAACAGATGGACATAAAATTGTTTTTTTTTTGTTATAAGTACCGTATACACATGTAACATAATTAACGCACATCCTAAAAATTGTTCAAAATCGTTTGCTAAATCGATTTTTATCAATTTTAATATAGGTTTTTTTTTATTCCAAAATAATTAAAACTATGTTAAATCAAAACAAACTGATATGTACGGTAACTTAAGGCAATAAGACTTTTAAAAGTGCAGTTTTATTTGTATTAATACAAATTCCGTCATTCAATACCAAAATGAACCTTATTTCAAGCACGTTAAAGTTTTTACAAATACAGAGTTTGGAGAGCGCTGAATCGGTCGCGGCGATCCTGTCCAGTGACCTCCCAGATCAGCAGATTTATCGCCTCTGACTTTTTTGTGGGGACATATTAAATCATTAGTTTATTTTAGTGAAACAACAAGTGCCGAGAACCTAAAAGTGAGGATAGTGAACGCTTTTAGAATAGTGAAAAATGAAACTGAAGTGCTTTCTAAATTAAAATATTAATTAAGAAAACGGTCATTAAAATGTATTGAACAAAATGGTGGACATTTTAAAAGTGTATTAAAAATACTACGTCACATGAGAGTTTAGGCTTATAACTAAGTTAAGTATTTGATTTTATAAATTATTGTAATCTTGATTTACATTTTTTAAACACGTCGTCTTTGAGTTATGTTGTCGTATCCTGTCTTATTTTTAGCAGTTCATTATTATTTACAATTTGTTTTGTAACGAATATTGCCTATTGACATTGTATGATAATCAATAAACAAAATTATTCAGAGTCGAAAATCCAAAGCCTGAAAAGTGCGATGGAAAAATGCAATCAAATGCAAATGTTTACTAGACTTAAATAAACAACTAGATGCTCGGAGTCGTCAGGACTGGATCTGTTAACCGGTTCAGTGCGGGTGGCACGCCAAGCGTGCCATCGCTTACTTTTGTGTGGCGTATGACACGCGAGTCGTGTCTTTTTAAAAATCATTATAACTCGTTCAAATTGCGTTTTTGGAAAATTTATCCAGAACAAAATATTCATTATTTTGCAAGTAGTTCATGCATGCGTCTTCGTTTCTGGATATTTTGAAAATTTTTAGGGGTTGACAACCTTTTTTTAACTTGTTTATGGTACTCTTTTTACTTTGTGGGTTTTCAGTCATGTTGTGGAAAAATAGTCTAATAAGTAACAAATAATAGCACTCATTGCGATCGCTCACAAACTCTAGTTGTAAATAAATTTCTGGAAAACAAGTCTCCTGTTAAAAAAACAATGCGTTTGTCTTATTGTTTAATTTTGCTTAAAATGGTTGAACTGCCATCGTATTACTATCATATGACCGAATAGACCTACGAAATACCATGTGCTCTTGTGATATGGTATAAGGTTTATTTTTGCTTGAAACAGTTTGAAACCGTTCATGCATAAAAAAAGTTCGCTAATAAACAGTCTTTCGTCAATCCGCCGCCGTATAGCGCCGGCGTTGGTTTCTTTTTGAAAACACTTGTTTTGCTATTGTTACTAATTAGACGTTTTCAAATCGACTTTACTTTTACATTTGTATAACATTAAATAATATTTAACATTTGTGAATATTAATGAATCATAAACCTTATTTTTTTCCAAATTAGTGTTCTTGATTGTTTGATATTTACAAATATTATTATTAGGTGAAAATTTAATTTAATAAAAACCAAGGTTTTCCAGGGTGATTTAGCTGTACCTACTTATATAAATAATTTTTTATAAAACAATAAATAGTACAAAAGGTTTGTAATCTCTTCATAAAAAATGTCACTTACTCTCAATTTCAAAGAAAACACGTAAAAAAACACGTAGTTACCCACTAAAAACAAGTATCCTTCCATTTGTAACTTATGTTTGATGTCAAATAAACACACGTAAAACGAAAACAAGTAAAAAAAGCATAAAAAAGAACATTACTTTTACACATGGCTGATGGCACAATAGGCGTGTCATCAATGTCTGTGGTGAAATATTTGTTCGCCGCCACAGCTTCAAGTTGTCGAAAATCGGTGCCGCAACGAATCGGTTAATGTTCATAGATAGGTATTTATTTAACATAACCAATCGTGTATTGTCGGTTTTTTCCGGCACTAATACCTATCTACAGATGTGTCAAGCGGCGGCGGTGCGGTGTTAACCCGTCTCGAACACGAGCGAATACCTACTAGGCTAGCAAGACCCTCATATGACGTATACCTACGTGTGCGACTATGTGCGTTCGTGGATTTGTACTGTGACCACAACATTCTTCCGAAATTAGTATAACTAATTTAATAAATAATCAATGCATAAACATGTTTAACTAAAAAGTCAGTGTATGTATTATGATTATAACATAACATACTAATTGGGTGTCTGAGGATGTGCGTTAATTACGTTACATGTTGTATACTTTCATATGCATTTAGTAAAAAGCTGTTATTTTGACATTACAAACGGACACTTTAATTTTATTTATTTTTAAAGATTAATGTTAAAAACAGAAAGTTCCGCTAGGTTTCCTGCTGGTTCTTCCCAGGACAGAGGTTTTTGCCAAACCAGTGGTATTTAAGCATTTATGACTTTCAATAAGTATTCTTGTAGTCTGTCTATATTAAATAAAAATGATTATAATCTATTTTGTTTACTGAGGTATACCATCACAATGAAATGAAAATATATAATTGGCATAATACGAACATGCTACTTGGCTCAAATAGTCGCCTGTTTTCCACTCGATGTTGGTTTTTATTCACAACAACTCTTACACACTTTTCTATTTGGATTTTTTATTATTGAACAGTAAGTGCTAAGTATCTACGTCAATTTATACAGTGGAGTAAATAACAGTTATATATTAAGATTTTTAGAAATCTATTTGATCAAATTCAATGAAGCTAAAAACAATGTTTGTGTTTGGTATGTAATTCATGTAAACGTTTCAATCAGTCAATAATATCATGAAAAATGTCAATTTATGAGGTATTTTTTTTCTATGCTTGACAAAGTTAGCAAACTCGTCTGTTTTTTTATGACTATTGATTATTAGTAACAGTTAAAGCTTTTGAAGCTGTCGAAATAAATTACTGCTTTGAAAAGAAAAATATAGTTAAAATATTTGTTTAGTTTGTCCTTATGTATAAACTATATCCAAAAAAAGCTTGCATATTGAACAACACCATTGACGAATACTTCCACTGATATTAACTTTAAAATTATCTTTCTACAGACAACGCACATGGACATATTCCCGACAAAAATGTCCCTTCAGCTCAAGATCCGCGAAGTGCGACAGAAATTGATGGCGCAGTCAAATCTCACACCACACTCCGAGGTCAACACACCTACAAGTCAGTATTGCTTTATAAGAAAAAAATATCAAAGAACATCTCAGTAGATTTAATCATCATCACCATCAGTACAGCCCATCGCTAGTCTATTTACTTAACTTAGCATGGTTCTGAGCCAACCGCGACCATCAACTCCTTGCACGTCTTAGCAAGTACTCTGTTACTCCATCTTATGGGGGGCAGCTGGCTAGTACCAGGCTGCATTTATTCTCCATTAGATGCCGGTTCCTTGTATATGGCCGGCTCGTTATCACTAGCTTACTTTTTAGTGATATCGGGATATCTTCGTACAAAATAGGAAACTTCGAATCCTCTCCAAAGATCGTTAGAAATTGAGTTTTTTATATGGCTAAGGCAACACACTGATGAGCTGTGGTAGCTCAGATGGTTAGCGCTTGCTGTAAGTTTCACAGTACGCGAGAAACCCGGGTTCGATCCCCGCCGGCACCAATGAAATTATTAATTGCAATTTTAAGTGCTGATTTACCATGTCCTCGGCGGTGAAGGAAAACATCGTGAGGAAACCCGCATGTCTGACAAATAAGAAAAAAATATTTCGAAGACATGTTAAGTTCGCCAACACGCACTGGGGCAGTGCGGCGGACCTTTCCTTGCCCTAAAACCCTCTCAGAAATGAGAGGAGGTCTGTGCCCAGCAGTGGGAACGTATATATAGGCTGTAATTTTAACTTTTAACACACTGATTATATGATTTTTTTATTTATTTATTTTATTATACGTGCGTGACTCGTAACTTGCTCCCTTACCCTCATTAAAAAGTAGATGCCTGTGACTCTGTAGGGTTTTTTAGGAAAAAAAAGTTATTAAATATTTTTTTCTTTTTACAGATGTCAACTCGCCCATAGTTTCCGCGGCCCTACAGCCCACTTCGACGGCCAGTTAGCGATGCGGTTACACCATCTCCATTGTGGTTCATCAGTAGGCACACATTTTAGATTAGACAATTTGTATGTTTATTAAAGTAGTTGTAGCAGTCGCAAAACTCTTGCAACAACCTTCTCTTAGTATGTGATTCTCTATTATACAATTGTAAGCATTAATGTATTATAATTATAAATCCTTTTTTTTTTAATTATAGAAATGTTTAATGTAAAACCGATTTGACAATTCATCCATCCATTCCATTACAGCTTATAAAAGTCCACTGCAGAACATAGGTATCCCTCATAGATTGCCTTATGGGGGGTTTTTGCCATAATTGCCACGCTTGGCAACCGCAGCTTTTTATTATTTTAAGTTGTTATCAGGAAGATGCTGCCGCCCATCGCCTGTTTCATTTTCCCCATGTCGCCTCTTACGGCACCCACGGGACGATATTGGGTAGTGGATATTCTTACACCGCCACCACACGGTTTGACAATAGTAATTTATAACGACCTGATAAGATATGCAGGTGGCTCAGAACCGTGTTTTGTGACATAACGTGGGGGAGGCCTACGTTCAGCACTGGACTTGTGAACGGCTGTAATGATGATGATCATGATAAATTAATAATGCCTTAATGCTTATAACTGTACTTAAAAAAAATTCTATTAGCACACATTATATCATAGGTTTTCTTAAATGTTGCCTATCTATAAACAATGGAGTATACATGAACGAATATAATAAAGTACCATTATGTACTTACTTTTGTGATGGATCTATGTGTTACGTGGAATGCGTGTGATTTGCATTTAATCGAATGATTCAATGTTGTTATTAATAATTAAGCGTATAAAACGACAAAAACTAAATAAAAATTGTGCAATGTATACATCGTAGATCAGTGGCGCGAGAGATTGTCGAACTTGTAAAAGTTGTTAACTTTAGCATTGAGTATTTTGCAATTTTTTTTTTAGATTTTTTTTTACTATTGTTAATAACTACATAGATACAACCCATTTAGGACTCCAATGAGCGTACAGTATCTACCTATATCATTATTAAATTATTAATATTGAATAATGAATTTCTTTTTTACTAAGAAGTTAAAAGTCCAAATTAAAGACCAGACAAGTATACCGCATGTCGTATTTTTTTTAAAAATGAATAACAAAATACGGTCCAATCTTTATTAAATATAAAATATCACACCAGAAATGTTACTATTTTCTATGTAAGCATACTTGAGATCTCTTTTGAAACTAAAAACACAAGAAAATTTGTATTTCTAACCTGCTTTGGCAGGTTAGTCTTCGCCATTATTTTCAGTTATTGCTGTCGCGGGTAGTTTTAAAATCGTCTTGTTTAGGTAAAGTTTTAACGTAATTTATTTCTTGTATCTAGCACATTACTCATTATGGGCACGATCTCAATACCTTTATTTGTAAGTCTTATTGTTCGATTTGTGTAGGCTTGTATAAAGTGCATTACATTTTTGTTTTTATCGTATAATGTGAATTTGTATTGACAGTAGAGACGTATGCAAGTATTATATGCATATAGAGTTTACTTTAGCTCAAGTATAACGAAATGTAGTTTCGACGTAGGCCGCAACCTTGTCATATAGTTCATTTAATTTTCATACAATACATGGATGCACACTGCATTTACTGTCAGATATGTCGCGTCAAAACGCACTCGTATGTGCAATAAAATTTTAACGAGTAAGGTTTAAACGCTAAGGAGTAGGGGTTCATACGCGTCCCTGTGCAATATGGACGCGGTCAATATGTTAGTGAAAAATTGGTGCGAACTTCAATTTTAAAATTTTCGTGTATCGTTTTATCATTTATGTTGTGATGTCGGTCTTCCACGCGTTTTAAATTGTTTTCTTTTATTAGATGGATATCTACTTATTTAACTATTGTGTATGATTATGTACAGTGATTTAATTTAAGTGATGCGGTGTGATTTTGATTCTTTTTGAATGCCATGTTTGATTTTTTCTAAGATGAGGTCTTACGCGAACTTAAAAACCCGTCATATATTTTCGTTTCATAGCAAACTCTTTATCTTTCTTGGTATGTCTGACTCTATCAATATATTGTGTAGAAATAGTCTTTGACATACAAGATGACGATGGTTTAACAGAATCAGCTCAAATCGTTAACGACACTAGATAATTGAATATTTATAATATAACAATCTCAATGTAAATATATTAGATTTATTTTAAAATTTAGCATAAGTTCCCGGCTCTCAAAGTGATTGGTTTTTATTTAGAAGGCGATAATGGTTAAGACAAAAAAATGTAATTTATACTCGGGGGTACTTTCGGCCAATTAAATATTTATATGTCAAAATTGTATTTTTAAATGATCTCTTCGGCGCTTAGATAATTGCTTTAGGAGTCTGGAATTAAAGTGAATTTATTAAAAAAATTAATATAAGAGATATTTTCGCACTGTTAAATAAATCTTTAATAGTTCTGTAGATGGTTCAATACCAAATGCGAGGGTTCGATCTCAAAAATTTATTACCTTTTGTGCCCAAAGTTTTCAATTAAACTGTTTTGTTTGGGCTTGGATGATTATTCGGTAATGTCACTTCGTCCCAGGGTTATTAAATTTTCGAGAATCGGAACCGACGTTTATTTAGTCAATTGGTCATAATCATTGTTGTCGTACACTAGCTATACAAACCGTACCGTTGTTACCAGTTAGATCTAAACACAAGCCTCACGTTATTGCTTCCTGTCAGAACAGTACATTTAGTAGCATCCAACAGATGGTGTAGAATGCATTAGGCATTAACCGAACCTTTGAAATGTATGTTTTGTAGTCCAATTGTAGGATTGGGCAGATTGTAATCTGCCTGGACATTTCTTGGTTTGGCCGATGATTTATCGGCCATAGCACTTTGTGCCTAATTTATATCATCATCATCATTACAGCAATTCATAAGTCCACTGCTGAACATAGACCTTCTCCAAAGAATGCCACAAAGCACGGTGCTGAGCCACCTGCATCCATCGACTTCCTGCATGTCTCACGAGGTCGTCACTCCATCTAGTGGGGGGTCACCCTACACTTCGCCTGTCGGTACGAGGCTGCCACTCGAGAACCTTTCTTCCCCATCGGTTGTAGGTTCTTCGAGCTATATGGCCGGCCCATTGCCAATTTAGCTTACTAATCCGTTGGGCTATGTCGGTTACTCTGATTGTACTGCGGATATCCTCTCTATAGCTCGCTGAGCGACATTGAGCGTCCTCATACTGCCAGCAGTGAAGAACCACGTTTCAGATCCATAAGTCATATAATAATATGTCTAATTTATATAATAATAAATAAATGTACGCGGCTTTGGGTTGTCTGAACGGGGACACCCCAACACTGTGTACCCAGTAATATCAGTGACAGTATTGTCACTAATATTACTGGGTAGGTGTTTTGGTATTTTAAATATATTAACAAAAGTCGAAAGTCTTAAAAAATATCGATTAAATCATGAAATAGCGACGTATCATAAAATTCCCAGTTAAATTACGATCGGCCCAATTCTAACGAGCGGACTACGACATATTAATAAATTTGCTTTATATAAGAAACAGTAATATCCAGTAACATTTTTAACTTGGTTCAAATGTAAGAAATATCGAACATTAAATACCCATTTTTATGTGCAGACCACCTCACATATAACATAGCAAAATTGGTATTGTTGTGCGTTAAATGTTATTTTAGTTAAGTTAAAATGTGAGAAAAAACACTTTTTTTATTCTGAATGTGTAGGAACTGAAAGGAATACCCTGTACATTGATGCATTGTAATCAATGTTGCTTAATGTAATTTAATTAATTTTATCTGCTTGTTCTAACCATACATATCCATAGACTTCAACATCCATTTTAATTTCGCCAATTCTCCAACTATTTTGCATTGAAGTATAATTTTATACCGCTTTTTAATAAATATACCAAAAGGTATTCTATATACACTTATGTTTATTTTTGCAATATTTCCATGTCAGCTATAAATATAACAATTTTAAATAAATTTTGTCACCTATGACAGTTTGAAATGATGTTTCAATTTGCTTTAATAGCGTCCATCTCTTTCAGTCTTATTAAAAACAGTAGTTTATTTAGTCTCAGGCTTAAGCTAGTATGTTTCAAAGAAGAAATCCAGGCCGCTGAAAATATATGAAGTAAAACGTAAAGCATAGAGTTCAACAGCAAAAGTGAAATTTCGCGAAGATTGTGGCACCGAGTTCTTTCGTAAAAAAGACTTATTAAACCACAGTTTAAACCGAAGACTATTAATAAACAACCTTTTGTAATAAGACAATATAAGTTTTGAGTATACGTTGTGATGTTGCAGTTTCGGTGTAATGTTGAGTATTGAGTGAATCTTCTGCGTGCTATTTTAATAACAAGTATGAAAATTTGATTGCTGCATATTACATGTGCCTTATTGACTTTCAGGAATTAATTTGTAACAATTATCTGTTATTATAGAAACAACAATCAGAATCGTCAGCTTTGTCAGTCAATAAAAAATCAGTAATAAGCAGTTTCTAGACTGAATTCACTTTTTTTCACTTACTATGTTAAATACTTTAATAAATATTAGTGATTGTTTCGAAAGGACGTTTCAATAAAGTATTTCATATTCGTTATTTATTAGTTCTAAATATGGCATTACTCTGTTTTAACCAAAATGCCGTGAATGTAAATATCTTGTTTAGAAGGTTTATTTAGGTTTAAGTGTTCAATTTAATGTACAATAAATTGAATTAGGAGGAAAAAGTAAGAGTGAAGTATCTGAGAAATTAATCAATATCCTTGCAAGATTTTAAGTGTTTATGAATCCAACTAATGGACCAATAAATAGCTCCTTAACATTATATTAAACAATGACCGAAACAAACCATCAGGTGCAGGCATCAGACTATCAACCATTAAACTGTGGACAGTTTGTTCAAGCATATTGGATCATTGTACAAACTTAATTCTTTAAAACATAAAAAACTCGACAACTCGTTTTTGTTTTATTTGCCTACCTACTTCCAATACACAATTGATACCAAAAATACTTGTGTACAAATCTACACTACCCCTTTCCAATATAATTTGCGCACGCTTGGCACTACCGGTTCACCGTAACCTTTCTGTTTTGTAGGAATAAAAATATGGGGTGGAGTTTCTGCGGCATACCTATCGTTCTTCCTCAAGAAAGGACAGCGTACGAACGCAAAACCTACTATGTATTGTCTATAGAACCTAGGTACCTTCACGGCGATTTTCGTCATCTTGGTCGTTTCGACCAATTTTATTCCTTTTTCTAGTCACTGCTATTGGCAAAAAGGGAAATTTTTATTACAATTTCGTTATTTTGAAGCTTGAGTTTACGACTGGAGAGAAATCAGGCGCAGAATCAACAACAGTACTGGTACGTGGTAGAGCCAAGCTGCAGCTATATTCATAGTATAGTTGTAGCACGAATGGGTCAGCTCGACCGGGGAAGGACCACACTCTCACAGAATACCATCATAAAGTAGCAGCTTAATGCTGCTGTGTTTTGTATGGTGAGTGTAGTGAACCGGAGACCCTTTCTGCTGGAGAAGAGGCATTCCATCTTATTCTTCAAGGCTGACAACACATCTGCATTTTGATTTGCAAATGAGGATAGATGTAGATGTCTATGGGTTACAGCAACCACTAACCATCAGGTGGACTGTGTACTCGTTTGTCACCCTATTTCTATAAAAAAAAACGGCTTTACGTGGAACACCACCATCTTCCTGACTTCAGGCTGCTACTTAAAATTTCTTGAATGAGAAAAACTTAAAAGATTTTAGGCCTGACCCGAGCCCACATGATAGGCAGCCACGTTTACGATCACTATGGATTAGTGGCAAGCTACGAGGCAACTCTTTTAAGAAATTTAATAGCAGCATAATATTTTGCGTGCTTGGGCGCTCTGTATATCCACCCTAGGGTGGATACTCGGAAACACATTTGTTTATCCACTCTAGACAGGGTGGATAGTCGGAATTTACTTTTAGATTGTTGTTCCGCCTATCCACCCCAAGTACGGTTCAACAGAAAATATATTCATACTTTAATATATTATTGATTAACCCATTCATTGCTACCAACGCACCATTAGCGTTTATAGGGATTGCAACGTCATGCCATCAACGCACCGTATGAGTTTAGTGACTTCTTGAGTTTTTTGTGGCATTACTTAAAAACTGTAGAAATTTATTTAAATCTGTGGCAACATTCACAGCTAGGAATAATTTTTAAATTTGGAAACACTGATAGTTTTTGCTAAGTACTGTCAGTCTTGTTTTGACAGTGCAAAAAAGTTTGGTGCTGAGAAGGTCTATTTTGAATTTGAAATAACTTAGGTTTTATTGAAAGTTTATTACATATTTGTAAATTGGGAGATAAAGGTAAGCAATATTCTTAATTATATAATTCTTTTTCATTGTTTCATTGCATATTTTAGAAATAAAATCACATGCACGCGTTCGGTGCGTTCTTTGGCATAGCAGTAAAAATCTTTGATGGCTAGTTTTATGCATGAGGAACAAATCATGCCAAAATTTATGAATGTCTAGTAATTTTTAATCTATTTAACACTAATAATTTTTTATTACAATTTTTTATTACATTTTATAAATTGAAAATGTAAGATTAAATTATGAACCTACAGAAACTTATTTTTATTACTTCCACAGTGGCATTTATAGTACCCAAGGCAATTACGGCAGATCTAGATAAATCATTTCGGGATTCAGATATTATGTATGAAATGAGAAATATACTTAAAGGAGAAGACAAAGAAGAAAAACCGAAAGCGAAACTACCATCTACAAAACTATTGACTGAAGAAGACCTTATTAAGATGCTGGAATTGGAAGATAAAGATTTCAAAGAAAAACGTGATGGCGGAATGAGAAAAATTGACGTCGGTGTAGACAGTGCTGGGTTTCAAAAGAGTCAAAAAAGATACTTTCATATTTCTGTCCCGCTTGTCCCGAACAATACGGGTTTTGCTTGAATAATTGTTTCAAAGAGTACGACAACTACTAATCGTTTATTTTTAATTTTTAATAATAAAGTATTATCTTCATGGTTTTACTTTTTTATTTGCCGTAGTGCACCCTAATTGCCCAATGAAATATTGATTATCTACCTACATGCCTGCCGTAAATATAACAGTAGAGAAAGTGTATAAATATACATTTATCAGATGTTTAACAAACATGCTATATAATACTAATATTAAATTATATACAGACATAGATTATATGAATAAAGAATTCAACGGCATATATATCGATATATCGGACATGAGCAGTCTTTCAGAATATGTTGAATAATACTATTCCAAGCGGCAACGCAAACGGTGAGTTGAATGGCACTTGTGATTAAATTTCTCTTACCAGTGCCACCACCGTGTATGTAGCGTTTACTGTTTTTTAGATAGGTTTTTGTTATTAATATGGTTTTTGTAATTAAAAAACGTGATCAATTACGCCTTTTCTATTGTAATCCACAAAAATATTAAGTGGCACCCAGGTGATGTTTTTAAAATTTTAGTGGCAATGAATGGGTTAATTTTTAAATAGTGAATAAACGGAATAACCCACCGCTCACTCTCATTTGGTCATTATCACTTAATTAGTCCAATGTTTTGTAATGAATATTTATTATTTAATGAAGTGTCAGTAGCCTAATGGCAGGACGTGGACTGCGAACTCGAAAGGTAGTGGGTTCGAATCCACCTTGTGACTACTGTCGTGAACCACTTCTAGCACAAGCATTTTAAGCTTACCATAAGTGGTTAAAGGGAATATTAGTAATGTTTAATATCAATACTAGTATTTTACTAAAAAAAATGTGTAATATGTTGCAATTGCTCAGAGGTTATAATGTATATGTAGCATTCTTTATTTAAGTTTCAGGTATCTATGGCTATGATGTAAATTCATTTATCACTTCAATAAAAAAAAAAGAAAAGTAACTGCAAATATTTTTCAATTAACCAAAATAATTCAGAATCAATCAACTTAATAAATTAAATATTTTTTTTATTATTCAAGACTAGTGAATCTTTTCATCTTCAGAAATTTTTATTATTAGATTAGGATTCTCTTGTTCAAGCATTGATAAAGCTGTTTGTACTTCAACATTATTACCAGGATCTGATATAACCAAAAATCTGAGAGCAGACATTCTAGACAGAGCTATGACTGAACCAACACATAGCTTACATCCAGTAATATTTAAAAACTCCAAAGTATCTCCATTTTGACCTGCTAATCTATCAAGACACCAAACATCTATATGTTTATTATTGTGTAGTGACAACCATTTCAGATAATTAAGACCTGCCAAATTTTTTAATCCATTATAGCGGATGCCATTGTGATGAAAGTTAGTACAGTCAATGGCTTCTACAAAATAACCATCCACATAACGGTCTGGTAATTTTAGTGTAGTAATATCTCCGACAATCCAATGCTTCGAGTCTTTCAGTCTGAAACAAATACAAAAAAGTAAATATTTAAAATTATTATCTTATAGTGTGTAAAATAAAGAATAAAAAAATGAATGCTTTAAGTTTTTCTACTGTTTAACTTCTATTATACCTGACTGCTGCTTTTCGGTATGCAAAAAAGTGCACTGCGGCTAAATTAGTTCCCAGTGTTGCAACTCTTTGAGACATGTAATTCTGATTCTCGATTTCTTGTATTTCCTTCATATCTGCCCACCAATTCTTTACTTTTTGCATATTTAAATCTGGTATTTGCTGCATTGCATTAAGTATTTGCATGCTTGGATTTTTTTCAACAAAAAGTGATAATTTACTATACCACTCTCCCTCTCGTTGTATCCAAGGCTTTCGCCACTCAGGATAGGGTTTTCCATGAACTGTACGAGGTTTTCTACCTTCTTCATCTCTTTGATAAATAGATTTGTTCTCACAATATCTACGGCTTTTCATAAAAGCGCATTGCCATAACCTCTTTTGATGTAAATTTAAAGCCATTTTAAAAATTTAAAGTAATTAACATTTATTAGTGTAAAACCCATTCATTTCCTTAAAAATTAAAGAGTAAAAACAAATCGTTAATCTAATGACAAATTGACAATAGACCATTAATATTGACGTTTTGACGTCAGTGTTGCCAACTGCTAGCTTTACCCAGTTGCTAGATTTTTTTTTTTTGGAGATTTTGGCCTGGTATCTAGACCTTTAGGCCAAGTCTTGAGTATTTTTATTCGGTTTATTATAATTTCCCCACTGTATTTTTGATGAATTTATATAGAGGCACGTAATAAGATCTATTTTTTAACATATCACTCAGGCGGCGGGAGGGATCTTGCACTGTCACTTGATTTTGCACTATGTCACTAATTTCACTGACAAGAATCAATCTGTCAAATGAAAAGCACTCACATGTAAATATGAAATGTTCGATATCACCAACAGAATTATTGCAGAAGGTGCAGTAGCTGCTCTCCACTATGCCCAATCGAGCCAGGTGGGCCGGGACGGTGGAGTGACCAAAGCGCAGTCTATTTATAGTGGTAATAAAGTCCCGACTGGCCATTTTCAGTTTGTTATACCATGGTGCTACAGGTAGTTTTTCTTGAACAGTTCCATACCATTTACCCTTCTGTTCTTGATCTTGTTTCCAAAATTCGACCCATAAGCTATTGATCTGGTTGTCAATAGATTGATAACAGTCGGTCAAAGGTACTTTTATTGTGGAGCTAACATCCAACATGTTCGTTCCATCACGTGCAATTTTATCTACTATCTCATTTCCTGTTATACCCCTATGTGATGGAATCCACATGAAAGAGACCTGTATACCCTTTTGTGCATAACTAAATAACAATTTTTTAATATTATACAAAATATAGTTTTTTTTAAAGTCAAATCTGAGATTGGTTAAACTTTGGACCATACTTAAACTGTCTGTTAAAATTAAAAAATTATTAAAACTATTTATATGTGCAATCCTCTTCAGGGCCTCGAGGGCCGCATATACCTCTGCAGTGAAAACACTGCATTTAGGGTCCAGAAGAAAACTTTGACCAAACTTGCATTGTGGATCATAAACAGCACTGCGCACAAAGAGCTCACTTTTGCTACCATCTGTATACAAAGTATAGTAATTATTGTCGGAAAGAAAACTTAATAATTCACAATTATTAAAAATTTTTTTGGTAACAATATTGGTCTCAAATATAATACAGGAATATGGGTATGTGTAGCATGTCCACTTTGATTGTTTAATTACATTTTTAAAATCTTCATTCATTTGCTGTACAATGAGAGGCAAAACTGGAAAATAACCTCTTAAAAGCTCACCTCCCGAAGTCTGCTGGGCCGAGCATTGTAAAGGAAAAGGTACTATTTTTTTGAGAACATTATCATTACCAGATACCAGCTTTAGTAAATATCTCTCTATTAGCAGAAGTCTTCTAAGACACAGTGGCATTATTTTGGTTTCAACTTCCATAGCTCGTATGGGAGTTGAACACATAGCCCCAGAAATAATACGCAGAGCTTTGTTTTGAATTATGTCTAGTTTTTTTACACAACTACTATTTGAGTAGGCTAAACAACTGTAGTCGAAATGGCTTCTGACTATAGATTTATATAGCATACTTAAAACTTTGGGGTCTGCACCCCAAGTCACACCAGCTAAACATCTTATAATATTTAAGCCCTTAAGAGAGTTAGTTATAATGTGATTGATGTGTAAATTAAAACAAAGTTTGTTATCAATGACAACACCCAGGAATTTATGGTTAGATACAACTGAAATTGGATGATTATTGTAGAGAATGCCATTAGAGGGAAAATCTTTACTAAAAATCATGGCCTTGCTTTTGTTGGGGTTAATCTGTAGAGCCAACTTGTCATTATAATATATGTACAATTGATCTAAAGCATTATTTATACTATTTACAGCTTTATCTACATTATGGTCTGTACAATATATTACAAGATCATCCGCAAATTGTAAAATATTTACACCTTCTATATTTACAAAATTAAGAATTTGACTAGTGTATATGTTGTACAACAATGGAGATAATGTAGCCCCCTGCATTGTACCTTTGGAGACCCTTCTGGGACCATGGAGAATATTATTATGCCTTATATACAAAGTTCTATCTATTAAAAAATTAAATAACCAATGGCAAAGTATGCCTGGTATACCAATGTCAGAAAGAACTTGAACCAAAATGCCAGGATCTACATTATCAAACGCACCTTCAACATCCAGAAAAACACAAACACTGGACTTATTATTATTATTGGCATATTTCAGATCTGACAAGAGAGAGATGAAGCTGTCAGCACAACTTCTGCCTCTCCGGAAGCCATATTGAACATGTGGAATGATGTTATTCGCCTCTACATAACACTCAAGACGCATCTTTATCATGTTTTCATTAAGCTTTCCAACACAAGATGATAAAGATATAGGACGATATGAATTAGGATCTTCAGGTGGCTTGTCAGGCTTAAGTAGAGGGATTACACACTGTGTTTTCCAAGATTCAGGAATTTTTTTTAAGTGCCAAAGAGCATTAAGATTAGCTAATAGTTTCTTTTGTACGGACTGATTTAGGTTTTTGATCAAAATGTATGGACAATTATCTAAACCAGGGGTTGTGTTTCGTCTGGATTGTAAACTTGTACAAAACTCACTCCAAGTAAAGGGTTCTATGAGGAAACTGGACTTCTGAAGACTATTATTAATTTGAAAATAACTTTCTAGATTATCAATAACCCTACATCCATTTTGTGATAATTTGTCTAAAAGAGGGACTACAAATTCGTCTTTATATGTTCTATTATTGCATTTTATTCGTTTAAATAACTTGATGTATTTCCAAATAATACTAACAGGTGTAGTTCTGTTAAAAGTATTACAGATGTTAGCCCAACCATTGCGTTTATGTTCTGAAATAGTCTTTTTCTTAACAGCATTAAGTCTTTTGTAATTAATGTAATTATCAATGGTTGGATCTCTTCTGTACAGTTTTAAAGCTTCATAAGTTTTAATAACACTTTGTTCACATGTGTCACTCCACCAAGGTGCTGGAGGTTTGCAACGATAGTTGTTTGCTTTGACAAACTTTGGCACAGTATCCCTCCTAAGTGTATCAAGCCTTTCAATAAATTCATCATATGATTGTAATGGATTCTCATTATTAACTTCAAAATTAGAAAAAGCAGTTATAGACAGCTCATTGTATTTTGTCCAGTCTGTCTTGTTGTATAAGAATTTTTCAATGGGAGGATTAATTTGGTATCTATCAACTGACAATAAAACACGAGTAAGCGTAGGAAAATGATAGCTCCCCATACAATCATCATGCACCCACCATTCGCATAGTGGAGTGATTGAAGCACTACAAAAGCTGACATCAATAGCCGATGGATTTCGGTTAGGATAATTAATAGTAGTGAAGCTACCATTGTTGAGGACACATAGATTAAATTCATCAATTAAATCGTATAACTGATGACCCCGACTTTTCGTGGTCATACACCCAAATGCCACATGGTGAGCGTTGAAATCTCCAGCCACATATATTGGCTTAGGCAAATCTCTAATTATATCACGCAGTTTACTTATTCTGAAGTTACCATTCGATGGAGGGCAGTATACACATAAAATCGTTAATTGTTTACCACTTACATATAACAATAATGCCACAGTCTGAATGTCTTGGTAAAATCTGGTTTGAATAATATTATATTTAAAATACGGTTTGATCAAAATTGCTACTCCACCGTGCTCATTTTGGGCATTATGATAGTGGAAATTATATCTCGAAATGTTAAAATGCTGAGTATCTTTCAGCCAAGTTTCATTGAGTAGACAGATATCAACATTTTGTTCATCTAAAAATTTAGACAATAAGGGTTTTTTCCTATGTATACTTTGAATATTGTACTGAGCTATACATAACTGCTGTACGTTCTGTACTGTACTGTCCATTATTGTGACAGATTTTTTAAAAGTAAGTCTTTAATGAACAGTGTAGTCACAGGTTCATTATCTGTTTTATTACCCAATTCGACTAAAGTTTGGACCATTGCCATCAAAATATTCTTATTGTTTGCAATTTGAGCCTTAAGTTGAGTTTGGTTCAAGTTGGGTTCAGGCACTGTTTTATTTACATTATTTACAATTTTTACATTTTTATTTAATTTATGTACATTTTGGCTTATTGATGGTAGGGTCTTAACAATGCTGCTCGACTGTGCAGGTAAAGCCGGAAAATCTGATGACTTAATTGTATTAGCTACAGAGGCATAAGTAATTTTACCCTTTTTTTCAAGTATTTTTTTCATTTTTATTGGGCAAGATTTGGAAATGGCCAGGTGGGGACCACTGCAATTGACACAGCACAGGTTCTCTTTTTTATCACAGTCTCTGAAATTATGTTCCCCAGCACATATCGAGCAACGTTGTTTACCATTACAAATTTTCGCAGGGTGGTTGAACTTGAAGCACCGGAAGCATTGTTGCAACGGTGGGACATATTCAAACACCCTGAACGAAAATAGGTCATATTGGATGTTGTCGGGCAGAACATTTGATAGGAAAGTTATACTGACCGTCTCGAGACCTACAGTACTTTGACCGACTTTTTTCGTGAATCTTCTCACTGAAATAATTTCATAAATCGAAGACAGTTTCGTATATAATTCCTTGTTCGAAATGTTGGTAGGCACATATCGGATGATTCCAGTTTTTTCTATCTGCGCTGCCGGAATATGCGCCTTCAAGTTGTGCTTTGTTAAAAAGTCTGTATTTGTAATGAAATTATTGGCAGTGTTGTATTGTTTAAAAACAACCGCAATTTTGTTGGCATTGACTCTATGTAAAGCTACCACACCTTTCACCTCCGAAGTAAAAATATGATTTAAGTAAACTGGGCTTTTATTTCCAAGTTTAACCTGTTTGTCCCGGCTTTCAACAAAAACTTTGAAGTCCGTATTTGTACAATGTTCAGGATAAAGTCTCAGATAACCTGGCTTAAAAAACGGAATAAAGTCATCCTCACCGCCGCCCACTTCAGGTCCACTTTCCTTCGTACCTCTTTTACGAACAATTTTGGATCGTTTCGGGGTTCCACCTGGATCCTCCGGTTCATTCATTTTAACAATGAACAAAATGTACAATTATTTACACTGAACAGGATATTTTAACGATAAATATAAAATTTAAATCGACCGCCTCGTTTGGAGTTCCCGCCAAAAAAAAAAAAAACTCCATATGTAAAAATCACCCAGTTGCTAGACATTTTTCAAAATGTTGCTAGATTGCCATCTTTTTTTATCCCAAAAAGTTGCTAGAAGTAGCTAAATGTTACAGTAAGTAGGTAGATTACAATAAAATGTCAATTTCTGACAATCATTTTTAATTTCCAACAAGAGAGTTAAAAATGTCTTATGTACAGTCACGAGCAATAATATGTAAACAACATAGGACTATATTATATTATATATATTAATAATGGTAATATTATTTTTCGATAATTATTATGATGTTATGATAATTAAACTAGCGAATTGCTAGTTGATTTACCGTGAATAACAAAAACGTTGCTGCACAATTTATCTGTTATTCTTATCTGTTCTTAAAAATACATTTAAAGTGGAATTTAAATATTTTTTTTATAGGTTAGGGTGACAAACGATCACAGTCCACCTGACGGTAAGTGTTTGCTGTGGCCCATTGACATCTATATTTATCCTCGTTTGCGAATCAAAATGCAGATGCGTTGTCACCCGTGAGGATTAAGATGGAATGACTCTTTTCCAGTAAAAAGGGTCTCTGGTTCTCTTCACTCACCATACGAAACTCAGCAGTGTTAAGCTGCTATTTTACGCTGGTATTCTGTGAAAGCGTGGTCCTTCCCCGGTCGAGGCGACCCATTCGTGCTATACTACTAATATAGCTGCAGCATGACTCTACCACGTATAAGAAATAAAACAAAACATATTTTAAAAGGCGTTCACAATTTAAATCGAATCAAAGATTATTCTTTTTTATGAAATTATAAATCGAATAAAAAAATCGTTATCTATTTATCGATTTTGTGTCTGTTAATTGGCAAAATCGAATCTGACAGCTAGGCCCTTGTCATAGTTATCAAAATTAATAGTCACAAGTCGAATTCGTAATGTTAATTCATTCGAAAATAACTATATAAGTAAGTTCGTAACATAAAGCTAAGTAAGCGCATCTACGGAAACGGAAACTAGCACATACTCTGTGTACTGTGTGACTCTCATGAAATACTTGACGCTGGCAGAATCCATTGGAAGTTGCTAAACTAGAAAAAAAAAAAAAAGTAGAATTTGGAATTGTTATCTAAGCAACGAATAAGCTTTTTAAATGTACTCAGATAATTCTTCTCACCCTATTGACCACGGCCTGAAAATGGATCCCGCTCCCACTTCTTACCTCTGTACGAATTTGAACTCGATATCCACTGTTAACGATGACCCGAGCTTTCACACCGGCCAGAGTTCTTTCCAGGTCTTAGTAAGTCATTCCAAAGGACATTTACGCTGTGTCAATTGTGATTTAAATGTCACGAAAATACGAAGTCGTTTGTTGTTAAAAAACTGTTCTTGTGAAAATAAAAAAAACTTTATATCTTAAAAATCCGGACTTTTTTTAAACCAATTCCTTAACCATTTTATTCTTTTAATTGCATATTATCATTCCCATATGCTTTTATATGTGGGCACCCATGGCCGAAGTGTCTATGAACGGTGGGCATTCCCCTTTCTATGTTGTTTACATATTATTGCTCGTAACTGTACGTTATTGAATAAAAAAAATAAGTTTAAAATAATCAACCAAAGAAGAAGATGTCGATATTTGGGGTTCAGTGTCTATCGTCGTTAATTCCGAATATTTTTCAGCGGTGCCGATTTTATACAGTACATCTTTAGACAAAACACGATTATAGCAGCATTTACCACTTTTCCCGAGGGAGTCACTAGTGCAGAGGATTGAGTTCAGAGTTATGAAACTTAACCAAACTTTAAATTCGTCCATATTTTCCCACTTCGGTCTATATTTCTGTGCGTACGCTTTTTTTCGACGATAAATCCATTTTCAAATAAAGTTAGTTTATATGGATAAAACAAAACAACACAAGGTGGAATACGAGTAGCTTTTACTATTTTGGTTAGTGATAGTAGGCTTGGGTAAAAAATATCGATATATCGAAATATCGATATTTTTTAATAAAAATATCGATATATATCGTCGATATTATAAATCGCGATATATCGATATAACGATATTTATTTTAGAGTATCGAATTTGTATCAATTTCGATATATTTTAAAAAATTGTATCGTTTTTTTTTCGTCGTCCAACCGTCAGTAAATAAAATTTTGGACCTTACCTTTACATCATGCAAATGATGACGATATATCGATATATCGATATTTATCACGCGATATATATCGATACTGTTTAAAAATATCGATTCGATATATATCGATATATTTTTTTACCTTGCCCATCCCTAAGTGATAGGTTAGTAAGCAATTCGTCGTAACACAGCAGGAAACGGGGAATTCCCGGCCAACACCGACCTAAGCTTACCATAGCATCTATGACCATAGATTCGCGTTTAGTTTTAATTTTTTCTTTCAAGACTCGGTACCCTACTCTACGAATCTCGATAGCCTCACGTTTCATGATGAAATGAAAAGTTGCTAGAAAAAGTAGCTAAAAAGTTTAGCTACAAATTTCATTAAATTGTAGCTGTCCGTCACCAAAAAATAGCTATAGCTAGCTATAAAGTTGCTAAGTTGGCATCACTGTTTGACGTATGCCCACATTTTTTAATAACTAGCTTAACGGCTCTGGGTTCTATTCTTTTTGAGCCTGAAGTTACAATGTATAATTATCTTTCATAGTACACTGCTTCACAATATGTTAATGCGCCACATTGTGCAGCCTTTGGGAGATTTTGAAGGCAACTTCAGCCAACAGACAGCTGACAGTTGGCCATGGTATCTCAAGGCACCTAAATAGACAGACACCTTATCTTGAGCATCACATCACCATCACAGCACTTGTTTCACAGTTTCCACTAATAGTTCACATGCGCAGACATTTAATACACAAAATCGCATCACTTTTACATTTTTTTTTTATAGGGTAAGGGTGACAAACGAGCACACAGTCCACCTGATGGTAAGTGGTTGCTACGGCCCATAGACATCTACATCTATCCTCTATTACAATTCAAAATGTAGATGCGTTGTCACCCGTGAGGACTAAGATGGAATGCCTCATTTCCAGTAAAAAGGGCCTCCGGCCACCTGCACTCACCAAGCGAAACGCAGAGGTAAACCTCTACTTCACGGTGGTATTCTGTGAGGTCGTGGTACCACCCCGGTTCGAGCCGGCCCATCCGTGCGACAGCAAAAGCTACCGCGTGGCTCTACCACTGTTAAAAATCACATCCACATGTTAAATATCAAAATCCACTTCCAATCATTATTTAAACAATAATACAGGAGCAGCACACCGCCACCGGTCAAGTTCCTGCCAAAAACTCGCAATGTCCACAGAGCCACCGACTACTAAGAAGTAAAGATGAGACGTATTTACGCTACCAGGTTTTAAAACCAGGTATTCACTTCAAAGCACGGCGCCCTGGTACGAGCAAAAAATACTTGCATGTATGAAAATACTTGCATAGGAAAATTATCTATATGTCAATAGTAGTAAGAAACTCAATCGTATTTGTGTACGAAAAATACTTAGAACTTCATAGTATTTTTTTTTATTTATACGACTTTGCTTCTTATTCATAGTAGGATAACATGGAATACGGGTGAAATTCCTATGCAAGTATTTTCAAATTTTGACACAACGGCTGGACACGTCCCTCGCGTTGCAATGAGATGAGACGCATTTACGCTACCAGATTTTAACTTTAAAGTACGGCGCCCTTTTACGACCAAAAAATACTTGCAAGTATGAGAATACTTGCATAGGAAAATGATCCATATCACAATTGTAATAAGAAACTCAATCGTATTTGTGAAAGAAAAGTACTTTGAACTTCAAAGTATTTTTTTTATTTATACGACTTTGCTCCTTAGTAATAGTAGCCTAACATGGAAAGCGGGTCGAATTCCTATGCAAGTATTTTCAAAGTTTGACACCGCGGCTAGACACGTTACGTAAGTAGTAGGTAAGTAGTAAGAATTATGTTTATATTCGAGGAAGTAAAAGTTTTGTTACGATTTTTTGTAAATGCATAGAATTATTACTATGGTAAATTCAATTGTTATTGTGAACTGATTACGTAACCTACTGACCGTGACCTAATTTTTAAATAGTTATTTCGCGTGTATATTGAATTGAGAGACAATTTTAAAACTTTTATTAATTAAGAGTCCTAAGCCGAAAAGTAGGAAGGAAAGATTTCATTTCGTTAACAAAAAAATTTAAAACGTTCAGTATAAATTTTTGCCCGAATCAGTTTAGGTATTCATATATATATTGACATTAACAAATACTTTCAAGTATTTTTGAAACCTGGTTTTCGACCCTGATATTTTTCCATACTCATACTTAAAAGTTTTGCAAGTATGTCTCATCTCTACTAAGAAGGATGGTAATGCCCGAAGTAGTGATGGGCGTTGAATGAACGAACTAGTTAATTCGACCGTCGACGTACTGTGATACTGTGAACGGGTAGACGTTTTACGACCAATCAATGGAATAATCGAATCCGTAGATGGCTAAATTGAAACTCCAAAACGTTTATTTCTACTAGCAACGCGGCGACAGATTCGAGAACGTGGTCGGATAATTAGTTCATATTATGTTCGTTGAAATGAAATAATTGTGCAAATAAATTAGAACTCTAAATGTAGACAGCGTAAGAGTATAAAATAGCAGCTTTTTACTGTGGTAGGCGAAGAAAAGAATGCATCACGGTATCATATACGACGTCGCGGAGTTTAAATTTAAACGTGTGCAAAACCAAGGAAAAAAATCAACGTTCCGAAATTGTTCAACAATATGAAGGGAAAGGAATATGCCTCGGAAAACAACAACAAAAATTCCAAAAGATCGTGTGAAAAAGTAAGGGAAGCAGTGAGGGTTGTCTAATTGACAAGGCCAACGATTTTGTTACGTATTTGTTATGTAACTAGACAAAATTCCAAGAAAAATTGTGTTTTTATTTTTTCCTATTTTAAAAATGGCCGAGATAATGAAGACTAAATTGCGCTCTTCCGTGCGTGTTCTCGTCGAAATGCGGCCGGCAGAACTAAGCGCAGTGACGTAATTTTTCTTTTTACATTTTTAACGGGCTTAGGATCGTCATAATAAATAAAATTAAAAAATATTATAATGGATGAACAGTGGACTGTATATTTATTTCTGACTGATTACTTAACGACTGATCTGAGGTTAGCTATACTAGGGGACTGCTTGAAGAAAAGATGGTACTTTTTAATATACTGTATTAACTATTTACAATGATTCGGCACTGACTAACTATGTCTAACACTATGTACAGAGGAAGGTCTTGAATTGGAGTCTTGAGTCTTCTTCAGGTTTCTTCCTAAGTGCCGCTCCGAAGTGAAATGAACAGCTCACAGACCGAGACGCCCTTCTTATATCTCGCAAGAAGGTGCCTCAGTCTGTGAGTAGTGCCGTGCGACGACAAATGAAGCCACACGCGCGCTGATTGGTCGCCGACATCACTGGATCGGCGCCGGTGTGCGGGGTGCGCGGGGGGTAGCGGGGTACGAAGGGGCGACGGGGCGGCGGGTCTCTAGCTGTCCTCAACATCCTCCCCCCGGCGTAGCTCGCGAGCCTCATCTTCTTTCGGGAGGACGGCGATCTTCCTGACCGGCCGCCGCAGCAATCCGCCCCTGGTCCGCACCTCCACGTTGCGCACCACGCCGTCTGGTCCGAGAAAGGTCCGCGTTATAATTCCACGCGGCCACACGTTCCTTGGCAGGCTACCGTCTGCCACCACGACGAGGTCCCCCTCTTGTAGCTGCCGCTGCTGCACATCCCGTGAGTCCCCGCGCGCAACCAGCGTCGGCAGGTACTCCTTCATCCAGCGCTTCCAGTACTCGTCGGCAAGTCCTTGCGCCGCTCTCCACGCCCGACGATCACTAGGCGTGCACGGCGCGGTTACTGGAAGGCTCGATGGTCCCAGCAGCAGGAAGTGGTTGGGTGTCAGCGCCTCTTCCTCGTCGATGTCGACCGGTACATGTGTCAACGGTCGAGAGTTCACTGTGTTCTCGGCTTCGGTGAGGAGCGTCACCAACGTCTCCTCCCGCGGGCTCTTCTGGTGTAGAGTGGCTTCGAGCGCGGTCTTCACTGAGCGCACGAGACGCTCCCATGCGCCTCCCTGGTTCGGCGTGCCCGGCGCGATGAACTTCCAGTCTGTCCGCCGAGTCAACGCGTAGTCCTTCAGCAGGGGTGCCCACTCCTCCATTGCCCGTCGTAGTTCGGTGTCCGCCCCATGGAAATTCGTTCCGTTGTCAGAGTAGATGACCCGTGGCCACCCACGCCTAGCCGCCATGCGCCGCAATGCCGATATCGCCGAGTCCGTCGTTAGGGAATAAACTATCTCTAGATGTACCGCGCGCGTCGTCAAACAAGTGAATAACGCTATCCACCGCTTTTCATGCCTACGTCCTATTGTTACCGTTATAGGCCCGAAATAGTCGATTCCGGTGTAGGTGAATGGTCGCGCGAATGCCCCTAACCGTTCAGGTGGTAGATCTCCGATAACCGCTGGCCGTGGTGTCGCCTTGCGTACCCTGCACTGCAGACATCTCCGCTCCACTTCTCTTACGGTCGGTCGTAGTCGAAGTATGTGATATCTCGTGCGTAGGTCGTTCACTACCCGTTCCCTGTTGGCGTGGCTTGCTTCCTTATGCGCCTTCTCCACAAGCAGCTTTACAAACTGGTGGCGTCCGTTCAGGATGGTGGGCCTCTTCATTTGACTGTCCACATCGGCTGCGTCAATCCGTCCTCTAGCTCGCAGTATGCCATCTTCGAATATGGGGTCGAGCTTCCTCAACGCGCTGCCGGTTGCCAAGTTCCTTCCTTTCTGCAGTCGACTGATGTCTTCAGCAAAACTGTCTTGTTGACTTCGCTCTATCCACATCCGTTCTGCTTTCTGGATGTGGTCCAATGTTAGTCCGTGCGCCTTTCCTCTCATGGCATCGACGAACTGTAATATGCGAGCGGTGGCCCTGACCAATCTCTCGTAAGAAGAGAACCTCTTGATGTCTGGCAGGTGTGGAGCGTCCCTGGTGTCGCTCTGGTGCGCCACGACTTCCTCCAACTCGTCATCTTCATCCCCTGCCTTCCCGACGTCGCGGCCATCGATCTTCATCTTCGTACAGGAATGGTGGTCCCGTAAACCATTTGTCGCTCTCTTCCTTGTACGTATAATTAATGCGCGTTGCCTGATCCGCGATGTTGTCTGCGGTCGGTATCCACCTCCATTGCTCGGGTGACGTCTTCTCCGATATCTCCCCTAATCTATGTGCTACGTATGGGGTGTAACGCGCCGTATCGTTCTGAATCCAATGGAGCGCCCTAGTGGAGTCTGTCCAATAAACTACCCTATCGGCTACCACTCTGTGCTCGCCTTGCACAAATTCCGCGAGTCGCGCGCCTATTAGATTTGCCTGTAACTCTAACCGCGGAATGCTTTGCGCCTTTATCGGGGCGACTTTCGCCTTGGCCGTTTCGATCGTAGGCCTGTCCCTACCGTCGCGATGCGTGTACGCCTTATCGTCGCGCGGTGGGTTCCCTATTACTCCCCCCGTGGGAGCGTAGCGTCTCGGCAGTCGTAACATCTTCCTACCCGGACTGGCGAGCGCCTGGACGTCCTCATCTGACCGTCCGCTATCGCTTACGACGTGTAGTACGGTCTCGCCGTCTTCCCTACACGTTGATCGCGGTACGGTTCCCTGGATGGCCCACCCTAGCAACGTACGTGCAGCTACGGGCTGCCTTCGACGTCCTATCCTTAAATTACGGGTAATTATTAAATGCCAGTTGTCGGCGCCTAATAATAATCTCGGTTTGGCGTCCTCGTAGCAAACCGAGCTCGGTAGGTTGCGTAAGTGTTTCAACCGTAAACACTTTTTATTTACCGACTGCGAACCTATCTGTAAATTTGTTACTGTACGCGCATTTATTCTATACATCTCGCTGCGCGATTTTCCACGTATGCCTATGTTAACTAGCCTGCTATTGGCCTCGCGCTGACTATTGCTTATTCCCCTAATATTCAGCGGCTTTACCGGTCCTTCCGCTCCTAACTCGCGCGCTAAGTCGTCGTCGATCAACGAAATGGTCGAGCCTTCGTCAAGCAACGCATACGTATCTATTTCCCTACCGCGTGGTCCACGTAACGTAATGGGACACACTTTCAATAATACGGACGCATTACTACCGACGTTAGACGCGACGAGCACGGTCTCATCCGGTTTTGCCGATGTATCAGGTGCGCGGGTCTTGCGGGTGTGAAGGAGGGCATGGTGGGGGGCGTTGCAGCCGTCGACGCCGCATTTCTTCGCTCTACATTTAAACCGTCGGTGTTTACTATTCAAACATAGAAAACACACCCCCTCTTCCTTTACCCAATTCCACCGGTCGTCCACACCCATTTGCGCTAACTTTCTACACTTAGCGATCACGTGTTCACCCCCGCAACACATACAAGAGGCACTACCGGTGTCCTCCTGGGCGGTGAACGTTTTTACGTCGCGAGCCCTATTCTCTACGCGGCGTGTCACTATCCTTTTCGACGACGGCGCCTCTCGTCTTACGGGCGATTCCTTAGTCGGCTCTACGGACGTATAGGCATGACTCAACGCACGATCAGCCTCTCTCATCATGAACCTGGACAGTGTAACGATGTCCGGTTCGTCTGCACTTCCGTAGTGCTCCGCATAATCACACCAACGCGACCGTAAGTGAGGGCTTAACTTACTCGTTACTTCCCTAGAAAGCATTGGATTTTGCAGATATCCCTTGCCGTCGACGTTTTGCAAAATGCACACGATATTTTGCAACTTTATTGCGAACGCATTTAATTCCTGTGCGGTTTGACCCGGGCGCGGAAGGCGTTTCAATTCTTCTAACGCTCGATCGATAATTACTTCCGGGCGGCCGAAACACTGCTCTAATGTTCGCATAATATCTGCTGGATCCTTCGCGGTAAACAGCAGTGCCGATACTACTTCCCTAGCTTCACCGCGTAGACAGTTTCTTAACCTTGCCATATTTTCCGTATCTGTGAATCCATATAGACGCGTGGATACTTTCATCGCGGCTTTGAACGCTAACCATTCCGCGGCCGAACCGTTAAAAATAGGCAAGTCCTGCGTCTGCTTCGCGGCAGCGGGCCTAACTCTGACCATATTCTCCAGAGCTTCCGCTAGTCGCTCTATACCCCTATCTTTCCCTCGCGGAGTAAGCGACCTATCTCTATCCCTATCTCTCTCTAGCCTACGCTGTGGCGCTGGCGTCCTATGTACACCTACATCCCTATGATACGGCGACGATAATCTACTATCCGCGTGGCGATGTGGCGATGGCGATCTATGTACACCTACATCCCTATACGGCGACGGTGATCTACGATCCGCGTGGCGATGTGGCGATCTATGTGTAGGCGATAGAGTGCGGCGTTGGACGCGCGACGGCGACGTAACCCGTACACGACGATCCACCTGGTTCATTTCTACGGCGACTCCATCTTCCCTCTGTACCGAATCTATGCGGTGCGGTTGAACGTTATTCGCTTCCGTCCTCCCCTGGGCATCTTCACTGTGGTCGTAACCGGTTACCCTGTTCGGTAGGGTCTGCTCTAACTCGATGCGGGGCGCGGGCTGAGAGGGGCGGGAAGGCGACTCCCCCCGCACAGTCTCTACGTTCTCTAACCACCTATCAACGCGTACCCTATTTTCAACTAACTCGTCTTCGTTGACACTTTCCCTATCTGTTTCTTCTTGCAGTTGCGCGACGTCCCTAGCGTACTTCTTCCTAATAAGATCTTCTTCCAACTGCAATTGCTTCCTCCTAATTGCAGCTAGTTCCTCCGCGGCGTTATACTCAATTTGCTTTAATTTAGCTATCGCACTAGCCGTCGACCGGGCTGAACGAACGGAGCGAACCGACGGGGCGCGGGGTGCGGGCCTATGTACGTCTGTTACAGGCGCGACGGTACGTACTATCGAACTAATCTCTGTAGACGGAAGATCTTCAATAATCGCGGCGAGTGTCTCTGTACGCGGCGCGGAAATGCTAACCTCTCCCAAACGATCGGTCGTGGACACGGACATAGCGGGGCGCGGGCGTGGGCGTAGATGCGGGCGCGGGCGGGGCCTGGAGCGCGGGCGCGGCGGAGGGCGCTTGTGCCATCGCGAGATAATCGGACGGGGACGCGGGTGCTTCTTCGAATATGCGCATTCCTACCGGCGTGTCATCATCGTTCCGTGTCTTCTGGCTTCGTGTCGTCCTCATTGTCCCACGTTGCGACCTCCGGTCGTCTTCAAAAAGACGTACGTACAGTCTTTAAAAAGACACACGTATGGATGTCGTTCCCGCCACAAGGGCGTTACCAGATGGTCACAGTTTGGCACCGTTAGGGAGTGACCACTGGCCGCGTAAACGCGGTTGAAGAAACAAGAAATGGTCTGGAAACAGACAATAGACGTATGTGACGTAATCGTAACAAGAAACAGGGAAGAAATTAGTACCGAAGATCTTCTCTCTTCGTCGACGAACTTCTTTCTTCCTTGAAGATCTTCTATAATGATCTTCTCTCTTCTATAATTATGTTCTTTCTTCTATAATTATGTTCTTTCTTCTATAATTGGCTTCTTTCTTGTTTCTTCTTACTTCTTGCTTCTTTCTTCTGGCTTGAATCCGGCGGCGATGGACCAAGAATATAATGGATGAACAGTGGACTGTATATTTATTTCTGATTGATTACTTAACGACTGATCTGAGGTTAGCTATACTAGGGGACTGCTTGAATAAAAGATGGTACTTTTTAATATACTGTATTAACTATTTACAATGATTCGGCACTGACTAACTATGTCTAACACTATGTACAGAGGAAGGTCTTGAATTGGAGTCTTGAGTCTTCTTCAGGTTTCTTCCTAAGTGCCGCTCCGAAGTGAAATGAACAGCTCACAGACCGAGACGCCCTTCTTATATCTCGCAAGAAGGTGCCTCAGTCTGTGAGTAGTGCCGTGCGACGACAAATGAAGCCACACGCGCGCTGATTGGTCGCCGACATCACTGCGTCGGCGCCGGTGTGCGGGGTGCGCGGGGGGTAGCGGGGTACGAAGGGGCGACGGGGCGGCGGGTCTCTAGCTGTCCTCAACAAATATATTTTACTTCTCAACGACGTATCCAACGACTGTCCTTATTATAGCGTTTTTAAGAAATTGGAATAAACTTTTTACAATTAAATTACGCAAGTAGTCCCAATATCAATAATAATTTTTAACAGTGGTAGAGCCACGCGGCAGCTTTTGCTGTCACACTGATGGGCCGGCTCGAACCGGGGTGGTACCACGACCTCACAGAATACCAGCGTGAAGTAGAGTTTACCTCTGCATTTCGCTTGGTGAGTGCAGGTGGCCGGAGGCCCTTTTTACTGGAAATGAGGCATTCCATCTTAGTCCTCACGGGTGACAACGCATCTACATTTTAATTTGTAATAAAGGATAGATGTAGATGTCTATGGGCCGCAGCAACCACTTACCATCAGGTGGACTGTGTGCTCGTTTGTCACCCTTATAATATAAAATAATAATAATAATATTGGTTCCTCAAAATGGGGTCTGAGGGCGTCAGACGATAGTATGGACTGGCAAGACGAGAATAACCAAACTGGTTGCTTGCGCGTCGGGGTCTTCCGAAAATTGCCGAACAGTTACGAGGTCAACAGGCCACATTTTTGATGCTAGACGAGCATGTTTTGTTAAAATATTTTTTACACTTATGACCTGTTCTTGAGCATTTTTAACTTCCGTGAACGCAACAATAATTTTACTGTAGCGGTCTTTATAAGTTTGGACGTCTTTGATGTAAACACGATATTTATGGACAGATAAAAGGCAAACGGTGAAAGTTCCAGTGGGTTTGCAGATTCACTATTTAAGTTCTCGGTCACTGCACTTGAATAGTTTGATTTGATTGGTAGGTTAATTACGACACGTACGCTAATTTCTCACCGCAGTAAAGACTCAGTTTAGTATCTTTGTATGTACCACGTAAACTTTCCTTACTTAAAATGTACTATTCACATGTAATATCACCATTTCTCGGTTTCATAATATCCGCTGTTCGAATATTTTCGTTACGTCATTGGCAACGAAGCGTACGTAATAAGGTCACGGTCAATACTGTCAGCTGTCAGCCGGGCGAGCAGACATAGGTATTTACGGTAGAAGGGCGCGGAAAGACGCGCAGCAAGGTACTTTACTGAGCGTAAGGGTTTACGAATGTGTGTGTGGTAAAATCAGTTAAAATAATACATTACCACGTATTTTGAATTTAAAAGATAAAAATGACAGAACTTTGAAATTTTTCAAATTAATTTTTCTTCACCATTTGCCTTCTTAGCAAATTTGGCTGATAATTGCAAAATAAGCCTGTATTTTACACACTGGATGCTAGTCGTATCGAGATTATGTTTCAAATTTGGTATCATACTGCCATCGGCGTGTAAGTAGTCCATGAGAGTGTATTCAAAAATACCTAGTCAGGTCATAAATTCTGTCACATGTTTAATATAAAATAATAGAAACAAGTTTATTTATTATGTAACCATTTATATACCAAAATGAACTTAACAAAACATAGATTCTTATGACACTAAAGTTTATTCAAAATGACCTCCGTGATTTTGAATACAGGCCTTCAATCTGCGCGGCCAGTCGTCTATCGCAGCACGAACGAGGTCCATGTCAATATCGGCGGCTGCCTTAATCAAGGATGTCTTGAGTGACTCCAAATTGGGATGAGGCTTTGAGCACGCCTTTTCCTCCAAGTGTTGCCATATCTTGTAATCTAACGGATTCAAATCTGGACTGGAGGAGGGCCAGTCTTCGTGCCGGATGAAGTCGATTTCACGCACCGCCAGCCAGTCTTGTGTGCTCTTCGCTCTATGAGCTGGCCCCGAATCTTGTTGGAATACCCAGTGCCTGTTATTGAACATGGTATGAGAAACAGGTTCCACAAGGTTCGTCAGGACTGTATTTTGATACACAACTGCATTCGGTTTTACACCTTTCTCACAAAAATGTACCTCTGTTAAGCCTCAATAAGAAACTCCCAACCATACCATGAGCGAGGATGGAAAATGACCTCGTTGGACACGTGGAATACGGTTGCTCGCTTCTTCACTACTGTGTGCGTACACCTTATCATTTTGTTTGTTGTAGCTCTCTTCTACGGTAAAAATTTTATCATCCGAAAAAAGAATTTACCGATATTTTTTTCCCGCGTACCGCTTCAACAAAGCGCGGAATCTCTTCAGTATCAGGTCCATTAGACGAGCATTCAAACGATGTCCTGTTTTTTTCGATATGCCCGAAGCCCTAAGTCTTCATTTAACACCCTTTTCACCGTGGTTCTGCTTAACCCCATCTGAAGGGCCAACTGTTTCTGCTTACGTTTGGGATTTCTTTGAATTCGCGCCTTCACAGCTTTTATCACTGCTGGAGTCCTAACAGACCGAGGGCGACCACTTCTTGACCTGTCATCTACACTAGAGTCTTCATTGTATCGTTCGATGGTACGATAAACGAATCTTTTGGTTATATTCAAATTTTTCAGTATGTCAAAAATTTGAATTGGCGCGTAATCGCAACGATGCAACGCAATAACTGCAACACGGTCTTCTTTAAGCGTCCACTCCATATTTAAAAATGAGTAAAATTCTAAAAAGTATACAGTTTTATTTTCATGAACAATACGAAATTCGAATTCAATAAACTTTTTTGTGGCCAGCATTCTAAAAGAAAAGTTTTTACTGTGTGACAATACTTATGACCTGACTGTGTATATGACATGTAGCAGGAAAAGAGTCGTTGAGAGAACATCTGCGGAATTCCGGCATTAATATGCATTAGGTCAGAAGAGCAGCCATCTATGACTACACTGATCGACCATTTACTCAGAAAGTCAGATAATCAGTTGCAATATTCGGCGTGGATGCCGTAGGCAGGAATTTTAACCAGCAGACTTGCGTACCAAACCCTGTCAAAAGCCTTCGAGATATCGAGTAAAACAGCTCGAACTTCACCGTTCTTCTCGATGACCTCACCCCAAAAGTGCGTGATTTACACAACAAAATCCACAGTGAAACGTCCAGGGCGGCAACCGTATTGGTGGTCACTGAAGAAGTGAATTTGTTCCAAGGTATATCAGCATTTGCTTACCCTTCAGTACCCTTTCCACAACATAAGAGTATGGAGGTGATGGTGATTGGTCGATAATTACAGGGATCGGCACGACTACCCTTCTTGGGTACAGGTTGCACATTGGCAAGCTTCCAGGATTTGGGCACTAGGCGGTTAATTTGGACATAGCGAAGGCCTTCGATCGGATTTGGCACAAAGCGCTTCTTTCGCATATTACACTCGTTTTCTTACAGATCGGAGACCAGAAACCCGGGTCGGGCCAAATATTAGTTATTGGGGTTTTCCGTCAAGGAATTCTCAGATAATTAATAGAATCAGGCGTTGTTTTGCGGAAATTCATTACCTATATTAAAGAATGCAAGGGAGGCGTCCTTCAAACTAATTAAGATACATCATTTTATTTTACTACACGGATCTTAGCCAAATTAATTTTTAACATCTTTTAGTAATTCTCAGTAGCAGCTTGGAGCCAGGAACGAGGTGTGTCATATTGGTCCTGCGCCTGTCTCTTCATCTCGGTCGCGCCGGATTTCCGTTGCATCGGACTATGCTATGGAGTGTGAAGGAATAGACTGCACCTGTGCTAGCGCATACGCTCGTGCACTGTAATCCTGCCCTGCGCAGATGTTTAGTCTCCGTTGATACTGATTGTCCTAATCGAAATTCGATCTTGAGGAGATATATTATCATCATATCTAAAGTCCGTTAGGCGAGAGTTGATAAATATTACGAAATCGTCTCCCAATAGCAACTGTCGCAATAGTGAAAATTATCATTTTACTATAGCCTAAATCGTATATTAAAACATTCTTAAAGAAACCAAAAGATATATTTAAACAATCAAACTGTTGAAATGCTATATTTTAAAACATTTTAAAAGTTTCCTAGCACTTAACATTTCAAAAAATGCAACTAACTTTAGCAATAAAATGCCGAGTGCACAAAGAATGCACTCGAAAAGTTTATTGGCAGTAATTAAACGCGTTGCGAGCTTTGTAATGAAAATGGTTCATGTATGAGATAGACTTTCTTCTAGATCACGGAAGTGACTAGAATTTTTTATTAAATTTAAGTTAGTGTTGCGATATGTTTTTTTTAATAAAAGGAGAATCTGTAGTGAACCATTTGTAATTAAAAACTGTAAAGTCTTCCACGTTCTTTATATTTTTAAATAAATTTGTCTTGTCTTTTATGAATCAAATATTTTGTTTAAACTTGGTTTAAACTATTGATTTAATAAAAACTGACGTTAGAACAATCAGAGATTTATACTTCCTCTTTTTCTTCCATCAATTTTTCTTAATTAGAGATTTATTTGTGTTAAAGTAATAATAATAATTAATGTTTTATGCACGCTTGAGACAAGTGCTTAACAGTCTTTTGTTGGGCGTTAATAAGACACACGCATATAACGGTTGGGTCATGCCTGTTCCCATGTATACATCTGGCATACTCAGGTGGACTTAGACCGAACTGAACGCTCTGGATAGAAAAGTCCGCACTATTATGACGTCCCACAGCATGCATCATCCGAGATCGTCAGTAATGAGGCTGTACTTGCCGCGGAAACATTGTGGGCGCGGCTTTTTAAGCGCGCTTAGCATGCATAATTCCGACCGGGATACCGTATGGAAGGAGAAAGAGCTCCACGGGAGGTTCTACAAGGCTCTGCACGAGCCTTTCGTAGACACAGTTGCCTCCCTCCACTGGTTACGTTTTGGTGACCTCTTCGGGGAAACCGAGGCTTTTGTCTGTGCAATACAGGATCAGGTTATTAAGACCAACAACTATTGGAGATATATCCTAAGGGATGGCACCGTCGACATTTGTCGAGCTTGTCGCCATCCCAGTGAATCACTTAGGCATGTCATCTTTGGTTGTTCGGCGCTTTGTAACTCTGAGTACTTGCTCTTGCTTGCTTGGTCTCGTGGATCGGAAACTGCCTTATTATAAGTACATGCTGGAAGCCGTGCACGAAAACGACCGCGCCAGGCGCTCTACTGGGACCGGGCTCAGACAGGACCATTCTTGCGAATAAGCCTGATATGGTTCTGATGGACCGGGCACAGTCAAGGATATTTTTGGTCGACATTACAATTCCGTGTGACGAGAACCTCGTAAAAGCCGAAACAGATAAGCGAACAAATATCTGGACCTGGCTCACGAGGTGACCGACATGTGGGGTGGACTGCCGACCGAAATTATACCTGTAGTCGTTTCTGGGAACGGGTTAATCTCAGTCAGCCTCTCGGGTTATCTGAGGTGACTTGGACTCCGTGAAGGACCACTCCAAGCTCAAATGCAAAAGGCGGTGCTCCTCGATACCGCTCGCATCGTCCGCCGGTTTCTTTCCTTTTCCCCCTAACTCTCGGCCGTTTTGTCTCCCCTGCCGAGAGCTTCCATCTGGTTGGGTTTTTTTTTATTTATGTATTTTTTTATGTATTTATTTTATTTTATATATATTTATGTATGTTTATCATTTTTATTTATAATTATATATATATATTTACAGCCCAACCAGATGAGCAAACTATATAGATACCCCACTTAGTAATAATAAACTTTATTTATATTAAAGTGATTGTAGTACATGGGTTTAACATTACGTTGTTTGTACAATCTATAAAATATGTCCTTCAATATAGTGGATGTAGCTCTGCACTCCTAGTTAGGTTACAGAATAACCTGTATTAAGGAATAACAGTCTCAATCTCCATAATATTAGGTACATGATAAGCATGCATGTAGCATACAGTTAAAAGTGCTACAATTATAATAATTTCTGGTTATTCAAATTATAATTATAAAATTGAAAAATGAATGCGTGTGTGTGTGCGTGTGTGTGTGCGTGTGTTTGTGTGTGTGTTTGTGTGGGTGTGCGTGTGTGTTTGCGTGTGCATGTGTGTGTTTGCGCGAGAGAGAGAGAGAGAGAGAGAGAGAGAGAGAGAGAGACAAAGAGAGAGATTAGGTAAATCAGGTTAGTTATTTTATAATCAGTCCAGGTATTTTTCTGTTTCGTCATAAGTTTTGTTTTGAAGGTATGAGCGGACAGTCTTCTTGTAATTATAGAATGATAACCCATACATAATATGTATATAGGACATTTTTCGCTTATTTTGTTGTAAAGAGACGGACCCAGGAAATAATGGACGCTGAGCGGTGCTGCAAAAGAACTGTTTGCAGAATAAAATGTTGCCAAACATTAAGAATGTTCCAGTCATTGAACAACTGATTAGTTGGAAAAATTATAGGCCGGAAAGTAGCCACTTTCAAAATGACTCTGTGTGCCACCTCCAGCTTTTTTAGGTTAATTTTAGCAGCACCGTTATAGCAAGAAATACAGTATGTAATAATGGATAAGCATAAGGCAAAATAAATTTTACGTATAACAGTTTGGTTAGCAATACTTCTTAGGGTTTTTAATATGTAAATTAATTTACGGACTCTGCCAGTGAGAAGAAAATTAAAATTTGGGTATTTATCTAAGATGCAATGTACATAGTAAATAATTTCATGAATTTGTCGGTAGCAATATTTACATCTCTTATAGGGAAAAGAGGGGTGAAGTCTAGTTGTAATACTCATTTGTCAAGCCCCTCATAGTCGATCCTGGTGATGAATGAGGTTGAGGCCGTTCGTATATGTTGAGTGTGTATGCAAAGTAATGTAGAACAGTGATCAGTTACTATCGAGCTATAGCAAAAAAGTAAGAGTGGGAGACTTTGTTCTTAGGATCGTATGATCCAAGCAATCGCTACTGCTGGTTGGAAGAGTATGGGCAGGAAGATAGCCGTGGTAGGCAAGACAATTCAAATATTCGTGAGATCGCATGTCAAGCCTATCGGGTTTGATTAATGGATTTAAATCACCTGTTATGACACCAGATTTGAATATACGTAGTGACAGAAGAATGTTATTAAGGACTAAGAGAAAACTATTTATATTGTCTATTGATGGTGAGTGGTAGATACAAACTATTGCCACGTCGGTATTTATCTTTGTTATGAGCCCAGACGCTGATTGGTGAAAATCAGGTTCTTCGCGTCTTTAAATATACCACGACGCCATTACTTTGGTTATTATGCTCGGTGGTCTTGAATATGGTATAATTTTGCAAGATAGCAAGAGTAGAATTACTAGAGCATGGTAACCAACATTCAGTCAAGACTTTCGCCAATTTTAGACCAATTTCTGTACTACCAACGTTTAGTAAAATTTTTGAAAAATAATTTTAGATCAGATGTTAAGTTTCTTTAATATTAATAAATTGCTACATAAAAATCAATTCGGTTTTACAAGGGGTCGCTCGACAACTGACGCTGGAGTTGAGCTTATTAAACATATTTTTTGTGCATGGGAGAATTTAGAGGATGCTTTGGGTATATTTTGTGACCTTTCCAAGGCCTTCGACTGCGTTCACCATGATACATTAATCAGGAAGCTACAGTACTATGGTGTCAAGAAGACAGCGCTTAAACTTATTATTTCATATTTAAGTAATAGAATGCAGAAAGTTATTATCAATGGTAAAAGTTCTTCCGGGTCATCTGTACTAATGGGTGTTCCTCAGGGCTCCATTCTCGGTCCATTTCTATTTCTAGTGTATATTAATGACTTACCTTCTCTTGTAGGGGATAATCATGATATAGTATTATTTGCTGATGATACTTCCTTGCCTTTTAAATTTAAACGTCAATCATTTAAATGTGTCGAAGTGAATAATGCTATATCAAAATTATTATGCATTAGTTTAACGTTAATAATCTACATTTAAACGGAAATAAAACTAAATGTATTAAATTTACAACAACGAATGTCAAAAATCTGAGTACCAATGTGTTTTTAATTGGGAAAGAACTGAGTCCTGTTGAATCCACTGTTTTCCTTGGCATCACTCTCGACGCAAAGCTTCAGTGGGGTCCCCATATGTCCAAAGTAGCAAGCAGACTAAGTTTTGCAGCCTATGATGTATAAAAGATTAGAGGTCTCACTAGTGTTGAGACAGCTAGATTAGTTTATTTCAGTTATATGCAAATAACTGAAATAAACTAATCTAGCTGTCTTATGGGATTTTGCTATGGGGAAATGCGGCTGAATCAGAAACTATTTTTGTTTTACAGAAGAGGACCATTAGAGCTATTCACAACCTAAAACCGAGAGAGTCTCTTAGAGATAAATTTAAAGAAATAAATATATTAACTTTGGCCTCTCAGAATATTTACGAAAATTTATTGTATGTTCACAAAAATAAAGGTAATTTTAGTAGAAAAAGTGTTATATATTCTGTAAACACTAGGAACAAACACAAGCTAGTGATACCAGTTTCTCGACTCCACAGAGTCAGTAATTCATTCTTGGGGCAATGTATAGGCTATTACAACAGGGTCCCGGAAAGTGTACAGGCTCTTTCTATTACCATGTTTAAATGTTTTGTTAAGTTGAAACTGTATAAAAGGGTTATTATAGTATAAATGAATACATGGTTGATAATAAACCCTGGGATTGAGGTGGTCGCATCCAAGCTATTTCTAAAATAAATTTTGTACCAACCATTAATGTAAAATAAGCTTTAAAAAAAGTCCCACTGGGTTTCTTGCTGGTTCTTTCCAGGAGAGAGGTTTTTTTCGAATCAGTGGTAAAGTAAAAATGACTTTCAATAAGAATTACACATATGATCTATATTGAATAAAAATTATTCTATTCTATTGCATACCTTAAGCGAAAGCGCAAGGTAATGTTCTACTATCGCCTAAAAATTAAAATACCAACATTTTATCGAATAAAATCGTATCTAGCAATCATATTATACATATAAATGATATAAAAAGCACATTGTTAGAAAGATAAATGATTGTTGAACTTATTAATAATTTTTTAAAATCGATTAATTGCTATTTTTAAATAAAAAAAAGGGTTTTAGTGGCTTATGGTGTGAATTTATCAAGTCCCTGTGGCTTGTAAACACTATAACTTTTGAAAATATCAATTGTTTAACTCATTCTATTTTTTAATCTCTTCATCTATCATGTGGGAAGCCACTGAATGTAAATGGCAGTGTAATTTTGTTTTGTTTAGCTATAATTAATTTTTTTCGGCTCCAAAATGGCGAAATTTTCGTTGATTTGCTTGCCTCGTATATAAATTGTTTCTGTAAATGGGGATCTACAGTCACAGAGTAGTTTAGTTCACAGAGTACCTTTGTATTAAGTTTAGTTCGGCTTACAGAACACATTCGGCTTCAGTCGCCGTCGTGAGTGGACATTGTTTCGGTTGTTTTCAACGGCTCAAAAAGATTGCTGTACAAATACACAATATTCGAATAACCAAATTTCTTAAATACTTGATTATAATAATAATAAGAGATTTTTTTATTACAATATTTAAAAGCACAGAATAAATAATAGTAGTACGTACTAAAAGTAAGTAGTATAATTTTTTTGTCATGGGTGACATTTTAATGCTTTTCGAGGGTGTCGAAACCGATAGGGTTGTCGAAATGTAAATCCAAGATGGCGGCCGCAATAGGTATCAATTTTTTCATCATGGGTGTCATTTTCATGGTTTTCGAGGGTGCTGAAGCCGATAGTGCTGTCGAAATGTAAATCCAAGGTGGAGGCTGCAATAGGTATAAAATTTTTCATCATAGGTGTCATTTTCATGGTTTTCGAGGGTGTTGAACCTGATAGTGCTGTCGAAATGTAAATCCAAGATGGCGGCTGAATTAGGTACCAATTTATTCATCATGGGTGTCATTTTCATGGTTTTCGAGGGTGTTGAAGCCGATAGTGCTGTCAAAATGTAAATCCAAGATGGCGGCTGCAAAATATATCAATTTTTTCATCTTGGGTGTCATTTTCATGGTTTTCGAGGGTGTTGAAACCGATAGTGCTGTCGAAATGTAAATCCAAGATGGCGGCTGCAATAGGTATCAATTTTTTCATCATGGGTGTCATTTTCATGGTTTTCGAGAGAGTTGAAGCCGATAGGGCTGTCGAAATGTAAATCCAAGGTGGCGGCTGCAATGGGTATCAATTTTTTCATCATGGGTGTCATTTTCATGAGTTTCGAGGTTGTTGAAGCCGATAGTGCTGTCGAAATGTAAATCCAAGATGGCGGCTGAAGTAGGTACCAATTTTTTCATCATGGGTGTCATTTTCATGGTTTTTGAGGGTGTTGAAGCCGATAGTGCTATCGAAATGTAAATCCAAGATGGCGGCTGCAATAGATATAAATTTTTTCATCATTGGTGTCATTTTCATGGTTTTCGGGGGTGCTGATGCCGATAGTGCTGTCGAAATGTAAATCCAAGGTGGCGGCTGCAATAGATATCAAGTTTTTCATCTAGGGTGTCATTTTCATGGTTTTCGAGGGTGTTGAATCCGATAGTGCAGTCGAAATGTAAATCCAAGATGGCGGCTGAAGTTGGTACCAAGTTTTTCATCTAGGGTGTCATTTTCCTGGTTTTCAAGAGTGTTGAAGCCGATAGTGCTGTCGAAATGTAAATCCAAGATGGCGGCTGCAATAGGTATGAATTTTTTCATCATGGGTGTCATTTTCATGGTTTTCGAGGGTGTTGAAGCCGATAGTGCTGTCGAAATGTATTTAAACTATAGTATGTGCCATATCGATTGAGAAAAACGGACAATGACCTCAGATATGAGCCGAGTGTCAAAAGGCGTAACTTACAAAATCTCAATTTAGATGTGATAACAATATTTAAATATTGATATTATTCCCACTTCTAGGTCAGCACATATGTTTTGTTTTTTTGTTTCTTAAATAATATTGTCTGTGGTTCCTATAAACATAGTAAAATCTTACGGTACATCGCGAAAAATGTGTTATATTTTATATTTCAATTTATGGTAAGTAACGCAGCAATTCATTTAATAACAGTTTCATATTAAAAAAATATTTGAAGCAATATAATCACCATATTGAGCTTTTGCAAATTCATCCCTTTAAAATAAACAAAACGCGCGTTACGTCAGTTCGTTCTAAAAGAAACGTGACAATGGCAGCCAGAGATGCGTCACCTTTTTTGGGCCGGTCCGCCATTTTGTTTTCATTCGTGTTCGGATAGCGCTTGCGTGTGTACGTCTCGGGTAATTCATAGCATTCATTGCATTGTTTTAGTTGAGTTTTTACTGTTAAATTTGTTATATCGTTAAGTTTTTGTTTTTTGAATCTGTTATATTAGTTTTACTGTGACGGTCGTTACTAAATCGACATGAGTTCAGGAGAATTTGGTGAAGGACCCGGTCCTTCAACATCAAGTGGAAAGAGACGTCGCCGACCCATAATAAACGTAGCAGGTACGTACAAATAGGTACAAATGCGACGACGTAGCCTTTCTATTTCTTAAAGCGCTCTTTTTATGTGACCATGTGGTATTTATTTTCTAAAACAATATGTATTTATGTGATGTAGTACTATGGTAGTATATTTTTGTCATTTATTTACAGGCCCATCTTCTGGAGCACCTTTAACGTCACCAGTAAAAAAGAGAAAACCTACCACTTTGTCGGTCGGGGAACAAGAGATTATCATTAATGTATACAAATATGTCAAAAACACCTGGCCCGAAGACGTGTATCCTTCAAACGTTAATATGGTAGAAAAGGTTTCGGAGATCTCAGGAGTCAGCAAGAGCACTATATATCGCGTATTAAGCGTGTATAGAGATTCCCATAAAATACCAGAAAAGGGAATAATTAATAAAAGAAAAAAGTCTGTAATTGACAAGTTGGACGATTTTGATAAATCGGCTATAAGAGCGAAAGTGCATCAGTTCTTTCTTGCAGGAGAATTACCGACTTTAGACAAAATTTTGCTCAGTATAAATCAAGATGACCAGTTGCCAAACTTGAGCAAAACTTCCCTGCGACGTGTGTTGCGCCATTTAAAATTCAAATATATAAAGAGAAACAGAAAAAGTGGTCTAATAGATCGCCCAGAGATAGTTCTGTGGCGTACCAGATATTTGAGAGAAATACAAATATTAAGAAACGAGGGACGTAACATTTTTTACCTTGACGAAACATGGATTAACGCAGGTCATACTATGGGAAAGGTATGGGAAGACACCACAATTGAATCTTCTCGTCAATCACGGTTAGAAGGCTACTCTACTGGCGCGAAAGCCCCTTCGGGTAAAGGAAAGCGATTAATAGTTGTACACGTTGGCAATGAAAATGGCTTTTTGGAGGGATGTGATTGGGTATTTGAATCATCATCTACTGGTGACTACCATGAGAGTATGGACGCTCTCCATTTCGAGGACTGGTTTAGAAAAGTAATAGAAAAACTGCAAAGCGGCGATGTCATAGTTATGGATAACGCTAGTTACCACTCCAGACGTTTAGAAAAAACCCCAACAATGTCTTGGCGGAAACAAAATATGCAGGAATGGCTAGAATCTAAACAGATCGCATACGTGCCCTCGGACACAAAGACCCACTTAATGGAAAAAATAAAGGCAGTTAAAGATAACTATCGAAGTTACGTCACCGACGAGATGGCAAAAGAAAAAAGCATCACAGTGGTAAGGTTACCTCCTTATCACTGTGAGCTTAACCCCATTGAACTTGTGTGGGCAGATGTGAAAGGGTACGTTGCACGAAAAAATACAACTTTCAAGTTAAAAGATGTTAAAAATTTACTTAAAGATGGTTTAACTCAAATCACGCCAGATAAATGGAAAAACTGTGTTCAGCATGTCCTTAACGTTGAACAAAAAATGCGTGGCATGGATGATAGAATTGACCAAACTGCAGATCGCTTTATAATTAATGTTACAGATAGTTCATCAAGTGAAGATACGAGTGATGATTGCACCGAATAAAAATAAAGTTCTTATATAATATTAAAAATAAAGTTTTATCTTTTGCATAAGTACGTACTTATTCGGTGTCGTTATCACTCGAATCTTTATATGTGTTATAAATTAATGTTTTTTGTTGTTAAATGAATAAAGTACTTTATAACAATAGATGATTTTTCTTCTACAGCGATCTTTCACATAACTTTTTAATAATAGTTAATAAATATATATTATATCAATCATTATAAAAAAATCATTATAAATAAAGAAAGTACTACATATAAAATGTGCCTATATATTGAAGGTTTGTAACCCCTGGTTAAACGACCGAAAGGTCATTGTCCGTTTTTCTCAATCGATTTGGCACATACTATACTTTAATAATTCCGTATAATCATGTTATACGTAATTTTTTTAATGCGCTTAAGGTATGCCCAATTGGATTTATCAATATTCTATTCTACTACCAGATCGCAATCAAAGGAGATGCGGTGCATGAGGGTTTGTAAGCTACAATGGATAGAACGAATGTTTTGCGATAGAATTTTGACATAGCTATTTGGATGTTTGACAATCGTATCTGTTTCTTCTGTTGGGCATGTATTAGTTATAGATACAGAAAGATGGGCAATGTCATCAATCACATAGTTCACGATATTATTCGTTTTTGCAGTAAAGTAATCCGGGCAAAACGGGGCGAAGGAAGATGGATATTATTTTTTTGGAACTGGGTCCTAAGTTTACAAGAGGTTGTAAAAGATTAAAACACTGGATATTTTTTAAGAAATAAGAACATGTTACAGAATTTTCAATAGAACGGAATATTCAATGTGTAAATGTTAGCAATTATTCATAATAAGAGCGTGGAGATATAAACAATTACTGATATGAAATTTTAGTGGTGTAAGTGTAGTATGAGAGTAAAGGTGTGTGTGTGTTGAGTAATTTCTGATGTGGAGAGATGGAAAGTGGACGTGATAATAATAGTGGAGTATGTTTGTTTTGTGTGTTATTAAAATTATGTATTTTAACAAAAAAAATTAGGAAAGTAGTATTTAATTTTATTATAAAATGATCAAAATAATAAGGAAAATACTTATAGGAAAGCAGTCATGCATTGTTGGTTGAAAGAAGCTGCAAAGAAGCTTCAAATGGTCTTCGTTTTTTCCCAAGATGGAGTGGCTGTTAGAATCCTTTTTAGCATAACTCGTCCATTTGATGTCCAACAATATGTGTAATGGTGAGACTTGGCGTAGTTTCTACTTAAATAAAACAGTCTATTAGTATGCGAAGTCCACTGTTCAGCGATGTAAATAGGTGTTTGATATGCGGCATTTATATTAAGATGGTTAGCGTTAACCTTATCTTTGTTATTCTGTTTGTTATGTTCTATAACATTTCGTTTTCATGAGTGTATTAGAGAACTCAACTGTTACATTTGATATAAGGTTTTTCTTCCTAGACGGTTGTCTTATTACATCACGAATATTGGAAGGTTCTCAAAGTTATTAATAAATGTTCTTGAAAGTAATATAGAAAGAAAGAAATAATAAAGAATACGTAATAATTCTTTATTATTTTTTATCAGGTGTAAACGCACTTCAGCTTTGAGCCGTGTCATTTACGTAAAAGATGTGAAAAGCATATAGCTAAGATCCACGTGAAAAATAAATGAAACTCTACCTTACACCACTACCTACACTAGACACACACATTCGTCAATAATACGATACGAGTTTTGCCTCTAAATGAAGCATCATCAGGAGAAATAGATTCTACTATCCAATGTGACTCTATATTATTGCTGGTAGTATGAGGAAGCTTAAGGTCTCTCGACGCACGTGGTTCAGAACCGTTAGACCTTGGAGGAGGCCTATGTTCAGTTGACTTGTAAAGGACTGTAATGATGATGACGATAATAACGAAATGGCAGCTCCTATTGCTTTTGATACAAGGTTATATTTCAATATGGATAAATTGAGCAAATGATATTGACAATGATGTATCAGTATACACATCCCCCATTTTGCTCAGACCAACGCCGGCAAACACAAGTACGTTAAGTATTTGCGGGGTCGTCTCTACGAATCTCACTTTTAAATTCTATGCCGTGAAACTTAGTTATCACAGCACATATTATACGAAGATTTTGTAATATAGACATAGAAGATTTGATAATAGGTCTTCATCCAATAGCAGATGATTTATTGTAAGAGGTTACTCAGCGACGGTAGCCCAAAAATACAGACCGAGAAACTCAAGGTCGTGGCTTGGCATCCGTCATTCGACTACTATCGTGCACCATTCATATTACAAGTATTTTAAGCTTAGTTGGGGTAACTAAAGGGAGTGCTGGTTGTGTTACAGCAGTACTAGATAGTATTCATTCAAAAATAGCAAAAAAAATATAGAAATGCACGTCATGGCTACTGATAGGCGGATAGATATCTACATTTATCCTGAATCTAAGAATCAAAATGCAGATGCATTGCCACCCCTGAGGACTAAGATGGAAAGCCTCGTTTCCAGTATAAAGGGTCTGCGGATCTCCACACTTGCCATACGAAACACAGCAGCATTAAGCTGCTATTTTACGTTGGTATTCTGTGAGAGCGTGGTCCTTCCCCGGTCGAGCCGACACATTCGGGCTATAACTATAATATAGCTGCAGCGTGGCTCTACCACGTATAAAAACTTCGTGCTACTAAGATACACTTATTCTTGATAACCCATGCCTGATGTACTGCTTATGTGATATATAGTATAGGGAGTAAGATTGGTCAATGTAGGATACTCGTACATCTAACATCTTACCTAGCACAAGCGAGATCAGACACGATGACCAAAAAAAATGTGAACGTTTTTTTACTGTTGGTTATATTATACTAAAACTATTTTTCAAAAGTTTTGAATCTGTAGTACTTATAAGTTTTGGTTTTAGTAGGATAATTTGTAATTAAATAACATCGTCGTAACATATAATCAAAAACATCACTGCACTTTATGATTGTGCAAATTATTTCACCACTAGCTGTTCCCCGCAACTTTCCCGCGTTTTTTTACGATTGGATTTCATGAGTTTTAATTTTTTTTTTGCGCGGAAGCCTAATTCTTTTTCTAAAATAAAAGTAGCCTAAGTTACTCCTTATAAAATCTGCTATCTGTTAGTGAAAGTCCCGTCAAAATCGGTCCAGCCGTTTCGTAAATTAGCCGGAACAAACAGACAGACAGACAAAAATTTTAAAAATTGTTTTTTGTTATAAGTACCATTTATACTTTCATATGTATTTGGTAAAAAGTTGTTTTGCATACCTTAAGCGAAAGCGCAAGGTAATGTTCTACTATCGCCTAAAAATTAGAATTCCAACATTTTATCGAATAAAATCGTATCTAGCAATCATATTATACATATAAATGATATAAAAAGCACATTGTTAGAAAGATAAATGATTGTTGAACTTACTAATAATTTTTTTAAATCGATTAATTGCTATTTTTAAATAAAAAAAGGGTTTTAGTGGCTTATGGTGTGGATTTATCATGTCCCTGTGGCTTGTAAACACTATAACTTTTGAAAATATCAATTGTTTAACTCAATCTATTTTTTAATCTCTTCATCTATCGTGTGGGAAGCCACTGAATGTAAATGGCAGCGTAATTTTGTTTTGTTTAGCTATAATTAATTTTTTTCGGCTCCAAAATGGTGAAATTTTCGTTGATTTGGTTGCCTCGTATATAAATTGTTTCTGTAAATGGGGATCTACAGCCACAGAGTAGTTTAGTTCACAGAGTACCTTTGTATTAAGTTTAGTTCGGCTCATTCGGCTTCAGTCGCCGTCGCGAGTGGACATTGTTTCGGTTGTTTTCAGCGGCTCAAAAAGATCGCTGTACAAATACACAATATTCGAATAACCAAATTTCTTAAATACTTGATTATAATAATAATAAGAGATTTTTTTATTACAATATTTAAAAGCACAGAATAAATAATAGTAGTACGTACTAAAAGTAAGTAGTATAATTTTTTTTGTCATGGGTGACATTTTCATGCTTTTCGAGGGTGTCGAAACCGATAGGGTTGTCGAAATTTAAATCCAAGATGGCGGCCGCAATAGGTATCAATTTTTTCATCATGGGTGTCATTTTCATGGTTTTCGAGGGTGCTGAAGCCGATAGCGCTGTCGAAATGTAGATCCAAGGTGGAGGCTGCAATAGGTATAAAATTTTTCAACATAAGTGTCATTTTCATGGTTTTCGAGGGTGTTGAAGCTGATAGTGCTGTCGAAATGTAAATCCAAGATGGCGGCTGAATTAGGTACCAATTTATTCATCATGGGTGTCATTTTCATGGTTTTTGAGGGTGTTGAAGCCGAAAGTGCTGTCGAAATGTAAATCCAAGATGGCGGCTGCAATAGGTATCAATTTTTTCATCATGGGTGTCATTTTCATGGTTTTCGAGAGAGTTGAAGCCGATAGGGTTGTCGAAATGTAAATCCAAGGTGGCGGCTGAAATAGATATAAATTTTTTCATCATTGGTGTCATTTTCATGGTTTTCGGGGGCGCTGATGCCGATAGTGCTGTCGAAATGTAAATCCAAGGTGGCGACTGCAATAGATATCAAGTTTTTCATCTTGGGTGTCATTTTCATGGTTTTCGAGGGTGTTGAATCCGATAGTGCTGTCGAAATGTAAATCCAAGATGGCGGCTGAAGTTGGTACCAATTTTTTCCTCTCGGGTGTCATTTTCATGGTTTTCAAGAGTGTTGAAGCCGATAGTGCTGTCGAAATGCAAATCCAAGATGGCGGCTGCAATAGGTATCAATTTTTTCATCATGGGTGTCATTTTCATGGTTTTCGAGGGTGTTGAAGCCGATAGTGCTGTCGAAATGTATTTAAACTACTTTAATAAGATTATAATTCCGTATAATCATGTTATACGTAATTTTTTTAATGCGCTTAAGGTATGCCCAATTGGATTTACCAATATATTTAACATTACAAACAGACACTTCAATTTTATTTATTTGTATAGATTACCCGCTTGTGAGTGGTAGTTGACGTGACACGTCACGCGATTAGTGTTAACTCACGCTTGTTGATACATATTATATCGTGGGAAGATACTAGAATTGATCATATCATGAGGTGCCCGATTACTTCATGAAACGTAACCATTTCATGATAAAGTCAATTATTATTGGCCATAGTATATAAATGTCATTATCGTTTGGCCATATCACAAATTCAGAAGCAACCGTCTAGTAATTAGCGATAATAGGCGCAGCTGAGATAACTCAGCAGCACCAAAGACGCGTACATTTATATAATAAACAAAGTGATGAGGACTCTGCTAAAAATGGTACAAATACATAAAAATGGTAGTGGTGTTTCAGGGAATGGAATTATTTATTCCATCATCTGTGGTGCCTATCGGAGGCAGAACTCAGCCACGGTTTGGTCACTCCTGTAAAACTGCATCATGCTATAAGCAGGAGTGCTACCGGGCTTGGGCTGATGCATCAACGCTTCGGGACGTAAAGACCAGCGCTCTTAAAAAGAAGTATAATTCCACCTCCAGGTCCTTCAAAAGTGTCATTGCCAAGGCAAAGTCAGAGCTCATCGGTAGAGTTGGCGAGAAACTAGTTCACCTCTCTTCGGGAATACGTGCATTCTGGTCTCTCGCCAAGGCTGTCGAAGGGAACTATTGTCAGCCATCTCTGCCATGTCTGCATAGGGTGGACGACTCACTGGTCCATGACGTAAAGGAGAAAGCCCATCTGCTAGGCTTTCTTTTTGCTTCCAATTTGACTCTAGATGACGGGGGGAACACACCGCCGACAATCCCACGGTGTGAGTGCTCCATGCAGGAAGTACTATTTATACAGCGCTCGGTGCGTACATAAAGCACTCCTCTCCCTGGACGTCAACAAGTCGAGCGGGCTTGATGGAGTCCCACCTATTGTGCTGAAGACGTGTACTACGGAGTTGGCACCAGTTTTAACGCGTCTTTTCCGATAATCCTACTACCTAGGCGTAGTCCCGAACTCATGAAAGACAGCTTTGGTGCACCCGATTCTTAAAAATAGGCGACCGCTCAGATCCGTCCAACTACAGGCCCATCGCTATCACCTCCTTGTTCTCCAAAGTATTGAAAAAAATTATCAGCTGCTAGCTCATGCGGTACCTTGAGGATCATCAGCTGATTAGTGACCGCCAGTACGGTTTCCGTCGAGGTCAATCAGCAGGTGATCTTCTAGTTTACCTAACTCATAGATGAGCGGTGGCAGTGGAGTCGCTGTTTATTCTGCATATCAATGATATGTTGCATACCGGTAACATTCATTGCTATGCAGACGACAGCACTGGTGATGCTTTGTACACCAGCCGTGCCAATAATTCGCGAGTAAACGTCACCGAGAACCGGTACAAACTTGTGTCTGAAGTCGAGACTTTGTTGAACAAAGTCTCAGACTGGGGACAACTAAATCTAGTCCAGTTCAATCCCCAGAAGACAAAAGTTTGCGTGTTTACTGCTAAAAAGAATGCCTTTGTCGTATCTCCTCAATTTTAAGGCACTCCCCTAGTTGCCTCAGCCAGTATCGGAATCCTCGGTGTCGACATATCAAGTGACGTGCAGTTTCGTGGTCACTTGGAAGAGAAGGCCAAATTGGCCTCTAAAAAGCCTGGCGTGCTCAGCAGAGCGGGACAGTATTTCATGACGGTACACCGCTTGCAACTTTATAAGGCGCAGGCACATGTAATACTGTTCCCATCTCTGGGCAGGGGCTCCCCAGTGCCAGCTCCTTCCACTTGATCGCATCCAGCGCAGAGCGGTTCACATCTTCGACGACCGAAATCTTTCCGATCGGTTTGACTCACTGGCACTGCGTAGAGATGTTGCATCTCTTTGCGTAATTGCTCGAACTAATTCCAGCCGCTCAATTTCACTATTGCACATCGCGACAAAACTTGCGATACCATCCATGCTATCTGGATGATTGGCGGTCCACCACTGTGCGATTTAGAAGAAGTTTTCTTCCTTGCACGACTTCCTTGTGGAATCTATTGCCACCATCGATTTTCCCGGACCGATACGACTTAGGGACCTTCAAGAAAAGAGCGTACTCCTTTTTAAAAGGCCGGCAACACATCTGCAATTCCCCTATTGTTGCAGTTGTTCATGGGCGGTGGTAGTCACCATCAGGTGAGCCGCATGCTCGTTTGCCCCTCTCCTAGAAAAAAATAAATAAATAGAAGTCGTTTGGTCAAGAAACAGTGTAATATTTCATCAAATGCCAAAATTTCACGAAATAGTCGAAAACTTGTATGATCAATTCTACGATCTGGCCACGACACATACATTCATACATTTTATCTAGAACTTTAAATTACCTAAAATGTATAATACATAATCAGAACAATATTAAGCCGTAGTATTATGAAAGTTGTGTAAAGTCGCTATCTATCGCCCCATCAAATACTGTCCGCGTGGATATAAATGTAATAATGTATGGTATCATAAATGTCCTCAGTGGTGACGAGTCTACATTTGAGGCTAGATGTACGTGTCTATAGGCTACAGCATCCACTTAACATCAGGTGAACTGTGTGCTCGTTTATCGCCATTACTTTTATTAAAAAAATACAAATCTTTTGTGTAGATGCCCATGTCCTTGGATGATTGGTGATGATGCAAGTAGAGAGCCAAAGAGTCAGAGGGCATTTTCTATATTAACTTAATGTTTATTTACAAAAATCTTGTCGATTTGTTGTCCCGTTACTGTATGAAAGAAGGACAAACCAACAAACACATTTTGGGCATTTATAATATTAGAAGGAATAAACTCGACACACTTATAAAATAAACTCTGTTATATTCGAAACCGATATGTTAATCCGAAGAGATTATCACATGCTTTGTCAGCACCGCGCTACAAACCACATCACAGCACAGCAAACAGTGACGTCTGACAGATATGAGCGCGCTATTATTGTACAGCTGTGTTGTTACAAGACGTAGCGGCTTCTACGGTTTCATGTAGGACTCTCACTTGATGAATGTGCTAATAATTAACTCAGTAAGAAAATCAACAAATAACAGTGATTTTAGCGAAGCAATTATTTTTTTAATTTACATTAAATGCAGTGAAATAGTGATATGATGAACGTGTTGTTTAAATATTTGTATAGATACTACTAGGTGGTGGAGCTTGTGGTGGTAACTTTTGTTTTCATAACATACCTGCTTACAAATTAAATATTTAGTATCTAATCTATATTTTCTAATTTTTATTAGGCAGATGTTGCTGCCCATCTCCTGGTTTGTTGCCCCACCAACGGGACAATATGGCTTATAGGATATTTTCTTCCTACACCGCCACTACACGGTCACGGCTTACTCTATGTATTGAATAAAACATTTTCTTTTTTCTTTTTCTAGGCCTAAAATAATAAAATATATTTATATAGTGTAGATGCACCTTAATTTGGTTATTGGTTGCGATCGCAAATATGCATTCAGAATTAAGTAAAAAATAGAAAAAAGGAATATCATGCAGAAGGATTTCTCTTGTGTAGCCTGCTTTCCTAACTTCTGATTTTCAGAAATTATACGAGTTATTTACACACCAGTATATTTATACTAAATTTAAACATTCTATATTATTATTATATATTCTATTGCAAAAAAACAGTGTTACATTTTACTAGATCCCTTTTTACAAAATGAATTACTGCCGTGAAAAAGAAACGTTTTCTGCTCCATTTTTGTGGTTTCTATATTTCTTTAAAAAGTTTGCATTTTTATAAAATCTTAAAAATCTGTAAAAATAACACTTTTCAGGACTAGCTACATATACAATTAGCTCGAGCCATATGTCACGTTTTGCGTCAAGTGCTCTAATGAAACTAAAGCCCCAGCAAGCCAAGCAATAAATAACTATTTTATAAAAAGTGTTATTATACATAGTTTGTATGTTATGAGAATGAGGATCAATTTATTACGGCTCAGGATTCATTCTGAAGCAATAAAGTTATTGAGATCTTAGCTTAAAATAATGTTCAAACCGTCATATTGGTATCCGTTGACACGTTGACAAGACTCTGAAGGATACGAGTAAGATATATATCTTACTCTAATGAAATCGGTACATATGTACCTATTTCATTTATAACAGTTGCTTCCTGTTGCAGCGTGGCTCTACCACGAATAAAAAACTAAAATAAATAAAATTGAAGTGTCTAAGAACATATTTTTAAATTCTTTCCTTTAGTTCTTGAATTTCACTAATGCGCCTTATCTTATTATTAGTGTAGTAAATTAAATATGTCATGAGAGTCTCATGACATAATTAATTTACTATACTAATGATCTCTCATGTTGAGTCTCATGATGAGACCAAGTACATATGTAGGTACCTACTAAGAAGTGCACTACAAATAAAGGCTACATATGAAATGCAAGAGGTGAGGGACACGTTCAGCATAAAATAATATTAATGCTTCGTAAAAAGTTTGTAGATGGCTGTATTGGTTTGATCTTGACGAAATTATATAGTATAATAACAAAAACTACTACTGTAACTGTTACGGTCTATCAGGATCTGTATGACGATATGGACATTGGTAGGAAGAAGAAAACAACATTGATTGTAATTGGTTCAAACCACAGATATTTATAAAAAAAAAGTTAAAAATGTGCAAAAAATTAGAAGAGCTAACCACTGACTTTTGACGTGATAGAGCCATGCTGCAGCTATATTAGTAATATAACTGTAGCACGAATGGGTCGGCTCGACCGGCGAAGGATCCCGCTCTCAAAGAATACCAGCGTAACATACCAATTAACGCTGCTGTGTTTCGTATGGTGAGTGTAGAGAACCGGAGACCCTTTCTACTGGAAACGAGGCATTCCATCTTAGTCCTCACGTGTGGTAACGCATCTGCATTTTGATTCGTAATCGAGGATAGATATGGATGTAGTTTTATAGGATGGAGTGACAAACGAGCTCATAGTCGATCTGATGGTAAGTGGATGCTGTGACCCATAGACATCTACAACTAACCTCAATTGCGAATCAAAATTCAGATGCGTTGTAACCCATGAGGACTAAGATGGAATGCCTCTTACCATCAGGTGGACTGTGCGCTCGTTTGTCACCCTTATCCTGGAAAAAAAAACTGAGGCGTTGTTTTGTGTATTAATATAATACTCTAGAAACTGATTACCTTTTATTTAGAATTAACTTTTAACTTTTTAATGACATTGTGTAAAAAAAACTTCACCTAGTTCAGGCAGGTAGCTAATATTATAAACTTGACTTTTTTATTTTATTTTTTTGTATATTCTACGTTATTAAGCTACATATAGTTTTAATTTTATCATAGCATTTTATTTTTGTGACATTTATTGTTACTTTATTTAATTGTAATTATATTTGCTCCGGTATGTAAACATGTGTAATTGGAAATGAAATAAATATTTATTATTATATTATTATTATTAATAATTAGCGACGTCTGGTAAGTGGAAAATTATTAGCCCTTATTAGTATTAGCAGCTGACTGCACTGCGCTGAACCGAAATAATTAGCTAGCTCTGTGTACTTTTTTAAGCTTTATGTATACTGTATTGAAGAGGACAACAAGAGCTAAGTGACCTCGAATAACGCACGCACACACACAATATCTGTATATCATCAAACCTCGGCCGGCACTGTCGATACACGGGAGTTTACGCACACATGCCTAGGTAATAATATTGATTATGCCTATAGTATGTGCCAAATCGATTGAGAAAAACGGACAATGACCTTTCGGTCGTTTAACCAGGGGTTACAAACCTTCAATATATAGGCACATTTTATATGTAGTACTTTCTTTATTTATAATGATTTTTTTATAATGATTGATATAATATATATTTATTAACTATTATTAAAAAGTTATGTGAAAGATCGCTGTAGAAGAAAAATCATCTATTGTTATAAAGTACTTTATTCATTTAACAACAAAAAACATTAATTTATAACACATATAAAGATTCGAGTGATAACGACACCGAATAAGTACGTACTTATGCAAAAGATAAAACTTTATTTTTAATATTATATAAGAACTTTATTTTTATTCGGTGCAATCATCACTCGTATCTTCACTTGATGAACTATCTGTAACATTAATTATAAAGCGATCTGCAGTTTGGTCAATTCTATCATCCATGCCACGCATTTTTTGTTCAACCTTAAGGACATGCTGAACACAGTTTTTCCATTTATCTGGCGTGATTTGAGTTAAACCATCTTTAAGTAAATTTTTAACATCTTTTAACTTGAAAGTTGTATTTTTTCGTGCAACGTACCCTTTCACATCTGCCCACACAAGTTCAATGGGGTTAAGCTCACAGTGATAAGGAGGTAACCTTACCACTGTGATGCTTTTTTCTTTTGCCATCTCGTCGGTGACGTAACTTCGATAGTTATCTTTAACTGCCTTTATTTTTTCCATTAAGTGGGTCTTTGTGTCCGAGGGCACGTATGCGATCTGTTTAGATTCTAGCCATTCCTGCATATTTTGTTTCCGCCAAGACATTGTTGGGGTTTTTTCTAAACGTCTGGAGTGGTAACTAGCGTTATCCATAACTATGACATCGCCGCTTTGCAGTTTTTCTATTACTTTTCTAAACCAGTCCTCGAAATGGAGAGCGTCCATACTCTCATGGTAGTCACCAGTAGATGATGATTCAAATACCCAATCACATCCCTCCAAAAAGCCATTTTCATTGCCAACGTGTACAACTATTAATCGCTTTCCTTTACCCGAAGGGGCTTTCGCGCCAGTAGAGTAGCCTTCTAACCGTGATTGACGAGAAGATTCAATTGTGGTGTCTTCCCATACCTTTCCCATAGTATGACCTGCGTTAATCCATGTTTCGTCAAGGTAAAAAATGTTACGTCCCTCGTTTCTTAATATTTGTATTTCTCTCAAATATCTGGTACGCCACAGAACTATCTCTGGGCGATCTATTAGACCACTTTTTCTGTTTCTCTTTATATATTTGAATTTTAAATGGCGCAACACACGTCGCAGGGAAGTTTTGCTCAAGTTTGGCAACTGGTCATCTTGATTTATACTGAGCAAAATTTTGTCTAAAGTCGGTAATTCTCCTGCAAGAAAGAACTGATGCACTTTCGCTCTTATAGCCGATTTATCAAAATCGTCCAACTTGTCAATTACAGACTTTTTTCTTTTATTAATTATTCCCTTTTCTGGTATTTTATGGGAATCTCTATACACGCTTAATACGCGATACATAGTGCTCTTGCTGACTCCTGAGATCTCCGAAACCTTTTCTACCATATTAACGTTTGAAGGATACACGTCTTCGGGCCAGGTGTTTTTGACATATTTGTATACATTAATGATAATCTCTTGTTCCCCGACCGACAAAGTGGTAGGTTTTCTCTTTTTTACTGGTGACGTTAAAGGTGCTCCAGAAGATGGGCCTGTAAATAAATGACAAAAATATACTACCATAGTACTACATCACATAAATACATATTGTTTTAGAAAATAAATACCACATGGTCACATAAAAAGAGCGCTTTAAGAAATAGAAAGGCTACGTCGTCGCATTTGTACCTATTTGTACGTACCTGCTACGTTTATTATGGGTCGGCGACGTCTCTTTCCACTTGATGTTGAAGGACCGGGTCCTTCACCAAATTCTCCTGAACTCATGTCGATTTAGTAACGACCGTCACAGTAAAACTAATATAACAGATTCAAAAAACAAAAACTTAACGATATAACAAATTTAACAGTAAAAACTCAACTAAAACAATGCAATGAATGCTATGAATTACCCGAGACGTACACACGCAAGCGCTATCCGAACACGAATGAAAACAAAATGGCGGACCGGCCCAAAAAAGGTGACGCATCTCTGGCTGCCATTGTCACGTTTCTTTTAGAACGAACTGACGTAACGCGCGTTTTGTTTATTTTAAAGGGATGAATTTGCAAAAGCTCAATATGGTGATTATATTGCTTCAAATATTTTTTTAATATGAAACTGTTATTAAATGAATTGCTGCGTTACTTACCATAAATTGAAATATAAAATATAACACATTTTTCGCGATGTACCGTAAGATTTTACTATGTTTATAGGAACCACAGACAATATTATTTAAGAAACAAAAAAACAAAACATATGTGCTGACCTAGAAGTGGGAATAATATCAATATTTAAATATTGTTATCACATCTAAATTGAGATTTTGTAAGTTACGCCTTTTGACACTCGGCTCATATCTGAGGTCATTGTCCGTTTTTCTCAATCGATATGGCACATACTATAGTTCAGAATTCAAAAATAAGACTATGCGATTTTAAAAAAGTGTATTGTTTTGACCAAATTAAAACACTATTACATTAATATGTTGCTTGTAGAATAATCTGACAAAAAATCGGAAAGATTGCGTGAATATTAGTATGGTTTGTAACCGTAAAAATAAATGTTTAGAGGTATCTTTGTAATTGTTTTCTATAATATCAAATTAGTAGTATCATATTTTCAACACAATATCAAACTAGCATATAAATATATCCTGAAAAATATCATATATTTTTTATTTTGTTTACTGCAGTGGATCTTTAAGGATACTTTAAGGCATTATAAAACTTGCGTTTAGCTCCTGTAGTTTCCTTTAAAAAATCAATATGTGAGTACTTCCTCAAACTTTTCTTAAATTTAGCCAAAGCTACAGCACAAAATATAAGTCTATAAAATGTCACTCTTGAATTTCCCTTTGAATTCTAAGCGTGCTGCTCTGAGAAAAAGAGTAGTCGTCAGTTGGGAAATATGATAGAAAATTGTTTTCAAATTGCTTCTGCAAACTTAGTAGAGGAGACAAAATATTCTCTTATAATTTAAACTAGCTTTTGCTAGCTTTTGCTGTCGCACGGATGGGCCGGCTCGAACCGGGGTGGTACCACGACCTCACAGAATACCAGCGTGAAGTAGAGGTTTACCTCTGCGTTTCGCTTGGTGAGTGCAGGTGGCCGGAGGCCCTTTTTACTGGAAATGAGGCATTCCATCTTACTCCTTACATCCTCACGGGTGGCAACGCATCTGCATTTTGATTCGCAAACGAGGATAGATGTAGATGTCTATGGGCCGCAGCAACCACTTACCATCAGGTGGACTGTGTGCTCGTTTGTCACCCTTATCTTATAAAAAAAAACTAGCTTTTCCAGCACTATCGTGGGTAGTAGTGGATTTTGGTATAGTAACACTATTAGTGTGCCGTGTCAAAATTAGCAAAACGGATCACCTATGGAATTACCTTGGTATCTGTCTGTCTGTTTACGTCATGCATATTTAAATAAAACGAATCAAAATTTCAATTAAGGGGTTAGGTATTTTAGTGAAGTTGAAAGCAAAATTGGCTGTCATCATAAAATCTTTAAATTATTTTAATGAGTAAGTTTAGCAGAAATAATTGTCCTAGTAGTTAAGTCCAACTTCGATTGAGAGGTCAATCGACGGATCAAATTCGACAAGACAGCAATCGGAAGATGAGGATGTAGACCTGTAAACAAGAGTGTACATTAAGTGCGTGTTGGCAGTTATGGCAGATGGATCTGACATCTGGTACATAACTGCTGGCTGTATGAGGAAGCTTATGGTAGCTCAGAGAGCTATGCAGATAGATATGCTCGGAGTTTACCTGCGGACGAGACTTCATAATGTTAAATGGTGTAGAGTTCAACGGATCAGTACGCTGAAGTAAAATATAGTCCAAAGGACCGAAAATAAACGGGAATGGAGAGTTTCCAAGTGGCAGCCTCGTACCGGTAAGTGAAATGTAGGGTGGTCCCCAACTAGAATGGAGTGATAGCTTGGTAAAACATGAAGGAAGGAGATGGATGCATGTGGCTCAGAATCGTGTATTGTAGCATTTTGTGAGACAAGTTCAGCCGTGAACATGTGAATGATTTAATGATGATGATGATGATAACACTTAAAGAATAAATGATTCTGGCAATTTAATATCAGGAAATACAGCTAAAAGGTTATATATAGAAATAGCTCTAAAGCTAGCTTTGATATTTATTATTTAATTTAAACAGGCAATCTGCAACTCTGTTTCGATATGCAATAACATACTTGTGTTAGACGCTTGTAATTCATGACACTGTATTATTACAGTATGCAGTTACAACTGTTACCGATTAAACAACAACATGATGCATTGATTGTTATGTAAGAAACGTCTACGAAAAGTGCCAGAAATATATCTGTCGATAGATGACGATATGACCATTTCGTTTTACCGTTATACCGTTATTCCGACGTAAAATATCCGATATACGAGTATACCGAATATACTGGTAACGGTACAAGACGTACATAATTGCGTTCGCCATTGTGCATACTAAGAGTGGCGATGGCGATGGTGATTGTGAAAAATCCTCTCTATAATGGGAGAGGCTCATGTACAGCAGTAAAAATATATGAGCTGATGATAAAGATGAATCCTAATAAACCATTAATAAACCAATAATATTTTTTATAGGATAGGGTGACAAACGAGCACACAGTCCACCTGATGGTAAGTGGCTACTGTGACCCATAGACATCTACTTTTATCCTCGTTTGCGAATCAAAATTCAGATGCGTTGTCACCCGTGAGGACTAAGATGGAATGCCTCTTTGCCAGTAAAAAGGGTCTCCGGTTCTCTACACTCACCATATGAAACACAGCAGCGTTAAGCTGCTATTTTACGCTGGTTTTCTGTGAGAGCGGGGTACCACCCCGGTTCGGGCCGGCCCATCCGTGCGACACCAAAAGCTGCCGCGTGGCTTTACCACTGTTAAACTCTCTTTAAGTTCTCGGTCTAACAGAGATTTGAGGGTAGTATTTCTAAATAAATGTATACTCATTTGATAGTTTCATTCTCTATTCAATTGTATGTGAAAAGTTGTAGCGATAGGTTGCGTAATTATTTTTATACAATTTTTGTTCGAGCAAATGTTTTCTCCCGGAAAATGTAAAAAGTGAAATAAGAGCAGTGATTTAATATTTAGTCAAAAAAAAAAAAAATGACGCCAAGCCAAATCATAATAAATATGGATAAAACATTAAGAAAATTTTCACCATATTATTCCATACTAAAAAAGTGGAGAGCTTTGTTCAAACAAGGCAGAGAAAGCTTTGAATATGACGCGAGGAGCGGAAGGCCGTCAACGTCCATCACGTCAGAAATGATCGACAAAATCCACAAAATGGTTCTAGAAGACCGAAGATTGAAAGTGCGTAAAATAAATGACACTATAGGGATCTCAACTGAGCATGTGTTTCATATTTTAATCGAAAACTAGGAATAAAAAAGGGTTTAGCAAGTTGGGTGCCGCTTTTGTTGACCACCGAATAAAAACTCAACCGGGTTGAAATCTCAAGGAAGAATATGGCGTTGTTTGAATTAAATACTAGCGACTTTTTAAGAATATTTATAATCACTGATGACACTTGGATTCATATATTCCTGAGATAAAATAACAGTCGAAAAGTGGAAACAGCGATTCTTCGCCACCGACGTAAGCCAATTCGCAAAAGCCGGCGGGAAAAGTGATGGCATCAGTGGTTTCGGTTTACAAGGGCATTATTTTTATTGAGTACCTTGCCAAAGGACAGATTATAACAAGTTTATACTATGCTAACCTGTTAGATAAACTAGCCGATGAAATTCGTGAAAAGCGGCCGGGAATGGTCAAAACGAAAATCCTTTTTCATCAGGATAATGTACCGGCGCACAAGTCAGTTGTTGCAATTGCTTAGCTCCATGAACTCCGTTTCGAAGTATTAAACCATCCCCCATGCTAGCCTGATTTCGCACAGGAAATAGTCCCACTATTTCCTGTTCCCTTAATTGAAAGACACTTGGATGGAATAAAGTTTCCCACAAACGAAGAGGTCATTGCTAAGGCGGAGCGCTTTTATAAAGAGTTGGAGGAATCGGCCTATAAGAGCGGCATAGAAGCGCTGGAGCAGTTGAATAAGTTGACGGCTCCGTGGCGCAGTGGCTTAGCAATGAGTTGCTGCGCTGGGGGCCGCGGGTTCGAATCCCGCACGGAACAAGTATTTGCATGGCCTGCAACTAATTGTTCCGGGTCTGGATGGGTCGTGCAAAAGTGCAATCGTGCAAAATTGCAAAAGGCATCGTGGACGATACAGGAGAAAATCCTAGTGTGGGAGTAAACTTTTTAAAAAAAAAGAAAAAAAAGAAGTGTATAGAAGGATAAATATGTAAAATAAAACATTTTTTAATATTATTTTCTTTATTTTCTTAGTCGGGCTCAGAACTTTTAAAAGCGATCTCTTACTTCCAACCATTTTAATAACATTTTTGACGTAAAATAAATGAGTATCGATTTGGCTGAAAACTTTACTGCAAAAATTACAGTCTCAAATTTAGGTGGCGATAACAATGCCACTGTAAATGGTAAAACAATTTCTATACAGTATTCTTTGAACGTAATCAATATACTTAATAAAGCAGATTAAATAGCTTCATCTTCACTGCTTATCACAAGTATATTAATGTAATTGTAATTGTAATTTTATTTTCTGGAAGACATATTGTTTTATAAACTATACATTATAATTGATGTTTTTTATTGCTTTTGCACATAATATTTCCACGCTTGTTACTGACATATTATAACCCATGTTAATGTCAGAGAGTTATTCTTCACAGAAATTTAAATCAGCAAAATTCTCATGCTGAAAACATAACTCAGCCCAAATTCGTGATCACAAAATTGTCATAAGTTTTCCTTTTCCTATTATAGGAAACCTGCAGAAAGTGATCATATAATTTTGTGCTTTTTATTTGCACAACACTTAACTTACTTTCGATGATGATCACACATCGTGGATAAAATTTTGAAATAATGAATTCATTTATAGTCAATATCTTATACAGAGTTAACATCTAAAAATCTTTACTGTATATTCACGACGACATTATGTGTGAATGGTGGATAGACTAGGTACGACTAACCGCAGATAAACGATACTTTTACTTGGTTTATATATATTTACTTTGTAATCACTTCACAAACTGACGGAATTACCCTTCACTCCTTTACTTACTGGCGGTTACAAAACAACTGCCCGATCTATCCGTCAGTGGCCTTTTATACAATTAAAATAATAACCTAATAATGAACTTAAATATTCTTATTACTACAAATATTACATCATAAATTATAAAATAACTGTCAATCAATATTGCAACGACTAAACACTAATAACAATTGTTTATACACATTTAATAACATTAATCTTAGGTTCGCCGGAAGCTGACAAGCGGAAGGCGTCAGTTATTATTTAATTATCATTTATTATTATAAAAATTATGTTATTAATCTAATAAAGGTTTTGTAATTCTCTGGGAAATTAAAATAAACTTAATTATGCGAAGAGCTTGTGAACCCAGGACCGGAAGACGATAACACATCCTGCGTTTGCCGTGTCCCACGGCGATCAGCCACGCCACTAGGTCCTGGTTTCTCGCTGGAATACGGCATCTTAAATTTGAATAGTACCAACAGTATGCTTGTCGTTGCGAGTTCATGCAATATATGTTTGTTTGTCTTTATACATTAATAATTCTGTTTATCTGTCATATTTCATTTTGTTGTAATATATTACACACAGCCTTTACTAATGTATAGGATCACACAGTTTTTAATATGTTGTCCCACAGCATTTATTATGGGATCACACAGCTTTTATTATAGTATCACACAGCCTTGATTAGGATCACTCAGCTTTCATTATGGTATCATACAGCTTTTATTTACTATAGGATCACACAGCTTTTGTTACAAGTTCACACAGCTTTTATTATGGGGTCACACAACTTTTATTTATACAGGATCACACAGCTTTTGTTTCTATAGGATCACACAGATAATTTTCAAGGGATGATAAGTATCCATAATAGAGCTGCTGCGGTGAGTTGCACTGAAAAGCTTTTGCATTAACTCTTATTTCGACCGGTAAACCTCTGATCGTATTTTTTGAGCAAAGATATTTTATCGTGATAGTATTTTGTCATAGTTACACTATTAGATCTCTTCCTTGCAAGCATAGCTTCTAAAAGACCAACATAGTCGGTAGACCGTGGGAACGCGGTCTCTAGCGCATTTTTCCACTCACTCCATGTAAGATTATAACCTTCTAAATCGTCATACCAATCTCTGGCAGAACCCCGAAGGCGAAGCTGCATGATGAACTGGCGATCCTTATTATTCCAGTTGTACACATCACCCAACTGGTCGATTTTATGCAACGACGGTTTTATGGTACGACTAACCGCAGATAAACGATACTTTTACTTGGTATATATATTTACTTTGTAATCACTTCACAAACTGACAGAATTACCCTTCACTCCTTTACTTACTGGCGGTTACAAAACAACTGCCCGATCTATCCGTCACAGTGGCCTTTTATACAATTAAAATAATAACCTAATAATGAACATAAATATTCTTATTGTTACAAATATTGCATCATAAATTATAAAATAACTGTCAATCAATATTGCAACGACTAAACACTAATAATTGTTTATACACATTTAATAACATTAATCTTAGGTTCGCCGGAAGCTAACAAGCGGAAGGCGTCAGTTATTATTTAGTCATCATTTATTATTATAAAAATTATGTTATTAATCCAATAACGGTTTTGTAATTCTCTGGGAAATTAAAATAAACTTAATTATGCGAAGAGCTTGTGAACCCAGGACCGGAAGACGATAACATATGACTGTGTATTCGCCTACAAACGAAAATGAAGTATTCCGAGCCCATAATAACTGAATTTAAGCAAAAATTGTAATAAAATAAACGCTAGCTGATTCAACACTGATTTTATTATTTTTATGAAGGTACAGTATCCACACAAAATATCAGTCTACCCACAATATACTTTTATAATGAACACTGAAGTACAAAAGATTTATAACAAAAAAAAGAACTATATAATGAAAACAACTAAAAGATAACGCTAACTGTAGATTTTTTTTTTATTTTTTTATTTTTTTATTTTATTCTTTTTAAAATGAACCGTATACCAAATACAAACTCATACAAAATTAATATAAATATCATAATAACGAAGCCATCTAGGCGTAATATGAACATATTTCTATATAATATGTCATAATATAAATCACTTCTATGTTTTATGATTTAAGTTTATAATTATTAAATGAAATTACAAAACAATAGTAAACCTAAAAATAAACGAAAATAAGTCAATATCTACAGAATACAGAGCCTTAAACATATACACTTAATATGAATATGTATATTTGTTTGCAAATAACTTTTATACAAAACAACTATTATATTTTTTCTTTCATCGGATATTTTATCTTAGCCATAAGTCGTGTTTATGACCTAGTTATTGGAGGATTAATGTATGGGCTATGACCTTCCGTATCCGTTTTACTATCTGTCGAATACAAAGGGTCAAACTGTTCTGGGTTTGAAGCTACAGCCTTGGCCGTTAACTCAGCTGACTTAGCGTTACTTGCACTCGGAGCGCAGGCGGCGGGACGCGTTTCATCGCTGTCTGCATATCGTACTATCAAGTGACGGCGATTGCGCCTCAATCGGCGTCCGCGCGAATCCTCTACTATGAACGAACGTGGTTCCTGCGACGGTCTAATAATAGAAACGGGTTTCCTATTTCCGTTATCAACTAAAATTGCTTTATTTCCTGGTAATAAAGTCCGCAACGGCTTGGCCGACTTATCATACTGTAATTTATTATATTTTCTCTGTTGCATTAACATTTTATAATTTCTATTTCTATCAATCGTTTCATTTAATAGAAAATCACTAATCGGTAGCTTCGTACACAAACGTTTTCCCATCAGAATTTGTGCCGGAGAATCCATTCCATACCTAGGCGTACTCCTATAGTTCAATAAACTTATAAAGAAATCATCCCCAGAATCGATGCATTTTTTGAGTAGATTTTTTATAGTTTGCACTGTGCGCTCACTTTTCCCATTTGACTGGGGGTAATGAGGTGATGAAGTCATATGCTTAACCTCCCATAACCTAAGAAATTTTTTAAATTCTTGTGAACTATACGCCGGCCCATTATCAGTAACAAGCTCGCTAGGGATGCCATGCCTCGAAAATTGTTCCTTCATAAAGTGAATAATTGTTCTACTGTTTATACTATTTACTTCTTGAAATTCAACATAATTAGAAAAATAGTCTACTAATATGACATAGTATTTCTTTTTATACTCAAAAATATCTGAGGCAAGTTTTTGCCAAGGTGCATTGGGTACGATATGTTGAAGTAGTGGTTCCCGCGCGGGAGCCCGTGCATGCAGAGCACAAGACTCGCAGCGGCGCACGGCGCGCTCCACGTCCGCTGACAGCCCTGGTCAGAACATTACATCACGCGCGCGCCTCTTACACCTCTCTATGCCTAGGTGACCTTCGTGTACTTTTACAATCATTTCGGCTCGTAAACTTTGCGGAATAAATATACAATATTTTTTTAATATTAACCCATTCACATATTGGAGTTCTCTACAATACGACCAAAACTTTCTAACGTTTTTATGAACATTATGCTCATTTTTTGACCAGCCGTTTAATATGTACTTAATTAATAACTGACATTCCTCATCAACCTCTGTCGCCTTTCGAACTCTATCTATTTTTTCTCTACTAAACGGCATACATTCAATCATAAAACATGTTTGCGTCTCAACATCCTCAGACACTCGATCGTGCATAAACTCCGGCAGAGGAGCCCTCGATAACGTATCGGCAATATACATATATTTGCCCGGAGTATACACCACCTTGAAATCGTATCCCTGTATCCTCATCATCATGCGTTGTAGTCGTATCGGTACAGATGACAACGCTTTATTGAACAATGCCTCCAAGGGCTTGTGATCAGTTTGTACGGTAACATCTGACCTGCCATAAATGTACTGTTTAAACCTTTCTGCCGCAAACACTATTGCCAGCATCTCTTTTTCAATTTGTGCGTACCGGGTCTGAGTGTCGGTGAGCGTTAACGAAGCAAACTCCACTGGACGGCCGGCCTGCAGCAGCACCGCTCCCAGCGCTCTAGCACTCGCGTCTACCGACACCACCACCGGTAGCTCCGTCGAGTAAAGTGCTAACACTGGTGCAGATGAAATTTTATTTTTAAGACTGTCTAAAGCATCTGAATGATGTGGCTCCCACAGCCATTCAGAATTCTTTTTTTAATAAACTTCGAAGCACAGACACACTATCCGAATAATTTTGAATAAATTTGGAAAGATAATTCACCATACCCATAAATCTCTCCAATGCTTTACGATCTGTAGGATACGGCATACCCATAATAGCTTTAATCTAATATGTAGCACCGCGCAGCCGCGCTGCCAGCTCGCTCACCGTGTGCAGCGAGTAATGCGCGCGCCGCACCGCGCGGTTAAGCGGTCTCGGGTCCAAACACACACGAATATCACCACTCTTTTTTGCTACTAGCACAATAGCGTTAACCCATTCCGTAGGATAAGTAACTTTCCTGATAACGCCTAATTTTTCCATCCTACGTAACTCTGCTAAGAGTTTGTCTTTCATCCCCAGTGGTATTTTCCTAGTAAGGCAAATCACTGGCTGTACATTTTTATCTACGACAATAGAATACTGTCCAGGTAACTTACCCAGTCCTTCGAAGAGATTAGAATATTTATGTATATTTATACCGTCAACACGGGATACGAGTCCTAACATGACACAGCCTTCCAATCCCAGAACATTTTGACAGTTTAAATCTGCTACCACAAATGGTAAAATGTAATGTTTACTTTTATAAATAAATGGTAATTCGTACATGCCCAGAATAGGTAAATTATTACCAGTAAAAGATTGTACACATTTGTTAAAATATTTTAGGTTATGAATCGACATGCCTAAGTTTAAATAATCATTTTTCGAAATTACATTCAACATAGAACCTGTATCTAGTTTAAATTGCACTTGTCTACCATTACATTGAAAAATAACATTCCATTCTTTAGGTAACTTACATTTTTTATCCTGGCTTAATATCATGTCCACATAGAACATTTCGGCATCTGACATGTTTTCGGGCTCACACACATTCAAGTTTAAAACCTTATCGCGTAATGTATATTTATGCACACACACTTTAGCGAAATGCCCTTTTTTATCACACACATAACACAATGCATCCCGCGCCGGACACCGGTCGTCGGTGGAGCACCAACCATTGCCACATGACAAGCAGCGTGTTCGCGAAGCCGCCGACCCGGCACCGAACCCTGGTCCGCGGCCACGACCGCCGCGCCTCGCTCCGCGCGACCCTCCACGGCTGCGTCGTACACCGCCGTAGCTGCGACCGCTTGCATCCCTTACAGCATCAACTCGCATTTCACTACCGCCAGGACTATTCTCGATGTATGAACTTTCCTCCTTCGATATTTCCGCCACTTGACATATCTGGACCGCCTTTTCTAATGTTAAATCATCCGTACGAAGTAGCCGATCACGTACAATGTTACTTATGATACCGCAGACAATTCTGTCCCGTATTAAGCTTTCATTTAGATTACCAAACTCACAAGATTGACTTAGCAATTTTAGTGCAGTAACATATTGATCTATATTTTCGCCTTCCTCTTGGCCTCGTGTAAAAAACTTAAACCGCGATAACGTGACATTAGGTTTTGTCCCAAAATACTTATCAAACTTTTTAAACAAACACTTAATATCGTCTTCAGTTTCGTCCTTGAGGTACGTGAAGGTCGAATAGATTTCGTAACCCGCCGACCCAATGAGGTTGACCAGTAAACTAGCCTGCACTGAACTTTCCTCGTAAGCCACTCCGGAGGCTTTAAGAAACACCTCAAATTGTTTCCGCCACTTGCGCCATGAGTCTGCTCGAGCAGCGGGGCCGCCTTCGAGCACTAATTCTACGGGAGGTCGCGCGTGTTCCATCACTTACTTTTACACAAAGTACACAATTTGCATCAAAAATAAGTACCCTTATCAACAATGTTACTTTTACATTGACTATGTAATTTATTTTCAACACCGCTGCCACCATGTAATAAAATAAACGCTAGCTGGTTCAACACTGATTTTATTATTTTTATGAAGGTACAGTATCCACACAAAATATCAGTCTACCCACAATATACTACAAAAATCAATAATAAATATTAAAATCTATAGCTATGATATAAATATGAGTAAATTTCAAAAAATATTTTCAATGATTAATGAACATAGACTTTTATTTAAAACGTTACCCCCACTAGACTGTAGACTGTATGGCAGCGATTGCCACAGAACACGGTCCATAGTTACTTGCATCTATTGATTTTCTTTCATGTCTTTACAGGTCGTTACTCCATCTTTTTGTATTAAAGTAAGGTTAAAAAACAAGCACCAAAAGATGATAAGTGATTGCTGTGGCCCATAAATATCTATCATCTACTCGTATTATGGAATGAAATACAGATGCGTTGTTACACTTCTTAGCCACCTGCATCCATCTACTTCCTGCATGAGGATCGACTCGAGACTCGAGAATCATCCTTACCCATCGTTTGTCGGTTTTTCCAGCTATAGGGCCGGTCCATTGCAACATCAGATTTTGCCGTTTGGCTCTGTTGCTCATTCTGGTTCTACTGCGGATATTCTTATTACGAAGTCTTTCTTGCAGAGAAACCTCGAGCATAGCCCTATCTTTTGCTCGCAAAGGAACATCTAGAGCAAACACTTTTACTTCGCCTACGCGGATCCCAGATGTGTAGGATCATGTACCTTCCCTGTTGGACGCATCACCGTCTCGGGATGCAAACACCGGCGCTCTTAAAACAAAGTGTAATTCCACCCCCAGGTCCTTCAAAAGTGTCATTGCCAAGGCAAATTCAGAGCACATTGGCAGAATTGGCGGGAAACTAGTTCACCTTTCTTTGAGAACACGTGCATTCTGGTCTCTCGCCAAGGCTGTCCAAGGGAACTTCTGTTAGCCATCTCTGCCGTCTATGCACAGTGTGGACGACTCATTGGCCCACGCCGCAAAGCAGAAAGCCGATCTGCTAGGCTCTCTCTTTGCTTCCAACTCGACTTTCAATGACGGGGGGAACACACCGTCGACCATCTCGCGGTGAGTGCTCCATGCTTTTCACTAGGATTTTCTCCTGTATCGCAGAGGTAGTTTACAAACACAAATTGCACAAGGAGAAACATCCAGACCCGGAACAATTATTTATAGGCCATACAAATACTTCTTCCGTGCGCGGCCCCCAGCGCATCAACTCATTGCTAAGCCACTGCGCCACGGAGCCGTCAACACAGGCTTCCCGAGAAATTGTGCAATTGGATCATCAGTTTTCTTGCAGATCGGAGCATCAAGGTCGCAGCAGACGGTGCATGCATGCATGCTCCGATTACAAGCCCATTAACGCTGCTGTTCCGTTTGCGTTATAACCAACGCTGTTTCTTCTACATATTGTGACGGCTCATTATTATTATTAATAATAAATAATAAATAAATTCAATAAAAAGACATTTAAAATATCATATATATATAATAATTTGAACAATTAATATGCATTAATGAACATAAAATTTAAATATATTCCTTTCGAATATGAAGTATTATAGTATAGAGAAGGCTTAATACTGTCTTTAAAAACCTTAATAATTATTAAAACTGTGCTTAAAATATTCAAAATGGAATAAATAATAGAGGTACAAGAACTATTATATTGCAATAGTAAAGATAAATAACATTTGTAATATAACTGAAAAATGGGTCAAATTTTTTTTTAAAGTTAATGAGGGTGTTCTTGTATTACTGGAGGGTGTTTTTGTATTACTAGAGAGTGTTCTTGTGGGTGTTATTGTATTACTGGAGAGTTCTTGTAATGATTGCTTATATGAGAGCGTTGCCGGAGATACATACCCATGGGTGTACATATATATAGGGTGGTCGGCTGACCGACTGCTACTAGTACTGTTGCACAATGTATAGTCCTATATTAGAGACTTATGATCGTAAGGTCTATGAAATAAAGCAAATATGTGGAAGGTCTCAAATTTTTACATATTAGCATTATATTGAAAGAGATGGGACTGGAAAAGGATTATTATAGTGGCGTGTAGTTTGCTCCCAGTAGTAGGATCCCAGAACGAGGTAAATTTGAATTCGCTAACAGATGTGTTCTAGAGATATCATCTTAGTGCCGGTGGTAAGAGAGTTTGTTGTAGCAATACGACTTACCCGTGGACATCGCGTTATGATACGTAGGCTATCTTTCGGATTAGGGTGAATGTGTTTGGTAGTACTTTTAAGTGCAGCAAGCATACTCAACTCTATGTCTTAGTGCAATAGCATTATGATACGTGGAGTTTTATATATTTCTCAGGAAAACGTCACCGAGTACCGGAACAAACTTGTGTCTGAAGTCAAGACTTTGTTGAACATAGTCAAAGACTAGGGGCGACTAAATCTAGTCCAGTTCAATCTCCAGAAGACACAAGTTTACGCGTTTACCGCTAAAAAGAACCCCTTTGTCGCATCTCCTCAGTTTCAAGGCACTCCCTTTGTTGCTGCTCAGTTAGTATCGGAATCCTCGGTGTCGACCTTATCGAGTGATGTGCAGTGTCGTGATCACTTGGAAGAGAAGGCAAAATTGGCCTCTAAAAAGCTTGGCGTGCTCAGCAGAGCGGGACAGTATTTCATGCCGGTACACCGCTTGCAACTTTACAAGGCGCAGGTTCGGTCCCACATAGAATACTGTTCCCATCTCTGGGGAGGGGCTCCCCAGTGCCAGCTCCTTCCACTTGACCACATCCAGCGCACAGCGGTTCGAATCGTCGACGACCGTGTTCTTTCCGATCAGCTTGACTCACTGGCACTGCGTAGAGATGTTGCATTTCGTTGTGTTTCTTATTGCAACTACCACGGGGAGTGCTTTGAGGAATTGTTCGGACTTATTCCAGTTGTTTGATTTCACCAACACACATCGCGACAAAACTTGCGATATCATCCATGCAATCTGGAAGATTGAGTGGCGGACCCACCACTGTGCGATTTAGAAGAAGATTTTTTCCTAGCACAATTTCCTTGTGGAATCGATTACCACCAGTAATTTTTCCGGACCGTAACGACTTAGGAACCTTCAAGAAAAGAGCCTACTCGTTCTTAAAAGGCCGGTAACGCATCTGAAATTCTCCTGGTGTTGCGGTTGTTCATGGGCGGCGGTAGTCACTTACCATCAGGTGAGCTGCATGTTCGTTAGCCCCCTCTCCTATAAAAAAAATCTTACACGTTGCAACCATTGCGGCTATATTTTACTGCCAAGGAGAAATAATTTATTTAATTCCTGTTTTCTTTAAATATATGGATATAATGTTATGGTTTATACAATAAAGTAGGTGGTAAGTGACCATCAGGTGAGCCACATGCTTGTATGTCCCCTCTACTATAAAAAAACACACACAAATGTAGGTTAACTTCTACATGTAGTGAAGCTTGGTTCTTCGTGTATTCGTGTTTACATGTAATGCTTTCATGAGAATGATTTATCCCAAACTGCAATATTTATTAGGTGCTGTAAATCACGCAAGTCGAAGTGCTATTCATAACGATGTAACGTTATTTTGACAGTGGATTTACGGCAGTTTATTATATACATGTACTACTTACTGTAAGCTATTTATACTCATTAAATGTTCTGATACATTTGCTAGAAAAAAAATTACATTTGTAGATAAATCTATTTAAAAGTAAGATACAATTTGAAATTTTCACCTGAAAATTGTCAGCACGGGAATCAGGTCGAGTCTTATGCGTCTGCTAAACTACTAAAGGTCAAAGAGTTTCGAGTAAAGGTTAGTGTTACTCATCCATAAATTTAGTTGTTCTAAGTTCATATTCAATCCCGTTTGCCGAATGTCTAGTAACGTAACCCCTCAGGAGCACGGTGATTCGGAAGTGGTCTCGACACACCGTGATAGCACTACGAAGGTGTTGGGAGCAGTGAATAGGTAAATAAGGTCACTCTTTGTTTTGTCTACCGACTTCAAAAAGGAGGAGGTACTCAATTCCACTGTATGTTTTTTTATGAGTGTTACATCATTTTTTTTGGTGCACCGATTTCGATAATTCATTTTTTATTTGAAAGCTGGTGCTTCTCATGTGGTCCCATATAAATTTGATCAAGGTCTGACTAATAGTATATGAGTTATTCTTAATAATTTATATTGAAGTCAGTTTTACAAATATTTTCATTTTAAATTATTGAACGCAAAGCAAACAGAGGGTCCCCGGTTGCGTTCCAAACGGAGCTCCCGGTACTCCACGTATACGCTGATGTTGACCACCGTGGGGTTATAACCGGTAAGAGTCCAGAATAATCTTTCCCTCGCCTCCGCAGCTAAAGGTAGCCATCAGGATTTCCCCAAGATAAAAATAAGGTTCATATTCAATGTAATCAATATTATAATTTTTTGCGTGGTTACAACCTTTCTTCAGCTACATTATTATGGTTGTAACACGAATGGGTCGGCTCGACCGTGATAGAACTACGCTCTCACAGAATACCAGCGTAAAATAGCAGCTTAATGCTGCTGTGTTTCGTATGGTGAGTGTAGAGGACCGGAGACCCTTTTTACTGGAACCGAGGCATTCCATTCTAGTCCTCAGGGGCGGTCAACGTATCTGCATTTTGTTTCTTAATTGAGGATAGATGTAGATGTCTATGGGCTACAGCAACCACTTACCATCAGGTGGGCTGCGTGCTCGTTTGTCACCCCCATTCTATAAAAAAATATAATTTCACACTGTAAGCAATGTTCCGGCATGTATACGTCCCGCCAGTAGGCACAGGCTTCTTTACATTTCTTAGAGGCGTAATGGAGCGGATAGGCGGCGTGCAGCTCGAGTGTGTTGGTGGAAATCACATTTACTCGAAACATTATATTAATTGGATATATAGGTTTTTTTTATTGTCGAGTAAGTGGTAAATTAGCACTTAAAATAGCAATCATGAATTTCTAACTCATATTGCTCGTTCACTATAAAATTTACGGTTAACGCTTTACTATAAATTATTTATAATGTAAATTATGTCTATGTGATATAAAAGATGACATTTGTGTATGAATTTTGTATACAATTTGTTATTTGTTCAAACATAAAGCCTAGATGAAATTCTGCAATGTCATCGATGTATAATCATGACTGTCACGATGGCCAAAGTCAGAGATTAACATTGTCAACCAGAGATTTCTGTATACAGATTGTTGCAGCTTGTTTGTGTAAGCCATACGAGTACAATGATATGTATTGTCTAAGCGAGCCAAGCCAATATTTTTTTTAAGTATAGTTATAATAATTTAAACACTCTTAGTAGTTAAATAGTAGTTGTTTTTCTATTGTGATTTATGTTAAGAGTGGAACAATATCCATCTTTGTCCATATTTTGTATTATTCTTGATTTGACTTCCTGGTACGAAAATACATTTTTTTTGTTCTTTTCAGTTTGCATCTTTTTCTTCTCTATAGTATTTCACCTTTTATAATTATTTTAATTAAGTTATCGAGTTGTATTATAAGGCCCAATATTTTACTCCTTTTCATCTCAATGATGTATAATATATTTCTCTTTTATATAACAATAATTTGGAATTTCTTATTCATTTATAAAAATTATAAAACTCTTTTTCTGTGTTGATAATCTTGTGAGATTCAACTCCTTCCAAACATAAGCGTGTCTCTTCATCGATAAAAAGAGCCCGTTCACCCTGGCCTACTTTCGAGAATATTTGTTTGGCGAACACTGACCGCATTCAGTTGTTAAGGTTGAGTTGAACTATGGGCAGATCACTGAGTTCAAGACCAAAGCAGCCTTAACGAAACTAGGGGTCCTAGCAAGGATTTGGCGGTACTTCACGCCGGAGCTTTACATATATGCTCTACCGGAGAAGTACAACGCTCTTGCAAAATACTAGCGTAAAATATCAGCTGAATGTTGCTGTGTTTCAGATCGGAGACCACTTTTACTGTTAACAAGGCATTTAATTATAGTCATCAGGGTGATAATTCATACAAACACGGGACCTATACGTCCTAGACCAACGTGGGACAATTAACATAGATTCTATTAGAATCTATCTTTGGGTTTTAAGTACACGATGTAAAGGCAAAGTCAAACATAAACTGAGTATTTAATTCTTTGTACCGTATACTGTTTTTGTTTAAGGTGAAAGTAAGGCAAAACTGTTTTGGTATCAACTATATATTACACTTTTTTATGTCATTTATAAAAATACATATCACAAAGAGGGTCGGAATGATTTAAAAGTAGTTATAACTATAGGTTACGTTAGGTGAAATACAATGGACAGTTTGTCATGCTTCACAGGCACATTTAACGTCTTAAACGCTGCAGAGGATTCTCTTAGGCTGCCATTTTACGGATAAACTCAATTTTGTGGCGATCATATTTGTTAAAAAATACTTCTTTAGAATCGTTGTGATTTGAAACTCGATGAAAGGAAAAAGTGATACTAAATAGAGACAAATATATGTATCTATAGGATTTATTATCCTACTCCAGATACCTTGCATTTTCTATCGATGATCTTTATAGTATTTAGTTGCACTGTAATAAAATCTATTAGATTATACTACTATTCTATAGTATTTTCTTATACTATCCACGTAAGGAGATTGCGTGATGGAATTTTTTATGTCAACCCTACACTGCATATATCATTATCCACATTATGTTTAGTATATTTCTATTTCAGCATTCTACTTAGTTCGATGGACATAAATAGCCTCTCCTCTCGTCGGGAGGTCTTAATCGTCACTCTTGTCAGGTAGAACATCACTTAAAAATAGATCGTTTTTAACTGATTTCAAAAGATTTTTTATACAGAATGAGAGTGACAAACGAGCACACTGTCCACCTGATGATAAGTGAATGCTGTGGCCCACAGACATCTACAGCTATTCTCGATTTAGTATCAAAATTTAGCTACTGTATCAGCATGCCGAATTTGGATCTCTGAGGACTAAGATAGAATGCATCATTGCCGTTAAAAAGTGGCTCTGTTTCTCTACACTCGCCATATGAAATATAGCAGCATTAAGCTGGTGAGAGCACGGTCCCTCCCCGTTCGAGCTGACGAAGTCGTGCTTCAGGTATGTCGATGCGCGTGACTCTGTCATGTAATGTACATATATGATAAGGTTATCAATTCAATGTAACAGTTGCCAAGGTTAGTTTAGTTGTACAATTTTTGATACAAAAGAGCATAATATTAGTATGAAAATTTTAATATACTTTTTAATAAATCCAGAAATGTAAAATCTAAAAGTAAGATTTTTTGTCGTTAGTTAGTTACTTATATTAAAAACACTGCTTCAGACTTAATTTTCTCTTGTAACTTGACTGTACAGTTTACACAACGCTGCGTTGACAAGTTAATTAAACGGCACTTATTTTTAAAGATCTTGCGTTTAGCTACATAATTGTAAGTTTTCCAGTAAAACATAAACAAATACTACTAACTCACATATGCATCAACTAAAGCAAAAAAATAACGCCATTCTCATAATTTTCTCATAGGTTGTGAGACACCTTATTATTTAATTTGTCAGTTTAGATTTACTAAGTGATACTTTTAGTACCTATGTGGGGAGAAAAGAAAGCAATTTTCAAGCATCGTATTATTTATTTTACAATTGCCCCGCCCGTGATAATCAAACAGAAATATGTAAGTATTCTGTTTTGATAATTTTGTAATAGAATACTAACATTTAAAAATATTAATAAAACCGGCACTCAAATATGTTAACTTGTCGCAATTTATAACTTATTTATAATTTTTTCTTTCTCTTTTGATTTCATCCTAAGTTACTATGGAGAACTGAAAATAAGGCGATGGACTTTACTAAAGTTGTGAACAAGTTTTATTTAATTTACGAAAAATACTTTGTGTCACAGTAGTTTTACCTTTTCAGCAGATACTCTCATCATCATCATCATTACAGCCCTTTACAAGTCCACTGAAAAATCACAAAAGTCCCCAAAGAATACCACAAAGCATGGTCCTAAGCCACCTGCATCCATCGACTTCCTGCATGTCTTACCAGGTCGTCACTCCACGTCGTGAAGGGCCACCTAGCTGTACGAGGCCGCCACTCGAAAACATTTTTTCCCCATCGGTTGTCGGTTCTTCGTCGGTTACTCTGGTTCCACTGCGGATATCCTCATTTTAATTCTATCACGCAGAAAAAAGAAAAAAAAAAGGTTCTCGAGTGGCAGCCTCGTACAGGTAGGTGAAGTGAAGGGCGGCACTTTACGACATGAAGTGACGACCCGGTAAGACATATAGGAAGTCGATGGATGCTGGTGGCTTAGGACCGTACTTTGTGGCATTTTTGGGGGAGTCATATGTACAGCAGTGGACTGGTAAAGGGCTGTAATGATGATGATGATAATGATGAGAGCTTCTGCTGAAAAAGTTAAACTCTTGTGACACAGATATATAGACCCCCTAATAGAGGTCAGTGTACGTTAAGCTTTTGTTTGTAAATTATGATTAATGGCAGAGAGGTAATGCATAAATTCATCACTGTCATTTGTTGGCACTCATCCAGATTGTGATTTCACTACAAAATATTATGATTGAATATAATTTTACGACATTATTCATTAAAGTGCTTAATACGTTAATGCCGGAATACTCACTTCTTCATAAATCTTAACCTTTACCTCCATAAGTCAGAGAAACAAACTTATCTAATTAATTTGTGCAACAATAATAAGCATGCTTTTTTTTGTTGTAACATTGTTAACCATTTTGCAGATTTATTCACACGAGCACACAGTCCAGCTGATGATACGTGCATTTAGTGATTTATAGAGTCTACATTAATCTTCCTCCGTTTAGTAATAAAAATGCTATATGCGTTGTCATCCTTGAGAAACCAGTAAAACGAGTCTCCGATTCGCTACACTCACTATACTAAAGACAGTAGCATAAAGCTGCTTCTTCACGCTGGTATTCTGTGGGAGCGTGGTCCTGGGAACCCATTCGTACCGCAAACATAACAAAGCTGCAGTGTACATCTACCACGATATGCGCTAAGTCAAGTCAAGTCACACTTAAAAGTAAAATATTTTAAGAGTAAAAGCAGCTATTTCTATGTGTGTGTGTTTTTTTTAATGTAGTAGGAAAGTGCCAACACAGCAGTATAACAGAAAATTAAAACAATAACGGCCCACCGTTACACTTTTATTGAATTTAGGTAATCAATTTTTCTATTGAGATGAGATATGGCAAAAATATGAAGAACTAAAAAATTCATGAAAAACTGGTAGTAGTGTAATGGCGAAAGGTGGTGGTACCCGTACAGGGTACCATACGGACATACCATAGGAACAGTAAAACTCAAATGTCGTTGTCTCAAATTCGCCATTAGACTAATGTGTTTCGGTGAGCCGGTGAACCGGTGAGCTCATCGCAACACCATCTACTTGCTTGTAAAACTCTTCCTTCCACAATAGATAGCCAGATGTAAGGCAATGTCTGAGTAATACTGCATATTCTGCTGGCATGTTGTTTTCCTCTAGTTTCCTAGTTACAATTGAGATGCAGTCTTCAATTGGTAGGCATGTAAATATAGACTGAACATCAAAACTGACCATAGTTTCATTGTCAGTAAGACATAGGTCTTTATCTCACTGACAAAATGTTATGAATCCTTAGTGTGTGACACACAAGAGCTTTACAAGCAAGTAGATGGTGTTGCGATGGGCTCACCGGTATCTCCCATTGTCGCCGATATTTTCATGGAGGACTTTGAGGAGAAAGCCCTGCTTACTGCACCAGTAACTCCAAGGTTCTACAAGCGGTACGTAGACGATACTTTCACAATTTTACCATCAGACAAAGTAACTGCATTTTTAGAACATCTCAATTCCATAAACTCTAAAATTCAATTTACTATGGAGTTAGAGGCAAATAATTCCTTAGCTTTCCTAGATGTGTTAGTCATTTGAGATCCTAATAACACCATAGGTCACACTGTGTATAGAAAAAAGACCCATACGAACCGGTATTTAAACGGTGATTCCCACCATCGTCCTTCACAGTTAGCTACCGTGGGCAAATCTTTGTTACAGAGAGTACGATGGATCTGTGACAGCAAACACCTGGCCGCCGAGCTTCAGCACGTCAAGCAGGTTCTGCACGACGACAAGCTTCGTGTCCCGCGCCTATGTCACAGTGACCGAGTGAAGCCGGCCACAGTCGAGCGTGTGCCTGAACTACTACCATATGTTAGAGGTGTCAAGGACAAGATTGGCTACATCTTGAAGCGAGCTTCTATTAGAACATTCTTCAAGCCGCCGAAGAAGATTAGTCAGTTTTTACCATCCGTCAAGTGCAATATTCCTCTACAAGATGCAGTAGTGTACAAGCTTGATTGTGAATGTGGTCTCTCATATATAGGGCAAACAAAACGATCAATAAAAACCCGCGTAAAAGAACACATAGCTGACGTGAAGCACCAATGTTCCGGGAAGTTTGCAGTTTGTGATCATATCCTAGACGGCCCCCGCCATTACATTAGATTTGATAAACCACAAATTCTCGCGAAAGAAATCGATTCCTGCCAAGGATGATACGTGAATGATGATGATAGAGAGGGAGGCTGGGTACTACCACCTGCTTGGGATAATGTAATTAATAAAATTAAAACTAAACCCAAGCATACCACTGCAAGACTTCAAGATACAATAAGTTTATTCTGCGTAGATCGGACCAAAATTAATAATTAAAAAAGCTGAAGGTACTCGGGATTAACTCTGACATCGGGACGTCAATCACCTCAGTCCCCCGTGACCATGGGTGCTGAAAAGCACCCGAAACGTCGGGAATTAATAAAAATAAACAAAATAAGTTAATTAAACGCGATAAAATCCGTAAAAGTAGTTTTATTCAATGTGTAGTGTTCGCGTAAATATAAGAAATCATTAAATAAAAATCTTTTATAAACATCATACGAATTTACGGTTTAGGATGGTGAATTAAAAAAAAAGTAGGCGCTTTGATGAATTGACCCAATGGGCATTTTAGCCGTGTGAAAAACAGTCTCAGGGGTCTGCATTTTTATTTCTGAAGCGCAATTAGCTTTCGTTTTCGGTAATCAACGAACGTTGCTAAGTTATACCGATATTTTTGTTGGAGTATCATTTTAAGAGGTTACTTTACCATTTTTTTTGTATTCAGATAATTTTAACCTTAATAAAACTAAAATTATTCAATTTAAACCCTACCAAAAAACTGCTTTAGAAATATCTTATAGCTATAAAAACACAAAACTAGAAACTGTTAACTCTGCTATTTTGTTAGGAATAGACCTGAATACGCATTTGAGTTGGAAACAGCATATATAAAAAGTTGTAAAAAAATATCCTCTTTTATTTACGCTCTAAAATACCTCAAACGTGTGGCAGATTTTAAGACTGCCCTTGCGGCTTACTGTGCACATGCTCATTCGGTACTCTCCTATGGCATCGTATTGTGGGGAAACTCTTGTGATGTAAACAAATTGTTTATATTACAAAAGAAGTGTCTACAAATATTAACGAATTTAGAACAAATGGAATCATGTAAACCTCACTTTATTAAACATAAAATACTAACACTTACGTCTGTCTACATCCTCGAATCTTGTAAATTCGTCAGGAAACATCCAAAATTCTACTTACCTATTACAAGAAATAAAAGAAATAATAGAAATTTATATAAGCTCAGGATACCCTTCTCCAAATTAAAATTAGTTTCGACTAGCCCTCATGTTATGTCAATAAAGATTTATAACCATTTACCGAATTCTATAAAAATCCTAGAAAACCCTGCGCAATTTAATAAACAATTAAAAAAAAATCCTTATTAATAAATGTTATTATTAGTGTCCGACCGAAACAAGATTTTCAACCGAAACCGAAACCGAAAACAAACCTTCGGTCTGGGTGTCAGTTTCGGCCGAAACCGAAACCGAAACTTAATTAGACATGTTAATTTTTTATTGTTTACTGAAATCTGGTATATTTTTATACATATACAGATAGATAATGCATTTTAATGAAAAATAGCAATTGTAATAGTCATGTAGCAATATATTTATTTATTTTAAAGTAAAAATCATCAATTTAACGTTAAGAAATAATTTTTTAAGTCAATTTTGTAAAAAAATCAACACTTACACCCAAAAAAGTTACTCGTTAATTGAAAACATATTTTATTGTGTTCACAATATATTCTTAATATTATTCAATGATAGCATTAACTTAATATATCACACACACTTACACACAATATACACAAAACTTAACAAAATCCCAGAAAATATACAAAGACTGCTTAGAGTTCAAAAACTTTACTAAGTTTGTATAAAAAGGGTTATTATAATATTAAGGAATTTATGGATGATAATAACCCCAAGGAATGAGCTGATCACTACCAAGCTTTTTCTAATTTGTTTTGTGTTTTTAGTTGTGTTACATAGGTACATGATTGTTAGCAGTGGCGTAGCTAGGCGTGGGCGAAGTGGGCCCTCCGCTACGGCCTCGCACATAAAGGGGCCTCGCGAGGCCCCTTAAAATGCCATGCCTCCAGACTTTACCACAGATGACTAATTAATTTGATCACAGTTACGCTCGAAAAAGAAAGTCACAAAGGAGAACGGCAAGCTTGTATAGGAATTTCGTACAGCTAAAAAATTTCGTGTTTTGGGATATTTTTTGTTTTAATTGGCAGTTAGTAGGATAGACAAACTCTATTTAAATTCTTAGATTTTTAAAACTTGGGACGTATAAGTTATAACCAGTTTTATTTTTTAAGGTTATGTACTAATGTAACAATGTAGATTGTTAAATATATGCACATAAACATAGTTTTGGTGATAAAGTAAATATTCTAGATTGCTTGTCGCTATCTTTGTAGTGTTTTACTTACCATTAAGTAGGTAGATTGAGATGAGGATCGTACCTACTCAGCGGGGTGCATTATGAGATACTTACATATATCCAGCAGCGGACTGCAACAGTTTGATTATGATGAAGTTCTGATGGGGTTTTGAGTGTAGGCGAATAAAACAATACTTTGTTTTTGTAAGTACATTTATTTTATTGTACTTATAATTATTCAATTCTTAATATTACTTCATCTAAGAAGGATGCAGGTCGGGTAATACCCTCATGGCAAGCATAGCTTAGGTATCAAATAATGCTCATCACATGAGAGAGAGCAGTATTCCACTGTTTTTAAACCTACAATGCAATTACAGCAATAACTTCTGATTGCGTCCCGACCATTCATGTCTGTTTTTGCAACTATAAGTACAAAATAAGTTTTAGCAGAAGAATGGCGGAACTTTATTTTAGCACGAAGTAACATTGGGTTTATTCCCTCTAAATCATGTGTTCTCTCTCGGGATACCTTTAATGTATACATTCCATGAAAGTGGAAATGCTCACCCACATATGAAAGGGCCTGGCGAATTTGGTATAACCACATGCAAATAGTATTAATTCCTCCATGGATAGCCGCGGAAAAGATAAGGTTGTCAGATCTATGGGTACAAACCAGGAACTGACAGGAACTGTTAACCTGTTTAAATTATGTTCCCTAACTAACTCTGCTTAGTGTTGGTTAAAAAGAGGCGCTCAGGCGATATAATTTAAACAAACTGCTTGCATGTATATTTTCTGTAAATGGCGGAGTAAATGCAGAGCACAGCAGCTGCTATTTTAAAATCTGTCATAAGATTGCGACAACCACGGTTAAATATTCATGGCGGAATAATTTGAAGTCTCTCTTAAAACGGTCATTCAAAGCTCCTACTACCCACCTGTTTATAGTTACACAGCGTGATCTGTTGGCTTCAAGAGTGGATAGCTGTGAATAGCAGTCTTCTTTAGTTTCGGGCATATGACCTATGTATCCTTTTGTCATGCAGACTACCCATACAGTCACGAAAAGCTCTATCTAGAATAAAAAGATCATTTCTTCTACAAAATCATTGAATTCTGTTTCGTTTAATAGGTCATTCATTATGGTCGCATCATTTGTAATAGCACTATATGGTCCGTGTCCTTTTGCGAAGAGAAAGAGAACGGAGGAGCAGATGCTCAACTCAACGTAAATGCAGTCACAAATCACAATCCAAAAAAACAGCAAAGAACTAAAACTGAACTGAACTGAAAGACAGATAATCTTTTTTTTTGGAGTTTATGGCCTGGTGTCTAGATCTTTAGGCCAAGTCTTGAGTATTTTTATTCGGTTTATTATAATTTCTCCGAATGTATAATTATCCTTCATAGTTCACTACTTTACAATAATGTTGATGCGTCACATTGTGCAGCCCTTGGGAGATTTTGACGGCAACTTGAGCCAGCAGACAGCTGACAGTTAGCGATGGTATCTAAAGGCGCCTATGCAAACAGCTATCTTGAGAATCCATCACCATCAGAGCACTTATTTCACCGTTTCCACTAATAGTTCACATGCGTAGACAGTTAATACATAATATCGCACCACTTTTACATATCAAAATCCACTTCAAACTATTATTTAAACTATAAACAGGAGCAGCAAACCGCCGCCGATCAAGTTCCCGCCAAAATTCAGATAATCTTTACCTGTCAATAAATAATTGCCATATGAACAAAAAAATATTGATGACGTACATTATTCCTATCATTAATCGTAGACCATTATGATTTTATGCAACAAATATGCATTCTTAGGTATAATATATGTGTTTAATTATATATAGAGTTATTTCTATTTCTAAATAAATAATTATCATTTCGATATTTGTGTTATTTTACATACGAGGGTGGATTGAAAAGTACTCGGCCTAACCAAGAAAATAAACACATACTAAATCAGTTATATTTTTATTTTTCTACATAATCACCATCAAGTTCAATACACTTTTGCCACCTCCCCTTCCAAGCATTTAGACCGTTGAAAAAAAATGATTCTTCCTTAGAGTCAAAATATGCGTCTACAGCTGCTTTGACCTCGTCGTTTGTCGAAAATCTTTGACCTCCCAAGTGCTTTTTTAGGTTAGGCAACAGAAAGAAGTCTGATGGTGCCAGATCAGGTGAATACGGCGGATGCGGTAACAGTTCAAAGCCACAGTTGTGAATTTCAGCCATTGACTGTACTGACGTGTGAACACGGGCGTTATCTTGATGAAACAGGACTTTTCTTCTGAGCATTCCTCGACGTTTTTCTTTTATTTCCTCTCGTAAACGACGTAGTAAGGTGCAGTAGAAATCAGAGTTTATAGTCTGACCCCTTTCAAGATAATCAATCATAATCACACCTTTCGAGTCCCAGAATACTGAAGCCATCACCTTATTTGCCGACAAAATCGACTTAGCCTTTTTGGGGGGTGGTGAACCAGGTCCTCTCCACTGTTTTGATTGTTGTTTTGTTTCCGGTGTACAGTAATGAACACATGTTTCATCTATAGTAACAAATAATTTCAAAAAATCATCTGCATCGGCTTCAAATAACTCCAAACAGTCGCGTGAAATAGTCAATCGCGTCCTTTTTTGTTCAACTGAAAGCAGTCGCGGAACCCACCTCGCAGACACCTTGTGGAAACCCAACTCGTTGACAATGATATTTTGAGTTCATTCAAAAGAGATGCCTATAATCTCGGCTATCTCTCTAATTTTTAATCTGCGGTCTCCCATTATTAAATCAAGTACTTTTTTAATATTTTCGTCAGTAGTTGACGTCGAAGGCCTTCCAGAGCGGGGTTCATCTTTCACACTCTCTCTACCACGCTTAAATTCTGCTATCCATTTTTTGATGGATGAATATGACAGAGCACAATCGCCTAATGTACTGACCATGTCATCATGGATGGCTTTTGATGATAGCCCCTTCTTATGGAGGTACTTAATGACGGCACGCTGCTCGATTTGCTCCATTCGCGGAAATTATGTCCGATTACTTTGTTAATAAATTTATAAAATCACAACTAATTATCGCACACGTTTCGAACTTCACACAATGAACTAGTCTGAACTGAACTAAATAATGTGGGTAGATTTGATTTTTAGAATTGAATGGATCTGTGTTAGGCCGAGTACTTTTCAATCCACCTAGGTATTACAACTTCTAAAAACATAAATGCGTTTAGTTTATGCTTATATTACGTTTATTTAGGAAAATATTTTATTGATATTATTAATTAATCCGGAGTTCTAAAAATAGAACACTAACATAAAAATAGTTTTTTTTTTTTTTTTTTTTTTTTTATAGTAGAGGGGGCAAACGAGCATGCGGCTCACCTGATGGTAAGTGACTACCGCCGCCCATGAACAACTGCAACACCAGGGAGGGAATTGCAGATGCGTTGCCGGCCTTTTAAAAAGGAGTACGCTCTTTTCTTGAAGGTCCCTAAGTCGTATCGGTCCGGAAAAATCGCTGATGGTAATCGATTCCACAAGGAAGTCGTGCGAGGAAGAAAACATCTTCTAAATCGCACAGTGGTGGACCGCCAATCATCCAGATGGTGTGGATGGTATCGGGAGTTCTGCCGCGATGTGCGTTCGTGAAATTTGGCGGCTGGGATTAATCCGAACAATTCCTCAGAGCACTCCCCATGGTAGATGCGAAAGAAAATGCAAAGAGATGCAACATCTCTTCGCAGCGCCAATGAGTCGAGCCGATCGGAAAGAACTCGGTCGTCGACGATTCGAGCCGCTCTGCGCTGGATGCGGTCAAGTGGAAGGAGCTGGCACTGGGGAGCCCCTGCCCAGAGATGGGAACAGTATTCCATGTGAGGCCGAACCTGCGCCTTGTAAAGTTGCAGGCGGTGTGCCGGCATGAAATACTGTCCCGCTCTGCTGAGCACGCCAAGCTTTTTAGAGGCCAATTTGGCCTTCTCTTCCAAATGACCACGAAACTGCACGTCACTCGATATGTCGACGCCGAGGATTCCGATACTGGCTGAGGCAACCAGGGGAGTGCCTTGAAACTGAGGAGATACGACAAAGGGGTTCTTTTTAGCGGTAAACGCGCAAACTTGTGTCTTCTGAGGATTAAACTGGACTAGATTTAGTCGCCCCCAGTTCGAGACTTTGTCCAGCAAAGACTCGACTTCAGACACAAGTTTGTTCCGGTACTCGGAGACGTTTTCCCGAGAAATATTAGCACGGCCGGTGTATAGAGCATCACCAGTGCTGTCATCCGCATAGCAATGAATGTTACCAGTTAGCAACATATCATTGATATGCAGAAGAAACAGCGTTGGTGATAGCACACAGCCTTGTGGAACACCAGCGTTAATAGGCTTGTAGTCAGAACATGCACCGTCTACAACAACCTTGATGCTCCGATCTGCAAGGAAGCTGGTGATCCAATTGCACAATTTCTCGGGAAGCCCATAGGAAGGGAGCTTCGAAAGAAGCGCTTTGTGCCAAACCCGATCGAAGGCCTTCGCAATGTCCAGACTAACGGCCAACGCCTCCCCCTTGGACTCTACTGCCTCCGCCCATCTATGGGTCAGGTAGACCAGAAGATCACCAGCTGATCGACCCCCACGAAAACCGTATTGGCGGTCACTAATCAGCTGGTGATCCTCAAGGTACCGGATGAGCTGGCAGTTGATAATGGTTTCCATTATTTTGGAGAACAAGGAGGTGATCGCGATAGGCCTATAGTTGGACGGGTCTGAGCGGTCGCCTTTTTTAGGGATCGGGTGGACAAAAGCTGTCTTCCATGAATTCGGGACTACGCCTTGGGAGTAGGAGTACCGAAAAAGACGCGTTAGGACCGGTGCCAACTCCGGAGCACACGTCCTCAGCACAATTGGGGGGATTCCGTCAGGCCCACTCGACTTCTGGATGTCCAGGGAGAGAAGTGCTTTGCGAACCGAGCGCTGTGAGAACAGCACATCCGGCATAGAGCACTCACACCGCGGGATGGTCGGCGGTGTTTTCCCCCCGTCATCAAGAGTCGAGTTGGACGCAAAAAGGGAGCCTAAAAGGTCGGCTTTGTCTTTTGCGTCATGGGCCAGTGAGTCGTCCTCCCTGTGCAGAGATGGTAGTGATGGCTTACAGAAATTCCCTTGGACAGCCTTGGCGAGAGACCAGAATGCACGGGTTCCCGAAGGAAGGCGAACTAGTTTCTCGCCAATTCTGCCTATGTGCTCTGACTTTGCCTTGGCAATAACTCTTTTGAAGGACCTGGAGGCGAAGTTATACTTCTTTTTAAGTGTGCTGGTGTTTACATCCCGAGTCGCCGAAGCCGCAGCCCAGGCTTGATAACACTCCTGCTTACTGCGTAATGCAGTTTTACAGGAGCGACCAAACCAAGGCTGAGATCTGCCTCCGATGGGTACCACAGATGATGGAATAAATAGTTCCATTCCCTGTAGCACTACATCAGTGACAGAGTCAGCAACAGCGCTGGGATCATCCGGCGAGAAGCAAACCCGCCCCCATGGGTAGGATGCAAAGAAAGACCGCATTCCGTCCCAATCCGCCGACCTGTAATGCCAAACACGGCGGCAACCTGCAGAACGCAACCGCGAAGGGATCGTGAGTGGCACCATACTCCGGATCAAACAGTGGTCCGAAGAGCCGAGAGGGGCATCGACGGAAACCTGATATCCGTCCGGATGAGAGGTCAGCAGAAGGTCCAACAGGGAAGGTGTATGATCGTCCACATCTGGAATCCGCGTAGGCGAAGTAACCAGTTGTGTCAGACCATATGCCAAGGCAAAGTCATAAACAGATCTCCCCGCATGATCGGTTAAACGTGAACCGAGCCATTCGGCATGGTGGGCGTTAAAATCGCCAAGGATCACGATCTCTGCGGATGGGACCTGTTGTAGCAAGGAATCTGTAGCCATTTGGACGTGGTCGATGAGTCGGTCTGTTTCGGCATTACCGCTATGGGACCTATAGAGGCACCCGTAGACGCGCGGATGGTCGTCGCTGTCTACGCGTAGCCAAAGGATGGACAGGTCCGAACCTTCAAGACTGCCGAGGCGTCGAGAACAGATGTCCTCTCTGACATACACGCAAACTCCAGCCCGAGGCACAAAGGAGTGCTCCAATTTGTACCCAGGGTAGGAGAGATACGAAATATCAGCCGGAGAGGAAACCTGCGTCTCGGTCAGGAAGAGCAAGGCCGGCTTCGCCGTCTCGAGATGGTAGTGGACGGCGTTTAGGTTAGAGTTAAGTCCCCTGATGTTGCAGAAATTCACGGATAGCGTGGCAGGGGTCGCCTTGGTATTGTTGCTCTGTTTACCCCGAGCAGTTATGTTTTTGAGCGGAATTTTGCCCCCCCCAGAATACGCGGGGCAGCCTGAGCACCCACGCTCAGGATTGGAATAACATGGTCGTGGATGCTCAGCGAGGGATTCTCCAGGGGTACTGGTACCCTCCTGGGGTAGTCTATTGTGTAATTCCGCTACCATGTTGATGGGGGGGGGGGGGGATTGGGCCTCCGGCCACCTGCACTCACCAGACGAAACGCAGAAGCAGAGCTTCTACTTCACGCCGGTATTCTGTGAGGTCGTGGTACTAACCCGGCTCGAGCCGGCCCATACGTGCAACAGCAAAAACTGCTGCATGGCTCAACCACCGTTGGCTTAGTTGCCTTAATATGTGGTACAAATTCTATAACAAAACAACAAAAAAAGTATGCGGTACAAAATCTGCCGTTCTCCTTTAAGTGTGTTTGTTTGGGGCCTCACAAGAAGCCCCTCTTAAGTGTGACTGCAAGGCCGTTGTAACTACCTTCAAAGACCGAGACTGTTACATTAACGGAATACGAGACTTGTCAGGAATTAATAGATATCAGCAGGTATGTCGTGTCAAACCATGTTTGATAGGATCTATTGGGTAAGATCCTTGGAACAAAAGAAAAGGGGCCTCGCTGATGCAACTTCGCCCACGTTTATATTAATCCACGCTATGCCTGTGATTGTAAGCTGTTGTTTAAAAAGAAAGTCCCGATGGGTTTCTTACTGGTTCTTCCAAGGACAGAGGTTTTTTTTCAAACCAGTGGTAATTAAACAAAGTTATTTTCAATAAGTATTATTTATAATCTATATTGAATAAAAAAGTTTCTGTTTCTGTATAATTATGAATAATACACGAGTCACGAACTCATCCAAATGACGCACGATAATCCATGAACACTGAGTTTCGGCGCCGCCGAAAGTTCGGCAGATTTTTTGCCGAAACCGAAACTAGATTTTTTTGCCGAAACGGAAACGGAAAACCGAACCTTCGGTCGGTCACTAGTTATTATACTTTGAAAGAATTTTTTGACGATAAATAATGACGAAGAAAGAATACTTCAACTATATTATATTTCTAATTTAAGTAATTTATATAGAACAATATTGAATGTTGATGATATGATATTTTATAATTTATGTTTAAAAGTTAGATTATACAAAAATAGTTAGGCCTCTAGTGTTGCTATGCCCTCGCAGGGCGTCACATGTATACCTATCAAATGTAACATCTCAAATATGTAATGTGACATGCAATAAACAATTTGAATTTTCAAATCCGTATTTTGGCAGAAATAGTTTTCTTAGTTAATACTTATGATTAAAATAATATATTTTTTTCGCCGCCATAAGCTGTGTAGATTTGGCTAAAATTATTTGAAAAAAGGATGTTTGGGTCTTTTCAGCACCTTAACCATTGATTTATAATAACTCAATGACCTTAACCATATACAACTCTAGTCAAGAAAATTCGTCAAATCAAACCTGCGACAGTTGCGATTAATTCAACACGTATTAGCCAAAACACATTATTAAGTGGCGAAGCTTGCGAAGACACTTATTGATTTCACGATGTCTGTCCGCCTGTCCCACGATTATCTCGAGAACGGTTTCGAATTTTCAAATTCTGTTTTCAGCAATCGATTACTGATCACCCAGGCATCTGAACCTCCTATTTTGAAACTGATTGCTCAACGGCAAAAAAAAGCTGATTGCTTCGCCACTTTGCTATGCTGTTAGCTTGCTAGGTTTATTACTACTGAAATCAATATAATATTAAATTTAATTATTCCTTGTTATTCTTCTGACTGCGTCTGACCTATATCAGAATATGCTTCACTACATTTTTAACCCCTAACGAAAACAGAGGGGTGTTAGTATGTTTTTCGTGTGTATCTGGGTATCTATGTGTCTGTGTATATGTGTCTGTCTGTGGCATCATAGCTCTTGAACGGATGAACCGATTTTGATTAAGTTTTTCGTTTGAAAATCTTAATCGAGATTGAGATCATTAACTATTTTTAAATCGTTGGTTTTCAAATTTATTTATAGAAGTTATTATAATCCAAGCGTAAAACGAAACAGGTAAATGTAGAATAATACAAAGGACAGTAAATCTTTTGGTTGGATACCAGATAACAGAAGAATATTCCGAAAAATTTACACACTTTAAAATCAATGCCTTTGAGGGATCCTACTATTTTTTTAAAGGATAGGGTGACAAACGAGCACACAGTCCACCTGATGGTAAGTGGTTGCTGTGACCCATAGACATCCACATCTATCCTCAACAAAGAATCATAATGCAGATGCGTTGTCACCCGTGAGGACTAAGATGGAATGCCTCTTTTCCAGTGAAAATGGTCTCCGGTTCTCTACACTCACAGCAGTGTTAAGCTGCTATTTTACGCTGGTATTCTGTGAGAGCGTGGTCTTTCCCCGGTCGAGCCGATCCATTCGTGCTACAACTATACTACTAATATAGCTGCAACATGCCTCTACCACGTAAAAAGAATAGGGCTGTTAAGAATTAGAAGATTCTGTCACGTAGCGTAGATTACACACAATAAAAAAGTTGTAAAGGCTAGCTAGAAAGGCTAGCGGCCAGATATGGATATAAAATAATAAAAAATATTTAGTCCCTGGAAGAGTAAAGAGGCGTGTGCTAGGTTAAGTTTAGTTTAGATATTAGGGCCACACTATTTTTATGATCGTTGGAATGTAGTGATCCACGATCAGAATTTTTCTGACTAATTTCCCGTTTACACCTGAGGATCGATCGAGTCGAATACCTCATTCATTCATACTGCCTATCAAAAGTCCACTGCTAAATTTATGTTCATGAAGCAGTCTATTGAGGAGGCCTATGCTACCCTCCATATTTTGCCACGTTTGCAGGGGAGTTAGCAACTGCAGTTTTTATTATTTTGACAGGTTATCAGGAAGTTGCTGTTGCGCATCTTTAGGTTAAGTTTCCTGAATTGCCTTTTACAACACCTACGGGATGATATAGGGTAGTATATGTGATTACAATGCCACTACATTGCGGCGTTCTCATACGTCATAACCAATTAACCAATCAGAACTTGCCATAAATAGGTACGATGGTGATAACTAACGAAATATTGACCGATAACCTGTTTGTACCTATATAAACCATCGAAGTAAAAAATGTTAACAACGTGTACTGTCTTTCCCTTTGTCCAAAACAATTTGATAAAGTTTTGTATATATATATATAACCTTTTTTTACTTGTAATGGTTGTCATTTGGTAAAATCCCATCTAGGTGCAATAATTAACATTTTCAACTTGTTCACAATATTTAGTTGTATTGTTGTTTAATTTATCAAACTGACTGGTTTTATACAAATTGTTATACTTCGATGAAGCAGAGTCGGTTTCATTAAAAATACATTGAAACAACCGCGTGGATGTTCAGTATGTTCATGTTATCCCACAAAATTGACCTTGAAGTTAATAAGTGTCAAGATAAAAGCTAGTTACTATACTATAATATCATTCTTTATTTATAGGAGTAGAGTTTTTCGGTGCATTCAAAATCATTACATTAACATACACTTAAAACTTTCGACGTGATAGAGCCATGTGCAGCTATATTAAAAGTATAGCTGTAGCACGAATGGGTCGGCTCGACCGGGGAAGGACCACGCTCTCATAGAATACCAGCGTAAAATAGCAGCTTAACACTGCTGTGTTTCGTATGGTGAGTGTAGAGAACCGGAGACCCTTTTTACTGGAAAAGGGGCACTCCATCTTAGTCCTCACGGGTGACAACGCATCTGCATTTTGATTCTTTATTGAGGATACATATGGATGCCTATGGGTCACGGCAACCACTTACCATCAGGTGGACTGTGTGCTTGGTTGTCACTCCCCCCCCTATAAAAAATATTACACTTAAAACAAACATAAAAAAGTTATAACCCTCATAAATAATAAAATGTAAAAAAAATTGTGCATAGTGAAATTACTGTTAAAACCGAGTGAAGCTATGTATAGTACTAACGTTAAATTACAGTGAACAAAAAGTAGTAGTCTGCTTTGAGCTTTGAAATTAACGTTTCGTGTTTCCCTATAGACTGTGTTTAGTTGGTACTCGTATAATATGTATATATTTGTATACTCAAACGTTCGAGTTTAATATTGACATTTTATAGAATAATAAATGAAAAACAAACACACAGTCCAACTGATTGTAAGTGAATGCTATAACCAATAGACACTTACATACATCCACGATTAAGAATCAAACTTTTTTACGTGGTAGAGCCATGCTGCAGCTATATTAGTTGTATGGTTGTGGTACGAATGGGTCGGCTCAGCCGGGGAGGGACCACGCTCTCACAGAATACCAGCTAGCTTAAAATAGCAGCTTGATGCTGCTGTGTTTCGTGTGGTGGGTGTAGAGAACCGGGGACCCTTTTTACTGGAGTTGAGGCATTTCATCTAAGTCCTCACGGGTGACAACGCATCTGCATTTTGATTTGTAATAGAGGATAGATGTAGATTTCAATGGGCCCCAGCGACCACTTGGCATCGGGTGGACTGTGTGCTCGTTAGTCACCCTTATGCTATAAAAAAAATGTAGATGCGTTATTCACCTAAAATCATCACTTTTCTTGAATACTTTTCTCATTTTCTACAACATTAACTGAATAGAATAGAATATTTTTTTATTTAATATTGATTACAAGTAATTCTTATTGAAAGTCATTTTTTACTTTACCACTGGTTTGAAAAAAAAAACTCTGTCCTGGGAAGAACCAGCAAGAAACACAGCGGGAATTTTTTATATAAATTTTAAAATATAAATGATTATAAACTATTTACCAAAGTCATTTTAGTAACAGCTTGGAAGCGACCACCTCATTCCCAGGGGTTATTATCAACCATGTATTAATTTATATTATAATTACTCTTTTTATACGGCTTTTGTTTAATTAAATATTTAAACTTGGTAATAGAGATACCTTGTATATTTTCTGGGACTTTGTTATAATAGCGTATACATTGCCCCAAGAATGAATTACTTACTCTGTGAAGTCGAGAGACCGGTATCACTAGCTTGTGTTTGTTCCTAGTGTTTACAGAGTGTATATCACTTTTTTACTAAAACTATCTTTGTTTTTGTGAACATACATTAAATTTTCGTAAATATACTGAGAGGCCAATATTAATATATTTATTTCATTAAATTTTCCTCTAAGAGACTTTCGGTTTAAGGTTGTAAATAGTTCTTATGTCCTTCTTCTGCAAAACAAAAATAGTCTCTAAATCAGCCGCATTTACCCATAGCGAAATCCCATAAGACATTATGCTATGGAAATAACTGAAATAAACTAATCTAGCTATCTCGACACTAGTGAGATCTCTAATCTTTTTTACAGCATAAGCTGCAGAGCTTAGTCTGCTTGCTAGTTTGGATATATGGGGCCCCACTGAAGCTTTGCGTCGAGAGTGATGCCAAAAAAACGGAGGATTCAACACGACTCAGTTCTTCCCCATTTAAACCACATTGGTATTCACATTTTTAACATTCGTTGTTGTAAATTTAATACATTTAGTTTTATTGTCGTTTAAATGCAGATTATTAACGTTAAACCAATGTACTCATTTTGATATAGCATTATTCACTTCGTCACAATTAAATGATAGAAGTTTAAGTTTAAAATTCAAGGAAGTATCATCAGCAAATTATACTATAACATGATTATCCCCTACAAGGGAAGGTAAGTCATTAATATACACTAAAAATAGGAATGGTCCATGAAACGAGCCCTGAGGGACACCCATGTTTACGGACAACACGGAAGAAATTTTTCTATTGATAATAACTTTCTGCATTTTATTTAGTGTTCCTGACACCATGGTACTGTAGCTTCCTGATTAATGTCTCATGGTGAATACAGTCAGGCAGGCCTTTGAAAGGTCACAAAACACACCAAAAGCATTTACTGAATTCTCCATGCACAAAAAATATGTTTTATAATTTCGACTCCGGCGTCGGTAGTTGAGTGACCCCTTGTAAAACCAAATTGATTTTTATGAAGCAATTTATTTATATTAAAAAAAACTTAACATCTGATCTAAAATAATTTTTCCAAAATTTTTTCTTATTGTTGGTAGTACAGAAGTTCGTCTAAAATTGCCGGGGTCTAATGTACTACCAGATTTTAATAAAGGTATGACTTTACTATGTTTCATTAGGTCAGGAAACACACGAGATTCGACGCTTATATGAAAAATTGTGGCTAGATAAGGTGCTATAATATCTATTATAGATGCCATAATTTTAACGGAAATCCCCCATAAGTCTGCCGTTTTCTTAACATAAATAGTTTTAAAATATTTAACGATATCTTTTGGTAATACTCTATGGAATTTAAAAGTATTTGAACAAGGCTTGACGTTTTGTATAAGCAATGATTCGGCGACAGCAGAAAAAATTAACGATTTTTTTGTCAAAAAAGGAACATTCGTAAAATGTTTCTCAAAAGCCATAGCAACTTCTTGATCAGATTGAGTTAAATTATTGTTAATATTCAATTAAAAATCCGAGTTTCATGGTTTGACTTCGCCCGTTTTACTATTTATTATACTTCATGTAATTTTAATTTTATCAGATGCAGTTTTAATTTTGTTGCTTAAATATCTTAAAAGCCTTAGCTGTGGAGCATACTTTCTTAAAAATTTTAGAATGTGTTTTTACATACTCTGTAAATATAACACTATAATTATATGATCTTTCATTATAAAGGTCGTGTAACTTTCGTCTACGTTTATAAATTCCTACTATCCCTCATTCATTGAAGGATTTGCGACTGTTTATAGAGAAAGTTATAGAAGTAAATATTCTATTAAATTCACAAGTTATAATTTTAAATAATGAACCTTACAAATAATTAGCACTATTTTTAAATAAAAATGATGGAAGTCCTTTTACCATGTTACTTCTAAACCTCTCCAAACGATGTTCATTTATTGACACAAACACAACTTTCTCATTTTTGTATTTGTGTATGTAAGACAATGAGACCAACTATCCACAGTGATCTGAACTTAAATTTTGAATGATTGATTTGTTTAAGGGCTTAACATCTGTAAAAATGTTATATATACAGGTCGCACTAGGCCCAGCAATACGTGTCGGTTCTAAGAATAAATTGACAAGATTATACGATTTAAATAATGAGCTGAACTTAATACTAATGGAAGAAGTTTCAAGGAGATTGACGTTAAAGTCTCTACATATTACAATAGACTTGTTCTGTTTACTAAGTTTGAGCAAAACTTATTCCAAAATCCTTTCAAAATATTCGTAAGTAGCACATGGGGGTCTGTAAATACTACAACAATGAAGTATTCGAGCTCGACACAAGCCATTTCTACAGTTCGTTCAACAGAGAGGCTCACAATATCCTTACGTTCTTTACTTATTAATAATTTATTATCTAATATTAAAGAGCCACCGCGTAAATATTTTTCTCTGTTAAAGCAACTGACCACCTGGTGTTTACTGAAGTTAAACATTAAATTATAATTTTTTAGCCAATGTTTAGTAATACAAAGGGTATGTATGTTGATCCTATTTAAAAACTATTTAACTGAGATATGACTCCATATTTGTGCCATTTGCTGTAGAGCATAGATATAAAAAAAGAAGGAGATATGCCCGATAGTTGAAAATGTATCGGAACCTGGTCTCCAGTTGGCCCCTACCACTCGCCAACTATTACACATGCAGATCAGTAAAAGCAAATAGATACAGAGTCGCGCACACACTCGCATTTAATAAATCAGAAAATACTACACAATCAATTATAAACCTTATTCCTACAAACAAAGCCTGCATTTACCAGGCACCATACTACTTACTCCTTTAGCTATAGATAACCTATGTTTGTGGAGCACATGACTAACTCGTCGCAAGATACAGCGGCCGTACTATGCGATTCATCTGCATAAATAAAGTATCGATTGTAATATTTACATTACTGGTTCAGTCACTTAGCGACATACTTAGGTAGTGATTAAGGAGCAATGTATTTACTGCAAAACAGTATAGTCGCTGTGATATTTAAAAACAGAAATAACGTAGTAAGAACAAGATATATTTTACGATTTCTTGTTTGCTTAGTTTTAAAAGATAAATATAGTAAAATACATATAAAATGTGATTCCATGATTTACAAAGTTCTTGTTTTAGCTTCGGTTTTTACAAGAAACCACTGAACAACGCGGCATTCTGATAATGTTTCACGATGGCGGTTGAAAAGGTATTACTTAGCAGAAACGGCTATTTGCATGGAACATGAGCATTTTGAGCATATCGCGCGGACACAAACACGCCCCCTTGCCACTTCTTTTTTTTATATTTCTATGCTGTAGAGACTATCGGTCCATGGGGTCCACGTGCGGTGAAGTTCTTAAAGGAACTCCATCCGCGGCTGGTCGTTGCTGCTGGTGATAAGAGGTTTGGTTCTTTTCTCGTTCAAAGGCTAAGTATAGCCATTCAGCGGGGAAACGCGCTTGGGAAGCGAGCGTTCTTGGCACGATACCGCGGGGAGTACCGAGGGGATGAGTAGTAATATGATAATTAAGTTTCTAGTTTTAGTTTTTTTTTATTATTATTATAGTTTTTAATATTGTGTATAATAAAATTTGAATATATTTTGAAAAAAAAATTCAACTTCCAATACTTTCCCCTTCATGCCTTGTAAATTTTGATGCACCACGTGTAAACAAATCTTATTACTTATTATGGGCTGCATTCTAAATTAATCAAACTGTTATTGCTAGAGATTGCCTCTATTGTTGGATTCACTAATTTAAATTAGTTTCAATATTAAATGTCAAATGATTACACTGTTCAATAGAAGCAGTCTAGGTAGCCAAAAATTTGGCTAAGTTAAAATGTAAATAATAACATAGCACATTTGCTACCAGTCTTAAATTAAATTTGGATAGGTAATACCTATCTTTTGTCCAAAACTTCCTAATTTGTCATATTATCATAACAATTATATGTCAAAGGAGACGGTCCATTTCTGGCCCAGTCTATGTACAGTATACAGTAAAAAGAGAAAAATTCAGGGATTTTGTTAAAAATAAAATGAGAGAATAAATCAAACTAAATAACTTGTTAAAAATAAAAATGCAATCCCAAGTTTTTGATGGTTTTACAAGATGGTGCCCTTCCAGTCATAAAAAATTAAAAAAGGCACGGTTATTTGTCAAATATCATTTCTGTCAAATGATATTTTTATTTATTCCGGAGCAGGGTGAGGCAACTTTGTATGAAAGCTGAAAAATCTGCACACAATCATGATTTTGTCAATATGCGTGTTGGGCTTGTAAAAATAAAGCGAGATAAAATATCGCTGTCTCTTTCTTTAATGTTGTTTTAGATTGCCATTTAAAAAATTAGATGAACTAATCCATATTATATGGGAAGAAAATAAAAATATTAATTCGGTGTTAAACTTTTATTGGTTTGCTCTTTAAAGTATAATTACATACATAATACTCTGAGATTCGCAGAATTAGTTTACCTATTAATTGATTTAAATTAAATTATTAAATATTAGCAGAATTCTATCAAAAGAAGCCATGAATTAATAGAAGAAGAAAAAATTACATTTGTTTGTCAACATCTTTCATATTGAAAATATTTTTTGAAATTTATTAAAATTTATTTCATAGGTTTAGTTGGCAATATTTATTATTCATTTTTGCTTAAATTAAGTTAGATGGACTTCATTTTCGTATGTACGCGAATATACATATATCACAATAGTCATAATATCGTCGTGAACGTACAGTAAAGATTTTTTGTGAGATGTTAATTCTGTATAAGTTATTGACTATAAATGAATTCATTATTTCAAAGTTTTATGCACGATTTGTGATCATCATCGAAAGTAAGTTAAGTGTTGTGCAAATAAAAAGCACAAAATCATCTGATCACTTTCTGGAAGTTTCCTATGATAGGAAAAGAAAAACTTATGACAATATTGTGGTAAGGCTATAAACATTTCGAATTTATTGGCCGTTATTTGTAGGATCATAGAAGTATTAGGCTTTGAACCGCAGTAGGCGCACGCAAAGTGAAGCCATTTCAAGTTAGCCTTTAAAGGCTAAGTACGACTTTTGGCGCGTTAGTACTCGAGTCCACGTAGTCGTGTAAACAGCTCGCACAATTTTTCAAAAAAATGACGTACTGTACTGTGAAAGGGTGTCACAACTCATCACATAATCAAGGAAAAAATGTAAAAATCTCATTTCACGGTTAAGTACTGCCTAACATCCTATATTTTTATAAAAAACATTCAACAAAACAAAATAATAAATAATAAATTTGACAGACGCCAATATAATGAAAATGTTGCTAGGCATAGTAAAATATTTTACCTCATTTTCTTATTATATACATGCTGCTAATAGTCTCATTCACATATAAATAGGTATTTTCGTTTGCCAAATATTATAAGGGCTCCTATTTGTTATGAAAAAATGTGTTGATTTTATTTTGTTTTGATAATGTGTTGTTGTGTTTACCTTTTTATGGTATGTGTTTTTGGGAAAATAACACAGCCTATGATTGTTTTTTTTTATTCAAATTTACATATATTTAACATTTTTAGTTCGATTCTTTTATGAATCTAAAATAGATAACATTTCGAGGATAGCGTCATCAAAGCGGCAGTTGTTTAGAAAACAGTTGCAGTTTTAGGGTCATTAAGAGATTTTCTTTAAGTACTTGGGCATATTTTAATTTATATTATTTTATTTAATAAACATTTTTAATTTCATGTTTTATTTGAATAGTTTATCTCCTTCCGAATCTTATTTTGTTTTAATGCAAAATATAATATACAATAAAGTAACAATAATAATCACTTGAAGCTGACCGCACTCTTAAGTCTCGTGGTTCCTTCTAATATTATATCCATTCTGTGAAAGTTGTATGTTGTAACCTTTATGTTGAAACCGATTTAAATTATATCACGTAGATTCTTAGAATGGCTAGAATCGAGATCAGTGTATGCTTTAATATGCGGGTGAAGCCGCGGGCCACAGCCACAGTTAGTAAGGAATAACTAATCAAAAAATATCTGACAGCTAAAATGATTATCTGACAACTACTCATTTGTAAAGTGTAAGTGGGACTGGATTGGAAAAACTGGAAGAAATAGATGTAGGCATTTGCCTCCTCCATTTCTTCCACTTTTCTATATATCATAGAATAAGGCCATTGGGTATTATATAAAAATTAATATTTACAAATAATAGAAGGTTTTATGGAAGATAAATAACAGATATTTATAGAAATATATAAATATACCACTTCTAACAGAATAATATAATTACATAATAAATTTGTGAATATAACATAAGATATTACGTATATAAATAATTTAAATATTACTTAAGTTAACAAAAATAAATAATGTTACATTTTTTTCTTTGCAAATAGTTAATAAATAATTATAAAAGCAACCTAAATATTAATTCTATGACGATGTCTACTATTACATTTTCCCCACTTTTTGGGGAAAATGTCATTAACTTGCAAACATTACTCATTTGCTTGTGAGCGTTGGGGTAAACGTAATTACAGGCCGCCTATGCACACATTCATTGTGTTGTTGCTTCAACTTTGAACGGAATTTTGAATGTCACTATCACTCTATGTGTAATTACTCTAACTGTAGGATTTATTACTATTGAGTCGAATTATATCTGTTTCAGATCACGTATTTGGGCTGAGTTAAGTTTTCATCATGAGAATTTTGCTGATTTAAATTTACATTAATGTTCTGTTTAGAATAACTCTCTGATAATAACATGTGTTATATATATATTAGTAACGTGCGTGGAAATATTATGTGCAAAAGGAATAAAAATACATCAATAATAATGTGTAGTTTATAAAACAATCTGTCTTCCAGAAAATAAAATTACATAACTATATTAATTTATAGTTTTATTTTATCCCACATACTAATTTAAAGTTTAGTTTGTAACAGTGGTAGAGCCACGCGGCAGCTTTTGCTGTCGCACGGATGGGCCGGCTCAAACCGGGGTGGTACCACGACCTCACAGAATACCAGCGTAAAGTAGAGGTTTACCTCTGCGTTTCGCTATGTGAGTGCAGGTGGCCGGAGGCCCTTTTTACTGGAAATAAGGCATTCCATCTTAGTCCTCACGGGTGACAACGCATCTGCATTTTGATTCGCAAACGAGGATAGATGTAGATGTCTATGGCCGCAGCAACCATTTACCATCACGTGGACTGTGTGCTCGTTTGTCACCTTATCCTATAAAAAAAAGTATATTCGAGTAATTTTGGTGCAACCTCTCAAATATATGGGAATTTACCCCATAGGTTTGTGAGGATTGAGCCAAAATTACTCGAACAAGCCTTAAATAAAAAGTTTAAAGTTACAGAATACAAAGGTTTGAAATTCCCGCTAAAAAGTTTTATATGGGCGTCCACCGTAGCGCTTTTCGTATACACACATAAACACGTGTTTCCGTTTTTAGTATGAAGTTGGCGTTCTTTCCTTGATAAAGAGTAATTGTGTTCTGTGTTCCGGAGCTTGGTTGTGTAGTTCTGAACTCATGAATGCGTTTAATTGTGGATTTCTTTGGCGATTTAATTTTTGTTTGGACTTTGGATCAGTTACTACTTGTTTGACTCTGCTTTTGTTTTATGGACTTAATGATTTACGTGAGATTTTGATTTCGTTGATATCGGACAACTGTATTCTGTAGAGTCACATTTTGAATTACTAAGCAGGTATGTAATAATTAAAGATGTTTCCTTAAGCTATTAAACGCATTTGAATGACATATTTCTATCTGTAATCTGTTAAAAATGATTAATTTCTACATAAGTTCATAATGGCTGCAAAATCTTAATATGATTTAATTATCTTTCAGATCACCTGTTAAAACATGTTGCATTTATTAAAATAAGATTGTTTTGTTCTAGATGGATGAAAATGCACCAATATGTTCACAATTTTTTGCAGACGTATTACAAGAATTATCTATCGCCATAAATCTTGAAAATGAGCTCTAGCGTCCTAATGCCAATACTATCAGTATAGTGTATGTTTGGCGTCAACGAAGACTGGGTAGCTGATAAGTTGTGACCCAATTAACAATTATTTTTTACAATTATTTTTTTAAATACAATAAAAAAATATTGTTAGAGTTAAAAAAAGTTATTTCTATACGTTTGAATAATGATCCTGATAACGTACTTAACGGGAACCACAGGGTTTTTGTTAGATATTGTTATAAACTGCTATGATATGATTCCAACCGACCATTATAAATAAACACATACAACTAGTTTATTAGCTTGCATCGTTACAACTGTTCTAAAAAGCGTTAGCACACTGTCGTGACGTTGTAAAACGGTTTGCCTAAGATGCATGTGCATTGTATATGCTATCGTTTGTCATATAAGGATGACGAAGGATCCTACTTCTAAGCTACTATCTAAGCGTTTATACTAGGTGACAACTGCATGGTATTGATTTGAACCATCGTTTACAGTGAAAATGCAAATTTTCAACACGAAGAGAAAGAAATAGTTTAATTTATGACAAACAAGAAAGTGACTTAATGAAAACTTGGTAGGAACTGCGGGTTTGCAACTCGCCTGGACAAAAGTGTAAAAAATAATTATTTTGTACCCCTACGAAATTGTTCGAATTGTACGAAGTTGTTAATTTTTTTTAAGTACGGTATTAAATTTATATACTGGGTGGAGAATAGGTTATCTCGTTAAATAGCACAGCAGTTAAAACAAGTTGATATATGTCTGTTAAAATAATAAAATAAACAATAATAAAAAAATAATAAAAAATGCAATTTTCAAACAAAATAAATAGCGTAAAAAATTGACAAGAAATAAATCAGCCTTGATAATATATAGGTTACTGACCTGAAGTTACTTACGAAACGTCGCACGCGCCAGAAAAATAATTTCGACACCCTGTCCCATTTCTTGTCACTTCGCGCATAGGGAATTATGCCTTAACTTCGTTATTTTAAGTAAATTTTTCGCTTGAATTTGTTTTCACACACCCGGAGCGCGCGGTCCCTTTGTTTTTAATTTCGCGTATAAAATTATGCCTTAAATTGTTAGCCGTAAGTACAGTTTTTGTTTGATTTTTTCTTTATTTGAGTAGTTCGGATCGACAACGTTTAAACTACCTATATTCGCCTTCAAATGGCATGGCTTTTTGACCTTCTAGAATTCATCAGGTGATATCTGTATGCATTTAGATGATGTTATTTAATATTAAAATGAAAAAAATGCTACCGCAACTAATGTATTAATTGTTATATATTTTTTTAGTTGTGTATGTTTAAAGAAATTTATGTAGCATACGTCTTTTCATTTTATGTGATAACTTTTACGTCACTCGGTATACAATAAATGGAAGAGCAATTTCCTCCGAACATAATTTGAATGAATGATAATTTGTATTTTTGCTGTCTAGTATCCAGTTTTCGCTTAAGCTCTACATGCGTAATTTGTTGGCTTTCTCAAATAAGTTTTTTTTGAGAAACGCCTTTCGAGGCCAATCTGTCTTCGCTTTATCTTCAAGGTGAGTGACAAGTGACAGTGACAAGTGAATTTTATTTATTTTTTATTTATCTATTTTCACATTAAAATTAATTTCTGAATGATTTATTCTTTGAATTCCTGTCATATTGTCGCAAAAAGTAGTTTCCAAATAATTTTTTTTGAAATATCAAGTGTTATGTCCATTTTCATGCAGCCTTTACAATAGTACTTCACGCTCGGGGAGTGAAAACGAGTGTGAAGTGTTTTCGCTCGGATCGAGCCGTGTCCGCTTGCTTTGATTCATCTGTGCCCGTTTACTACGCATCGATATTTTATTTAGAGATCAACGTAGCGAGTACAAGTGAGACCTGCACAAGCTCATGAACGTCAGTGTTCAGATTCAGCTGACGATTGCCAATTTGTTCGAAATATTTGTTTTTTATCATATCGACATCGATAAATATATGGAAGGAAAAACTGAATTGTCCCACGAAAGCACTATAGATGTACTTTTTAGAAATGTACCACAGTGAGCCAATTATTTCCTTTTTCCAAGGTTTAAAAATCTTTTTTATATTAAGTGTCTATATGTACATAATTATGATGAGCAATTTCTTCCAAATCAATTTCCATCTTCGATGTTTGGGCAGTAATCGAGCTACTAGATTGTGTGGCCCCTCCACACGCTCGGCTAGTTCGCTTTTACTAGTACCTGCTTTCGCACGCCCGAGTGCCTCGTACGTACTTTTTAGGGTTCCGTATCCAAAGAGCAACCAACGGGACCCTATCACTATGCCTCCGCAGTCCGTCCGTCCGTCCGTTTATCTGTCAGCGGGATGTATCTCATGAATCATGATCCGTAGTACGGAGGCAGTCAAATTTTCACAAAATGTGTATTTCTGTTGCCACTATAACAAGAAATAATTAAAAAAATAATTAAAGGGGGCTCCCCTACTAGAAACTTGTTTTATGATGATACGGAATCCTTCATGCGTGGGTCCGACTAGCACTTAGCTGGTTATTTTCTTTGGTAATGCACTCTTACTTTTGTAAGTGCCAAATATTTACAATTTATCCTTTATAATGATTTGCACACACTCTTTCACAATACGTTGATGCGTCACATTGTGAAGTTTTTCTCCGAATAGATTTCGGCGGCAGCTTGAGCCAGCAGACAGTAGATGACGACATTATCTCAAGGCATCGTAGGATGCATTTGCACATGCATTATCTTGAAGTTCACATTCGGAGCACTTGTTTCATAATTTCTACTAAAAGTTCATATGCGAAGACATTAAATACACAAAATCGCACCACTTTTATGCATAAAATTATACTTTATACTATTATTTAACCGGTTCAGTGCAGATGTGCCATCGATTACTTTTGTGTGTGGCGTATGACACACGATTCATGTTTTTATAAAAATCGTTATAACTCGCTCAAATTTCGTTTTTGGAAAATTTATCCAGAACAAAATATTCATTATTTTGCAAGTAGTTCATGCCTGCAGCTTCGTTTCTGGATTATTTTGAAAAATTGAAATTTTTAAGGGTTTGTAACACGAAAATTTTCGTGTAAATTATTTTAGCATATTTATATTATTACATTCGATGAACAGACATCTGTGCGCCATCTAACGTCATTAGTCCGAAGTAACTAGAAATGTATATTGACGAATCGAGCTAGCTAATTGCATGCAATTGACCTTTCGTGTTAGTTCGAAATCCAACCACGGATCGACGGTGGCGCGTAGCCCAAGGGAGGCCTAGTCTTTTTGAGCGAGCCGTTGTAATGATCGGACACGCACATATATAATTTTTGAATCGAAACGCCGGAACATGAATTTAAAGTGACGAGTACTTGGGCGTACGGCCCCTTAAACACAATGTCTACAGGCAGTTTAATGTGTTGAAACACATCATCCCTTAAATTGTAAGTACTTAATGTTTTTGTCTTCTTCAAAGCACATGTGCTCTAATTAGCAGTCCATGGTATTTCATAGATTCTTTTGTATTGTCATAGGGGTCCTTAGTCCTTACTTTGAGTATGGTCCATTATCAAGTTTAACTATGTGATCGAGGCGAGGCAGCTTCAACTGGTGGCTATATTGGGACTGGGCGGTCTGGAGACCGCGACCGGAGTACACCTGGAGGACATCTGTTACCTCACTGCTTCGCGGGATTGACCATAAACAGTGTAATATTGTGTAATCCACCAGGTTAGTCAAAACCTCAGTTCCCAGTGTATTTTAAAGTGACAACTTGATATTTGGGGCTATCCGTATGAACTTTAGAAGGAAATAAACTACTTTTTGTCTGTATATGTAACTTTGAATTTTCATTTACTAATCATCCAGCAACAGGCGCCCTGGGATACTTTTATTTTGATACTCGAGTCTCTTAACTCTCCGATGATCGTAGCCGGTGAGTAACGCCCTAAAAGCGTTATAAAGCGGCTACCCAACGTTGAACCTTAAGTTGCTGGATGTTAGTAGATGAATTAACCTTAATTGTAACTATTTAAGCTGTTAAAAACCCATTTAATATGAAAACTTAGTGAAATTTAATGTTAACATTTTTTGATGTAGGTAGATTTAAGTAAGCTTGAGAACAAAGAAAGTTTAACTTGAATGTGATTTATATGTACTTAAATGAATTAAAACTTAACATAATAAAAATATTTGTGCTATTTTAAGTAGATATTTTTAATATCAACCGATTTAAGACTTTTTTGTAACCGTCAGTACATTTTAACAAAATGTCGATCCACAAGTATATAGACTCATTACGTAAAGATAAAATCAGATATGAACTCGCTATTATTGGTGTTTCCACAGATGAAAATGTAACCACCGATGTAGTGAGGAAGCAGATCCGCCAGGTGTACAAACTCGCACGCCATGGAAGCATGAAGTGTGAACCACTCCAGTCACCCAGTATAGCCTCTGAACTAGAGATCTGCACCCCAAAGGTTGAACTTCTGGAATCCCAGCTGCAGGCGGGTAAAGTAGATGATCGCAATTTGACTCTTAAACTGTCTCGTCGTGCAAATTATTTGATGGATAGGCTGGCTCGTATCTCTGAAAGTAGTTCGCATTTGTCAGATCTTCGTAGTCGTTTGATTCGCATTTTGAGTGTCATAGACGCTGAAGATAGCGACACGGATAGTGAATACAAGGAAACCCAGGCACAGCCGTCTAACCAGAAAGTGGAAAGTAACGTGATCTATGTGAAAGATAAACCCTTGAACCTAAATACATTTAACTTAAAATTTGACGGAACCACGTGTGTTCGTGTATTTATTGAACGGCTTGAGGAACTTAAAGAGGCTCGCAACATTACTGAAGCTCGCATACTTTAAGCTTTTTCTGATCTTTTAGAAAACTCTGCTTTATGTTGGTTTAGAAGTAATAAGGATAATATCCACTCATATTCACAATTATTGAAATGCTTAAGGGACGACTTTGATATTCCCGATTTAGACTATAAACTATTAAATGAAATAAGGCAGCGTACACAGGCCAGACACGAAACGATAGTAGTCTATCTTTCCATTATGCAGGGAATGTTCTCGCGACTCACTCACCCGTTGTCGAGTAGACAACAACTCGAAATCTTGATGCAATAACATTAGACCAGAGTACATGAAAGATTTAGCTTTACATGATATAACCTCTGTAGACAAACTTAAACTTTATTGTAAACAGTTAGAAATTGCGCGATCGCGTGCGGAACAATTTAGTGAACCTAACTTGAATAACTTTAAAATTACTGCGGACTTAAATAAACAAACGCCGCGATCTTACAGTAAACAAATCTCTGTGCTGAATGAAGCTGGCTCTTCGAGGCAATTGGATAGGAAATGCTTTAGGTGTGGATTAAACACTCATTTCACTAATCAATGCAATTCGAAAGAGTTAGTGTGTTTTAAGTGTGGATTAAAAGGTGTTAAGCGTACAGATTGTAGTAACTGCAATTCAAAAAACTAGTTAACACGGAACTATCCAACACCTTTAATAAAAATAGGTCTTATACGTCCAATAATGAAGAGGTAGTTCTGTTTAAAAGAAATACTAGTGATATAAGACCATACTAAAAATTAAAAATATTGCACTTACAAGCTTTTGGCTTATTAGATTCGGGTGCAACTTGTAGCATTCTTGGAAATAATGCGCATTTGATCTTTTTAGAACACGGATTTCAACTCAACCAGTTTGACACTGAGCATTACGTAAGAACTGCTGATGGTACGAGATTGCATTGTTTAGGGTATATGTCCTTACCTATTGAATTTAACAATAATTTCAGAGTGATTAATTTTTATGTTGTTGCACAAATAACTTCACCTATAATTCTAGGTGTTGATTTTTGGCAGGTGTTTGACTTAGGGAGTGACCTTGTATCCGAAGTACAGTTTGACCGAAAGTCGGAGTCACCAATAAGTAATAGCATAAATTCGGTTTCTCTTAATAAAGGCCTTGAAGAATACGAGTCTTTATCCATAGAACAAAAACAAATCATGGATAATTTAGTCCAACAGTTTGATACAATTAACACAGTTAAAGCAGGTTTGGGACGTACCAATTTAATTCATCACGTCATAGACACAGGGGATAGTAAACCTATTAAGCAAAGGCACTATCCATTATCACCTGCTAAGCAACAAGCACTTGAAAAAGCATTGGATAGAATGCTTAGTTTGGGAGTTGTGTCACCTTCACAGTCAGCTTGGAACTCACCTGTAGTAATGGTTCAGAAGCCAAATGGGGACCTAAGGCTTTGTCTGGATTGTAGAATATTAAATGCAGTTTCCAAACCCGATGCGTATCCTCTCCCGTATATAAACAGCATATTGGATCAGCTTCGCGACGCGAAATATCTAACGTCAATAGATCTTTCCGCTGCGTATTGGCAAATACCCTATGATAGCGAGCAATCAGCTGATAAGACCGCGTTCACAGTGCCACGCGGGGGGTTATTTAGATTCAATGTAATGTCGTTTGGCCTTGTTTCCGCGTCAAGCACAATGCAGAGATTAATGGATAGGCTATTTGGTCCCGAATTTAACAACAAAGTATTCTGTTTCCAAGATGACATAATCATAATATCCAGCACTTTCTCAGAATAGAATAGAATAGAATAATTTTTATTCAATATACATTACATGTGTAATTCTTATTGAAAATCATTTTTTACTTTACCACTGGTTCGAAAAAATACCCTCTGTCCTGGGAAGAACCAGCAAGAAACCCAGCGGGACATTTTTTTTAAAATAAATTTTACAATATAAATGATTACTAACTATTTACAAAATTTATTTTAGAAACTGCTTGGAAGCGACCACCTCATTCCCAGGGGTTATTATCAACCATGTATTCATTTATACTATAATAACCCTTTTTATACAGTTTCAGCTTAATAAAACATTTAAACTTAGTAATAGAGAGAACCTGTACACTTTTCGGGACCTTATTGTAATAGCGTATACATTGCCCCAAGAATGAATTACTGACTCTGTGGAGTCGAGAAACTGGCATCACTAGCTTGTGTTTGTTCCTAGTGTTTACAGAATGTATATCACTTTTTTTACTAAAACTATCTTTGTTTTTGTGAACATACATTAAATTTTCGTAAATATACTGAGAGGCCAAAGTTAATATATTAATTTCTTTAAATTTATCTCTAAGAGACTCTCTCGGTTTTAGATTGTAAATAGCTCTAATGGCCCTCTTCTGTAAAACAAAAATAGTTTCTGAATCAGCCGCATTTCCCCATAGCAAAATCCCATAAGACATTATGCTATGGAAATAACTAAAATAAACTAATCTAGCTGTCTCGACGCTAGTGAGACCTCTAATCTTTTTTACAGCATAGGCTGCAGAACTTAGTCTGCTTGCTAATTTGGATATATGGGGGCCCCACTGAAGCTTTGCGTCAAGAGTGATGCCAAGAAAAACAGTGGATACAACAGGGCTCAATTCCTCCCCATTTAAAAACACATTGGTATTCAGATTTTTAACATTCGTTATTGTAAATTTAACACAATTAGTTTTATTACCGTTCAAATGCAGATTATTAACGTTAAACCAATGCACCAATTTTGATATAGCATTATTCACTTCGTCACATTTAAATGATTGACGTTTAAGTTTAAAAATCAAGGAAGTATCATCAGCAAATAATACTATATCATGACTATCCCCTACAAGGTGAGGTAAGTCATTAATATACACCAGAAACAGGAATGGACCGAGAATCGAGCCCTGAGGAACTCCCATTAGTACAGGTGACTCGGAAGAACTTTTACCATTGATAATAACCTTCTGCTTTCTATTACTTAAATATGAAATAATAAGTTTAAGCGCTGTATTCTTGACACCATAGTACTGTAGCTTCCTGATTAATGTCTCATGGTGAACACAGTCGAAGGCCTTGGAAAGGTCACAAAATATACCCAAAGCATCCTCTGGATTCTCCCATGCACAAAAAATATGTTTAATAAGCTCAACTCCAGCGTCAGTTGTCGAGCGACCCCTTGTAAAACCGAATTGATTTTGATGTAGCAATTTATTAATATTAAAGAAACTTAACATCTGATCTAAAATAATTTTTTCAAAAATTTTACTTAATGTTGGTAGTACAGAAATTGGTCTAAAATTGGCGGGGTCTATTGTACTACCAGATTTAAATATAGGTATGACTTTACTATGTTTCATTAAATCAGGAAACACACCTGATTCGACGCTTATATTAAATATAGTGGCTAGATAAGGTGCTAATATATCTATTATAGATAAAATAACTTTAACGGAAATCCCCCATAAATCTGCCGTTTTCTTAACATCAATAGCTTTAAAATACGAGTATTTAACGATATCTTTTGGCAGTACTCTATGGAATTTAAAAGTATTAGAACAAGCCTTTACATTTTGTTTGAGCAATGATTCGCCGACAGTAGGAGAAGAATTTAATGATTTTGTTGTCAAAAAAGGAACATCAGTAAAATGTTTCTCAAAAGCCATAGCAACTTCTTGATCAGATCGCGTTAAATTATTGTTAATATTCAATTGAAAATCCGAGTTGCGCGGTTTGACCTTGCCCGTTTCACTATTTATTATTCTCCAGGTCATTTTAATTTTGTCGGATGCAGTTTTAATTTTGTTGCTTAAATGTAAAGCCTTAGCAGTGGAGCACACTTTTTTAAATATTTTAGAATATGTTTTTACATAATCTCTAAATATAACACTACTATTATATGATCTTTCATCATAAAGCTCGTATAAACTTCGCCTACTTTTATAAATTCCTACTGTCGCCCATTCATTAAATGATTTGCGACTGTTAAAAGAGAAAGTTTTAGAAGTAAATATTCTACTAAATTCACAACTTATAATTTTAAATAATGTAGCATACATATGATTAGCACTATTTTTAAACGAAAGTGATGGAAGTCTTTTTATTATATTACTTCTAAACCTCTCCAAGCGATGTTAATTTATTGGAACAAACACAACTTTCTTATTTTTGTTTTTTGTGTATGTAAGGTAGTGATACTAACTGTCCACAGTGATCTGAACTTAAATTTTGAATAATTGATTTATGCAAGGGCTTAACATCTGTAAAAATGTTATCTATACAGGTCGCACTAGGCCCAGCAATACGTGTTGGTTCTAAGAATAAATTTACAAGATTATACGATTTAAGCAATGAGCTATACTTAATACTAATGGAAGAAGTTTCAAGGAGATTGATATTAAAGTCTCCACATATTACAACAAACTTGTTCTGTTTACTAAGTTTGAGTAAAACTTCTTCCACAATCCTTTCAAAATGATCATAACTAGCACATGGGGGTCTGTAAACACCTACAACAATGAGGTGCTCGAGCTCGACACAAGCCATTTCTACAGTTCGTTCAACAGAGAGGCTCACAATATCCTTACGTTCTTTATATAATAATGACTTATCTGCTAATATTAAGGAGCCACCACGTAAACTTTTTTCTCTATTGAAGGAACTTGGGAAGGTGATTTCTGAAATTAAACATGAAATTATAATCTTTTAGCCAATGTTCAGTAATACAAAGGATGTGTATATTGTTACTATTTAAAAACAATTCAACTTCCAATTCTTTGCCCAACATGCCTTGTATATTTTGATGCACCAGGTGTAAACAATTTTTATTACTTATTTGTGGGCTGTATTCAAAATTAATTAAACTCTTATTATTGCTAGAGATTGCCTCTATTGTCTCATTCACTAATTTAAATTAGTTGGAACTGATTGCAAATTAAATGTCAAATGATTATGCTCAATAAAAACAGTCTTGGTAGCCAAAAACTTGGCTGAGTTAAAAAGTAAATAATAAGATAGCACATTTGCTATCAGTCTTAAATTATATTTGGATAGGTAATACCTATCTTTTGTCCAAAACTTTTTTATTAAATTATTTATGTCAATAACATGAAATTTATGATTATTATCATTACAATTATATGTCAAATTTAAATTATTATTAAATATTAAAGTATGCATTTGTATATTTAAATTATGTCTTAAATTATTTTCCTGTGGCAATCCCTGTATATAAGGCAGTGTAAACAAGACAATTTTGTGTACATTTAAGTTATTAAGTTGTTCAATATATCTTAATAACTGTTTGTTGTTTACACTGCCTCTTCTACCAACAATAATTATTATTGTACTATTTGGGCAAAATTTAGTAACAATAATTTTATTTAGGATGTCACTAAAAGATGCTCCAGGCATGCAGCAATTTGTAACTTTTTGTCCCTTTAAAGAGTTATTTAAAGTTATGCCTAGATTTTTTCCCATGTCATCGCTATAAACAATTATATTATTTTTAGTAATATTTGAGTTATTTATTATTTTAATATCCTCTGCTATGGCACTGTTATAGAGTTTTGGTGGTGGTATAATATTATCAGCACACACTGACTTTGAAGAATCTGGTATTGAGCGCTGACACTCACATTGATATTTAACTAAGGAGTCAAACCGCTCCTCATTATATTTACAAGTCTTTACCAGATTATCCATAGCCAATATGTGTTCTTTTATTTAATTTTGGGCTGATTTATATTTATTGGACACAGTTTGAAGGGAGTTCATAAGTGATAATATTTCTGATTTAAGACACTCTACTTCAGTCTCATAACATTTTTTTATGTTATCCACCTCAATTGAATACAAATTAAGTTCACATAACAATGCTTGCTTTTCTTTACATACATTAACATAATTTTTGGTACTAATCTTATTTCTTATTAATTTTTGTACTTTCCTTTTTTTTTTTTTTTTTAGGAAAAGAGTGACAAACGAGCACACAGTCCACCTGATGGTAAGTGGTTGCTGCGGCCCATAGACATCTACATCTATCCTCTATTATAAATCAAAATGTAGATGCGTTGTCACCCGTGAGGACTAAGATGGAATGCTTCATTTCCAGTAAAAAGGGCCTCCGGCCACCTGCACTCACCAAGCGAAACGCAGAGGTAAACCTCTACTTCACGCAGATTTTCTGTGAGGTCGTGGTACCACCCCGGTTCGAGCCGGCCCATCTGTGCGACAGCAAAAGCTGCCGCTGGCTCTACCACTGTTAAAAATGTATTTATTAACTTTTATATACTTCTTCAATTTGGTTTTACTGCAATTAATCCTTACTGTGTTTCCTGAAGTGGAAGAGTCGTCACCAGTCAAGTCTATTGTTGCAGATTGCTGTAACATTCTTGAAGTATCACATTGCACAAGCTCAGAGATCAGGCTTTGAGTCTGGGAGGCTTTAAGGTTATATGTTTTAAATTGTGTTATTTGCTCATTAGCCTCATTCAACTGTAACTTCAATGCAGCAATTAACCTGAGAGCTTCCTCATATTCCTTGCTGCATTGGTCAAACTCATTAACCGTTCCCTGTAGCTGATCTCTTTCTTTTATAACACTTGTGTATTCTGTATGTAACTTAACCATATCACATTTCAACTGTGTATTTTTGGCAATTATGCTAACTATTTCCCTTTCATTATCATCCCTTTCCTTAAGCAACAGTTCACACTGCTCCCTGGACGCCTTAAGTTCTTGGAGCGCAAGCTGGAGTTGGTTCTCCATCTGGCGCGTCTTGGCGTTGCGAGTATTCATTTTACTGTTTATTATAAATAATAAAAGAAAACAAAGATCGAAAACAGAAGGAGCAGAGTAAGCTAATGTAAAGTTGTTATTGTTTTTTTTTTCAATTTACAAGTCTCAAATCAAATTATCGTTAAAACAATTCGAAAAGAAACCCGCAAAGAATGTAATAACCCGAGTAATAGAATCAATCTTTAAGTTATAAAAGGAATGATATGAAATAAGGATTACAATAATTTTTAAACAATGTTCGTTACCTGTCACTTTTTGTTCCAACACCAAATTGTTGTTATAATATTTATGTACCAACTTTCTTAAATATTAAATACAAAGCGGCAGTAATTATTAGCTATAACATAAAATTCAGAACATGTGCAGCTCTTGCATAAGGTCTACGCAAAACTCAGGGACGCAAACTTGACTATAAACATGGATAAATCTGTCTTTTGCCGTAGAGAACTTAACAACTTGGGATATTTAGTTGACAAACATGGACTTAGAACTGATCCGGGAAAGGTAGATATTATATTGAATTATCCAACTCCAACTTCCGCTAAAGAGGTTAAAATGTTTTTAGGCATGGCAGGCTGGTACAGGAGGTTCATTAATAATTTTTCGAAAATTAGTAAACCGTTGAATAAATTAACTAGCAAAAATGTCCGCTTTGAATGGACTACGGAGGCAGATGAGTCATTTAACCACTTAAAAACCGCTTTAGTGTCTGCTCCGATACTTAAATGTCCAAACTTTGATTTGCCTTTTTCCATCCATTGTGACGCTTCCTCAGTGGCTGTGGGCGGAGTTTTAACCCAGACTTATGACGGGGTAGAACATCCCATAGCATACTGCAGTCGGTCTCTTGCCAAAAATGAAATTAATTTTTCCACATCGGAGAGAGAACTCATGGCCGTGATTTACGCATTAGAGCAATTTAGATCTTATGTAGAAGGTACAAAGTGTAAAATAATAACCGACCACGCCTCGTTATCATGGTTTTATAAATTAAATAACCCATCAGGTCGCTTAGCCAGGTGGAGCATGCGATTGAGTCAATTTGATTTTGAAATAGAACACAGAAAAGGTAAATTAAATGATATTCCAGACGCACTAAGTAGGATTCAAGTTGATGCAATCGCTACGCCGGCAACCAGTGATGCGTGGTATAGACATGTATACGAAGATTGTCAGGCCAACCTTCGCAAATATCCCCACTTCATGGTAAAAGACGATAGATTGCTTAGGTACTCTAAAAATAAATATGAGTTAACGAATGAGTTTAATTGGAAGTTAGTGGTACCCGAGGAAGACAGGTTAGGTATTTTAAAGAAATATCATGATGAACCAGTTAGTGCTCATTTGGGTGTCTTTAAAACCTACAAGCGTCTTAGTCTTAATTATTACTGGCCTAGCATGTACCGAGATGTGAAAGAATATGTTAAAAAATGCGAGATATGTAAACAATACAAACCCGTCAACACGGCTAGACCTGGTTTAATGGGAAACCCGAAGGAGGTTAACAAACCCTGGGAGGCCATATGTTGCGATATGCTAGGACCATTTCCGGTTTCTCGCAATAGGAATATTCACTTAATTGTATGTACAGACTATTTTAGCAAGTATGTCATGTTGCATCCTATAAGGACCGCAACAGGCGCTGCGGTCGCTAAGTTCATAGAAGAGAAAGTGTTCCTAGAACATGGCGTATGTAAAACTATTTATATTGACAATGGCCCACAGTATGTGTCTAATCAGTTTAGGCAACTGTTACATAAATATAACGTACCGAATATCTATTATAACCCGCGTTATCACCCTCAGATAAATCAAGCTGAAAGAGCGATTAGGAACGTAGTTAACGGTATATCATGTTATGTAGGTACCGAGCATAAACGATGGGACGAGAACATCCCACAGTTGCAATGCGCACTTAATTCAGCCGTGAATGATACCACTAAGTTTACTCCGTATTTTCTTGTGCATGGACGGGAATTCATAATAGATGGAATGTTACACAGCTTGGATAGCACTCAGCCAGTTCAAAGATCACAAGTAACTCTCGGTGAACCACAAGCATACAGTAAAAAATTAGCGGAATTAGACACCATATTTAAAAAGGTACAAAAGCATATTAAAAATGATCATTCTAGAAATGAAAAGTACTATAACTTAAGAAAACGACATGTTGAGTTAAAAGTAGGTCAGATTGTATATAAACGTACCCATTACCTATCTAATGCCTCGAAGAGATTTACGGCTAAACTAGCAACAAAATTTTAAAAATGTGTCATAACAGCGAAATTATCACCTTTAGTGTATACCTTAGCCAGCATGGAAGGTAAGACACTAGGTAATTTTCACATAAAAGACATCCTTAAACAAGATGACTAATAGTTTTGTAGAATGTGAGTAAAGAGTATGATTGAGTGAAAGAATGTAAGAAAAATAAACATTTTTCAAAATTTATTTCCACCGGTGAACTTTCTGAGATAAATAATCTGTGATTGTATTGATGAACGAGCGATACATAACTAGTAGGTCACCTTATGTTGTGAACATCGGCGCGAGTTAGATAAGAACTTGTTTTTTATGCCCGCACTCTGGACATTTTAGAAGAAAATGCCTACCAGGCAGTGCGTAGCATTACTTAAGCCGTTTTTTTAACTTAATATGATTAAACGTTAATTCACTTAACTTAATGCGAGATAGATATTTAACTTAACTTAATACTTAATATGATTTGCAAATCACTTAACTACTCAACTTAATAAACAAGAACACGTTCGTTTTTCGACTACTTAGAAAAAAGGCAAGTCGAAACGTAAACATCGTGTGTAGGCTTAGTGCACTGTAGGTATTCGTTTCTGTCTCGTGATGTTACGTCACGCACCGCATGAATGGTAATAGACTATTCGCGCGTAGGATTCAGGAACGTAATTATTCATAGGTAGTTGTATTTTACTAGCAAAATAAAAATAACATGTAGGAATAAATGTAAATAAAGTTGCATGCCATTAGATTAATATAGGTATAACAATTAGTGTAGTATTTTCTAAATTACAACACAAGTAGGTAAATTTGTGGTAGTGTTTTTTTTTGTGTCAACAACACAAGTAGGTAATTACATTTTGAGGTTAAATTGTTTAGTGGAATATAATGTTACTAGGTATACAGATACAGAAATGAAAATTAGGTAATAAGTAGAGTAATAATGAGCCTTGTGTAAGATTAAACGTCGTAATTAAGTGATTAAGTGATGGCTTGGTACTTGTCAGTTGTTGGTGCATGGGTGACTTGGAATTTACTATCCGTGCGAATATTTTTAGTCAGATTGGATTAGAGACACATTACAACTTCTTCACTGTCTTTGGTATTCAGGCGTTGTTCTGCAGGTGGCATGAGATTTCTTCGGAAAAAGTATCTTCATTACGAAGAACTTTTTAACCCAAGCAAAGGGGATGTGTAACACGAAAATTTTCGTGTAAATTATTTTAGCATATTTATATTATTACATTCGATGAACAGACATCAGTGCGTCATCTAACGTCATTAGTCCGAAGTAACTAGAAATGTATATTGACGAATCGAGCTAGCTAATTGCATGCAATTGACCTTTCGTGTTAGTTCGAAATCCTACCACGAATCGACGGTGGCGCGTAGCCCAAGGGAGGCCTAGTCTTTTTGAGCGAGCCGTTGTAATGATCGGACACGCACATATATAATTTTTGAATCGAAACGCCGGAACATGAATTTAAAGTGACGAGTACTTGGGCGTACGGCCCCTTAAACACAATGTCTACAGGCAGTTTAATGTGTTGAAACACATCATCCCTTAAATTGTAAGTACTTAATGTTTTTGTCTTCTTAAAAGCACATGTGCTCTAATTAACGGTCCATGGTATTTCATAGATTCTTTTGTATTGTTATAGGGGTCCTTAGTCCTTACTTTGAGTATGGTCCATTATCAAGTTTAACTATGTGATCGAGGCGAGGCAGCTTCAACTGGTGGCTATATTGGGACTGGGCGGTCTGGAGACCGCGACCGGAGTACACCTGGAGGACATCTGTTACCTCACTGCTTCGCGGGATTGACCATAAACAGTGTAATATTGTGTAATCCACCAGGTTAGTCAAAACCTCAGTTCCCAGAGTATTTTAAAGTGACAACTTGATATTTGGGGCTATCCGTATGAACTTTAGAAGGAAATAAACTACTTTTTGTCTGTATATGTAACTTTGAATTTTCATTTACTAATCATCCAGCAACAGGCGCCCTGGGATACTTTTATTTTGATACTCGAGTCTCTTAACTCTTCGATGATCGTAGCCGTTACTCACCAGTAACGCCCTAAAAAGTGTTATAAAGTGGCTACCCAACGTTGAACCTTAAGTTGCTGGATGTTAGTAGATGAATTAACCTTAATTGTAACTATTTAAGCTGTTAAAAACCCATTTAATATGAAAACTTAGTGAAATTTAATGTTAACATTTTTTTGATGTAGGTAGATTTAAGTAAGCTTGAGAACAAAGAAAGTTTAACTTGAATGTGATTTATATGTACTTAAATTAATTAAAATGGGCTCAGTTCTTCCCCATTTAAAAACACATTGGTACTCAGATTTCTAACATTCGTTGTTGTATATTTAATACATTTAGTTTTATTTCCGATTAAATGTAAATTATTAACGTTAAACCAATGCACTAATTTTGATATAGCATTATTCACTTCGTCACATTTAAATGATTGACGTTTAAGTTTAAAAATGAAAGAAGTATCATCAGCAAATAATACTATATCATGATTATCCTCTACAATAGAAGGTAAGTCATTAATATACACTAGAAACAGGAATGGGCCGAGAATTGAGCCCTGAGGGATACCCATTAGTACAGGTGAGCCGGAAGAACTTTTACCATTGATAATAACTTTCTGCATTCTATTACTTAAATATGAAATTATAAGTTTAAGCGCTGTGTTCTTGACACCATAGTACTGTAGCTTCCTGATTAATGTCTCATGGTGAACGCAGTCGAAGGCCTTGGAAAGGTCACAAAATATACCCAAAGCATCCTCTGAATTCTCCCATGCACAAAAAATATGTTTAATAAGCTCAACTACAGTCTCTGTTGTTGAGCGACCCATAATAAATAGTCTTTCGCCAATCTGCCGCCGTATAGCGCCGGCGTTTGTTTCCTTTTGAAAACACTTGTTTTGCTATTCTTACTAATTAGACGTTTTCAAATCGACTTTAATTTTACATTTGTATAACATTAAACATTAATGAATCATAAACCTTATTTTTTCCTAATTATGGTTCTTGATTGCTTGATATTTACAAATATCATTATTAGGTGAAAATTTAATTTAATAAAAACCAAGGTTTTCCAGGGCGATTTATCTGTACCTGCTAATATAAATGATTTTTTTATAAAACAAAAAAATAGTACAAAAGGTTTGTAATCTCTGCATGAAAAAAGTCACTTACTCTCAATTTCAAAGAAAACACGTAGTTACCCACTAAAAACAAGTATCCTTACGTTTGTAACTGATGTTTGATGTCAACTAAACTTAATTAGGTCTAAACAAGTGAAAAAGCATAAAAAAGATAATTATTTTTACACATGGCTGATGGCACAATAGGCGTGTCATCAATGTCTGTGGCGCAAATTGGTGCCGCGACGAATTGGTTAAACAATAATACAGAAGCAGCAATTCGCCGGCGCTCTAGTTCCCGCCAAAACCCCGTACGAAAGTTAAATGCTACCATTACGATCATGCATAATATCTTGTTAGTGTCAAATAACTGAGTAAAGAGTATATATTACAACTTCTTTTGGTATACCACAAGTATTTGGGAAAATTTGAAATCGTACAGACAGCAGGAAAATTACAACCTAAATAATTTCTTTGTTATCACTTATCACATTACTTAGCCTGTTTGACATATCAATCATTGTTAGCATGACAGCAGAAACTGAGCTGTGAACTGCCTAGGGAAATGATTTAAATGCAACCGAAGTTGCACGTGTCCAAATGCTACGAAAGCAAATTAATCAAACTAGTTTTGACATTATGTTTATTAACAAGTGTTACTTAATTTGTTTTCATTAATTCTTAATCAATACACAAAATTTAAGAAAAATCGGTCCAGTCGTTTAGGAGTTCAGTCACATACACATGGACAGACGAATTATACAATATATAATATGAATGTATTATACATATAACCCTTTCTCTTGAATCATTCTGTCTGTTGATGCAAACCCATGTATTATAGTATTGTATGTGCAAACCGCATCAAAATTCCGTTCTCCAGATCTAAGCGTACAGACGACGGGAAGCGACTTTGTTTTATACTATGTAGAGATAAATGCTACCCATTTGGAAAAAGTGGTACATAGCAATAGGGTAGTTCGATAGTAATTTAAATTTTCGCTCATTAGCGACAAATTAAATTGTAGTTTTAAACACAAAAAAAGATAAGCATAGGTTAAAGATGCTGAGGATGGTAGTGACTAACGAATTGAATATTGTACAAAACCTTTAAGAAACTATTGTAAAAGTCTTAAAGTTACACATTTTGCTAGGTAGTTTAATTACAATGTCTTACATGCCTGTAGTCCGTAATAACAGGGGACTAATAAATTACTGCTGTCTGTAACACGATCACGCTTGCGTACAACAACATTGTAACATCGCATATAATAATATACATGACGTGTTTATATCTATTACATTAGTAGTGTGGTATTGTGATAAAATTTGAAAAAAACTCATAATGCATTAGAGTAAAAAGTATCTTACTGTATAAATCCCTTTAAATTGGTGCCTTGTACAATCTTGGAAAATTTAAATGATTTTGTGACAGCCATAATAAAAAATACACGTTTAAATCATATCGCTGCAAAACCGTACCGTTTTGACTAAACCACTCTTCTGAACACAATGTTTATAATGTAGATTATATCTCTTGTACTTTAGTGAAGATTTTTTAAGTCTGTTTTTTTCCATATTGTTTAGGTATATTATTTAGATATTCCATATGATAAAGACAGATCTCCAAATGCATGCGGTGGGACTTACGCAACTTCAATACAGCGTGTATTGAAGAAGCGATCGAGCGGAACCAAGGCTCCAAAGTCTTTATCAGAGATCTGTCTGCCAGAAAGAGCCAACTGTCAAAGTTGAAGACCGAGTGTGGCAGCATCGTTTCCGGAGCACCTGAGATTTTGAGTGAGATTGAGAGGTTCTATGGACAGTTGTACACGTCATCGTTGGAGCCACACGCAAGTGTGAGTAACGATCCAAGAGCGAGTCTTATCCGACACTATTCCGAAGATATCCCGGACGTCAGTCTGAGCGAGATTAGAATGGCTCTCCTGCACCTTAAAAACGGCAAGGCCCCAGGCGAGGATGGAATTACAGTGGAGCTTCTGAAAGCGGGTGGAAAATCGGTACTTGAAGTCCTTCAGAAGCTCTTTAATTCCGTCCTCCATGGTGGCATTACACCGGAGGCGTGGATCAGAAGTGCGGTGGTTTTGTTCTTCAAGAAAGGTGACAACGCTCTCTTGAAGAACTACATACCGATTTTCCTTCTGAGCCGCGTCTATGTGCTGTTTTCGAGAGTCATTACGAATCGTCTTGCTCGCAGACTTGACGACTTCCAACCTCCCGAACAAATCAGTTTCCGAAAGGGCTATAGCACCATAGACCACATACATACCCTTCGGCAAATTATACAGAAGTCCGAAAAGTACAATTTGCTACTATTTCTGGCGTATGTGGACTATGAGAAAGCCTTTGATTCCGTCGAAATTTGGGCGGTGCTGCAGTCCCTTCAGCGGTGCCAAGTTGACTGTCGGTAAATCGAAGTGCTGAAGTGTTTTTACAGTAGAGCTACGATGGCTATCCGAGTACAGAACCAGAGTACAAAACCTATCCAATTGCAGAGAGGTGTAAGACAGGGTGATGTTATATCCCCGAAACTCTTCACCGCTGCATTGGAAGACGTTTTCAAGCTTCTGGACTGGAAAGGATACGGTATTAAAATCAATGGCGAGTACATCACTCAACTTCGATTTGTCAACCATATAGTCCTTATGGCAGAATCGTTGGAGGACCTAAGCACCATGCTCAATGACCTTAATAGTGTCTCCCAACGAATAGGTCTTAGGATGAACATGGACATAACAAAGATCATGCTTAATGTCCATGTCAAAACTATGCCGGTTAGGTTTGGGAACACTCGAAGCTCGAAGTTCTTGACGAGTATGTTTACCTGGGACAAATAGTCCAACTAGGTAAGTGCAACTTCGACCGAGAGGTCAACCGACGGATTCAACTCGGCTAGCTAGCGTTCGGTAAGCTACGACACATCTTCTCGTCAGACATACCTCAAAACCTTAAAACGAAATTGTACAACCAGTGCGTGTTGCCAGTGATGACTTACGGATCTGAGACGTGGTCCTTCACTGCTGGCCGTATGAGGAAGCTCAAGGTTGCTCAGCGAGCTATAGAGAGGGCTGTGCTCGGGGTTTCTCTGCGTGATAAACTTAGAAATGAGGATATCCGCAGTAGAACCAGAGTAACCGACATAGCCCAACGGATTAGTAAGCTGAAGTGGCAGTAGGCCGGCCATATAGCTGGAAGAACCGACAACCGATGGGGAAGAAAGGTTCTCGAGTGGCAGCCTCGTACCGGTAGGCGAAGTGTGGGGCGACCCCCCACGAGATGGAGTAACGACCTGGTAAGACATGCAGGAAATCGATGGATGCAGATGGCTCCGGACCGTGCTTTGTGGCATTCATTGGGGGAGGCCTATGTTCAGCAGTGGACTTATGAAAGGCTGTAATGATGATAATGATGATGATGATGATATCTAAGGCAATAACTTTATTTACAAAGATTTAGTATTTTCTTTAGACATTAAAGTTTATTTTCTAAAGAATATTCTTGTTACGGCCTACGGCTGCTCCAGCAAGGGTCAAATCTTCCGGGGCCCATTCAGCACAAGACTTCACGAGCAGACGCAGGTCGGGCCCCAATATGGCCGCGTGGAATATCCTATAACAATAAACTATATGGGAGAAAGCTAGAAACCAAAAGTACTTACCAGTATCAGGAGCTAACTTCGCTCCAAGGCCTGGGCAGGCCGTGAGTGTGTGTTTGGCGAACAGTGTACAGTGAGGTATAAATGTGTGAGGCCTGGGCAGGCGTAGGCAACCAGCAGCGGCCGATTTCTAGGCTGCCCCAAAATGCTGCATCGCTCCAGCCTGCTCCAACGCCGGACCACTTCTTTCTTTACTGTCACTAATTCAGTCTCTTAGCTTCATTGGACATTTAGCTAAGTCCAATTAGCCTAATTCCACACTCATCGCAGAATCGAACACGTGATACCCGACACGGCAAGGACAGTAGCGCAAAATTCGACATTCAATGTCCCGGATTCACTTATCACAAATTATAAATAGGGAATTAAAGCGATCTCTTAACGGATCAACCATTCAGCGTTAAACACAACTAAGCTCCTTAATTCGACACCAGAATAACACGTCGCGCCAGATTCAAAATACGCCTCGTTGACTCGCAAATTAATCTAACTAGGCAACCAAAACACAAAAAGGCACTATCGCGACGACACAATTATAACGATATCCTGACAATTAACTTAAATTAAGAAGCTCTCAAACAAGGAATGCGCGGCTCGAAGCTTAGACCGTATATCTCCTCGACGCGCGTACACAATTCCGCACTCTCGCACGAGTTAAATATCGCACAATTTACATATCTACGTGACGAAGAAACACGCACTTCATCTAGCTAACTCGATCCACGACGGACCCATAAATTTAGGTAAGAGAGCCTAACGGCTCCCCTCTCCATCGTTGGCGGAGCAATCACTGTTGCCCACGCGTCGAGCGACTGCCAGCCGCACACACCGACGCCCCACCTAGAGAGGGTTTTTTCACCTACATACTATCGGGTGATGCGATAGCTCGAACGCGATTGGAGGACGTCCAACATCACCAAATTTAGGCATAAACAATTCTCGTTATTTTTATCTCTTCGATTAAAAATTTCCTTATAGTTCTTTGACACATAAGGGCAGGTCGACAAAACCAGATTATAAGAGTTCTTTGAATAACAACGGGAACGTAAAATGTCTGCGTAGAGGTTAGTCTCTTTGTTAGCAGAGTTTTATACGTGGTAGAGCCATGCTGCAGCTATTAGTAGTATAGTTGTAGCACGAATGGGTCGACTCAACCGGGGAAGCACCACGCTCTCACAGAATACCAACGTAAAATAGCAGCTGAACGCTGCTGTGTTTCGTATGGTGAGTGTAGAGAACCGGAGATCCTTTTAACTGGAAACAAGGCACCTGATGGTAAGTAGATGCTGTAGTCTGTAGAAATCTACATTTATCCTCGATTAAGAATCTAAATGCAGATGCGTTGTCACCCCTGAGGACTAAGAAGGAGTACCTCGTTTCCAGTAATAAGGGTTTCCGGCTCTCTACACTCACCATACGAAACGCAGCAGCATTAAGCTGCTATTTTACGCTGGTATTCTGTGAGAGCGTGGTCTTACACCGGTCGAGCCGATCATGACAGTACAGTAGGAAATAATACTGCGCACAAATCGATTTAGATAGTATATCGAAAAGCGTTGTTTTAAAAGTTTTATTGTTAACGAAGGAATAAAAACGCCAAAGATTAATTGTGTATCTCTTCATCTTCATCGTTAATGATCGAGTCATAAACAAATATACGATTTGTCCTGGATACGGATTTTGGCTGCAATATCAATCCTGGTCTATGAATTCCTACTCGTGTTCCTTTTTCAAATTTTATTTCTTCTTATTTTATTTTATATATTCCGTCGGTTCGTGAAATATGAACATTACCTATTGCGTAAATGCACAATTAAATAAATTTACATTTTTCAATATTGTAGAAAACAAAATTCAAAAAAGTGTTTTGGCACAATTGTCATTTTAGTGAATTTATTGAGTTTAACCATTATTTCTTGGGCAGTCATACTGTTATAATAAATTATATATTTAATAAAAAATGTAATATTAAACCGTTATTAAAAAGTGTCTTTTTTATAATCTATTTAATTAAGTCATACTGTATCTCTCTCCACTACATTCACAGATTAGATTTAGCTGTTGACGGTTAATTTCCTGGTTTAATTTTGTTCACACCGTAATGAACACTGTAAGGGGTAATTTGTGCAGAAATTTTCACATGGATATTGTGGCTAGAAAAAGAAACAAATTATAACCTGAAATATTTTAAAAACTTATAAAGGGTTTTAGCGTTTAAATACATTCATGTTTTAATTAAAATTAATATTACTTATCGCTTCTACTAAAATAAGGACGACTAATGTTTTTTTTGTTTCCTCGCGGAACCCTCATATCACCAGTGGCACCGACAAGTCGCAGATAAGGTCTCTTCAGAAACTTCCGCACATGGTCCCCATGGACCGATAGGCTCTATAGTAAATGGCTCCCAACAAATTTTTCAATTAAATTAAATTTTAAGCATATATATACTATGAAACAACTACAAAATATTGATATTGCACGATCATATATCCCTCTATAAATTCATTTTCACAAACTAAATATTTCTCAGTAATAACGTATTAGATTATAGGGGTGGTGGTATTTAATTTCAATTTCAATACTCACGCTTGAAGTGATCTCTAAATACGACGGGAAAAGCTGTAGAGAACATTTCTAATATACTCGTACTTGGGAATGCAATAAATTTCAAGTAGCCGAGAGCTTAGCCGAATTTATGAAAAGAGTCAAATAGATACGGCGTTAGATGAAGATAACAATTTCAGATTTCAAAGTCATATAATATCCTATTAAAATTTTTCCTGTTATTGTTTTTATGTGGTAGAGCCATAATCCTAATATGGATGGAGTATGATTGGGTCCAGTTCATCGTGTATGGAAAAAAGAGAAAGGGAAGGCCTTTCGAAATACTGTCGGCACTTACTGAGGATGAAACCGAAGATGGGCAAGGTTTCAGTGTCAGAGATAAGCCGAAAATCACACCATCACAGCTAACCCCGATACTTAACACTTGAATAGTAGTTAACATCACTATTAAATGATAAGGGGATGCGATGCCCATAGACATCTACATCGATTAAGAATCAAAATGCAGATGCGTTGTTACACCTGAGGGTTAAGATGGAATGACTCGGTACCCCAATTAATTTTTGTTTTGGCAACTCTTAAGAAGTATTTAAAGTTTTGGGGTGTCAAATAATCAATAAGAGTTTTGCACAATATTGTTGGCCCTGTTTAGAATTCAAACTCAGAATAATGACTTTTTAGTTTAAAATTTCTGACTAATAGATTTCATAGATAGAGGTCAACGGTGTTGAACGTGGTAGACTTACGCTGCTACATTATGATTACAAGAAAAAGGGTTAAAGATCACGCTCTCTACCAGTGTAAAATACAAACTAAAGGCTGCTATGTTTCATATGGTCAGTATTGAGAACTCGAGACACTTTTTATTAGTAAAAAATTTGTCGCCATTGTTATCTATTAAAAGCGCTGTAAATAAACGAATATTTGATTTCTTTAAGATTGCTTGTGGTGATTTACTGTGAACGTGAAAACAGCGTTTTTATGCCATATTATATTTGGGTTGTTGATTTTGTTCCTGATAAATAAGTGTACAAAATTAATGATTCACAAATTATTACATAATTATTATATTTGGAAAATAAATATATTAATGTTTCAGAATCAAGTTATACTCGTACAGTTTAAACAGGTAACGGACTACGATACTAAAAAGTGAGCTTAAATCCGCCATTATACAGCTGTCATAAACTGCTCCTTACCTCGTACTCGTAGTTGGCGAGTTATATAATACAATGTGAATAGCGTTACTGTTATTCTTTTTAAAGTTATGAAGAGATTCTGTACTTTATTTTTAAAAGGGATCATTATAGAATGAAATGTCAGAAAACAAAAAAAAAAACAAATGACGCAGATTGTAAATAAGATAAAACAAAGAGCTGTCCACTGGCACGTCTCACTTTGACTGTCCGATTATAGTAAACAGAGCCTAGTTTACTCTCCAATAAGCGCAAGTTTCGATTGGTTTCATTTTATTATCTGAGTTGCAAAGACTTTATAACTAACTTAATCAAAACAAGCAATAAAAATACTTAACAAAACAGATACTTTCGTTTTTCCCATTATGCCTATAAGTTTTATGTAATTGAACTCCATTTTACCCTATGGATGTCGTTAGAGTCAACAGAGGGAAACTGAACCAAGGAGATGGGCAGTATCATCTTCCTAATAACAGCTGAATAAAAACAAGTGACAAAATTAAAAATTTTGTACAACCGACTTCAATATAAATAATTAAGGATAACTCAAAAACTACTGGTCAGACCTTTAATCAATTTATATGGGACCACATGAGAAGCACCAGTTTTCAAATAAAAAGAGAGAAGCATCATCGAAATCGGTACATCAAGAAAAACGTTATGAGGTAACACACATAAAAAAAACACAAAGTCGAATTGAATACCTCCTCCTGTTTGAAGTCGGTAGATAAAGAACTTCGGTTGCCAACCCGCTTGTGAAGCGTAGCAATTATGGAAAATAAACTATGAGGCAGTCCACGGTGAAGGACTATGTAATATGAACTCATAAACATTATTATAGATTAGCCCCAGAGTTAACGTGAAAATATTGGTTAAGAAATTATTTCGTGAAAGTGAATGAAAAAAAAAATGTTATTTTAAAATCACCATAATTTAGCAGCACGCACGTAGAGGCGCACATCTTGGATGTACGTACCGAGAACGTGCCATTGCTCTTACTTCGCACGTCTCTTGTGTGGCAATACCATCTTATATAGGGTTACCAGATGAAAAAATTAAAAGTCCGGAGAAAAGGCCTGATTTCCATTAAAAAATCCTGAGATTTTTTACAGTTTGAGAAGAAAACCTTACTTAAAAAGTTATCTTCACATATTAAGTATGATAAAACTGTTTAAGTACCTACTTGGATAAATAAGTTTTGATTTTAATTGTGCAATTACCAAAGGAAGATTATTTTTAGTTTACTTAACTTTTTATTAAAGAGATCTTTAAAATGTAAGCTGAATTGTATTGAAAGTTCTAAAAATCCTGAGAATTCATGACATTTGCATCCAATCCAGCCGCAATCCTGAGAAGAGTCTAAAAATCCTGAAATCTCAGAACAAATCCTGAGATATGGTAACCCTAATCTTAGATCTCTGCACCAGTAATATGGTCTTCGGTATTGCATAATACATAGTCCTAAGGATCATGTTATGTAATAGAAAGGAATTGTCGGTTTCGAAGGAACCTAAGTAAAACGTAGTAGGATTAAAACCTGCTATAAATAGTAGTGTTTATGAAGAAAATGTTTGAAATTGATATCTGATATTAATTCTTTAAAAATAAAACTTTAAGTAAAAATAATCTTTGAAAATATGTCAATAGGTACCGGAGCATTCACCACTTTTAAGTGTGGTTATTTTTGCTATTTAAGTTGCTTGTCTCGTACAATACATGGTATACAAAGAAAACTTCGAGTCTATTCTTTTCTCGTCTATTATATTTCTCTTTATGTTTGAATAAGCCTCCACAAGTAAGATCAACATTGTTGCATATCGTATTCACACATACTTTGCTCTTATTTTCTCTTTGTGTTTATAGAAATTCATATTTTAAAATTTTGCATGTTTCTTTAAAGTCCTAACCCTTTATAAGATTCCATATAAGTTTCCATTTTTCTGCTTATGTTTACTTTACTTACTGTTAAAAATAAATTTCATCATCATTCATCATTTCATCATTACAGTCCTTCACATGTCCACTGCTGAATATAGGCCTCCCCCAAGGACTGCCACAAAGCACGGTCCTGAGCCACCTATATCCATCGACTTCCTGCAAGTCTTACCAGATCGTCAATCTATCTAGTGGGGGGACGCTCTACACTTCATCCGCTGATACGAGTCCGCCACTCGAGAACCTTTTTTCCCCACCGGTTGTTGGTTCTTCGACCTATATGGCCTGCCTATTGCAACTTCAGGTTACTAATCCGTTGTGCTATGTTGGTCATTCTGGTTCTACTGAAGATATCCTCATTACTAAGTTTATCACCTATTAATACTCCGAGCATAGCCCTCTCCATAGCTCGCTAAGCGACCTTGAGCTTCCTTATACAGATAGCAGTGAAGGACCACGTCTCAATTCTATAAGTCATCACTGGTAACACGCATTGTTTGTATAGAATTGTTTTCAAGTTTTGAGGTATGTCTGACGAGAAGATATGTTGTGATATCCCGAACGCTGCCTAGCCGAGTTAAATTCTGCGGTCGAAGTTGGAATTACCTAGTCGGACTGTTTGTCCTAGGTGAACATACTCGAAAACAACTTCGAGCTTAGTGCTCCCAACAACTGCCGACATAGGTGTGACATGGCCGTATTACATGATCTTTGTTTTGTCCATGTTCATCTTAAGATCTATCCGTTGGGAGGCACTATTGAGTTCATTGAGCATAGTGCTTAGATCCTCCAGCGATTCTGCCATAAAGACTATATGGTTGGCAAATTGAAGGTTAGGGATGAGTACATTCCGTATCACATACCGTATCATTTCTAGTCCAGAAGTTTGAAAACGTCTTCCAATGCAGCGGTAAACAGTTTCGGGGATATAACGTCACTCTGTCTTACACCTCTCTTCAGTTGGATAAATTTCGTACTCTGGTTCTGTACTCGGGTAGCTATCGAAATTCTACTGTACAAACACTTCAGCACTTCGATATATCGACAGTCAACTTGGCATCGCTGGAGGGACTGCAGTACCGCCCAAATTTCGACGGAATCAAAGGCTTTCTCATAGTCCAAATACACCGGACTTAGTGGCAAATTGTATTCCTCAGACTTCTGTACAATTTGCTGAAGTTTATGTATGTGGTCTATGGTGCTAAAGCTTTTTAGGAAACCGGCTTGTTCGGGAGTATGGAAGTCTCTCGAAAACAACACGTAGATGCGGCTCAGAAGAGAAATCAGTCTGTAGTTCTTCAAGAGAGCGTTGTCACCTTTCTTGAAGAACAAAACCACTGCACCTCTGCTCCACGCTTCCGGTGTAGTGCCACCATGGAGGACAGAATTGAAGAGCTTCTGAAGGACTTCAAGTACCGGTTTTCCACCCGCTTTAAGAAGCTCCGCTATAATTCCATCCTCTCCTGGGGCCTTGCCGTTTTTAAAGTGCTGGAGAGTTATTTTAATCTCGCTCAGACTGACGTCCAGTATATCATCGGAATAGTGTCGGATAAGACTTGGTCTTGGATCATTACTCACACTTGCGTGTGGCTTCAACGATGACGTGTACAGCTCCCCATAGAACCTCTCAATCTCACTGAAAATCTTAGGTGTCCCGAAAACGACGCTGCCACACTCGGTCTTCAGTTTCGACGGTTGGCTCTTTCTGGCAGACAGATTTCTAGCAAAGACTTTAGAGCCCTGGTTCCACCCAATTGCTTCTTCAATACAAGCAGTATTAACCCTTTCGCTGCCTCGTGCACTACATAGAGGGCACTGCTATTGTCTTACTATTGTGTCTGGAAACCGGACAGTGAAAGTGTTAAAGTTGCGTAAGTCCCGCCGCATGCCGTTCAGTTGTCCGTATGCTGTAAAATCTACTGAAGACTGCAGCTTCATTTCCCGTCTAACAGCCAAGTGTTTTTTGTGTTCTTCTGCGGCTGGTCTTGCAAAACTTAGCTCCTACCGCATGGACGGTTTCCACGAGCTTGTAATTTATATCGTCCACTGCATTTTAATCTTCTAGGACTGAAAACGGTTTTGTAGCTCGAGCTGAAAGGTTTCGGGACTTTGGATTAGAGCACAAGGGGGACGGAGCATTGACTTCATTAGATGTGACCTCTCCAACTTAACGTTTAGGTTCAGTGTGCTTCTCACTAATTCGGTGATTGCTGCCGGTTTTCACCCTCGCGATCCTTGAGAGATCACTGAACAATTGTCGTGTGGTCGCCATAATGAAGTCAATCTCATTTTTTGTCGAACCGTCGGGGCATCATAACGAGTCCTTCTTTCTCGATGAAGTCGGCCAGGTGCTGGCCCCTTGGGTTCCGTTGCCCTATTCCAAATTGCCCAACCTTCAGCTCATCGTTCTCTCTTGTGCCTAGTTTTACGTTGCAGTCTACCTAATGGTAGACTGCAACGTAAAACTAGGCACACCGTATAGTGGGTTTTGGAGGAATGCATGGCTCTAGATATATCCTCATACATTTCCCCCACCTCCTCATCGGGACGTGCCGAGGTTGGTTCGTAAACCTGTATAACCTACAGTGAATAACGTTTGGTGATTCTGAGTATAAGGTACGCAACCCTCGTCGACACACTCCGAATCTTTACAACGTTGCTAATGAGAGACTTATGGGCGATAACCACCACCACATTGGGACAGATGGTCGATCTCCCGGTGATAGAATAAGTTGCCGGATTCGAGGATTACCATGTCCTCCCCCTCTGTTCAGACATCAGATAATGCTATAATATTCCAGCGCAACTTGTCTCTTCTTCCAGCTCCAGGATCTTCTCATTAGTCCTCAGGGTGTGTGAGTTATATGTTGCCAGGTCAAGTCGTCTTAGGTGGCAACCGAACTTCCACCGGAGATTTTTAGAAACCCCCTAAAGATAAATGAATTTCTAATAATATTGTAAAATATTACACGTGGAACTTTTTTATTTCACGTCCGAAAAGTTTTATTTAATTATATCTACTTTGCTATCGCGAAATAGTTTATAAACTTAATAGAGTTAAGCTTGTCTAAAGTTGTCTTAGTAGTAAGAATATAGATTTAGATAATATAGATTTACTGACAAAATGGCAGCATAATGCTGTTGTGTTTCATATATGAGTGACTAGAACCAGTGTTTTATTGGTTATGAGGCAATCCATTCACGTCCTCAGGGATGTCTAACATCGCGTCTGTATTTTGAATCATTTACCAAGAGTAAACGAATCTATCTATGGACTATAGCATCCACTTACCATCTAACTGTGTGCTCGTTTGCCATCCTTAATTGTATTAATAATAAAAAGGAAAGGTTAATCATTTAATTACTATATTTTCTGCTTTAACGTTATATTCATACATGAAGTTATATAACCTCTAAAAAATAATCACTTACCTCCAATATGGATTTGCATTTCATTTTTAATTGTAATTGGATTAAATATGGATTTAATTTTAAAATAATGAGACAATTTACGGATTACGGATTACGCAGAGTTAATAACGGATATAATAAATGATAAATGAATGAAGTTTCTATAAAACATTTGTCATGACATATCTCCATAAATAAAAATCAATTGCGGTCCGTTCGTCTCGCTATGTTTGAATTGGTCTCTAGGTGGCTTAGATTCACATTTGGACCCGGTATGTGGCATTGTTGTCGAGATTCAGAAATCACGCGTGCGAAGCTTGAGCGAATAGCTAGTCTTAAATACATTTAAGAAACATAAATAAAACATGACTTAAAATATTTCTTTATAATTATTTACGCGTTGTCTTTAAACGTAAATTAATGCTACATCGGGGACAAAAGTTGTTCAGGGGCACACCGCTTTATGAACTTTATCCGTTGTTAAAGTTTCTTTAAAGGCAATAAAAGTTTAAAAGTTCTCATTTTCAATGATGATAACGACTGACTATTGCTAACGATTGAATTATTATATAATAAACTGCTAGAAATCATCAGTAGCAGCACGGAGTCAGGAAATTGGCGGTGTTTTACTCCTGTGCGAAAAAAAAACGCGGTTGCCAACCCGCTCGCCGAACGTGGCAACTATGGCAATATACCCCCCATGAGCAATGACAATATTAAACGGCCCCCAGTCCCTGGTAGCCCCGCTACTCCTGGCTACGGTGACGACCATGGTAACGGCGGGGCAGGGGGTGCTAAGAATCTCCGGTTGATGTTCGGTTGCCACCTACGATGACTCGACCTGGCAAGTTATAATGCACGCACCCTGAGGACTGATGACAAGATTCTGGAGCTGGAAGAAGATATAGACAAGTTGCGCTGAAATATTAGAATTATCCGAGGAACGAAGAGAGGGGGAGGACACGGTAATCCTCGAATCCGGCAACTTGTTCTATCACCGGAAGGCGACCATCTGTCCGAATGAGGTGTCGGATTTATCACCAACAAGTCTCTCATTAACAACGTTGTAAAGATTGGGAGTGTGTCGACGAGGGTTGCGTACCTTATACTCAGAATCACCATACGTTATTCACTGTAGGTCATACAGGTTTACGCACCAACATCGGCACATGCCGATGGTAAGGTGGAGGAAATGTATGAGGATATATCTAGAGCCATGCATTCCTCCAAAACTGAGCGAGATTAGAATAGCTCTCCAGGACCTTAAAAACGGCAGGGCCCCAGGTGAGGATAGAATTACAGCGGAGCTTTTGAAGCGGGTGGAAAACCGGTACTTGAAGTCCTTCAGAAGCTCTTTAATTCCGTCTACCATGGTGTCACTACTCCGGAGGCGTGGAGCAGAAGTGCGGTGGTCTTGTTCTTCAAGAAAGGTGACAACGCTCTCTTGAAGAACTACAGACCGATTTCCCTTCTGAGCCGCGTCTACGTGCTGTTTTCGAGAGTCATCACAAATCGTCTCGCACGCAGACTCGACGACTTCCAGCCTCCCAAACAAGCCGGTTTCCGAAAAGGCTTTAGTACCATGGACCACATACACACCTTTCGGCAAATTGTACAAAAGACAGAAGATTACAATTTGCCCCTATGTCTGGCGTATGTGGACTATGAGAAAGCCTTTGATTCCGTCGAAATTTGCTGCTACAGTCCCTTCAGCGGTGCCAAGTTGACTATCGTATATCGAAGTGCTGAAGTGTTTGTGCAGTAGGGCTACGATGGCTATCCGAGTACAGAACCAGAGTACGAAACTGATCCAACTGCAGAGAGGTGTAAGACAGGGCGACGTTATATCCCCGAAACTCTTCACCGCAGCATTAGAAGACCTTTTCAAGCTACTAGACTGAAAAGGATACGGTTTTAAAATCAATGGCGAGTGCATCACTCGCCTTCGATTTGCCGACGATAAAGTTCTTGTGGCAGAATCGCTGGAGGACCTAAGCACTATGCTCAATGACCTCAATAGTTTCTCCCAACGGATAGGTCTTAAGATGAACATGGACAAAACAAAGATCATGTTTAATGTCCATGTCACACCTATGCCGGTAGTTGTTGGGAGTACTAAGCTCGAAGTTGTTGATGAGTATGTTGACCTAAAAAAAATAGTCCGACTAGGTAAGTCAAACTTCGACCGAGAGGTCAATCGACGAATTCAACTCGGTTGGGCAGCGTTCGGGAAATAATGGCGCATCTTCTCGTCAGGTATACCTCAAAACTTGAAAACGAGATTGTACAACCAGTGCGTGTTGCCAGTGATGACCAATGGAACTGAGACGTGGTCCTTCACTGCTGGCCAATGAGAATGAGGGGTGAGGGACATTATATAATAAATTGTTTCACTTTACTCGTACATCTGTTTATGTACATCTGTTTATGTAATTTTTTATCCGTTTATGTTGCATGTTTTCATGAGAATAGCTCTTATGTGATAATAGAAAAATCAGTAATTAATTTATTCCATTTCAAACTTACTCTGTGCAAAGTATTCTCTCTTCCAACGTACTTTCTCTAAATTATTTATACAACATATATTATTATGTATATATTTTACGTTTATATTTACGTTTCAGCACCACATTCGTGTCTTAGGTCTTAAACAGAGATATCTCACATTATTGAAAACTTTCTCTGTGTTGAGACTCGTGGTTGTGTACTTTACGCGGTCATTCTGTATGTCGCAACTTTGTACAACTATGCACTCATACTCATACCTGCTTGGGATCCTGTAATTAATTAAATTAAAATTAAACCCAAGCATACCACTGCAAGACTTTAAGACACAGTAAGTTCATACTGCGTAGATTGCTTCAAAACTAATAATTTAAAAAGCTGAAGGTACTCCGGGTTAACTCTGACATCGGGACGTCAATCACCTTATTCCCACGTTAAACGTCGGGAATATAAAAATAATTACAATTAAACGCGATAGAATCCGTAAAAGTAGTTTTATTCAAGTCATTAGATATAACATAGTAAAATTATCAAATATTTTATAGTTATAGAATAAGTAGCAATTATATTATATTTGAATTTAATTTCAATACCTTATTTTTTATTTTTTATTTTGCATGCCGTAAGCGCTAAGCGGCGTGTCGGTATGTTCTACTATGTTTATGTTTGCAGCGGCTCGAAAAGATCGCTAAGATCGATACACAATATTCGAATAACCAAATTTCTAAAATAATTGATTATGATAATAATGACAGATTAGTTTTATTACAATATTTTAAAAGCACAGAATAAATAATAGAAGTATGTACTAAAAGTAAGTAGTATCAATTTTGTCATCATGGGTGTCATTTTTATGGTTTTCGAGGATGTTGAAGTCGATAGTGCTGTCGAAATGTAAATCCAAGATGGCGGCTGCAATAGGTATCAATTTTTTCATCATGAGTGTCATTTTCATGGTTTTGGAGAAAGGTGAAGCCAATAGGGTTGTTGAAATGTAAATCCAAGATGGCGGCTCACATAGCTATCAATTTTTTCATCATGGGTGTCATTTTCATGGTTTTCGGGGGTGTTGAAGCCGATAGTGCTGTCGAAATGTAAATCCAAGGTGGCGGCTGCAATAGGTATCAATTTTCATCATAGGTGTCACTTTCATAGGTTTCGAGAGTGTTGAAGCCGACAGTGCTGTCGAAATGAGTAAATCCAAGATGGTGGCTGAATTAGGTATCAACTTTTTCATCATGGGTGTCATTTTCATGAGTTTCGAGGGTGTTGAAGCCGATAGGGCTGTCAAAATGTAAATCCAAGTTGGCGGCTGCAATAGGTTTCAATTATTTCATCTTGGGTGTCATTTTCATAGTTTTCGAGGGTGTTGAAGTCGATAGTGCTGTCAAAATGTAAATCCAAGATGGCGGCTGAATTATGTATCAATTTTTTTATCATGGGTGTCATTTTCATGATTTTCGAGGGTGTTGAAGTCGATAGTGCTGTCAAAATGTAAATCCAAGATCACGGCTGCAGTAGGTATCAATTTTTTCATCTTGCGTGTCATTTTCATGGTTTTCGAGGGTGTTGAAGCCGATAGTGCTGTCAAAATGTAAATCTAAGGTGGCGGCTGCAATAGGTATCAATTTTTTCATCATGGGTGTCATTTTCATGGGTTTAGAGGGTGTTGAAGCCGATAGTGCTGTCGAAATGGAAATTCAAGGTGCCGGCTGCAAAAGGTATCAATTGTTTCATCATGGGTGTCATTATCATGGGTTTCGAGGGTGTTGAAGCCGATAGTGCTGTCGAAATGTAAATCCAAGATGGCGGCTGAAATAGGTATCAATTTTTTCATCATGGGTATAATTTTCATGGTTTTAGAGGGTGTTGAAGCTGATAGTGCTGTTGAAATGTAAATCCAAGGTGGCGGCTGCAATAGGTATAAATTTTTTCATCATGGGTGTCATTATCATGGATTTCGAGGGTGTTAAAGCCGATAGTGCTGTGGAAATGTAAAGCCAAGATGGCGGCTGAAATAGGTATAAATTTTTTCGTCATATTTAAACTGTATTTGTAAGCTAGTTATTTAAATTCTATTGATTGATCACTACAGAACCAAAATGTAAAAAAAAGAAATAATATCAAAAACATTTAAAGTTACAACCCTATTGATTCAATGGAGCGTAGGTAATTATGTCTTTAACTTGGCTTAGTTTCCGTACTGTCCATATTTATACTGTGGTTAGGTGTTCCGGCTATCGCACGCATATTAATTTTACGGACTCTAGATAAACCTACTTCAACATTAAGTATAACTGATTACTCACATAAACCGCCACATGGCGATCACGCATCGTTAAACATTAAATTTCAAAACATTTTTGACATTAGAGACGACTGGACACGACGATGAATCCGGTAAATGAGGAAAAACATTGTGTAGTAAGAGGAAATGCGGGCCAAGAAACTTGAAAATTAGGTATTTCATGCCGTAAGCGCTAGGCGAGCCGGTATGTTCTACTAGGGCCTAAAAATTAAGATTCCAACGTTTTGTCGCGTGAAATCGTATCTAGCAAGTGATTTAGAAAGCACATTGTCAGAAAGATCAATGATTGTTGAACTTACTAATTTTTTTTTCAAACCGATTAATTGCTATTTTTACACATAAAAGGGTTTTAGTGGCCTATGGTGTGGATTTATCAAGTCCACATGGTATCGTAAACACGATAACTTTTGAAAATATCAATTGTTCAACTCAATTTATTTTTTAAACTCTTCCTTTAACATGTGGGAAGTCATGGAATGTAAATGGCAGATAAATTTTGTTTTCTTTAGTTATAATTAATTTTCTTTGTCTAAGAAATGGCAAAATTTTCGGTGTTTTAAGCAGCTTTTTACTAATCTATTTTACTAAATAGTCAGTGTCTCACTCCGTCATTCCCACAAAACATACATATTATATAACTGGTCATTCCGGCGTCAGCCGCCGTCGTAAGTGGGTACCGTATCGCTTGTTTGCAGCGAAAAAGATCGCCGTAGAAATACGAAATATTCCAAAAACCAAATTTGATACATACTTGACCAAGGTAAGATATTATTAGTATTTTTATAATCACAGATATTTATTACAATATTTTGTTTCGCTAAAAGCACTCAGGATTTATATATAAATACATATATGTACTTATACGTCTTGGACATTATACACCTGAAAGTGTACTTTGGTATCTGCTAATGGAACTCCTCGACGAGGAAAACTAGATGTACCGAGTTTGGGCTCGTTTTGTTAGTTATGATGAGACTTTACTTTCGGATTTGATAGATGGACTTGAAAGTGTACTTTAATGACTCCTACTGGAACTCCTCGATGAGGTGAATTAGATGTGCCGAGTTTGGTCTCGTTTTGTTAGTTATGATAAGACCTTACCGTCGGACTTGAAAGTGTACTTTGATGACTGCTACTGGAACTCCTCGACGAGGAGAACTAGATGTGCCGGGTTTGGGCTTGTTTTGTTAGTTATGATGAGACTTTACCTCCGGACTAGATAGAGTGACTTAAAAGTATACTTTGATCACTGCTATTGAAATTCTTTGACGAATAAAATTACAAATTACAATGTTTTTTTTAATTTTTCACTCTCACATGAGCATTTTATCGGGTGTTTGTGAAATGCTCCCGAAAACGAAGACAGATGATAGTTGGTACCTTAGCACATGGGTCACAAATAAATCTGATCCCAAGGAAAAAAAATCATCTTTTCACAACGTTTTATTTACTTTATTTACGCTTCATCATGTTAGTATAGTTAAATAAAACTATAATTTCATAAAAATATCATGAAAATACTTAAAAAAACCCAGCAGTGAAACATAAAAATAACATCAGCTGACAATAGGGTCAATATCCTCGCGGGCGTCGAACTCTTATAGGTCCTGTCACGTAAAAACGCTGGCCTTGAACCTGGGCACTGAGCGATTTATCGATCAAATTGTTGTTACGAAGTTTCATTTTTTAGTTTCATTTTTCATTTCTATTTTCTTATACAAAATCAAAGATAACGATGAAATAGTGTTTATAATTTTGTACCGAATTAGGTACGTTTATTAAATTCAATAATTTTTTGTAGGAAAGAACTGCTTGTAGCGTCAGGGTACAATTGATTGTGTAATTGTATTAAATATGACAACCATAACTTTTAAATTCAATATGAAGACTAGTCATAGGGATAAAACTTATAAATAATAAACGTTGAAGATGTCTTAACATACATAACGCTTTAACGGTGTGTGGAAGATTCCAGTGCTTCAAGGACTTTATATTATGCGCATTTGTTTTAGCGTGTTTGATTAATAATTTTAGTTTAAGTTTTTGAGACAGTTCCGTGTTTACTATCAAAAGAGACAGTTCAATTGTTTTGTTTATTAAATTATTGTCGTTATTACTTGTTATTTATTACTTAATGATATTATTATTGTTGTTACGTTTTAAGTGTCTTGTATTATTTTTATAATGCCTAACGCGTACGTTTATAGTGCTCGTGAATACAGCAACATGTTAAGGTGCCTTGGAGAAGCTCGCGGGAATGCTTCGCATGCATTGTGATTTTACCGAGAGAAATTCGCGACCACTCGACATCCAGCTGAGGATTTGCGTACACCTAATCCGTCATTGGCCAAAGTTTGCTTGGACAACGATGGCCGAACTTGGACGATCAAATCAAACACTTGTAAAAGAAAGAGAGCGCGTACACAAACACGACCGTCATCGTCTGATGATGCACGAAATCGGCCGATCAATCGTCGAGTCCGAACTTGTTGGGATTTCTCGCCAGACTGCCGGCGTCTACAGTGCAAGTTGAGTATATTTATACCTAGTTTAATTAAAACACATTCTAAAATTTTCGAAAAACTTGATGGGTTGTAATTTTAATTTTTCAAAAAGGTGATGGTATTCACCCAGTTGTTTTCTGTACATAAATATTTAATTAACACACACACACACACACACACACACACCGATGTCACCGACGATGAAATTAAATTAAAAATTAAATTAAATTAATATTTAATTCATATTACAATTTAATTAAACAATTAAATTGCGATATGAATTTTCTAAAAGATACATTTTTTTTGAATTCCTCCATTTAAAAAAGGCTGCTTCACTCTGTTTAGCAACAAAATGAACTACAGAATACCGGCAATGTCCAATGTCGGCACAACACAAGTGGTACAATGTTGCAGTTGTGACGCCTCATAATTATTATTAATAAATAAAAATTAAATTCAATGTAAAGGCATTTAAAAATGTCTTAGAAATTATATTTTAAACAATTAAAATGTTTAAAATTAAGTATAAAGTTCAAATATGTTCATTGGGAATATTGAATATTATAGTATAGTTAACGCATAAATTGTCTCTAAAAAATCTCTAAATTTATTAAAATCTTGTTTAAGATATTCAAAATATATTAAATTATATAAATACAAGTCGATTATATTACAATAATAAAGATAAATAACATTTGTAATATAATAGACAAAATGGATAAAAATTTTCTTAAGTTGAAGAAGGTGTTCTTGTATTATTCGGAAAATTTCTAAGTTGATGAAAGTGTTCTTGTAATGGTCTCCATAATAAGGGGCGTTGCCGGAGACACATACCCAAGGTTATACATATATATGGGGTGGTCGGCTGACCGACTGCTAGTACTAATGTTGCACAATGACTAGTCCTATATTAGGGACTTATGATAGTAAGGTCTAACGAACCAAAGCATTAATATAGAAGGTCTTTATGATGCATAAGCATTATGATAGCAGAGTTATGACTTGAAGTCCCATATGAATAAGACATACAATAGTATGGTCTATGAAATAAAGCAAATATGTTGAAGGTCTCAAATATGTAAAAGCATTATATTGAAAGAATTGGGACTTGAAAAGGATTATTATAGTGGCGTGTAGGTTGTTTCACAGCATCCGAGACCGAGGTAAACTTGGACTCGCTAACCGATGTGTCCTAGACATATCATCTTAGTGCCGGTGGTAAGCGGGTTTGTTGTAGCAATGCGACTTGCCTGTGGACATCGCACACCTCTACCGTTTGTGGGCGGCGTCTTAGCGCATAACGTTATGATACGTCGGCTATCTTTCGGGTTAGGGTGAGTGTGTTTGGTAGTACTTTTAAGTGCAGCAAGTATACTCAACTTCATGTCTTAGTGCAATAGCGCTATGATACGTGGAGTTTTGGCTACTGACGTCTTAGTACCGTGCTACTATGATACGTTGGTGGTATTTTTAGTTAACAACATTATCAATTTTGTTACCAAAGTCGATAGGGATCATGTGGGTGTGTTGTGAGGGGGCGCCATCCGTATGATAGTTGCATTGATGCTTATTGCTACTTGCAGTATTGCATCTTGTGATGGATCTGCGGGTGTGCTGCACCTGATTCGACGCATCTTGTGGTTCTGGTCGATGGAGGTATGCGGGTGGTGCTGTCTGCTGGGACTCTATGGGGGACCTTGGGATGGTGTAAGCCTGACGATAGTCGTATTGATGCTTGTTGCATTCTGCAGCATTGCGTCTCTGCGATGGTTGTTTGGCGGGTCGCTCTTCTCAATGGCGCTCTCTGCATCTTGGTTTGATTCACAACCCAAGTAGCTTTGCCCAAGTCGGGTCCCTTCATAGCGGGGCTGCAGACTGTCTGCCCTCCATGATGTTTTATATAACAACATATTAATATATCTCTATAAAGTTCCCACCTTTGAAAGATTGAAGGCAACTTGTTGGTGGGTGAGACAAACATGATCGAAAAATGCATATACTCAACGTCAGTGACACAAACCCTTTCTGATGGCGAATTATTACTAATATCTTATAACTGCCTATTGGCTATATCTGCCATTGTATTGGTTGGTGGAGCATATGTGTCGACCTCATGCGGGTGGTAGCTGGAGGGAGAATCTGAGGAGGCTCTCAAGGCTGCGGCCGAAAGCCGCGCAACGTGGGACCCCATTCTCTTGAGGTGAGCGGTAGACTCATGACACGCTCTGCGGCCAATTGGCCGTGCTGACCATGCAATTGGTGGTGATGCCTTACACTTACATCACGTCTGCAGGAACGGCGGTCTGGCAGGTGGTGGCGCTCACGGACGGCTTTTTATGTCTAGTGTGCCTATTGTTGCCTAACCCGTGTGACGTACATTCACTGTGGCTGGATTTGATCGTATTCTGTATGGCGTTTACACGCATTGACATGCGCGACTTCGGTCGATGTTTGTGCTTACGCACTATCAAGGGGCCAAGTCCTCTTTTACTGGTTCGCCAGTTATTTTGCTGTGGACCACGGTCCAGTTCCCAAATTTGCGTACCCTTCGGGTAGAGCGCATTAAAATGGTTGGCGCTCACCGTGCGCGGCGTGTGCGGAGCCGTGTACCTCCTCCACATTTTTTTTAATGTGGAAGAGCGAAGCCCTTGTATCTGGTATTTGATATAAATATTGTGAGCCTTTTCCAAGCGGGAAGGGATTAATTAATAAGGAATTGACTGTTGTGAACCTGATACAAGTGGAATAAGGACAATTTATTGTTCTTAACTTTTATTCGAGCTCTGTCTTCGTGAACGGGGTTCTTTAGCTTATAAGACACTACCAACAGCTTTCGATTGCTCTCGCAAATATTCATTCTTCCAAGATACACCTAAAAGAACTAAGTTACTATACAAACACAACGTAAATAAGGGTCCTAACTAAGACGATCACGCCATAAATTTATTATACGGCCTATATTTGAACCTTTAGAAAGATCAATGTATGATTAATATACTGGTCACGTAAGTTAGATATACTTGTATAACTTATAGAAATAGATTCTAAGGAAATAAAGGTATAAATATATATAGAAAGAGTGAAGAGATGAGAAAGGGGGGGGGGGGGGGTCGTTACACAGTGTAAGCACATGCACGTCCGAGTTACTCGTCGTCGTAGTTCTGTCCGCCATCGGCCGACAAAATTGGTTTTGGTGTACCGTACCGTGACTCTCGTCTGATAACAGCAGCATTTTAGCGAGTGTGGGAAAATCGGCCCATTGCTCTGGTAGCGGCAGGAGGTGGAAGTCAAGTGGCAGTTCACTCATAGGAGCGCATTTTAGATGTTCGCCGGAATCTGAACCTAGGTACACGAAGTATCGCTAAATTGTTAAGGCGTCGGGGTGGAACAAGTGTGTCATACTGTACAGTTCACAAAGTGTTAAAGTGTAACCGAATGCGCCCATACAAAGTGTACAATGTGCAAGCTTTAGTTTCCGGCGATCACGACCGCCGGCGAGTTTTCTGCCGTTGGTTATTAGACCAGCAACAACGTGTGCCTGGTTTCATTGAGCACGTCAACACGGAGGATTTAGAGCGGTAAGCTGTTTCATACCTAATTTTTTTTAAATTACTTAGTACTGAACTGATCTGAATAGGTACATAACCGAATACATCGAATAATAAACATACCTACACGATGAATAAAAACGCATGGCTCTAACCTTGGTTACATTTCATTTAAGTATTTTTTCATTAGCGGGAAATCGAACCAGTTATTTGTGTTATTTAACCTGTAAATTCGGATTAAAATGGCTACGTGGAGACAAGTACAGTGGCAAAATAGTAGGTTAAGTAGATAAGTTAGGTATTTAGACAAGTGTTGTAAATTATTAGGTTTTGGGTATGACCCGCTAGTTGCGGACCGCGCGAATTTGCGTTCGCGCGTACATTGAGCTTTAATCAGCTGATATGAATTCAGTTATTCCACTGCTGGTTTTATGTTTCAGTATTTTCATGATTTTTTTTTACGAAATTATCGTTTCATTTAGCTGTACTAACATGATGGCGCGTGAATAAAGCTAATAAAACGTTGTAAAAAGATGATTTTTTTCATCAGGATCGAATTTATTTGTGACCCATGATCAAAGGTATACTTGATGCTGTCGCCTGTCTTAGTTTTCGGGAGCGTTCCAAAAATACCCTGTATAACACAATGCTGACGCGTGGTTTGATTTTTAATTTTTTGCACATTATAACTCTTTTTTTTTAAAGTCGTCTTTTAGTTATATTTATAGTTTGGTTTATTAATTTCTAATGTAATTAATATAAAATATAACTAATAATACAGAAAGAAATCTTAAAGATTAAATTTTCCTAAGAAATTATTGACCCCGCTATGAAATCTGTCAAATATTTTACCTCACTCGAAAGTGGCACCGCCCTGGTGGCAGAAAAAGTCGTGGATGCCCTAATTCAGCGTTCACCCGTGCATTGACCCCTAGTCAGCTGATTGTAATTCAGTAATTCCACTGCTGGTTTTATGTTTAAGTATTTCATGATTTTTATTTTTTTTATCGTTTCATTGAGCTGTACTAACATGATAAATATTAAGCTAATAAAATGTTGTGAAAAGATGATTTTTTTCATCAGGATCGATTTTATATATCACCCATCATCAAAGGTATTTTTTTTATTTGGTTCACAAATGGAATGTAACGTTTACATGGTTCAGGTAACATAAAAAAGTAACAAACAAATGTTCATTCTAATAACAGTGAAGTTCTAACCACACATTACATCTAAACTTAGGATTAAAATTGTATGCCATTAGCGATTAATGGCAACTAACACAAAGTTTAATTAGCGGTGCAGGTTTGTATATTAATAATTATTGTACAGTAATTGCATTTCATGTCACTTCAAGCCACACACACACACACACACACACGTGATGTTTATACATGAAGGGTATATATTGTAAAATCTGTTGTTCTTATAACACGGCCTGAGTATGCTCATACGAGTATAAATAAGTATTTATATTTCAATAAATATACCCATATGGGTATAATTGTTAACAAAAATAACAATACAGTCGAGTATGCACTCGTTTTTATTATACATATTTGTACTATGTTGTGATATTTAAAGTTATACAAATGTATCAAAATGATAAGGACGATAATTATTTTATTTGACATTGAGTGTGAATTTCGATACTAATTGATCTGATTGATCTATTTGACTATATTTTATTGTATTTATTCTATTAAGTGTACATTTCATGTTTTCGAAATTATGTTTTAATTTAGTCAAAAAATGAAATTAAATTAAATATCAACACATATAATAGGTCGGGAAAAAAGTTTCTTCGCATTTTTTTTTTGTATAAAATTAAAGAAAAATCTCTTTGGTTGTACTGTTTGTATCTGACTGCTTTTAATATTAATATATATGTGTATAGGACAATAAGAAGAAGAAAATTTAAAAGTATAAAACACTTTCCCGCCATTTTCAACGAAGAAATTCGATACATTGTGAAGTTTTATTACAATACAAAAAAGGGAAAAATGCGACTCAAGCCGCGAAAAAAATTGTGACTTTAACGGACCTAATGCAGTGTCATTTAAGAGTAGCGCAAAGTTAGTTCAAGCGTTTTCAGTCCTTGAATTTTGATATCAAAGATGTAGTTCACTCTGGTCATCATCACTCATGGTCATACGGATAAAGTCGATGCCATTTTTTAAAAAGTCGAGCAAAATGAGCATATAGTAGTTAGGACATAACCAACGAATTAAGGATTGACCACAAAACAGTTATGATCAACAGAAAAGGTGTGGTCTTTCATCATGATAACGCAAGACCACACAAATCTTTGGCCACTCAGCAAAAATTAAGCGAGTGGCTTCAGAATTTTTCGGGAATTTATACTTGAAAAATGAGTGAGATTTAATGAGGATGTTCTTGTATAACTGGAGAGTGTTCTTGTATTACTGGAGGGTGTTCTTGTATTACTGGAGGGTGTTCTTGTATTACTGGAGGGTGTTCTTGTATTACTGAAGGGTGTTCTTGTATTACTGGAGAGTGTTTTTGTAATGGTTGCTTATATGAGGGCGTTGCCGGAGACACGTACCCATAAGACAAACACATACACATTTTATGGCCAGTGTGCCTATTGTGTTGCCTAATCTGTGTGACGTACATTCACTGTGGCTGGATTTGATCGTATTCTGTATGTCGTTTACACGCATTGACATGCTCGAATTCGATAGATGTTTGCGCTTACGCACTACCAAGGGGCCAAGCCCTCTTTTACTGGTTCGCCAGATATTTTGCTGTGGACTACGGTCCAGTTCCAAACTTAACGTCTCCTTCGGGGGGAGCGCGTTGGTTGGTTGGCGCTCACCGCACACGGCGCGTGTAGAGCCGTGTGCCTACCCTACATTTTTTTGATGTGGGAGAGCGAAGCCCTTTTATCTGATATTTAATATAAATATTGTAAGCATTTTCCAAGCGGGAAGGGATTAATTAATGATGAATTGATTGATGTGAACCTAATACAAGTGGAAAAGGGACGATTTATTGTTCTTAAACTTTGAACTCTAAAATCTTCGTGAACGGGGTTCTTTAGCTTATAAGGCACTACCAACAGCTTTCGATTGCTCTAATGAATATTCATTATTCCAAGATACACCTAAAAGATCTAAGTTACTATACAAACACAACGTAAATAAGGGTCCTAGTTAAGACGATCACGCCATAAATTTATTAAACGGCCTATATTTGAACCTTTAGAAAGATCAATATATTGTTAATATACTGGATATATTTTTATATATATTATAGATGTAGATTCTAAAGAAAGACAAAGAGGGGGAGAAGCGGAGTGTTACAACAGTTTAGATCCATTTGAAAAAATCTTGCAATATGAAAAAGCTCGATATTTGGGTACCACACGAGATTAATGAAAGAAACCTAATGAATCGTGTTCTCATTTGCAATTCTCTATTGTAACGTAATGTAAACGAACGATTTTCGAAAATATTGGTCACTGGTGATAAAAGTGGATCAATTACGACAAGAACGTGTGAAAAAACCATGCTCAGAGAGTATTCAAGCTCCACAGACTGTAAACCCGGATTAACATGCAAAAAGGTGATTGTGTGTATATTTGGTGGAGTTGGAAGGGCATCGTTTATTATGAGCTTTTACTGCAGGGCAAAATCATCGATTTGAATGTCTACTAATGAGAATCGAACAAGAAATTAAAAAAAAACTGCCGGAATTGATCATCAGAAAAGGAGTGGTGTTTCATTATGATAACGCCAGAACACACACATATTTGGCCACTCAGCAAAAATTGAGCGAGCTTGGTTTGGAAGTATTAATATATCCACCATATCGTCCTGACCTTGCACCCTCAGATTTTCACTAACTTCGGTCTTTTCAGAATTTTAGGGTAGTGTTAGGTTGACATCAAGAGAGGACTGTCAAAACTACTTGTCGCATGTTTTTAATCAAAAGTCCTAAGATTTCTACAGCGGCGGGATTATGTCACTACTTATAATATTATGGCAACAAGTTATCAAACAAAATAGCACATATATATTATAATCAAATGGAATTAAACTTTGATAAAAAATGTCTTGAATATGTATATAAAATACGAAGAAACTTTTTCCTCGACCTTACACGACTTGAAAATCATGGATTCAATTTTTATTCCATGGGGCTCTCTAGCACTCCCAAATTCTGAGTAGTTTTCCGAGGTTATTAATAGATGGACTCATCATTTGTTTTTTTTTTATAGGAGAGGGGCAAACGAGCATGCGGCACACCTGATGGTAAGTGACTACCGCGAGTAGGCTCTTTTCTTGAAGGTTCCTAAGTCGTATCGGTCCGGAAAAATCGCTGGTGGTAATCGATTCCACAAGGAAGTTGTGCGAGGAAGAAAACATCTTCTAAATCACACAATGGCGGACCGCCAATCATCCAGGTGGTATGGATGGTATCGCAAGTTTTGTCGCGATGTGCGATGGTGAAATTGAGCGGCTGGAATTAGTTCGAACAATTCCTCAGAGCACTCCCCGTGGGAAATGCGATAAAATACGCAAAGAGATGCGACAGCTCTACACAGTGCCAGTGTATCGAGCCGATCAGAAAGAACTCGGTCGTCGACGATTCGAACCGCTTTGCGCTGGATGCGGTCAAGTGGAAGGAGCTGGTACTGGGGTGCCCCGGCCCAGAGATGAGAACAGTATTCCATGTGAGGCCGGATTTGCGCTTTGTAAAGTTGCAAGCGATGTGCCGGCATGAAATACTGTCTCGCTCTGCTGAGAACGGCAAGCTTTTTAGAGGCCATGCAATAAGAACATAATAGTACGCGTAATAAGATTACAGATGATCATTTATAAATTCATTACAGCCCATCAAGTCCACTGCTGCACTTGCATATGTAAACAAAGGACACAGATGTGTTTTTAAGAATATGATAAAATGTTTCACAACCTGTAACTACTGACTTACTAGATAAATAAATATGTAGCAAGCTACTACTGATTCTTATTCCCTTCGAACCAGAACACAACAGCAAAGGATTTTTTTCTTTCCATCGATTGAAATTTTTATTGGTGGCGAGGGCCTTTTTTCTGCCAAGGTGTCTGGGAAGGTACCACCCTCTTACCTATTTTGCCGCCAAACAACAGTGCTTGTACTGTTGTGTTTCGATCTGAAGGGTATAGAAAGGCAGTATAGTTACAATGCGTCTGTTATCTTAATTGTTAAAGGTTGATCGCAGGTGTTCATGTACTCCAGTAACCATTTTTATAGGATAAGGGTGACAAAGAATACATAGTCCACCTGATGGTAAGCGGGTGCCGCGGCCCATAGACATCTACATCTATCCTCGTTTGCAAATCAAACTACTAGACTAAGATGGAATGCCTCTTTTCCAGTAAAAAGTGTATCCGATACTCCACACTCACCATACTAAACACAGCAGTATTAAGCTGCCTTTTCACGCTGGTATTCTGTGAGAGCGTGGTCCTTCCCCGCTGCTTTCTCTTTTGAGCAAAAAAAATCAGCAATTAGTTTTAACAGTCTCTCTTTAACACTCTCTTGATATAAAAGGAACGTTGTACAAATAATGTTTGAAGTTTTACGTTATAAAGTCTCGTTAAAAGTTGCGAAATTCTATACTCGGAAACGTGTATTGATGTATCAATAGACGTATGGGAACAACTTATGTATTTTTGTAGCAGTTTTTAAGTAGAAAAAGTCTATCGATTAATTTTTGTTGACAAAAAAATCTTCTATGGATTTCTTTTTCTTTACTTTTAGGCTAGGCGTACTTAAAAATAAAAAATAATTCGATATATCCCAGGATTTTATTATTCAATTTATCATCATCATTTTTATCATTATCATCATTATTATCATGAGACATCACCGCTGCTATGGGCCTTCCTCGTTGGCCTTCACGCTTGGAAGGTTAATTCTGAAGAGCTTCCCCAAGCTAGCAAACACGTCTTTAATTATCACCTTCATCACAAAACGTTTGATTTCCTTAATATAAAGCTATATTTTCAATCCCCCACCAAAACATTATGCAGGGTTATTTTGCAATTTCCAGCTAAATTCGCAGAGAAGCTTCATAATAAATAAAACAGGCAAATGGTGAAGAACAATTAATGTAAAAAATCTCAAAGATTCCGTCCTTTTTATCTTCTATGTTCAAAATGCGTGGTAATGCATTATTTTAACTGATTTTATCTCGCACGCACACATACACTCGGTAAAGTACACTAGTTGTTGTGCATCTTCACGCACCATTCTACGGAAGTTAAAATTACTCAAGAACAGGTAATACGTGGAAAAGTATTTTAACAAAACGTGCTTGTTGTGGCCCGCTGACCCGTGATCGTTCGACAATCTTCGGAAGCCTCCGCCGCCAAAGCAACCACTTCGGTTTTTCTTGTTTCACCAGTTGATACTATCGTCCGACACCGCGCTGTCAGATGATTCCATTTTGAGATACCAATATTACATATTGGGACTATATGTGTAATTTAATTGTTAATAGTTTATTCCAATTTTTTAAATAAGGACAGTTGTCAGTTACATCCTTGATAAGCAAAAATATTTTATTTTTATTTTATTTATTATGACGAACATAAGCCCGTTAAAAGTGGAAAAGGAAAATTGGAATCATAATTCGCGTCATGTAGTTAGTATCTTAAGCATAAGTAGTAATCGTGTCACTAAGAAAGTAAACAATAGGTAAAAACTTGAGAAAAAAATTGAATTGAATCACACACACACAGGAGCGCGCGTAAGAGTAGTGTTGCCAATAAATCACATTAAATTTAGAATAATTTCAAATAAAAGTAGAAGCTTTATTTCCATATTCGTATTTTCAAAAAATGTAATATCAGCATATAATAATTTATTTATTTCAAATTCAGTGTAAAATTTGACTACTCTTTAAAAATAACCCTGTAGTATTTATTAGAATTATGATTATATATTACGCAATACGTATGAAACCGCAAACTTGGATTAGAGCCAGAATGACATTGATGAATTTCTGCATTTATTTGTGTGTCATTAATCAATCACATTTTACTAACAAAATTTAAATTATGATGACCGCTTTGAAGTTATAAAGTGGCAAAACGTTTTCTTGTTGTTCATTTATTTTTAATCATACCTTATAAAAAAGTGAAAACTTAAAATATATAAAACTAGATAAAATTATAAATAATGTAACATTTCAGATGAGCATTCCTTTGCGGTAATGCAAGGTAATTCTATTTCCGCAAAGATAGCACGACGTGTTCCACATGCTTCATCGGTCTAGTGTGGCTGCGGTTGACACAAAGCTTTTCTAGTATGCGGAGAAACGATTTAAGTATTTGGCTAAATATTTTGGTTAGGCACGATTATTTTTATTATTACATTTTACAGAAATTGAATGTCGTGTTGCCGAATGATTTCATTAAAGTGCATGACATTCATCAGATAATGCTTATTTGCAGATTAACTATAGACTTAAATTCAAACAACTAGTTCGATTCCCGCCGGCACCAATGACATTGTTAATTGCAATTTTATGTGTTGATTCACCACGTGCTCGGCGGTGAAGGAAAACATCGTGAGGAAACTCGCATGTCTAAGGAATAAGAAAAAAATATATTTCGAAGACACGTGAAGTATGCCAACACGCATGGAGGACATTTCCCTACCCTAAAACCCTCTCAAAAATGAGAAGTGGCCTGGGCCCATCAGTGAAACGTACATAGGCTGTAATTAACTTTTTTTTAACTAATTATAATATAAATTAATAATAAAAAAATAAGAATTAATTAAGTATAAGGATGTGAACTCCACCTCCCCTCTTCCCCAAGATAACTCGGGGCAGCCTGAGCACCCACGCTCAGGAGTGGAATAACATGGTCGTGGATGCTCAGCGAGGGATTCTCCAGGGATGCTGGTACTCTCCTGGGGTAGTCTTTGATGTAATTCCGCTACCATTTTGATGGGGAGGGGGGGGGGGGAATCGGGCCTCCGGCCACCTGCACTTACCAGACGAAACGCAGAAGCAGAGCTTCTACTTCACGCCGGTATTCTGTGAGGTTGTGGTACCAACCCGGCTCGAGCCGGCCCGTACGTGAACAGCAAAAACTGCCGCGTGGCTCTACATAAGTTCATTAAAGTAACCAATATTTGCAATTCCCGTTGATCAAGCAAATATGACTTGATCGTTGGCACATATGAGGCATTTGACGGCTTGCTTACTTATTCCTTACCCATATTCTTTGACTTATAAAGTCTCCGAACAACTATTTATAAACAGACTGAATAGCCACGGGGAAGCTACACAACCTGTGTGACATTTTATTAATGTCAAAGAAGTCACTGGAGTACATTTATATAAATTATATTGCCTGTATCAGCCCAGCGTTCAATATATGCAAGGCCAATGTTTGCCATATGGCAACCATGTTCTATCAGTAGGCCTTTTCCAAGTCTAAAAATGTACAGAAAACTTTCGCAAAAACTTTTTGGTGATCATGCATAGAAAAGACCTGACCTGAGACCTGAGAAAGAAATTACCTTTCTAAAACCAGTTTGCATATTCCGAATTTCCTATTACTTTCTTATCTTTATAATTCTTTTCAACAACACCTTAGCATACAGTTTTCCGACAGTGCTAAGCAGGCTGATTTCACGGTAGATTTACGGTCAAGCTGTGAACCCTTTTCCCTTAAACACTAGGATATCCCGGTACTTCCTTAAGCGTATTTTGTTTATTGATTTATTTAAATTTCGTTGCGAAAAAAATGTACAATGGCGGATTTAACACCTTAATACTACTTTGGAGATGCAAAATGGTTTGTAAGAGCAAGAATTAAGGGTCAACACCACAATAACTCTATGAAAATATTATTATTATTTGTTAATTATTTTTTCTCTCAGTTTACATTTATACTTCTCTTTCCCACCTTCTATTTGCAACCTTTCTATTCTTATACACTATAACGAAATAGTAGACCTCATAGACGACAATCGTGCAGCCTCGGGCTTACACATTAACTCTTTTAAAATTTTACCCATTCTTTCTGATATATAGAATGATACTGGCATACCCGGTATCAGTCTCATCTAGACCGGACCAGGAAGCGGTATACAATATAAATATATTGTGGTCAAGTACTGGCTTATAATAAGTAAAAAAAAACATACAATTAACAGTGGCATCTCGTTTCGTCTCATTTACACATAACATATTTATTTCTCTATCAAATATAGTTCCGTATACTCCATCCGTCTTATCAATCATTGCGCCACACAAATTTAGCGTAGCCAAGTTGGCCCCCAAAATTTACTTCGCGCTCGGGAGATAGAACATGAAGGGTTGCAAGTCTCGCTGGTTTTGCTCTCGAAGATACTTCACACCCCTGCTTCATTTAAGAGGAACCGGATACTCGGGACCATTTAGGTTGGGCCTAGGAGATTAAGTGGTCGAAACCTACGTATCCTAAGAAACCGTACTGATATTTCAATCATCAGATGAAAGTTATTTATATTATAAAATACAACATAAACAAATAGAATATGTATTTATGAATAGTTGAATTGTTTTACTTTTATATTCTGTCAGGTTACAATTTAGTCCATGGATAACTTTCTAGTCCTACTAAATAAAAATCAATTTTACTGAGCTTTATTTTAAAATGTGTTTATGAGCCTCAGTCGTGACTTCATATGATCGGTTTTAAACATGATTGAGATATAAACTAAATGCGAACTGCGAGTTCCAATATTCCGGATGCAATAAATCTGAAGATACCGAGAAGTGCGCTTTAAGTCAAGTTATATGAATGTCGGGCTTACGTTTTTATCGGTTTTCTTGATATTTATTTTTTTACTATTTTGTTTCAATTGAGGCTTATTTTATATTATAAAATATTAAGTAATTTCATTTTGAATATAGCTTCAATTATGAATGATTTTAATAATAACTAGCTTGTATCTAGCGCGTTACTCCCGAAGAAGAAATAATTGTGGAAATATAATTTTAAATTTGGAAGAGTTATAATAATGGGTCGAGGAAAAAGTTTCTTCGTATTTTGTTTGTATTAAATTGGAGAAAAATCTCTTTGGTTGAACTGTTTGTATCTGGCTAGTTTAAATATCAATATATGTAGGACCTTAAGAATAAAAATAATTAAAAAACACTTTCTCGCCATTTTCAATTGTTTTTATGTCCGCCAAAATCAGTGAATCTAATGAAGAAATTCGATATATTGTGAAGTTTTATTACAAAAAGGGAAAATGCGACGCAAACCGCGAAAAACATTTGTGACGATTATGGACCTAATACAGTTTTAGTAAGAGTAGCACAAAGTTCAAGCGTTTTCAGTCCGAGAAGTTCCATGTCAAAGATGTAGCTCGCTATGGTCGCCCTCATACGGATAAAGTTAAAAATAAAGTTGATGTCATTTTTGAAAAAGTGGAGCAAGATCGGCATATTAGTAGTTACGACAAATCCCAGGAATTGAGGATTGACCACAAAACTGTTTTGGTCAACAGAAAAGGTGTGGTCTGTCATCATGATATGCCAGGACCACACAAATCTTTGACCACTCAGCAAAAATTGAGCGGCTTGAATGGGAAGTGTTAATGCATCCAACAACCCTCAAATTTTCACGTTTCGGTCTATTCAAAATTTTCGGGGTAGTGTTAAGTTAACATCGAGAGCGTAATGTCAAAACTACTTATCGTACTTTTTTGATAAAAAATCCCACGATTTCTACAGCAACGGGATTATGTCACTAACTGCAATATGACAACAAGTTATCGAACAAAATCGCACATATTTATTATAATTAAACTTTGAAAAAAATGTCTTGAATTTGTATATAAAATACGAAGAAACTTTTCCCCGACCTTATAATATATACTAGTGATCCAATGTTTTAATGATCAAATGGGCTTATGTCTTTATTAATAACTAATTATTGAGATTGAACTCATTAAACTAGTTGTAAACAGTGGCACGAGATAGGGCTTCATCGTGAAAGGCCAATCGAAGTCTATCATAACTTTCTTGTTAACTTAAATTACATTGAAAGTCATAAAAAATCATTGTACGAAAATGTTCTCGGGTTAAATTCATGCTGATGTGACACAGACAATTTTCAATTTGCCGCCAAATCGTAAACAAATGACAAATTAATAAAATACATACACAATAATATTGACAAAGAGTTCCATTTTCAAAATTTTAACTTATTTTTTTATTATATCGTTTACAAGTGGCCAATTCTAAAAACTTTCAGTGTCGCTCTCGTATCAACGTAATATAGATATTCGGCTCTGTTTCGTATGGTGAGTGTATAGTACCCGAGATCCTCTTTACTGGAAATGAGGCGTTATATCTTAATAACGTGATATCGCTTCTGCATTTTGATACTGAACTGTGTATAGAATTATATACATTGTCCAAGGACAAACATCCAACCCCGAAAAATAATTTTCTTTTGCTTGCCTTGCGGGACTTAAACCCGCGCAGCATCCGAATTCTAAGCTACTTTTCTATTAAATTGTTGTGTCAGTTGTTTATGATCTTCGGATTATAAATTTTTTTTGTGATGTATTAAAGTTTTCTTAAATAAAAAGATAAAATAGCTTGTGAAATTCGAATACTTTTATAAGTTAAGGCCTTAAGAGCGGGTGAAATGCCTAAATTCTTGGATATTTAAGTAAAACAAATCACAATAACTGTTTATTTAATACGTAAAGAAAAAATACAGGCTGACAGAAGAAGATTAAATAAATGTTTTTAATTGAATAAAATTGTGCTTTTCATAACCCCTTATTAGAAAAAAAATCCCGAAAGACTAGGTATCTTCGTCATATTTTGCAAAATTTCTCCAAAACGCCATAAGCTCTTTAAATAGTTTTTTATACAAAAAAAGGGTCTAAAATATTAATATTTTAAATTGAGAGTTTTATTTTTATTCTCCGTTTTACTCGAGAAAATTTTTCCCCGAAGTTGAATTGTATTGAAATGTAAACAACACTTTTGTGAAAAATGGTGTACACAAGAGAATTGAGAACAGACGAAATCTTTCTTTTCAAATTTCCACCGAGTTGTAAGTGGAAGGTCAAATACGTCATGTGCCAATTTAATTAAATATATTTTATATGAAGATACCTTGACTAAGTTTCATCAATTAACCATTGATAAAATTGAGAACACCAATTTTACAATTTTCTTTACAAGAAGCACTATCAGTTGAACCTTGCAACTTATTCTTTATTTTTATTATCAATACCTATAAATGTATATATTATTAAAAATCATACCCATAATATTTTCTATTATTTTTTATTTTGCCCTATCTGAATTGTTCTAAACTCTATAGAAAATGTAGCGTATAAAACGACTGACAATCACTAGAACATTTTATCTAGGTACAAAGATATTTTACGTTTTCGTGGCCTCCACATTATATTTTTCTCAGCATTAGGTACCCTTCTGTATCTCAAACGAATATGAGTATTGCATATGTATACGATACAAAAGTAGAGTAACAGGCTATGTAAGTTCGCCACGTGTGTGCGGATGCGGGGCGATTCGGTGGTGGACATTTCGTTCGCTAGCCCCGCTCTGTCGCCGCGTGCCATTGACTGGCGTGTCATGGAGGGGGTGGAGACCTACTCCGACCACCGGTACATCCGGTTTGACGTCTCCACCCAGCCCTCGAGCGCGCCAGGCTTACAGGCCCCGAGTGGTCCGCGTTGGGCGCTGAAGCAGCTGGACCGGGAGCTCCTCCTGGAAGCCTCGATCGTGCAGGCCTGGGTGTCATCACCGGACAGGCCTGCCGACGTCAATGATGAGGCAGGGTGGTTCCAGGAGGCCATGTCCGAGATATGTGACGTGGCAATGCCCCGCGTCCGGCCAGGATGCGCCCGGCGTCAGGTGTATTGGTGGTCGCGTGAGCTGACGTCTCTGCGCGAGGCGTGTGTCGCCGCGCGGCACCTGTACGCCAGGCATCGCAGGCTCCGCATTCGTCCACCGAATGCGGCAGCCATTGAGGCGGAGCTGTACGAGGGATACAGAGCGGCGAAGACCGCCCTCCGGGAGGCTGTCCTGCGGGCCCGGGATCGGGCCCGTGAGGAGATGCTGGAGACTCTCGATAGAGATCCGTGGGGGCGCCCTTACAAGATGGTGCGGGATAAACTCCGCACCTGGGCCCCCCCGCTGACGCAGAGTCTCCGGCCTCAGCTCGTGGAGGATGTGGTGAGCGCTCTGTTCCCTGAGCGCGGGGAACATCCGCCCCCGCCTATGGCTCCGCCACCTGCGGTGCCGGAAGCGGACCACCAGGACGACGACGACGACATCCCGGAAGGGACCGGGGTAGACCTGAGAGTGGCGGTACGTAGGCTCAAGGCCAGGAATACCGCCCCAGGACCCGATGGCTTGCCTGGCAAAGCCTGGGTCCTGGCCTCGGAGGCTCTCGGGCCCCGACTGGAGGGGCTCCTAAGCGCATGCTTGGAGAGAGGCCAATTCCCGCTTCGTTGGAAGACGGGGAAGCTGGTCCTCATTCGGAAGCCGGGGCGCCCTGCGGACTCTCTGTCCGCATACCGGCCCGTGGTGCTGCTCGACGAGGTGGGCAAGCTCTTTGAAAGAGTAATTGCAAACCGCCTCGCCGAGCACCTTGCGGGGACGGGGCCGGATCTTGCGGAACACCAGTTTGGTTTCCGCAAGAGGCGCTCTACGGTGGACGCCATCATGCGCGTGAGAGCCCTCACGACGGGGGATGCAGTGGCCAGGGGGGGGGGGTTGTCTTGGCGGTGTCTCTCGACATCGCCAACGCCTTCAACTCCATGCCCTGGAGCTGCATTAGGGAGGCACTCCGGTATCACCGGGTGCCGACCTATCTCCGTCGTATAGTCGGGGACTATCTGACGGACAGGGCCGTCATCTACCCCGGTCGAAACGGTGAGTGGAACCGGCGAGAGATGTCGTGCGGTGTCCCACAGGGTTCGGTTCTGGGGCCGCCCCTGTGGAACATCGGTTACGACTGGGTGCTGCGCGCCGACCTCCCTATCGGCGTCAGCGTAGTTTGCTACGCTGACGACACGCTGGTACTGGCACAAGGGGGGTCGTACGAGGCGGCGGCGGAAACTATGACACGCGGGGTTGCGATAGTCGTTGAGAGGATCCGGCAACTGGGTCTCGAGGTGGCTCTGCACAAGTCCGAGGCCATGCACTTCCATGGTCCTCGGAACAGGCCACCACCGGGATCCTCAGTGATGGTAGGAGAGGTATCCATCGGCGTCGAGTCGACCTAGGACTCGTCCTCGACGGCCGATGGAACTTCGTTGAGCACTTCCGACGTTTGGCTCCCAAACTGGAACGGACCGGGGCTGCCTTCAGGCGGCTCCTGCCGAACCTGGGGGGGCCAAACGCCTCCTGCCGGAGGCTCTACGCGGGGATCGTGAGGTCCATGGCCCTTTACGGGGCCCCGGTGTGGGCGCGTGGTTTGGCGCGGCTTGCCGTCCACCACCTAAACGCGCCCCAAAGGGTGGTTGCCGTAAAGATGGTTCGCGGCTACCGCACGATCTCCCGCGAGGCGGCGAGCCTCCTTGCCGGATTGCCGCCATGGGATCTGGAGGCGATAGTCCTCGCGCGCCTGCACGAATGGCGCGCGGAGGCACTATGCCGGGGGGAAACCCCGCTGCCGCGGCAAGTTGTCGCGCAGCGGACAGACTTCCGGCATGATCTCATGGCGACATGGAGAGAGCGACTGTCGCAACCCCGTGCTGGGCACGCCACTATAGCGGCGATAAGACCCCTCTTTGAGGAGTGGCTTGAGAGACGCCACGGCGTCCTCACCTTCCGCCTGACGCAGGTCCTCACCGGACACGGTGTGTTCGGGAGGTTCCTGCACCGAATCGGGCGGGAGGAAACGCCCGGGTGCTCCCACTGCGAGGAGCGACCGGAGGACACGGTGGAGCACACCGTGGAGGTGTGCCCTGCTTGGGCGGAGCACCGCCGTGTCCTCGTAGCGGCGATAGGCGGCGGCGACCTCTCGCGTCCGGCCCTGGTCGAAGCCATGGTCCGGAGCGAGACGGAATGGGATGCCGTCACCACCTTCTGCGAAGCAGTGATGCTAGCGAAGGAGGTGGCGGAGCGGGAGAAGGAGAGAGCAGCAGCTTTCCTTCCCGGCCGCCGCGGGAGACGCCCCGGGCGTCGGGGGCTACGTCGTGGCCCCCGGCCACCGTAGGCGCGGGCCTGTGGATGGCGAGCAATGGGTAGCTCGCTGTCCGTCCGTCTAACGACGACAGACCGTGTCGACGGCGCGTTTTGTTCCACGCGCGCCTCAAAGAGCTGTCAGCATCGTGAAGGGGCCCGCAAGGGCCGACGCCTGCCGGGGCTGCGGGCTGTTCGAAAGAGATACCGCGGCTCCGGAACGTAAGGGCACTGAAGGAACACGGATGGTTTTTAGTCAGTAAAAGTCTGACACTCCCTTCCGCTCCACCCAGAGCGAAAGGCGTCATTTGATGATTTTCCATCCGCAAAAAAAAAAAAAAGGCTATGTAAGTTCTTCTGCTGGGCACAGGACTATCCTATTTCTGAGAGGGTTTTAGGGCAAGGAAATGTTCTTGCCGAGGAATCTTGTCCGTGTTGGCGAAGTTCGAAGCGAATATTTCGGAGACATGAAAGTCTTCGAATTTTTTTTTCTTATTCCTTAGACGGTTTCCTTACGATGTTTTCCTTCATCGCCGAGCAAGTGCTAAATCAGCACTTAAAATTGCAATTAAAAATTTCATTGTTGCTGCCATTGATCAAACCTGGGCGAAATTTACAGCAAGCAATTAGACCCAGAGTTACTAATACGACACAAATAAATACGATTCAACAAATATAATAAAAACTCTTACGTACTTGAAACTTAAACACTTGATAGCTCGTGATGCCTACCAGACTATGCTACAGCACCACACCGTGCAATGTAATTGAAGATGCTTAACCGCGACATAATTCTCAGTGATGCGTAAGCATAATAGACAGTGTATCACTTATATACTTCTCACCTCTGAAATCTATCTTTGCACTTTTCTAAGTAATACAGAAAGCAGTCACTAGGCGGTGTTGACGTCGGCTTAAACCTTTGCGGTCACCGTCTCGTCAAGGCCATTCAGGCTTCTTAAAGCCTTAATGAAAAAAGGACATAAATATCGATTCTACTTTTAATTACTATTTTCTGAGATTTTATTTAAAAGATACTCTGATAACAAGAAGCATACCCCAAGCTCTTCCAACAGGAACGAAACTTTCAAATAGCAAAAGTAGTAAGATATTGTATAGGTCAATGGAAATTGATTAAAAAGCAAAAAAAAAATATTGGTTGCAATTGGTTGAAGCCTGATGTCTGAAGTTTTTTCTGACATTATCACAGTCGTCTCTTTCTACACTCACGGGATGAAATGGGCTAATGGTTCTTTTACGTGAACACCACACGGCATAAGACAGTACACTATTTTGCGTCGCAATATATTTTTCGTGCGTAACTCGGTGTAAATTTTATTTCATGTAAATTAAGTTTACGTGGATAATGACAGTTAATTTATAGCATCTTTTGTGCTACCCTTGTCCGTATGTTGAGCATGTTCTTGGATGAAACAATGGACTAGTTTGTGAGACACACATGATTTAGAGTGGCTCACACACAATGACCATCGTGAACACTTGGAGACGTGATCTATGAGGGTTACAATAATTTCTAGGCAGTGTCGCACCCTGAGAAGAACATACAGTCAGTCATTGCTAGGGTTGTCAGAACGGGAAGTAATAAAAGAAAAACTGATTTTAATTTATTTCACGTTTAAACAAATTAATGTGTATATGGAAACTAATGAAACTTTCTACATTTTTAACTGAGGACGACCCACAGTTCCTTACCGCACATCTAGTGTGAACAATTTTGATTTATTTGCACGACAGGACAACACTAGTTATGTATTTAGAGATTTATTAAATGTTTTAGAATTTATTACTTATTTTAAATAATGTTAAACATAGTATTTAAGAATTAAAGTCTCGAAGAACACTAGAAGCTATTAAGGAGAAATTATTTCGTTTTTATTTAAGTTATTGGAAGTCAGCATTTACTTTTTATTAAATCTTTTTTTACCCTTTTGCATAGATTAAGAAATATTAGAAGTTCGACTTAGTATTTAGTCACATTATGAATCTCAAAAACATTTTCTTCAAATTTATGTAGAAAACAATTGACTAAGATACGCCTAACATACGAACAAGAAATAACTATTAACAAAATGTAAAAACCGACATCAAAGAACTACTGAGAGTTAGTGTATAAACTTCAGAATGTGGAATTATTTTATTCTATTTAGTCAATTGAAGTCTGCTTAAACTTTTTGTTAAAGTTATTTTTTTACACTTTTGTTAATGAAGGACGTTTAATGGTAGCTCCGTGACCCATTTCAGGTCTATATTGACCAGATCAGGCGATCATATCTAACTGATGTGTAGTGAGGCATCTGTTATCATATATTTTTTATATATATAAGAGGGGGCAAATGAGATACGGCTCTACTGATGGTAAGTGACTACTGCCGCCCATGAACACCAGGGGATTGCAGGAGCGTTGCAGGCCTTTTAATTGGACTAAGGAATATGCACAGTCACATTGTCGTCTATTAGGTCGGGGGAAAATTTTATTCGTATTTTATATACAAATTGAAGACATTTTTTTTTTCAAAGTTTAATTACATTAATTATAATATATATCTATGTGTCATTTTGTCCCATAACATGTTGCCATTTTGTGGATAGTGCTGTACTAATCCCGTTGCTGTAGAAATCTTGATATTTTTGATCAAAAAAATGCGACAAGTAGTATTAACAATCCTCTGTTGTTGTTAACCTAACACTACCCAAAGAATTTTCAAGAGACTGAAACAGGTGAAAATCTGAGGGTGCAAGGTCATGACTATATGGTGGATGCATTAACACTTCCCTACCAAGTACTCTCAATTTTTAGAAAGTGGCCAAAAATATGTGAGTCTGGCGTTATCACGATGAAAGACCATTTCTTTTTTTTTGTACAATTGCGTCCATTTTTCTCAATTTCTTGCTTGGGTCTCATTAGTTATTGGCAGTAGAGATACAAATCAATAGTTTTGTTCAACGATAAAAGCTCATAATAAACGATGCCCTTCCAACCCTCATATATCAGCATCACGTTATTGCGTGTTTATCCGGGTTTCGCTACAGTCTGTGGAGCTTGACTACCCTTTGACCACGATCTTTTTCGCATGACCTTTTTTGTCGTAGGGGATCTACTTTTCATCACCAGTGATTAATCTTTTCAAAAATGTTTCAATAGAGAATCGCAAATGAGTACACGATTCATTATGTTTATTTCCTTATAGCCCATCTACTGTTTCGTACATACCTTCACCGTCACCTTTAACAAGTCATAATTTACCACATTTAAATAGAACTACACTAACTTTAGATGTTACGCAGGAGGTGAATCCCTTTTTACCTGCGTCCATTAAGGCTGGTAAAGCAAGAGTATGCATGACATGGTCAAAAGATGTCAACATGTTTATCATGCGTACATATTACACTATAACAAAATTAGAGACAGATATGACTTGTTACAGGAAAATCCTGCATGAATCCTTTCCTAAACAATACCCAGGAGTAAATATTACAGAACAAAGAATCTCAGACCAAAGACGAATGATAATTAAACAGAAATATCTCTCTGAGGAAGAATTAGAACAATTAAAAATGAAGTCAGGCGTAAAATTGAAAAAACAAATACCGTTCGCAAAGACAGCCACAACACTCTTCCTTGCTATAACCCAACAGGCTTAGTAGAACTTGCAACAAATGATTTACCTCAACCTCAATCATGTGATCAAAACTCTTATTCATCCACTACAGAGCCAACAACACTTATCACCCATTCTTCCACACAAACCTCAAACACTCCCACTCGGGAAGATATGGTATACGACATAATTTTAAAAACAGATCTTACAACATTGGAACAAGAAACTACTATAGGAGAAGAAGCTAGTACAAAACTACATGAAGAATTAAAAACAACAATATTCCAATACTCAGGTATGGATCCTACATGCAGGCCGAAATTACCTAAATTAACATACAGTAAAAAGCTTACAAATCTAACAATATCTTTAACAATAATATACTGAACCGATTTATTACAGACAATGCGCTTTTAACTGACATTCATACCCTTGTATATTGTAGCGCTATGGTTATAACAAAAGAATTAGGTTTAAAAATTTTAGATGAAAATCAGCTGCCAAATCACAAGTTGCTTAGAACCAGCATGGCAAATAACATTGCAAAAAGGAATAAACCAGCTCCGATTAGATATAGGTAGACTTACTCAATACATTGAAGGCAATAGGTCCAAAAAAGTAACTAAAACAGCAGAAAAAGTCTTTCGAAATTATCAAACACATACAACACATGAGAACACAAATAAATACCCGAAGAATACCTTGACACTCTCAAACAAAAATTATCACTCAAAGCACAAAGACTTAGAAGGTATTCGAAGGCTAATCAAAGAAAACAAGAAAATAAACTTTTTATAACAAACGAAAAATTGTTTTATAGACAATGAAAGCAAGATAAAAATATTACTTATAATAGGGATGATACACAAATGGTAACAAAAGAGCAGCATATATCAGACCAAAACTGTTCAATTTGGTCTGATATATGAGAGACGCCAGTATCGCACAATGTAAGGGCAAACTGGATACAAGAGGAGAAGATTAAATGGGATTCAATAGAGGAAATTATATTTAACGAAATAACAGAAAATGACATTAAAATCGCTACTTCTAAACTACATAATTGGTAATCACCAGGAATAGACAACATTCACAATTTTTGGTATAAAAAATTTCATAAACTCCATAATGCTCTCGCTAAAACTTTTACAAATGTCATTGATGTCAGTAATTACAATGTTTTAAAAACTTCCGGCATTTATTTCAAAAGGGATTACATATATGATTCCAAAAAGTAATAATACAAATAGTCCATTCCAATATCGCCCAATTACTTTTCTACCCACAATATACAAAATTTTAACCGCTACTATTACTGCAAAAATAAATTCACACCTAGAGCTTAACATGACTATGGCAGAAGAGCAAAAAGGGTGTAGGAGGAACCACATGGGTTGCAAGGAGCAGCTCATAATTGACTCAACCATTCATAGACACGCAAATTTAAGAGAAGAGAAACTTACATTGCACATTTATTGACTACCGTAAAGCATTTGATAGCGTACCTCATACTTGGCTAATTTAAGTTTTAAACATTTATAAAATAAGCCCCATTTAAATTAATTTCTTGAAAAATATTATGTTGCACTGGAAAACTTCTTTACATTTGCATACCAATAACACTAGTCTTAATACGAGGGATATAGCTATCCGGAAAGGTATTTACCAGGGCGACTCTTTGAGCCCATTGTGGTTCTGCCTCGCATTAAACCCATTATCTCGTTTACTTAATGATCAAAAGAAAGGTTACCTTATAAAACTCCCTAATTCCAAGATAAAGATATCACATCTGATATACATGGATGATATAAAGCTTTACGCCAGTTCTTAAAGATATTACAAGTAATTTCAGTAACGACATAAATATGCAGTTTGGATTAGAAAAATGTAAAATTTTAAATATAAAAAAAGGAAAAATAGAACCAGGACACTACACTTTACCAGAAGGAGGCATTATTTCGTCCATGGAGTCAGATGAGGTATATACGTACTTAGGATATCAACAATCAAAGCTATTAGACCACATTAGCCTAAAAAACGCGTTATTAACAGAATACAAAAATAGAGTAAGCCGAATCTGTAAAATCCAACTAACATCAAAAAGGTTCATTAAAGATTATTAACATATTCATTTGGTATAATAAAATGGATAAAAACAGACATAGTTCGCCTCGAAATAAAAACACGTACCATACTAACAAAATTTAATCATTTACATCCCAAGTCTGCAGTAGAAAGAATTTCAATAGCCAGAAGTCATGGTGGAAGAGGTCTTATAGACATCCAAGCGCTCTGGACTAAGCAGCTCTCAACCCTTAGATTTTTTTTTCATAAAAAAATGACTACCAGTAAATTACACAATGCTATTGTTAGTATAGACGTGAACCTCACACCACTAAACCTTGCAGAAAAGCCACATATAACATAAATAAATTATCAGCATACAAATAGAGAAGACTTCAAATTAGTACAATGAAGAAAGAAAGTTTTGCATGGCAGACATCCTTATGACTTAGATCGAGTACATGTAGATTCGGAGGCATCGAATAGGTGGCTTGTATGTGGTTACTTATTCCCTGAAACCGAAGGCTTCACGATTGCAATACAGGATCAAGTCATTAATACGAAAAATTATAAAAAATATAAAAATTAAAGATCCAACAATATCAGATTATAAATGTCGAAAATGTCACAAACAGCCCGAGACCATTCAGCATATTATAGGAGCTTGCCCATCACTCACGCAGACAGATTACACACACCGACACAACCAGATTGTTAATATAATACACCAAAAATTAGCATTCAAACACAAATTCATCCCAGACTCACATACACCATATTACAAATACACACCAACGGCCGTACTTGAAAATATAAATTATAAAATGTACTACGACCGTGCTATTCTCACGGACAAAACCATTCATCATAATAGACCGGATATAACACTCCAAGATAAAATAAATAAAATAGTATATTATAACAAAAATGTGGAAGATGAAAAAAGTTTTTATAATACCCATATTACTTTCTACCACCGGAATAATCCTGAAGCACTTGCATCATAGTCTGAAAATGCTAGATATATCACCGAACTCTTACATTAATTTACAAAAAGCAGCTATCTTAAATACATGTCGCATCGTTCGAAACTTCATGCAGGAAGACAGTAATGTAGTTTATCCCCTATTACAATGACAGTTACTTGGTTTCAACCCGTAATCGCCATTTAATTACCAGCTTTCAGCTGAGAAAAAAAAAATAATAATAAAATAAAATGGCGTAGGGAAGTGACGACCCCATCGCCCGCTGACGTAACAGTTAAGTGACAAAACTGCTACGTCGGCGCAGTCAGTCAGCACCTTGCCAAGCGGTGTTAGCGCCGTGCTTCGACAAAATTGAGGGTGCAAAGGCCCGTTTGTGCATATGGCTCCATCATGAAACGGCGCTGGGTCTGGGCGTCTCCCGTTGACTGACGCCCATAAAATGGATGATAGCACAAAAAGAAATGCGCATAGGGCCGCTGCCTGGGGGTCGCCGGGGCGCGTCTGGAGCTGGCGCTGGACGCGACAGCATGCGGGCCGCCAGCCGAGCGCGAGATGCTGCACGACCACCTAGCAGCCCCTCGCATCCATCATCCCCACCAGATGGCTTGGTGTTGGCAGGGTCCTCTCGGGCCCGGCAAGCGGCACCCGCCGCTGGTGGAGAACGCCGCATGCGTTGGAATAAAACGATGAACACAAACGCATTGCGGGCGTACTATAGGGCGAAAGGGGAAGAAACTGGAGGGACAGCGAATCGGGCTCGGATGCTTCGCTTTTTTGCTGAGCTGGAGCCGTCTGTTCCCGTCACAGAGCAAAACCTGGCAGACCGAGTTCGGTACATCATGCGCTCGAAAATATTTGATGATGCCGAACTTGAACGATTACGACGTGAGGCTATTCCCTCGTCGAATGAACCGGCTATAGCTGGGGATGCGGCTCCTCAGGCCACATACCACCAGCCACATATAGAGGGCGCCATGGATCTTCCCGCCCTGGTTGATTCAGGCGATGATGGAATGGTCACCCAAGAACTAGAGCAGATGATGAGTAAATTGGAGGAGGCGATTATGGAAACGCGCAGTACGCCTCTCGAAAATCGACCGCGACTCCCGCGCATACCCCTAAGCAAGCTCAATCGGGCTGTCGTGAGGGCTCTTAACCCAATGCTGGTACCTTTTTGGAAGCTAGCCGGGACCTTTGCGAGACGGACTCAATTCTGTTTGGCGCCACACTGGCAGTTTGCCGTATTATTGGCGCCAAACTTCCCACGGCTGGACGCGCTACTAAACAAAGTAGCGCCATCCCAGCCTGGAGAAGAAGGATTGAGGACCGTATCGCAAAGGCAAGGGCCCTCATCGGCAGACTGATAAGCTTTAGATCGGGCAATAATAGGCCGAGAATTGTGCAAACCGTCCGGATGGCGTTTGCTGGGACAAATATCAGTTTGATAATGAAATGATGATGAAAATCGCTGCTTGGGGGAAGCGGATTCGGCGATATACCGAGAGGTCGACACGGTTCAACCAAAATCGTCTCTTCCAGAATGATCAGAAGAGGCTCTATGAATCATTGGAGCGACCAATGGTACGTGGAACGGGCCCAGCACCGAATCAGGCCGACATTATCGCATTCTGGTGCGACCTGTGGTCAGAGCCCGTAAACCCCAGTGAGGGCCATTGGACGGAAGTTGTGGCGAGTCAGTGTGCGAATATTACGCCCATGGACCTCATCATCATAACGCCGGATGACGTAGTTGGGGCAGTCCGTTGGGCCACGAACTGGAAAAGTCCGGGACTCGACGGACTGCATCACTACTGGCTGAAGGGGTTCGTGGTGTGTCACGCTGTGCTCGCCCGACAGTTTCAAGAGGCTCTTCACTACTGGGATCACTCATTGGTTCCTAAAGACCGGAATTCCACAGACCCGAGCAAATACCGCCCCATAATGTGTCTACCTACCATATACAAGACACTAACATCCATTTTGAGTGCGAGAATTACTCATCACCTGAACTCAAATCAGGTGATGTCGCGCGCTCAAAATGGATGTCGGGGCGGTGGTCGTGGAACCAAGGAACCACTCCTCATTGACGCGGTCATTGGCAAGGTAGTTAAACGCAACCGTCGGAACCTCTCCGCCGCCTGGATAGACTACAAAAAGGCATTCGACTCGAGCTGTTCAAGGTTGACTGTACAGTTCGAGACTTCCTCGGGCAGTGTATGGGGCAGTGAAGTACGATCCTTTGTCTTCTAGGCCAGCGGATGACGGCTGCAGAGAATCACATAAGGATAAGAAGGGGTCTCTTCCAGGGCGATTGTTTGAGTCCAATCTGGTTCTGCCTATCTCTGAACCCTCTCAGTACCTTACTGGAGGGTTCCGGGAGGGAATTTCAGCTTCGGAAAGGAGGTACAAAAGTAACCCATCTTTTCTATATGGATGATCTCAAGTTATTCGCCTCCAGTCGCTCCCATCTTATGGAATTGCTAAACATCACTTGTGATTTCAGCAATTCTATTGGAATGGAGCTGGGGACGGATAAGTGTGCAATCCTCCATGTAGAAAGGGGAAGGGTTGCTAACTCTGAGGGCATAGACTTATCTATGCCCATCAACATAAAGACCCTTTCTGAGGCTGAACCATACCGATACCTGGGTATGTCACAGAACATCGGTGTAGATGAGACGGGTATGAAACGGTCAGTTTGCGATGTGTTTTATGCACGCTTGACCAAAGTGCTTAATAGCCTTTTGTACGGTGTGAATAAGACGCACGCATATAACGGTTGGATTATGCCTGTTCTCATGTATACCTTTGGCATGCTCAGGTGGACTCAGACCGAACTGAACGGTCTGGACAGAAAAGTCCGCACTATAATGACGTCCTACAGGATGCATCATCCGAGATCGTCAGTAATGAGGCTGTACTTGCCGCGGAAACATGGTGGGCGCGGCTTTTTAAGCGCGCTTACGATGCATAATCGCGAAGTGTGCAGCCTCCGTAATTACTTTTTGACGAGAGCGGATGATCCATACTATAGGGATGTTATTTCTTGTGATAAAGGACTAACCCCTCTATCCTTAGCCAACGAGCAATGGCAAGACCCGGCAGTACAAAGCATTTCCGACCGGGAGACCGTATGGAAGGAGAAGGAGCTCCACGGGAAGTTCTACAAGGCCCTTCATGAGCCTTTTGTAGACACAGTCGCCTCCCTCCACTGGCTACGTTTCGGTGACCTCTTTGGGGAAACTGAGGGTTTGTTTCTGTGCAATACAGGATCAGGTTATTAAGATCAACAATTATCGGAAATACATCCTAAAGGATGGCGCCGTAGACATCTGTCGAGCTTGTCGCCATCCCGGTGAGTCACTTAGGCATGTCATCTCCGGTTGTTCGGCGCTTTTTAACTCTGAGTATTTGCACAGACACAACCTAGTAGCCACGATTCTACACCAGGAGCTCGCTTTGAAATACGGTCTCGTGGATCAGAAACTGCCATATTATAAGTACTAGCTGAAAGCCGTGCTCGAAAATGACCGCGCCAGGCTTTACTGGGACTGGGTCATCTCACAGACAGGACAATTCTTGCGAATAAGCCTGATATTGTGCTGATGGACCGGGCACAGTCAAGGATATTTTTGGTCGACATTACCATTCCTTACGACGAGAACCTCGTGAAAGCCGAAACAGATAAGTTGACAAAATATCTGGACCTGGCTCACGAGGTGACCGACATGTGGGGTGGTCTGCCGGTCGAAATTATTCCGGTGGTCGTTTCTGCGAACGGGTTAATCCCAGTCAGCCTCTCGGGTCATCTGAGGCGACTGGGACTCCGAGACGGATCGCTCCAAGCTCAAATGCAGAAGGCGGTGCTCCTCGATACCGCCCGCATCGTCCGCCGGTTTCTTTCCCTTTCCCCCTAACCCTCGGCCGTTTGGTCTCCCCTGCCGAGGGATTCCATCTGGTTGGGTTTTTATATATTTATGTATTTTTTATGTATTTATTTTATTTTATTGATATTTATGTACGTTTACCATGATTATTTACAATTATATATATATATATATATATATATATATATATATATATATATATATATATTTCCCAACCAGATGAGAATTTAAAAATTTAAAAATAATAACAATAATAAAGGTTAAGACTATGTAAAGAGTGCTTTAAGCCCTTACCTACCTAATTGATCATCACTGTCACTTGCATCAATTGTACCTACCAAACATGCTAACAGAGTAGGATTTAATATAGTGATACCTATGTGTAAAAATAAAAACACGCATAGTTGTGATAAATCATTTTACGATTCTTCATCTTAATCATAAAATATTAATATGTTGTCTAAAAATTGTGCAGGAGGCTCTATGCTGTCTAGGTAACGTGCCCAACCAAGATACTATATTTTAGTCATAATGTGGGCGCAGCAAACGTCTGTTCTCTTTCCCACAATACAATTACAGGAGTATTAGATTATAGCATCACTTTCACGTAAAGAACTGTCAACCAAAGTGTAAACAAAATAAATTATATTGCTGATATGCCTGGATTTTATTATTCCTCTTAAAAGTCATGTTGTTTCCGACGTTGATATCGTTTGCTGTAGGTCTCTGTCTACCTCTCTGCATATTTTAATAAAATATGAACCATCTGTATAGTAGGATCGAGCCTTTTTGATTTGGTATGTGGCCAATGACACAAAAATTAGCTCGCTGTAATATAATACAAGAAAATCGCTTACATTATCACTTTCTACGGATGTAGCTGTAGATGTAATGTAAATCCGTAAAATTAGTTTTATTCCAAATCACTATGATATCAACAAAGTTAGAAATAGGCCAGATAACAGAATACGCTGCCGTGTTTAAGTCATGTAATACAATTAAATATATCGGTCACATCATCCTAATATAATTGAATTTGAATGTTAGGTCCACATTAAAATTCAATTCAACAAAAACATAGAAATGCCATCAAAACATAACTTGTAAAAATCCCAAATCATCTCATTGGCATCTCATTTGTTTTTGTAGATAGTCCTACTTTTTACCTTTCCAGTACCATCTACTTCTTTAATACCAACTACGGAATTCCGGGCAATTTAGTCTACTTAATACTTTGCGGGATTTTGGTACAACTTCAAAACATATGTTTGCCATTCTCATTTTTGCTTTTTAGTTCCGTTGACCATTCATTCCTTTGAACATAATTATATCTAGGTACCTATCTACATCTATTATTTCATTATAATATAGACATACAGGTACACTGATTCATTCACTGCAAATGTAACTTTGTAAACCTATATATTTATATAGGATTACATAGTTATTTATGCAGTTGCTGTATTTAGAAAACTGGACCGAAATTATAAAATATTTTAATTTTTACTTGATTTGTACACTAAACACTAATTGTATTCTAAATTTGAAGCTTCTGCGTCTGCTAGAAGTGTCTTAGAGTTTTAATGATCGGTCAGTCAGTCAGTGACAAAATTAAGAAATTTTGACTAGTTATAATTCTTAAACTACTGGTTTAAATTAAATGAAAAAATATAGCGTGTTCATACAATACATGCTTGGTCACTGAAAATTCAGGCTTCTAGTTTTATCTACAACGAAGTTATAGGGGTCGAAAATGGTCTGAACTGCTTCGTGAATAGGATGGTACGGCCGTGCCGCTTTTATGCTCGACTTGGCGGGGCACTACCGTGCCCCCAGATAAGTTGGTTCATAGGTTGTCTCATTGCAAAGCTGCTGTAAAAACTACTTTATTCAAAGCCTACAACCAAACTTTTACATGAGTAGTTAGGAGTTACAGATAGGCTCCATCCTACTGCCAGATTTATTTCTCTACTTGTTTTACGAGAACATAAGCCGACAAGCGAGAGGTTTTATGTCTATGTGTTAATAGTTTTTAATAGCTTTGTATTCAGTTTTTACTAACATATGCAAGAAAAATTCTATACTGTCTATATGGAACTAAGCTTGAAAATAATTGATAAATAATATCATACTTGTAATAATGTGTATGTATGTGTATAATTCAGCACAAAAGTTACAAGGAGTAAGAGGCGGTAAATTCAAAGACGTATATTTTGAATTAACTTGCTTATTTTACTGCTATAGAGTTAATTAGGATACCTTTGTGTGTATTTTCTATTATTCAAGGGTTTCTATAACTTTGTGATATTAATAACAGCTGACTGGTTTATAACATTTATAGGAATCTCTTCTTCTAGTAATTAATTTGGAATTTGTAGAGTTAAATCTACAAATTATAGTCTATATACAAATTATAATATAGTCTTTGGAATTCCTTGCCTGATGATGTAAGAAAAGCACTTAACAAATACTCCTTTAAAAAGAAGGTACGTGGGCATTTACTGAAGAATGATTAGAATTACAATATTGTTAATTAGTCTTATTTATATGTATGTATTAACTTTGTATTTATGTATATTTTATATACATATATGAGTATTTATGTATGTTTATATTAGGTACATGTTTTTAGAAAGATTAACAGCTGGCTGGCAGGTTGACATCGCAGTATCAGTCCAAACGTCTCGTACCTTTGAGGTTGTTCTCCGTCACTTTTCAGTCAGTTAAGTCTAGCTTAGTCCATGTCGCCAAAAATTTAGCGCAATAAAAAATTTGAAGTCACCCAATATTTTTAAACTAAGTTTTTCTAAAAAAAAAAACTTTAATTTTAAGTCACTCTTTAGGGTTATTTTTTCACTATTTATTTGTTTATTCATTCATCCCTTACATATCAGAATACCTATCAAAAGTCTACTACTGAACAGAAGCCTCCCCATAGATTACCTAATAGAGCAGAGGCAATAACTATTCAAGTTCTGACATTTTTATTTTATTTTGCTTGTAATCTGGGAAATAAGATAATGGATATGGGTCATTTGACAATAAACGAATTTTTATTTTTAATAAAGAGGAAATTATTCCTCTAGACAGTATTTCGGTCATGGTGGTCTCAACAAAGATTAGCCATCTGTGAAGGACAGGATTATAGTGCCTATTTCCTGTTTCATTTTCCTTTGTTGCAAACTGGAGCTGCCTTAGTGCATGCTTAATGACTTTAGTAGCTCAAGGGTTACCACAGTAAGCGTTTCTTATTTTATAGTTGTTATTGGGAAGATGATGCTGCTCATCTCCTAAGTTGTTTCCATCTGTCGTCTCTTACGACACCCACGGAATGATATGGGGTAGTGGATATTCTTACACCGCCACTACACGATACAGGGGTATCTACACCTATCCTCAAATAAGAATGAGTACGCCGATGTGTTAGTACCCCGGAGGACTAAGATGGAATGCCCCGTATCAAGTTAAAAGGAGCTCCAGTTCTCTACACTCCACGTACAAATACAGCAGCTTGAAGTTGTTATTCTACGCTGGTATTCATGAGAGCGTGGTTTTCCCCGGTCGAGTCGTTCCATTCGTGCTACAATCGGAATATAGCTTCTGCTCTACTACGTATAAAATATTTTGATAAATTAAGTAAACCAGTACATAAAGTTTTTATGCTAAGATACCAGTATATGCATTTAAATAATGTTGGTTATATGCCTATTATACCATCTACGTGAAAATTACTGCAAAACGACTTTGTACAGGGTTCATTACGCTGCGAATGAAATTAAACCGAGAAATTAAGCGTCAATTGCCAAATCTAATCTGTTAAATTGTAGTCGCTTGAAATATATTATATTCTGCCATGTTACGTCTTAGTCTATTTTATAAAGTAGCGTTCATTTATTTCGATCATCATCACAAGTCCACTGCTGAACATTGTATCTCGTAAAGACTGCCACCAAGCGTTTATATATTTTTTTCACCATCATTAGTGTAACAATAAACGCACTTACAAGCTTCGTAATGTCATATGTGTAATGTCACTAAAATAATAATATTGACTTATCAAATACTTATAGTAGGAGGCTAGCTTATATACTTCACAGTTAGCGACCAAACTTGTGACCCTGTCGACACCACATAAATGTAAAAATATTTTATGTATTATTTAAAGTGACGTCGTGTAATGTTATTTCAATACATCACTTTCAAAATAAAATATTTAAAAAAAATTCTATAAACTGCTTCATTTTCAATTGTTTATCGATGCTCATTAGGAATTCATTACAACTAGAATTTGTGGTATTCAAATAAGCCGCTAATACAAATATTGGAAAGCACACACGATCATTTGATAAACGTGGTTTGAATATTTATTTACAAATTTAGAATTACTAGGCGCCAGGTACACACGAGTGGTCTAGAGTACTGATTTAAGTCTTTCAAAAAATATATTCTTTTAAAACAAATAATATATAGCTTTGTCTACACCAGTGCGCTTTCAATTTCGCTTTCATGTTCATTTTTCGTTTCAACTTTCAGTTCTTCTTTCGTCATACGCAGTGCCATAAGAAGGAACAAAGGAGAATTTGGATGTAAGATTATTTGAAGAAACGAAAAAACATAATATTGAAAGATTTAGAGCTAAACAATGACAATCTTTTTAAAAATTTCAGACGATGTCTAAAGCCACTTTCTACAAGCGTTTGAAAATAGTGGAGCCAAAAATTACGAAACATAACACTAATTATCTAATGTTTTAACTTTGTCTTCCGCCACATCGTTAACTAAAACGCACGAAATGTTGCATGCAAACCAACCGGTGACGGATCAGCGTTCGCTAGAGGCATGCACTACTGTCAAACTAGATTTAGCGCATGCGCTATTGCATGCGCTATGGTTGCTCAGGCATGCGTTAGAGGAAGACACAAGATAAACAGGAAAGCGCACTGGTGTAGACATAATTTATAATGTCCGAATTTCGGTCATCGCGGTCAGTCTCTTCTATGAGACTGGCTACTAGCATTCACAGGGACAGGCGCATTCTTCTGTTACTCTCATAGTCCGACGGGTCGCTTATCTGACACGGCCGGAGGGAGATTAGGCACAGGACTAACGACTTCACGTGCTTTTCGAGGTACGGTGGTAAAACATCCCTAACTTCCTGACTCCGGGCCGCTATTGAGAATTATTTGGCAGAATCACTTCTTGACAGATTTTTAGTCCAACCATTTTTAGTTGAACTCGGCCCAAAGTCAGAAAAGTTATTTTCAGTGAGGGATGCTTATGGGTGGCCTTCAAGGTGTTTATCTTCGTTATATGTTTTGTTCAGTTTTAACGCCTTCTGAGAACATATACCGAACAAAAACAGGCGTTCTTCAGTGTTTCCACTAAGTTAACGTGTATATCATGTTATTCGTGGTAGAGCCATGCTGCGGCTTTGTTCCTTTAGTCCTTCCCAGATCGAGCCGAGCCATTCATACTACAAACATAGCATGAAGGAGTCGGCTCGACTGGTGCAGGACTACACTCTCACAGAATATCAGCATTAAGCTGTTATTTTACGCTGGCATTCCGGTCGAGCTATATATAAAACCGCAGCGAGGCTCTACCTCATTTGCTAGTCTAAGTCCTCGAATACATTACTTCAATTTGTGGAAAGGAAAGAAACGTCGCAGATTCTAGAATTGCCAATTCGTTTATCAAGCGCCTGGCGATTACAACAACTCTTCCTCATTAAAGGAAAGACTCATGTTCAGCAGTATACAAGAAAATTTGACATTTTGTACGTGGTAGCGCCATGCTGCAGCTATATTAGTAGTATAGTTGTAGCACGAATGGGTCGGTTTGACCAGGGAGGGACCACGCTCTCACGGAATACCAGCGTCACATGGCAGCTTGACACTGCTGTTTCGTGTGGTGAGTGTAGAGACCCGGATACCCATTTTACTGGAAAAGAGGCATTCCATCTTTGTCCTCACGGGTGACGACGCGTCTGCATTTTGATTCTTTATTGAGGATAGATGTGAATGTCTATGGGTTACAGCAACCACTTACCTGTGGACTGTGTGCTCGTTCGTCACCCTATCTTATAAAAAAATACAAGAAGAATCAAACGCTACTTATAATTAATCTTTCCTGCATTTTCCGAATAATTTAATTTATGACACCCATTGGACGCAATGAGATGAACAAATCCCTTAACTCCGTTTTTATTTCTAATAATTTCTTAAAAACTACTTATTGATCTAAGAACCAGCCGTTTTAAAACTTTCAGTCTGCCTCCCCCCATCCCCAATGGTCATAATATAAAAATGGTTATTTCATCATTTTTCAGTAGCTTAAAAGTTGTATTGGTTGTACATCATCATTCATCAGCACTACAGCCCTTTACAAGTTCACTGCTGAACATAGGCGTCTCTTAAGGAACACCACAAAGCTTCCTACATATTTATATATAGGCGGGCTTAATGCCTAAGGCATTCTCTACCAGTCTACTTTGGGATGACGCAGAGATAGAATGAAGTAGGTGTAAGAAAAAGTTAATATGCTAATACTAACTTTTTATTACTAATACTAAATACATAAGTTATAAATGGTAATAAAATATAATATATACATACATACATTATGTATATATATGTATGTATGTATATATATATATATATATATATATATATATATATATATATATATATATATATATATATACACACAGTCAGGTCATAAGTATTGTCACACAGTAAAAACTTTTCTTTTAGAATGCTGGCCACAAAAAAGTTTATTGAATTCGAATTTCGAATTGTTCATGAAAATAAAACTGTATACTTTTTAGAATTTTACTCATGTTAAAATATGGAGTGGACGCTTAAAGAAGACCGTGTTGCAGTTATTGCGTTGCAACGTTGCGGTTACGCGGCAATTAAAATTTTTGACATACTGAAAAATTTGAATATAACTAAAAGATTCGTTTATCGTACCATCAAACGATACAATGAAGACTCTAGTGTAGATGACAGGTAAATAAGTGGTCGTTTTCGGTCTGTTAGGACTCCAGCAGTGATAAAAGCTGTGAAGGCGCGAATTCAAAGAAATCCCAAACGTAAGCAGAAACTGTTGGCCCTTCAGATGGGGTTAAGCAGAACCACGGTGAAAAGGGTTTTAAATGAAGACTTAGGGCTTCGGGCATATCGAAGAAAAACAGGACATCGTTTGAATGCTCATCTAATGGACCTGAGACTGAAGAGATGCCGCGCTTTGTTGAAGCGGTACGCGGGAAAAAAATATCGGGAAATTCTTTTTTCGGATGAAAAAATTTTTACCGTAGAAGAGAGCTACAACAAACAAAATGATAAGGTGTACGCACACAGTAGTGAAGAAGGGAGCAACCGTATACCGCGTGTCCAACGAGGTCATTTTCCATCCTCGCTCATGGAATGGTTGGGAGTTTCTTATTGGGACTTAACAGAGGTACATTTTTGTGAGAAAGGTGTAAAAACGAATGCAGTTGTGTATCAAAATACAGTCCTGACGAACCTTGTGGAACCTGTTTCTCATACCATGTTCAATAACAGGCACTGGGTATTCCAACAAGATTCGGCGCCAGCTCATAGAGCAAAGAGCACACAAGACTGGCTGATGGCGCGTGAAATCGACTTCTTCCGGCACGAAGACTGGCCCTCCTCCAGTCCAGATTTGAATCCGTTAGATTACAAGATATGGCAACACTTGGAGGAAAAGGCGTGCTCTAAGCCTCATCCCAATTTGGAGTCACTCAAGACATCCTTGATTAAGGCAGCCGCCGATATTGACATGGACCTAGTTCGTGCTGCGATAGACGACTGGCCGCGCAGATTTAAGGTCTGTATTCAAAATCACGGAGGTCATTTTGAATAAACTTTAGTGTCATAAGAATCTATGTTTTGTTAAGTTCATTTTGGTATATAAATGGTTACATATTGAATAAACTTGTTTCAATAATTTATATTAAACATGTGACAGAATTTATGACCTGACTAGGTATATATCTATATATAAAATATATATAAACTGTTACTATAATGATTCTGCCAATTTATTAATTAAGTATTCCCGAACCCCGAACCGAACGCGTAACGATTGCTAGCCGTCCTGATTCCGAAAGGTAGTGCGTTTCAAAGGAGAATAGATTGAATGTGGAAAGAAGAATGAACAAGTCCAGAGCTATAGGAGGGACATAAGAGAAGAAGGTTGTTCGTAGAGCGAAGGTTTCTCTCATGACTAGCGCTAAGCAACTGAAAGTAAGGAGATAAGTAGGAAGGGGAAGTTGGAGACATCAGGATAGAATAAAGGGTAGTGAGTGCACGCAAACTACGGCATTGACGAATAGGTAACCATTTTAATTGAGATCGATACGTGGATACATGGTCATACTTTCGAAGATTGAAAATGAATCGAATGCAGTTATTTAGAAGACGGTCATATTTATTGAGAAGATCTGCATTCAGGTCGAAAAAACACACATCACCATAGTCGATTAGGGGAAAAATTAAACTTTGCACAAGCATTGCTTTGATTGCAGATGGTAGAAAATTTTTAGGCGATGGAGAGAACGCAGGGTACCGGTAACTTTCTGGCTAACGGTCGTTGCTTGGTCTTTCCAACTCAAGGTAGAATCAATTAATAAACCTAGATCCTTCACAGTAGAACGCAATTCAATTTCAGTACTATTAAAAATAATAGGAGGTAGAGCTACTGTTTTCAATCTATGAATCATCCGATGGCTACCAATTATTATGGCCTGACACTTCGAAGGGTTGACCATTAGGCCAAACCTGTCAGACCAGTTCTTAATATACTCAAGGTCCTTGTTAATTATGTCCACCGCTGTATAAATATTGTCAATACTCGCTTGTGTGTACAATTGCAAGTCATCGGCATACAGATGATACGCAGACTGAAGGTCTTGGGTAATGAGCTTAATAAATATAGAAAACAACAAAGGAGATAATATGCCGCCTTGAGGAACACCAGCATATAAATCAAGCCAACTAGATGATAGCTCATCGATGCGAACCGACTGCTGGCGACCTCGAAGGTATGATGAAAACCAATCCAGTGCTTCGGGTGAGACCATAGAAAGGGAAAGGATGGAAATTAGAATGTCATGACTGATGGTATTAAAGGCGTTCGAGAAGTCAACTAAAACCAACACAGTGACTTTAGTATCCTCTATGCCTGCCCTAATATCATCAGTTACTTTCAGGAGTGCAGAAACAGTGCTATGACCAGGCCTAAAGCCAGACTGCAAGGGACTTAATAAGTTATGACAGGAGATAAACTGCGAAAGTTCCTTGTGAACACAGGCCTCAAGGACCTTGGATAAGAAGGGAAGGATAGATATAGGTCGGAAATGATTGGGTAAAGTGGGATTTGTGATCTTTTGTAAGGGAAAAACGTAAGTCTTACGCCACAAAGAAGGAAAATCACCAGAATTCAAGGAGAAGTTAATGATATGCGAGATAACTGGGAGGATATAGTCAAGTATAAAGATAATCATCCGTCGGAGATAATAAATATAATAATAGATAATCATCTATCAACATATCTCACTGCTTATTAATTATTAGTCGATTTAAAAAAGATCAAGATGACACGAGAAGATGGATTCCCTGTCGTCCGCCACAACTTCTAATCGTTTTCTTAATTTAAAAAACATGTTACCGAACATTATTTTTTTTAATCATCGTCACCTCCATACTAGGATTTTCTCCTGTATTTAGGTGACGTTTTACATACATTATACACAGAAAGACAAACAGAGTCGCAATAATTATTTATTGTAAAACAGTTGTTCTGCGCGGAATTCGAACCCGTGACCTAAAATTTAGAGATAGTGCTAATGAGCCGTCATTTGACAGATAAAAGATTTTTCACGACTGTGAAAAAAGAGAAGGTTATGTTTGTCAATGCATATTTTATGTATGCGAGGTATTGTTGAATTACTTTCATCTCCAGAGTGTTACAGCCTCCATATGGTTATAAAAGCAGTAGGTTTACAAAATAAAATGAAAATAAATATTTCAAAAAAAACATGTAGTTTTGATAGATGTGTTATTTTATTTTAATAACTACAGATCACAACAGCCGAGTTGCAATAAATACTAATAGTTAACTTGATAAACAATGGATTTAGATTAGATTTTTATAACTGGCAGTGTGCAATATCTCCATGGAAACATTCAAGAAAATAAAATAATTACAACACATATAACAATAAAAATTCAACTTAAACTAAAATAATTCTATAGGAACAGCTTGTTAACGTCCAAATTCAGTGGCCTCCTCTCTTTCGGAAATTATTTTTAACCAAGAAATTAATCGCCGCGCTATCCTGACACATCTTTTATTGCTATTTTACGTATCCTCAAAACATTTTTATTTCTTAGACTTGTCAATTTCTACATGATGTCTTCATTCACTACCGGTAAACTACTTTGTAAATTAAAGATGTTAAAAATTAATTCGTTAAGATCCCCGTAATAAAATAAATTAAAATGATGTATCTGACCTAGCTTGAAGAGCACCTCCTACACTCCCTCAATAGCGTGTATTATCCAATTACAACACTAAGGCAATACTAATCCCAACAACACTACTACCAAGACTACACTAGCTAAGATACATCACCGTCGATAATAGGACAAGTTTATCGCCTATAAACGAGGCATCCACTGGTGAAAAGGACTACGGTGGCTGGGATAGCGGTCATTAAGGAAGTCTTTAATATAATGAATTTTTGCAGAGTAATGCCTGAATCTATTAACTACTTGGTAAATGGTAATTTTAAATGCTCATTTACGATTTTATTGGTGTCGGCAAGTATCGAAATGGGGCTGCTAATTTCAATAAAAAAAACCACCACGGTTTTTACATGCTTAATTATTGATATTTTAAATTTTATTACGAGGGTTTTGGAGCTCCGTATAGTTTAACAAAGCAATGCTAAACTTTTTCGCAATAAGAACTAATTTGTGCTTTTGAAATCGCTGATTTCCCGCGGGCTGAAATATTTAAGTGTAAATTGTGTATTTGTAATATTTTTCAGGTTTAGATACTTATAAGTTTTATTTTTTTTCTTTTCGTTCCTTTATGGCACAACAGAGCTTTACATTTTGAAAATTTTATACATTTATATATTTTCAGATGCTGTCAGAAAGATGCTGCTACCCATCTCCCGTTTCAGTTTTTCTCTGTCGCTTTTTACGACACCTATGGAATGATATGATATTATACAAAAATCGTATAAAAGAGCTGAAATAATATTCCACCTCAGATCGAATACTACCATACAGTTTGCAGTTTTAAGATAAAACTAAAAGAATATCTTTTAAATTTGCAAAAATGGCAGAATTAATGCTCCGTCGATGATATTTTACTCGTACATCGACGCAGCACTAGTGAGAACACCTTTCTTGAGAATATTATTTTTAAAATGAATTATGTAGCTACTTAATAATATTATTTTTTTACATTTAGATATTTCTTTTGTTTATGCTATCGTTGTTTATTTATAATTTTTATAACTGTCTTAATATTTTTTATATTTGCGTGTTAAGAGTCCTATATTACTTAAGTTTTGTTTATTGATTGTATGTTTTTGATATGCACTGAAAATTAGATATATGTAAATGTCTTCTCCTAAAAGTTGTTTTATATTTATTAATATTTAGGGAGTTATTTCTCACAGTTGCCGCGATAGGGCGGTGGGTTATCAGCCGTAGTTTTTAATTAATTAGAGCTATTATCGAGAATATCCCGTTTCCCATCTCCTGCTTCATATCCCTCTTTTTCTTCTTGCGATTCCCACTCTCTTACGCCGCCACTACACGGCACAAAGTTGAAACTTAAGTAGGTACTGGCAGAATTTGAAAATTTAAAAAATATTACTCGAAAAATGTTTTATAAACATCTATCTTTTTGCGGCTACCTCGTAGCTTTTAGTGTCAAGCCAATTCTGATTGATAGAGCAAAAATGATTAATAGAAACTACTAGTAATCGCGCAAGCTTAATTTTTTATTATAAGAAGCTTTTAGGTTTTCTGTTAGTATTACATTTTATTAAAACGTTTGAAACAGCGATTTACCAGAAGTTTTCTTCCCGCACATATTTTTTGTGCAATCGACTACCAGTGATCTACTGTATAAGCTGTGATGATGGTAATGATGAGTGTGAATCTGCTTGTTACATATACTCACAGTTTAGAACAAAGTATATATACCGTTTAGAAGCGGTTTAAGACAATCCAGGTATCGTTAAAGGCGACAGAAAGAAACTGAAGCATGAGATGGCCAGCGGCATCTCCAGTTTAGTGTTATTTCTAGCATTTAACTCGATAATATTAAAAAACTGCGGTTGCCATCCTGCCCACCAAACTTGGTAACTGTGGCAAGAATCGTTTTATGAGGCAATCTATTGGAGAAGTCTATGTTCAGCTGCCGACTTATGATGGTAGGATATATTGAATAACTATCCATCCATCAATCCATTACAGCCTATAAACGTACACTGCTGAACATAGGCCTTCCTTATAGATTGCATCATGCGGGGATTTTGCCATAGTTACCACGCTTGACAAGCGAGCTGGCAACTCCAGGTTTTATTATTTTGAGTTGTTATCAGGAAGATGCTGCTGACCATCGCCTGTTTAAATTTCCCTTTGTCAACTCTTATGACTCTCAGGATGATATGGGATTGTGGATATTCTCACACCGGCCCTACACGGATGTAGATATTAATTTAAAAATAATACCTTCTAAAATTTATTGGCAATAGTTGATTCATATTCAAAGTATCGTTTATAGAAACTCTTCTTTAACAGACAGAGGAAATTAATAAATAAAAAAATAAAGTATTTCACTTCAATATTGAAGTATAGTGTTTGTTAAGTTGTGTGGAAACTTTGCGTATCTCATCTAACTCGGATTATTCTCGGTCGGTACTTCGGAAGTTATAATGCTAAATATTGGAAAACTTTTCCCATTCTACTTTTTTTTACAATAGGTACAAATAGGTAGGACGGATCGGTAGCGTAGTAATTAGCAATTCTCCGCGACGCTGAGGGTCGCCGGTTCAAATCCAACACGGACAAAGTATTTTTATAGTTATAGAATTCTGTCTACGTGATCCCTAATAAATACATCTATTACAGGCTTCGACCCGTCATATCTGTAAGGGGTACATCTTGATATTAGATATATATATATTTTCTTTTTACTATACAGTGCAATTATTTAACTGTATCACTTACCATCTTGATATCCAAAGACTTCTTGGGAAGCGTATGTGATGTAAAGAATACCGTCTTCGTCTCCGTAGTGTTTGTATGCTTGTGCCATAGTCAAACTCATGCTTAGCATAAATCTGTTATTGATTTTGAAGTAGTGCTATTCACGCAAAAGCGTTAGTGTCAGGCATCGACGTTAGATGGCACTCGGCTCGGCCTATCCGGGATGACGTTCGTGCGTGTTGAACGTCCGAACTTGCTGAACGGTGGGAGTCGAGAGCGAAAGATTAGAAATCTTCTGCGCGTCGTGAAAGAAGGCGCGGTCCATTTGTTTGGGAGCTCTTAGATCTAATTTTAGGCTAGGCGCGTATAGTAAATATACCACTGGGAATGGTAGCGCGTGTTGAGAGTTTTACCCGGGACTTTAGGTTTAACGCAGAATCTGTATAAGTGGATTCGACTGTATTAGTTACTAGTGCGGTAGTTAATATTCTAGAAATAACGGTGACCTTTGATCCGTACGTTCTGTGTTCATTTTCGCGAGTCAATCGTAACAAAGGAAGAAAGTGACTGCGGAAGGAGACCTTAGCTTGGAGAGGAGCTGAGGGCCGAACTGCTGCAGGGGGAACGGTCAAATAAGGTCAATAACACTACCAGCCACACCCAAATACACATCACTGACCTTTACTTTCCTAGCACAATACATCCACACGAGACCTGACCGAATCCTGAGGGACCAGTCGCCTTGAATAGAGGTAAGTAAGCTCTGTTCAATAATTGTGACGCTCCCCCCTGATTGTTTCGTGTAATTATAAACTTAACCCTTGGCGTTTAGGACGCCCGACCAGCATCTGCCCGTAGCTTCTTCGTCTATGGGCCGCGAAGGATTCTACTCCTGGGATGGGCAGCTGCCGGCCGTAACATTTGGTAGCAGAGCGTGGTTCTGGGATCGATTCCCGGTCGATCCACCGACCATAGTATTTGATAAAAATTAAATAATTTTGGTGGCAGGGAGCGTTGGGTTGATTGGTTTAATTTTGTGTCTACAATCACGCCCGTCCGTAATACGTAAAAATATTTTTTTTTATTATATACGTAATAATAAAATTCCTTTCTTTGTTAGCTTGCTTTGTTGTTTGCGGGTAAATTTGAAAAGCCACGCCCGGTTCGCGCGCAAGCGGGAGTTTGCGTCATGTAGGTAGATGGTTATTTTTGCGTAATCGGTTAATTATCGTTGCGGATAGTTGTGGTGTATTACTTATCGAAGGGTCGATTTCCGGGCAAGGCATTTTTTGTTGATGTGTATCTTCGTTATGTCTCTTTCGTATTGTAATTTGTATTTGAACTAAAGAGTGGTAATTTGTATTTACGTAATTTGAATTTAACTTGATTTGATCGCACTAGTATTTGTTATTGTTAATTTGATTTACCTTTTCTTTTGTACTAACTTGTGTTTGATTTGATAAATAGCGGTTCTTATTTGTGTACATTCTATTCAACTCGATTTGATAGGAACTGCATTAGTTAGCTGTTAATTTTTTTTGTATTTTTTATTTGTTATTTTTGTAATTGTGCTCGAGCGGCGTCGTAATTTGTATTTAGTAGTGATGTCCTCGATGCTCCCAAGATGCTAATCCGTTGCCTGCGGACTGAGTTACGCTGGGCCACCGGCGCCCATGCTTTGATAGGTCGACCGGATAGGGTCCATAATTTGATGAAGCGGTTCGAGCAGGTTGATGCTCGAAGGGCTGCAGTGGAGGAGGCTTACGCTGAGTTCGAGGATTCGGATGTGGAAAAGGGAGTCCTGGACTCCTGCTTTGCAGACTACGAGCAGTTCTTTTCGCTCACGGACGAGTTGATCGAGGCTGAAGGCAGGTATGCCGAGGAGGCGCGTGAAGCTCTGACGAGTGGCCTGCCCGAGTCCTTTCAGAAGCAGCCTCAGCCGGAGCTGTTGGGACGACTCCCAACTCTGGACTTGCCAAGGTTCTCCGGGGTCCTTTCCGAATGGCTGACCTTCATTGGTCTTTTCGACGGCCTAGTGGACGCCCGGAGTGACTTGACCCCGAGCCAGAAGATGGCGTACCTCCTGGCCTCACTGGAGGGGGAGGCCCTGGGCGTTGTCAGTCATTTGAGATTGTCGGACGACGCCTACCAGACTGCTCGGGACCTCCTAGCCAGAAGATACGCCAACGTCCGGCGAATTGCCGACGAACATGTTAAGCAGCTTCTAAGCCTTCCGCTGCTTAGTGACCGGGCCAGACTACGTCCGGACCTGTTGGATCCAGTCTTGGTGGCCTGTAATATGTTGAGGCGGCTGGATTTACCAGTGGGCGAATGGGCCTTCTTGTTGCTCCGCATCGTGCTGTCCCGTCTACCTCTCGACCTTCAAATGCATTTTGAGGAAAGGTACGGCGGGGACGAGGCCTCCTATATTCCGCCCTTCTATGACCTGCTGCGGTTTTTGGAGGAGCAGTGCCGACAGATCGAGCACGCGGCGGGCACCGTCGACGACTTACGAGCCGTGCCCAGTGAGAGGCGAAATCCGCCGGGCAAGTCGTCGTCAACCCCCCCCTGCTCCTATTGTCGAGCATCTGATCACCGGGTAAGGTCTTGCCCAAAAATTATTAGGTAAGCCAAGTCCGGCGAGGCAAACTATCGCCAAGGAGCGCCGCTGGTGCTACTCCGGTTTGGAAGTGCACCTCCAGCGAGACTGTCCGCACCGGCGGCCCTGTCTGCATTGCCAGGGCAATCACTATGCCGTACTGTGCCTGGGTGCAAACGGCGTCTCCTCTCGGGGCGCTGCCAGGCCCTCGACCCCCACGGGCGGGGGCGCTCCGCCACGCCCTCTGACGGGCGACGCTCGGCGCCCGCCGGCTAGCCACCAGGACCCTAGGTTTGAAAGGGGTCCCTCTCCCGACCAGTCGGGGGGTAATTCCCCCAGGGGCGGGGGTGTCTTCACCCCCCCTCAGCGTGCGAAGAGAAACTTCACGGCCACTCATCAGTCCGCTGGACCCGTCTCACTCCCGTTAGCTGAGTGGCCGCGACTGGTGTACCACTGTACCCCATTTGATGGAGGCGGCCCTAGCTAGCTGCCGCCTTAGGTCCCACCATGGCTGCCTCTACTGAGCCTTAAGCCGTCAACAGTCCACTTGTCAAGCTGTTCTGTTGCCGACGGCCTCAGTGAGGGCGTACAACCCGAGTGGCGACCGTTAGCGGTTGCGCTCTGTTAGTATCGGGTTCACGCGGTGTGGCCTCCACTTGGTGGTGGGAAGATTAGGGCCCCCTGGAGCGTTGAATCACGCTCTCAAGGGGTATTAGATTTGGTTTGGTCGAGCACTTAGTTAAGAAATCTTTAAATTTAAATTAAAATGCTTTTGGGTTTTCCGCGAAATTCATATTGTAGCGGTTATGATTAAAAGAATTGAATTTAAAATACTCCTTTAAATGCTGCTGCATATGTTTTGTAAATACATTTGATCACTGCGTTTGTTGTTGCACGGAAAATTGAGATTAAATTGTGTGCCCTTTTTTAATGCTTGTGCGTATGCTTTGTAATTGTATTTGATTGTCGCGTCTGTGATGAAAGGAAGTTTGAATTCATTTGAAATTTGAATGGCGCGCTATTTTGAAAATTATGTATATGCTTGTGATAGTGTTTAATCATTTTGCTTTGTGATAAGGAAGGTTGAAATTAGATAACCCTGTGGTTGCCGAAGGAAATAGAAGTCAATTCTCTTTTGGTTTAGATTTTGTTGGCACTGTCTAAGATATTTATTTGAAATAAGAAATAGGGCTGTCCCTTACGTTTATTGTTTTGTTTACTTTGCCAAGTTGACCTATGTGCATCGGTGATTACTTGTTTTAATTAATTCTGTAATTGAACATTGATGCTTTTGAAAAATTAGTTGAAATATGAGCATAGGACTACCTGCCTAAAGGGCTATCTGGTTTGTAGATTATCAGATGGAAATCAGCTGTCGCACCATTTGGTAAATGATTATAGGTGGATGGCTTGGTTATGCCTACTTGTTTGAAAATTCATACTAGGGACTATCTGTGCGTTTCGTTCAGCTCTCCACAGACGACGTTCATGGGGAACTTGGGGGTGCTCTCTGCACTGAAGCTTGAAGGTCCCTCTGGGCCGCTTCGTGTCGCGTAGCTGTTTGCAGACCTGATCCGGTCGAATTGCGGAACTAATCATAGGAGCGCAGATAGGTGTTTGAAGGAGGTCGTCTGACTTCTGTCTAGGAATAGGACTTATTTATGTGCTGCGATGTCCAGGAAGGGCATCCAGTTTGACTCTCCGGCTAGCCCACGTTGGGGCTGTAATTTTGAGGCGTTGGTCAGGGTTGCAAGATCTGATTGGGTGCGTAAGGTAGCCTAGTTTGGTTGTAGATTCAATCTTGGAACTTGCCGTCGCGACCCTGTCACGCTGACCGGTTTGCTCGCGGACCTAAATCCTTATGTCCGGGACGGGGGTTTGTTTACGTAAAAGCGTTAGTGTCAGGCATCGACGTTAGATGGCGCTCGGCTCGGCCTATCCGGGATGACGTTCGTGCGTGTTGAACTTCCGAACTTGCTGAACGGTGGGAGTCGAGAGCGAAAGATTAGAAATCTTCTGCGCGTCGTGAAAGAAGGCGCGGTCCATTTGTTTGGGAGCTCTTAGATCTAATTTTAGGCTAGGCGCGTATAGTAAATATACCACTGGGAATGGTAGCGCGTGTTGAGAGTTTTACCCGGGACTTTAGGTTTAACGCAGAATCTGTATAAGTGGATTCGACTGTATTAGTTACTAGTGCGGTAGTTAATATTCTAGAAATAACGGTGACCTTTGATCCGTACGTTCTGTGTTCATTTTCGCGAGTCAATCGTAACAAAGGAAGAAAGTGACTGCGGAAGGAGACCTTAGCTTGGAGAGGAGCTGAGGGCCAAACTGCTGCAGGGGGAACGGTCAAATAAGGTCAATAACCTACCAGCCACACCCAAATACACATCACTGACCTTTACTTTCCTAGCACAATACATCCACACGAGACCTGACCGAATCCTGAGGGACCAGTCGCCTTAAATAGAGGTAAGTAAGCTCTGTTCAATAATTGTGACGCTCCCCCCTGATTGTTTAGTGTAATTATAAACTTAACCCTTGGCGTTTAGGACGCCCGACCAGCATCTGCCCGTAGCTTCTTCGTCTATGGGCCGCGAAGGATTCTACTCCTGGGATGGGCAGCTGCCGGCCGTAACAAGTGCCTAAAACTAAAAGAAAGAATGAGAACATTTTATTTTTTACAGATTATTTTTGAGAATTAAATTAATACGCGTAAAGTTTTGCGGTTGTTCTAGCAAAGGACTTGACTAATTTATGCCGTTAACCAGCAGAGTCTATTAAAGTCCACTGCTGAACATAGGCCTCCTCCATACATTGCGTTATAGCAGGGATATTTGCCATAGTTGCCACGCTTGACAAGCGGTTTTGCAACCGCAGTTTTTTTATTTTTAATTGTTATTAGGAAGACGCTGCTCCCCATCTCCTGATTTGTTTCCCTCTTTCGCCTCTTACGAAACCTGTTTTATTATGATATGAATATGATACGAATCTTATTTTATTATGAACAAAGAATTATATATTTTATTATGATACAAACAATATGCCGTAAGAGAATAACAAAGTTTGAAGAAGAGTTACGTAAATCTCCCCATTCAATATTAAACACGGTGTTACTTGTTGTCGAATACACTTCATTCAAGGCCTTTGGTGTCCAAGTACTGAACAGTTCACCGCAGCCAATGGAGCTCCTTACTCATACTATCGATCATCTAGAAATAAGGAGTCGTAAGAAAATGTTTCTTCTTAATGTTGTACCAGAGACCTCAAAATAAAATACGGCTCTGATAAAAACAAAGGTTACAAAGGTGTCAATGATCAGTTGAAGAAAATTGACTGCTCAATAATATACAAAGATTTATCTCAGAAAAAAAATGTGATTTCAAGAATGACTTCGTCCCAGCAAAATATTTAACAGCTGCATTTAATACAGCTTCAATAGTTATGGTTTTAAACTAAATATTTGTATAAAAGATTAATTTTATCAAGCTAACAATTCAACCTCATATTACACAACGCACGAATTTTATTTGACTAATTGAGTAGTCCACTTGCAAAATGCGTTATATTGATTGACTAATGAATTGAGAAAATTAATTAAAACATTATATATGTCAAAGTAAGTTAAGAAAATATTGTTACTTTAGTATACGCTTAAGTGGTATTATTTAGAATTATTTTATTATAAAAAATAAAATCTCGGTATAACATTAATCTTTTAATTTGAATATTAAACTTGAACATAGCAAGTTCTGCAAAAGTATTCGTAACATAAACATTTTTGCAGTTGTATGGAATTAACATAGACAGTTTTGAATCAGTTTTCCACTTATGTGTTAAAACTAAGTTATTAATAATTTTAATAACTTAGTTTTTTTTACACTCTTATATCTATTTCATCTTCCATTACAGTTTCTTCAGAGTCAGTTTCTTCCTTTTTATTAAATTACTTTCATTTTCTTCTTCTTGTAAAAACTTATAATATTGAAGATTTTCAATAGTAATCTAGTCTTCTCCGAAATGTTTAATCAATAGTTTTCTCACGTCATTTAATTTTTCTGTTTTTACAGGAACTCCAACATTCATCAACGTAAGTTTAATATTTTCATAAGACTTTCCTCTTTTACAAACATTCCCATAGTTGACCACTTCAGATACATAATTAGGTTCCCCTTTGTTTCCAATTTTATTATTCTTATCTTTTCTCAGGAAAAATCTTTTAGAAACATTAAATTTGAAATGCCAAGATCCTGGTAATTTAAGCACATTTGTAACGCTTGTTTTCCAGTCATAAAACTTGAAGTCACTTCCAAGTCTAATAACTTTACCATATCTTTTGAAAATATCAAAATAAACCTCGGGTTCCGCAATCACCTCTAAAGGACGTATCTCTCTTTCGATATTTCCAAATATACGGTCGGGTGGCAAAAAGGAATGCCCAACTACCGGAAATATAATAGTTATTTTTTTAATTTGATTTGGAGCTTTTGTTTTAAACCAATATGCCAACATTCCCGAAACTATGGAATTTTTATTTTGGCCCCCACAACCATCACAAAATAATTTTATATGTTCAATACTGCTATCAAAAGTGGTATTTAACAGCCTGTGAAATAATGCTGATGCAATTTGATTGGATCCTTTTAAAGCCTCGGTTTCGAGCCACGTGTATATAAACGTATTTGAATAATTTTGAGGGCTACAAGATGGCCCTTGGCAGATTGTTAGATTGTATGCATACAGTTGTCGGCTAAAGTAGGCACTTTGATCCGGCACTTTTGGTAGAACCTGATTCTTTTGACAATCAAAGGATAAGATAATTTCATTGTCATTTTGCGTCTTGAGGCTAGTATAAAAAGTTTTGGCCTTTAACCTGTGAATCCTAAGCTGCGCTATCAACATCTGTTTTTTAGCTAGATCATTTTCACTTTTGATATTCTCTTTTAATTGAATGCACTTAGAGCAACCGTCAGTAGCCGGTGTCTTAAAACTTAAATTAAAAAAAATTGTAAATATTCTCCGAAAAAATTCGTATTTTACCGGCACATTTTGTGCTTCATTGTTATAAAGTTTGTGTATTTTTTTATATTAAGGTCACTGCTCAGATATTGTACAGTAGACCTTCCTCTCTTATAGTGTAATTCTATGGATTTAAGACCCTTTATAAATGACTTAACAGATTCTGTACGATCTGAATACTGTGAAGATCTTCTATCACCACCTCTTCTTTCTTTCGGCAGTTCCATAGTAGTTAAATGTCTTTTACAAATTCTTTGTATTCTGTTTTTAGATATTCTTAAAAGTGTGGTCATTGCTTTTTGGCATACTTTTTTTAATTTGATAGAGCGTTTACCGCCAACAGTTGATTCGTACTTTGGAATAAAATAACATATTGTTTGAGTTTTTTTTGCCTTCTTTATTTGGAGTGTAAGCTGTGCAATACTTTAATAAAAATGTATCTTGAGTAATTTTGTTTGAAGATGCATAAAAATGTCTGTAAAACTTACTATAGTCTTGAGTCGTCAACTCGTTACATTTATAACCCTGTTTTAAATTTCTATGTACGCATTGTGGTATTTTTGGAGGTCCTTTAGCCACATATCTGCAACAAAACAGTAAAAAATAAACTTTTTGTTCAATAAAATCAGACAAATTTAAGAGTTCGCCAATAATGGTTTTCAAACTATTCAAATTCAAATACATTTATTTCGGACTATACATCCATAGCGTGTTATTAATACATAGAGACTTACCCCAGTGTTAGTTATTTACAGAAATTTAAATCTAAGTACACCTTGAATAAAATAAATAAATAAATTTTCTAAGATAAATTTATTTATTAAAAGATAACCGAAGTATAAAACTGTAACTAACCGTTTTGATTTTTCAACTTCTCTCTTCCAAGTAGATTTATCGGATATTTTCTTACGTCCTCTTCTATTAGGTGCTAGAATAACTTCTTTTTCTTGAAATTCCATTTTAGAACACAAAATTAATAAAGAACTTTTATTTCGTAGATAGTAGACACGTGCGTGCACATTAACAGCATCAAGCGTACTGGTAGACAAGATGGCGGCATCTGCACGAGTACGTTGGCGTCTTGGCGCCATTTGCAAGTGATAGTAACTTATACAGTTTTGAAAGTGAACTGTCAAATATCATGGCGACTTTTGCAAGAGTATACTATATTTAGCCTCAAATTATTCGTAATGTAGCGAGTTTTGAAATAGTATGATAAATGTAGAGTAACAGTTTTTAAATTTCAAATACAATGGCCGCCATTGCAAAAAAAAAATACCATTTTTTAACTTAGAGGGGTTTGCAAGTGGACTACTCAATTGACCTCATTATTAATGATCTATTCATTCATATCAAAACTTGTATATCTACGAATGTTGAAAACTCAGTTACAAGCTTCAAAATTTAATATTTTATGAAAATATATTCCACTCGTTCTTCATAAATTTGTAAAAGAAACTTTCGACTTCGTAAGCTGAATTTATTCGCTTCTGGACTTCATTCTGCATGTTTTCCACATAGTGCACATCGAGTTTATCTATTTTTAGTGAGATGACAATAGATATTGTAAGTAATCAATTTCTTTCACATTTTATTAAGTGCCGAAGCTTGCGAAGTCACTTATTGATTTCACGATGTCTGTCCGTCTTTCCGTCTGTCCGTCTATCCGTCCGTCTGTCCGTCTGTCCCACGATTATCTCGAGAACGGTTTCGAATTTTCAAATTCTGTTTTCAGCAATCGATTACTGATCACCCAGGCATCTGAACCTCCTATTTTGAAAAATTTTTTTTCGTTAGAAACCGCTACAAAGCTGATTGCTTCGCCACTTTGCTATGCTGTTAGCTTGCTAGGTTTATTATTAAGTGAAAATATTACATACTCTGCTATCATTTATTATAAGCCTCCTTGTTTTCGACAAAACTGTCGTGTAATTTAATTATTATTGCTTAGCTTATCATCGCTGTAACATTAAAACGTTCAAAACCATAGATTAGTTTATACATATATTTCTATACACTACTACACACACATATATATATATATATATATATTCTTTATATATAAAAAGTACGTGTCACGTTGTTTGTCCGCGATGGACTCCTAAACTACTGAACTGATTTCAGTGAAATTTTGTACACTGTGTGCATTTTGGTCCAACTTGAGAGATAGGATAGTTTTTATCCCGATAAATGACCCTCAAAATTTTTTATTGCGAATTTAAGGATTTTTATAGGAAGGGTCGTTAGAAAGGGCAGAACAACGTCTGCCTGGCGAGCTAGTATATATGTATATAAATATATATATATATATATATATATATATATATATATATATACATATATATTAACCGAAAAAATACCTATATATATATATATATATATATATATATATATCGTCTATATAGTCCTTTTTACGTTTTTTTTTCGGTTAAATAGTTCATTAAATTATAGCCCTCAGTCCAATAAAGCTGTAAAAGTCTCTTGGTTAACAGCATAAACATAATTGGAAAACGATGTTCATTAGCGATTCCGATCATTGATATTGCATATCATCTAGCAGCTAGAAAGCTATTCCGAAATATCGGAACATAATACATTATAGAACTGATATTTAAAAGCAATGATTAGGCGCAAGGCAATCGCAGCAAATTTGAATAATGTTATTTTAAGTTTTAGTATATATACGCATGGCAGAAAAATCAAAAATATTTTAGGAACAAGTAAAGTTTTACGCCAGTATGAGGCGAAGATCGAAGCGAAAATGGCAGAAGTCACTAGAGGCGATACAGGGAAACTCAATCAGGAGATGGGCAGTTGTGTCTTTCAGTTTCTAATAAATTAACTAATCAGTTACATTATTAGATATAAATTCGTAGTTTTTTTTATAGGATAAGGGTGACAAGCGAGCACACAGTCCACCTGATGGTAAGTGGTTGCTGCGGCCCATAGACATCTACATCTATCCTCTATTACAATTCAAAATGTAGATGCGTTGTCACCCGTGACGACTAAGATGGAATGCCTCATTTCCAGTAAAAAGGGCCTCCGGCCACCTGCAGTCACCAAGCGAAACGCAGAGGTAAACCTCTACTTCACGCTGGTATTCTGTGAGGTCGTGGTACCACCCCGGTTCGAGCCGGCCCATCCGTGCGACAGCAAAAGCTGCCGCGTGGCTCTACCACATATATATATACCCGTATTTTCGCACCGGCTTGAATTTTATTTTAAATTGTACAATAATTAATAGCGCCATTCATCAATATATTGATTCCAGAGCTAAAACAAATTAAAAAAGTATATTAATGTAATATATCATTACATCGTTAGTAACCGCCATTCTTAGGAGAATAATTTGCAAAATATTAGGTATTATATTACGTTTGTAGCACTAATTGGTCAGATCGACCGGGGTAGGAAAAAGCTCTCACAGGATACCAACGTCAAATAGCAGCTAAATGTTACTGTGTTTCGTATAGTGAGTATAGAGAACCAGAAACCTCTTTTTAATGGATATGAGGAATTTCATTTTAGTCATTAGGGGTTAAAACACATCTGTATATTTTGATTGGGTAAACGTAGATGTCTATTGACAACAGTATTAACTTACCATCAGGTGGACTGTGTGCTCGTTTGTCGTCTTATTCTATAAAAAATATTATCAGAGTCTACACAATATGGATGTTGAGTGTGTACTCAACTCCAGATAGACCCATCCATCTTCTGTATTAAAATTAGGATGTTTAGAACGATATGTAGGAATCGGACGTTTTTTTCGAGGATTTGCCGTCTATCAAATCTGATGTAATGGCGGGGACGGTCTTACAGTCTGCAGACTTCCCGGAGCGTCGGTTCTTCACGTCATCTATATGTTCTTTTACGCGGGTATTATATATCTTTTTGTTTATCCTATGTAAGAGAGGCCCCATTCGCAATCAAGATTATACACTCCCGCATCTTGTAGAGGGATATTACACTTGACAGATGGTGAAAATTGCTCACTTCAAGATGTAGCCAATCTTGTTTGTGAATCCTCTGAAATATGGTAGTACAGCGGGCACACGCTCGACTGTGGCCGGCTTCACTCGGTCACACTATGACATAGGCGCCTGACCCGAAGCTTGTTGTCGTGAATTGCTTGACGTGCTGAAACTCCGCGGCGAGATGTTTTCTGTCATAGATCCCTTGTGCTCTCTGAAACAAAGATTTTTTCCACGGTAGCCCACTGTGATGAATGATGGTGAGATTCACCATTTACATATCTGTTGGTATAGGTCTTTTTCCTGTACACAGTGTGACCAATAGAGTTATCAGGACTTAGGATGAGTAAAACGTCTAGGAAAGCTGAAGAACTATTTGTCTCTAACTCCATTGTAAATTGTATTTCAGAATTTATGTTTATTTATGAATATTGCCGACAAACTGACTTACAGTTTGGCAAAATTTAAAATGTAAATAATGTAACACTCGTTCTAAGAATAAATTAGTAATAACTGGTACTAAGAATAAGTTAGTAATAAAGTAGTTGTCCATACATCCCGAATAAGAAAAATTAATAGAAAAAAAATTGGTATGCGATAAGGGATTGTAAAGTAAAACTTAAAGTTACAGAAATATGAATTCAATCTAACATTTCAAAGCACAAAAGTCAAATTAAAGTTTAAATGCAAAAATTTTACAAACTAATAGATGCTATATATACTAATACAGCTAATATTAATATTATTGAAATTCTAAGCATTTCATTATCAAGTTGTGCTACGATCCATTAAAATCTCTGAAGTCAATAGGTCGCCGAAGTTTTAAATGAGCAATTACAGAACAATTTGTAACCAAATTTCTTATGCGATACTCGCTGCAGTTCTGCACCAGGTCAACTTAAGTTAGAATATGAAAGTTAATGGTATATATTTTTATATAGTGATATAAATTTCTATATTTTGGTATATAAAGAGAAGGTAGAATTGAATTTTTTGTAGTTTTTTATTATTTTATAAAAGTGTTCGAATTAAACAAGCTCTTTTAACTCGTTATTTGAGCACACTTTAAAACGTCACTAGAACCAAATTATAATCTGAAGATTGTAAACAACTGGCATTACAAGTTAATAGAACAGTGGCAACAGTGGAATGCTGCGCGGATTTGATTCCCGCGGATGCGGATGACAGCACTGGTGATGCTCTATACACCGGCCGTGCTAATATTTCTCGGGAAAACGTCTCCGAGTACCGGAACAAACTTGTCTGAAGTCGAGTCTTTGCTGGACAAAGTCTCGAACTGGGGGCGACTAAATCTAGTCCAGTTTAATCCTCAGAAGAAACAAGTTTGCGCGTTTACCGCTAAAAAGAACCCCTTTGTCGTATCTCCTCAGTTTCAAGGCACTCCCCTGGTTGCCTCAGCCAGTATCGGAATCCTCGGCGTCGACATATCGAGTGACGTGTAGTTTCGTGGTCACTTGGAAGAGAAGGCCAAATTGGCGTCTAAAAAGCTTGGCGTGCTCAGCAGAGCGGGACAGTATTTCATGCCGGCACACCGCCTGCAACTTTACAAGGCGCAGGTTCGGCCTCACATGGAATACTGTTCCCATCTCTGGGCAGGGGCTCCCCAGTGCCAGCTTCTTCCACTTGACCGCATCCAGCGCAGAGCGGCTCGAATCGTCGACGACCGAGTCCTTTCCGATCGGCTGGACTCATTGGCGCTGCGAAGAGATGTTGCATCTCTTTGCATTTTCTTTCGCATCTACCATGGGGAGTGCTCTGAGGAATTGTTCGGATTAATCCCAGCCGCCAAATTTCACGAACGCACATCGCGGCAGAACTCCCGATACCTTCTAAACCATCTGGATGATTGGCGGTCAACCACTGTGCGATTTAGAAGATGTTTTCTTCCTCGCACGACTTCCTTGTGGAATCGATTACCATCAGCGATTTTTCCGGACCGATACGACTTAGGGACCTTCAAGAAAAGAGCGTACTCCTTTTTAAAAGGCCGGCAACGCATCTGCAATTCCCTCCCTGGTGTTGCAGTTGTTCATGGGCGGCGGTAGTCACTTACCATCAGGTGAGCCGCATGCTCGTTTGCCCCCTCTCCTATAAAAAAAAATTAAAAATAAGTATTTGGAAGGAAATTATTTTTCTGGGTCTGGATGTTTGTTCTTGTGCAATTTATGCTGCCTCCATTATACAGAAAGGAATCATGGTGTGGGAGTAACTTTTTTTAGAAATGGGGTGTAACACTTTTATACAGTCCACGTGATGGTAAATCTATACAGAGTTCAGAATCAAAATACAGAAGCGTTGTCACGTTATCAAGATTGAATGCCTCATTTCCAGTAAAGAGGGTTTCGGGTGCGCTTCATTCACCATACGAAACAGACCCCAAAAATATGCTACTTTACGTTGATATTAAAGAGCGTGGTCGTTCCCCGTAAGACACATGAGTACAGCTGCAGCGTGACTACCAAAATACAGCTGCAGCATACTAGGTATATATTGCTCGGTTTGCTTTTACAGAATATCAGCGTAAATTAGCAGCTTAATACTGCTGTTTCGTATGGTGAGTGCCGGAGATCAGATACGAGCATCTTAATTCTCAGGGGTGACAACGTACATTATGCATTTTGATTTTTTATCGAGTGGAAAGTTTAACCTTCGGAAGGTAAGAAAACACGAATTTAATTTACAGATTAAAAATTAAAAATACACGAAAGTCTAAATGTTCAACTTGCTTTATAGAAGACAAAATAGTAGATATTTCTCAAGATTTAAGGAATTACCTCGTGACGGGGATAAAATCATTATTTATGTGTCTTTAGTTTATGTCCGTTTTGTTGTATGTGCCGTTATAAAGAAGTGTCTGATTAGTGAATATACTGTATTTAGTTAATCTCTACAAATTTAAAATACCTGGAATGCTATGCTATATACTTCTAATTTACAATTTACATTTATTTATATATTATCTACAATATTACAACATTTGGATGAAGAAGTAACTTTATATCACACCCACAAATGTTCACATTAGTGACTTAAGGTTTTTTCAGCAGCTTGCGCACGCTTACAAGCGACTTGTGAGTTTGTAACCCGGAGTGAAACTTTCAAATTTTGTACGATCAGAAAAGATCCACGATCGCACAGAACACCGACGGTAAATAGCAGCAAATTGCAGTCACGCCAAACCACTACCTTTATCCTCAAGAGGGAAAACGCATGATGTGCATTTTGATTCTTACTCGAGAATAGACGATGTACAGTTTATATATTTAAAGCGATTTCTTATATTTACGCGAACACTACACGTTCAATAAAACTATTTTTATGGATTTTATCGCGTTTAATTAACTTATTTTATATTCCCGACGTTTCGGCTGCTTTCCAGATACCGTGGTCACGGGGAACTGAGGTGATTGACGTCCCGATGTCAGAGTTAAACCGGAGTACCTTCAGCTTTTTTAATTAATAATTTTGGTCCGATCTACGCAGAATGAACTAACTGTGTCTTGATGTCTTGCAGTGGTATCCTTGGGTTTAATTTTAATTTTATTAATTACAGGATCCCAAGTAGGTAAGAGTGCATAGTTGTACATAGTTGCGACATACAGAATGACCACGTAAAGACCACAACCACGAGTCTCAACACAGAGAAAGTTTTCAATAATGTGAGATTACTCTGTTTAAGACCTAAGACACGAATGTGGTGCTGAAACGTAAATATAAATGTAAAATATTTGCATAATAATAAAAGTTGTATGAATAAACTTTTTTTTTTTGGATGCTTTATCATATTATTCATATTTGTTGTATGAACAATAAGAAAACTTCCGGGAAGTCTGCAGTTTGTGATCATATCCAAGACGGCCCCCGCCATTACATTAGATTTGATAAACCACAAATTCTCGCGAAAGAACATCGATTCCTGCCAAGGATGATACGTGAGGCTATTGAAATTAAAAAACATCCTAATTTCAATAGAGAGGGAGGCTGGGTACTACCATCTGCTTGGGAACCCATAATTAATAAAATTAAATCCCAACCCAAGCATACAACTGCAAGACTTCATGATATTGTAAGTTCATTCTGCGTAGATCGGACCAAAATTATTAATTAAAAAAGCTGAAAGTACTCCGGTTTAACTCTGATATCGGGACATCAATCATCTCAGTCCCCTGTGACCACGGTTGCTGGAAAACAACCGAAACGTCGGGAATATAAAATAACTTAATTAAACGTGATAAAATCCGTAAAAATAGTTTTATTCAATATTAAAAGCGAATTGTTATTAAAACCATTGGTAATTGAAGTTATAATATTTAATATGGAGTTATTTCATGTTTAGAAGTATATTATATAATACTATAAAATTAGGCTCGAGCCATATAAAATAATAAAAAATAATAATCAAATGAATCGATAATAATGTAAGCCCGAAATTCATAAAACTAAACTTAAAGCGAGCTTCTTGGTCTCTTCATATTTTTTGCAGCCGGCTTATTGAAATTCTCAATTGGTAGTTAGTTCATCTGTCGCAGTATCTCAATCATGCTTAAAACCGAACATATGAAATCACGAATGAGGCTTATAAACACATCTTAAAGTTCAAGAAAAATGATTTTATTTACGGCTGAAAAGTTTGCCTAAATTGTTACCTGTCAATATAAAAGTTAAACAATTGTACTATTGATACAAACATATTTTATTTGTTTATGTTGTATTTTATCCTACTAATAACATTTATCTGATTATTGAAAGATAATGGGGTACGGGTTACTCGTGTCCGTTGGCTTCGACCACTTAATCCTAGACCCAATCTATACGTGTTCCCTGAGTGCTGCTAAATGGCCGGCAAAGCCGAACAATGTTATATTTGCCGTGTGCTAGCGGCGAAATAATCCGTCAACCCTTTCCTACAATGGACCGGGCGAAAAAGAATGGCCCCAAGTTCCCGGCCCTTTTTAAATGGGATGGGGGTGCGAAATCTCCTAAAGTCTCCCAAGCCAGAAGTAAATTGTAGAGATAAAGTTGAATTTTCATTTTTGTTACTGGGTATTCCAGGGAGTTGGTTCCGTCCGATATATCAACAAAACTGGTAAAAGTATGAGAGTTAATGCGTACACTCAAGGCTAGATACGAACGAAAGTGGGCTTAAAGAAGATATTTGTCCTGCGGATTTAGGCCCGTAGACATGTGCATGCACACTTATATTGAGAGCGATTTTGGAAAATGTTTTGAAATCTAAGGAGAAATAAAACATACATACGCTACGAAGCTTTAATGTAAGGGTTTGGATAAAAAGTTATTGTAATGAAAGGATATTGGGAACGTTTGGTGATGAATTTGTAAATGAAGCGAAAGCGAATAGTAAAAGCCTTCTCACAGTATCACTGAAAAAAAATTTCTTTAGACGAATACTTTCTTTCCTCATATGTGTGTTGTGTATACATTGAAAAAGAGAAAAGTCTAGAAGCATGATAGATTTTATAATACAAGAGTTTACCGGGGTTCTAGCATAGCGACAGCTCATTCCTTAGTTTTATGTGGGATAAATAGTCTGCTTAGAGGATGGTGGCATCGTACACCCTGTGGTTATTATTTCATTATAGCTTATAAGAATAGAAAGGTTACAAGACAAAAGTGAGAAAGAGGAGTATACATGTATACTGAGAGAAAAAAAAAGTAATTTAGATGAGATGTTTGGAGACTGTGTGAAAAGTTAAGCGATTTTTAGTGAATGCCGTAACCGAATTATTTAATATAAGTAAGAGAAAGAATGACAGAAATAATATTATGCTGTAATAATAAGTAACAAATGAATATTGAAGCATAGAAGAAGTCTGGCTGTGTGATGACAACGAAAAAAGAGAGTTCATAGAAAAAAAAGCCGTGGTATGGATAAAATTTCATTATTTTAATATAAAAAATAATACAAGGCAATAAAAAAAATTAAATCAGATACTAAGGCTGTTGATGGTTAGGGAGGGAGTGGTGCTGTTAGTACTGGGAGACTGGCCGTTATAGTCCCAGTCCCCGTCTTTAGCATCAGTATATAGTAACCATCAATTGCAAATGATGGTTACTATAATAAACTTATCATTAAAAGAAAGGGGAATGAAAGTGAACTCAGGTAAGACGAAGGTGATGGTTTTTTAAAGAAAATAGAAGTAGAGTTAGTTGAGCAAGTGGATGAGATTGTATACTAAGTATGTATTCAGCAGGGATGTTGGACAAGACATGGATACAGAACGAAGAGTGAATGCAGGTCACAGGGTAAATTGAGCTCTTTACTCTATTGCGGGAAGTCAGAATGTTTAAAAAAGCTTAATATATGATAGTGAAAGTTGGACGTGGCAGAAGAAGTATGAGAGTAAAATTAAATCTGTAGAGTAAAATTCAAAATGTAAATGTGGTCATTATAAAGTATGTTTGGATTGACTCTGAATGGTAAGGTACGAAATTGTGTGCTAAGAGAAAAGTGTGGTTTGCAAGAAAATGGTGTTACCAGGATTAAGAAAGGAATCCCCAAAGCAGGGTTTGGCCATGTAGAAAGAATGAATGAGGAAGGTGATATTAAGTCACTAAGGGCCGATTTTAATAACAGACATTGGGATATTCTATTTGCTACGATCCTGAAATACCTTTTTAACCTCCTTCACATCCATATATCGTTTGATTATCTTTGTCGCATTATTATTTACGTCAAATCTTTATACTTAATTTATCCTTATTTTAGTTTTTAAAACCTTTTATTTAAATTCACTTGTATGTATGTCATGGAAATTTGCAATCAACATTTGACCTGCTTCCATTGAAGCTATCAGGCTAAAATTTATCTCTCACATTTGGTTTTGCGACGATGCGCGATTATTTAAATGCCACCATTTTTAATCCAATATGGCGGACGTTACAAAATGGCGATTTATTATTTCCACAGTAACACGAAGTTCCGAAGATATCCCGGACGTCAATCTGAGCGAGATTAGAATGGTTTTTCAGCACCTTAAAAGCGGCAAGTCCCCGGGCGAGGATGGAATTACAGCGGAGCTTCTGAAAGCGGGTGGAAAACCGGTACTTGAAGTCCTTCAAAAGCTCTTTAATCCTGTCCTGTCTTGTTCTTCAAGAAAGGCGACAACGCTCTCTGGAAGAACTACAGACTGATTTCCCTTCCGAGCCGCGTCTACGTGCTGTTTTCGAGAGTCATTACGAATCGTCTCGCGCGCAGACTTGACGAATTCCAGCCTCCCGAAAAAACCGGTTTTTGAAAAGGCTTTAGTACCATGGACTACATACACAGCCTTCGGCAAATTGTACAGAAGTCCGAGGAGTACAATTTGCCACTATGTCTGGCGTATGTGGACTATGAGAAAGCCTTTGATTCTGTCGAAATTTGGGCGGTGCTGCAGTCCCTTCAGCGATGCCAAGTTGACTGCCGGTATATCGAAGTGCAGTGTAGTGTTTGTACAGTAGAGCTACGATGGCTATCCGAGTACAGAATCAGAGTACGAAACCTATCCATCTGCAGAGAGGGGTAAGACAGGGTGATGTTATATCCCCGAAACTCTTCACCGCTGCATTGGAAGACATTTTCAAGCTACTGGATTGGAAAGGATGCGGTATTAACATCAATGGCTAGTACATCACTCACCTTCGATTTGTCGACGATATACTCTTTATGGTAGAATCGCTGGAGGACCTAAGCACTATGTTCAATGACCTCAATAGTGTCTCCTAACGGATAGGTCTTAAGATGAACATGGACAAAACAAAAATCATGTATAACGTCCATTTCACACCTATGTCGGTAGTTGTTGTGAACACTAAGCTCAAAGTTGTTGACGAGTATATTTACCTGGGACAAATAGTCCGATTAGATAAGTCCAACTTCGACCGAGAGGTCAAGCGACGAATTCAACTTGGCTCTGCTGTTTGGCTGCAGAAATAAGTAAGTCCCACCACCAATCAAAATGTCTATTGAAGGAAAGAAAAAAGTCCTCGCTGCTGTTTCTAGTTCGAAAGGAAGAAGAGTCAGTAGTTATATATTGTGAAACATGCCATATTAGTCCTCAAAACACATAATATGTGCCCTTTGTTTACATGTATATTTTTGTTCAATATCACTTATCATCTGTATTGGCAAATCTCCACCCTAAGAGACAATCTGTGGAGGAGGCCTATGTTCAGCAGTAGACTTTTGATAGGATGTAATCAATTTATGTATGAATTTTTATAACCTTATTATCCTTACGTTTAGATCTATATAACGAATAATGAGGCCGTCTAATAATAAACACAGAAAAGTTTTTGGGATCTGTGAGTGCTACGAAGAATCTCATATGATGAAAATTTATTTCAATTCGGGTACTATGCATTTAAGTTTAAGTATATTATGTTGGCGCGTCCATTTACGAGCACGGCTTCCAGCGAGTAATTATAATTCGGTAATTTATAGGTAAGTTATCGGTAATTCGTGGGTTACGAGAACATAATATTTTAGAGCTAGCTCCTGATGTAGAATCCTGGTTATTAGGTGGTGTGTGCATAAATATTCAAAATTGCGAAGCGTCAAACACTATTAAATTTTTCTATAATTATTAAATTATATTAATCTATTACTAATAAAAATAAACTTAAAAATTCACACTCAATGAGAAACATCATTATTATCATCCTAATCATTTTGGTACACCTGTATTAGTGTAATTATAATATTTGTGGAAATACAAAGAAGTATAATTATGCATATTTATGCAATTGTATACCCACAACAGATTATATAATATACAATCTGCATGGCTAAACATCATGTGTGAGGGTTGACGTGACATGAAATGCGATTACTGATTATGTACAAAGTTCCACCGCTAATTAAACTTTGTGTTAGTTGACTTTAATCGCTGATGGCATACAATTTTGATTCTAAATTTAGATTTAATGTGCGGTTATATATAATTTAACCATTACCGATATTAACCACCGATTAAAAATTATAAAAGAGAAAATTATAGTATTAAAATTAAATTTAAATATAATGAAATTATTACACATTTAATAATTATAAAATATCGAATGTTATGTCTGCTGGTTTGTTTCCTTCCGTTGCTTTTTACGATACCCACGAGATGATAATATGTGGTAGTTGATATTCTTACACTGTCACTACTCGGTCTATAAGCGTAATACATTGCTCCATAAATAAATAATGAAGGCTATGGTATCTAGTAACTGGCATTTTTTTATAGTATAGGGTGACGAGCACACAGTCCACCTAATGGTAAGTGGTTGCTGTGACCCATAGACATCTACATCTATCCTCAATAAAGAATCAAACTGCAGATGCGTTGTCACCCGTTAGGATTAAGATGGAATGCCGCTACTCCAGTAAAGAGGGTCTCCGGTTCTCTACACTCACCATACAAAATACAGCAGTGTTAAACTACTATTTTATGCTGGTATTCTGTGAAAGCGTGGTCCTTCACCGGTCGAGCCGACCCATTCGTGCTACAACAATACAATTAATATAGCTGCAGCATGGCACTACCATGTATTAGGCATTACGAGCTTGTGTGTGTGTTATTAGTATTTAAAGTATGAATATCTTTATTCTTATCAAAGCTATTTATGTTTTATACATATTTATTGCATTTTTCCACACCATCTGGATGATTGGCGGTCCACCACTGTGCGATTTAGAAGATGTTTCCTTTCTCGCACAACTTCCTTGTGGAATCGATTACCATTAGCGATTTTTCCGGACCGATACGACTAAGGGACCTTCAAGAAACCTAGTCAAGAGCCTACTCCTTTTTAAAAGGTCGGCAACGCATATGCAATTCCCCTGGTTCCTCTTGTGTTGCAGTTGTTCATGGGCGGCGGTAGTCACTTACCATCATCTCTCCTATAAAAAAAACAAATAATATATTTATGCGAGCCTGAAGTTAGTTGATTTTAAACTTTTCTCTAAAGGACTTTTGATGTTATAAATTGCCCTTAAGGCCCTTTAAAAAAAAAAGATAGTTTCAATGTCATTCGCGTTTATAGCCGCCATAGTAATAAGTTGCGTAAGACGTTACGCTATGAACATTACTAAAATATAACAATCTACCTATTTTAAAATTGGTGAAATTTCTTCCTTTCTGATAGTATAATACTGCAAAATTATGTCTGCTTATTAGTTAGTTACTAGCTTACAAGATAGATGCATGGGGAACCCGTTAGAGTTTCGCGTCATTAGTGATTCCAAAACAAGCTGTAGAATCCAGACTCAATTTCTTTACATTTAAAAGCAAATTGGTAGTCTAATGTTCAACAATAGCTATTGCAATTTTAATACATTTTGTTTCATTGCCGCACTCTAAAACTCGTTCTTCAAGTCAAAATCTTTCCCAACGATATTTAGAATTGTGTTATACTAAAGTCTAGCGAGGAATTGTAGACAATTAATGACAAAAGAAAACATGTGACTAATTCCTCACCAATCTTACATAACAACTTTTTATGGATGTCATAAGCTTTTTTAAGTAGGTTTCAACAAATAACTAAGACAGCTAAAACATTATTTTTTTTGTTTTCTATCTATAAATTGTCTTTTGGTTTACGCAAAATTTCTCCACGTTTTATGTTATTATTGGTTTGCAAGAACACGTATTATACAAATTTGACGATATGTCATTGAGCGTAAAACGTATATTATACAGCGTTGAGTTATAAAAGTAAAGAATCCCCGCTTATGGGGTACTTCCCAGTTATTTGAGATTACGAGTATAGATACATAAAACATGTAGCATTTTTATTTAAATATAATTTCTAACGCCCATAAAATATTGATACAAAGATATTTAAATTGACTCTTAATTTGAAAGGGTAAGAGCCTTAGACTAAATTTAATATCTGATGAGATTCTACCCATGCCCAGTATACAGAAACAGACAGAACATAAACACTCAGACGATCTTCATTTTTTTTTATTCCACCCTCTTTTTTCCTATCTTAACCCAATCCAAGGTCTTAAGCGTGGACGAAGATCGTAATTTTGAAAAGATTAACTCTCCTTTCTTCTCCTGACTGTAGGTCTGGAAGAGGCTTTTTTACCCTCACTAACACGCTGCAACCCTACGCCCCAACCTGGGACGAGCCGAGAAGTGGAGGGCACGTCTGCAGCCGGACCACAGTCGGAAACGAACCAGGGAGGGGAAAAGTTAACTAGGCCTTATAAGCTTAGTGGGGCCAGACGGAAGAGGTACCGAAGGCTTATAGCAGATGAGATAGGAGCCGAAGATGCCCTATCTCTCTGCCAGAAGCCATGGGATGAAACTCCTTTGCCCAAACCTCCCCCAGTTCCGAAGGCGAAAAAACGCAGTCTGTCTGAGGAGGAGTCCCCCAAACCCCAGGCCAGTACATCTGTGAAGCTGGCAACGGGGGAGAAAAAGCTCAGCTTCAGTGCCGTAGCTGGCTCCGCGCGTGTAGGAATTCGCAATTCGAATCCTATAAGCGTGGAGCAGATGCGACTGGTCCACCGGGCACTAACGCAGGCTATTGCTAAGACGGCCTGTGGAGCGCACCAAAACTTTCGGGTTTCACCCACAAACCAGGTTGGATTCTGGTAACTTGCCTGAATAAGGTAAGCTAGGACTAGATTGTGGGTGAAATCAGAAAACTGAAATCCTGGCCGGAGGCAGAGCTCTCGATAATACCCGAGAGCGAACTGCCTAAGACTCAACTGGGTATTACCTTTCTGCCCCGCAGCGAAGCTAACTCTCCAGAGGAGGCAGTTATGCTGGTGAGGGCACGAAATGAAGGGCTCCATACCGAGCTACAGGCGGCAGAGTCGTCCTTGACTTAAAAATCATAACTTTTAAGGTCAGGGGAGGCTCTGATCCGGCAATGGAGCCTGAGCCGCCCCAACTTTAATCCCCCCAGCTCTCCACCTCGAGGGGTGAGACTGGAACGACATCAGTGAGTGACTGTGATCCAAGGCGCTGATCTCGCCTCGCTCCGAGGGCCTCCTCTGGTGTCGGCCAGGGTTAAGGGGATGGGAGGTGGGAGCGGTAAACAAAAGAGACGGTGAGAGACGGGGGTCAAGAGGGCCGGTAAAGGACGTGTTCTTCCTAAGCAGGCGAAAACGACCCCTGCCCCTCCCACGCTTATAAATAGCTGGTCCCAAGGGAAAGACGAGGGTCCTCCAGGAAAATCTTCACCATGCAGCAGCTGCTTCTGCCGTGATGGAGGTTTGCTTCGCAGTGGACAACATCGATCTCGCCCTCATACAAGAGCCTTGGGTAGCCAACGGTCGAGTACGGAGATTGTCGATTGCCGGTAAGGTCTTAGTCAATACTAAAGGCAGTAGACCCTGAGCTTGTATAATCTACAATAAAAATATTGAACTTTTAGCTGATTCAGAGTATTGCAATGGCGACCTGGTACCAGCCTTTATAAATCTTAAGGGCTGCACAGGGGCCCGAATAATCATTTGCTCAGCCTATCTTTCCGGAGAGAACCTAGATTCTGCTATCGAGTTAGAGCGAGTGACGGAGTTCACCCGTAAGCACAACACAGAACTTGTGGTGGGATGTGATGCTAATGCTCACCACATAGCATGGGAAAGCACTAAAATTAAGGCTAAAAGTTTAAATAAGTGCATTAAAATTTTCATTTTATCCTCCCTTAGGGACGGAGTTTATCTTTAAATTTATATGACCCTTCCCCTGAAGAATCTCGTTTTCTGAACTCTGCTAACAAAAATATTAGCCACTACGCAGATATTTTATGTTCTCGCTGTTATTCAAAGAACTCTTATAATTTCGTTTTGTCTACCTGTCCTTATGTGTCATAGAATTGTAACTTAATTTTTAATCAACCAGCTAAAAATAAAGAGAATATTCCTCAGAAATAAACTTGAATGTCTAAGTAAGAAAATACTTAAACTTTATAAATAAGGTTATTGCCTTATAATATGGAATACATAAATAATATTGAAAACGGCAACTTAAAAAATCTTCACTGACTAAAACTGTTGCGATCGTCCTAGCATTAAATCCTTTTAAAATATGAGATAAATAATTTGCATTATAAACTTTATGTTCAGAAGAGTGGTTTAGTGAAAACATTACAGTTTTGCATTACATACATTACACTTGTGTTCTTTTAAATATGGCTGACACAAACCAATTTAAGTTTTGCGAGATCGTACGAGGAACCAATTTAAAGCCGCTTATACAGTACTTTTATTCTAATGCATTATGATATTTTTTGAAATTTTATCAAAATACCACACTTATAAAAATGTAATGGATATAAACACTTTTTGTACTCTTACATTATTATATACGATGTAACAATGTTGTGGTTCGCAATCGTGTTCGTGTTGCAGACAGCAGTAATTTATTAGTCTCCTGTTATTACGGACTACAGGCATGAAAGATATTGTAATTAAATTATCTAGCAAAAATTGTAACTTCAAGACTTTTATAATAAGTTTCTTAAAGGTTTTGTACAATATACACTTTGTTAAAGTCACTACCATCTTCAGCATCTTAACCCTTGTTCATTCACCAATTATTATTATTTTGTCTGTAATATTACAATTTAATTGGTCGCTAAAGAGTGAAAATGTAAATTACTATTGAACTACCCCGTAGCTATGTAACACTTTTTAGTAATGGGGAGCATTTATTATAAGATAATTAATAGAATCAGGCGTTACTTTGCGGAAGTCCATTATATTAAAGTTGGTAAAAAATTACTACGCGTACATCGGCTCGATAAAATAAAATGATGTACACAAGGAAAGAAACCACCGACGACAATACAACACGTGTTTCGCCTCTACACGAGGCCTCTTCAGGTGATATAAACTCTGCAACACTAGGAAAGACACACTACCGACCACAATACGACACGTGTATCGCCTCTACACGAGGCATCTTCAGGTGATCTAGAATCTGCCTCGTGTAGAGGCGAAACACGTGTCGTATTGTCGTCGGTGGTGTGTCTTTCCTAGTGTAGTGGTGTTGGGAGTAGTGGTGCTGGGATTAGTGGTGACGGTGATAGTGCACGCAATTGAGGGAGGGCGGGAGGTGTTCTTCAAACTAGGTAAGACACATCATTTTATTTTATCGAGGAAGGCGCGGAGTAATTTTTTACCAACTTTAATTTATTATAAGTGTAAGTGGGGGATGAAGCTGCTCGCGTCCGAAGGAATTACTTGAATCCCGATTCCCCACACGTATCCCCTGGACAGTGCTTAACGAGCAGTACTACATACTGGTGGTAGGTTGGTCCTCTACTAGTAAGAGGCCCCGGCCGAGGGTAAGTTACCACCCACCTGGAAGACATACCGCCAAATGATGCAAATCGTGTTCCGGTATGATGTTAGGTGAAACCCATTTCTTAGGGAGAATGGATCTGGACAGTTGCGTTGCGCATACGAAACGGTTGCGACGCGGCCGTTTCTTGGTGTCAGGTGCCTGGTTATGGAGTTTAGTGGGATCCGAAGCACGGTTGCACCGCTGGGTGACCGTAGATAGTTGGGGGTCCAATTAATCTTACCATCTTACGAAAAATCCTGAGATGGATCCACCATGCGGTTGGCGACCGGAGGAGAGGCCTGGTGGCGATTTCCAGAGGGGTTCGGTCGTCCCCGCGATCTCCATGCTAGGTAACATCGATGCTGTGACTCTATTTGCGTCTCTAGGTTATATGTGTGACGCCTTGTCCAACTGCCATTCTCACAATCTAATCACTCCCACCATTACTGAAAAAAAGGAAAAAGAAGAGTAAGTTTGTACAGCGGTTGCACTCTCTCTTCATCAAAGTGCACCTCACAAACATCCGAGGTCTGTACTGTAATCTTAATGCAGTTCGTTACCACCTTGAGACTGACAAGCCGCACTTACTCTTCCTGATTGAGAGGCAGATCAGATGTCCTCTAGATGCAGCGTACCTTGGCTACCCTGGGTACATATTAGAGCATAATTTCCATCAACGCGCCGGAGTCTGTGTTTAGGTCCGCAACGACATCTGCTGTAAGCGTCTCCGTTACCTTGAAGACCCCACTTTCTCTACGATCTGGGTATTGATAGACACAGGAATGGATAAAATTATTTATTCTTGTGTCTACCAATCGCACGGCGGTAACCAGGAAACAACTAGGCTGTTTGAACACCTCAGTGAAGCCTCTGATGTGGCTCTAAATCGGTACCCTAATGCACAGTTGTTTTTTCTGGGGGACTTTAATGCCTGTCATCAGGACTGGCTGTTCCCATACCAGAAGATCGACCACGCTGGGAGAGAGGCGTGCAATTTTGCCTTGTCGCTGGGGCTCTCCCAGCTGGTACAACAAGCGACTAGAGTACCTGATGTGGATGGGCACACAGCCAACTGCCTTGACCTTCTGCTGACAACCGATCCAGACAGGTACAATGTTCAGGTTACCTCACCCTTGAGAACTTCTGACCACTGTCTGGTGAAATCTGTTTCGTTATATTCCCCACCTAACTACGATTTCCACGGAGTGCGACGAATTTGGCGATACAAGTCGGCATATTGGGATAAGATGCGGCATTTATTTGCATCTTATCCTTGGCGGCAGGTCTGCTTCTCTTCTGAAGACCCGCGGATGCCACAACTAATGTGATACGTCGCAAGGTACTTAAAACCTTGCGAAGTATAGACGTGAACAAAGTTTGTGGACCTGATGGTATACCAGCTATAGTTCCAAAGGTCTGTGCACCTGAATTGTTCCTGTGTTGACACGCTTGTTCCGCCTCTCGTTGAGGACTGGAATAGTGTCTAATTCTTGGAAGCTGGCCAATGTGTAGCCAATATACGCTCCATACTCTGCAAGATTATGGAGTGTATATTGAACGCCCACCTCATGGCATACCTAGAGCAAAATGATCTCCTCAGTGATCGCCAGGTTTCAGTACAGGTATCGCGAAAATAGATCCACTGGGGTCCTTCTAGCAAATGCCACTCACATATGTGGTGAAGTCCTCGAGAACAGTGGTGAAGCACTTGCTGTTTCTTTCGATGTTTCGAAGGCCTTTGACAGGGTTTGGCACGCTAATCTATTGGGCAAGCTTTCAGCGTACGGCTTATCCCCTGGCCTGATTGTCTGGGTGAAGGACTTTCTGAGTGAACGGTCTCTCCGGGTCGTTGTTGATGGCTGTTCATCCCATACTGTGGCGACTAATGCCGGTGTTCCTCAGGGATCTGCTCTCTCCGCAAGTCTCTTCCTGCTACACATAAATGATCTGCTCATTCCTGGTATCTATGGGTATGCAGACGACAACACAGTTGTGGAGAGATACCAACCAAGCGTCCAGGCCAGTCGGGATCAAATCCAGTCAAAAAGAGAGGTTATGGTTGAGCGTGTGAGTCTCACACTTCAGGCAGTCTCCGAATGGGGCGATGCCAATCTCGTGAGATTTAACGCCTCTAAAATACAAGCGTGTCTTTTTACCGCTAATAGGAGCCTGCTCACCTTGGCTCCTACTTTTTGGAATGTATCCTCGGAGTACACTGACCACCTTCAGTTGTTAGGGATTGAATTTTCTCCGAACCTAAACTATGGGCGGTTCGTTGAGTCCAGAGCCTAAGTAGCCGCAAGGAAACTTGGTGTCCTTGCAAATGTGCGGCGGTACTTCACGCCGGGGCAGCTTCTTACCTTATATAAAGCCCAAGTCCGGTCGTGCATGGAGTACTGCTGTCACATATGGGCTGGTGCTACAAAATGCCACATGAAAGCATTGGACTCAGTGAAGAGACGTGCTAAGAGGCTCATTGGTGACCTTGATTTAGTTGAAACCAATCTTGTCAGCCTCGAGCACAGGCGCAGAGTAGCCAGTCTCTCGGTATTCTATAGGATGCATTTCCGTGAGTGTGCACAGAAATTACACGCTTTAATTCCTCCCTCTCCTTTCCACAATCAGACAACCAGACGCTCGGTGGGTCTTCATCCCTTTGTTGTCAATATTCCACGAATTAGACCCAAACGGTTTGCTTCGTCTTTTGAAATGCGTACAGCAAAGGAGTGGAATAATTTGCCGGCGTCTATCTTTCCGTCCGAATACAATCTGCGCATCTTCAAGGCAAGAGTGAATAGGCTTTTGTTACGATAAGACAGTACGATTTACCATCTAAGGCTGCATCACCACATACCACCAGGTGGGATTGTGATCAAGAACTGGCTTATAATAAGTAAAAAAAATAAGAGTTAACCTTTTTTGTGCAAAACTAGAGTAAAAGGTAAAAACTGGTTAACAATTTGGTACAAAATTGGAGTGACACACCTCATAAGAGTCTATCCGGTACTAAACAATAACATTGTAAAGTCAAACGTTGCCGTAGAGTACAAATAATAATAATAATAATAATAATAATATTCCACAACTATCACACAACGCCATCTAGTCCCAAGCTAAGCAGAGCTTGTGTTATGGGTACTAGACAACTGATAAACATACTTATATATTTCTAAATACATAAATATTATAGATAAATTACACCCAGACACAGAACAAATGATCGTGGTCATCACACAAACATTTGTCCTGGGTGGGAATCGAACCCACGACCTCCGGCATAGCAGTCAGGGTCACTAACCACTAGACCAACAGGCCTGTCAAATAGACGGTTAATAAAATCTATAAAGAAATCATTTAAATTTATTGGTGTTAATAAGTACAGGGTACTATTATAGCCCAACGTCGTCGCAACTACGGTCATGGTTACATGCGAAAGTGCGTAGTTCTAAAAAAATGCGAAGTATGTGACCGAAATAATGTTCAAGCCGGAGTCCGGCTTAACCTCTCTGTCGCCCCCACAGTTAACAGATATCTACGAGGATTTCCTCAGATTAAAAAATGTTAATCACGTAATTATTTTCTTCTCTATATAGGTAATTTAGAGTTTAAAATTATTTAGAATGAATGCAAACAAATTCAGTAATGTTTAAGCAGCAGAAAAACTTATTTAAGAAAACTAACGAATTACGCATGTAGAGCTTGAGTGAAAACTGGATATTAGATCAGCAACAATACTGCCCTTACATTTATTGCATATATATATACAGGGTATTTTTGGAATGCTCCCGAAAACTAAGACAGGCGACAGCACCAAGTATACCTTTGATCGTGGATCACAAATAAATTCGATCCTGATGAAAAAAAAATCATATTTTACAACGTTTTATTAGCTTTATTCACGCGCCATCATGTTAGTACAGCTAAATGAAACGATAATTTCATAAAAAAAATCATGAAAATACTGAAACATAAAACCATCAGTGGAAACTGAATTGATATCACCTGACAAATAGAGGTTAATGTACGCGTGAACGGAGAAAAAAGAACGCTGGCCTTGAACTTGGGCACTGAGCGATTTATCACATATTGGTACGAAGGGGGCGCGATGGGGGAACAATCTGCCAGTATTACTGTGCCTGTATGCTATTGGTTCCCGCGCTTTGTTCGCTTCAAAAATACAGTCGCATACACAGCTTACTTTGCGACTCGCGACGATGTTTTAAAAAGGAAGGAAAGAAAAATTATTTATATCTATTGTTTTATGACTAAACTAGTGAACGAAAATGTAAATATGATAGGAGAAGGTGAATGAAGAAAATTGTGCAGCAAAATTAAAAGTGTTGAGTGTGGAAGAATACCGAAAAAATTACCATGTGATCGACCTGATGACGGAAGCTCAAGCGAAGATGAAAGTGATGATGAAGTAGCATCCAGTAACACCAACATACCATCAACATCTGGCTTCCATGTGACCCAAGACGTCATAATGGACGGAGTGTCACCCTTAGTTTAAGTTTTCTTGTTACAAACTACTTTATATTTTACGATAGAAATAACAAATAATGCTCAAGTAAACATTATCCATTTTTAATTCCCACCTCTTCCAAAGTTCTAAATAGCTAGTAAAACACCTATTATGATTCTACAATAAAACAATTAATTACTATAATATTATAAAACAATAGCCCAATACCATGTAGTACTTTAGAAGGCGACTGTACCCACACTCCCTCCGCTGTCGACCTGTATCTAGCTCGGTACGAAATGGAGGTGGGCAAAGTGTATCATTTTTGCGATTGGAACATTTGCATCTTGATCACTGAAATGTTCCGAAACACTGATATGTTTTATTTGTCTCATTTGGATCATCGACTCAAAATATATAAAACAAAGAATGTTCCGAATACATTAAGTTGCGTCGCAGGCGTTTATTACTGACTGATCCGTGAAATGTTATGTAGCAACAATGCTGAATAATATAAGTGCTTAGATTATTTATTGTGTACCGTAATAAGATTGTATATAAAATCGATTCTCCTTCATACTTTAACAAAAATGTCACTATGTCAATTCATTATTTACAAAAATGTCCATTTACACAAAACAGAAATGTCTATGTACACAGAATTTTCTCGTAAAGTATCATAATTCTAAACGGAAGAAAGTTAAGTCATAATAATCACTACACAAAGAAATCGTAAACATAACTCAGTAAGTATGTTTTCGTAAACAGGCGCTAATGAATATAAACAATTTGAAAAGTGCCGCATCAACGTAAAATGACAACTTGTTAATGCAAACATTACATACAAAAAACGACCGTATAGTATTTGAGACATAAGCGCCTTAGTGGTAATTTTTACGTGCATGAATGTTGTTGTGTTGTTGTTAACATTGTTGTTACAATGCTCTGTCGTCCAAAGCTCTAGTTGTAACTGCTCTCAAATAAATAAAGTCTCAAATATAAAGTATCTAGAAGTAATGGTTGACCAATGACTGTCTTGGTATTCACACCTAGAATTAATGGCAACTCGGCTCAGGAAACTTATTTGGATATTTAAGTCACTACGACAAGTCTCCACGAAGTCCTTACTTAATAAAATATACATAGCTCTGGTTCAGTCTACGGTAGGCTACTGTATTCCTATATGGGGTGGTGCAATAAAAACCAGGTTCCTTGAGCTTGAAAGAGCTCAACGGTGCTTAATTAAAGTTATGTTCTTAAAGCCCTATAGATTCTCTACAACTGAACTCTATGAATTTAGTAATTTACTTTCGGTAAGAAAACTTTACATTTTAGCAACCGTTTTAAAACTTCATAGTTCCCTAAAATGTCAACCGTCATCAACGACTAGACGTAGAAAATATACAGTTCCCTACGAAGATTCATTTAAGACTACGTTTGTATCAAAACAGTATACAAGACTTTCAATTTACTTATATAATAAAATAAACCAAAAAATCAATATTTACCCTATGAATTACCATGACTGTAAAAAAAACCATAGCAGACTAGTTAATAAAACTTACTTATGAAGAAACTGAATCCCTTCTAGAAAACAGTGCCTTATAAATTTTCACAATTACAGACTTCTCACAGTCATCCATACATACACATTCTAGCACACAATCAAACAAATATTATTAATTATACCTTACAGCATGTTTTAAATTGTGTAGAATTTTTTTTTATTTAATTATAACTTAATGTGGTAATCACACACACACATGCACACACGCACACACACACACACACACACACACACACACACACACACACACACACACTCGCTCACTCACTCACTCACTCACTCACTCATTCACTCACTCACACACACACAAACATTCTTGCACACAATCACACAAATATTATTAATAATACCTTACTGCATGTTTTAAATTGTGTAGAAGTTATTTTTTTTTATTTAATTCTAATTTAATGTAGTAATATAATTGTACTACGGAAGAGCGGGTCCCTCTACTACAGGTATCTATTTACTTAAAAGAGAGTACCCAACAATATTGTAACAACTTACTACTTCTTTTAAAGCAATAAATTATTATTTTTATTATTGGGGTATCTATATAGTTTACTCATCTGGTTGGGCTGTATAAATATATAATTGTAAATGAAAATGATAAACATACATAAATATTAACAAAATAAAATAAATACGTAAAAAATACATAAATAAATAAAAACCCAACCAGATGGAAGCCCTCGGCAGAGGAGACCAAACGGCCGAGGGTTAGGGAGAAAGGAAAAGAAACCGGCGGACGATGCGGGCGGTATCGAGGCGCACCGCCTTCTGCATTTGAGCTTGGAGCGGTCCGTCACGGAGTCCCAGTCGCCTCAGATAACCCGAGAGGCTAACTGGGATTAACCCGTTCGCAGAAACGACTACAGGTATAATTTCGGCCGGCAGTCCACCCCACATGTCGGTCACCTCGTGAGCCAGGTCCAGATATTTTGTTCGCTTATCTGTTTCGGCTTTCACGAGGTTCTCGTCATACGGAATGGTAATGTCGACCAAAAATATCCTTGACTGTGCCCGGTCCATCAGCATAATATCAGGCTTATTCGCAAGAATAGTCCTGTCTGTGATGATGGCCCGGTCCCAGTAGAGCCTGGCGCGGTCATTTTCGAGCACGGCTTCCAGCATGTACTTATAATAAGGCAGTTTCCGATCCACGAGACCGTATTTCAGAGCGAGCTCCTGGTGTAGAATCCTGGCTACTAGGTTGTGCCTATGCAAGTACTCAGAGTTAGAAAGCGCCGAACAACTGGAGATGACATGCCTAAGTGATTCACCGGGATGGCGACAAGCTCGACAAATGTCGACGGTGCCATCCCTTAGGATGTATCTCCGATAGTTGTTGGTCTTAATAACCTGATCCTTTATTGCACAGACAAAGCCCTCGGTTTCCCCGAAGAGGTCACCAAAACGTAGCCAGTGGAGGGAGGCAACTGAGTCTACGAAAGGCTCATGTAGAGCCTTGTAGAACCTCCCGTGGAGCTCCTTCTCCTTCCATACGGTCTCCCGGTCGGAAATGCTCTGTGGTCATTTTCGAGCACAGCTTCCGGCATGTACTTATAATAATAATAATAATTATTATTATTTATTATTATTTTGGGGTATCTATATAGTTTTCTCATCTGGTTGGGCTGTATAAATATATAATTGTAAATGAAAATGATAAACATACATAAATATCAACAAAATAAAATAATACATAAAAAATACATAAATAAATAAAAACCCAACCAGATGGAAGCCCTCGGCAGGGGAGACCAAACGGCCGAGGGTTAGGGGGAGAGGGAAAGAAACCGGCAGACGATGCGGGCGGTATCGAGGAGCACCGCCTTCTGCATTTGAGCTTGGAGCGGTCCGTCACGGAGTCCCAGTCGCCTCAGATGACCCGAGAGGCTGACTGGGATTAACCCGTTCGCAGAGACGACTACAGGTATAATTTCGGCCGGCAATCCACCCCACATGTCGGTCACCTCGTGAGCCAGGTCCAGATATTTAGTCAGTTTATCTGTTTCGGCTTTCACGAGGTTCTCGTCATAAGGAATGGTAATGTCGACCAAAAATATCCTTGACTGTGCCCGGTCCATCAGCACAATATCAGGCTTATTCGCAAGAATAGTCCTGTCTGTGATAATGGCCCGTTCCCAGTAGAGCCTGGCGCGGTCATTTTCGAGCACGGCTTCCGGCAAGTACTTATAATACGGCAATTTCCGATCCACGAGACCGTATTTCAGAGCGAGCTCCTGGTGTAGAATCCTGGCTACTAAGTTGTGCCTGTGCAAATACTCAGAGTTAGAAAGCGCCGAACAACCGGAGATGACATGCCTAAGTGACTCACCGGGATGGCGACAAGCTCGACAGACGTCAACGGTGCCATCCTTTAGGATGTATCTCGGATAATTGTTGGTCTTAATAACCTGATCCTGTATCACACAGACAAAACCCTCGGTTTCCCCAAAGAGGTCACCGAAACGTAGCCAGTGGAGGGTGGCGACTGTGTCTACGAAAGGCTCATGTAGAGCCTTGTAGAACCTCCCGTGGAGCTCTTTCTCCTTCCATACGGTCTCCCGGTCGGAAATGCTCTGTACTGCCGGGTCTTGCCATTGCTCGTTGGCTAAGGATAGAGGGGTAAGTCCTTTATCACAACAAATAACGTCCCTATAGTATGGATCATCCGCTCTTGTCAGAAAGTAATTACGGAGGCTGCACACTTCGCGATTATGCATGGTAAGCGCGCTTAAAAAGCCGCGTCCACCATGCTTCCGCGGCAATTACAGCCTCATTACTGACGATCTCGGATGATGCATCCTGTGGGACGTCATTATAGTGCGGACTTTTCTGTCCAGAGCCTTTAGTTCGGTCTGAGTCCACCTGAGTATGCCAAAGGTATACATGAGAACAGGCATGACCCAACCGTTATATGCGTGCGTCTTATTCACACCGGACAAAAGGCTGTTAAGCACTTTGGTCAAGCGTGCATAAAACACATCGCAAACTGACTGTTTCATACCCGCCTCATCTACACCGATGTTCTGTGACATACCCAGGTATCGGTATGTTTCAGGCCCGGAAAGGGTCCTGATGTTGATGGGCATAGATAAGTCTATGCCCTCCGAGTTAGCAATCCTTCCTCTTTCAACATGGAGGACCGCACACTTATCCGTCCCCAGCTCCATTCTAATAGAATTGCTAAAATCACAAGTGATGTTTAGCAATTCCATAAGATGAGAGCAACAGGAGGCGAATAACTTGAGATCATCCATATAGAAAAGGTGGGTCACTTTTGTACCTCCTCTCCGAAGCTGAAATCCCCTCCCGGAACCCTCCAGTAATGTACTAAGAGGGTTCAGAGAGAGGCAGAACCATAATTGACTCAAACAGTCGCCCTGGAAGATACCCCTTCTTATCCTTATGTGGTTCTCCGCAGCCATCATCCGCTCGCCTAGATGACAAAGGATCGTACTCCACTGCCCCATACACTGCCCGAGGAAGTCTCGAACTGTACAGTCAACCCTGTACAGCTCGAGGACCCTCTTAAGCCATGTATGAGGCACCGAGTCGAATGCCTTTTTATAGTCTATCCAGGCGGCGGAGAGGTTCCGACGGTTGCGTTTAACCACTTTGCCAATGACTGCGTCAATGAGGAGTGGTTCCTTGGTTCCACGACCACCGCCTCGACATCCATTTGTAGCGCGCGACATCACCTGATTTGAGTTCAGGTGACGAGTGATTCTCGCGCTCAAAATGGATGTAAGTGTCTTGTATATGGTTGGTAAACACGTTATGGGGCGGTATTTGCTCGGGTCTGTGGAATCCCGGTCTTTAGGAACCAAATGAGTGATCCCAGTAGTGAAGAGGCTCGGGAGCGACTTTTGGTCGAGAGCCTCTTGAAACTGTCGGGCGAGCACAGCGTGATACACCACGAACCCCTTCAGCCAGTAGTGATGCAGTCGGTCGAGTCCAGGGCTTTTCCAGTTCGGGGCCCTACGGACCGCCTCAGCTACGTCATCCAGCGTTATGATGACGGGGTCCATGGGCGTAATATTCGCACACTGACTCGCCACAACTTCCGTCCAAGGACCCTCGCTGTGGTTTACGGGCTCTGACCACAGGCCGCGCCAGAATGCGATAGTGTCGGCCTGATTCGGTGCTGGGCCCGTTCCACGTACCATTGGTCGCTCCAATGATTCATAGAGCCTCTTCTGATCACTCTGGAAGAGACGATTCTGGTTGAACCGTGTCGACCTCTCGGTATATCGCCGAATCCGCTTCCCCCAAGCAGCGACTCTCTGCTTCAGGTCGTCTATGCGCTCCGTCAGTTTTTGCGTTATATCCGGCTGGGACAAACTGATGTTTGTCCCAGCAAACGCCATCCTGACGGTGCGCACAATTCTCGGCCTATTATTGCCCGACCTGAAGCTTATCAGCCTGCCAATGAGGGCCCTTGCCTTTGCGATACGGTCCTCAATCCTTCTTCTCCAGGCTGGGATGGCGCTACTTTGTCTAGTAGCGTGTCCAGCCGTGGGAAGTTTGGCGCCAATAATACGACAAACTGCCAGTGCGGCGCCAAAAAGAATTGAGTCCGTATCGCAAAGGTCCCGGCTGGCTTCCAAATAGGTCACCAGCATTGGGTTGAGAGCCCTTACGACAGCCCGATTCCGCTTGCTTAGGGGTATACGGGGAAGTCGCGGTCGATTCTCGAGAGGCGTTCTGCGCGTTTCCCTAATCGCCTCTTCCAATATGCTCCTCATTTGCTCTTGTTCCTGGGCGACTATTCCATCGTCGCCTGAGTCAACCACAAGGAGATCTACGGCGGCATCTACATGTGCCGGTTGCTCTGCAACTCGTAGAGCCGCATCTCCTGTCGTAGTATTTTCATTCGACAAAGGAATAGCCTCACGTCGTAGCCGCCGAGTTCGGCGTCATCAAATATTTTTGAACGCATGATGTACCGAACTCGGTCTGCCAGGTTTTGCTCGGTGACGGTTATAGATGGCTCCAGCTCAGCAAAAAGTCGATGCATCCTAGCCCGATACGCAAAACTTACAATTTCGCCCCCTTTCGCCCCAAAATACGCCCGCAATGCGTTGCTATTCATTTTCATTGACCAACGCATGCGGCGTACTCCACCAGTGGCGGGTGCCGATTGCTGGGCCCGCGAAGGCCCTGCCAACACCAAGCCAGCTGGTGGGGATGATGGATGCGAGGGGCTGCTGGGTGGTCGTGCAGCTCCTCGCGCTCGGCTGGCGGTTCGCATGCTGTCGCGTCCAGCGCCAGCTCCAGACGCGCCCTGGCGACCTCCAGGTAGCGGCCCTTTGCGCAATCTTCTTTGTTCCATCATCCATATATTGGGCGTCAGTTAACGGGAGACGCCCAAACCCGGCACCGTTTCATGGTGAGGCTATGTGCACAAGCGGGCCTTTGCACCTTCAATTTTGCCGAGGCACGGCGCTAACACCTCTTGGCAAGGTGCTGACTGACTGCGCTGACGTAGCAGTTTTGTCACATAACCGTTACGTCAGCGGGCGATGGGGTCGTCACTTCCCTACGCCATTTTATTATTATTATTATTATGAATAACATCAGCGAAAATCCGTACAATTTGAGTGAAACACTTCTTATTTGTAATCTCTATCTGACTTGTGTGGATTATAATTATTTCGCCCGCTCACTCGCCACTCGTGAGTCAATAGTTAAGTTAATCATTGACTCAGTTTGTCTCTCTCGCTCGTGGCTCAGTCGCCTCGCAAGCGACGCGTCGCGTGAAATGAGCAAAGAGCAAAGTAATGTTTCACTGTTCCAGATCCAAATGATACATTTGAAACGTTGTTACTGAACCAATCTTTTGTGTCTCTTCAGTGATTCGTATCAGTGGGTCGTTTCCGTAAAGAGATACACACTACTAGTATGAAACAATGCTGCGGTCATAAGAAAAAAGGGCGCATCTAACAATTTTTGAATAAATGACTTAAATATACCATTCGACTCATGATAAGAAGGCGCATCTACTATTTTTTTTTAATATTCACAAATATCAATATTTTAGAAATTATCGTAAGAATTTTAGACGTAACTGTTGATCACAGATGACATTTTTTTAGTAGAAAGACTTATACAAATTCAACATAAAAGAAAAGACTTATTTAACCAGTTGCTACGTCATCTTTAACAATATTTGCATCGATTACTTAAATTTCAATTATTCTTGTCTTATTATTCTATATCTTATTATTAAGAGCTTATATCTTATTATTAAGAGCTGGTGTTTCACATGTGGTCTCATATAAATTTGATCGAGGTCAGGCCAATAGTTTTTGAGTTATCCTTAATTATTTATATTAAAGTCGGTTGTACAAAATTTTTAATTTTTAATTATTATCGTAGTAAGTCTTGTATGATATCTCCTTTAAAATCATTACTCAAGAGTTGCGGGTTGTTATTTTATGTGTCTCATTACCAATGTTTTTCTAATATTTACTAAGAAAAAAGTAGTAAATTACTATTAGCGTCCTTTCAACTTCAAATGACCTTTCCAAAATATGTAAAATGTTAAATGAATGGCAGTTTTTTTTATTTATTAGGTTGGAAAGACGCAAATAGTTATATGCGTCTTTCCTTCGATGTTTTTGTGTTGCCAGGTGTATTTTTTAAGCTAAGATGAAAAGGAAAATTCGTTTTATTTAAATAAATAAACAAATTATCAAAAAATTAAGTTCTTCCTTAAAATCTTCATGTCTCAACGTATATATTTCATATAGATACCTTTTAACATACTTTAGACACAGGGTCTGAAAGAAAAATTCATCAATTTATTTTTTATTTCCATTTTACGTTTTTGTTAGTTGCGTCCTTCTTTATTATGACGGCAGAATTTAACCCGGCCGGCTCGTGTCGCCTCACGCTGTGACGCAGTAGGTTTCAGTTTTGTCGGGGTTCGTTATTAATTGTAGTTTTTGAAACAGTTCCGTGTTGATTTTGTACACGCGTGCGCGAGCGACAGCTCAATCGTTTTGTTTATTAAATTGTTATTACTTGTGTTTACGTGTTGGTACTCGTATTATTCTTGTTGTTACGTTTTTTGTTTTAATAATGCTTAACACGTACGATTATAGTGATTGTGAATACGGCAACATGTTAGGTATCCGAACCTAGGTACACGAAGTATCGCTAAATAAATTGTTAAGACGTCGGGATGGAACAAGTGTGTTATAGTGTGCAGTGCACAAAGTGTTGAAGCGTAACCGAGTTCGCCCATACAAATTGCACAAAGTGCAAGCTTTAGTTCCCGGCGATCACGACCGCCGACGAGTTTTCTGCCGTTGGTTATTATACCAGCAACAACGTGTGCCTGGTTCCATTGAGCATATTATTTGGACGGATGAGTCGACATTTACCAGAAACGGCCTGTGGAACCGAAGAAATACACACGTGTATTCAGAGGTTAACCCGAACGCTGTTCGACAAACCGGGCACCAAACCCGATGGTCGGTTAACGTATGGGCAGGTTTATTTAAGGATCGCATACTGGGACCAGTGTTTCTGCCACAGCGACTGAACGGATAGCGATACCTAAACTTTATAAATGAACAGTTGGTTGACATTTTAGACGACCTATCGTTGGCTGAATATCGCCGCACATGGTTCCAGCATGATGGTGCCCCTCCACATGTCGTGAGGATCGCTGGATCGGCAGACTAGGACCACACGCTTGGCCACCTCGCTCACCAGATCTGACCCCGTCAGACTTCTTTTTGTAGGATATGTGAAAGAAAGGGTTTTTAATCGTGAGTGTGATAGTGATGACGAAATGCGCCAAAGGATCGTGGATGCTTTCGAGAAACTACGTAGTACTAGTAGTGTTTTGTTAAATTATTGAATTTTGTTTGATAAAATGTCAACTTACAAATATAATCATATCATAATAATTTTTGCTTCAGGTAAACCCTTTTTCGTTAATAATGGGTCGAAGAAAAGGGAATAAAACGCGTCTATTCTTGAGTCCTAAGAGAAAAAAACCTTAATTTACGTATTTTACGATGATTTACGTATATAACGGAAAATTCATTTTCAACTGTGTACAGTACTATCCAATTAATTAAAATTTCATAGCTATTATGGTCAAAGGAGCGTGAGGTAGTCAATTTTGAATGGCATGGTTGGATTCTACTCAAGATGGTCCTTGTTATAAGGCGATAACTATATAAAAACAGCAACAACAATGCTTAGTATCTTTGTTTCGCACGTGGTTTATCCCATCTCAGCCTAAGATGTTTTTATTTTTAATACGTCTTTGATCTCAGCGGATAAAATACTACCTGTTGCAGACGCTCGTAATATGCATTCATGTCAAATTACAATATGCATTTAAGTAGGTATATATTGCCTATCTCTATGGCAATCAAATATAAAACTGTATAATTGAAATTCACCTTCCGACTGGGGTTGCCATCGCTGATAGGGCTTTTACTTGTTTTATAATTTTTAACTGACTTTCAAAAAAGGAGGGGGTTATATGTTCGACTGTATGTATTTTTTATGTATGTTCACCGATTTCTCCGTCAATTGTGGACTGATTTTCAATTTTTTTATTCGAAAGCTTACTCTTGAGGTGGTCCCATTGCCATCAAGTCAGAATATGATCCCAGGGAAATCGAGGGCAACCCTCAAATTTTATAGACACATTTAATGTTGTTTATATACTTTTTAACGCATCTATTTGTGCCTGGTAATCTTCATCTCATGTTGCTTAGATGATGATGGAAGGTATAAATTAGGATGAATGGAATCCCAAGAAAATTAAGGGCAATACACAAATTTTATGGGCATTGTTTGAAACAACATACTTCTCATGTGATCCGATGGTCATGATGTCAGGATCTAATGAAGGGATCATTGAGAAATCGAGGGAACTCTCCAATTTTATAGACACATATAGGCATTATACCTAGTAATCATCATATCAAGTTGCTGAGCTGATGATGAAAGTTATAAGTTAGGATCTGATGATGGGATCCCAGGACAATCAAGAGAAACCCTCAAATTGCATAGGCACTTAAATGTTTTTTCATGCAACTTTTAGAGAGAGTCGAGAACCATTTGAAGAAAACGCAAGCTTTTTTTCGTCGGGGTTGATCAGCTGGTGATCTTGTGGTCTACCTGACTCATAGATGGGCAGAGGTAGTAGAGTCCAAGGGGGAGGGATCCTCGGCGTCGACATATCGAGTGACGTGCAGTTTCGTGGTCACTTGAAAGAGAAGGCCAAATTGGCCTCTAAAAAGCTTGGCGTTCTCAGCAGAGCGGGGCAGTATTTCATGCCGGCACACCACTTGCAACTTTACAAGGCGCAGGTTTGGCCTCACATGGAATACTGTTCCCATCTCTGGGCTGGGGCTCCCCAGTGCCAACTCCTTCCACTTGACCGCATCCAGCGCAGAGCGACTCGAATCGTCGACGACCGAGTCCTTTCTCGATTCATTGGCGCTCCGAAGAGATGTTGTATCCCTTTGCATTTTCTTTCGCATTTACCACGGGGAGTGCTCTGAGGAATTGTTCGGATTAATCCCAGCCGCCTTTCACGAACGCACATCTGGATGATTGGCGATCCACCACTGTGCGATTTAGAAGATGTTTTCTTCCTCGCACAACTTCCTTGTGGAATCGATTACCATCAGCGATTTTTCTAGACCGATACGACTTAGGCACCTTCAAGAAAAGAGTCTACTCCTTTTTAAAAGGCCGGCAACGCTTTTTTTTCACGAATTTTTTCCACGAATGCCTTCTCTCTGAAATAATTGACGGTCGGATACCACGAAATTTACCTGTAAGAGAAAGGATGGAAAGGACGACAGAATAAATGTACATATTAATTATTATATGAATTATTATATATTTAGTTATTCTTAACTAATGTAAAATACCCACAAGCACTTCTTCTGCCACATAAATATTAAGAATTTACTTGATAAGAGCAATCATTATTTTATAAACTCCCCAGTAAAGCTGGCAAATCAAGCAAGCAGTGCGAATATTAGTTACGTATTATTTCACTAAATTTCGCTAAAGGTCTTTTCAAATAATACTAAACGTAAACTCACTGAATTGTTACTTCGTTGTCTTAATAATTTCACTGTTCTGTGCCGCCTGTAAATTAGTATAGTACGATAAACGTCGATATCGACTGACATCACTATGATATCGATAAAAACTTCGACATTTGTTACTTTCCTAATTGTTTAGACTAATAATTACTTATTAGTCTAACCACCCCTCACCTCTGGTCTCCCCCCGTAGAGTGCGATAGGGACAACTGCAGCTCAGAACGATTTCACCTACAAAAACCATGACCGATCGACATTTCGTATTCTCCTGTTTTCTCCTCGAAAACTAAACAGATTAAATTATTTTTGGTATCAAAATTTAAAGGAAGAATAGATCTATGCTCCTATCATTTTCTTTTATCTTAAAAACGTTTGAAATTTCTTTGGTAGTCGTCTGATTACGAAGGTAAAAACGGGACATTTTTTTAGGTTATTGGAACGTCATATTTATTTTTGTAATAATTTTTTGGAAAAAAATAAATGACAGGGGCATGCCTTCAATAGACCTTGATTTTTATAAACAAAACCGATTACTCTAGAGGCATTATCTAGGAAGAAAATAGGGGAATACATTTGTATGGAAAAAATGAAGCCCGTCTACGCTCTTAAGACAAGTGTTGTAAATTATTAGGTATTGTGGTATGGCCCGCTAGTTGCGGGCCGCGCGAATTTGCGTTCGCGCGTACATGGACCTTTAATCAGGTGATATCAGTTCAGTCATTCCACTGCTCATTTTATGTTTCAGTATTTTCATGATATTTTTTATGAAATTATCGTTTCATTTAGCTGTACTAACATGATGGCGCGTGTTAGTACAGCTAAATGCTAATAAAAATGCTAATAATAAAGCTAATAAAACGTTGTAAAAAGATGATCTTTTTTCATCAGGATCGAATTTATTTGTGACCCATGATCAAAGGTATACTTGGTGCTGTCGCCTGGCTTAGTTTTCGGGAGCATTCCAAAAATACCCTGTATATATATATACTACTATACTATACTATATAACTACCGTACTTAAAAATATTAACAACGTGTACATAGATCATTTTAAGAACTAATTTCATAGAGGTTTAAAAAAAACACTTTTTTATAGAATAAGGGTGACAAATGAGCACACAGTCCACCTGATGGTAAGTGGTTGCTGTGACCCATAGACATCTACATCTATCTTCGTTTGCGAATTAAAATGCAGATGGGTTGTCAGCCGTGAGGACTAAGATAGAATGCCTCTTTTCTAATAAAAGGGTCTCTGGTTCTATACACTCATCATACAAAACACAGCAGCATTAAGCTGTTATTTTACGCTGCTATTTTACGCTGGTATTTTATGAGAGCGTGGTCCTTCCCCGATCAAGCCGAACCATTCGTTGTTTAGTATTTTATGTTGGAACATGCTGTTGTCTATCTCCTTTATTTCCCTTTGATGCGTTAAGACGTCTTAAGAGACACCCACGGCATAAGGTACCAAGTAGATTCTTCTGCGTCGTCAATGCATGGCAATAATGTACTTATGAAGTTATTTTTAATTATAAAAGAAAATTAAACGCGATCAATTCCGTGAAATTATTTTTATTCGGCAATTAATTTTAAATAAAATTTGCCGTCGCTAATAATATCTTAAAACTGACTAATGATCCTCAGGAACATTTATTTCATTCCCCAAGGCATTTCACTGCTCCATTTCCATTGTCATTTTATAACTGTTTAAAACGTTCTTAGAACTGCATAGTCAATTAACTAAATATACAAAGTCCATTTAATATTAGGTCCCTCTCGAATATTGTTCAGCAGCTATTTTATAAATGAGCTAAAACGAAATCACTCCCTATAAGTAGCAAAACTTCTGACCTGATGAAGTGAAATACCGGAAACATTGGGAAAAGTTCCAGATTAATTTAATTGTGGTGATCACATTGTAGATAAGAAGTAATATTTAATTTAATATATATTCGTAGCTGTGTTATTCAAAAATTTTGAGTGTCGAAGCATGGAAAACCCATAATTTATTTATTAAAATCTTGACGTTACTATTACAGCCTGACAAAATTCCAATGCGGAACATAAGTCTCCCCCATAGATTACACCACAGGGGGGATATTTGTGATACATAGTATTATTAGATATATAGTATTGGATATTTGTACACCGACACGACTTAACACATTACCGTCGTAAATTGAATTGAATAAATTTTATTTTCGGCGGTAGGTGAAGAAATAGTTAACACATGCGTAAAATTTTAATTTGTATTTTAAATTAACTAATACAATATTATACATATTTTAATACATGTTTGAGTGCTAATTAATACCATTTTCTTGGTGATGAAATTTGTGCAACTGTATAAATGTGAATTAATTCCATCTAAATACACCACCTGCCAGCATATCACACACTTGGATATACACAATGTCTCAACTTGAAGAGATTAGAACTGCACAAAACAGTTTGGAGGTATGCTTTTCAAAAAGGATGGCCGAACTGGAAGCACAGTTACACACGGGGTAACCCGCCAAGGACACGGTTGCAAAGGTGGCTGAGGTGTTTCGAACCTTCCGTGAACTCATGTTTTCTATGCTTGGTATACTCCGTAAACAAATAAATGAGTGCACCCGTACGGTTGACGCTATTGAGACCAGGCACAGGCGAAAGGCTCTCCTTTTCTTGGGTGTTGGTGAAGAGGAGAAGGAGGACTGCAAGGCCTACAGTACTGAGTATAATCCACAAAATGGAGTTGAAGGACATCACAGCATCCTACATAAGTGTCTGCCACAGGATTGGAGTAGCCTCCAAAAATCGTCTCCGGCCAATCCTAGTACGATTTGTTAGCGTCGACTCCAGATCATCAGTATAGAGAGTGAAGTCTAGGCTGAAAGGTTGTCCAGTTTCAGTAAAAGAGTTCTTGACAAAGTCTCGGCAAACTGGTTTTGGCAAAGCCCGTCAGCATTTCGGCATGCCTGCATGCTGAACCCAAGATGGAGTAATTGTAGTTAAAGTTGCAGATGGATCCCGGCATAGTTTTAATTTTTGAGTGTTTTTTAATTTTTAATTTGGTAATCGAAATTATTACTATTTTTTACGTTTTGTAATTTTAATTATACTATATTATTTGTTCTTACCATTTAATATTAATTTGAAGGAGCTTAGAGGAACGGGATGAGTGCGGAGTAAGGAGTTCTGTATTAAAATCGCCCATGATAATGTGATGATATTCGGACCCCAAGGATTCCAGAATCTTTTCAAGACTGGAGAAGTAATCGACAGAAGGAGGACAGTAGACAACATCAAGAATAAATTTAGCTCCTTTTACGCAAACTTCAAGGAATAGAAATTCTGAAGATGCAGTATAATAAAGAGAAGAAGAAGCTAGAATTTTATAAGAGAAGTCGGTCCAGCATGCACGCATGCCGAAATGCTCACGGGCTTTGCCAAAACCAGTTTGCCGAGACTTTATCAAGAACTCCTTTACTGAAACTGGACAACCTTTCAGCCTAGACTTCGCCCTCCATACTGATGATCTGGAGTCGACGCTAACAAATCATACTAGGATTGGCCGGAGACGATTTTTGTAGGCTACTCCAATCCTGTGGCAGACACTTATGCAGGATGCTGTGATGTTCTTCAACTCCATTTTGTGGATTATACTCAGTACTGTAGGCCTTGCAGTCCTCCTTCTCCTCTTCACCAACACCCAAGAAAAGGAGAGCCTTTCGCCTGTGCCTGGTCTCAATAGCGTCAACCGTATGGGTGCACTCATTAATTTGTTTACGGAGCATACCAAGCATAGAAAACATGAGTTCACGGAAGGTTCAAAACACCTCAGCCACCTTTGCAACCGTGTCCTTGGCGGGTCACCTCGTGTGTAACTGAGCTTCCAGTTCGGCCATCCTTTTTGAAAAGCAAGTTCTGTGCAGTTCTAATCTCTTCAAGTTAAGACATTGTGTATATCCAAGTTTTTTTTATAGAATAGGGGCAAACGAGCATGCGGCTCACCTGATGGTAAGTGACTACCGCCGCCCATGAACAACCGCAACACCAGGGGAATTGCAGTTGCATTGCCGGCCAGAAGAAAAGAACTTACACCTTTCTAAAAGATGTAAGTTCTTTTCTTGAAGGTTCCGAAGGTCGTATCGGTCCGGAAAATTCGCTGGTGGTGATTGATTCTACAAAGAAGTTGTGCGAGGGTGAAAACTTCTTCTAAATCGCATAGTGGTGGACCGCCAATCATCCAGATGGTATGGATGGTAACGCGAGTTTTGTCGCGATGTGCGATGGTGAAATTGAACGGCTGGAATAAGTTCGAACAATTCCTCAGAGCACTCCCCGTGATAGATGCGATAAAATACGCAAAGAGATGCAACATCTCTACGCAGTGCCAGTGTATCGAGCCGATCAGAAAGAACTCGGTCGTCGACGATTCGAACCGCTCTGCGCTGGATGCGGTCAAGTGGAAGAAGCTGGCACTTGGGTGCCCCGGCCCAGAGATGAGAACAGTATTCCATGTGGGGCCGAACTTGCGCTTTGTAAAGTTACAAGCGATGTGCCGACATGAAATACTGTCTCGTTCTGCTGAGCACGCCAAGCTTTTTAGAGGCCAATTTGGCCTTCCCTTCCAAGTGACCACGAAACTGCACACTATTCGATATGTCGACGCCAAGGATTCCGATACTGGCTAAGGCAGCAAGGGGAGTGCCTTGAAACTGATGAGATACGACAAAGGGGTTCTTTTTAGCGGTAAACGCGCAAACTTGTGTCTTCTGGGGATTGAACTGGACTAGATTTAGTTGGCCCCAATCCGAGACTTTGTTAAGCAAAGACTCGACTTCAGACACAAGTTTGTCCCAGTAATCGGCGACGTTTTCCCGAGAAATATTGGCACGGCCGGTATATAAGGCATCACCAGTGCTGTCGTCTGCATAGCAATAAATGTTACCAGTTAGCAATATATCATTGATATGCAGGAGAAACAGCGTTGGTGATAGCATGCAGCCTTGTGGAACACTAGCGTTGATAGGCTTGAAATCAGACCATGCACCGTCTACTACGACTTTGATGCTCCGATCAGCAAAGAAACTAGTGATCCATTTGCACAATTTCGCGGGAAGTCTATAGGAAGGAAGCTTCGAAAGAAGCGCTTTGTGCCAGACCCGATCGAAGGCCTTCGCTATGTCCAAACTAACGGCCAATGCTTCCCCCTTGGATTCTACTGCCTCCGCCCATCTATGAGTTAAGTAAACTAGAAGATCACCAGCTGATCGACCCCGACGAAAACCGTATTGGCGGTCACTAATAAGCTGGTGATCCTCAATGTACCTCATGAGCTGGCAGTTTATAATGGATTCCATTATTTTGGAGAACAAGGAGGTGATGGCGATACGCCTGTAGTTGGACGGGTCAGAGCAGTCGCCTTTTTAGGGATCGGCTGGACCAAAGCTGTCTTTCATGAATTCGGGACTACGCCTTGAGAGTAGTAGTACCGGAAAAGACGCATTAAAACCGGTGCCAACTCCGGAGCACACGTCTTCAGCACAATGGGAGGGACTCCATCGGGCCCATCCGACTTGCTGACGTCCAGGGAGAAGAGTGCTTTGCGAACCGAGCGCTGTGTAAATTGGACATCCAGCATGGAGCACTCACATCGCGCGATGGTCGGCGGTGTGTACCCCCGGCATCTAGAGTCGAGTTGGACGCAAAAAGAAAGCTCAACAGATCGGCTTTCTCCTTTGCGACATGGGCCAGTAAGTCGTCCTCTCTGTGCAGAGATGGAAGAGATGGCTGACAGAAGTTCCCTTGGACAGCCTTGGCGAGTGACCAGAATGCACGGGTTCCCGAAGGAAGGCGAACTAGCTTCTCGCCAATTCTGCCGATGTGCTCAAACCTTGCCTTGCCAATGACGCTTTTGAAGGACGTGGAGGCGGAATTATACTTCTTTTTAATTGCGCTGGTGTTTACATCCCGAGACGTTGAAGCGTCAGCCTAGGCCCGGTAGCACTCCTGCTTATAGCGTGATGCTATTTTACAGGAGCGACCAAGCCATGGCTGGGATCTGTCTCCGATGGGCACCTCAGAGGATGGAATAAAAGTTCCATACCCTGAAGTACCATATCAGCAACAGAATCGGCAACAACGCTGGGATTTTCCGGCGAGAAGCAAACCCGCCCCCAAGGGTAGGATACAAAAAATGACCGCATCCCGTCCCAATCAGCTGACCTATAGTGCCAAACACGGCGGCAAGCTGAAGATCGCAACTGCGATTGGAGCGTGAGTGGCACCGTACTCCGGATCAGACAATGGTCCGAAGAGCCCAGAGGTGTATCGACGGAGACCTGATATCCATCCGGATAAGAGGTCAGCAGAAGGTCCAACAGGGAAGGTACATGGTCTTCCCATATGCCAAAGCAAAGTCATAGACATATCTACCCGCATGATTGGTTAAACGAGAACCAAGTCATTCAGCGTGGTGGGCGTTGAAATCAACGAGTATCACGATCTCTGCGGATGGGACCTGTTGTAGCACGGTGTCTGCAGCCACTTGGACGTGGTCGATGAGTCGGTCTGTGTTAGCGTTATCGCTATGGGACCTATAGAGGCACCCGTAGACGCGGGGATGGTCGTCGCTGTCTACGCGCAACCATAGGATGGACAGGTTTGTACCTTCAAGACTGCCGAGGCGTCGAAAACAGATGTCCTCTCTGACGTATACGCAAACTCCAGCTCCACTCCTCCGGTAAAATCATGTAAATATAATGAGGAGCGCTTTGACTCCTTAATAAAACATCAGAGTGAGTATCAGCGCTCCATACCATGTTCATCTGGGACAATATGTGTAAATAACAAAATAAACAGTAAGGACTCATTATTTTCACCTACACTCTATGACAGTGCCATGACAAAGGATATAAACTTAAAAAGCAATGTAAATATTAAAAAAAATAAAGTTATTATGTATTGTGATGACATAGGCAAAAATTTGGGCATGATGTGAAATAACTGTTTAGAACGACATATGATCAGTAATTAATGCATGCCAGGAGCATCCTTTAGTCATATAATGAATAAAGTTTTAGCTAGTAAATTTTGCCCTAATAGCACATTAATAATTCTTGTTGGGAGAAGAGGCAATGTAAATAAAAATCAATTATTAAAATACTCGTATATTGATAATCGAAATAATTTAAATGTACATAAAATTATCTTGTTTACATTGCCTTACATACAGGGTTGGCCGCAGGAAAATAAAATAAGATATAATTTAAATTTATTAATGAATAACTTTTCATGTAATAATAATTTAAACTTGACATTTAATTGTTATAATTATAATAATTAATTTAATTTAATAGACATAAATAATTTAATTAAGAAATTTTTGACTAGTGATAGGTATTACCTATCTAAATATATTTTAAGACAGATAGCAAATGTGCTATCTTATTGTTTATATATTAACTCAGCCAAGGACTTGGCTACACAGACATCTGCTCCTTTTGAGCAGTATAATGACCAAATATGTAATTTGGAATCAGTTCCAAGTAATTTAAATTAGAAAATGAAACAATAGAGGTAATCTCTAGCAGTTGTAATAATTTAAATAATTTATAATGTAGCTTACACTTCTTTAATTGTATGACTCCACAGAGTGATAATGAAAATTGTTTACACCTAGTGCATCAAAATATACAAGGTATGGTAGGTTATGTATTACTGAACATTGGTTAAAAGCTTATAACTTAATGTTTAACTTCAGTAATCACCAGGTGGTCAGTTCTTTCAATAGAGAAACGGTTTTAGGAGGTGGCTCCTTAATATTAGCTAGTAAATTATTGTCATGTAAAGAACGTAAAGATATTGTGAGCCTCTCTGTTGAGCGAACTGTAGAAATGGCATGTGTTGAGTTTGAGCACCTCATTGTTGTGAGCGTCTACAGACCCCCATGTTCTATACGATACTTTTGAAAAAATGATGGAGGAAGTTTTTGCTAAGCTTAATAAACAGAATAAATCTGTTTTAATATGTGGAGACTTTAATATCAATCTCCTAGAAGCTTCCTCAATCAATATTAAATTTAGATCATTGTTTTAATCATATGGTCTTTTTAATTTATTTTTAGAGCCAACGCGTATTGCTCAATCTAGTGCATCATGTATAGATAACATTTTTACAAATGTGAAGCCGTTGCATAAATGTATAATTCAAAAATTAAGTTCTGATCACTGTGGACAAGTAGTTTCGTTACCATATGTTCAGAAAAAGCAAGTAGATAAGAATGTTGTGTTTGTTCCAGTAAATGCACGTCGCTTGAAGAAATTTAGAAGTAACATAGTGAAAAAACTTCCATCACTTTCATACCAAAGTGATCCAAATTTTTTGTATGGAACATTATTTAAGCTTATTTGCAATGAATTTAGTAATACTTTTACTTCTAAAATATTCTCCTTGAGCAGTCGGAAGTCATTTAACCCGGGGACTGTCAGGTTGGGTCATAATGACCCGTTATGTTTTTAAACGCGGATATTTTTAAAAACTATTGTGCGACGTTACCATGTTTCTCAGTAGCTGGAGCTAACACTCTACCCCTTTTGATTTTTATGTCTATTCAGTAGAATTGCACTTGCACTGGGAATAAGACGTCGTCAAACGCAGAAAAGGTAAATATGACCCATCTATACAGTTTGTGTTACTATTTTGTGCCAAATATTTTTATTTAATATTTGGTTGTTATTTAGTTTATTTTTTTATTTACCTGCATTAATTTTTTAGTTCCTTGTATATTTATATGTTTTTTTATTATTTTTAGGTTGGATTTTTTGTAAAATGTACCAAGAAGAACGTAAAAGCCATCAAATTTTGGCATTATTGGAAGAAAGTGACTCGAATGAAGGCGATTACTCGTCATAAAATGAAGAAAAAGCATCATATCTGACCATTTTTATGAAGTTTTGAATATGACCGCAATCGTTCGCAATTTAGGACATGTACTTCTGGAGGATCACTTGAGAACTCCCAAAGACGTATTAGGTTTGCCCAGAGACATGCGCAAAAGAATCAGGGAATTTACAGGAGAACCGTCAGAAGAGCCACCTGCTAAAATTCCAGGTGTAAGGAAACGGTGTCAAATATGTCCTGCCAAAAAAGATAGGAAAACTACCCACACCTGCCGCATGTGCAACAAGTTTATTTGCCCAGAGCATATAATTCCTTACTGCAGCGTACGTGCAGATTTACACGCTGACAGTGATTAATTTTAAGATTTAAATGTAACTTTTAGTTTAGGTTTTTAAAGATCAAACACAAGACTTTATAAAAAGTAACAAATAAATATCAAGAAGTTAGATTTTTGTTTATTTACTGATAATATTAAAAAGTTTAAGTTTTTTGTTAAAGATTTTTATAGCCTTGGAAAATACATAAAATATTCTAAATATAACACAATTTTTTATTTTTTTTTCACCAAAAATTTATAGTATAGGAATCATTCATCATAACTAATTTAAAAATTCATTAAATTTCCTTAAAATGTAGAAATTATATACATTTCAAAATTCGGATCATTTTGACCCACCATAGTAGAGAGTAGTTGTACTCCTTTTCTACCGTACTCACGCCGGGTTAATGAATGGGCGACAGTAGCAGTCCATAAGAGCAGACATAGGTTATATGATCTTTACCATTAAAGGTCATATAATCATAGCGTCGAATTTAGGGAATATGTAAAAAAATATTCAAAAATATTTAAAAGAGTGTGCTCCACAGCCAAGTCTTTGCATTTAAACAACAAAATTAAGACGGCTTCTAATAAAATTAAAATGACATGGAGTATAATTAATAGCGAAACTGGTAAGATCAACTCTCGCAATTCAAACTACCAGTTAAGTGTTAATAACAAATTAACCGAATCAGATCAGAATGTTGCAATGGTTTTTGAGAAATATTTTACTGATATTCCGATATTAACAACTAAGTCACTGAATTCTTCTCCTGCGGTCGCCGAATCATTACTTAAACAAAATGTAAATGAGTGTAAAAAGAATTTCACATTTCATAAAGTATCATCAAAGATATTGTAAAATATTTTAAAACTATTGATGTTAAGAAAACTGTGGATCTGTGGGGGATTTCAGTTAAAGTTATTGCGTCTATAATAGATACAATTGCGCCTCATTTAGCTATTATTTTTAAAACTAGTGTCGAATCTGGTGTGTTTCCTGATTTAATGAAGCATAGTAAAGTAATACCTTTATTTAAATCTGGTAGTACATTAGACCCCGCCAATTTTAGACCTATTTCTGTACTACCAACACTTAAAAAGATTTTTGAAAAAATTGTTCTTGATCAAATGTTAAATTTTTTAATATAAATAATTTACTTCATAAAAATCAATTTGGTTTCACAAGGGGTCGCTCGACAACTGATGCCGGTGTTAAGCTGATTAAATATATCTTTAATGCATGGGAGAATTCACAGGATGCTTTGGGTATATTTTGTGACCTATCCAAGGCCTTCGATTGTGTTCACCATGAAACATTAATCAGGAAACTTCAACACTACGGTGTAAGAAGTGATGTTCTTAAATTAATTATTTCATATTTAAGTAAGAGGACGCAAAAAGTTGTCATTAACAATATGAGCTCTTCCGGGTCGATGGTACAAATGGGCGTGCCTCTAGGCTCGATTCTCGGCCCCTTTCTGTTTCTTGTATACATTTATGACTTACCTTACATAGTAGGGGATAACCATGATATAGTATTATTTGCAGATGACACTTCTTTAATTTTCAAATTAAGTCGACAATTACTAAAATATGACGAAGTAAATAATGCTATATCTAAATTAGTAAATTGGTTCAAAGTTAATAATTTGCATTTAAATGGTACTAAAACAAAATGTATGAAATTCATGACTCCAAATGTCAAACAATTAAATACTAATGTAATTTTAAATGGGGAGAAACTGAGTCTTGTAGATACCACCATTTTTCTTGGAATCACACTAGACGCGAAGCTTCAATGGAGCCCCCATATATCAAAACTAGCAAGCAGACTTAGTTCTGCAGCATATGCCGTAAAAAAGTGTGAAAGTGTTGAAATAGCTAGACTAGTTTACTTTAGCTATTTCCATAGCATAATGTCGTATGTTATTTTGCTATGGGGACACGCAGCTGACACTGAAATTATATTTGTTTTACAGAAGAGGGCCATTAGAGCAATTTATGATTTAAAATCTAAAGAGTCGCTGCGACAAAAATTTAAGGAAATTAATATATTAACTTTGGCCTCTCAATACATTTATGAAAATGTAATGTACGTACACAAAAATAAAAGTAGTTTTACAAAAATAAGTGATATTCATTCTGTAAATACTAGGAACAGACACAAGCTAGTAGTACCAGTTACTCGACTCCATCGAGTCAGTAATTCATTCTTGGGGCGATGTATACGCTTTTACAATAAAATTCCAGAAAATATACAAAATTAGACCTGCTCAAAGTTCCAAAACTTTATTAAACTAAGTTTGTATAAAAAGGATTATTATAGTATTAAAGAATTTATAGATGATAATAACCTCTGGAAATGAGGTGATCGCTACCATGCTATTTCTAATTTGTTGTGTTGTTAATTTGTGTAACATACATGATTGTAAGCTGTTATTTAAAAAAAGCCCCGCTGGGTTTCTTGCTGGTTCTTTCCAGGACAGAGGTTTTTTTTCGAAGCAGTGGTAATTATACAAAAGAGTGAATTTCAATAAGTATTATTTATAATCTATATTGAATAAAAAAGTTTCTGATTCTGTTTCTGTTTCCAGCCCGGTGCACAAAGGAGTGTTCCAATTTGTACCCCGGGTAGGAGAGATATGAAGTATCAGCCGGAGAGGACATCTGAGTCTCGGTTAAAAAGAGCAAGGCGGGCTTCGCCGTCTCTAGATGGTAATGGACAGCGTTAAGGTTGGAATGAAGTCCCCTGATGTTGCAAAAATTCACGGATAGCGTGACAGGGGTTGCCTTGGTTGTATTGCTCCGCTTGCCTCGAGCTGCATTAGTCGCGAGCGGAATTTTGCCCCCCCCCCCCCCCCCACAGAATACGCGGGGCAGACTGAGCAACCACACTCAGGAGTAAAGTAGTTTGGTCGTGGATGCTCAGCGAGGGATTCTCCAGGGGTACTGGTACCCTCCTGGGGCAGTCTTTTATTTAATTCCACTACCATGTTGATGGGGCGGGGGGGGGGGGAATTGGACCTTCGGCCACCTGCACTCACCAAGCGCAACGCAGAGGTAAACCTTTACTTCACGCTGGTATTCTGTGAGGTCGTGGTTTACCACCCCGGTTCGAGCTGGTCCATCCGTGCGACATCAAAAGCTACCGCTTAGCTCTACCACTGTGTGATATGCTGGCAGGTGGTGTATTTAGATGGAATTAATTCACATTTATACAGTTGCACAAATTTGATCACCAAGAAAATGGTATTACTTAGCACTCAAACATGTATTACATTATGTATAATATTGTATTAGTTAAATTAAAATACAAATTAAAATTTTACGCATGTGTTAACTATTTCTTTACCTAGCGTCGAAAAAAAAATTTATTCAATTTAATTTACGACGATAATGTGTTAAGTCGTGTCGGTGTAAAATATCCAATACTATATTTCTAATAATACTATGTATCACAAATATCCCCCCTGTGGTGTAATCTATGGGGGAGACTTCTTCATTCTTCTTTCCACATTCAATCTATTCTCCTTTGCAACGCACTACCTCTCGAAATCAGGTCGGCTAGCAATCGTTACGCGTTCAAGATAATGGTTCGGGAATACTTAATTAATAAGTTGGCAGAATCATCATAGTAACTATTTATATTATATATATATATATATATATATATATATATATATATATATATGTATGTAAGTAATTACTATACACATATATATATATATATATATATATATATATATATATATATATATATATATATATGTATGTAAGTAATTACTATACTAGGACATAGGAGAAGAAGGTTGTTCGTAGAGCGGAGGTTTCTCTCATGACTAGCGCTAAGCAACTGAAAGTAAGGAGATAAGTAGGAAGGGGAAGTTGGAGACATCAGGATAGAATAAAGGGTAGTGAGTGCACGCAAACTACGGCATTGACGAATAGGTAACCATTTTAATTGAGATCAATACGTGGATACATGGTCATACTTTCGAAGATTGAAAATGAATCGAATGCAGTTATTTAGAAGACGGTCATATTTATTGAGAAGATCTGCATTCAGGTCGAAATAACACACATCACCATAGTCGATTAGGGGAAAAGTTAAACTTTGCACAAGCATTGCTTTGATTGCAGTTGGTAGAAAATTTTTTAGGTGATAGAGAGAACGCAAGGTACCGGTAACTTTCTGGCTAACGGTCGTTGCTTGGTCTTTTCAACTCAAGGTAGAATCAATTAATAAACCTAGATCCTTCACAGTAGAACACAATTAAATCTCAGTACTATTAAAAAAGATAGGAGGTAGAGTTTCTGTTTTCAATCTATGAATCATCCGACGGCTACTAATTATTATGGCCTGACACTTCGAAGGGTTGACCATTAGGCCAAACCTGTCAGACCAGTTCTTAATAGGTGGCTGTTATTTATGTTCACCGTTGTAGAAATATTGTCAATACTCGCTTGTGTGTACAATTGAAAGTCATCGGCATACAGATGATACGCAGACTGAAGGTCTTGGGTAATGAGATTAATAAATATAGAGAACAACAAAGGAGGTAATATGCCGACTATATGAGACTTGAGGAACACCAGCATGTAAGACAAGCCAGCTAAATGATAGCTCATCGATGCGAACCGACTGCTGGCGACCTCGATGATATGATGAACACCAATCCAGTGCTTCGGGTGAGACCATAGAAAGGGAAAGGTTGAAAATTAGAATGTCATGACTGATGGTATTAAAGGCGTTCGAGAAGTCAACTAAAACCAACACAGTGACTTTAGTATCCTCTAGGCCTGCCCTAATATTATCAGTTACTTTCAGGAGTGCAGAAACGGTGCTATGACCGGGCCTAAAGCCAGACTGCAAGGGACTTAATAAGTTGTGACAGGAGATAAACTGCGACAGTTCCTTGTGGACACAGGCCTCAAGGACTTTGGATAAGAAGGGACGGATGGATATATGTCGGAAATGATTGGGTAAAGTGGGATTTATTATCATTTGTAAGGAAATAACGTAAGCCTTACACCACAAAGAAGAAAAATCACCAGAATCCAAGGAGAATTTAATGATGTGCGAGATAACTGGGAGGATATGGTCAAGTATAAAGATAATCATCCGTCGGCTGATGTTGTCGCAACTTACAGCATTAGATTTAATGGATAGGATTGTCTTCTTGATCTCATCCATAGCTACTGGAGAAAATTGAAAGAGATCAATATCGGGACGAGGTAATACCCATTAAGTGTTCAATAGTAAGACGCTTGGTCTGGTGATCAAGAGGACTGTTGGAGACAAAACGAAAATTAATATCATCCAGACCAATCGTCCTCTGAAACTCACAACGGTGTAGTTTACCGATACCTATGGTTCCAAGGAACTTCCAGATATTAGCAGGGGAAGAAGATGAGATGTTACTAAGAATAAATCGGCGTTTGGTGTTGCGTATCATCTGATTGCACCGGTTCCTTGCAACTTTATAAAGAGTCCAGTTCTCATCACATCGATATTTTCTAAATTTGCCAAAAGCCCGATCCCTACATCTCATCGCAATTAGAACCGCAATCGTCATCCATGGCGCAGGTGGACGCTTGAGCTTCACTTTTTTAATGGGAGCATGTACATCATATAAACTAAGGATAGCTTCATTCAAAGCCTCAACCTTTTAGTCCACAGTGGGTGCAGAAACCACGCTGTTCCAGTTTGTTTCGGGTGCATCCATACAAAGCTTTTCAACATCTAAGCGACCAAAACAACGCATGTGAAGAGTTTTATCTGGAGGTTTAGGAGATTTTAGGATGTAAGAAAGGAAAATGAGGTCATGATAGGAAAAAGCGAGGAGAGAAAAGAAGGAGCAGAGGTAAGGATTAAGTCAAGCCAGGTATCCTCTACATCAATATTGTGGTGAGTGGCTTATAAAGGTAAAATGTGGAAGCCAACCGACTCGACAATATGAAGGAGCTTAGAGGAACGGGATGAGTGCGGAGTCAGGAGTTCTGTATTAAAATCGCCCATGATAATGTGATGATATTCGGACCCCAAGGATTCCAGAATCTTTTCAAGACTGGAGAAGTAATCGACAGTAGGAGGACATTAGACAACACCAAGAATCAATTTAGCTCCTTTTACGCAAACTTCAAGGAATAGAAATTCTGCAGATGCAGTATAATAAGGGGAAGAAGAAGCTAGAATTTTATAAGAGACGTCGCAACGAAGATATATAGCGACCCCACCCCCTCTCCTATCAACTCGATCGTTGCGCATCAAACTGAAGCCAGAGAGATGGTAAGAGGTAGAAGGAAGATGGGGCTTAAACCAAGTCTCCTAAATCAAGACATCATGAACATCAGCGTCAGATAAAGCCTCAGTCAGGTCACTGAGACAACGCATCTGCATTTTGATTCGCAAACGAGGATAAATGTAGATGTCTATGGGCCACAGCAACCACTTACCATCAGGTGGATTGTGTGCTTGTTTGCCATCCGATCCTATAAAAAAAGTGACTGTGACATTACGAGACTTAACAACATCTTAATATTTAGTAGCGTTTGAGTATTTGGCCATAAGTAAACGTTAGAATATATAAATATATATTATACGAGTATAAACCGAACACAGTCTACAGGGAAACACGGAGCCTACTTTTTGTTCACTGTAATTTGACATTAGCACCATACATAGTTTCACTCGCTTCTAACAGTAAGATGACTAAGGACAATACATGCATTTTTATTATTTATTTACTCTTTACTCTTTCAGCGACTAAATATTTAAGACTCCATATTTTTATCTTATTCCAATATCCGTGGGCTAGACCTTATAGCTATCCTTTTTAATTTTTATAACGCATAATCTATGTTACGAGACAGTATCTTCTAATGAGGGCATCCACAAGTTTTTCTGACACCAGGGCGGCGCCACTTTACAGTGAGGTAAAATATTTGACAGATTTCATAGCGGGGATGATAATTTCTTAGGAAAATGTAATCTTTAAGGTTTCTTTCTGTATTATTAGTTATATTTTATGTTAATTACATTAGAAATGAATAAACCAAACTATAAAATATAACTTAAAGCCGATTTTATTTAAAAAGAGTTAATGTTAAAGTGCAAAAAATTAAAAATCAAACCACTGACGCATTGTGTTGTGTATTAATGTAATATATAGGTATTTTAGATATTTTAGATAATGATAAACTATTATTTAAAACTAATTTCTCAATTAAATGACATTGTGTAACAAAAAACTTTACCTCAGTCACAACTAGCAACATCTGGTGAGTGGAAGATTATTAGCCCTCATTCTTAACATCTCTATTCTGTAGGATCCCTTTAAGGGATCCTCATGCGAGTAGAATATTCGCTTCTTTGTTTCTTCTATTGTTTGTCAGATACTAAAAGATGTACTGTCCTTTCTATTATTCAACATTTCACCGGTTTCGTTTTACGGTTTGAGTAAAATGGAGTGAAATATATTCTAATATTGGATGACGTGGATTTCACTAGTAATAATTTGTTTTGGCTAATACTTATTGAATTGATTGCAACTCAGGTTTGATTTTACAAATTTTCTTCACTAGAGTTTTATCTTGTTAAGGCGCTGACAAGACCCAAACGTCCTTTTTACAAATGATTTTAGCCAAATCCACACAGTTTATGGCAGCGAAAAAACCATAATGCTTTAATCATAAGTATATATCTAAGAAAACTATTACTTACAAAATACGTTTTTGAAAAATTATATCAATACAAAAAATGGTAACTAACCACTTATAAATATCGTTTTAACTTAGTAACGTTCGTTGATTGTCTATAACGAAAGCTAACTGCGCTTCTGAAATAAAAATGTAGACCCCTGAGACTGTTTTTCGCACTTCTTCTTCTTCAAAGGGCATTTCCCTTTGGGTCGATCCATCAAAGCGCCTATTGTTTTAATTCACCATCGTAAACCGTAAATTCGTATGATGTTTATATAACACATTATTTAGAATATTATTTTTTGGTATAATTATAATTTTTTGTAATATATTTTGATTAATATAATTTAAATTCCCTTGAAGCATTTTAACTAAGCTAGAATACTTATGCTAGAAGTGACGAAACACATTAGTCTAATGGCGAATTCGAGACAACGATCTTTGAGTTTTATTGTCCTTATACGGGTACCACCACCTTTCATCATTACTACTGCCGGTTTTTCATGCATCTTTTAGTTCTTCTTATTTTTGCCATACCTTTCGTTATTGTATTAATTTTTTGTTATAATGTTGTGTTGGCACTTTACTACCACATTTAAAAAACACACACATATAGAAATAGCTGATTTTATTCTTGACTGTATTTTACTATTAAGTGTGACTTGACTTAGCGCATATCGTACTAGAGCCACGCTGCAACTTTGCTATAGTTGCAGTACGAATGGGTCCCCACGACCATGCTCCCACAGACTACCAGTGCGAAAAAGCAGCTTAATTCTACTGTCTTTAGTATGGTGAGTGTAGAGAATTGGGTATTCTTTTTACTGGTTTCTCAAATCTTTGAGAAACCAGTAAAAAGAGTATCCAATTCATGTCATCTGACAACGCATACTGCATTTTTATTATGCAAACGGAGGTAGATTTTATTACTAAACGGAAGAAAATAAAGATAGAGTCTATGGACCACTAATGCCACTTACCATCAGCTGCACTGTGTGCTTGCGTGTCACCCTTATTATATAAAAATATATCCACTACACTAGAATAAGCGAGCAAAAGGGATAACATTGTTATAACAAAAAAACATCCTAGGTGTTGTTGCACAAATTAATTAGATAAGTTTGCTTCTATAACTTTTGCAGGTGACGGTTAAGATTTATGAAAATCAGCATCTTCTTCAAATTTTATATCATTTAAGCCCAATATCATTGAACCATCTCGTTTTTTATTAGCTCGGAAATTGTAACCTACTAGTAATCCTCCAATTTAAATAAAGGAGCTGAAACCTCATTTAAGAAATGTTCACAAAAACAAACATATTGTAACTCAGATTTTACAGAATTAATATACAGTTCTATCTCACATTTTTTTTGTTACCCCATAGACATTTTGATAAAAAATATTCATAAACATTTTTTTGGACTACTAATTTAGTTTATTATTAAAGCATTACATGTAGACCCAAATACACGAAGAACCAAGTTTCATTATATGTAGAAGTTGACCTCCATTTGTGTTTGCTTTATATGTTCCTTTGCGAGCAAAGGAAAGGCCTATACTCAGGGTTTCTCTCTTTTTTATTTATGTAAAAGTGGTAGAGCCACGCGGCAGCTTTTGCTGTCGCACGGATGGGCCGGCTCGAACCGGGGTGGTACCACGACCTCACAGAATACCAGCGTGAAGTAGAGGTTTACCTCTGCGTTTCGCTTGGTGAGTGCAGGTGGCCGGAGGCCCTTTTTGCTGGAAATGAGGCATTCCATCTTAGTCCTCACGGGTGACAACGCATCTGCATTTTGATTCGCAAACGAGGATAGATGTAGATGTCTATGGGCCGCAGCAACCACTTACCATCAGGTGGACTGTGCGCTCGTTTGTCACCCTTATCCTATAAAAAAAAATGTTTTTATTTAAAGAAAAACGTTACCTCCTCACTAGGATTTTCTCCTGTAATAGGAATTTCTCAGTGTACTGACATAAATTCCACAAGAATAAACATTTACATCCAGAGCAATTATTTGTAGGCCATACAAATACTTGTTCCGTGCGGGATTCGAAGAGAGAAGAAGAGAGCCGTTTAAGACTTCATAAGAAGAATATCCGCAGTAGAACCAGGATATACAACCAAACGGCAAACACTGATATTGCAATGGACTGGCCATATAGCTGGAAAAACCGACAAACGATGGAGAAGGAAAGTTCTCGAGTCGCAGCCTCGTATCGGTAGCCAAGGGATTACCTGGTAAGACATCCAGGAAGTAAATTGGTGCAGGTGGCTAAGAACTGTGTTTTGTGACTGGTAACAACGCATCTGTATTTCCACAGCATTTACTGACCATCTGTTGGTGCTTGTTTGTCAACCTTACTTTAATACAAAAAATGGAGTAACGACCTGTAAAGACATCAAGGAAAATCAATAGATGCAGTTAAGGCTAAGAACCGTGTTCTGTGGCAATCACTGCCATACATGTTCAGTAATATACTTGTGATAGGTAGTGAAGATGACGCTATTGAATCTGTTTGATCAAATATATTGATTACGTTCTAAGAATATTGTATCGAAACTGTTTCACAATTTGAAGTGGCATTATTATCGTTGCTTAAACTTGACACAAACGTGATTTTCGCAGTAAAGTCAATTGATACTCACTTATTTTACGTCAAAAGTTTTATTAAAATGGTTGGAAGCATCCTGCTTTGAAAATTTCTGGGCCCGACTAAGAAAACAAAGAAAATCGGCGGAGAATCGCTATTTTCCCCACTGTTTCGACTGTTCTTTTATCATAGGAATATAGGGGTAAATCCATGTGTCATTAGTGGTTATTATCTTCTTAAAAAGTCGCAAGTATTTGATCGAAACGACGCCAGATTCTCCCTTGAGATTTCAACCCGGTTGTTTTTGGTCAACAAAAGCGGCACTCATCTTGCTGACACCTTTTTATTCCTAGTTTTCTATTAAAATATAAAACACCTGCTCAGTTGAGATCCCTAGTGTCAATTATTTCACACACCTTCAATCTTCGGTCTTCTAAAACCATTTTGTGGATTTTGTCGATTATTTCTGATTTCCGAAATCGCTTCCGCTTCTCGGGTCATCATCGTAGATTTCTCTACCTTGTTTGAACAAAGCTGTCTTCTATTTTAGTATAGAATATGAAGGTGCAGATTCGCATAATGTGTTATACATGTTGATTTGGCTTGGCGTTATTTTTTCAACGAAATATTTAATCACGGCTCTTATTTCACTTTTTCACATTTTCCGGGAGAAAAGCAGTTTTTCTCAAACAAAGAATCGTACAAAAATAATTACGACACCTATCGAAATAGCACTTGATATACAATTGAATAGATAATCAAACTATCGAATAAGTATGATGGCATGATGGCACTGTCGCCGTACGTCGGCACAGCAAAAATTGTATACAACACGTGCACTGATTACGCCACCCAGCGCGCCACGCCATTTCCCCTACCGCCCCGAAATAAAGCGACCGCGAAGCGCCGGAGTTGATAGTCTTGGCCAGGGGTATGAAAGTCCTCAGTAGCTTGCTTTTACGTTGATACTAGCGCCATCTCATAGTCGTCTAAATTACTATTTTCCCCAATATTTTTACACATTTCATTATAAGATGGCGCCACTGCTGGTATTCGTTATTTATACTGAAGCCTAAATCATGCTATCGAAGTTTTGAAACGCAGCGGTATATATATATATATAGAATAATTCTAATATATATGAGAATAAATTTAAACCATGCTCATCAAAAACAAACTAAATAAAGAGATATTAAAAACAAATTAGTCGGGAATTTAATACATTTCCCTTTAATTTTATTGAAATATGTACGAAATAATAATGAATCTAGTTTATAGCGCCCTATAGTGTAATTTTAAGTAATTTATAATCCCAACGCCATCTATAAGAGCGCTAAAGAGACTTCCCTCTTTTCGTCACCTAATAATTTGTCAGAGTGGCTCATCTATACCCTATATAGTATATTATCTATGGTCTTGGCTCTGGCGTGACCCGGTGCACTGACTGTACCAAGCTATCCTATTTATATATATTTTGACTTATCTTAGATGTTCACGGATAAATTATTTTGAAATTAGTTATTATCATTAATTATAAAAGTGCCCTGATGCAATTTATAATTAATAAAACTAAACACTATCTTGTAATTCCTGACTTCTTATTCCGAATGGCAGACTCCTTCTCCTACATATACATTTATTTACGCAATATACCTTCAAATCTCGGTTAGACCGACAACTTTTCAAACCGCCCTCGTATTTTTGCAAATATATCATTACTTCTCTAAAATTGTTTTATAACGTTGAATTGACAAAAGATCTTAACAGTCCACCTCTATGGTATGTGACTACTGCAGTTCATGGACACCTGCAACCCACTTCAAGCAAGGAATTCTACAGATACGCTCATACCTTTGAGTACTAAGATGGAATACCCGAACAGCCTGCTGTTATACTGGCTCTCTACACTGATCATAACTCTTCAGATCGGAACACAGCATTGCAGGCGCTATGCGAAAAAGAGTCTTACGATCTAATATATCATAACCTCTAGAAGATAGATTAATATGATGTAATAAATCATATGTAGATTTGATATATGATTTATTAGGTTCAATCTTTATCATCAGCTCATAGTATTACACTCCTGGACATGAGCCTCCCTCATTAAAGAAAGGATTTGTCAAAATCGCCATCGCCATTGCCACGCTTGGTATGCACAATGGCGAACACAATTATGGACGTCTTGTACAGTTACCAGTAAAGATATTTTACGTCAGAATAACGGTAAAACGGAATAGTCATATCGCCCCGCCATATATCGAAAGATATTTCTAGTACTTTTCATAGACGTTTCTTACATTACATGCTACGCAAGTATATTCAAGGTCTATGTTACGAGCAATGCATTATGTTGATGTTCAATTAGTAACAGTCGTAACTGCATGCTGTAATAATACATTGTAATGAATTACAAGCGTCTGACACAAGCATGTTATTGCATATGGAAACAGAGTTGCAGATGCCAGTTTAAATGAAATAATAAATATCAAAATTAACTTTAGAGCTATGTGAATATATAACTTTTTAGCTATTGTTCCTAACATTATAATGCCAGAATCATTTATTCTTTAGGTGTCATCATCATAATCATTATCGTAACAACCTTCAGAAGTTCACGGCTGAACTTGTCCTTCCATTATAGTATTACAATACACGGCTCTAAGCCACATGCATCCATCTACTTCCTGCATGTTTTACCACGCAGTCACTCTTTTTTGGTGCCCCCATCCCTCTTCGCTTAACGGTACGAGTTTGCCACTCGGAAACTTTCCGTTCTCCTTCGTTGGGCTCTGTCGGTAACTCTGGTACTACAGCGGATATCTTTCTTACGGATTCTACCTCGCAGGTAAACTCTGAGCATATCTCCCTCTATAGTTTCCCATACGGCTAGCAGGGATCAGATCCATCTGTCATCACTGGCAACACGTACTTATTGTACACTCTTGTTTACAGCTCTACATCTTCACCTTCCGAACACTACCCAGCCGAATTGGATTCGCCAATTGACCTCTCTTACTAATTTAACTAGTCGGACAATTTGTTCACGCTAAAAATACTCGTTAAAATAATTTAAAGATTTTGTTATACGTGGTTTTTACGTTTAATAAAATATTGAAATTATTTTGAACAGTACATTTGGTACGTTTTTATTCAACGTGGTGAAGCCATGCAGAAACTATATTATGGCCGCAACACGATTGGGTCGGCCCGACCGGGGTCTCCCAGATTATCATGCGTGAGCAGACTAATAAATGGGTTTCGGATGGTGAGTGTAGAGAATCAGTGACGCTTTTTAATAGTAACGAGGCATTTCATCTTAATCCTCAGGAGTCCATTACACGGCCATCGCTATAGATTGCCTTATAGGAACGATTTTGACATAGTTGTCATGCTTAGCAGGCGGGTTGGTCGTGTCCTCAGGGGTGGATGCAAGTTGATTTTTAATTGAACATCCAATGGCCCACAGCGTCCATTTACAATCACGTGGACTGTGTTCGCGTTAGTCACTCATATTAAATTAAAAAAAAAAACAAAAAAATTAAAGCGAAGTTTTGGTTTCAATTTCACTGCCCGAAAATACCTAACCCCTTAATTCGATTTATTTACGTAGTAAAATTGCTATGACTATCTCTAATTTAGATTATCTTCGTGAAGTAGTTGTAACGTAAACAGATAGATTTGGTATCTGTTGTCTTTTTACGTCACAACTATTACACGTGCGGTGATTCCATAGGTGATCCGTTTTATTAATTTTGGCACGGAATATCAATGACGTTGCTATACCAAAATCCACGACTAAAACACGAGAAAAGCTAGTTTTATAAATAAGAAAATATTTTGTCTCCTCTACTAAGTTTGCGGAAGCAATTTGAAAACACTTTTCTATCATACTTCATAACTGAAAACTACTCTTTTTCTCAGAGCATCACGCTTAGAATTCAAAGGGGAATTCAAGAGTGACATTTTATAGACTTATATTTTGTGCTGTAGCTTTTGCTAAAGTCAGAAAAAATTTGAGAAAATACTTATACATTGATTTATTTTGAATACAAAAAGCTTAAAAAAACAGAGAAGTCAGCTGCCAATACTAATAAGGGCTAATAATTTTCCATATACCAGACGTCGCTAGTTGAGAGTGAGGTGAAGTTTTTTTTATACAATTTCATTAAACTGAGAAGTGAATTTTAAGTAAAAGTTAATAAGTTTCTAGAGTATTATAATTATAAATACACAAAACAATGCTCAGTGGTTTGCTGCTTTAATTTTTTGCACATTTTTAAGTCATCTTTTTTAATTTTTCTACTTTTATGAATATTTATGGTTTGGTTTATTTCTCTTTGATATTTATAATATAAAATATAACTAATAGTACGGAAAGAAACATTAACCTTTTCCAAGCAAATTAACTTCTGAAATCTGAAATGAAATCTGTTAAATATTACACTTCATTTTTAAGTGGTCCTCGTGAGCTAATTCCGGAACCGATTCAAAACTCTTCATGTCATCGTCGGCATGTATGCGACAGTTATTATGCTCTTTGTTAGTGACGTCCTTCAAATCATACACGTTCGTGAAGAGAACTGTACCATCACATTGTGCTCTCGGTTTGCTTAAATTTGCCAAATTAGTATCGAATGGAACAGTTGATAACAATTCCTCAGTCTGCAATTTCACTAGCAATAATAAGCGCAATATTTGACGAATCATAAACTTGAAGATGCAACGTATTTAAAAAAAAACGTTGCTTGCATAAAAAGAAAGGGTGTGTGTCTTACAAAGGATGATTTTTGACGTTTTTCGAAAAAACCTGCGGGCGAACCAATTACAAGTCACCATCAATGATCTTTTCTTCCTATCTACCCATGCCCATATCGTCAGACGGATCCTGACCGTAACAGTTACAGTAGCTCAAACAAAAACAGTAACAATAGTACAAAAAAAAACAGTTACCGTAGTGGCGTAGGTGACGATCTCGTGGCCCAAAGTGTCATTAAAGTTCTTATTAAAGGTTTGATTAATGAAAAATATTAATTTAGTTCATAAACGTCAAGACCTCGCTGATACTAGATTAATTTCAAAAATTAGTACGTAAAAATTCGCTGACTTAAAAAATACAAGTGATTGGTACAAAGCAAAATAGCGTGTGGATGTGGTGTTAAGGAGCCAGACCCATTCGGGATTAGCACTGTCCATCAGTGGTTTAAATCCACTTAAAACGATAAAGAAAAACGTGGTAACAATCATTTACATTTTGTTACAAATTACATTAAAAAAAAACTACTGGACCTCTAAACTTGAAATTACATAGCAGTTTATTTAAGGAATGTACACTAGACTGAATTTCGGTCATGGCGGCCAGACTCAACGTCAACCAACCATGGATTACAATAATACATGATTGTGTGCGTAAACACAGGTGCAATCTCTATTTTATCAGCAGTCACGCTTGCGACAGGAGGCAGTCAAATAATTCAGTAAATCATTTTTTAATGTATAAGGTATATGAAAGTTTCAAACGTATTGTGTCATGTCTTATACATCCTCATAATTGAACAGGTTTACGGTCTCGAATAAATCACTGCAACACATTGACGTCTTTATTGCAAACTGTAGTAACATATCTGCAATAATTCAAGGCACAATACAAGGACGTGATTGGTTAAGCTCAGAAATAGAATATATTTAAGACTGTATAACGAACTTTGAATATAAATTTATATATCACCTCTAACAATGTCTTATCTCCGCTATTATTCGCAATCTTTATTTTTTTATTTATTAATGAATTTATGATACAGTGGTGTTACATAATTCTAAACTCACCCAACTTTTGCGTTTGATGGCGAAAGGTGATAACATCCCAAATATCTTCTCTCCACCACTTGGATGCAGATAATCTTCAAATATATATACAAAAAAACATTCAATATCTGCCTAAAGCAGTTGATCTGGTTTGTGTTTTCGTCTGGAGTCGATCTTATGGGGTAATTGTGAACCCCTTAAAAGCCCAAGCCATAATGATTAGCAAAATAAAAAAATGTCAATCATAAACTGTTATATTTAATAGTGTACCTATATCCCATATAACGACGTCGTTAAAAATTTAGATATCCTTTTGGACTCCAGTTTTTCTTGGACTCCTCATATTAATGCAGTGATTCGTAAAATATTTGCAGCATATGTTTAATTCCGGAGGCTTAACTACTTTTTATCCATTTCCACTAAAATTACGGTTGCACAATCTTTACTACTCTCTATCCTCAACTATGCTGACATTTGTTACCATGATATCAACAAGGGGCACCTTAACAAACTTGAGCGACTCCAAAATCTATGAATAAGGTTTCATATATGGGCTTCGTAAATATTATCATATCTCGGAATACAGTACTAAGCTCAAGGGGCTCCCTATCCGCCTTCATTGGAATACTTAGTTAAATAGATTCTATTCTTATAAATTAAGATTTTAAAAACTCCAAACACCAGACGAAGGAAACCGACAGAAGGAAAACGCGATCGGTGGGTGTGCATGAAAAGCATGAGGGACTAAATAGGTCAAAATTCTAAAATGAATTACGATACGACGGTGCGGCGCACTAAGAGATACAAACATGAACCTATAAATACAAGCTACAAATTATACCAGAAATCCACTGGCTGGCAGAACTTAAACTTAACCACCACTATGGATATAAAATATTAGCTATTGTGTTGTAAGTTTTTTTTTAATAAAATAATACTAGAAACGTTATAAACGTTACTAATATTTCCGATAAACATTCCAGTTAAGGCTGAAAATGCGCCTCATCATGATGAATGAATTGATCCATGGCTCTTTAGTTTCATCGTAATCACGTTATCATGGATCAATGGATGTTAATTATATAGTTGCAAAAAATACTTCAATCATATATTTTGTTTATCTGGAAGCTGTTTAAAATAATCAAAATTCGCCACGCTAGTTCTGATAATTAAAAGATAAAAATCTAGTCAGTAGCAGTGTTAGACGACATGAAAATAATAAACAAGTAAATGTATGGTGGCGATGGAATAGAGTTCACCACATCGTTTCATCCCGTAGCCATGAAAAACGACTATCAAATCCAAGATGATCTCATGGTTTCCGTCAGATAATGCTATAACCATCTCGTTTTTGTAGACGTAAAGTCACCAGACTGGCGAAGGGGAATAACGTCAACATCCTCCAAACAATATGAGGCCCATGTCCACAGCGGTGGACTTTCTGGTCTGATAAACGGGAAGATATTTAAAAAAATTACAGCAATTTTATTTATTAACAGTCATGTTAACCATTCCAACTAAGCTTAAATTGCTTGTGCTTGGGTTTAAGATAGTAGTCGAACTCACTACTTTTTAGTTTATTGAGAACTAACATGTACCAGGCGGTCCCATAATGAACTGGTCTGATATAGTTCAACGCGACATGTCGCTACATGTTGTGTTGCATTAAATAGTACTTTTATCGTGCACTTAATATAAGAAACATGCATCGACATGAAATGCTTAGTCTTGGTTTAACAGGCATTTGAATAACGAGAGTCGCGTATTTTTTCAAAATGTCGAAAACTGAGTATTGAAGTGTCATAAAGTTTCTGTTAAAAGAAGGTTTATCCCCTGCCCAAATAAAAGAACGATTGGATGGCGTGTATAAGGAGTCTGCCCCCTCCTATAGCACAGTGAAAAATTGGGTGAAAGAGTTTCGCCTCGGGAGAGAAACCGTCGAAGACTTTGGCCACGACGGTCGACCTGTGGAAGTGCTCACTCCTGAAACGATTGCTCTTATCGAAGAGGAGGTTCTGAGTGACCGCCGTTTGAAGATTAGAGAAATTGCAGCAAGGCTTGGGCTCTCTAAGAGTACCATTCATAGCGCGATGCATGAAAATCTTCACATGAAAAAAGTGAGTGCAAGATGGGTACCGAAACTTCTTTCAGCGGTACAGAGACAGGAAAGAGTGCGCTGCGCTTCGGAGTTTTTGGATCTTTGTGGCGAAAATCCAAAGACTGTCATCGAGTGGCTAGTGACTGGTGATGAAACTATGATCTTGTATTATGATCCACAAAGCAAGCGCGAGTCAATGGAATGGCGTTATAAGGGTGAAAAGCCCCCTAGAAAGGCAAAGGTGCAACAATCGATTAAAAAACTGATGTGCACAATATTTTGGGATTTACAAGGCATTTTGATGGTGGATTTTAAAGAACGTAATAAAGTCGTGAACGGCGAATATTATGCTTCTTTAATATATAAATTACGAGACAAGATAAAGGAAAAACGAAGAGGCAAGCTGTCTAAAGGTGTCCTGTTGCTCCATGACAACGCCCCTGTTTATACCGCTGGTGTTTCGAAGGATGCAGTTCGTCAATGCGGGTTCACAGAAGTTCAACATCCACCTTACAGTCCAGACATGGCCCCGTCCGACTATTATTTATTTCCAAATTTAAAGCGGGACTTAAGAGGAAGAAAATTTTCAAGCGATGAAGAGTTGCAGGCGGCCGTCTTCAGTCATTTTGAGGATAAAAAATGTGATTATTTTTATAAAGGTTTAGAGATGTTGATTCACAGATGTCAGAAGTGTGTTAGTATTCATGGTGATTATATTGAAAAATAAAATTGGTTTCGTTTCATTTCCTTCATTGGTTCATAGTTAGGCCAATCCATTATGGGACCGCATGGTATTCGTAGACGCCTCGTGATCAACATCAAGGCGAAAGCGACTTTAAGTGAGTAATCTACTCGTAATTATTATTTTTTCTTTATTAGCAGGACTAGATAACACCTATTCTGCTCTTCTGTTGGGCGAGCAGACTGGCGATGATCTCCAGGGAAAGTCTGAGGAGTTCTACCTTCGCGTGGTTGCCGCCTGTTATTTGGTCTGGTTCAATAGGAAACAGATAGAACAGAAATACTCAGACAATCCTCTTTTCTGCTTCCACCTCCTTTCTCTATCTGAACCCAATCCAAGGTGTCAGGATACGTACTGTGTCAATGGATGCGTTGCTGGAAGGGAGTTCAGTTGCAAACGGTACCTACCCAGACCAGTGCGAACATGGTTGCGTTATTGGCCCTCAATCAAAACCTGTATTAAGCCAAAGTCGCAGGAAGCTGTTCGTTAAGAACTGGCAACTATTCAATGAAGGCAAGAAGTTACTCGTTAAGAAATTTAAAAAAAGAAACAGTAGCTCGTCAAGAACAGGAAGATAATCGTTGTAAACAAGAAGGCGCTTGGCATGAACAGGTAGCCGCTCATCAAGAACTACATAATTTTATTAGGCATCAGTTTCAGATAAGGCCGTTTGGTGATAAGATGACAACGGTGCAGAAAGAAATTAAAGAAATCTTATCTAAACCTGAAACCTCATTTTTTTCTTATGCGTTCAAAGTTTTGTATAGTTGTTGCTTTATTGTTATTATTTTAATAGTAGCGGCGGTACTGCGCTGAAATCCAGTATCCTCATGGGTTAAGATCGGTCAAAATCCTTCAAACTATATTTTCCAGCTCGAAAAGTGAAAATGGTTCTCGAAGTTAAAAACATCTGCCAACGCTTCATCTGGCCGATAACATGCTAACTCGCAGGTATGTACTACTAATGCCAAGTTATGCTGGAAAATAATGCCACTAAGCTGTAATTGAATGTACATATCGTCGCTTTGGTAGTGAAGAGAGTCAACCCACACTTAACAAGTTTTGAGATAATGAGCATTTAAGATGCGATACTACACAAAAAATAATAATTAGTCCTTAACTTCAAAACTGTGGGACAGAGAAAATAATTTGGCAGATAGATCTCTTCACCATCGTATAATTCGTATTCTTTTGATTATGCTAGAGTATTAAACTCAATTGGAACAAAGTTGTGGCTTGACTCTCTTCATCACCAAAGCGACGATATATAGTTGAAAGCTAATAATATGAAAGCTAATATATCGTAAACTTGATAACTATAAAAACACATGAATCTAGACACGACAATTGAAGAGGTACCATTTGTGCATATTTGCATCCATGTGCTCTATTGTGTTTACTACAATAATAAAGGAGTATTTAAGAGTTTTCTCCAGCAGTCTTCGAGAAAATATGAAAAGACAGTTGTCAGTAAAGATAAGAAATCTTACAAAATAATTTTACTGACAATTTTACAGTAAGGTAAAGTAAAAGCTATGTTACATGTACACAGTGGTATACTGTGCGGTGAATTTCTCTCTCTGCTTCAAAACTCGCTCAAAAATAAGATGTGCCCGGTAATGGGATGTAACATTAACATAGATTATTTCGCCATAATATACCTTTCCACTTTCTTGACTCAGTTCCAAACTCGAGTATGAATTGAGTACTAAACATGGTATAAAATATATTGGGTGTTATAAGGGTTAGCATAGCATTTATGTTTTTGTCAGCAGAGAAATGTAATCTAGCAGCAGAAACAGATAATTGGTCAGCAAACCATGGCCAGCAAACATAATTAAATCAATCGGTAATTTTTGACATTCTGGATGGCTGTAAATTTTTTAGTACAGTATTTTACATGTGGTACAGTGGTAGAGCCAGGCGGCAGCTTTTGCTGTCACACGGGTGGGCCGGCTCGAACCGGGGTGGTACCACGACCTCACAGAATACCAGCGTGAAGTAGAGGTTTACCTCTGCGTTTCGCTTGGTGAGTGCAGGTGGCCGGAGGCCCTTTTTACTGGAAATGAGGCATTCCATCTTAGTCCTCACGGGTGACAACGCATCTGCATTTTGATTCGCAAACGAGGATAGATGTAGATGTCTATGGGCCGCAGCAACCACTTACCATCAGGTGGACTGTGTGCTCGTTTGTCACCCTTATCCTATAAAAAAAAATTAATAATATAAGCTGCAATAAGTGAGTCTTGTTTATAAATTTTTGATAAGCACTTAGCGCTTAAGCAACTTATCTAATTTTGTGCCCCCGACCTTTTCCCACCACCGAAGGTGCGTATTTTTTATATTAAATATTAAAGATTCAAAAATGTATTGAATGATTTCTGAGAAAAATCGCTTTGACAGGGAGGGATGGGGGTGATCTCTCTCCGCCGAAGAAATACCAAAGTGTCGAATATACTTTGGTATTTCTTCGGAGCCCCACTAAACGGTGCTACTATTTCTGGGCGATTAATAAAAAAAATAACCACGAAGGGTTAGGTTAGCCCACTTCGCTCGCTCACTCGACCCCGCTATCCCTAACATGATAACTTTTCTTGAAAGTTCCTAAGTAACTGTGTAAGTAAGCATAGAAAACAATAACTTAACATGGTTTTGGTATTTGGGTGAGTTGTAAAAGTCGAGGATAAATGGTTAACTGCCATTTTATTTAATATTGTAATATTTTAAACGTGGTAGAGCCATGTTGCAGCTATATTAGTAGTATAGTTGTAGCACGAATGGGTCGGCTCGATCGGGGAAAGACCACGCTCTCACAGAATACCAGCGTAAAATAGCAGCTTAACGCTGCCGTGTTTCTTATGGTGAGTGTAGAGAACCGGAGACCCTTTTTACTGGAAATGAGGCATTCCATCTTAGTCTTAACGGGTGACAACGCATCTGCACTTTGATTTGTAATAGAGGATAGATGTAGATCTCTATGGGTCGCAGCAACCACTTACCACCAGGTGGACTGTGTGCTCGTTTGTCACCCATATCCTATAAAAAAAATTGTGGTTTTAAAACTACTATTACTTACTTCTACCTTTTTTGTACGTGGTAGGGTCACGCTGCAGCTATGTTAGAAATGATAATGTGAATGTAATAAATAAAATGACTGAATTATTCTAATACAATAAGTACGTATGTACCTATTTCATTAGAATAAGATATAAAATATCTTACTCCTATCTTTCTGAGTGTTGTCAACGTATTAACGGATACCATTATGATGGTTTGACCATTATTTTAAAGTAAGAGCTCAATAATTTCATAGCTTCAGTAAGAAACCCGGGCTGTAATAATTTGCTGATCAATTTCATGACAACATGAAAAGTATATATAAAAACACTTTTTATAAAATAGTTATTTATTGCTTGCCTTGCTGGGCCTTTAGTTTCATTAGAGCACTTGACGCAAAACGTGATATATGGCTCAAACTAATTGTAGCTAGTCCTGAAAAGTGTTATTTTTACAGATTTTTAAGATTTTATAAATATGTAAAGTTTTTAAAGAAATATAGAAACCACAAAAAAGGTGCGGAAAAGGTTTTTTTTTTCACGGTAGTAATTGCTATATATCTAGTGGAAAGGGAACACTATTTTTTGCAACAGAAACTTTAAATTTAACAACAAATCTTAATATTGAAATAAATATTATGGCGTGTATGTAAATCGTATAATTTGTGAAAAGCAGAAAAAAGGAAAGCAGGCTACAGGGAGATTGTAACAATGACAAATCCTTCTGAATGATAATCCTTTTTTCTGTTTTTTTGCTTAATTCTGAATATACTTACATTTGCGGTCGCAACCAGTAATTCAAATTAAGGAGCATTTACAATTTATAATAAATACATCTAAATAAATACTTAATAATAAAGTACAATATAAATAATAGGCCTGGAAAAGAAAATAGAAAATGTTTTATTCAATACATAGATTAAACCGTGACCGTGCATTGGCGATGTAAGAATAGAATATCCTCTACACCTTATCATCACGTGGCTGTCGAAGAGGTGACAGACGGATCGAAGCCAGGAGATGGTCAGCAGCTTCTACCTAATAACAATTAGAAATAAAAAAAAAGATAGTTGGCAGCACGCCTGCCTAGCGCGGCAACTATGGCAAATATTCCCCTTTTGGGGCAATCTCTGTCTATGTTCATCAGTAGACTTTGATGAACTTTAATTAATGAATGAATAGATTATACCAACCCACGCGTATAGTTATTTCATTTGTTTTTCCAAAATATTTAAAACGAAAAGATTACATACTATATAACTACTTAATTTGTAAGCAGGAACATGTTATGAAAACCAAAGTTACCTTGCAATATTCATGATTATGATTATATCAAACCATTTAGTCAACACACGCCAATAAAGCAGCCAGTCGGCTCATTGATCTCCTACTCAATATGTACAAATATATGGATTTCATACTAAAAAAAATATCTGATTATAATAAAACGTTTAAGTTTGATTATAAGAATGGGGTCCCATATATATGCAATAAATGAAACCACATACTTGTTATCGCCTTTGCTGACGATATACAAAAAATGAACAGAATCGGACCAGTAATTAGGCCAAAAAGTAGAGTTTTAATTTTAAGCAAATTTGAACTCTCTATAAAATTGGGTCACTAAGTCAATGATTCAATGAACTTGAATCCTTGAACATTTAAAAAGTGACGTTACCACGCAGTGCAACTACTACAACTATTGCGACGTCCATAAACACAAATAAAGTGTATTATAGATTGTGTATGTGTTTTTTTGGTCTTAAAACAACTAACGTTCTTGTAGATATTTGCATATCATAAATGCAGTTCCGGAGAAAGAACATCGGTCAAATACAACCTGAACAAAATATGAAACGACCACCGATGATTGATACGTCAAAAAATAGTGCCTTGAGTGTATATTAAATTACGGGGTTCAACTTATTTTATTGGAGCCGGTAAATTTATTTAGTTTTGTAATAAAAATCTCATTTCCTTACTACTTTTTATAGATTTTGAACGCATCTAAACCCACCCTGTTTTTATCTGTGGTACACGTTTCATCATAACACTAAAGTAACACTATCATTTTGCGTTTACTTTTTTTAAATACTAGATTGTATTTTCGATTTTTATTTATTTTTGTAGTGTATTATCAATAACATAATTTTTAGATGGGAATATGGATTAAGTATTCCGAAATGAGTTTCAAATGATGGGTTGACAGTAAATATAGAATGCACTAATACTTAGAACGGAACGTAATATGAGTGACTCTATATAAGTAGTTTGTGGTATTATGATACGAGAGCTGTCAAAGCGTGAGCAAATGTCAAAGCACCTGTGTCTTACTTAGCAGTGAAAAAATTAGAAAGGCTATTGATCAATTTTTATGGTTTTAGCCATTGACTTATATAGTTATGTAATTATATATTACTGCATAGTTTTCATGTCAATTGTTTTAGCTGAGGTTGCAGTCATGGGTGCATACATATATTACATCATAACCTCAAAAGTGACGAAATACATAAGCGTAACGTTCTATGAGCCTCTGCTTTTAAATAATATATTTTTAATTTAGGATTGATGTTGTGCCCAGGGGGAACGGATTAATCCATACACTAGTCATGTTCTCGAAATTTTATAGCCAGGTCACAGCATGTATGGGCCATGACCTATGTTCTTTCATTCCTAATTCCAGACAAGAAGATTGTTGAGATAAATCAACGGTGCCTACGCACAAAATTATTTCATTGTATTCATTAGTGTGTACTAATGCACACTTCAGTACCAGGGGCATCAAGGACTTTTCTTGTTTTACATGGGGAAATGAGGCCTAGGTGTTTTGTTAGTTTTTTACAAATATTTAGTGCCAGATAGCTCAAAGTAACTCCGTTTCTCTACCCTAAAAATCCACCCTGAGATATTTCTTTATTGCACTAATAACAAAGAATATATTTAACTTATTTTACCTAAGAGTGGCTGTTTTAAAGTGGATAAACAGAATATACTAATTTCTGTTCAGGTATATGTGGCTATCTGCGCTGCTGAAGTGCTAGGGTACAATCATAGATAATATAATTTATTTGTTATAATATGGGGACATCGTAGTTGTTACAAAAGAATTCGCATCCTAAATATTCTGCCGTTTCCGGCGAACAAATATTTTAATATTATTTTATTATATATATATATATATATATATATATATATATATATATATATATATATATATATATATATGTGTGTTTATTGACAGACATTTAAAGCCCGGATAATGTAATAACAAAGGTTAACAGTCCTATGAATTATAGAAAGTGAAACATTAGGTCAATCATGTTTTGGATACTTAAGGTAGTATAAATAAAACAGCTTAATTTTTTTATCTTTTATTTATTCATCCTACTTCAAAATCCCCTCTTACTAAAATGCCATCCAGAACTGAGGCCGGTGCGGTTATGGAATTTACAACCCAAATACCAGACAACGGTCATTATGTGGCCACAGCAACCCATTGTCTGTTGTCCAGAAGTGCAACTGCAATAGTAACGGACAAGTTGGGATGAGATGATTGCATCTCATCCCAACTTGTCCCTTGTGTAGTGTTTGCACAAATACACAAACATACATTTATATATAAGTCACAGTCTCGAGCGCACCGCGTCAGTTACACGAGAGCCTCGGGCGAGAGTGGACGTGTTTAGTTAAGTGCGTGCCGAGCCTGTGTTACACTACAGTGATTAGAGAAGATAGCAGACAATACAAGTGGCGACGAGGAAAAAGATAAGTACCTATTTAGTATGAAGATATAATCAAAAATAGGTTAGCAATGTGAAACTATTAGCATTGCAATTGTAAATTAATTCCTAGAGTACCCGCGGAAAAAAAACTGTGGATTATGAATTATGATTTATTGTTTTAACCCTGTTATGATCATTTTAATAATTCATATAAATTATATGTTCGCATATGACCACGCTTATGGTGTGCAAAATTTATATTCTTTATGTATTTAAGTTATTTATTATTATAATATTAAAGAATTTATGGATGATAATAATCCCTGGAAGTGAGGTGATCGCTCCCAAGCTATTTCTAATTTGTTGTGTTGTTAATTTGTGTAACATACATGATTGTAAGCTGTTATTAAAGAAAAGGAAAGTCCCGCTGGGTTTCTAGCTGGTTCTTCCCGGGACGGAGGTTTTTTTCGAACCAGTGGTAATTATACAAAGGAGTGACTTTCAATAAGTATTATTTATAATCTATATTGAATAAAAAAGTTTCTGTTTCTGTAGCAGTGATAAAATAATGATTTATTTTAACATATGTCTATTAGCACAACTTTTATTTAAAAATATTTTGATGGAAAAATAGTAGATGTAGCTAATCACTACTCTCGATTCGAACCGAAATAGAATGTCGTTAGCTAAATTTTAGTGACATTTTACATGTAGATATTTATCGCCTTTAATGAAAATACTATTTTACCGCTTTCAGGGCATATATGTCTTACAAAAAATCGTGGACACTTCACGACTTCTGTAAATTGCATAGTAGGTAACTAGTAATACTGTAAATGCGCATTATAGGTATTGAATTCACCCAAAGCCTAAATGGCACAGCAATGGAAGTAGTCGGTATAACAAATGAACCGAAAGAGAAGGGCGAGTGTTTTGGAACATATTACTATCATGGAATTGAGTTTGGGTACCAAGATACCAACCATTAAATTGGTATTGGGTACTAAGATAACATCATTAAATTGAGATTGGGTACTAAGATACTATCATTAAATTGAGTTGGGTACTAAGATACCATTATTAAATTGAGTTGGGTACTAAGATACCATCATTAAATTGAGTTGGGTACTAAGATACCATCATTAAATTGAGTTGGGTACCAAGATACCATCATTAAATTGAGTTGGGTATTAAGATACCACCATTAAATTGGAAGTTGGGTATTAAGATACCACCATTAAATTGGAAGTTGGGTATTAAGATACCACCATTAAATTGGAAGTTGGCTGTTAAGATACCACCATTAAATTGGAAGTTGGGTATTAAGATACCACCATTAAATTGGAAGTTGGGTATTAAGATACCACCATTATATTGGAAGTTGGGTACTAAGTTACCACCATTAAATTGGACGTTGGGTACTAAGTTACCACCATTAAATTGGACGTTGGGTACTAAGTTACCACCATTAAATTGGACGTTGGGTACTAAGTTACCACGATTAAATTGGACGTTGGGTACTAAGTTACCACCATTAAATTGGACGTTGGGTACTAAGTTACCACCATTAAATTGGACGTTGGGTACTAAGTTACCACCATTAAATTGGACGTTGGGTACTAAGTTACCACGATTAAATTGGACGTTGGGTACTAAGTTACCACGATTAAATTGGACGTTGGGTACTAAGTTACCACGATTAAATTGGACGTTGGGTACTAAGTTACCACCATTAAATTGGACGTTGGGTACTAAGTTACCATCATTAAATTGGACTTTGGGTATTAAAATACCAGCATTAAATTGGAAATAAAAATATAAGAAACTGTTTCAGTTTGCCCCTAAAATAATAATAATAATGATACCGTTATCAGTTTTAATGTGATAGCAAATCTATGGCTATAAGGTGTGAAAAATGGAAAAGGTCTCTATTAATCTATCTGTACGCAGCTGAAGTTATATCAGCACTCAATCAACGAGTTACGCTATTGCATTTTGGTGGCTCTGGGTTACAAAAAATATTCTAAAATTTACCGGGTGCCAATGTCGAATCATCAGAAACCGTTGATGTATTTAAAGTAGCCATAAAAAAAAAACTCGATGAGTATTTTCAACCTAAACGGAGCAAAGTTTATGTTTTTCGATTGCTAAAACAAGAAAAAAGAGAAAAATTTGAGAAGTTATTGATAAGGTTGCGTCAACAGGCCGAAAAGTATGCATTCGAAAAGCAAGATGATCATCTCATAGATCAAATTGCGGAAAAGTGTAATTCAAAATTGCGCAAGAACCTTATATCTTACAAAACGTGGGAAGAGTTAAAAAGCAAAAAAGTATATGCTTTTAATCAAATGTAAAGACCAGACAAAACATTATTAGCATATAGTAGTAACTCTCCTTTGGCAATAGAGGGTTCATTTGAAACTATACTCGAAGTCGATGGACGAAAGGAACATACAACTATTTACGTGATTTCGGGGGGTACTAGAGACCTGTTGGGTAAGAACACAGCAGTCCGTCTAGGTGTCTTAATACTTGGTATCGGGATAAATCAAGGGGAGAGTACCGATCCCCATTAAAGAGAAAATTGCAATCAAAATTAAGGAATCACTAAACAGTGATATAATTGAAGAAGTGCAAGGCCCGTCTAAATGAGTTTCACCAATGTTCCAATCATGAAAGAAAATGGTGAATTACGTTTGTGCGTAGATATGAGATGTACGAACGCCGCTATATTGCGAGGAAACCACCCCCTGCCTACTATGGACCATATTTGCCTAAAATGAAGAAAGCTAAATATTTTAACAAATTAGACATAAAAAAATGCCTTCCATCAAGTGGAAATTCACTCTGAATCCAGACACATAACGACTTTTATAACCCCTAAAAGATTATATAGATATAAAAGAATAATGCTTGGAATTACCTGCGCTTCCGAGATTTTTCAGAAGATCATTGAAAGGATGCTGATAAACTGTGAAGGGGTCGTCAATTTTATGCATATACATGACGCATGACTAAAGAATGTTCTACAGGTACTTAGTAAAAACAACGCCGTGCTGAATAGCAATAAATGTATATATAAAACGCAGGATGTGAATTTTCTGGGACACAGGCTTACACATGAAGGAGTAAACCCTTCAACAAGTATGTTGAGAGCATTATGAAATTTAGGGTCCCAAAGACCATAGAAGAACTCCAAAGTTTTTTAGGACTCTTAAACTACATAAACAAATGGATACCTAACTTGGCCGCCATGACAGAACTTCTGAAGCACCTGCTAAGACAGAAGATGAGCAAAAGGAAGAGCTTGAAAAAACAATGTTCTGCGGAACAAGATAAAGCATTCCAAAAAACTCAAACGGATGCTCACGGAAATACAGATTTAAGGGTATTATGATGTCAGAGATGCAAGACAGGTGATAGTAGATGCTAGCCCTGTCGGACTTGGTGCTGTCCTTGTACAAAATGATACAAATGTCCCTAGAATTATTGCATATGGTAATCGAACTTTGACAGACTGCGAGCGCAGGTATAGCCAAACGGAAAAAAGAGGCACTAGCATTAGTTTGGTGGGTCGAACATTAATATTTTTATTTGGAAAGCCTTTTAATTTAGTCACTGACCAAAAGCCACTAGAGATATTGTTCGGGTCTAAATCAAAACCATGTGCGAGGATTGAACGATGGGTACTGAGGCTACAGTCTTATTCATTCAAGGTTGTATACAAGCCACGAAAACAAATATAGCTGATCCCTAGTCACGATTATGTAACTATCCTGATAACCCACCAAAAGGAAAAGACCAGCATGTGTACCAAATAGTGGAAAATTCTAGACCAGTTGCTATACCAATGAGTACCATTGTAGTATATTCAGAAAAAGACCAAGAAATTTACAAAGTGAAAAAGGTGTCTATCAGAACGACTGGGACGATTCAATTAAGAGTTACAAATTTTTTGAAAACGAGTTGTTTCCACGATAGCATTCTACTTCGTGGAAATAAAATTGTAATACCACAGCAACTCTTCAAGAGTGTATTAGATGCTGCATACGAGGGTCATCCAGGTACCGTAGCGATGAAGGGAAGCTTGAGATCAAAGGTATGGTGGCCCCGTATCGATAAAGACGTAGAACAATTGGTAAAGGCCTCTAAAGTTTGTACGTTAGTGTGTTTGCCAAACCCACCTGCACCAATAAAGAGACGGAGAGTTGCCTGCAGCTCCATGGATAGATGTCACAATGGATCTAATGGGACCATTGCCAAGTAATGAGTATCTGTTAGTAGTGGTCGACTACTATAGTCGATACCAAGAAGTAAAAAATTACAAAAACATCACAAGCTTACAGATTATTAAAATGGTAAAAGAAATGTTCAGTAGACTTGGTTATCCTATTTCTATCACCGCAGACAATGGCAAGCAGTTCGTTAGTGAAGAGTTTTGATCTTTATTCAAAGAATATAACATTAAGTTATTTAGTATTGTACCATATTGGCCTCAAATGATCGGCGAAGTTGAAAGACAAAACAGAGATATTTTGAAACGTCTCCGTATCAGCCAGATCGAGAGGAAGGATTTAAAAGAATGTTTGTGGGAGTATCTTCTAAAGTATAACAGCACCCCTCCTTACAGTTACCGGGAGGTTACCGTCTGAACTGTTTATTTCAACGAAAAAGTAGGGATAAAATTCCATCAATAGGTGAAATAAATTACAGACAATCATTTAGATTCAGATATCAGGGATAGAGACAAATACAAAAAAAAAAAATCTTGATAAGAAAGAGATGTAGTGTTTGCACAAATACACAAACATACATTTATATATAAGTCACAGTCTCGAGCGCACCGCGTCAGTTACACGAGAGCCTCGGGCGAGAGTGGACGTGTTTAATTAAGTGCGTGCCGAGCCTGTGTTACACTACAGTGATTAGAGAAGATAGCAGACAATACACCTTGTCTCGCCAACAGTATATATGTATAATAAGCTCTGCCCGAGTGATGGCGAGATTTTATACGGCCTCTTATTAAAACAGATGGGATGATATTAAGTGGGTCACAACTTATCTGCCACCCAGTCTTCGTTGACACTAAACATACAATATACTGATATTATTGGTATTAGGGTGCTGTAGCTCATTTTCATGATTTGTGCCGACAGATAATTCTTATAATACGTTTGCAAAACATTGTGAACATCTTAGTGCATTTTCATCCATCTAGAACAAAACAATCTTATTTTAATAAACTATCTATATTGCAGAAGCGCATTTTAAATAGTTCAACATGTTTTAACATGTGAACTGAAATATAATTACATCATATTAAGATTTTGCAGCCATTATGAACTTATGTAGAAATTAATAATTATTATCAGACTACAGATAGAAGCATGTCATTCAAATGCATTTAATAGCTAAGGAAATATCTTTCTTAAGTACATACCTGCTTACTGATTCAAAATGTGATTCTACAGAATATAGATGTCCGATATCAACGAAATACCAAAATCTCACGTAAATCATTAAGTCACAAAAACAGAGCCAAACAAGTAGTAACTGATCCAAAGTCCAAACAAAAAAACCAAATCGCCAAAGAAATCCACAATTAAACGCATTTACGAGTTTAGTACTACACAACCAAGCTCGGAATAAATAAAAATATCATTTGACAGAAATGACATTTGACAAACAACCGTGCCTTTTTTACACTTTTATGACTATCTTGTAAAACCATCAAAAACTTGGGATTGCATTTTTATTTTTAGCAAGTTATTTAGTTGAATTTTTCTCTTTTTTACGGCATACTGCACATAGACTAGGCCAGAAATGGACAGTCTCCTTTAAAATAATATCTCTTAACTTTTTTCGCAAAAATTAACAAACAGCGTTTTTTTTTATAAAACTGATATGACAATTACACCCGTATTCAAGAACGATATTATGCGTGCGCACAGTAGGCTTTAACGCACAGTGGACGAAATTTTGTTTCATAAACGTGTCGTGAAGGGACAATTAAAAAGAAAATAGAACCTAACCTAAGAACAACAAAACAACAAAAGTAGACCAATAAAATAATATATTTAAAGTTTTAGAAAGGTATTTACAATTTTATAAAAAAAATGAAATATGATGATGATGGATGAAGTGAGATTACAATTAGATTTAAAAAAAAAAATAAAGGTAGGAGAATAGGAGAATATAGTATTATAGTGGAGCCTAAAGGTTGAAGTGACACGCTGCTTTTGTAGAAGTAGGCACACGCGGAGCTTGAGGTTTCTTAGCGGCGACGGCACGCAGCGCCTGGACTGGGCACACGCAGCGTCCGGAGCCGGCGCACGTAGCGCCTGGGGTAGGTGCGCTCAGCACTTGGAGCAAGCAGTCGCAGCGCCCAAAGATAGCGCAGGCAGTAGGTGCACTCGGCGCCTGGAGCAAGCAGTCGTATCGCCCGAAGGTAGCGCGGCAGTAGGTGCACTCAGCGCCTGGAGCAAGCAGTCGCAGCGCCCGGAGTAGTGTGGCCCCGCGCTTGAAGTAGACTTCGCCGACGACTTCACGTGTAGATGGAGGCTTGCAGGATCCCGGGGCAATGCGGCCCCGGTATAAGGCCTTTAGTAGATGTTTCTCCTTTGAGAACTGAAGCGAGACTCTTTCTGTATTCTCCAATTGTTCGGCTTCTATACCTTTTTAGAGAGAACGAGAAATTATTTCAATTAAAAGGAAATTTATTGTAAATGACCTAGAGCCAAGGAGTATTTATGTGGAAATATTACTTTTAGAACATCACACCAGTGACGAATTTGAATAAAAGTTACCATAACAACCATATAAATAATGGTTGTCAGAAATATAAATTTTTGGTTTTAGGTATATAATTGGAAAACCATTACATTTAAGTAAGAAATGAGATATTATTCATATAGGAATAACTAATGCGCGGCAGCGCGCACGAAGCTTGAAATTGTAGAGTTACAGAGAATTCAACAAAAGACCGAGAAAGGTAAGACTCCATTGACAGTGATTTTAAAAGTGCTAGATAGTGTGAAAATACGAAGTAAAAATGATTTGTTATTGTGTAAAAACGTTACAGGATCCTATGGAAATAAAGGTGATGCAAAATATAAATGCAGAAAATCAAAAACAGAATAGAAAAATAGTATAAAGTGATGCAAAACATGAATGCAGAAAATCAAAAACAGAATGGAAAAATAATGTAAAATTATATGTAAGTAGCATAACACTACAAACGTCACTTGAGTGTTAGACGACACTACGCGCTCATTATAATGAACGCACAGATAAAGTAGCTCGCTAGCTACTTTACGCTCCGCATAGTGCGACAAATCAACGCAAATGTCAAACTAGTATGGGGTATATAGCTTGTTTGTTGATTTGTTAGAATAATTACAATGGATTACAGCAGCGAAGATGATTTTAATAATTATATCCTGGAGAGAATAAACGTGCAAAGAACAATTAGCACAAGAAAAGTGATACGTGACTTTCGAAATCCTCTTGATTATTACAGTGCCAATGAATTTTAAAGTCGCTATAGGTTTTCAAAAGATATCGTATTAAATATACTTCTGCCTGTAATAAATGCAGGTCTTTAGAAAGTTACTAGTGGCTTTAAGATTTTATTCATCTGGAAGTTTCCAGATTTGTAATAACAATTCAGTTAATCTACCTATCAACAGTTTCAAATGCACATTATTTTAATAATATTTATGCATAGGAACCCTACAATAACAGTACCAGTAACGTCTTTTACCTGAAAGAAAACAACACGTGTTATTATTTTATCCGTTCAACTCGAGTGAAGTCGCGTCACAACCAATCACGGCGCCCCATTCAGTGCTATGTGTCCGCACAACAAAGAGTCCACTAAGTATTGCTCATGAAATGAACGGCCTGCCATGACGAACGCAGTGAGAAATACCGTACTTAGCACAGTGTCGATGCCATACTTATATAGGTGTCGTTCGTGAATACGGGCCTAAAACTTACAGCCCACCTTTTGGTAAGTGACTACTGCAGTCCATAGACACCTGCAACGAACTTCTGAAGACTAACGTTACCGTTTAAACTTATTAAAGTCCACCGCAAAACATAGACCTCCCCCATAGATTGCTTCATAGGGTGGATATTTGCCATAGTTACCACGCTCGGCAGGTGGGTTCGCAACCGCAGAATTTATTTTTTATTTTTAGTCGTTATTTGGAAGACGCTGCTGCGCATCTCCTGATTTGTTTCCCTCTGCCGCCTCTTACGACACCTACGGTATGATAAAGGGTAGTGGATATTCTTACACCGTCACTACACGGTAAACTACAGATGCATTGTTATATCTCACGACTTACAAAAATGCCTCCCAGTCTGTAATGTTACTAGCTCTCTATACGCTTCAGACCGCTATACACCATTGCACGCACTGCTGATTCGCAGCAGAAATAGACAAGGGGATGGTTCTTACCAAGGTAAACTCCTAGCAGCAAAAGAAGTTCCACTACCTAGTAGTATTTATACAGAAAATTAAACAACTATTCGTGTGGTGAGTGTAGAGAACGGAAACCCTTTTTACTGGAAAAGAGGCATTCCATCTTAGTCCTCACGTGTGACAACACATCTACATTTTGATTCGCAAACGAGGATAGATGTAAATGTCTATGGGCCACAGCACCCACTTACCATCAAGTGGACTGTGTGCTCGATTGTCACCCTATACTCTAAAAATATCTCTGTGCAGGGGCTCCCCAGTGCCAGCTCCTTCCACTTGATCGCATCCAGCGCAGAGTGGCTCGAATCGTCGACGACCGTGTCCTTTCCGATCGGCTCGATTCATTGGCACTGCGAAGAGATGTTGCATCCCTTTGCATTTTCTTTCGCATCTACCACGGGGAGAGCTCTGAGGATTTGTTCGGATTAATCTCAGCCGCCAAATTTCACGAACGCACATCGCGGCTGAATTCCCGATACCATCCACACCATTTGGATGATTGGCGGTCCACCACTGTGGGATTTAGAAGATGTTTTCTTCCTCGCACGAGTTCCTTGTGGAATCGATTACCATCAGCGATTTTTCTGAACCGATACGACTTAGGGACCTTCAAGAAAAGAGCGTACTCCTTTTTAAAAGGCCGGCAACGCATCTGCAATTCCCTCTCTGGTGTTGCAGTTGTTCATGGGTGGCGGTAGTCACTTACCATCAGGTGAGCCGCATACTCGTTTGCCCCCTCGCCTATAAAAAATAAGTAAAACAACACTGTTCGTCATATCGCTATTTCACTGCATTTTACTAATATGTAAAGGAAATAATTGCTACGCTAAAATCACTGTTGTTTGTTGATTTTCTTATCGAGTTAATTATTAGAACATTCATCAAGTGAGAGTCCTAAACAAAACCTTTGAAGCTGATCGTCTTGTGTTACTCAGCTGTACAATAATGGCTTCACATTATATCTGTAAGGTATCACTGTTAGCTGTGCTGTGATGTGGTTTATAGGGCGGTATTGACAAAGTTTGTGATAATTACTTCGGATTAATATATCGGTTTCGAAAATATCAGAGTTTATTTTATGAGTGTGTCGAGTTTATTCCTTCTAATATTATAAATGCCAAAATGTGTTTGTTGGCTTATCCCTGTTTCATACAGCAACGGGAAAACAGATCGCCATGATTAGTTTGGAATACTCCTTACTTTGACCTTGACCTTTTCTTCGGGTGATTTTATTCCTTCTTGCGGGACTGTGCAACCTAAAAACTTGACTGTTCGCTGGCCTAGGTTGCATTTGGCTGGATTAAAAGTGATGTCCTTTTCTTCTAGCCATTGTAATACACTTTTAATATGTTGTTAGTGTTTTTCTTCCTTTGAAGAAGGGATAAATAGTAGGTTCCTTATGAATGGAAACACGTAGTCTAATTCCCGTTGTATTTCGTGTACACATACAAGAGTATTCATATAGTCCCAATGGTGTTATTATAACTGTTAATGTGCGCGGTTGAGATCTATAGTTGAAAATATTGTTTTGCCTGACAGATGGTGTGTAAAGTCTTTGACTCGAGAGACTAGGTAGCGATCGGCTGTTCTATATTTATAATCGCCACATAAACGTACGTGGCCGTTTTTTTTCGGTACTATATGTAGCGACGATGTCAATGACGACGATTGACTCTTGCTTGGTCTGCATAACCCTTGTTGAATTATGTATCCGAATCCTTTTTTAACCATTTCGTATCAATGCGGCGGAATTGGTCGAGTTCTGAAGTGTATAGTTTCAATAAAACTTTCGACGTTGATTTTCAGTTTTAGCTGCTAAGTTATTCGTATTATACCGGCAAAATTCAATTAATATGTCGTGGTAGATTTTGTTAGTATCGATACTACGTACGGTAGGTACATCTGTAGAACTGGGTGGAGTGTTGATTAATTAATTAAGCGTACAATTAATTGAAGGTGATTTAAAAAATCAGCTCCTAGTATGAGCTTCCATTTATGAGGGCGGCGTAAGTTGAGGTCTAATTCCAATGTTTTCTCGCCATATGTATCCTCCTCTAAGAAATATGGAATATCTTCCTCTAAGATATATGGAATAAAGTTTTTAATGAACTATTTTGACCACAGTTTTTGATATTTCTTTGTACACTCAAAAGTGTTAAAAATTGTTAATAAAAACGGAAGCCCAACTTAAAATAACTTAAAATAATAAAATAGTGTCAATATCTGAAGCCATAGTCTGTTGGTCTGTGTATCTGGACTAATCTTCGGAATCGCTAAACTGTAAGCTGGGAGTATGAGATTTGGCATAGTAATAGTTTATATGGTGAACGATTGAACAAAGCTTAAATGTATCTATAATAAGTGTTACAAATACAATTATTAAAATAAAATAAAATATTTAATGTAATTTAATCTTGTTGATGTTCATATTGCCAATGTCAAACACATAAAACCAATATTGGCACATAATTGTGGCTTGGATAAATTAAATTGTTTGTTGACGCTCATACTGCTAATGTTTTAAAGTAAGTACAAGCATACGTATGTTATTACTCTAATATCATACCTCTTATGCAGTCCAAGGACACAGATGCGTTATCATCTGCGAGGTCTAAAATGGAAAGCTTCACAGCGTGTAATTATAAATGCCCTTTAGCCCTTTACTCAGGCATACTCCTAGGTATACATCTAGAAAAGACTTTGTTTACGCCATAACAAATTGAATGGTCGACGTCACAAACAAATATTGACTTTTGCAATAGTAGCAAATATCATTCAGACACCTACAATCCAAACACAATCAATATAATTTTCTACATTCAATGATTCTGCCATATTCTTGCAATGTGTAGGTATAAAGGCGAATGTCAATGGTAGTATAAAATTACTGCACCACGAATTATCTCAAAATAAATAGGAAAACCTGGAGTGCTTTCGAAACATTGAACATCAGTTTACTCGTACCACTTGTTGAAAATTCGTTCTCGTTTTAATAGGTGTTGGAATCTCTATTCTATATTTGGGTTGAAATGTTGAAAATGCATAACTTATTGCATGTTTCTATACGAGACAGTGTCAACAGAGGTCGTATTTCATTCTGAAACAACATGAGCTTGGAAACGGAAGTACAAAATCCAGTGACAATGTGTAAACGCTTAATCCTCGGAGTGTCGTGAGGGCTCTAGAATTTGTTAAATTTGAGTTATTTTTTGTAGTTTTTACTTACACTGGAGTTTATTTCCAGAACAATTTCTTTTTTGTAGTTTTAACGTTATTTATATGTTCGTCGTGAATCAGAATGATAGGGTAAGAAATTGTGTCACAAGAGAAAAGAAAGGCTTGCAAGAATTTTTTGTGAAAATCCTGGTCACAGAAAGGAATATTTCGGTGGTCTAGACTCGTGGAAACAACGAAGAAGAAACGATTAACAAAACAAATTCATGTTGTAGAAGGGAGTGCTAGATTCGATTCAAATTCCAGCAACTAACGCCCAATACGGAACTTTGAGAGTGCGCAGTATTAAGGGTACCCTTAATGGACGTGTGTAGGCTAGATATATGTGAAAGAAGCGAGGAAGGTGTGCAGGATGATGGCAAATGGAAGTACGGAATCTCTAGCCGAGTAATGGCGGTAAAGAATATCCACTATCCCATATCTTCCCGTGGGTGTTGTAAAAGGCGACAAAGGGAAACAGGCAGGAGATGAGCAGCAGCATCTTCCTGATAACAGCAAAAGTACAATGAAAAATTTTTGCTGCGGTTACCAACCCGCTCGCTAAGCGTGGCAACTATGGGGAATACCCCCCAATGATTAGAGCAACAAATAGACGGCCCCCAGTCCCCGGCGGCCCCGCTATTCCTGGCTACAATGGCGACCATGGTAACGGCGGGGCAGGGGGAGCTTAGAATCTCAGGTGGAGGTTCGGTTGCCACCTAAGACAACTCGACCTGGCAACATACAACGCACGTACCCTGAGGACTGAAGAGAAGATCGTGGAGCTGGATGAAAAGATAGACAAGTTACGCTGGCATATAATATGATTATCCGAGGTCCGAAGAGATTGGGAGGACACGGTAATGCTCGAATCCGGCAACTTGCTCTATTACCGGGAGGGCGACCATCTGTCCCAAGGAGATGTCGGATTTATCGTCCACAAGTCTCTCGGTAACAACGTTGTAAAGATTGACAGTGTGTCCACGACGGTTGCGTACCTTATACTCATAATTACCAAACGGTATTCGCTGAAGGTCATACAGGTTTATGCACCAACCTCGGCTCACCCTGATGAGGAGGTGGAGAAAATGTATGAGGATATCTCTAAAGCCATGCATTCCTCCAAAACCCAATATACGGTGTTAATGGGAGACTTCAATGCAAAACTAGGCACAAGAGAAAACGGTGAGCTGAAAGTAGGGAAATTCGGAATAGGGCAACGGAACCCAAGGGGCCAGCAGCTGGTCGACTTCATGGAGAAAGAGGGACTCTTTATGATGAACTCTTTCTTCCAGAAGCGGCCCCACAGGAAGTGGACCTGGTCGAGAACCGACGGTTCCACAAAAAATGAGATTGATTTCATTATCACGACCAGACGATAACTGTTCAGTGATGTCTCCGTGATCGCGAAGGTGAAAACTTGTAGCGATCACTGAATGGTTAGAGGCACACTGAACCTACACGTTAAGTTGGAGAGGTCTCGTCTAATGAAGTCAACGCTCCGTCCCCCTCGTGCTCTGTTCCAAAGTCCTGAAACCTTTCAGCTCAGCAGCTTTTCAGTTACAAAACCGTTTTCAGTGCCTAGAAGACTGCAATGAAGTTGACGATATGAATGACAAGCTCGTGGAAACTGTCCATGCGGTCGGACCTAAGTTCTTCAAGACCCGCCGCAGAAGAACACAAAAACTCTCCGACCACACTCTCAATTTCATGGCTGTTAGACGGGAGATGAAGCTATATTCTTCAACAGATTTGACAGCATACAGGCAACTGAACAGACAGATCTCCAAATGCATGTGGCGAGACTTACGCAACTTCAATACAGCTTGTATTTAAGAAGCGATCGAGCGGAACCAAGGCTCCAAAGTCTATGCCAGAGATCTGTCTGCCAGAAAGAGCCAACTGTCAAAGCTGAAGACCGAGTGTGGCAGCATCGTTTCTGGGACACCTGATATTTTGAGTGAGATTGAGAGGTTCTATGGGCAGCTGTACATGTAAACGTTGGAGCCACACGCAAGTGTGAGTAACGATCCAAGAGCGAGTCTTATCCGACACTTTTCCGAAGATATCCCGGACGTCAGTCTGAGCGAGATTAGAATGGCTCTCCAGCACCTTAAAAACTGCAAATCCCCGGGCGAGGATGGAATTAAAGCGGAGCTTCTGAAAGCGGGTGGAAAACCGGTACTTGAAGTCCTTCAGAAGCTCTTTAATTCCGTCGTCCATGGTGGCAATACTCCAGAGGCGTCGAGCAGAAGTGCAGTGGTCTTGTTCTGCAAGAAAGGCGACAACGCTTTCTTGAAGAACTACAGACCGATTTCAATTCTGAGCCGCGTCTATGTGCTGTTTCGAGAGTCATTACGAATTGTGTCGCACGCAGACTTGATGACTTCCAGCCTCCCAAACAAGCTGGTTTCCGAAAAGGCTTTAGTACCATAGACCACATACATACCCTGCGGCAGATTGTACAGAAGACAGAGGAGTATAATCTGCCACTTTGTTTTGCGTATGTGGGCTATGAGAAAGCCTTTGATTTGGGCGGTGCTGCAGTCCCTTCAGCGGTGCCAAGTTGACTGTCGGTATATCGAAGTGCTGAAGTGTTTGTACAGTAAAGCTACGATGGCAATTCGAGTACAGAATCAGAGTACGAAACCTATCCAATTGCAGAGAGGTGTAAGACAGGGTGACGTTATATCCCCGAAACTCTTCACCGCTGCATTGGAAGACATTTTCAAGCTATTGGACTGGAAAGGATGCGGTATTAACATCAATGGCGAGTACATCACTCACCTTCGATTTGCCGACGATATAGTCCTTATGGCAGAATCGCCGGAGGACCTAAGCACTATGCTCAATGACCTCAATAGTGTCTCCCAACGGATAGGTCTTAAGATGAACATGGACAAAACAATGATCATGTTTAATGTCCATGTCACACCTATGCCGGTATTTGTTGGGAGCACTAAGCTCGAAGTTGTTGACGAGTATGTTTACCTGGGACAAATAGTCCGACTAGGTAAGTTCAACTTCGACCGAGAGTTCAATCGACTGATTCAACTCGGCTGGGCAGCGTTCGGGAAACTACAACACATCTTCTCGTTAGACATACCTCAAAACCTGAAAACGAAATTGTACAACCAATACGTGTTGCCAGTGATGACTTCCGGATCTGAGACGTGGTCCTTCACCGCTGGCCGTATGAGGAAGCTCAAGGTCGCTCAGCGAGCTATGGAGAGGGCTATGCTCGGGGTGTCGGTGTTGCGTGATAAACTTAGAAATGAGGATATCCGCAGTAGAACTAGAGTAACCGACATAGCCCAATGGATTAGTAAGCTGAAGTGGCAGTGGGCCAGCCATATAGCTCGAAGAACCGACAGCCGATGGAGAAGGAAGGTTCTCGAGTGGCAGCCTTGTACCAGTAGGCGACCCCCCACTGGATGGAGTGACGACCTGGTGAGACAAGGAAGTCGATGGATGCAGGTGGCTTAGGACCGTGCTTTGTGGCATTCCTTGGGGGAGGCCTATGTTCAGCAGTGGACTTGTGAAGGGCTGTAATGATGATGATGATGATGAATCTACCTCTACCTACCCCTCACTTTGACAGGTGCAAGATTTCATGAATATATTTTTACTTGCCATGCAAATATATTTATACACTAGCTTTTTACCCTCGGCTTATCTCGCGTGGGCTTCAATTTAGATACATCATTAAAATCATCCCATGTCAAAGTTAGCAAAATTGGATCACTTGTGATATTGGTCGTAAATTATTGAAATTTATAACTAATAACATGATTTTATCAGAATTGCATTAATATCATACATTTATCAACTTTTTTTTATATCGGACATGTCTTCCGATGTGGGTTTATGAAGGGTAAATTAACCTGCAATCAGAAATCCGTTATTTACATAATATTCATAATTAAAGTTCATATAGTTTTGACAAAATAATGTTGAATATCATGGTTTTGTTAATCCACGGCATATTGTTTATTTGCGTTATATGATTCAAATAATTGGCCCCATTGAATATTCATTGGCATCATAAAATATATGCCAGTATTTTAACGTTCAATTAGAATTAAAAATTTCATAAATGTAGTCCTATTCACGGTGAACGTGTGAGAAAAACTGTATTCAAAAACGGGAGTAAAAATATACAGAATGTGAGCAGCAGCGTCTTCCTGGTCACAACTCAAAATAATAAAAATATGCAGTGGGCACCTCACCTGCCAAGCTTGGCCACTACGGCAAATATCCAACTTAATTGGCAAATCTATTTTTTATATATTTATTCTTTATTGTATTCCTTAAACCACGAATTATTCCAATTATATAACAAATATATTTTACTAATGAGTGAATAACTTATACATACTGAAAAGGACGCGGGTCTTGCTTCTCAATTCGGCTGCGAAGGACCCAATTGAAAAGGACACGGGGAAATGGTTTGTGGTCACGGCTCGTTCAGCAGCGAACTTCACAACCCCCTAAGTCGCCTTCATTGGGTTTGGGAACAACGTATGTGAACCCCGCAACGGAGTGACACACAAGGGCGTCGACCTCTTCCTTTTCTTCAAATAGGTTCAGGCGGGGATTACGGGTCTTCCGAGGTCGTCCCGGTCCCAACGTCTTAATTCTTCAATATGTGCCGCTCCGGCGACACCAGAAGGACTGTACTTAATTTTAAAGGTGAAGGATCCCTTGGGAATAAAACAGTAATTATCTTCAAACCGCTCCGTGAGAGAGTAATGACTTTCCCTAGCACTTCCCTATATGCTTTTCTTTCTTGATTATATTATATACTGGTAGCTGGTCCCGAACGATTTACATACTACTACGTAATCGTCTGCGTGTATGCCTATGCACACAGCAGGTCTCGGGCCTCGGGGCATGTCCCCCTTTGCCCGGAATCTCCTCGCGGTGCATCACTATGCACCGGTCGTGGGAGCTGTTATGGCGTTGTAGGTTTGGAACAGCGACGCGGGTTTGATTTCCCGGTCGCTGTAGTCAAAATAAGTTCTTCATGAAATTTCTTCATGCGGTCGTATATAGGTAATATAGCCTCCGTCTGTAAAACGTGGCATGTGTGGTAGTCAAATGTGGCCGGTTGTTAGTCCGGCCAGGCGTCTAGGTTGGCCTGTCTGCGGCATTGAGGGTTTGACTCGACTCTCTAATCGCTATAGAGAGGAGTTCTCTTGGCAGAGGTCGCCCGTCCGGTGGTCGAGCATGTAGAGGCGCAAAATTCTGTAGGTGTTCGTGTGGCCCGTTATCAGCGCGGTCAAACATACCGCGCGCTAATCGGGCCACGAATTTCTCGACTGTCTCCATCTTTAGGTTGGCCGCGATTACGTCATTCCGGACGTAGCGACCTGCACCGACGATGGTCCGTAATGTCAAATTTTGCTGGACCTGCAATCGCCGCTTCTGATGATCGCTCAGGAGCGCGTACCAGGCCGGCGCAGCGTGAGTAAATCTCGATCTTATATAGGTCTTGTATATTTTTATTTTTGTTCTCAGTGGTAGGTTTGCGGTTAGGACCGGACGGAGCGCCGCCCGCGCACATCTGGCGTTGCGGACGGCGTTATCGACGTGCGCGGTCATGCGCAACATCCGGTCAATCCTACATCCCAGGTACGTCACTGTCTTCTCATAGGTGATCTCTTGGCCCCTGAGCGTCAGTGGTGGTGGAAGGTTCCTGTAGCGGCGAGTGAGCAGAGCGGTCGTCTTGCCAACATTGACGGCCATCCTCCACTTGTCTAGCCATGGTGGCAGCAGGTCCAGCAGGCGCTGCATCCTGGCAGTGGCTATGTGGGCTCTTCTAGACGATGTGAAGTAGGCACTATCATCCGCATATAGTGCCAATTCAACATCGTCTTCCCATTCGCGCAGGTGGTCTGCCAGGGTGGGGATGTCATTGGTGTAAGCCGCGTACAGGATCGGCGATAGACAGCTGCCCTGTGGTACGCCGGCTCTAATTGGTCTTGCTGCGGACTCGGCGTCCTCTACACAGACGTAGAACTTCCTATCTCTCAGGAATGACGCCACTAGCCGCAACATAGCAGGAGGGGTACTTGTTTGTGATTCTAATTTGTAAAGTAATCCAGAGTGCCACACTCTGTCGAACGCCTTCTCTATGTCGAGAAAGACGCTCAACGATGTGCGGCCGCGGTTGTACTCGGCCGCCAGATAGTGCAGCACCCTGGTCAGCTGTGTTGCTGTAGAGTGGCCCCTCCTGAATCCGTGCTGTTCCGCCGGAAGATGTACGCACGGGCGGAAGCTTCTTAGCAGCAATCTTTCGCACAGTTTAGCTAAGTGCGGTAGCAGCGTGATCGGCCTATAACTGGCTGCTCTACGCCTGTCCTTCCCGGGTTTCGGCAGAACGATCACTTTGCCGATTTTCCAGTCCTCCGGGAAGTGGGATGTCCGCAGTATACCGTTGTAGAGTCGACCTAACTCTACAAGTATTCTATTAGGCAGCTGTCGAAGTGCTGCGTTGGTTATCCCGTCGTGCCCCGGCACCTTCCTGGGTTGCAGGCGGGCTACTGTCGTCCGCAATAGGGCGGGGGATATAAACCACTCTCCTGCAAGCGGTGGCGCGGGCTTCGACAGGAACTCCTGTACGCGGCTCTCCTTCCGGGTATGAAGTTCCATGAACTCCGCACTTGCTGGGTTCGACATAAATTGCTCCTCGAAGTGCTCTGCTAGGATATCCGCTCTATCTTTGGCCTCGTAACAACGTACGCCCGCGTTGTTGGTCAGCGGGCAAACGGGGGGTCTGGTTTTTGTTAACTGCCGGTTCAGTTTGTAGAGCGACGCATCTTCTTGCTCTGCTTCTGATATGCGCCGCTCCCAGGCCTCTCCTCGGTGGGCCCGGACTGCAACCAAAAGTTCATCCGTTAAGGCATTCAGTTGCGTTTTTAGTCGAGGGCAGCGAGTACGCGCCCAGAGTTTTCTTAGCGCTCTTTTGCGTTTGAGCTGCACGCATATCTCTCGCGGCAGTTCTTCCCGTCTTCCTGTGACTGGGACGATCGTAGAGGCCGCATGTAGAGCTTCTTTGACCGTCCTTGTAATTTTGGTTGCAGCGGCCTCTACGTCGTCCGCTGTGTTTATGGCTGAATATGTTGGAGGTCTCTCCATTAGGTGTCTCTGGTAGAGCCTCCAATTTATCTTCCTTTTAAGAGCTCCGGGCAGCGTAGTCACTGCCTTGAGGCCAATGGTGATAAGAATCGGGAGGTGCTGAGACATCAGGTCGTACAGCACCTCTACCACTACCGGGTAGTTGACGTTCCTAGAGAGCACGATGTCCAATACATCCGGACATTTTCGGTGATCCGAAGGAACGTGAGTTGGTTCTTCGGGACCTAAAACGTCATAGCCGTTTCTCTCGGCGTCATCATAAAGCTCACGACCCGGCGGGGTGATCACTCTGGACCCCCACGCCGGGTGTTTCGCGTTTAGGTCCCCTGCGACGATGGTTGGTGTTTCGCCTTCCATTACTGTCCGGATGTCTGAGGAGCAGAATGGAGTCCCTGGCGGGCGGTATGCTGCGTAGATCCTTAGTTCCTCGCCCGCCGCCTCCATTTTTATGCCGATAGAGCGCATCGATTCATAAGTTGGTAGGTCCAGTTCTTGATGGACGATATCTCTCCTCACTAGAACCGCCGTGCCTCTATAGGCGGTCCCTTGAGGATTGACCTCGTCCCTTCTATATATGTGGTAATTTGGCAGCTTCAGACGCGTCTTTGGATTTAATTTTGTCTCTCCCAGCAGTATCACCTGTATATCCTACTGCTGGGTGACAGTGCGGAGTTCATGGATCTTCTGTTGTATCCCGTCTGGATTCCAATATAGTAGGCGCAGGTTACTCGCCTCTGTAATGCCGGGCAAGTAGTTGCGCCAACGCTCTCATTATCGCGGTGATTGGGTCTGTCCCGGCTCCTATATCGGCCAGGACTTGCGTGCCGACCTCTATGGCTATGCCAACCAATCTGTGGATGGCATCTATATAGCCAGGGCCGGCTGATGGTAATCTATGTGAGGTTGGCTCTTGTCTCGGCTGGGCTTGGGTCTGTCTGCGTATGTAGAGCGTGCTCTAGTTGTAGAGCGGGCTGTATGTTCTGGTAGAGTCCTCTCTGGTGCTCTACCTACGGTGGTCCTTGTATCCCTGGCGGTTACCTGCGCCTGGGAGGCTATCGTAACCGCTGGGGTGGGGGTAGAGGTAACGGCTTGAGGAGGCTGTTGTGTCTGACTCTTCTTCCTTCTCCCCCGCTTTTTCTTTTTAGGAACTAGCCGCTCTGTAGCGTCATTTGCGGGGGGCTGGAGAGTCGCTCCGGTGGATGCTTTTTCTTGAGGTGGCTCTACAAAGTCCATTGGTTGATGTTGCTGTGGTTGCGGGGGGGGGCTGATTGCCTCCCCCCTTCCCTCTTATGGTAGTCCACCCCTCTTCGTTGACTTGGACGGTCCTCTGGCGACTCTCCGGAATCTGCTTCGGCGCTTCCGGAAGCAAGCCCGGAAGTGTGATTCCTTGCTTCCGTGCAATCCTCCTCAATACCGGACATCGTCGATCGTTGGCCGTGTGATCTTTGGCGCAATTTGCGCATGTAGGTGCTTCATCCCTACCCCTCGGGCATTGGTTTGCGGCGAGTTCCCCCGCGCAACGGACGCATTTTATCGGGCGGAAACAGTTGTAGGAGGCGTGTCCAAAAGCCTGGCAGCGGTGGCATTGTGCTGGTCCCACTCGTCCTTGCCAGGCTTCTATCACGACTCCTTTCATAAATAGTAGCTCGTTGATACTGTAGAGATCCTTGAGCCTCTCTTGGCTTAAATGGTCAAGTTGCGCGAAGTATAGGCAACCCGGTCTTCCTCTGCGGGGCGGGATTGCCTTAACGTAGCGAATTGGAAAACCTAATGCCTTGATAGCCTCTCCTATAGCTTGAGTATCCGTGTCAACTGGCAGCCCCCTAATGCCCACTTTTGTGGGTTTTTCTTCTTCGGGGGTATAACAGTACCAGGACATGGCTGGTATTTCTTTGTTGATCTCCATTAAATACTTTTGGATGGTCCAGAATTCTTCCGGACTCTGGGGGGAGAAGCGCATTTCCGAACGGACGAGCGTTCGGAGGGTGACCCAACTTCTTATTGAGCACCTCAAAATGCTTCGTCCAATTCGGGAGGCATTCTGCGACTATTGGAGGATATCGGCTTTTTCCGGATTCCACCTCTGGTTTCTGGGCTTCAGCCTCCTGCCTTGGTACTGCTGGGGCTGCTGCCAGTTGTGCGTAGCTTGTTGACGGACGTTGTCCGTCGTCCGTTGGCAATCCAGACGGGTTTGTTGGTTGTCCATCCGATGGTGCTAGGGTAGCATACGTAGTGCTATCCCAGCCGTACAATTCCTCCCCCCCCCCCCTGCTCGTACCCAACCGCGTTGCTACGTCGGTCGGGGGAGATAGGAGGCGTTGGTTTTCTCGGAGAAGGTGATTTCGGCGGCGTATTGTATTTCCTTACTTCGACCGCTGGTAGATGGTACTCTTCGTCGGAAGATTCGGATGCTGACGAGTTTGGAGACACGACGCATTGCCTCTTCTCGTATAGGGATGCTTCTTTCTCCGGTGGTGTGTGCCTCCTGGCCGACTTCTTCGCCCGCTGCGGTAGGGGCGACGGTTCGCGTTCGCTCGTGCACTCAGGCGCGGAGAACACGAGCGCGGCGCTCGATGCGGGCTCCTTAGGCGGCGAAGTAGGCTTCCTGGTGGTTTTCGGGATCTGGCTGAAGGAGCTTACGATCCTGGAGCGCTCCGGGTTCGCGAGGTCCCTAACCATTAGAGGACGATCTAATATCCCCGGATGATCCGGGGGTTTCCTAACGCGAGGGGGTGGGGGGGGGCTCCCCCTTTCCCCTGCCGGTCATTATTTACCTATGTACAGTTGTCTCTTGCGTGTCCTATCTAATTTTCCCTACCTAGCAGGCTGACAGACAGATGACTGAAGCGCACCGCGAGATACGGGAGGCGGTGGAGAGTGAGTTGGCTGCAACACTTGGGGCACTGCCTACCCCTTTCGTTACGAAAGGGTTGGGGGAAGTGCAATAGGTGGCACTTAAAATCGCGACTGGACACTTATAAGCCGAGAACGCTCTTAAGTGCCAAGAATCTACCTAAGGGCCGGTGACCTCGACACCTCACGGAGTATGCGGACTCGACGATCGGTGGAGTATGTCGTACCGGCGGTTGCTTGGGACCACTGCTAATCCACAAACAACACACACTTAGGAGATCCTTAACAACGATTTACATGAAAATCAGTCAAACGGGGTATCAAAAAAGCTATACTCGAAAGAGAGCCGCGCCCTCTGTGCGATTTACAACTCAATTACATTAAATTTGTACTATCACTCCCTCACGGTTTGCCCAATATCTTTATTTGTATAAGACATACATTTATACATTTTATTTATAAAGATAGCACAAAAAATATCTATACTACGATATACATTACATTTTTATATCACAAAAAAACTTTTATTTATTCAACAAAATATGCCTATTTTACAACATATGCACCAAGTTAGAATTCTAAAATATCTAACATATAAGGTTGAAACAATGTTCTATATTTGAAAATACAAATCTCTTAACTGATACAATAGTTTAATTTACATCTTTCCTATATATTTTACTATTTAAAACACTTTTAAATTTCTTATACAAAACTATCAATATTTCACTATTTTATAGGAATTTTAAGTTGAAATAACACAGAATTAACTTATTTCGCGCATACAGTCAATCTGAAACATTTTACAAGTCAATTTTTACATAAATTGCTGAAATTTACAAACATTTAAATTTCCACTTATTCAAACTTTGATTTTACAAATTAGCGTGCTGTTGTCCTCTACAACTAAATGAACAACTAACTTTTACACCTTACACCCGTTATCGGTAAAATAGGTGGCAATTTTAGCCCGTTTCTCTGCGGTCTATCACCACAAGATGAGTAACTAACTTTTATACAACCCCTATCGTCGGTAAGGTGACTTCCAATAAGAATCTCTTATATCAAGGCTGTTATCAGTCACCGTGTTATCAGACCAAAACAAAGGAAATATTTTACAAGCTAAAGTTTGAAAATAAACATTTTATTTTCATACAAAACGTATCAACCTTATATAAGACAATGCTTATGTAATTATTTTACATTAATTCCACTTATACACAAAGTGATTATTTCGACCGGGGAACAAATCCTGGTCTCTAACTTTCTTTAAATTTTTCCTACTATTTGAAAGGTGGTCTCAACCGGGGAACTGAACCCGGAAACATAATTTATATCTTTAAAATTCTCTTTATGAATTTATTAAGAAAATATTATTAAGAAAACGACGAACTATTCCGACCTGGGAATCGAACCCAGGATTTTCAAATTAATAATTCGACATTCTTTTAAGATTTTACTACGCGTTTTCTTATAAGATTATTATTGCTCGATAAACTGTTTTAGAAGCTATTCGTAATCAGTTAACTAATAAATTGAAATGTTTTTTATAGACGCGTCGCCAACACGTACAAATATATATATGTTTATACATGTATAATTAGTACGCATAAATAACTATGAATGTATACGACGAAACTATTGGGGGGAATCGAAATGATTTTTTTTTATGGAATAGGGGGCAAACGAGCATGCGGCTCACCTGATGGTAAGCGACTACCGCCGCCCATGAACAACCGCAACACCAGGGGAATTGCAGATGCGTTGCCGGCCTTTTAAAAAGGAGTAGGCTCTTTTCTTGAAGGTCCCTATGTCGTATCGGTCCGGAAAAATCGCTGGTGGTAATCGATTCCACAAGGAAGTTGTGCGAGGGAGAAAACTTCTTCTGAATCGCACAGTGGTGGACCGCCAATCATCCAGATGGTATGGATGGTAACGCTAGTTTTGTCGCGATGTGCGATGGTGAAATTGAGAGACTGGAATTAGTCCGAACAATTCCTCAGGGCACTCCCCGTGATAGATGCGATAAAATACGCAAAGAGATGCAACATCTCTACGCAGTGCCAGTGTATCGAGCCGATCAGAAAGAACTCGGTCGTCGACGATTCGAACCGCTCTGCGCTGGATGCGGTCAAGTGGAAGGAGCTGGCACTGGGGTGCCCCGGCCCAGAGATGAGAACAGTATTCCATGTGGGGCCGAACTTGCGCTTTGTAAAGTTGCAAGCGATGTGCCGGCATGAAATACTGTCTCGCTCTGCTGAGCACGCCAAGCTTTTTAGAGGCCAATTTGGCCTTCCCTTCCAAGTGACCACGAAACTGCACACTATTTGATATGTCGACGCCAAGGATTCCGATACTGGCTGAGGCAGCAAGGGGAGTGCCTTGAAAATGAGGAGATACGACATACTCATTTTTGCTGTTCTTACCACTTCTACGCCGACGATTTGCAAATTTATACTCACAGTGATGTTGATCACATTAACAATGCTGTTATCAATATTAATACAGATTTATTAAATTTAAGCAATTGGGCTAGCAAATTTGGCATCCAAGTGAATCCTAACAAATGCCAAGCAATTTTAATAGGAAGTGCTCGTCAGTTATCTAAACTTGATATTTGTTCTGTCGCTCCTGTCATGGTTGATGGATCATGCATCCCTTATTCCAGCACTGTGAATAACCTAGGCCTCTGTATGGACTCAACCCTCAATTGGTCCAAACACATTCAAACAATAAGTGCTTCAGTTATTGCTAAGTTGAGTGCCCTAAATCGCCTTAGAAACTTCCTTCCGGTCAAGGTAAAGATAACTCTGGTGCAGTCTCTTATTTTGCCCATTATTGATTATGCTGATGTGTGTTGTACTGATCTCAATGAGAACCTTCTAGACAAGCTGGATCGTCTCGTAAATAACTGTGTCCGCTTCATCATCTTCTGTCTTCGCAAGTTTGACCATGTTTCCTCCTTTAGATTTCAGCTAAATTGGCTTCCCATTCGCCAACGGAGGCGTCAAGTCAGGACACTTCTCACACTTATTTCTATTTTATTCGACAATCGTTGTCCTTACTATTTGAAACTAAGTTTCAATTTCTATCTGATACGCATAAAAGACCTCTACGTTCTTCGGAGACTCTTACGCTCTCCATTCCACTTGACCGCTCCGGTTTCTCTTCTTCCTCGTTTGCTGTACGAGCTGCGCGACTTTGGAATGCACTGCCTGAAACTTTGAGACAACGCTCCAACAAAGTAACATTTAAAAAGTATGTTAAAGAACATTTTTTGAAAGTCGTAAAGAATTCCTAAGTTGGCGTCATCATCTTAGTTAATCTGTGTTAGTAGCTAATTTCATCATCATATGTTTTTACGTATATATGTATATTTGTGTATATATATGTATTTATATGTGTATATGTGTATATATGTATATGTGTGTATGTGGTATATATATATATATATATATATGGTAAATGTATTTTTTTTACCTTTATGTTTATATGCTATAATTTCTAAATTCATTATACTCGTATTTCTTATTCTTTACTGTTATGTATTATAATAACCGCCTTTTTTCACTCCTCAAGGTTGACAGGCAGAGAATGTTTTAAGCATTATGTCCGCATTTTGTACTTATATATTTTTTAAAGTTCAAAAAAGTTAAATAAAAACGCGCAAACTTGTGTCTTCTGGGGATTGAACTGAAATAGATTTAGTAGGCTCCAATCCGAGACTTTGTTAAGCAAAGACTCGACTTCAGACACAAGTTTGTCCCGGTACTCGGCGACGTTTTCCCGAGAAATATTGGCACGGCCGGTATATAAGGCATCACCAGTGCTGTCGTCCGCATAGCAATGAATGCTACCAGTTAGCAACATATCATTGATATGCAAGAGAAACAGCGTTGGTCATAGCACGCAGCCTTGTGGAACACCAGCGTTGATAGGCTTGAGATCAGAGCATGCACCGTCTACTACGACCTTGATGCTCCGATCAGCAAGGAAACTGGTGATCCATTTGCACAATTTCTCGGGAAGCCCATAGGCAGGAAGCTTCGAAAGAAGCGCTTTGTGCCAGACCCGATCAAAGGCCTTCGCTACGTCCAAACTAACGGCGAATGCCTCCCTCTTGGACTCTACTGCCTCCGCCCATCTATGAGTTAAGTAGACTAGAAGATCACCAGCTGATCGACCCCGACGAAAACCGTACTGGCGGTCACTAATCAACTGGTGATCCTCATGGTACCTCATGAGCTGGCAGTTTATAACGGCTTCCATTATTTTGGAGAACAAGGAGGTGATGGCGATAGGCCTGTAGTTGGACGGGTCTGAGCGGTCGCCTTTTTTAGGGATCGGGTGCACCAAAGCTGTCTTCCATGTGTTCGGGACTACGCCTTGGGAGTAGGAGTACCGGAAAAGACGCGTTAAAACCGGTGTCAACTCCGGAGCACACGTCTTCAGCACAATGGGAGGGACTTCATCGGGCCCACTCGACTTGCCGACATCTAGGGAGAAGAGTGTTTTGCGGACCGAGCGCTGTGTAAATCGCACATCCGGCATGGAGCACTCACATCGCGGCATGGTCGGCGGTGTGTTCCCCCCGTCATCTAGAGTCGAGTTGGACGCAAAAAGAGAGCTCAACAGATCGGCTTTCTCCTTTGCGGCATGGGCCAGTGAGTCGTCCTCTCTGTGCAGAGATGAAAGAGATGGCTGACAGAAGTTCCTTTGCACAGCCTTGGCGAGAGACTAGAATGCACGGGTTCCCGAAGGAAGGCGAACTAGCTTCTCGCCAATTCTGCCGATGTGCTCAGACCTTGCCTTGGCAAAGACGCTTTTGAAGGACCTGGAGGCGGAATTATACTTCTTTTTAAGTGCGCTGGTGTTTACATCCCGAGACGTTGATGCGTCAGCCCAGGCCTGGTAGCACTCCTGCTTATAGCGTGATGCTATTTTATAGGAGCGACCAAACCATTGCTGGGATCTGCCTCCGATGGGCACCACAGAGGATGGAATAAAAAGTTCCATTCCCTGAAGTACCACATCAGCAACAGAATCGGCAACAACGCTGGGATCTTCCGGCGAGAAGCAAATCCGCCCCAAGGGTAGGATGCAACAAAAGAACGCATCCCGTCCCAATCAGCTGACCTATAGTGCTAAACACGGCGGCAAGCTGTAGATCGCAACTGCGATTGGAGCGTGAGTGGCACCGTACTCCGGATCAGACAATGGTCCGAAGAGCCCAGAGGGGCATCGACGGAGACCTGATATCCGTCCAGATAAGAGGTCAATAGAAGGTCCAACAGGGAAGGTACATGGTCTTCCAGATCTGGGATCCGCGTAGGCAAAGTAACCAGTTGTGTTAGACCATATGCCAAAGCAAAGTCATAGACAGATCTACCCGCATGATCGGTTAAACGAGAACCAAGCCATTCAGCGTGGTGGGCGTTGAAATCGCCGAGTATCACGATCTCTGCGGATGGGACCTGTTGTAGCACGGAGTCTGCAGCCATTTGGACGTGGTCGATGAGTCGGTCTGTGTCGGCATTATCGCTATGGGACCTATAGAGGCACCCGTAGACGCGGGGATGGTCGTCGCTGTCTACGCGCAGCCATAGGATGGACAGGTCCGTATCTTCAAGACTGCCGAGGCGTCGAAAACAGATGTCCTCTCTGACATACACGCAAACTCAAGCCCGGGGCATAAAAAATGATAAACGGGAGTAGAAATATATTAGCCATGTAGAGGCGGCGGAAAAGAAATCACTACCCCATTTCGTAGAGCTCATGACGCATTTTTCATGAAGTGTTTGATGCACCATGAAACTTTATTTAAAGGTATCAGTCGACTCAATAAGCAGGTATATGACTGTCTGCCTGGTCTACCTGGGTTCACCTGGTACTGCGCATACAGGTTAGTCGCAAAAAAATTGCCCAAAAAAAGTGTTTGATTCAAATAATAATAATGACTATCCATCAGCTAAGTTGATAAAGAATTAAGAAAAAAAATGGCAGACACTTCTGAAGGGGTTTACATAGGGCAGAATATCCCAAAGTTGTATTTTCAAAATATCCAAAAAAGTGTTTGTGGCAATTTTTTTGCGACTAAGCTGTATGCGCAGTACCAGGTGTACCCAGGTAGGCCAGGCAGACAGTCATATACCTGCTTATTGAGTCGACTGATACCTTTAAACAAAGTTTCATGATGCATCAAACACTTCATGAAAATTGCGTCATGAGCTCTCAGACCATACCGTGGGTGTCGTAGGCGGTGACAGAGGAAAACTGAAATAGGAGATGAGTCGCAGCATCTTCCCGATAACAACGCAACCTAATTAAAAGCTAAGGTTGCCAACCAGCTTGCCAAGCGTGGACACTACTTCAAATATCCAGCTTATTTGGCAAACAATGGGGGAAGCCTATGATCAGCAGTGAATAGCTTTATTAAAAGTAAAAAAATAGCAGCCTACATAAATTCCACTACTGGGTGTAGGCCGCAGAGAGTTTTAGGACAAAAAGGAATTGATTGAGTTAACTCCAACTCGGGATGACCGCCTTATCGTATACCTAAAAATTAATATTTTTTTAACTTCTTAGTTATGCTGGTTTCCTTGCGATGTTTTCCTACACCACTGAGAACGTGGTAAATCTAAACTTCAAATTACAATTAAAATATGAGTTGTGTAAATTTGCGTTGCTTACGTACTATGAAATTTACGTTTGGACCGTTTCGATTTCCGGCTTTTACAGATGACTTTCAGGATTCTAGTCGTAGTAAAAATAAAAATAAACCTGTGTTTAAAATTTGCTTCCTTTGATATTTATGTACTATTTCGCAAAAGCCTGAGTTCATTTACTTATGTGAGCTATGAAACCGGGACTGTCACAAAAATTTTAATAGGTATATTTGAAAATATGAAATCTATCTTAATATGTGATTAACTGTTATAAAACTCAGTAAAGAAGCAGCTTACATACGTATTACTACTCTGCACAGGGCTCATAATTACCCATAGAGCGAAATAGAGGTTTTCACATGTCCGAGACATTTTATATTTCACGAATTTTAAAACTACTCATACATCAAAGTTTCCCCGCGAAATTATTCTTCACTATTTCTTTGAGTACGTGGAAAATAAGCAAATAAAATTTCCTTACCACCTTCATTGCTCCTGGCGGGAATCGTACATTTTTGTTCCTGTGCTATGAAATCTTACGGCGAACTACACATGGGCTATGGCGCTCCCTTTCTATGGGCTTCCCGAGAAATTGTGCAATTGGATCACCAGCTTTCTTGCAGATCGGAGCATCAAGGTCGTTGTAGACGGTGCATGTTCTGACTACAAGCCTATTAACGCTGGTGTTCCACAAGGCTGTGTGCTATCACCAACGGTGTTTCTTCTGCATATCAATGATATGTTGCAAACCGGCAGCCTTCATTGCTATGCGGATGACAGCACTGGTGATGCTCTATACACCGGCCGTGCCAATATTTCTCGGGAAAACGTCGCCGAGTACCGGAACAAACTTGTGTCTGAAATCGAGTCTTTGCTGGACAAAGTGTCGGATTTGGGGCGACTAAATCTAGTCCAGTTTAATCCTCAGAAGACACAAGTTAGCGCGTTTACCGCTAAAAAAACCCCTCTGTCGTATCTCCTGAGTTTCAAGGCACTCCCCTTCTTGCCTCAGCCAGTATCGGTATCCTCGGAGTCGACATATCGAGTGACGTGCAGTTTCGTGGTCACTTGGAAGAGAAGGCCTTATTGACCTCTAAAATGCTTGGCGTGCTCAGCAGAGCGGGACAGTATTTCATGCCGGCACACCGCCTGCAACTTTACAAGGCGCAGGTTCGGCATCACATGGAATACTGTTCCCATCTCTGGGCAGGGGCTCCCCAGTGCCAGCTCCTTCCACTTGACCACATCCAGCGCAGAGCGGCTCGAATTGCCGACAACCGAGCCCTTTCCGATCGGCTCGATTCATTGGCTCTTCATGATGATTCATGGGGAGTGCTCTGAGGAATTGTTCGGATTAATCCCAGCCGCCAAATTTCACGAACGCATATCGCAGCAGAACTCCCGATACCATCTACACCATCTGGATGATTGGCGGTCCACTACTGTGGGATTTAGAAGATGTTTTCTTCCTCGCACGACTTCCTTGTGGAATCGATTACCATCTGCGATTTTTCCGGACCGATACGACTTAGGGACCTTCAAGAAAAGAGCGTACTCCTTTTTAAAAGGCCGGCAACGCATCTGCAATTCCCTCTCTGGTGTTGCAGTTGTTCATGGGCGGCGGTAGTCACTTACCATCAGGTGAGCCGCATGCTCGTTTGCCCCCTCTCCTATATAAAAAAAAACAAAGCTCTCGTATTTGCTTAAATAAAAGTCATAAAAACTGAAAAGAAGCTTTTTCACGATTCTGTTACATTTACTTAGTAATGTCCTCCAGACCGAATTTCGGCCACGGCGGCCAGTCTCAACGGAGACTAGCCATCGGCGCAGGACAGGATTATAGTGCCCAAGTGTATGCGCAAGCACAGGTGCACTCTCTATTCCCTCACTCTCATAGCCCGATGGGACGGTAAACCGACACGACCGGAGAGAGATCAGGCGCAGGACCAACGGCTTTACGTGCTTTCCGAGGCACGAGGGTGAAACACCGCCAACTTCCTGACTCCGGGCAGCTACTGAGAATTTCTTGATGGAAAAACTCAATAACTGATTTTTTGGCCCGACACGGGATTCGAACACGAGACCTCAAGATCAGCAGTCGCAATAATACAACCACTAGACAAATGAGGCAGTCATTAGTAGTAGTAGTAATTAGTAATCCAATAGTTAAAGCTACAGCCTATATACGTCCCACTGCTGGTCACAGGCCTCCCCTTATTTCTGAGGGGGTTTTTTAGGGCAAGGAAATGTCCGCCGCGCTGCCTCAATGCGTGTTGGCGAGCTTCACATGTAGGATATTTTTTTTTATTTCACAGACATGCAGGTTTCCTTACGATGCTTTCCTTCAACGCCGGGCACGTGGTAAACCAGTACTTAAAATTGCAATTAACAATTTCATTGGTGCCGGCGGGGATCGAACCCGGGTTGACCACGTACTGTTAAAGGGGAATGCCCAATTTTGTCCATGAAACGCCCAACAATTTGCATTTGTTAAAAAAATACATACTTTTATGGTAAATAATCGCGATATTTATGGATCCAAAAAAGATTGCAATATTATTCACACAAAAAAGTACCGAAACGATAAAAATGAAATAGGGTAAATCTGCAAGTCATTAGTTTGTGATAAAATAAAAACCTTTATATCTTAATAACCCAGACTTTTTTAAAACCAAATCCTTAACCATTTCATTTTTTTAATTGCATATTATTATTCCCATATGCTTTTATATGTAGGCATCCATGGCCGAAGTGTCTATGAACGGTGGGCATTCCCTTTTACAGCGAGCGCTAAACATCTGAGCTACCAAAAGTGAGAATTACTTTTTATCCGGACAGCGGTCACCGGTCTGAATATTTTAAGTCTGAATTTTTTTGATGCTACAACAATAAGTATTTAGTAGAATTGTCTTTAATTTGATTTATCAGTAAGTAGATGGCGTTATTATTAGATTAAAACTATGAAAACCAAAACTGTACACTCTAGTATTTAGACAATAAGTTGATTTGGGACTGGGGTGGCTCAATCGCACAACAAAGCCAGCTTTATATTATAATACATAAATTAAGTATAAAGTGATGTAGATTCTATTTTAAATCCTGCTGCTGTCAAAAATGCTATCAGCATTGTGTAATGAAATAGTTTTACGTTATAACAATATTTAAAAATAGCAATGTTGTGTTTAGTTGTTAATATCGCCAAACGATCATAGCTATATTGTTACAAGTTTGAACTATTTTCATACACATGTATTTTTCATATTTGTTCTGACATAGATAATATTTATATGTATTGTGTATATATGTAGTGTATGCATGTATATGTGTATGTATGTATTTATATATGTATATATTGTGTGTATTTAAGTATATATGTCTATGTATGCGTGTGTATATGTATATTTATATGTATGTACACTTTTTTTTAGCGCTTTTTATTTTGATTACTGCTGCACCGCCTCTCTGTTAAGCCTAATAGTTGACTGGGAGAGAATGCCCTATGGCATTAAGTCCGCCGTATGTGCAACTTTGTGCATAAAAGATTAAATAAATAAATAAATATCATGATATAAGTCAAAAAACACTGTTAAATTTTATGAAATGCCACCATATCTCGCAATTTTCGACTAATTCATGATATAATTAATTCTAAGATCTGACCAATACATAATATATAAAAATCTCTTTATTTAAACATAACACACACTCACATACACACACACACACACACACACACACACACAAACACTCACGCATGTCACCCAGAGGGGTAGGCAGAGACTACGGACTTCCATTTGGTGCGATACTGAGACACCTCTCTCGTCTTCTTTACATCCATATATTTACGTATCCACGCTCGTCGGTTAAGGGTACTCCTAATATGGCCCATTTTCAATGTATCGCCGATTTGGTCGATAAATCTTCGTCTAGGGCGTCCCTTCCCGACTCTGCTGATCACTTCTGAAACATAAATTTGCTTTGTCACTCTTTCCTCGTTCATTCTTTCTACATGACCAAACCACCGAAGCATTACTTTTTTAATCCTGGTCACAACGTCATCTTGCAAACCACACTTTTCTCTTATCACACTATTTCTCACTCCGTCAATCAGATTTAGCCCTAGCATACTCCTTAATGACCGCATTTCTACAGCATTTATTTTACTCTCATGCTTCTTCTGTCAGACCCAACTTTCACTACCATACATTAAAGTAGCGACTAACACAGCATTGTGAATTGCCATAAGTGCCTTCTTTGACATATTCTGACTCTTCATAACAGCGTGCAGAGCCCCATTCAGTCTGTTTCCAGCGTTCACTCGTCGTTCTCTATCCTTATCATATCTACCAACTCTGCTAAATAAACATCCCAAATATACAAACTCACCCACTTGCTCAATCAACTCTCCTTCTATTCTTATTTCACATAAAGTTTTACTTTCTTCTCTTTCAAAAACCACCACTTTCGTCTTACTTGCGTTCATTTTCTTTTAATGACTAGTTCATTAAAGTAACCATCATTTGCAATTCGACCGCCGACGACGCAAACATGACTTGATCATCGGTGGTAGATCATGGTACAAAAGGCATTTGACGGTTAACTCACCCGTTCTCAACCCACATTCTTCAACTTTCAAAGTTTGCAAACAACTGTCCATAATTAGGTTAAACAGCCACGGGGAAGACACACAGTCCTGTCTGACACCTGTTTGAATGCAAAACCAGTCCGTGTAGACCCCGTTGATCCTGACACAAGCACTAGAGTCCCTATAAAAAGACCTTAATGCCTGTATCAAACCAGCGCTCAACCCAAATGAGGTCAGTGTTTGCCATAATACGTTCCTGTCCACTCTGTCATAAGCCTTTTCTAAATCCATGAACGCACAAAAAACTTTCTGGTTTTTGGCCAAAAATTTCTCCGCAATCATGCGCATGGAAAAGACTTGATCCGTACACCCCATCCCTTTTCTAAATCCCGCTTGCACATCCCAAATTTTGCCATCAGTTTCTTCCATAACTCTTTCAATTAACACCTTAGCATACAGTTTACCCACAATACTAAGCAAGCTGATACTAAGCAAGCTGATACCACGGTAGCGTACTGTTAAAGGGGAATGCCCAATTTTGTCCATGAAACGCCCAACAATTTGCATTTGTTAAAAAAATACATACTTTTATGGTAAATAATCGCGATATTTATGGATCCAAAAAAGATTGCAATATTATTCACACAAAAAAAGTACCGAAACGATAAAAATGAAATAGGGTAAATCTGCAAGTCATTAGTTTGTGGATAAAATAAAAAACATTTATATTTTATAAATCCAGATTTTTTTAAAACCAATTCCTTAACCATTTCATTTTTTTAATTGCATATTATCATTTCCATATGCTTTTATATGTAGGCTCCCATGGCTGAAGTGTCTTTAATTTGATTTATCAGTAAGTAGATGGCGTTATTATTAGATTAAAACTATGAAAACCAAAACTGTACACTCTAGTATTTAGACAATAAGTTGAGTTGGGACTGGGGTGGCTCAATCGCACAACAAAGCCAGCTTTATATTATAACATATAAATTAAGTATAAAGTGATGTAGATTCTATTTTAAAGCTTTGGTTGCTAGTAAATCTAGCCATGCCCTCTTCTTTGCTTCAACTTTCATCCATACCTCATCATCCCATCACAACATATTACTTTTCATTTCATTCGTTCTCTTACTTACACCATGTGGTGTAAGTAAGAGAACGATGTATGTACTTCGGTGGCTGCATCTACCAAAACTTTCTTAACACTATTCCATACATTCTCCAAGTCTAAAACATTCATACATAATTCATTCAACACACTTATATTTTCCTTCACTCTGCATTTATACTTCTCTTTCACTTCACACCTTCATCTTGTAACCTCTCTATTCTTACACGCTGTAACGCAGTGGTAGACACAGATGTCCGCTGCCGCCAACGCCTAGATACAAGGGTTTACCGTGGGTCCAACGTAGGGACGGATCATTACTTGGTCTTATGCCGAATTAATGGTCTATCTTTTTCGTCAATCGAAAAAAAATCGACATCCCTACTGACGACGATAGTGACATTACAAAATGGCGCCAGTTTTACGGTAAGAATTTAGCATAAACATTGCAAGACTAATTAATTTTCAAATAATTTTTTTTCTCTAAAAGTACGCGTTTCCGCATGTTAAAACTTTGTGTGTGTACTTATAATAGTGTAACCTTTCTGTAAAAATACGTATCAACACCCAACTCGACGGACGTCAATGAAAAGCTAAGCTTTCGTAGAAATTCCTGGCCCTTTTGGATTCTGTCTGGGACAATAACAGGCTCTATTACCTTCTCGTAGTATTATTGTGCAGTCATGCTGCCTTGAATCCAAATCAGCTGGGTTCGTCCGCTATACGAATTCCTGCCCACACCATGATTGATTGTAAACGGCTAACTCTCTCAAATGTGTGTTCGTGAATCCGGATGAAACCCAAACCAGGACTCATCGGTGAACAGCATCAAAGACCAAGTTCGTCACTCCATGGTAAATGCTCCCGAGCCCGTGAAAGCCGTCGACCACAATTGCAACGTCGCAATGCTGGAACCCGTAGTGGTATTCGAGCATGAAGACCAACTTCATGCAACCTCTTTCGCACGGTTTAGTTGTTTACCAGCAGCTGGTGGTCCTTCTGGAGCCTTTGTAGTGGTTGCATCGCTGTGATATTGGGTTGTCTTCTGGCGGTCATTAGGAGAAATCCATTCGGTCTCTGCGTAGTAACACGATATCTACCCAGCTGATGTGTAGGGCCTCAGCAACGACGCGTTAAATAGCATCATTTTCTAACATACCCACGGCTCGTAACATTTAATCTCGACACAAATGACAACGTGACATGACTCGGCACGTTAAATTAAAAACGAAAAAAATCTAACCAAAACTAAAAATTTAATCTAATTAATATCTGTAGAACAATTAAAATTTTTCTTGACGTAACGAATTACTAACAATTTTGCCGCCATGTTTTGTTTTTTTTATTTACATTTAAAAAAAATTTAAATAAAATAAAAGAGGTATCGATCTGTATATAAACTTTTTATAGAAAATATTTTAAACTATTAATTTGTAAAACTATAAACTATAAGCCGTAAGTAATTTAGGATTAAGGTATCCCTAGAGTCTGCTAGTATGTGTATATACTGGCGCTGCAAAATATCACCAACCACTGGACTCAAAGGAAACTCGTGCTTAGAGTCCTAAATTATTATCTATCTATAATATATAAACACTCACGCCTGTCACCCAGAGGGGTAGGCAGAGACTATGGACTTCCATTTGGCACGATCCTGACAGACCTCTCTCGCTTCCTCCACATCCATATACCTACGCATACACGCTCATCGGTTCAAGGTGCTCTTGATTTGGCCCATTTTCAACATATCGCCAATTTGGTCGATAAACTTTCGCCTATGGCGACCCTTCCCGACTCTGCCGTTCACCTCTGCAACATAAATTTGCTTTGTCACTCTTTCCTCATTCATTCTTTCCACATGACCAAACCACCGAAGCATTCCTTTTTTAATCCTGGTCACAACATCATCTTGCAAACCACACTCTTCTCTTATTAAACAATTTCTCACTCTGTCATTCAGATTCATCCCTAACATACTCCTTAATGATCGCATTTCTACAGCATTTATTCTACTCTCGTGCTTCGTGGCACTAACACAGCATTGTGAATTGCCATACGTGCCTTTTTGGACACATTCTGACTTTTCACAATAGAGTGTAGAGCCCCATTCACTCTATTTCCTGCATTCACTCGTCGTTCTATATCCTTATCATATCTACCATCCTTGCTAAACACACTTCCCAAATACACAAACTCATCTACTTGCTCTACCAACTCCCCTTCTATTCTTATTTCACATATCGTTTTACTTTCTACTCTTTCAAATACCATAACTTTCGTCTTACTTGCGTTCACTTTCATTCCCTATTCTTTTAATGTCCTGTTCATTAATGTAACCATCATTGGCAACTCGGCTACCGAAGACGCAAGATATGACTTGATCATCGGCGTACAAAAGGCATTTGACGGTTAACTCACCCATTCTTAACCCGCATTCTTCTACTTTCAAATTTTCCAAACAGCTGTCCATAAATAGGTTGAACAGCCACGGGGAAGCCACAAAGCCCTGTCTGGCACCTTTATGGATGCCAAACCAGTCCAAGTAGGCCCCGTTGATCCTGACACAAGCACTAGAGTCCCTATATAGAGACTTCAATGCCTGTATCAGACCAGCGCTCAACCCAAATTAGGTCAGTGTTTGCCATAACACGTTCCTGTCCACTCTGTCATAAGCCTTTTCCAAGTCCATGAACGCACAAAAAACTTTCTGGTTTTTGGCCAAAAATTTCTCCGCAATCATGCGCATGGAAAAGACTTGATCCGTACACCCCATCCCCTTTCTAAATCCAGCTTGCACATCCCAAATTTTTCCATTAGTTTCTTCCATAACTTTTTCAATTAACACCTTAGCATACAGTTTACCCACAATGCTAAGCAAGCTGATACCACGGTAGTTTTTACAGTCCTGCTGCGACCCCTTTCCCTGAAGTATTGGGACTATAACGGTTTTGCACCAGTCTTCCGGTACCCGCTTCAGTTCCCAACATAAATTAAACAAGGTGTACAGCAGGCCTGCAACCACACTCTCTCCAGCCCTTAGCATTTCGAGTGATACTCTATCATATCCGGCTGCCTTATCTGCTTTCATGCTTTTCATTGCTTTCACTATTTCATCTACACTTATTTCTCTACCTCTCTCCACTTCTTCCGGAATTTCCAATTCACTTACTTCAGACGACTCTTCACTCTTAAACACGCTTTCAATGTATTCCTTTCATCTCATTAAATTCGAAACTTCATCATTCAGCATGCAGCCATTCTCGTCTCGTATAGCATTCATTCTAGGCTGTTTTGAATTTCCCCTGGCAGTTCTTACGAGCTTCCAGAACATTTTAATATTTGCCTGGAAGTTGTCAGATATTCTTCTATCATTGTTATCTATTCTTTCTTGCTTTTTCCTTTCAACAACTTCTTTTACTCTCTTATTTATACGTCTAAAGTCTGCCTTTTTTCTTTCAATCTCATCATTTATACCGCCAGAATTACCAGCTTTGGTTGCTAGTAAATCTAGCCATGCCCTCTCCTTTGCTTCAACTTCCATCCGTACCTCATCATCCCACCACAAAGTATTACTTTTCCTTTCATTCGTTCTCTTACTTACACCACATACTTCGGTGGCTGTATCCACCAAAACTTTCTTAACATTATTCCATACATTCTTCAAGTCTAAATCATTCATACAAAATTCATTCAACACACTTATATTTTCCCTCAGTCTGCATTTATACTTCTCTTTCACACCTTCATCTTGTAACCTCTCTATTCTTATACGCTGTAACGCAGTGGTAGACACAGATGTCCTATGCCGCCAACGCTTGAATAGACCATTAATTCGGCATAAGACCGATAAATTATTATTAGAAAGGAATATGGTCACCTTCAGAAGTAGACTTAAAAAGTTTTAAATAATAATCTTATCTTGGTTTACAGCCTGTGAACCATTTAAATTTTCTATAGGAATCAAAAATGAGCCACCTTCTATTCCTTGTGTTACATAAATTTACCGTGATGGACCTGTGGGTTGGTATTGTATATTAAGCAAACGTTGAGTTGATACCCTCGCACTGTTAACTCTGCTCTCTTTGACCATTCTGTATATTACAAGTTGAACATACTAATTGAATATTCTATTTTTTTTTATGGAATAGGGGGCAAACGAGCATGCGGCTCACCTGATGGTAAGTGACTACCGCCGTCCATGAACAACCGCAACACCAGGGGAATTGCAGATGCGTTGCCGACCTTTTAGAAAGGTGTAAGCTCTTTTATTGAAGGTTCCTAAGTCGTATCGGTCCGGAAAATTCGCTGGTTGTAATTGATTCCACAAGTAAGTCGTGCGAGGGAGAAAACAACCAGATGGTATGGATGGTAACGCGAGTTTTGTCGCGATGTGCGATGGTGAAATTGAGCGGCTGGAATTAGTCCGAACAACTCCTCAGAGCACTCCTCGTGATAGATGCGATAAAATACGCAAAGAGATGCAACATCTCTACGCAGTGCAAGTGTATCGAGTCGATCAGAAAGAACTCGGTAGTCGACGATTTGAACTGCTCTGCGCTGGATGCGGTCAAGTGGAAGGAGCTGGCACTGAGGTGCCCCGGCCCAGAGATGAGAACAGTATTCCATGTGGGGCCGAACTTGCGCTTTGTAAAGTTGCAAGCGATGTGCCGGCATGAAATACTGTCTCGCTCTGCTGAGCACGCCAAGCTTTTTTGAGGCCAATTTGGCCTTCCCTTCCAAGTGACTACGAAACTGCACGCAATTCGATATGTCGACGCCAAGGATTCCGATACTGGCTGAGGCAGCAAGGGGAGTGCCTCGAAACTAAGGAGATACAACAAAGGAGTTCTTTTTAGCGGTAAACGCGCAAACTTGTGTCTTCTGAGGATTGAACTGGACTAGATTTAGTCGGCTCTAATCCGAGACTTTGTTAAGTAAAGACTCGACTTCAGACACAAGTTTATTCCGGTACTCGGCGACGTTTTCCCGAGAAATATTGGCACGGCCGGTATATAAGGCATCATCAGTGCTGTCGTCCGCATAGCAATGAATGCTACCAGTTAGCATCATTTTTTTTATTCTACTAAGCCAGCGCTTATCTACGATCCCACCTGATGGTAAGTGGTGATGTAGCCTAAGATGGTGAAGCGCACTGACTTAACAAAAGCCTGTTCACTCTTGCCTTGAAGACACCCACACTGTGATCGGATGGAAAGACAGATGCTGGCAACTTATTCCACTCCTTTGCTGTACGCATGATGAACGACGGGGCGAACCGTTTGGTTCGAATGCGTGGTAAGTCAACAACGAAAGGGTGGAGACTGACCGAACGTCTGGTTGTCCGATGGTGGAAGGGAGAGGGTGGAATTAAGTTATGTAATTCCTGCGCACACTCTCCGAAATGCATCCTGTAGAAAACCGAAAGGCTGGCTACTTTACGTCTGTGTTCGAGGCTGGTAAGATTGGTTTTAACTAAATTCGGGTCACCAATAAGCCTCATAGCACGCCTTTCCATTGAGTCCAAAGCTCCTAGGTGGCATTTTGCAGCACCAGCCCATATATGGCAGCAATACTCCATGCACGACCGGACTTGCGCTTTATATAAAGTAAGCAGCTGTCCCGGCGTGAAGTATCACCGCACCTTTGCAAGTACTCCCAGCTTCCTTGCAGCTGCTTTGGCCTTGGACTCAATGAACCGCCCGAAGTTCAAATTTGAGGATATTTCAAACCCTAACAACTGAAGGCGGTCGGTATACTTCAGTGATACATTTCGGAAAGAAGGAGCCAAGGTGAGCTGGCTCCTTTTTGCAGTGAAGAGACACGTTTGTATCATTGATATATCTCCTGCATATCATTGATATGCAGGAGAAACAGCGTTGGTGATAGCACGCAGCCTTGTGGAACACCAGCGTTGATAGGCTTGAGATCAGAGCATGCACCGTCTACTACGACCTTGATGCTCCGATCAGCAAGGCAACTGGTGATCCATTTGCACAATTTCTCGGGAAGCCCATAGGCAGGAAGCTTCGAAAGAAGCGCTTTGTGCCAGACCCGATCAAAGGCCTTCGCAATGTCCAGACTAACGGCCGACGCCTCCCTCTTGGACTCTACTGCCTCCGCCAATCTATGGGTCAGGTAGACCAGAATATTACCAGCTGATCGACCCCGACGAAAACCGTATTGGCGGTCACTAATCAGCTGGTGATCCTCAAGGTACCGGATGAGCTGGCAGTTAATAATGGATTCCATTATTTTGGAGAACAAGGAGGTGGTGGTGATAGGCCTGTAGTTGGACGCGTCTGAGCGGTCGCCTTTTTTAGGGATCGGGTGCACCAAAGCTGTCTTACATGAGTTCGGGACTACGCCTTGGGAGTAGGAGTACCGGAAAAGACGCGTTAAAACCGGTGCCAACTCCGGAGTACACGTCTTCAGCACAATGGGAGGCACTCCATCGGGCCCACTCGACTTGCTGACGTCCAGGGAGAAGAGTGATTTGTGGACCGAGCGCTGTGTAAATCGCACATCCGGCATGGAGCACTCACATTGCGGGATGGTCGGCGGTATGTTCCCCCCGTCATCCAGAGTCGAGTTGGATGCAAAAAGAGAGCCCAACAGATCAGCTTTCTCCTTTGCGGAATGGGCCAGTGAGTCGTCCTCCCTGTGCAGAGATGGAAGAGATGGCTGACAGAAGTTCCCTTGGACAGCCTTAGCGAGAGACCAGAATGCATGCGTTCCCGAAGGAAGGCGAACTAGCTTTTCGCCAATTCTGCCGATGTGCTCAGACCTTGCCTTGGCAATGACGCTTTTGAAGGACTGGGAGGCGGAATTATACTTCTTTTTAAGTGCGCTGGTGTTTGCATCCCGAGACGTTGATGCGTCAGCCCAGGCCTGGTAGCACTCCTGCTTATAGCGTGATGCTATTTTACAGGAGCGACCAAACCATGGCTGGGATCTGCCTCCGATGGGCACCACAGAGGATGGAATAAAAAGTTCCATACCCTGAAGTACCACATCAGCAACAGAATCGGCAACAACGCTGGGATCTTCCGGCGAGAAGCAAACCCGCCCCCACGGGTAGGATGCAAAAAAAGACCGCAGCCCGTCCCAATCAGGTTACCTATAGTGCCAAACACGGCGGCAAGCTGTAGATCGCAACTGCGATTGGAGCGTGAGTGGCACCGTACTCCGGATCAGACAATGGTCCGAAAAGCCCAGAGGGGCATCGACGGAGACCTGATATCCGTCCGGATGAGAGGTCAGCAGAAGGTCCAATAGGGAAGGTACATGGTCTTCCACATCTGGGATCCGCGTAGGCGAAGTAACCAGTTGTGTTAGACCATATGCCAAAGCAAAGTCATAGACTGATCTACCCGCATGATCGGTTAAACGAGAACCAAACCATTCAGCGTGGTGGCCGGCATAGCTATCTCCAGATGGTAGTGGACGGCGTTAAGGTTTGAATGAAGTCCCTTGATATTGCAGAAATCCACGGTTAACGTGGCAGGGGTTGCCTTTGTCTTCTTGCTCCGCTTGCCCCAAGCAGGTTTCGTCTTGAGCGGAATTTCGCCTCCCCCAGAATACGCGGGGCAGCCTGAGCGCCCACGCCTAGGAGTGGAGTAGTTTGGTCGTGGATGCTCAGCGAGGGATTCTCCAGGGGTGCTGGTACCCTCCTGAGATAGTCTTTTATTTAATTCCACTACCATAATGATGGGGGGGGGGATTGTGCCTCCGGCCACCTGCACTCACCAAGCGCAACGCAGAGGTAAACCCCTAATTCACGCTGGTATTCTGTGAGGTCGTGGTACCACCCCGGTTCGAGCTGGCCCATGCGTGCGACAGCAAAAGCTACCGCTTGGCTCTACCACTGTTACTTGTTCTTTATTCGATACCTCAAACATTAATTGTGCAGGTGAGATTAACTTTTGATGTAAAAGTTGGTATGTTCCCCCATAAACTTCTACTACTAACTTTAATATGTATCGGTTATCAATTTATTCAGAAAATTGAACAGAAGACTGAAGATTACAATCTGCCACTACTATGATGACTATGAGAAAGCCTTTGATTTTGTTGAAATTCGGGCGGTGCTACAGTCACTTCAGCGGTGCCAAGTTGACTGTCGGTATATCGAAGTGCTGAGGTGTTTGTACAGTAGCCCTACGATGGCTATCCGAGTACAGATGCGGAGTACGAAACCTATACAACTTCAGAGGGATGTATGATAGGGTGACATTATATCCACTAAACTCTTCCCCGCTGCCAAGACGTTCCCAAGCTTTAGCAAGACTGGAAAGGATACAGTATCCACATCATTGGCGAGTACGTCACTCACCTTCGATTTGCCGACAATATAGTCTTTGTGGCAGAAGCGCTGGAGAACCTAAGCACTATGCTCAATGACCTCAATAGTGTATCCTAAAGAACAGATTTTTAGATGAACATGGACAAAACAAATATCGTGTGTAATTTACCATGTCACACCTGTGTCGGTAGTTGTTAAAGTTAATCGAAAATTGATGTAATAAAAACATGAAAAACGTTTCTAAGAAAAACGTTATCCATTAAAAGCAATTCGGTGTTCTTATTTTTTTTTTATATTGATTCGATCTTTGAAATAACAGTGACAAAAAGAAACGAAACAAAACAAAAAGGTTTTATCTATAGACTTAGAATATACTTACGCCAGTATATTCTAAGTCTATAGTTTTATCCTTGAAAATAATTCTATAGTAGCCGTGGCTATACATATATACTTTGTACTGTTACTTTATCAGCCTTTATGGACCTGTTACTCTGGAATAAGTAAGATAATGCGCCAAATGGTATTTATAATCGCCTTGTTGATTGGAAGCAGCGTAAAGCCGATACGGATGCCGATATAGCAGAGTACTCGTATTAATTAGGTCGGCTAGGATGTGTGTAGTCGATGTACGTGTAGTCGTGTACAAAAATAACCACAATACAATATAGAATTGCATTATAACGCATGGAAAACGGTAAGAAAGATATAGGCTTCTTTATATCTCTCTCAGTGTCGCAGTAATTCACTTGACACACAACAACAGACTTCACGTCCGCAGATGGAAGCCCTCGGCAGGGGAGACCAAACGGCCGAAGGTTAGCGGGAAAGGGAAAGAAACTGGCGGACGATGCGGGTGGTATCGAGGAGCACCGCCTTCTGCATTTGAGCATGGAGCGGTCCATCACGGAATCCCAGTCGCCTCAGATAACCCGAGAGGCTGACTGGAATTGACCCGTTCGCAGAGACGACTACAGGTATAATTTCAGTCGGCAATCCACCCCACATGTCGGTTATCTCGTGAGCCAGGTCCAGATATTTTGTTAGCTTATCTGTTTCGGCTTTCACGAGGTTCTCGTCATAAGGAATGGTAATGTCGACCAAAAATATCCTTGACTGTGTCCCGTCCATCAGCACAATATCAGACTTATTCGCAAGAATAGTCCTGTCTGTGATGATGGCCTGGTCCCAGTAGAGCCTGGCGCGGTCATTTTCGAGCACGGCTTCCGGCAAGTATTTATAATACGGCAGTTTCCGATCCACGAGACCGTATTTCAGAGCGAGCTCCTGGTGTAGAATCCTGGCTACTAAGTTGTGCCTGTGCAAATACTCAGAGTTAGAAAGCGCCGAACAACCGGAGATGACATGCCTAAGTGATTCACCGGGATGGCGACAAGCCGTGACTGACAGTGTTGTGACTGACTGTACTGTTACTGACTTTTTAGAAAATACAAAATGGATTAATTAGAGTGTTTTCTTAATATAAGGCTACTCATATTATCGCATTAGTGCAATATGGTTATGATAGAGGCATTTTAAGAACACAAAATTGCTTGACCTTGACGTGTCAAGAGTACTACCTAATAACGCTTCGCATTATGATCCGTGCAAAATATATGGCAAGGATTATCGGCAAAGTACTAGACGGAGTGGTGGTCAAGACATTTAAATAAGAAACGTAAGGTGTACCACTTAATTATTGCTATTTCGTTAATGTAGGTGTTGGTTTTTCTCTTACTTTATTAGCCAAGGGGACGCTCTCGAACACTTCTACAGCTGCACTATGACCTATCAGTAATATCTTCTTTTCGGGGGAAGAATACGCCTCTACATATTACCATTTGTAAATCGCGCTGGAAGACAAGGTGCGCGTTTTTTTCTGGACTTCAATATTCTTCTATGCAGTGAACCACCCTGAGCCCGAGTCCAAGTCAATATAATGGGCAGGGCTTTAGATAACATTTACGAAGCTCTATAGACAAGGTAACGTTAAAAAATTTCTTGCAGCTTTACTATATAGCGGTGATATTATAATTTTTTTTGTCGAAAACTTATTTTTTTTAAACTTTATTTACTAAAAATTCATTTATATGTTTAGAACAAGAACGTAAAATATTTTACTGCTGACGTGCACAGCATCTGTTGATAATAAAATGATACTACTAAACAACAACAAATAAAAGTTTATAGTTGAAAATATTTTACGTCCTGAAAATTACTACTGTCAGAAGAGTTCAATGTATAACCTTTATTCCAAATGTCTTCTATTTGATATCTCCGCATATATTAGTACAATAAAGGGAAATATGCGAAGCAAAGTTGTATTACAAAATACATATATATAACTAGGGCGTGTTGCTAGTGATGACTGAGAGAACAAAGACTTAATCCTCCAAAGGTGGTCGTATGGGAAAGCTCCACTATCCGTTATTGAACTAGAGTAATCAACAGATCAGTAAGTTGAAGTGTCAACAGGCTGGATAAGTGGCAATAAGCTGACTATTGGTAGAGAAGAAATTTTCCCGAATGGCAGTCTCGTACCGACGAGTAAAATGTAGGACGGCCTTTTACCAGAGGCACTGGTAACTTGGTAAGACATCAGAAAGTCAATGAAGAAGGATACCAAATATAATTACCGTGCTACGCGGTAGTCGTTGGGAGAGGCTCAGCATTAGTCTTGCAAAGAGCTGCAATGATGATGATGATGGTAGTGATGATGATTATATGTTTTACGTGGTAGAAAAATGGCTCATGCACCACATAGTATCTATATTAGGGCTGTACCACGAATGGGTCAGCTCGACTGGAGAATGACGCGCTTTCACGAAATATCATCGTGAAATAATAGCAGCTTAACGCTGGTAATAATGTGTTTTGTAGGGTGAGTGTAGGGAAACGGAAACCCTTTTTACTGGAAACGAGACATTACATCTTAGTCTTTAGATAACGCATTTTCATTTCGGTTGTTAATCGAAGATAGATGTAAATGCTTATAAATTGCACAAGCACACCATCTAGACCTGGAACCATTAGCTGTAGGCTATAGAAATACTTGTGGATGGAATGATTTTCGAACTCGCGGCCCGGAGTGTCGTAGCCAAATGCAAAGCCCCTGCGCTAGCAAGCTGTTTTACCATTGTATGATATTATATTATAATCTCTTTTACTTACTTCAATAGTGCAATATTCTCACTCAGTCAAAACTAAGTTGTTTCTTTATTTTAGTTTGCAATTAGTAGCCACGATTGGCAGGCGGGTTGCTTACCTCATCTTTTTTATTATTATTATTTTGAACTGTCAGAAAGATGCTGCTGCCTTCATCCTTGATCGTGGATTCCTGCGGATGACTTAAGTAGTAGATTCTTTTACGTGGCCCATAAACGCAAAGTAACATAATATAATATTAAAAAAATATTTTTCTTTTACAATTTATTTTAAAATTTAAAGTAATTTTATCATCTCTACATAAATTCCTCGCATTTCACATGCCCAAAAGAGCGGCCACATACTAAAGAGGGCATCTAATATTCAGGTTTTGTTAGTGAATTATGATTAATGATACGAGAATAATCTCAATGCTCTGTCACAGCTATTTGCTGGCCCTAATCCTTTTTTTACCATATATACTTGAATATAATATAAGGAAGAAGATATATATAAGGCTGGTGTCAAGTGGTCAAGTAGAAATAACAAGTGCCAACCTTTTTTGAAGAAAAATTATTAAGTAGTTTTAAAAATCTTGCGTATAAAGTGTATAATAATTTTACCTATTGTCATGTGAATAATATGATTTTTACTTGTCATAAATCTTGTCGTTTGACCAAACCTTATGGAATCAATCCACCGGGAAAGTTTATCACGTCACCTATCAGGCTGACTTACCAAGTGTTATTCGCCCTATTCGGGTGCCGTTCATACAGTTTAACAGCCCTATTACTTACTATTACTATTACAGCCTATTACCGGTACTCCCTCATCTACTGTCTCATAGGGAGGATATTTGCCATAGCTGCCACGCTGGGCAAGCGGGTTGGAGGCCGCAGTTTTTTATTTTTATTCCTGTTTGTTTTTTTTTCCCGTCCCGTCGGAGTGACATGGAAAAATTTACTAGATAAATTATTAAGTATTATTTTGAAAATTTCATAAAGATTTCTTGTACACATTGAATGAAACTAGTCATTACGAATTAACGTTTACGGTGCGTGTAATTATTATTTTTTAAATGAGAGGGAGCAAACGAGCATGCGGCTCACCTGATGATAAGTGACTACCGCCGCCCATGAACTATATCAACACCAGGGGAATTGCAGGTGCGTTGCCAACCTTTTAATAAAGAGTAGGCTCTTTTCTTGAAGGTCCCTAAGTCGTATCGGTCCGAAAAATTCGCTAGTGGTAGTGGAAGTCGCACAGTGGTGGACCGCCAATCGCCGATGATACGGATGGTATATCGAGTTTTGTCGTGATGTGCGATGGTGAAATTGAGTGGCTAGAATAAGTATAAAACTGAAATTATAAACGAGCTAACAGTTTATCGTGTAGTGGTGGTGTAAGAATATCCACTACCCCATGTCACCTCGTGAGTGTCGTAGAGGCGACAAAGGAAAAAAAACAGGAGTCAGGAGCAGCGTCTTCCCAATAACAACAATAAAAAACAAAAATAAAAAACTGCGGTTGCCAACCGCCAAGCGTGGTTTCTTTAGCAATAAATCCCAAAACTTTGAGGCAATCTATGGGGGCCTAGACCTATGTTCAGCAATGGACTTCTGATAGACTTTAACGGTAACAGTTACAGTCCACCTGATGGTTAGTAGCTACTGCAACCCAAGGGTACCTACAACCAACCTCAAACAAAGTGAAATAAATACGAAATGTCAACGAACCGTTCTATTATTTTGGACTTTGAAAAATATACGCACGTTTCAGAAGCTATACATGCCTTGTCACCTCTGAGAACTAATATAGAATACTTCGGAGCTTGTAATTACACTGGTTCTCTATACCGTTTGGAGAATACTGTGCAAGCACAGCTATTTGTCGGCATAAATAGATAAGAGGATGGTGTAGGTACCATCCATAGGCAGATAAGGAGTCCTACCACCTAGTAACTTATTTTTGTATTTACCTAAAAAGTATTAAATTATTTATCACCTTTCTATTAACTCTCTTTCGTGTATGAGTGTTCGGGTCGTATTTAGTCATTGATTTTAAAAACTCCCCGGTGAGCTACAGACTGAAATTCAAAACATAGTTCAGTATCAAATGATAATGTAAGAATATAATAATAATAAATAATAATCTTTATTTCGGACCAAAATTAATCCATAGTAGTGTTAGTAACAATTGACTTATAAACATTAAAGTATGGAGAAACTTTTTCAAAATCAGAGAATTATAGTTCTCCGCTACTGTTTTTAAAATGCTGTTGTGACTATCTCTCACCCTTCTAAGCAGCGAAGCTGTTTTCTTACGTATTATCGCATGAAAGCCGTCCGTGCGAGCTTGCGCAAAAATCTCCGACGCAGTACAGTATCGAGGCAGTCCCAACAACATTCTGAAAGCATTATTATATTGAACACGCAGGGCATTCAGCGACCTTTTAGTGTAATTGATCCATAGATTGCTCGTAGAATATGCAAAAATAATATATTTAAAAAAAATACCTCAATAATCATTTACATTAAATGGACGATTATTCGCCTTTTTATGTTTATCTACATACTACATGATAAGTCATCATGTCATGTCATGTCATCGTACATATGACCCCAAGGTGTTGTTAGAGGTGGCAAGAGAAAATGAAATAGGAAATTGTCAGCATGTCAAACGTGGCAACTATGACAATTTTCCCCCGTATGGAGCAATCTATATGGGAAGCCTTGAAAAGTCCAATGCTGAAAATATCAGCACTGGACTGGGCTGCAACGATGATCATGTAAGATGAGTGCAGCGTTAAATAAAGCGAGGGTTAAATTTTGATTTAAAGCGTCAACTTACTTTTGACTACAAATAAAATGCTCGCAGTATAACGTCTGTAAAAATGAACAAGCAAAAAAAAACTGTGAAGTTACGCTAGCGCTACGAAGTAATTGCAATTAAACTGAATAAATGCTAAAAAACAAACAATTTTATGTTCACAGTAACAGTGATATATTACTTTGTACTCAGGAAATGTGTTTATCATTGTTTTAATTAACTTACTTTTGTTTCCTATCCTTAAATGGATACAGGCATTTTAAAGAATAAGCCACTTTGAGCGAAAACTTGGTAAGCGCCGAGCGCAATCTGTGTGTTTTGGGTTTGGCAAATTATCCAAATTTACCAAACCCAAAACACACAGATTACTTACCAATACAGACAGATTACTTACCAATATAGAGATACTTTACCAATTTTGATTAAAAATAATCTTGCGGATTAAATCGCTTTTAATTTCTAATTCATGGCGTTTTAAGTGCTTTGCAGAACACTTCACGGTAGTTTGAGGTGTTTGGCGTCCTGATGTTATTGATGATATTTTACCCGGGTGTTCCCCAGGTTTTGAATAATATTTTTGGAACGATCTCTGCAGAACGAGCTTACAGTATCTTGAAAACTTCCAGTGGTATGTTTGGGCTTGGATCTTGGGGGGTCTTAAACAGATTGTAGAACCCAGCCACCATCTCCATTGTTTGGATATTTCTTAATTTTATTAGCTTCACAAATCATCCTTCGTAGGAATCAGTTTTGGTTGTAAATTTTTTTATAGGAGCGGGGGCAAATGAGCATACGCCCCACCTGATGGTAAGTGACTATCACCCATAAGCAACTGCAACACCAGGTGAATAGTGGGTGCGTTGTCGGCCTTTCAGCAAGGAGTAAGTTAAAAAATCGGAAATATCGGCGGTGGTAAGCTATTCCACAGTGAAGTCGTACACGGAAGAAAACTCCTAGTGAAACGTAAAATGGTGGATCGCCAATCATCCAGATGGTGTGGATGGTAACGGGAGTTTTGACGTGATGTTCGTTCGTGAAAGTTTTTGGCTGGGATTCAATCCTTCAGAGGACTCCCCGTGGTAGATGCGAAAGAAAATGCAAAGGGATGCAACATCTCTTCGTAGCGCCATTGAATCAAGCTGATCGGAAAGGATTCAGTCGTTGACGATTCGCGCCGCTCTGCGCTGGATGCGGTGAAGTTGAAGGAGCTGGCACTGGGGAGCCCCAGCCTAGAGATAAGAACAGTATTCCATGTGAGGCCGAACCTGCGCCTTGTAAACGCCTTGCAGGCGTTGTGCCGGCATGAAATACTGTGCCGCTCTGCTGAGCACGCCAAGCTTTTTAGAGGCCAATTTGGCCTTCTCTTCCAAATGACTACGAAACTGCACGTTATTCGATATGTCGATGTCTAGGATTCCTATACTGGCTGAGGCAACAAGGGGAATGCCTTGAAACTAAGGAGATACGACGAAGGAGTTCTTTTTAGCGGTATACGTGCAAACTTTGTCTTCTGGAGACTAAACTGGACTAAATTTAGTCGCCCCAATCTGAGACTTTATTTAGCAAAGACTTGACTTCAGACACAAGTTTGTTCTGGTTTTGGACACAAGTTTTCCCGAGAAATATTGGCACGGCCGGTGTAGAGCATGACCAGTGCTGTCATACGCATAGCAATTAATGTTACCGGTTTGTAAGATATCATTGATAGAAACTTTCTATATAGAGATAGAAAATTATATACTTTCTTATCAATAGGCTTATAATCGGAGCATGCACCGTCTACAACGACCTTGATACTCTGATCTGCATGAAAGCTGGTGATCTAATTGCACAATTTCTCTTGAAGCCCAAAGGACGGGAGCTTCTAAAGAAGCGCTTTGCGCCAAACATTGATGGAAGGAGAGGATGGAAGGCATTTGCAATGTCCAAACTAATGTTCAATTATTAATAAATAAATAATAATCCTTGGATCCTACTGCCTCCGCCCATTTATGAGTCGGGTATCAGGTCAGAATCACCAGCCGATCGACCACCAGGAAAACCTCATTGGCGGTCACTAACCAACAAGTGATCCTCAAAGTACCGCATGAGCTGACAGTTTAAAATGGATTTTAATATTTTGTAGAACAAGAAGGTGATGGCGATAGACCTGTAGTTTGACGGTACTGAGCGGTTGCCTTTTTTTAGGGATCGGGTGGACGAAAACTGTCTTCCATGATTTCGGGACTACGCTTTAGGGGTAGTAGTCCCGGAAAAGACGCGTTAGACCGGTGCCAACTTTGAGGCACACCTCCTCATCACAATTCGGGGGATTCCGTCAAGTCCACTCGACTTGTGGATGTCCAGGGAGAAAAGTGTTTTACGAACCGAGCGCTGTGTTAACCGCACATCCGGCATGGAGCACTCACACACACAGCGGGATGGTCGGCTGTGTGCTCCCCCGTCATCGAGAGTCGAGATGGATGCAAAGTGAGAGCAGCATGGCATGGGCTAGTGAGTCATCCTCCCTGTCCAAAGATGGAAGAGATGGCTGACAGAAGTTCTCTTGAACAGCCTTGACGAGAGATCAGAATGCACAGGTTCCCGAGGGAAGGCTAACTAGTTTTCCGCCAATTCTGCCTATGTGCTCTGACTTTGTCTTGGCAATGAAAATTACTTTTTTGAAAGACCTGGAGGCGGATTTATACTCCTTTTTAAGGGCGCTGGTGTTTACATCCCGGGACGTTGATGCATCAGCCCAGGCCCAATAGCACTACTGCTTTTAGCCTGATGCTATATTACTATTTTTCCCTGGTGTTGCGGTTGTTCATGGGCGGCGGTAGTCAACTTACCATCAGGTGAGCCGCATGCTCGTTTTCTTTATATAAAAAAAACACGAGCGACTAAACCATGGCTTAGATCTGCCTCCGATGGGCACCACAGAGAATGGAATAAAAAGTTCCAGCGACAGAAGCAACAACATTGGGATCATCCGGCAAGAATTAAACTCGCCCCCTAAGGGTAGGATGCAAAGAAAGACCGCATCCTATCCCAATCGGCCAACCTATAGTTTCAAACAGGGCAGGGATTGTCTTCATCTTGTTGCTCGGCTTACTCTGAGCAGTTATTGTCTTGAGCAAAATTTTGAATCCCCCCACCCCTAGAATACGCAAGGCAGCCTGATCACCCACGCTCAGAAGTGGATTAGCTTGGTCTTGGATGCCCAGCGAGAGATTCCTCAGGGGTGCTGGTACACTCCTCGGGTATTCTTACAGTTAATTCCGCCCCCATGTTGATGGAGGGGATCGGGCCGTCGGCTTCCTGCGCTCACAAAACGAAACGCACAAGCAGAGTTCCACTTCACGCTGGTATTCTGTGAGGTCGTGGTACCATCCCGGTCAAAAAAAAATTGTCATAGTTAACTAGTACTTACAGTTTTTAATTTTTATTCTTGTTTCCATAACATAATATAAACGGTAACTCTCACCATCATCTTGCATATTTAACTAATGTGATAATATGTATATCTTTCATTATTAATTATTTTTTAGTTAAATTAACAAAAATAAATTCGCATATGCATATTTTGTAGCATAAATTTTATGCTACAAATAGTATAGCATAGGATTGTTTAATATTAAACTTACTTAATATAAATAAGAAATCAATCAACAAATAGGTAAAATTAAATAAAACTGACGTTAATTGTTTAAAGTTGCTCTCTCTCTTTTCGCTAAATAACGATCAAAGACACAGGAATGGAATTAATACTGAATTTAAGTAAGTGATAATCAATGATTATAAGATAGGGCGTTAGTTAATTATTTATGAATTGATTGATAGAGTAGTCTGAAATTCAAATGAAAGAATGTTAAAATTAATAAATAAAATAAAGAACGACGAACTGTTTATAAATTAAATGTAAGTAAGTAGACAGTGAATTTGTCGATGAAATTAAAGCCCTATGTAATGCAAAATATCTACTCACTGCTGTTTTCCGATTACTTTTCATTTCCTCAAAAGGAAGCGACTTGACTTTTCATTATCATACTAGGTGTATTTCCCAATTTCAGAGAATTTTAAAATATTTGGTTTTGGTTTAGTATTCTAGAAATTCCAATTCTCAGTGGTCCCACTTTATAGTTCCATTCAGGGACCAAAATATTAATAATTAAGCGCTTCAGTGCTGTTGCGTTTTGTACGGTGAATAACAAGAACCGGAGATCATTTTTATTGATAGCGAAGCATTCCGTTTTAGTCTAAGATTAATGGTGACAAATAACTTTGAATTTTAACACATACTCAAATTGTTTAATCACTAGAGCCCAATGACTTCGTCAATCTTACTTAGCGGTACCATGTAGCGACATCTATGGAAATGTATTAAATAAAGAACGATGTATTTAGCGCGTCAAATTTTCATATCGATATACATCGCAACCGCTTCCGTAGATAGATAATAGATGGCGCTAGAGTAGTCAAGTGAGCTCGGCCACGGTCCTTATTGCTTTGTAAGAGAGATTTTTATCACACTTCGCTTGAATAAGGGACCTAATAATCATTTAAAATTAATTTAGGCCTTTTTACAGGACTATTTTTCATAAATGCAGGTTTCCTCACGACGTTTTCCTTCTAATATAATCAGCAATAAAAATTGTAATTAGGCTGAACAAGATGTTCCCCGCGACTTCGCCCGCATGCTATTTATTACGATTAAATTTCATGGATTTTAATTTTATTTTAATATTTGCTTGGAATTGTTTTTTAGCCTAAGTTACTTCTCATAACATCCGCTATATACCAGTGAAAGTCCCGTCAAAATCGGTCCAGCCATTGTGGAGATTAGTCGAAACAACAGACAGACAGACAGACAAATATTTTAAAAATTGTTTTTTTGTTATAAGTTTCCGATTACTTATTTTTATTTTTCCTTCATATACATGTAGCATAAACAAACATCACAAAAAGGCACTACAATTTTATTTATTTGTATAGATTATATGCGCCTATTATGCTTACCACGCTATTCACACGGGTTGTTCAGGGCGGCACTGCTACTCCTCAACATCACCAATCTCTAGTATTTGAGTTCGGTGTGTTAGCTGCAATTTCCGCCGTCTGTCGTTCTTCAGAACCTCGTGTAGCAGCCAACAGAGACCACCGTGTGCAGGTGAGATCGCCATTTGATGAAAAAGTTCGAACGAAGTTTCTTATCGCACTGTACGATTGATGGATGGGGGCTAGGCGCGAAAAAGTGTAAGATTTTTCCGTCACGACCTTCTTTCTATAGTTCGAGCGAGATGGAATAATATTCATCTCCACCTCACTTTTTCTCATTTTGTCAACATGTCGGAAACATAAATGCTGTCAACATTTTTGGTGGAGACGCGCCTGAAAGAAACATTTGTCGGCAACACGTGTTGACAAATGTTGAAAACTTTGGTGGAGACGCGCCATTACATAGGACGAACAAAGCGATCTATAAATAAAGCGACCTGCAAATAGCTGACGTGAAACACCGATGCTACGGGAAGTTTGCAGTCTGCGAACATGTTCAAGACCGTTCCCGCCATTACTGATTTCAGTTTTGATAGACCACAAATCGGCGCAAAAGAACACCGATTTCTACGAAGAATGATATGCGAGGGTATTGAAATGAAAAAAATATCCCAATTACAATAGAGATTTAGCTTTTTAATTCCTAACGTTTCGGGTGCTTATTATGTCTACTTTCACGGTCACGGGGGGGGGGGGGGGGCGAGGTGTTTGACGTCAAGATGTCATAGTTAGCCCGGCGCCCTTCAGTTTTTGAATATTATTTTTTGATCTGATCTACGCAGAATGAGCTTACAGTATCAGTGAAATGGTATGCTTGGACCACAAAAGCTTTGAATGAAACGTATACGACATACGTTTCATTCAAAGCTTTTGTGGTCCAAGTACTGAACAGTTTACTACAGAAAATGGAGCTCTTTTCTTACTTAGAGTCGTAGGAAAATGCCTTTCTTTTTTTTCTTTTTATAAAATAAGGTAAGACCTTTACTTAATATTGTATCAGAGACCTTAAAAGAAAATACGGCTCTAATAAAAACAAAGGTTACAAAGGTTCTCAGTGATCAGCTGAAGATAACTGGTTGCTCAATCATTAATATACAAATATCTATCTCAGAAGAAAATTAATTTTAAGAATGATGTAATGAATTTAATTGAATTTTGAATTAAATTTAAGCTCCAAGTTAACAATTCAACTTCATATTATACAATGTACTAATTTTTATTTGTCTGTTTGACCTTATTATTAATGGTCTATTCATCATATATATTCATAACTTGAAGATGCAAGAATTTTGAAAAGTCAGTAACAAGTTTCAAAATTTTATATTTTCTAAAAATATATTCCACTCCTTTTTCATAAATTTGCAAAGAAAACTTTCGACTTCGTAAGCTGAATTTATTCGCTTCTGGACTTCATTCTGCATGTTTTCCACATAGTGCACATCGAGTTTATCTGCTTTTAGTGAGATTACAATAGATACTGTAAGCCATCAGTTTCTTTCGCATTTTATTATTAAGTTAAAATAATACTCTTGTATAATTTATTAAAAGCCTCTTTGTTTTCGACAAAACTGTCGTGTATTTTAATTGATATTGCTTAGTCTATCATCGATGTAACACTCAAACCTCTAAAAACCTGTAAAAATATTAGAGGTCTCACTAGAGTCGAGACAGATGGATTAGTTTATTTCAGTTAATTTTATATCATAATGTCTTATAATATTTTGCTATGGGGAAATGCGGCTGATTTAAAAACTACTTTTATTTTGCAGAAGAGGGCCGTAAGAGCTGTTTACAACCTAAACTGAGAGTTACTTAGAGAAAAATTTTAATAAATAAATGTAACTTAACCTTGGCCTTTCAGTATATTTACGAAAATTTTATATATGTTCACAAAAACAAAAGTAGTATTGGTAAAAAAATGGATATACACACTGTAAACAATAGGAAGAAACGCGTGATACCAGTTTCACGAATCCACAGAGTCAGTAATTCATTCTTGGGGCAATGTTTATTGTATACGCTATAACAACTAAGTCCTAAAAAAGGAAAAGCTTAAATATTTTACTACACAAAACCGGATGCATTGAGGAAACTTGTCAGTAAATTAAGAAATATTCTAAAATATTAATTTGACTAATTTTGTTATACATATATATAGCACATTTGCTATCTGCCTTAAATTATATTTGGATAGGTAATACTTATCACAATTAAACGTCAAGTTTAAATTGTTATTACGTGAAAAGTAACTAAATAAATAAATTTAAATTGTATCTTATTTTATATTCCTGCGGCCAACCCTGTATGTAAGGAAATGTAAACAAGATAATTTTATGTACATGACGGCACCAGCACCATTGCACGTGCGGCGCGGTAGCCGTCGGTGCAGTTAGACAGAATTCTTGTAAATAACACGTGTTCCACACACCTGCACCATTTCACCTGCGGTGGTGCCCGTTTTGCTTGTATAAAACGGACGGCGCGGCCGCCGTTAAGACAGTCTTGACTCTGACGTAGAATAGTACGCTTGTCGTATTCCGTTACTAGTCTATCCTCGACTCGTTGGATAATTAATTCGTGTAAACGAATTAATTATTATTCCTAACTACAAAATTAGTCTCTGTACTATACTCAATTACCCTTTCTACATACATTTAAACTTGATGGGGAAAGCTTGTGCATTGCCGTAGTAATCCGACTAGGAGCGGCGATTTGTCAACCCCATCAGTGCCCCTGTGGTAGCAGCGTCGACAAGTTTGGGCTCCACGGACTTTCATGTAAGAAAAGCGCTGGTAGGTTTTCAAGTTCTTTGAACGATGTCATCCGAAGGGTTCTTGTCTCTATAAATGTTCCCTCGGTTTTAGAGCCTTGTGGAATATTTAGTGACGATGGCTGGAGACCCGACGGTATGACATTGGTCCCTTGGGAGAGAGGTAAATCCCTAGTGTGGGATGCTATTTGCGTAGACACTCAGGTGGTCTCTCATCTCAGGGGTACCTCGTTTAGAGCCGGGGCGGCATCAGAGACAGCTGAACTGAATGAGTGGCGCAAATATGAGTCTCTGAGAGATGAATACATATTTGTGCCATTTGCTGTAGAGACTATCAGTCGGTGGGGTCCACGTGCGGTGAAGTTCCTAAGGAATTCCATCCGCGGCTGGTCGTTGCTGCTGGTGATAAAAGGGCTGGTTTTTTTCGCTCAAAGACTTAGTATAGCCATTCAGCGGGGAAACGCAGCCATCGTTCCTGGCGCGATACCGCGGGGAGTAGGACTATATTAAAGTTTTTAAAATTGTATATAATAAAATATTGTATAATCAATATATTTTAATAATTGAGTTTTGTTTACATTGACTCTTCTCCCAACAAGAATTATTAATGTGTTATTAGGGCAAAACTTACTAGTTAAAACTTTATTCATTATATGACTAAAAATGCTCCAGGTATACAATAATTACTAACCAAATATCCTTTTAAACAGTTATTTAACATCATGCACAAATTTTTACCTTTGTCATCACAATACATAATACCTTATTTTTTAATATTTTTTTTATAGGACAGGTTGACAAACGAGCTTCAAGTCCACCTGATGATAAGTGTTTGCTGTGGCCCATAGACATTTACGAGTACATTTATCCTCTTTTGCGAATAAAAATGCAGATGCTTTGTCACTCGTGACACAGTATAAATATGGTATACTGTTCGTGAGTACTAACATGTAATGCCTCGTTTCCAGTAAAAAGGGGTCTCCGGTTCTCTACACTCACCATACGAATCACAGCAGTGTTAATGTGCACTGCTATTTGACGCTGGTATTCTGCGAGAGCGTGGTCTTTCCCCGGTCGAGTCGACCCATTCGTGCTATAACTATACAACTAATATAGCTGCAGCATGGATGTATCACGTATAAAATTTAATTCAAATTACTTTTTAAGTTAATATTCTTTGTAATGGCACTATCATATAGTATAGGTGAAAATAACGAGTCTTCACTGTTATCATTATTATTTACACATATTGTCCCCATAATAAACCTGGTATGGAGCACTGATACTCACTCTGATGTTTTATTAAGGAGTCAAAGTGCTCCTCATTTTATTGATATGACTTTACCAGATCATTCATGGCCAATATGTGTTCTTTTATCTCATCCTGAGCCGATGCATATTTATTTGATATGATTTGTTTGATAGAATTGTTGAATTTAGACACTCTATATCACTGTCTTATAACAGTTATTCATATTTTCCACCTCAATTGAATAAAATTAAAGTTTATTAATTAATACTTGCTTTTCTTTACATACATTTATATATATAATTTTTAACAATATTTTTTGTTTTAGTTAACTTATATTTGTATATATATATATACACTTTTCTTCTACTGCAGGTAGTCCTTGCTGCTGTGTTCTTGATGTGCCATAATCATCACCAGTCAAATCAATTGTTGTGGAGGGTTGCAATGCTTTAGAAGATTCACATTCTATGAGCTCGTTGAACAGACTTTGAGTTTGGGACGCTTTCATGTTGTCTATGTAATGTTTTATTTGCACAATCTGCCCATTAGCCTTACTTAACTGTAACTGCAATGCAGCAATTAATCTGAGTGATTCCTCATATTCCTTGCTGCATTGGTCAAATTCATCGACTGTTCTCTGAAGTTGATCTCTTTCTTTTAAAACAAAAGTAAATTCTGTATACTACTTAACCATATCATTATTAACTCAGTATTTTTATCAATTATATTAGATCACACTGTGCAATTCACACCTAATTTTAAATTAACTTATAAAATATCTTATAATGTTATGAATGCAAGTAAAATGTACCTTAAAATGATACCTTTAAACATTTTTTTAATTTACACAAGAGTTCAGTTAGTACATCGTGAAGAGTTTTATTAGTTTTACATAAATCGAAAAATACATTTAAAAATACTTTTGCTAGAAATATGATATTTATTTTATCGTATACACAACATTATTAAATAATTATTGCAACTACTATCAAGTAGTTATAAACAAAACAAATAACAAAACAATAATTTATTTGTACATTAAAAATATTTTTAAGCAGGTTAATATAAAACTTTAAAATTGATTGCTCTTGTAAAAGAAAAAAATCTTATAACAATAATTATAGCGAATTCTTTATAACTTTAGTAAAAATTGCATACATTTAACTAAAATTTGCTATCGAAAAAACAACAAAATCTTTTAAAAATATGAAAAATTTATTGAAATGGTAAATTTAAGCATGAAAAATGTAAAAAAAACTAAATAATATGATCATTATTTCGTTTTTTTTCAGGAAACAGTAATAAAAATAATATAAAACAATAACTGAATTAATTGTCTTGTGCCTTAATAGAAATGCCACATAAGTGCTTAAAATGTAACTTAATTTTTAATATTGTCTTTTGATTGCATTTTTTTTAGAAATAGTAACAAAATATTGAAAAATCAATTATATCCTTAATTATTTGATAAATAATTTCAACTTGATCATATAGTAAATGCAAAACATTAAAACATTACTTTTTTTATAATAGTTTAAACTTTTTAAAGAAATCTTAAAAAGAATTGACAAAAATGCGCTGATTCGATGTTACCTCAAATTTTCTTCTTTGTTCTTTTTGTCTCAGTTTTCATATTCTTCTGGAAGAAGTTTGAAAAAGTACAATTCAGTCAGCTTCTATAAAAATTTTATTGTGGTCTCTTCTCAAATTCATATTTATTTATTTTTCGTCAGATCCGGTATTACGTCCCTTCGGTTATATTATTTTTTTGTCAATTTTTTCACTAATGTTTTCATTGTTTAATTTAGAAATACGTACGATGATACGATGTAGGACACTCAATTAGTTTTGAGATGCTCGAAATTAAAAAATGGAATGCACCCGTGGTATGTTTCTAAAAAGTAAATTTATTAAAAATATAACTCCATAAGCCAATTGCTAAATATTAAAAAAAAAAAAAAACAAATTTCTATTAATTTTCCTGCAACGCTTCCCGCACTTTTCATTTAAAACGATGGGGTCGGGATCACGTAGACGAAATTTCAGACATCATAATCGAATGAAGCTGTTTTTTCTTTAAAATGTACCTAAATATAATTAAAAATTAAAAATGCTATACAGCCGACTTCAAAGTTATTAAGAATAACTCAAAAACTATTGGGCTGACCTTGATCAAATTTATATGGGACCACACGAGAAGTACCGACTTTCAAACAAAAAAAGAATCATCGAAATCGGTTCACCCAGTAAAGAGTTATGAGGTAATACACATAAAAAAACATATAGTCGAATTGAGTACCGTCTTCTTTTTGGAAGTCGGCAGAAAAATGAAGATGTTTTAAGAAACTGCGATATTTTTGTATCGAGTCAAATTGAGTCAATCGTGTTTCAACCGATGAATCCGAATGAATTCACCAACTGTTTATTTTAAATCTCAATTGTCATTTAAAAAAACGTAAATTTCTTATTTTGCTTGTTTTTTATGCAACTCATCAAAACTCCAACTTTGGAATCCAGTTCGCCTTAAGGTGATTAGTACTAGAACCCTAAGCGTACGTACGGAGACAAAAGTCTTCGCTAAGTGATTGTTGAGAGATATGTCTCCTCAATTTCTGACACGAGTTGCTACAGAGTGGGAAGGTAATGGTAAGCACTCGTAAACTTTCCGGGATTCGGGATTTCCCTTGTATGGCGGTGGCGTTTTACATACTTAGATAACAAATGGACAAACTGTCCAGATCCGGTAAATTAATGTGTAGACAATAAAAATACTTTTTCCATGCTGGAGTCGAACCTACGACACTCAGCGTCGCGCAGAAACGCTAATCACTAATTTAGCTAATCACCAAGCCATCCGATATTTGTACCTATTGTAAAAAAAGGGGAATGGGAAAAGTTTTCCAATATTTAGCATTATAACTTCGAGAATAATCCAAGTTAGATGAGATACGCAAAGTTCCACACAACTTAACAAACACTATACTTCAATATTGAAGTGAAATACGTTTATTTTTTCATTTATCCATTTTCTCTGTCTGTTAAAGAAAAATTTCCCTGTATTTAAGAAAATTTTCTTTCAAACACTCTATACAAACTCTATTTTGAATATGAATCAACTGCAGTCAATAAATTTTAGAAGGTATAAAATAATATCTATATCCGTATAGTGGCAGTGTGAGAGTATATCCACTACCCCATGTCATCCCGAGGGTGTCGTAAGAGGTGACAGAGAGAAAGTAAAACTAGAGATAGGCGGCAGCATCTTCTTGATAACAACTTAAAATAATAATAAAACTGTGGTTGGCAACCCGCTTGCTAAGCGTGGCAACTATGGCAAAATCCCCACGTGAGGGATGAGTAAGGCACTTTGTGCAGCAGTGGACTGTATTGGATGGATGGAATGAATCTCTGTGATTTGACAGATTTCTTTAAAGATATAACCCAAAATGTATTAGCCGACTTCAAAGAACTAAAAGGAAAATAATAATTTCATATTATAATATCAAAAGATAAACATAATATAACAAAATATAAACGAAATATAAACAAAACATACGAAAAAAATAATATTAAAAGTGAGAGCTACAGCAGTGTTTGATTTATTCAGACTAATTATGGTATAATTATATGGTATAAAAACGATTATTGGTTGTAAATATAAGATACATAAATATGAGACACTCAGCCCCTGCAGAAATTTTTATGATTATGACATTTTTTGCGCACTTAATAAATACTCTTTGTATTTTGTCTTAAAATTATTCTTATTTATTATGGCTCGTAATGGTGGTGAAAGATCGTTCCAACATTTTGTGGCCATAAATTTGTAATTACCACGAAATACTGATGTCCTATGTCTAGGTATACGAAATACTTTTGCACACTTTCCAATGCTGTATATTATGTCGATTTTATCTCCACTGAAGCTTTTCATATAGGTATTCTGGTTTCTTTGTTTCTATTACTCCAAATAGCAGGGAGGCATAAAATAATTTGGTAAGTTCCAGCATTTTTCTATATTCACAAACTCAAATGTCGTCTAGTTTTATTAAAAACTTCATCCCATATTTTGTACGTGTAGAGCCATGCTGCTGCTATAATACGGAGGGGTACTCTGAAATGATCTGGAATAGAATATTTCAGATTGAGTTACAATAAAACCTTTTTTAGAATTTGAATACTGGCCTCTTAGAATCTTAATGACATTCCAACAATTAAAAAAATGTTTAAAAACAAAAACTATGTTGGTTTAATGTTGACACTTCTTTAACAGAAATGGAGCTCACGCGTGAACATTTCCGTGCCATAATTTTACACAATTTTCGTCGCGGCTTATCTCAAGATAAATGTCTCAGCGAACTTGTTTCGATTTATGATGTTGAAGCACCGAGTCAAACGACAATATACCGCTGGTATGCCGAGTTCCGACGCGGTCGTGTGTCACTCAGCACTGTTTCTTCTGCAGGTCGACCAAGAACAGCGGTCACGCCTGAAAACATCGCAGCCGTGCGAACTATTTTATTAGATGACCGTAATGTGAAATACGAGCAGATTTGGGCTGTTATCAGTATCGGAATGACTGCAATTCAGTCGATATTACATAATAAGCTGTGTCTAAGAAAGCTACTTTCCCGCTGGGTTCCCCACAATTTGTCCGAAGAGCAAAAAGCGGCTCGTGTAGATTGGTGCCGGAATACTCTGCAACGTTTCAACGGAGGGAAGTCAAATGCCGTTTATAATATGTGTTCACGCCCTAAGTTGCCCGACAAAGGTTGAGTGGACTAGGGCCCATGAGTAATCCAATCGACGGGCAACAGAGGACGGGGCGCAATGGCCAATGCATATGTAGTATATAAAGCTAGGTAATTAATACGAACTTACCGGGTTCCGAATCGAAGACCGACCCCAAGGCGCGGTCAGATGTTAAGTAAGTGCATGTAAGTAGTTTGTGATAGTGTGTATAAATGGCACCTGACGGCCCGATGTAATCGGTCAGGAGATCCACAGACGCTGCTGTTCTCCCAATGTGAGCTCCCTACAGTGGTAGAACACCAATTGAAATCCTCTGCCTTCATTTCACTATTTCAATTTATCAACTTTATTGTATGTTTAATTAACTTCAAACTCAACTAAATCCCCATTAATCGTAATCAAACACGTGACGCACGGCACAACTAATGAACGGTCAATCAAAGTTCAACTGTATGTTCATTTAGCAAAAAAATTATAACCACACGTACGAACGCGATCTCTTCTCGAGTCACAAAGTTCAGCGTTCCACACGGCAAGCAAATTCTTTCATACGATACTAAAATGCCACAAATAAAATAAATAATGCCAAATGCACTTCAACATGCAATCACTATACAAATTGACGTAAATTACTTGCAAACAAAGTCAAAGTAAATTTATTTCTTGATGCACATAGATCAAAACAGACAAATTAAGCAAAATGACAAACATAAAAGATAGCCAAAAAAAATTTTTTTTCCAAAATAAATATCTCTGACAATGCCAACAAATTGTGAAAACAAAGAGAGGATTGATTTTTATTTCCTTCGGCACAAATAGTGTTACTCAATTTCAATTTTCCCCTCAACAAAGCAAACATAATGATTAAATATCTTTACAAAACATATGTACTCGTATTCAAGGAGTATATTAAATTCACTTTTTTACTCACAACCGCCACAACTACGAAACATTTCGCGGAAAAACCAAAGCATTTTTATTTTTAATTTAAAAGCATTTTTAATTAAGTGCTCGACCAAGCCAAATGTAAAACTCCTTGACAGCGTGATTCAACGCTCTAGGGGAGCCCTAGTCTTCCCACCAACCAAGTGGAGGCCACACAGCGTTGTGAACCCGAATCCAATAGAGCGCGAACCGTTAAACAGTTGCCACTCGGGTTGTACGTCTTCACTGAGACCGTCGGCAATAGAACAGTTTGACAAGTGGACTGTCGACGGCTCAAAGGCTCAGTGGAGGCGGCCGTGGTGGGAGCTAGGGCGGCAGCTAGCTAGGGCTGGCTCCATCGAAGGGGGGACGGTTGTACCCCAGTCGCGGCCACTCAGCTAACGGGGGTGATAAGGGTCTAGCTGACTGCTGAGTGGCTGTGAAGTTCCTCTCCACACTCCGAGGGGGGGGCGACGACCCCCCCGCCCCTGGGGGAACGACCCCCGACTGGTCGGGGGAGGGACCCCCCTCAAACCAAGGGGCACGGTGGCCGGCAGGCGAGCGCCGAGCATCGCCCGATAGAGCGTCCCCGCCCGTGGGAATCGAGGGCCCGGCAAAGCCCCGAGAGGAGACACCGTTCGCACCCAGGCACAAAACGGCATGGTGTTTGCCCTGGCAGTGCGGACAGGGCCGCTGGTGCGGGCACTCTTGTTGGAGGTGCCCTTCCCTACTAACTACCTTGCCTTTAGTAAATGATTACGTGCCAACTTTTTAAAAGCATACTTAAGGCAATCTATTGGACTTCTATTTGAGTTAGGGCAATCTATTGGAGAAGTATCTGTTAAGCTGTGGACTTATGATAGGCTCTAATGTATAAATAAACACCCATAGTACATAACTGTTTAATAAAATATAATACTAACAGCATACCTAAAAGCTTGTAATAATAAAAAATATAGCTAGCGTGATTTTTTTCGATTTCACCACTTAGAATTGGCTTGCCACTAAAAGCTTCGAGGCAGCAGCAAAAAGATAGATATTTATTAAACATTTTTCGTGTAATATTTTTTTTAAATAAAATCCTGCTAATGCTTATTAAACTTCAACTTTGTGCCGTGTGGTAACGGCGTAAGGGTGTTCACTACCTTATATGCCGAGGATGGGCAAAAGGCAAAAAAGGGATATGAAATAGGAGATTGATTTCCTTTTTTTTTTACTTATTATAAGACAATGCTTGACCACAATGATACCTGGTGGTAAGTGGTGCATAAAACCCCAAATGGTACTCCTGATTACAACTTTAATTAATAAAAAAAAACTGCGGCTGCCAACCTGCCCCCCAAGTTAGGCAACTTTGGCAAAAATAATCCCTCAATATTAATGAATAAAAAACATCTTTTAGAAGATAATATTTTCTTCCCCCTTTGAAGCAGAAATATATATATATATATATATATATATATATATATATATATATATATATATATATATATATATATATATATATATATAAAAAAAAACATAAACACTCACGCCTGTCCCCCAGAGGGGTAGGCAGAGACTATGGACTTCCATTTGGCATGATCCTGACACACCTCTCTCGCTTCCTCCACATCCATATACCTACGCATACACGCTCGTCGGTTAAAGGTACTCTTGATTTGGCCCATTTTCAATATATCGCCAATTTGGTCGATAAACTTTCGTCTAGGGCGTCCCTTCCCGACTCTGCCGTTCACCTCTGCAACATAAATTTGCGTTGTCACTCTTTCCTCATTCATTCTTTCTACATGCCCAAACCACCGAAGCATTCCCTTCTTAATCCCACAACATCATCTTGCAAGCCACACTCTTCTCTTATCACACGATTTCTCACTCTCTTCTCTTATCACACAATTTCTCACTCACACAATTTCTCACTCATATATATAATTGTTTTTAAATTTATTGAGCCGAGGTAGCTCAAGAGATTAATTCATGTGTTAATTTACCATGTGTTTGGCGGTTAAGAAAAATATCTAATATATTCATGCCGGAGAAATAAAATAGATATTGAAATATGTCCTGAGGAAATATAAAGTCCACACAGACACGCATTTTTATACAAATATGAGGACAAACGAGCACACAGTCAAGCTGATGGTAAGTGGATGCTGTGACCCACAGACATAAATCTACCATCGATTAAGAATAAAAATGCAGAAGCGTTATCACCCCTGGAGACAAAGATAGAATGCCTCATTTTAATTAAAAGGGATATCCGGTTCTTTACATAACAATTACCATATGAAACACAGCAGTATTCAGCTGCTATTTTCTGAGAGCGTGGTCCTTCCCCGGTCGGGCCGACCCATTAGTGCTATAGTTGCAGCATGGGTCTATCACGTAAAAGTTTTTATATTAAAGCACTGAGTCCGCCACCCTACCCCATTGGAGTATACAAGGTGTAGGATGGCGGACTTTACACTGACAATAAGATGCCTGTGCCCAGCTGAGGGGCAGTTATAATGATCTTTATTGATCATTCTTGTACAATATCGTTTATCTATTCAAAAATGTATTTGTGCTATATTAATATTGAAATTTATGTTTTACTAGCAACCCATATTACTAAAACTACCATCTAAATAATTCCATATTACTAGAAGTAATATGGCATTATTTCTTATGTCTTGTAGCATGCAAATAACTAAGATTAATAAAATAATTTAAAGAAGCTAAATTAATAGAAGCTAGTTATTCAACATTACAGACATATGTTTCAATTTTATTTATAGGTAGAGAGTATAGACAAATAAAGTTAGATTGACAAACATATATGGCTGTCAATCTAAGTGTATACGATACGAAGATCGAAACTAGGCCCAGATGCATTGTCGAAGACAAAGGGTCATGTGATCAAATGATATCTGATCTTGACCAAATAAATAACAATTAATATTTTTGTTAATGTTAATTGCACCTGGGATTCGAACCTTCACATAAATAAAAATAATTAATAGTAGTAATCAGATACAACTAAGTCACTAAACTACTTTGGATATCGGACACATAAAAAGTCATAAGTTTAAAAAATGTACAACCCTAAATACACTGTATTATATTTTTTAGCTGAACGGATAATTATCGTTGCCGCTTAAAGTAGCCATTTTAAGCAGTAATAATTACAGAGTACGAAAGCTCGTGCTCTACTTTGTAATCAAAGTATCGTGTGTCCCGGGAAAAAAGTGGTTAAAAGTCGCGTTCATTACCATATTTATAGGCAAATTACAGTAAATACCTATTTAGAATTAACTTGTGTTTTTAATTCACCAATAAAGGCAGTCCAACTGAAAGTAAAATAATTGTGTATAGAGGTGCGGAAAGTAGAGATTTTATTCAGAGAAATTTAGCCGCAGAAACCATGCCATTACGTTTAAGTTTACTGAGGAACATACTCGTAACATTACTATCAAATACTAACTATCACATTTCGGCTCGTGGGTGGCGTACGAGGCGACTGTGAGAAATGTTAGGCTTATGGCTTCCTATATATGATATGGCTTCTCATTTACACCATACGTGAAATACCCAGATCGACGATGGAAGCAACATGGAGGTTGGAGGACGTGCAGTACTGCGATCATCCATCCACCTGTCAAGCTCGATCCGCTTAAGGAAAATCTCCCCTACAACGGGATAGAGTCCAGCCGGGGACCACCAGCTCTTACAAAAGCTGAAGCTGAAACATAGCTATGCAGATTCAGTGATAGGGGTGAAGATAATATAGTATAATATAATAATTATTTATTTAATTCTAAATGTAAATATTTTAACGTCCATGTCACACCTATGCCGGTAGTTGTTGGCAGCATCAAGCTCGAAGTTGTTGATGAATATGTTTACCTGGGACAAATAGTTCGGCTAAGTAAGTCCAACTTCGACCAAGAGGGCAATCGACGGATTCAACTCGGCTGGGCCACAACGGTTACACTCTTTGTACGTGAGAGTTGAAGTGCCGGTGACGTTAGGCCGGAGCGTGTAACGCTAGGGTTGATACCGAACCGAAATGGAATATAATAACTTAATATAATAAATATAATGACTTGTGCTAAAGAAGATACATAGTAGGTATATGTTATATAATATGAACTTATGTATTTAGATAGTGAAAGAAACGATCAATTTTAAATCAATTTATATTAAATATCTTTACAGATGGGGAAAATTAAAATTTCCGACAAAACAAAATATGCACGATAGTTAATGGTAATCTTAAATAATAATTAACCAACACACAATCAGTATTACCTACTATCCTTTAAAAATTACTTACTCTTATATATTTTTGGCTTTTTCGATGACATTTATAATTTTTATTATTATTTCTAACAAATGAAAACAATCGTAGCCATATGTATATTTTTTTTGAAATTCCATAGGGAAGCATAGATAGATAATACTTAATTGTACGCCAAAAAGTTACATACATATTAACAAAAAAATAGAAAAATAAATGTGGTACAATGGGTCTTATCGCTAAGAGCGATCTCTTTCGGACAACCTTTGAATGGACAGGATTGCAAAAAAAACCATAAAAAGTGTGTGGTTTGGGGACAAAAATAACATTATTTTTATTTAAGCCATAAAATAGAAATACAGAATGGTATATAAGTACATAGATAAGATAAATACACATATATAGGGTATTTTTGGAACGCTCCCGAAAACTAAGACAGGCGACAGCACCAAGTATACCTTTGATCATGGGTCACAAATAAATTCGATCCTGATGAAAAAAAAAATCATCTTTTTACAACGTTTTATTAGCTTTATTCACGCGCCATCATGTTAGTACAGTTAAATGAAACGATAATTTCATAAAAAATATCATAAAAATACTGAAACATAAAACCAGCAGTGGAATGACTGAATTTATATCAGCTGATTAAAGGTCAATGTACGCGCGAACGCAAATTCGCGCGGCCTGCAACTAGCGGGCCATACCACAATACCTAATAATTTACAACACTTGTCTAAATACCTAACTTATCTACTTAACCTACTATTTTGCCACTGTGCTTGTCTCCACGTCTACTTTAACCCGAATTTACAGATTAAATAAACCCAAATAACTGGTTCGATTCCCCGCTAATGAAAAAATACTTAAATGAAATGTAACCAAGGTTGGAGTCATGCGTTTTTATTCATCGTGTAGGTATGTTTATTATTCTCATGTATTCAGTTATGTACCTATTCAGATTAGTCCAGTACTAAGTTATTTAAAAAAATGGTCATGAAACAGCTTACCGCTCTAAATCCTCCGTGGTCTTATGAGATGCGGCTCAAATTGTGCTCCATTCATTTCAAGGTAGATTTGGGTGCAGGCGGGGCATTATCGTGTGGTCTTTGACACAGTCCGTACGTAGTTTCTCGAAAGCATCCACGATCCTTTGGTGTATTTCATCAGCACTATCACACTCACGATTAAAAACCCTTTCTTTCACATACCCCACAGAAAGAAGTCTAACGGGGTCAGATCTGGTAAGCGAGGTGGCCAAGCGTGTGGTCCTAGTCTGCCGATCCAGCGATCATCAAATAGCTCATTGAGGCGCTCACGGACGAACCTCACAACATGTGGAGGGGCACCATCATGCTGGAACCATGTGCGGCGATATTCAGCCAACGATAGGTCGTCTAAAATGTCAACCAACTGTTAATTTATAAAGTTTAGGTATCGCTGTCCGTTCAGTCGCTGTGGCAGAAACACTGGTCCCAGTATGCGATCCTTAAATAAACTTGCCCTATGTTATCCGACCATCGGGTTTGGTGCCCGGTTTGTCGAACAACGTGCGGGTTAGCCTCTAAATACACGTGTGTTTTTCTTCGGTTCCACAGGCCGTTTCTGGTAAATGTCGACTCATCCGTCCAGATAATGTGCTCAATGGAACCAGGCACACGTTGTTGCTGGTATAATAACCAACGGCAGAAAACTCGTCGGTGGTCGTGATTGCCGGAACTAAAGCTTGCACTTTGTGCAATTTGTATAGGCACATTCGATTACGCTTCAACACTTTGTGCACTGCACAATATGACACACTTGTTCCATCCCGACGTCTTAACAATTTATTTAGCGATACTTCGTGTACCTAGGTTCGAATACATAACATGTTGCCGTATTTACAATCACTATAAACAAACGCGTTAAGCATTATTAAAACAAAAAACGTAACAACAAGAATAATACCAACACGTAATCACAAGTAATAACAATTTTATAAATAAAACGATTGAGCTGTCGCTCGCGCACGCGTGTACAAAATCAACACGGAACTGTTTCAAAAACTACGATTAATAACGAACCCCGACTAAATTAAAACCTACTGCGTCCAACGTGAGGCGACTCGAGCCGGCCGGGTTACATAATTGTTTTGGACCGAGCTAGATAAAGGTCGAGTGAAGGGAGTATGGTTACAGTCGCCTTCTAAAGTACTACATGGTATTGGGATATTGTTTTATAATATCATAGTAAGTAATTAATTGTTTTATTGTAGAATCATAATAGGTGCTTTACTAGCTACTTAGAACTTTGGAAAAGGTTGGAATTAAAAATGGATAATGTTTACTTGAGCATTATTTGTTATTTCTATCGTAAAATATAAAGTAGTTTGTAACAAGAAAACTTAAGCTAAGAGTGGCACGCCGTCCATTATGTCGTCTTGGGTCACATAGAAGCCAGATGTTGATGGTGTGTTGGTGTTACTGGATGCTACTTCATCATCACTTTCATCTTCGCTTGAGCTTCCGTCATCAGGTCGAACACATGGTAAGTTTTTCGGTATTCTTCCTCAACACTTTTAACTTTACTGCACAATTTTCCCCATTCACCTTCCCCTATCATATTTACCTTTTCGTTCACTAGTTCAGTCATAAAACAATAGATATAAATAATTTTTCTTTCCTTCCTTTTTAAAACATCGTCGCGAGTCGCAAAGTAAGCTGTGTATGCGACTGTATTTTTGGAGCGAACAAAGCGCGGGAACCAATAGCATGCAGGCACAGTAATACTGGCGGATTGTTCCCCCGTCGCGCCCCCTTCGTACCAATATGTGATAAATCGCTCAGTGCCCAAGTTCAAGGCCAGCGTTCTTTTTTCACCGTTCGCGCGTACATTAACCTCCATTAGTCAGGTGATATCCATTCAGTTTCCACTGCTGGTTTTATGTTTCAGTATTTTCATGATATTGTTTATGAAATTATCGTTTCAATTAGCTGTACTAACATGATGGCGCGTGAATAAAGGTAATAAAACGTTATAAAAAGATGATTTTTTTTCATCAGGATCAAATTTATTTGCGACCCATGATCAAAGGTATACTTGGTGCTATCACCTGTCTTAGTTTTCGGGAGCGTTCCAAAAATACCCTGTGTGTATATATATATATATATATATATATATACACATACATATATATATATATATATATATATATATAGTGTGTGTGTGTGTGTGTTTGTGTGTCTATATATATATATATATATATATATATATATATATATATATATATATTGTAGAGACTGAGGGTAAAAAAATGTGAACAAATGAAGGTAGAATGGTAATCTATGCGCCTATGACTTAAGTAGATGTTAAGTTATGCTAACGGGAGTGCCTATAACTTAATCGGTTATTATTTTATAATGTTACTAGCTTGTCAGGCAGACGTTGTTCTGCCCTTTCCAACGAACCTTCCTGTAAAAAATCCTTAAATTCGCAATAAACATTTTTGGGGGTCATTTAGCGGGATAAAAACTATCCTATCTCTCAAGGTAGACCAAAATGCACAGAGTGAGCAAAATTTCATTGAAATCAGTTCAATAGTTTAGGAGTCCATCGCGGAAAAAACAACGTGACACGTAATTTTTATATATAAAGATGATTACGTCGTGCCTATGATTTAATGAGTTATTATTTTTTAAGTTACCTATGCTTACGTCGTGTCATGCATGTGATTTAATTTGTAATTCTGTTGAGTTATGTAAACGCAGTGCCTATGACTTTAACAGTTATTTTAACCGACTTCAAAAAAGAGGAGGTTCTCAATTCGACTGTGTTTTGTGTTTTCCTCTGAACTTTTTTCTAGGTGACCGATTTTGGTGGTATCTGAACTGGTGCTTACCATGTACTCTCGTATAAATTTGATCAAGATCTGGCCAGCAGCTTGTTTAGTTATTCTTAATAATGCGTATTTATTAATAGTTAAATTTTAATACAATTTTTAATTTTACCACTTGTGTTCAGTTATGCGAACGTAGTGTCTATGACTTACTCTGACGATGCGTTGTGTAAACTTAGAGCTATTGCCAAGCGCGTCGATTGTGACTGTCGCTATGCCTGCATCCCCCATTCCGTTAATGGAGACTGATATTTAAAGTTAAAGAGAGCCTGAGGACGGACTCCTGGCAGGAGAGGCCGTGTAGGAAATGAGGGTAAAAAAAAAAGAAAATATGAACAAATAAAGGTAGAATGGTAATCTCCCACTAATTTTGGCAGTATAAAGTATCACACAGCCGACTAAGAGCAACAGTCTGTAATTCTATGAGTCTCATATCGTTATTATGCCCGTTGGGCTAAAAAATTGCTTCTAAACTGAGATTCTGCCCAAATAAGACAATTGATGTGGTTCTATTCGTGTAGTAGTTCTTCTAGTGTAAGCAAGGAAGATCGTGTTGCTCAGAGGCTGCCCTTTATAACATCGAGAGGAGTGGTGTAGCTGTTGCTTTGCATACTTTGGTGTTATCATGTAATTATGTCCTTCACGGTACACTAACGTGTGATTGTGTTTGGTACATACTCGTATTACGGTTGGTCGAACTGTATTTGCTCTATACTGAATGTGTAGTGCTGTACGCTGTCTTATTCCTGAAAATGATTGATTGCGTAAGCAAGAGAGCAAGTTGAACATCCGCTCTCACACTTATATTATTTTTAACAATTAACTTTCAGAGTAAATTCTAATACGAGTAACATTCTTTTATTTAAATAATTTTGAGAATGATTTCTTACATCAGAAGTGGGATTAAAGCCTTTTCCTCTGTAGCTTTACACTGAAATTTTGAAATATATATGTATATATAAATAAAAAATAACTTGTTAATACACACGTCATATCAGTTTATTAAAAATGTCACACTAAATGAAAAATTACTTTGCCCTAGTATTATTATCTACAGCCTGGGTAAAATTAATGTGTAAAAGATAAGTAGTTTTCGTGTTTAATCAGTTGCAACATACAGGTAAACAAATAATTTTACTTTTGAAACAAATGTACAACTGGAAAAATCACACAACACTACAAATGTATGTTCTGCAATATCCAATGGTTCCTATACAATTTTTTTTATCCATTATAAATATTATGAATAAACAATTAAAGCAGTGCATGTTATAATTCAAAAAGTAACCCTTTAATCATTATTTCTATAACGTATGCTTTAATTTTTGTACGTGGTAGAGCCATGCTACAGCTATATCACAGGTATAGTTGTAGCACGAATGGGTCAGCTCGACGGGGGAAGGACCACGCTCTCACAGAACACTAGCGTAAAATAGCAGCTTAATGCTGCTGTGTTTCGTATGGTGAGTGTAGAGATCCGGAGACCCTTTTTACTGGAAAAAGAGGCATTCCATCTTAGTGCTCACGGGTGGCAACGCATCTGCATTTTGATTCGTAATCGAGGATAGATGTAGATGTCTTTGGGCCGCAGCATCCGCTTACCATCACGTGAACTGTGTGCTCGTTTGTCACCGTTATCCTATAAAAAAAACATATGTGTACAGTGTCTGATTTTTTAAATTTATTTTAGAGTATAATTTAATGGTGTGCACGTATATCACCAAATTGAATATTCTATTTCTTTGTCTTTGTTTGCATTGTTACTTTACAGATATAAATTTCCATAGTATTACAGTAAACTTAAGGTTAATTTATTATGTCAGCTTCACCAGGAAAGGACCACACTCCCATAGAATATAAGCGTAAAATAGCAGCCCAGTTTTTCGTGATTTGAGCATAGACAACCGAAGACCCATTAAATGGTAAGACTTTAATTGACACCGTAAAGCAAGTGTTACAATAACGCTATATGCTTCAAAATGTACAGGCGATATCATCCTTGAGGACTTAGACGGAATGCCTCTTTTCCGTTCTCCGGTTCTCACCATACAAAACATAGCAGCATCAAGCTGCTAATTTACGCTGATATTCCGTATAAGCCACCCGAGCAATATATACGTGGTAGAGCCATGATGCAGCTGTATTAGTAGAGTCACGCTGCAGCTGTATTATAGTTCAGGCACGAACGGGTCGGCTTCACCCGTGGCGACCACGCTCTTTAATATCAGCGTAAAGTAGCACCTTTTTTCGTCTCTGTTTTGTATGGTGAATGTAGAGTACCCGAGATCCTCTTTACTGGGAACGAGGCATTCTATCTTGATAACGTAACAACGCTTCTGCATTTTATCCCATTTTTGGTCACTTCAAGCCACGACTAATTTAACCTTTCAGCCTGAAAAAGTAATCCTTTATTTCTCGATTTCTTTATATTACAAAAAATTATATACGCATATACTATTAAATTCTATTAATTGTAGTTTATTATCTATATTATAATTTAGTATTATCGCTAATAGTAATTGTATTTATGAACGCTTACAAAAACTTTACGAGACCTCAAAGGATGCATTTAATTCTTTTGACACATAATTTGTTTTTAGTGCCGCTTCAAACATAAAACAATTATTATCCTTTATAAATGAAATATTTTCCTTTATAAATGAGTATTATGTTTGAAATCAAACAAAAAATTATTATAATAACTGTCTTATATATTTATACAACTATACAAGTAATATTGCGGCAGAATGGCTCTACCCTCCATTACATATAATTGTAAAATTGAGAGTACATTTCAATTTAAAAAAAAAACGTGAGTGTGTACTTATTTACGCACGTAGGAAGTTATACTTCTTAAGCGTAACAAAACAAAAAATAACTAAAAATTATTTAAGAACCCGGTGACAATTAATTGACGGCTCCGTGGCGCAGTGGCTTAGCAATGAGTTGCAGCGCTAATAATAGGGTTAGATTCCCGCACGGAACAAGTATTTGTATGATCTACAAATAATTGTTCTGGGTCTGAATGTTTGTACTTGTGAAATCTATGCATGTAAACTGCTTCCGCGATACAGGAGAAAATCCTAGTGTATAGGAGGTAACATATAAAAAATATATATATATATTTTTTGTTTTGTTACGCTTAAGAAGTATAACTTCCTACGTGCGTAAATAAGTACACACTCACGTTTTTTTTTTAAATTGAAATGTACTCTCAATTTTACAATTATATGTAATGGAGGGTAGAGCCATTCTGCCGCAATATTACTTGTATAGTTGTATAAATATATAAGACAGTTATTATAATAATTTTTTGTTTGATTTCAAACATAATACTCATTTATAAAGGAAAATATTTCATTTATAAAGGATAATAATTGTTTTATGTTTGAAGCGGCACTAAAAACAAATTATGTGTCAAAAGAATTAAATGCATCCTTTGAGGTCTCGTAAAGTTTTTGTAAGCGTTCATAAATACAATTACTATTAGCGATAATACTAAATTATAATATAGATAATAAACTACAATTAATAGAATTTAATAGTATATGCGTATATAATTTTTTGTAATATAAAGAAATCGAGAAATAAAGGATTACTTTTTCAGGCTGAAAGGTTAAATTAGTCGTGGCTTGAAGTGACCAAAAATGGGATAAAATGCAGAAGCGTTGTTACGTTATCAAGATAGAATGCCTCGTTCCCAGTAAAGAGGATCTCGGGTACTCTACATTCACCATACAAAACAGAGACGAAAAAAGGTGCTACTTTACGCTGATATTAAAGAGCGTGGTCGCCACGGGTGAAGCCGACCCGTTCGTGCCTGAACTATAATACAGCTGCAGCGTGACTCTACTAATACAGCTGCATCATGGCTCTACCACGTATATATTGCTCGGGTGGCTTATACGGAATATCAGCGTAAATTAGCAGCTTGATGCTGCTATGTTTTGTATGGTGAGAACCGGAGAACGGAAAAGAGGCATTCCGTCTAAGTCCTCAAGGATGATATCGCCTGTACATTTTGAAGCATATAGCGTTATTGTAACACTTGCTTTACGGTGTCAATTAAAGTCTTACCATTTAATGGGTCTTCGGTTGTCTATGCTCAAATCACGAAAAACTGGGCTGCTATTTTACGCTTATATTCTATGGGAGTGTGGTCCTTTCCTGGTGAAGCTGACATAATAAATTAACCTTAAGTTTACTGTAATACTATGGAAATTTATATCTGTAAAGTAACAATGCAAACAAAGACAAAGAAATAGAATATTCAATTTGGTGATATACGTGCACACCATTAAATTATACTCTAAAATAAATTTAAAAAATCAGACACTGTACACATATGTTTTTTTATAGGATAACGGTGACAAACGAGCACACAGTTCACGTGATGGTAAGCGGATGCTGCGGCCCAAAGACATCTACATCTATCCTCGATTACGAATCAAAATGCAGATGCGTTGCCACCCGTGAGCACTAAGATGGAATGCCTCTTTTTCCAGTAAAAAGGGTCTCCGGATCTCTACACTCACCATACGAAACACAGCAGCATTAAGCTGCTATTTTACGCTGGTGTTCTGTGAGAGCGTGGTCTTTCCCCCGTCGAGCTGACCCATTCGTGCTACAACTATACCTGTGATATAGCTTTAGCATGGCTCTACCACGTACAAAACTTAAATTAAAGCATACGTTATAGAAATAATGATTAAAGGGTTACTTTTTGAATTATAACATGCTTATTTGCACTGCTTTAATAGTTTATTCATAATATTTATAATGGATAAAAAAATTGTATAGGAACCATTGGATATTGCAGAACATAAATTTGTAGTGTTGTGTGATTTTTCCAGTTGTACATTTGTTTCTTACTTACTTACTTACTTATCGTCACGCACAATCCCTGACGGGGTAGCCAGAGAGAACAGATCGCCAAGTGTCACGATCCTTACATACCTCTTTCGCTTCTTTCAGATTCATTATCTTCTTCATACATGCACGTCTAGGTATCCGAGTACTCTTGACCCTCCCCTCTTCGAGCAGTTTGCTCACATGGTCTTCGAAAGTTAGTCTCGGTCTACCTAGACACCTTTTAATATTAACTTTCGCGCTATATATTTTCTTCACCATTCGGTCTTCACTCATTCTCTCAACGTGCCCAAACCATCGAAGCACGCCCTTATCAATTTTTGTGATAAGGTCATCTTTCAAACCTGCCATATTGCGAATCTCTTCGTTTCGCTTCCGGTCGGCCATGGTAACGCCGCACATTTTACGAAGAGATCGCATCTCCACTGCATTCAACTTGCTTTTATGCTTCTTCTGGCATACCCAGGTTTCGCTGCCATATAAAAAAGCCGGTACCAACACTGCGTTATGTATTGCAAGGCGTGCACTCTTCACTACGCCTTGCCTTTTGACTAACGCAGTCAGGGCACCATTGACTTTGTTCCCGGCAGCGACACGCCTGTCCACATCTAAATCACATCCTCCATCCCGGCTAAAAGCACTCCCCAGGTATACAATTTCATTTACCTGTTCTAGACATTCCTGATTTACCCATATTTCACACTTCGTTCTCTCTTCGTCCCTTTTAAATACCAGAACCTTAGTTTTATTAGCATTCAAGCGGAGACCTTTAATTTCACATTCCTCTTTCATACACGTGACTAATGCCTGCAGTTCTGCCCCTGATGGTGCAATAAGCACTGCATCATCAGCATACAGCAGACAATTTACTTTAATGTCACCCAATTTCACACCCAAACAGCTATCTTTCAGCTTCTGTAAACAGCTGTCGAGATACAGTATGAACAGTCAGGAAGACATAACACAACCCTGTTTTACGCTCGTTTGGACGCTAAACATGGGTGACAGGTCATGCCCTATCCGCACACAGGCTTTACAGTCACAGTAAAGTGACTGCACAGCCCTTAGCAATCGACCATCCACACCATACCCCGGCAACAGTTCCCACATTTTCTTCCTTACAACCATATCAAATGCTTTCTCAAGATCCACAAAAGCACAGAAAATCTTCTGGTTAGCAGCCAGAAGCTTTTCCGTGATCATGCGTAGAGAAAACATTTGATCCGTGCATCCTCTTCCAGGTCTAAATCCGCATTGTGCCTCCCATAGAAATCTTTCCGATTTCTCTTGCATCCTACGTGTCAAAACCTTCGAGTAAACTTTACTTGCTAAACTGGTCAAGCTGATCGCCCGATAGCACCCGCAGTCAAAATGTGAACCTTTACCTTTATATAAAGGCACAATGACTGCGGATCGCCAATCATCCGGGACATCCCCCGTCCGCCAGCACATATTGCACAGCAGATGAAAGCTGTCCCAGACGCGAGGCCCACCATACTTGACCATTTCAGCAGTAACTCTGTCTAGTCCCGCAGCCTTACCACATTTCAAACTTCGAATCGCACGTTCAATCTCTTTCATACTGATGACCTCAGTGTCATCGAGGCCCGGGTCTGGCGTACCAGTCTCGGCGTCATCCCCGGATCCCCCACTAAGATCATCACACGCATACATTTCTCTATAAAATTCGCTCCATCGCTGCATGACGTCCGATTTGTCTGAGAGGACGTCATTAGTTCTCGAAAGCACTTTGTTCATTCTTAAGGCCGTCGCACCACTTCGGGTCCTTCCAACCTCTTTTCAGAAGAGTTTGGAGTTCTCCTTAAAGTTGTGCGACAACCTTTCGTCCGCTTCCATTCTACACCTTTCACGCACTTCCTCAATCAATGCTTTCGTGTGAACTTTTTGCAGCTTATATCTTTTTTTCATCTTTTCTCTCATATCCTTATCATTACTAGAGGCCAAGTAGTCTAACCATGCTTTCTTCTTCTTCTTTACAGCTTCTTTCACTTCATCATTCCACCATGCATCTCTTCTTTTACTACTGCCTCTTTTAATCGTTCCACACACTTCTTCCGCTGCACTTACCATTCCATCCCTAAGGTTCTGCCATGTTCTTTCCACACATTCATTTCTGCCATCGATGGTGTCAAGCTTTTCGGCTACCCTCGCATGATATTTGTTCCTAGTATCCGCTTCCTGAAGCTTCCAGCTTCGGATGCGACAGACCGACTGTGGTTCTGTTACTGCCGTCCGGTAGCGCCAACCCGCGAACAGACCCCTAAATCTAGTAATCACTAGATAGTGATCCGTTCCCAGGTCAGCACCCCTGAACACTCGCGTATCCATCACCTGTTTTCGCAGTCGGTCATCCACCAGGAACAAATCGATCATACTTCTCTCATTCTTTCTTTCTCTAGTATACATATGGATTTTCTTGTGATTAAACATAGTGTTTGTCACAAGAAGACCCTTTTCCTTGCATACTGCCAGTATAAGCTTGCCAGCATCATTAACCCTTTTATCCCCAAACTTTCCAAGCACCGACTCGTACCCTGGTCGAGCAGTACCAACCCATCCATTCAAATCACCACATACAACAATTCTTTCGTTTCCCCTAGCCAAATCTAGAACTTATCTTACATTCTCCCAAAACTCCTCCAGCTCAGCCCTGGACGACGAAGCTACCGGCGCATAAACAGCCAAAAGGAATAACTTCGTCAGTCCCAATTTAAAGCGAACCCAGAGAAGTCTTGAGTTCACAACTTTATATTCAGTCATAACATCGACCAACCGAGACGACAGCAGCACCCCCACTCCCTGGCGGGCGCTCTCGCTCTCCGGGACTCTGGACCATAGAGCTAACGCCCCGCCAGGGAGCTCTTCAGTACCACTGCCCTTCCGTTTGGTCTCCGACATACACACGACATCTAATTCTCTTTCTTTCATTATTTCGATCAACTCATTCGTCTTATCTCTCATGTCTCCTCTAACATTCCACGTGCCAACTCTGCACTCTGTCCTCCACCTTCCGCCGTGTCGGGCTGTGCATGACGGGTGGCGGTCCCCATCGCCGCTTTGCGCGCTGCATTCCACACCAACGGGGACGAGCTGGTGTGCGTCGCCTTGGGGGGACGCCCTAACCCTCGTTGGCATGGGTGCGCAGCTAAGTAGAATTGCAGCCCTGAAAAGGACTGGCAGGGGTCGCGACGAGCACGCTTCTACAGTGACCCCCATTTGTTTCAAATGTAAAATTATTTGTTTACCTGTATGTTGCAACTGGTTAAACACGAAAACTACTTATTTTTTTGACATTAAATTTACCCAGGCTGTACAAAATAACACTAGGGCAAAGTAATTTTTCATTTAGTGTGACATTTTTAATAAACTGATATGACGTGTGTATTAACAAGTGTTTAACATGTTAGAGCCACGATACGTCTATATTACAGATGCAGCACTAATGGGTCAGCTTGACCAAGGAAGGACCACGCTTCCACAAAATACCAGCGCGATGTAGCAGCTTTTACGGTAACGATTCTATGCTTTGACTGTTAATTATTGATAGATGTATGCTTTGCTTGTATGCTCGTTAATCACACGAATACTATAAAAACAGTTATAATCAAAACTACAATCTATGTGATGGTATGTGGCTACTGCAGTCCATGGACACCTGCTCCCAACTTCAAACTAAAAAGTCTACATATGCCTTATCACCTCTGAGGACTAAGATGGAACCATAGATATAATAATAAAAGGAGATATGCCCGGTAGTTGAAAATGTATCGGAACCCGGTGTCTCCAGTTGGCCCCTACCACCCGCCTACTACTACACTTGCAGATCAGTAAAAGCAATAGATACGCAGTCGCGCACACACCCGCATTTTATAAATCAGAATGTACTACACAATCAATTATAAACCGTATCCCTACAGAAACAGCGTGCATTTACCATGCACCGTACTACTTACTCACACAAAAATATCAGTCGCTATCGTTGTGATGTGCATTTTACATATACATTAGTGATTGACTAAATTGGAAAGTTATCGATTCTCTTCCATTTATACTAAAATTACACTAAAATTTAAAATAAAATAAATAAAAAACTATATGCACAGGAAATTATATAATAAAAATAAACAATATGTAGCTAAACGTAAATTGTTAAGTACCTAACCTACCTAACAAATACAATAAAAAAATCCGGTTATGTTGGTTTAGATTGTCATAGCGTATTGAAAAATTTGGTATTTTTGCATATAGTACTAGTTTTTGTAGGGAACCAGTTTCCCAGCCTTCCTGTGGCATCAATTCATTTCTTTTTTAAATAAGCATCTTTTGGGAAGCTGAAAATGTACGATAATAATTTACTTATCATTTACATATATCCTACGCATTTCTTAACCTCACGATATACCTGGCAAGCCTTTGTTTAAAAACCCCTGGTTGGTTAAGATATTGTTAAATATATGAAAACAAACACACACTCATGCATAACAAATATATAGCCAGGAGAATTATGTTGACTTATTTTTAGCAAAAGTCACTATTATAATATTATCTGAATTCTAAACCATGCCAATTAGGTATAATAACGCATTCGAAGGTTTTGAAAACATAAAAGTATGGAATTAACACGAAGATAAGGCATAATATACTATAATTCAATCCAAAACACTTCACCGATGATTAACCTATGTATTTAATCAACTTACTTTATGATCGCTAGTTACGAATTCAGTGTAGTAAACGGTGAAAATAATCAAAATAATTAAATACCATTATGTCACTTCAGTCTTCCCACCGGGCAAAAACGGTTGACAAATTGAAAGAATAAACTATAATAGCAATTCGCCCATCGACATTGTTGTCGATAACATACGTTAGGGGATCTGCGCAAGCACATCATTAACTCATCGTAAAATACAGTGGCCGTACTACGCGATGCATCCCCATAAATAAAGTATCGTTTTGTCATATTTACATTGCTTGTTCAGTCGCTTAGCGATATACATAAGTAGGTGGTTAAGGAGCAATGTATTTACTACAAAATAGTCCCGTTTGCAGTGATATTTGAAAACAAAAATAACGCATTAAGAGCAAAAAATATTTTAAGATTTGTTGTTTTTCATGATTTTAAAGATAAAGATAGTAAAATACTTGTTCTTAGATATGGTAAGTGATTCCATGATCTACAAAGATTTTGTTTTGGCTTCGGTTTTTACAAGAAACCTCTGAATAACACGGCATTCTGATATTGTTTCACGATTACGGTTGAAAGTATACTAATACGCAAAGACGGCCATTTAAATAAAACTTGAGCATTTTGATCATATCGTGCGGACACAGACACGCCCCCTTGCCACTTCTCCTTTATTTAATATTTCTATGGATGGAACGCTTCACTGTTATTTAGTAGTAAAAATACGTAAGGGGGGTGGTACCTACTCAGACGGACTCCTAGACAGTAACATCTCTACCTCCAATTAAGGGCCCTACCACCTAGTATCTCAGATAATCTCTGAAATAAATTTAAAAGCTTACGCGGACGAAGCTACAGATTTCACTTTGTTCTTATTCCAAAAATAATTAAGTAAAACTGTAATTATAAAAATTTCAGTTTCAATTTTAAATCAGTTCTTACATTTTTATCCGTACGTGTTAGTTTAAAATCAATTACTAAATTCAACTTAAATAGTCATGCACGAAAGCGAACATGGCAATAATTTCATCTCTTTTAAGATATTATCTTACTGATTACGGGGGTCAATTGGAAAACACCTTGAAAATTCCATTACAAAAATATAAGCCTGTTGGATTATTAAAAACATTGAATAACTAGAATATTATATACATTGTGTTGTTGAATTCGCTTTTCAAGCATTTATTTGCGAATAGTAATAGACATTTTTTTTAATTATTGTTCTTCGACAATACAATCTTATGAAAAGTAATTTGCTTATCACTCACGAAAAAGAGAAATTTCTGTTGTGGCGAAGATGCTCTCAATATGAATACTAACGTGACGGGGATGAAATCATTATGTGTGTGTCCCTTGTTTAGGTCCGAATTGCTGGATGTGCCGTTATAGAGATGTGTCTGATTAGTGTGGCCGTAGGAAGGAAAAGGGGAGATCTCCCGCCGGGTAAGGTATTCTGCCCGGGGAACGGCCAACGCTCCTCCGAGTGGTAGTTCGGAGATATTCTATATATACTGCTTTAACTTCGGAACTTTGTTAGTGCGATTTAGGCTTCGATGTGTTTCGCTTGTGGCGCGACGACAGCGCCGCCACATCACCCCTCTGCTAAGACCGGAGGTCGATAGTGCAGTCCGGTTTTGCCGGTGCGTCCTTAATGCCGGTGGGGATTGCATGCTGCGTGCGTATGTCAAGTGACGTCGGTGCGAACGATGAGCCGGAGCAAGTGCCTGGGAATTAGTGATTATACTGTATTTAGTTAACTGCCGCATTAAAATACCTGAAATTCTATGCTATATTCTTCTAATTTAGAGATTACATTTATTTAAATTATGTGGGGTACATGAAGAAGTAACTTTATATCACACCCACGAATGTTCAAATTAGTGACTTCAGGTTTTTTCAGCATACTTTCAGATTTCGTGTGCTCACAAGCGGCTTGTGAGTTGTACCTCGGAGCGAAATTTTTAAATTTAATTCATCCAGGAAAGAACCGCGACCGCACAGAGCATCGACGGTAAATAGCAGCATATTGCTGCCGCGCCAAACCAATATCTTAATCCTCAAGGGCGAAAACGCATGATATGCATTTTGATTCTTATTCGAGAATAGAAGATGTAAGTGTTTATATATTTAAAGCGAATCATTATTAAAATCATTCGTAATTGCAGTTCTATTTAAAATGGAGTAAGTTCTTGTTTAAAAAAATATATATTATATATATTATATTATATAAAATTAGGCTAATTATTTTAACAGTGGTAGAGCCAGGCGGCAGCTTTTGCTGTCGCACGGATGGGCCGGCTCGAACCGGGGTGGTACCACGACCTCACAGAATACCAGCGTGAAGTAGAGGTTTACCTCTGCATTTCGCTTGGTGAGTGCAGGTGGCCGGAGGCCCTTTTTACTGGAAATGAGGTATTCCATCCTAGTCCTCACGGGTGAAAACGCATCTGCATTTTGACTTGTAATAGAGGATAGATGTAGATGTCTATGGGCCGCAGCAACCACTTACCATCAAGTGGACTGTGTGCTCGTTTTTCACCCTTATCCTATAAAAAAAAGGCTTGAGCCACACAAAGTAATGAAAATAATAATCAAATGAACCGATAAAAATGTAAGCCCGACATTCATAAAACTCGACTTAAAGCGAACTTCAGATTTATTGCAGCCGGTATATTGAAATTCTCAGTTGGCAGTTAGTTCATCTGTCGCAGTCTCTCAATTATGTTTAAAACAGAATATATAAAATCACGAACAAGGCTCTTAAACACATCTTAAAGCTCAAGAAAAATGGTTTTATTCAGGGCTGAAAAGTTATCCGTCGACTAAATTCTAACCTAAAAATATAAAATTGAAAGAATTATAACTATTTATACAAACATAATATACATGTTTATGTTGTATTTTATCCTACTAATAACTTTTATCTGATTATTGATGGATCATGAAGTACGGATTGCTCGTGTCTGTAGTCGACAAGCACTTAATCCTAGGCCCAGTCTATACGTGTTCCCTGAGTGGTGCTAAATGACCGGCAAAGCCGATTAACGTTATAGCGGCTTGAGCCGCGTGTAAGCAGCGAAATAATCATTCACCCCTTTCTTACAATGAACGAGGTGAAAAAGGATGCAAAGAATCTCCGAGAGTCTATCTTCCGAGTTAGAAGTAAGTTGTAGAGATGACGTTGAATTTTCGTTTTTGTTACTGAGAATTCCAGAGAGTCGGTTCCGATATATTATATAGCTCCTCTTTTATTATATTGTTCGGATATATTATAAAAGAGTTTACCGGCGTTCTAGCATAGCGATAGATCATTACTTATATTCTTATTTTGGATAAATAGTCTGTTTAGAGTATGGTGGGAAAGAGAAGTATAAATGTAAACTGCGAGAAAAAAAAGTAATTTAGATGATTTGTCTATGAAAGAATTGGAGAGTATGTGTTAAAAGTTAAACGATTTTCAGTGAATGCAGTAACCGAATTATTTGATATAAGTAAGGGAAAGAATGACAGAAATAATATTATGCAAATGTGTAATAATAAATAACAAATGGATATTGAAGCATAGAAGAAAGCATGGCTTGATGTACTAGCAACCATCGATGGTAAGTCTGGCTGTGTGATGACAATGAAAGAAAAAAGACAGTTCTTAGGAAAAAAAAAGACGTGGTAGGCATAGATAAAAATAGCGAAAGCAATGAAAAGAATGGAATCAGATTGTGCAGGTAACAGTAAGGTAACAGTGGTAGAGCCACGCGGCAGCTTTTGCTGTCGCACGGATGGGCCGGCTCGAACCGGGGTGGTACCACGACCTCACAGAATACCAGCGTGAAGTAGAGGTTAACCTCTGCGTTTCGCTTGGTGAGTGCAGGTGGCTGGAGGCCCTTTTTACTGGAAATGATTCCATCTTAGTCATCACGGGTGACAACGCATCTGCATTTTGATTCGCAAACGAGGATAGATGTACATATCTATGGGCCGCAGCAACCAATTACCATCAGGTGGACTGTGTGCTCGTTTGTCACCCTTATCCTATAAAAAAAAGGTGCTGAGTGTTAGGAAGGGAGTGGTGCAGTGAGTACTAGGAGACTTGCCATCCGTTTTCTACAAGGCCGTGTGGGTATCACCAACCCTGTTTCTTCTGCATATCAATGGTATGTTGCAAACTGGCAACATTCATTGCTGTGCAGACGACAGCACTGGTAATGCGTTATACACCTCTTTCTTCAAGAACCCCTTTCTCGTATCTCCTCAGTTTCAAGGCACTCCCCTTGCCGCCTTAGCTAGCATCGGGATCCTCAGCGTCGACATATCGAATAGTGTGCAGTTTCATGGTCACTTGGAAGGGAAGGCCAAATTGACCTCTAAAAAGTTTGGCGTGTTCAGCAGAGCGAGACAGTATTTCAAGCCGGTACATCGCTTGCAACTTTACAAATCGCAAGTTTAGCCTCACATGGAACACTGTTCTCATATCTGGGCCGTGGCACACCACTTCCAACTCCTTGCACTTGACCGCATCTAGCGCAGAGTGGTTTGAATCGTAGACGACCGAGTTATTTCTGATCGGCTCGATTCATTGGCACTGCGTAGGGATGTTGCATCTCTTTGCATTTTCTATCGCATCTACCACGGGGAGTGCTCCGAGGAATTGTTTGGATTAATTTGAGTCGCAAAATTTTACGAAATCACATCGCGACAAAATTCACGATACCATATTCACTATCTGGATGCTTGGTGGTCCACCGCTGTGCGTTTTACTAGAAGTTTTCTGCCTCGTACATCTTTTTTGTGGAATTCGGATACAACTTAGGGACCTTCAAGTAAAGAACTTACTCCTTTCTAAACGGCCAAAACCGCACCTACAATTTCCCTGGTATTGCGGTTGTTCATAGGCGGTGATAGTCACATCACATCATCAGGTGGGCCGCATGCTCGTTTGCCTCCTCTTCAATAAAAAAAGTCAGGGCTAATTAAGGACTGATTTTTGCACATATATACATAAACTCTCAGGCATGTCACACAGTGCGGTAGACAGATACAACGGTGTTTCACTTACTGGTATTTTTTTTATAGGATAAGGGTGACAAACGAGCACACAGTCCACCTGATGGTAAGTGGTTGCTGCGACCCATAGACATCTACATCTATCCAAAATGTAGATGCGTTGTCACCCGTGAGGACTAAGATGGAATGCCTCATTTCCATTAAAAAGGGCCTCCGGCCACCTGCACTCACCAAGCGAAACGCAGAGGTAAACCTCTACTTCACGCTGCTTTTCTGTGAGGTCGTGGTACCACCCCGGTTCGAGCCGGCCCATCCGTGCGACAGCAAAAGCTGCCGCGTGGCTCTACCACTGTTAACAACACACCTCTCTCACCTCTTTTACATCCATATATGAACTATAATAATAATAATAATAATAAGGCGTAGGGAAGTGACGACCCCATCGTCCGGTGACGTAACAGTTAAGTGACAAAACTGCTACGTCGGCTCAGTCAGTCAGCACCTTGCCAAGAGGTGTTAGCGCCGTGCCTCGGCAAAATTGAGGGTGCAAAGGCCCGTTTGTACATATGGCTCCATCATGAAACGGCGCCGGGTTTGGGCGTCTCCCGTTAACTGACGCCCATAAAATGGATGATGGCACAACGAGAAACGCGCATAGGGTCGCTGCCTGGGGGTCGCCGGGGCGCGTCTGGAGCTGGCGCTGGACGCGGCAGCATGCGGGCCACCAGCCGAGCGCGAGGTGCTGCACGACCACCTAGCAGCCCCTCGCATCCATCATCCCCACCAGATGGCTTGGTGTCGGCAGGGTCCTCCTGGACCCGGCAAGCGGCACCCGCCGCTGGTGGAGTACGCCGCATGCGGTGGAATAAAAACGTGAACACAAACGCACTGCGGGCGTACTATAGGTCGAAGGGGGAAGAAACTGGAGGGATAGCGTATCGGGCTCGGATGCATCGCTTTTTTGCTGAGCTGGAGCCGTCTGTTCCCGTCACAGAGCAAAACCTGGCAGACCGAGTTCGGTACATCATGCGCTCGAAAATATTTGATGTTGCCGAACTCGAACGATTAAGACGTGAGGCTGTTCCCTCATCGAATGAACCGGCTATAGCTGGGGGAGCGGCTCTACAGCCCACAGACCAGCAGCCACATGTAGAGGCCGCCATGGATCTTCCCGCTCTGGTTGATTCAGGCGATGATGGAATGGTCACCCAAGAATTAGAGCAGATGAGGAGCAAATTGGAGGAGGCGATTGTGGAAACGCGCAGTACGCCTCTTGAAATTCGACCGCGACTCCCGCGCATACCCTTAAGCAAGCGGAATCGGGCTGTCGTGAGGGCTCTCAACCCAATGCTGGTGACCTATTTGGAAGCCAGCCGGGACCTTTGCGAAACGGACTCAATTCTTTTTGGCGCCGCACTGGCAGTTTGTTGTATAATTGGCGCCAAAGTTCCCACGGATGGACGTGCTACTAGACAAAGTAGCGCCATCCCAGCCTGGAGAAGAAGGATTGAGGACCGTATCGCAAAAGCAAGAGCCCTCATCGGCAGACTGATCAGCTTTAGGTCGGGCAATAATAGGCCGAGAATTGTGCGCACCGTCAGGTTGGCGTTTGCTGGGACAAACATCAGTTTGTCCCAGCCGGATATAACGCAAAAACTGACGGAGCGCATAGACGACCTGAAGCAGAGAATCACTGCTTGGGGGAAGCGGATTCGGCGATATACCGAGAGGTTGACACGGTTCAACCAGAATCGTCTCTTCCAGAGTGATCAGAAGAGGCTCTATGAATCATTGGAGCGACCAATGGTACATGGAACGGGCCCAGTACCGAATCAGGCCGACACTATCGCATTCTGGCGCAGCCTATGGTCAGAGCCCGTAAACGACAGCGTCCTTGGACGGAAGTTGTGGCGAGTAAGTGTGCGAATGTTACGCCCATGGACCCCGTCATCATAACGCCGGATAACGTAGCTGAGGCGGTCCGTAGGGCCCGAACTGGAAAAGTCCGGAACGCGACGAACTGCATCACTACTGGCTGAAGGGGTTCGTGGTGTGTCACACTGTGCTCGCCCCTTGTGATAAAGGACTTACCCCTCTATCCTTAGCCAACGAGCAATGGCAAGACCCAGCAGTACAGAGCATTTCCGACCGGGAGACCGTATGGAAGGACAAGGAGCTCCGCGGAAGGTTCTACAAGGCTCTACACGAGCCTTTCGTAGACACAGTCACCTCCCTCCACTGGTTCCGTTTCGGTGACCTCTTTGGGGAAACCGAGGGTTTTGTCTGTGCAATACAGGATCAGGTTATTAAGACCAACAATTATCGGAGATACATCCTAAAAAATGGCACCGTCGACGTCTGTCGAGCTTGTCGCCATCCCGGTGCGTCACTTAGGCATGTCATCTCCGGTTGTTCGGCGCTTTCTAACTCTGAGTATTTGCACAGGCACAATTTAGTAGCCAGGATTCTACACCAGGAGCTCGCTCTGAAATACGGTCTCGTGGATCGGAAACTGCCGTATTATAAGTACTTGCCGGAAGCCGTGCTCGAAAATGACCGTGGCAGGCTCTACTGGGACCGGGCCATCATCACAGACAGGACTATTCTTGCGAATAAGCCTGATATTGTGCTGATGGACCGGGCACAGTCAAGGATATTTTTGGTCGACATTACCATTCCTTATGACGAGAACCTCGTGAAAGCCGAAACAGATAAGCTGACAAAATATCTGGACCTGGCTCACGAGGTGACCGACATGTGGCGTGAATTGCTGGCCGAAATTATACCTTTAGTCGTCTCTGCGAACGAGTTAATTCCAGTCAGCCTCTCGGGTCATCTAAGGCGACTGGGAGTCCGTGACGGATCGTCGTCGATCGTCGACGGTGTGTGTGTGTGTGTGTGTGTGTGTGTGTGTGTGTGTGTGTGTGTGTGTGTGTGTGTGTGTGTGTGTGTGTGTGTGTGTGTGTGCGTGTGGGTGTGTGTGTGTGAGCGTGTGTGTGTTTTTGTGTTTGGAGTGTTTTTTTTGTGTTTTTGTGTGTTTTTTCTTATAGTGTGTTTTTGTGTGTTTTTTCTTATAGTGTGTGTTTTTGTGTTTTTTTTCGTGTGTTTATGTGTGTTTTAGTGTTTGTGTGTGTTTTTGTGTTTGTGTGTGCGTGTGCCCGTGTGTGTGTGCGCGTATGTGTGTGTGCGCGTGTGTATGTGCGTGTGTGTTTGTGTGTGTGTGTGTGTATGTGCTATAATTATTTGACTATTCATATGACATAGAATATAGTTATATGAAATTTCATAGCGATTTTTCAAGGAGAGATTAAATTTCGTCATAACTAAGTGGTTGTAAATACTTTTTTACTGCATTTTTACATTAAAAAAAATTCATACATGCTTAACTTCTGATTATATTTTTCGTGTTATTATCTACCAACTTTCATACTGAATTTGTTCCTTTTCTATTTTTTATAATTATATTAGCACGAATTAAATTATTATACCGCTAACGGAGACAAAATTCGCCTTCAAGAGGCGTGCTTCTTCTAAGATTTTCTTAGGATCCTTCATTTATTGGCTCCACCTATTTGAAATTCTATCACTAAACTTTTAGTCTACAGTTAATTTGAAGAATTTTTCTGATGAATCTCATGTAACACTTCAATAGAATGCATGTGACAATAATTTGTGTTTTGTGCAAATAAAGGCTGTGAGGTTCAAACCGCGACACTTTTAAATAAATAAGCCACACGGTATTGGATTACTGTAATATTTAATAATAAAAATTAATTGTGCTTGACCAAAATATTTAGCCAAGCACTTGAATCGCTTCTCCGCACACTAGAGAAGCTTTGTGTCAACCTCAGCAACACTAGACCAATAAAGCATGTGGAATACGTCGTACTATATTTGCGGAAATAGAATTACCTCACCGCAAACGAATGCTTATCTGAAATGTTAAATTATTTTAAAAAACTTTATCTAGTTAATTTTATTTAAGTACACATTTTAAGGTTTCATTTTTTTATTAGGTATGATCAACAATAGATTCACATCAAGAAAACGTTTTCGCCACTTTAAAACTCCAAAGCGTTCAGTGTAATTTGACTTTTGTTAGTAAGATGTCATTAATTAAGGGTACACAAACAAATGCAGAAATCATAAATTAATGATAAGCCATCGCGCGCTATAACCGCGATGACTTATCATTAATCTATGGCAGAAATTCAACACTGTCATGCTGGCTAAAAAAATCAAAGAAAATCAATGTAGATTGTTGGTAATCGACGATTTTGACGTCAACAAAAATGAATCGATAAACATTTTCTACTAAATTGCTACAAAAATACACAAGTTTTTCCCATACGTCTATTGATACATCGATACACGTTTCGAAGTATAGAATTTAGCAACTTTTAACGAGGCCATGTATCGTAAAGCCTCAAACATTCTTTGTACAATGTAACTTTAATATCTAGATAGGACTCTTAAAACTAATTGCCAAATTTTTCGGTCCTAATTCTAAAAATTTCTTCAACAACGGGTTCTAGAATATAATTAAAAATATGACAAAACATTTTAAATTGTATGTTTATAGGACAACAGCAGAAAGAACTTGTGTTAATTTTTTTTAATCCGTAAATACGGACTATCTCCCGAGCCGACATCTTAACAGCATGCTAATTTTGAATAGCCTTTATAATAAAACTAAAATGACAAAAATACTTACCAGTGCACCTCATGGTAAGTGGCTACTGGAGTACACGAACAGTTGCAACCCATTTTAAACAAATAAGATAACAGATGCATTATAACTATACTGGTTTTCTACACCCTTCAGACCGAAACACAGCAGTACAAGCTCTGCTGTTTGGCGGCAAAAATAGGTGGTGGTACCTTCCTGGATTTTCTGACAGAAAAAGATTACCACCACCAATCAAAATGTCTATCGAAGGAAAGGATAAAACCCTCGCTGTTGTATTCTGTTTCAAAGGGTAGAAGAGTCAGTAGTTACAGGTTGTGAAACATTTCATCAAAGTCCTCAAAACACATCCTTTGTTTACATCTGCAATATCACTACTATACTAAAAGTCAATCTGTGTAGGAGGCCTATGTTCAGCAGTGAACTTTTGATAGGCTGTAATGAATTTATGAATGACGATCTGTAATCTTATTGTGCCTACGAATAGGTTTTTATTACAAATGATTGATCCATCTATTAATAATTTCAGAAAACTGCTTAAAATTTGTGAGCGCCAGAAAGCTCAATGGAATAAAAATTGAATCCATGATTTTTAAATCGGCTATGAAAACGAAACAGAAACAATTCAATTCAAATTAGTTCATTTTAAGTATAATGTATTTACATTTAATTTAAATTCATTATTTAATTGAAATAAAACATTAATGCGAGAAAGTAAAATGTATGCTGAATAGAATGAATACCATAAAGTATAGTTAAATAAATCGACGAAAATCAATCAGACCAAGCAGAATCTAAATTCACACTCAATGACTGATAAAATAATAATTATCGTCCACAGCATTTTAGTACATTTGTATTAGTTTAAATATCATTACATAATATAAATATGTTAAATACCGACGAGTATGTGGGTATAATTGTTGAAATATAAATACGTATACTCGTATGCGCATATTTAAGCCATTGTATACCCACTACAGGCTATACAAAATAGAATCTGCATGGCTAAACATCATGATGTGTGAGGCTTGACTTGACATGAAATGCGATTACTGATTGTCTACCGCTAATTTAGTTGCAATTAATCACTAACGGTAAACAATGATAATCCTAATTATAGATTTAATGTGCGGTCATAAATAATTGAGCCATTACTGGTATTTACCACTGATTAAAAACTATAAAATGGAATAAGATGGTATTGAAATTAAATTGAAATGTAATGGAATTGCTACCTATTGTATAACTATAAAATATTAATAATTTTAATATGTTAAAAGTCCTGGTTTGCTTCCCTCAGTTGCCCCTTACGATGCCCAAGAGATGATATGGGGTAGTGGATATTCTTACACGATCGTAATTCATACATATAAAATAAAAATCTATCTATGTTTTATACACATGTATTGAAAGAAATAAAATAAGTTTATTTAGTATCATATTATAGCAATTTTCTAACAATACTAACATATTATAAAAAAAATAACAAAAAAATAAACATAACAAAATTCATTATTAAACAATTTTAAGTCAATATGCATACAAATATTTAAACCATACACACGTATACACTATGGCATACGTATTTATAATAAATAAATGTAGTAAAAATAGTAATCACTTAATAAAATTAAAAAGGAAGGAATAACAGGCATAGAAAAGTTTGTAAGACATAGTATATAATATTCAATATGTAAACTTTTGGATATTTAGTGACTATTTTTTTTTGTAATTTTTCTGAAACGAACCAGTTGAAGCTTTTTTATTTCATTTTCATAAATAAATTGCGAGCCCAAAACTCTCTACATTTAATGTTATAGAATAAAATAGAATAGAATATTTTTTTATTCAATATACATTACATGCGTTATTCTTATTGAAAGTCATTTTTTACTTTACCACTGGTTCGAAAAAAAACCCTCTGTCCTGGGAAGAATCAGCAAGAAACCCAGCGGGACCTTTTAAAAAAATTAATTTTACAATATAAATGATTACGAACTATTTACAAAATTTATTTTAGAAACTGCTTGGAAGCGACCACCTCATTCCCAGGGGTTATTATTAACCATCTATTCATTTATACTATAATAACCCTTTTTATACAGTTTCAGCTTAATAAAACATTTAAACTTGGTAATAGAGAGAACCTGTACACTTTCCGGGACCTTGTTGTAATAGCGTACACATTGCCCCAAGAATGAATTAACGACTCTGTGGAGTCGAGAAACTGGCATCACTAGCTTGTGTTTGTTCCTAGTGTTTACAGAATGTGTATCACTTTTTTTACGAAAACTACCTTTGTCTTTGTGAACATACATTAAATTTTTGTAAATATACCCAGAGGCCAAAATTAATATATTTATTTCTTTAAATTTATCTCTAAGAGACTCTCTCGGTTTTAGATTGTAAATAGCTCTAATGGCCCTCTTCTGTAAAACAAAAATAGTTTCTGAATCAGCCACATTTCCCCATAGCAAAATCCCATAAGACATTATACTATGGAAATAACTAAAATAAACTAATCTCTTTTTTACAGCATAGGCTGCAGAACTTAGTTTGCTTGCTAATTTGGATATATGGGGGCCCCACTGAAGCTTTGCGTCTAAAGTGATGCCAAGAAAAACAGTGGATACAACAGGGCTCAATTCCTCCCCATTTAGAAACACATTGGTATTCAGATATTAAACATTCGTTGTTGTAAATTTAACACAATTAGTTTTATTTCCGTTGAAATGCAGAATATTAAAGTTAAACCAATTTTGATGTAGCGTTATTCATTTCGTCACATTTAAATGATTGACGTTTACCTTTAAAAATCAAGGAAGTATCATCAGCAAATAATACTATATCATGACTATCACCTACAAGGTGAGGTAAGTCATTAATATACACCAGGAACAGGAATGGGCTGAGAATGGAGCCTTGAGGGACACCCATTAGTACTGGTGACCCGGAAGAACTTTTACCATTGATAATAACCTTTTGCTTGCTATTACTTAAATATGAAATAATAAGTTTAAGCGCTGTGTTTTTGACACTATAGTACTGTAGCTTCCTGATTAATGTCTCATGGTGAACACAGTCAAAGGCCTTGGAAAGGTCACAAAATATATCCAAAGCATCCTCTGAATTCTCCCATGCACAAAAAATATGTTTAATAAGCTCAACTCCAGCGTCAGTTGTCGAGCGACCCCTTGTAAAACCGAATGGATTTTTATGTAGCAATATATAAATATTAAAATTTTAATAATTTTCTGATCTAAAATATTTTTTCAAAAACGCATGAAAACACAATGTATCTCTCAAGTAATACATATTATATTAAACTAAATTGTATAAAGTTATTGCCAAGTCAATTTATTTATTTTAAACATAAAAGATTTTTGGTATTGATATGGTCACTATAAGATTTTGTTAGGTCAGCTAACTACGTAATAATTTAACCCTTTCGCTGTCCCGTGCACTACATATAGGGCATTGCTATTGTCTTACTATTGTGTCTGCAAACCGGACAGTGAAAGTGTTAAGACAGAAGGATTTTTAAGTAGGGATTGAATATATTAACCGACTTGGTATTACAGGGATCTCAAAACTTTTTACGGTAGAAGAACAGAGTTTCGAGACTTGGCTTTTTTCACAAGTTATGTTTTTAATGGCATCTCATTTCTTTTTTTAGATAGTTTATTCCATTATATTATACATATATAGGTACACTGATTCATTCAATGCAAATGTAACTTTGTAATCCTATATATTTATATAGGATTACAAAGTTATTTATGCAGTTGGTGTATCTCGAAAACTGGACCGAAATTGCAAAATATTTTAATTTTTCCTTGATTTCCATATTAAACAATAAATAATTGTATTCCAAATTTGAAGCTTTTATGTCTGCTAGAAGTGCCATAGAGTTTTGATGATCGGTCAGTCAGTGAGTGACAAAATTAAGAAAATTTGACTAGTTATAATTCTTAAACTACTAGTTCAAATTGAATGAAATTTGAAATATACCGAGTTTACACAATGCCTACTTGGTTAATGAAAATTCAGGCTGCTAGTTTTATCAACAACGAAGTAATAGGGTTTCGAAAATGGCCTGAACTGCTTCGAGAAAAGAATGGTACGGCCGTGCCGCTTTATTGCTCGACTTGGCGTGGGCACTGCCGTGCCCCTTTTTCTTTTGTTGCCGTACTTTAAAATCCGTTCTTTAAGTCAGAATCTTTCCTTAAAATATCCTGTTTTTTGTAATACCAAGGTCTAGCGAGGAATTGCTGACAATTAATGACAAAAGAATAAACTGTGACCAATTCCTCACTAGATCTTGGCATAATACTTTTTTATGAAAGTCGCAAGCTTCATCAAGTAGGTTTCAACAAAAAACTAAAATTGTTGTAACGTTATGTATTTTTTGTTTTCTATCTATAAATTCTTTATTTAGTTTACGCAAAATCTCGCCTTGTTTTATTATATTACTGGTTTGCAAGAACACATATTATACAAATATGACGATATGTCATACAGCGTATAACGTATATTATACAACACCCTTGAGTTATAAAAGTGAAGTATCTCCGCTTAAGGGTACTTACTCAGATATTTTGGGTTATGTGTATAGATACATAAAAAATATAGCCTTTTTATTTAAATACACTTTCTATCGGCTGTAAAATATTGATAAATAGATACTTAAGTATATATGGAAGGTAAGAGCCTTAGACTTAATATTTAATGTCTGATATAACACTAAATATTTCAGCTCAACATTTTTTTCTCAACTGAGTGTTAAAATTGCCTCATCGATCCTGATATTGGCCAAGACCACTCATAGAGTCATTCGGGGTAACTGAGCGCAGTGGGTAAGTGAGCGCAGTGAGTGTATCTCCCGAACGGGGAACGAAGGAGAGGTTTTTGTTAAGGTCGAAAAGTGATGCCAGAGTGTCTTGCTAGTCGCGACTTGTCTCTGTGGCGGCGGTTGAGAAATAACTTTTTTTTTCATAAAAAACAATATATCGTGTTTAAATCGTATGGACTTAACCCCTGTTTTTAATTCAACTTCTATTGACGATAAAGTCTCCGTGCTTAATAATATAGTTCTTAGTCTGTACAACAATCATGCTCCTAAACATCAAGTAAGAGTAAAGCGTCCACCAGCCCCGTGGATGACTAGGGCCGTAAAGGTGGCAATGACCAGGCGAGATCGAACACTTGTAAAATTTAAGAAGCATCGTACCCAGGAGAGCTGGGATTGCTACAAAATGCTAAGAAACAGATGCAATCAGATGGCACGAAATGCTAAACGCCGTTATATCCATAGCAATATTACAAATTCTTCGACCGCCGATGTGTGGAAATTTCTTAAAACACTTGGTATTAGTAAGGCTGTTACATCTGATCATGGTCCATCAATCACTCTGGATGAAATAAATCATCGTTTTATCTCTACTTCTCCTTTGGATCCCACAGCTCGTTCTACAACAATAGCTTCCATTCAATCCATGCCTTCTCCTCCTATTCCTTTTTTTCCTTTTTACCGGTGACTGAAGATGAGATTCAGAAATCAGTATCAGCTATTAAATCCAAGGCTGTGGGTTGCGATGAGGTTGGTAAGGTTATGATATCCACGATCCTTGAGTGCCTTTTGCCTGCAATCACACATATCGTAAACTTTTCCCTTGACTCAGGCCAATATCCTACTCAGTGGAAAAAAGCATTTGTGCGACCACTTCCTAAAATACCTAATCCCTTATTACCTACCCATTTTAGACCAATTTCAATTTTTCCGTACCTATCTAAAGTTCTGGAAGCCTGTGTTCACAAGCAAATCTCTATGTTCATAACCAAACATAACCTGCTGAATAAATATCAGTCAGGTTTTCGCGCAGGTCACAGTACTACCACTGACTTGATAAAAGTCACAGATGACATTCGAATGGGAATGGAGGAGCAGAAGCTTACAGTGGTAGTGCTTGTTGATTTTTCAAATGCTTTTAACACAGTCGACCACGATATCCTTATAGCCTTCCTAGCTAATCTTAGTTTCTCAATCCCAGCTTTGAAATGGTTTTCATCCTATCTTCGCGGCCGCCAGCAATCAGTTCGATTAGGACAACAGTCTTCAACATGGGCTGACATTGAAACAGGCGTGCCGCAAGGCGGAATACTTTCTCCTATCATGTTTTCTCTATTTATAAATTCTATTACTTCAGTTCTCAACTGTTCGTGCCATCTGTATGCAGATGATATTCAGCTCTATGTGCAATCTAGTGTTAATGACCTTAACCATAATATTCACAAAATCAACCACAACCTTGATGCCATAAGAGATTGGTCGTACAGACATTTTACATGTTTCGGTTAACCCTTCCAAATGTAAGGTAATGGTTATAGGTAGTAGCAGAATATTAGCCAAGATTAATAACAATGATCTTTCTCCCGTATTTTACAATGGAACATTGCTGCCATTTTGTAAATCTGTTAAAAATCTTGGCTTACATATAGACCATATCTTAAGCTGGGGAGTTCAAGTTGCTGAAATAAGCCGTAAAGTTACTGCCACCTTACGCTCTTTGCCGTCTCAAAAACTTTCTGCCTTTTAAAACTAAACTTCTACTTGTCCAAACTTTGATATTACCCATTATTGATTATGCGGATGTGTGTTACCCAGATCTATCTCAATATCTTCTCGATAAGTTGGAGCGCCTTCTCAACAATTGCATTAGGTTCATTTTCTACCATGTTTCTCAGTACCGTTATAAGCTTAAATGGCTTTCTATTCGTCAAAGGCGTAGCTCCCGAATTTTACAAGTACTATATTCAATTTTAAATGACCCAAATTCTCCTTCTTATCTTAAGGATAACTTTCAGTACCAATATTCTACTCATGATAGAGTTCCCCGTTCCCAAAATAGTCTTAAAATTCGTATTCCACCACATAAGAGTGGTTTCTTTAATTCCTCTTTTACTGTGCAGTCCATACTGCTCTGGAATGCCTTGCCTCTTCATATAAAAAAAAACCAGTAACAAACAATATTTTAAAAGACTAGCTCGAGAATACTTTAGCAGGAATAATACTACCTGATTTATCCGATTTTTGTTTTTCTCCCTCTTTCGCTTTATAATTGATATTTTGTATAATATGTATTTTAATACGCGTCATGTTATTTTATTTTTATTTTTGTGTTATATTATTTAGAGATTTTGTATATATAAGTATATTATATCCGTTTATATTTTATATATATATAAGTATATTTTATCCGTTTATATATTCACTATTAATTTTTTCTCTTTATTACAAACTAAATAATATTAAGTTTGTATAGTTTAAAAATATTTAGTAATTATTTATGAGTGGTGTTGCACCTACCACAGCATCTCAAATCATCCAGGGTTGACTGGTAGAGAATGCCACAAGGCATTAACTCCGCCCTTTATATCCCTTATTATAAGGTAGATGTAGAAAAGAATAAATAAATAAATAAATAAATTCGAATTTTTTTGTTTAATGGAAAACAATGTATCATCGGCGTTATCTATTTCACAACGGTAAGTTGTATTTTCTTTGAATAATAATATGTTTACGCTACATTTTATATAAAAAATCATGTTTTATTTGTTTTCAATTTATTTTATGAGCTTTCAATTGCAATTTGGTGTTCTGGGGAAAGTGTGCGCGGGTAAGTGTGCGCATGCGTACACTTGCCCCTTCGATGTTATTTTCAGTTTCTCATCACCATATCGTGAAATTATATAAGAAAAAGACCTGAAGTTGCATCGGTCATTGAAGAACAAATCTCTAGAGCCAAAGCACTCATTGAGCATGAGCAAAAGAGCTGCTGCAAGCGCCATTGGTATCTATTAGTGAGTATTATATTCGAAATCGACATCATCGTCTTGAAGAGGAATAACAGTTTTCTATGGCCTCGATCGCTACAACAGTAGAATACTGTTGTCTTCTATCTAAGCAAAAATATACAGAGCCAAATACTGAAGAATGGGGTCAGTGCATGTATGCAAAGACTGGTGACGTGAGGATGCAATTTGATGAGGATGCACTGCATATGAGAGAGGTGTTTTTGTTTGTGATAATTGAGTTGATGATCCCCAAATTAATATTGTTTCTAATAAATTAGACAATCCCAAGAAAAATATGTTAATCTCTAAATATTAATAATTAAAAATTTCTATAATTTAATTTAAATAAATGTTAAGTTAATTTTATTTTATGAGATAATTGTTATTTTTATGCAAAGACTACTAACTAATAAAAATATTTTCTAAGTGGCATTACAATAAAGAACCTTTATTCTTGAATATTGTGTATATTTTGATTAATCCAAAGAATGCGCTGCTTATCCCATATGCGTATACTTATCCCGTACGGGTGCGCACAGTTACCCGCATCGTGGGTCAAGTGAGCGCATTCCGATTTTATGTAATTAAATGCTTATAAAAAAAAACCACCAAGTTTTCTATTCCTATTTCTATTTCAATTAAGAGGCTAATATGTGGTTTATAGCAGAGCCGACTTTTATATTCCTAACTTTTTTATTTTATGCGTAGTGAACTAATATTTATCAAAGTGCGCACACTTGAACCGAATGACTCTAACGATTGTATTAAAAAAATAGGACTTTTATGTCTTCCCGATATTCACTTTGTTTACTTCATATTGTTCAAGGTCACTGTTGGACGAGTACATAATATGGCGGACTGCAGAAAGGCATTCTTTCCTTGTCAGCTTGCGTGCCTGTGGTTGGATTTTATATATAATTATAAATGTCAATTAGGCAGTACAGAGATATGAAAGATGAAGAAAAAAAGATGTTTAAAAGGAAGTTATTTTAAGTACGTATAATTCATAATTAACCATCAAACAGTGCCCCGATTTAACACATCGAATTTCATATCACAGCATACTTAATGATTTCTTACATTTACAAGAACAAAATCATAACTAAAAATAAATTCTTAAAAACAATTTACAATGGAGTTAGAGACAAATAATTCTTCAGCTTTCCTAGATGTTTTAGTCATCCGAAATCCTGATTACACTATTGTTCACACTTTGTATAGAAAAAGACCCATACCAACCGATATTTAAATAGTGAATCTCACTATCATTCATCACAGTTAGCTAACGTGGGAAAATCTTTGTTTCAGAGAGCACGAGGGATCTGTGACAGAAAACATCTAGCGGCCGAGCTTCAGCACGTCAAGCAAATATTGCAAGACAACAAACTTCGGTTCCCGTACCTACGTCACAGTGACCGAGTGAAGCCGGCCACAGTCAAGCGTGTGCCTGCTGTACTACCATATGTCAGGTGAGTCACAGACAAGGTTGGCTACATTTTGAAGCAAATTTCCATTAAAACATTCTACATGCCGCCGAAGAATATAAGTCAATTTTACCATCCATCAAGTGTAATATCCCTCTATAAGATGTGTAGGCGATGGCAGGAGTGTACAAGCTTGATTGTGAATGTAGTCTCTCTTACATAGGACAAACAAACTGATCTATAAAAACCTGCAAATAGCTGACGTGAATCATCGATGCTACGGGAAGTTTGCAGTCTGCGACCATGTTCAAGACCGTTCCCGCCATTACATATTTCAGATTTGATAGACCACAAATCGGCGCAAAAGAACACCGATTTCTACGAAGAATGATATGCGAGAGTATTGAAATGAAAAAAAAAAAATCCCAATTACAGTAGAGATTTAGCTTTTTAATTCCTGACGTTTCGGGAGCTTTTTAGCCTTTATTATGTCTACTTTCACGGTCACAGGGGGGGGGGGGGGGCGAGTTGTTTGACGAGAGAGATCAAGATGTCATAGTTAACCCGGCGACCTTCAGTTTTTGAATATTATTTTTTGATCTGATCTACCCAGAATGAGCTTACAGTATCTTGAAGTCTCGAAATGGTATGCTTGGACCACAAAAGCTTTAAATGAAACGTATACGATATACGTTTCATTCAAAGCTTTTGTTCAAGTACTGAACAGTTTACCACAGAAATTGGAGCTCTTTTCTTGCTTAGAGTCATAGGATAGCTATATAATAGTTTTCTATTTAGTTTAGTTTTATAAATAGCTTTCTTTTTTTTTCTTTTTATAAAATAAGGTAAGGCCTTTACTTAATTTTGTATCAGAAACCTGAAAAAAACGGCTCTAATAAAAACAAAGGTTACAAAGGTTGTCAGTGATCAGCTGAAGATAATTGGTTGCTCAATCATTAATATACAAATATCTATCTCAGAAAAAAATAATTTTAAGAATGGTGTATGAATTTAATTGAATTAAATTTAAGCTCCAAGCTAACAATTCAACTTCATATTATACAATGCACTAATTTTTATTTGTCTAATTGACCTTATTATTAATGGTCTATTCATTCATATAAAAACTTGAAGATGCAAGAATTTTGAAAAGTCAGTAACAAGTTTCAAAATTTTATATTTTCTAAAAATATATTCCACTCCTTTTTCATAAATTTGCAAAGAAAACTTTTGACTTCGTAAGCTGAATTTATTCGCTTCTGGACTTCATTCTGCATGTTTTCCACATAGTGCACATCGAGTTTATCTGCTTTTAGTGAGATCACAATAGATATTGTAAGCCATCAGTTTCTTTGGCATTTTATTATTAAGTGAAAATATGATATACTCTTGTACTCGTATAATTTATTAAAAGCCTCTTTGTTTTCGACAAAACTGTCCTATATTTTAATTGATATTGCTTAGCCTATCATTGATATAACACCCAAACCTCTAAAAACCTGTAAAAATATTAGAGGTCTCACTAGAGTCGAGACAGATAGATTAGTTTATTTCAGTTAATTCCATATCATAATGTCTTATGATATTTTGCTATGGGGAAATGCGGCTGATTAAAAAACTACTTTTATTTTGCAGAAGAGGACCGTAAGAGCTGTTTACAACCTAGACCGAGAGTTACTTAGAGAAAAATTTAAATAAATTAATGTAACTTAACTTTGGTCTTTCAGTATATTTATGAAAATTTAATATATGTTTACAAAAACCAAAACAGTATTTAGTAAAAAAAGTGATATACACACTGTAAACAAGAGGAAGAAACGCGAGATACCAGTGTCACGACTCCACAGAGTCAGTAATTCATTCTTGGGGCAATATTTATTGTATACGCTATAACAACAAAGTCCTGAAAAAGAAAAAGCTTAAATATTTTACTACACAAAACCGGATGCATTGAGGAAACTTGTTAGTAAATTAAGAAATATTCTGAAATATTAATTTGACTAATTTTGTTTTATATATATATATATATATATATATATATATATGTATATATATAGCACATCTGCTATCTGTCTTAAATTATATTTGGATAGGTAATACCTATCTCTAGTCAAAAATTTCCTCATTAATTTATATGTGTCTATTAAATTAATTTATTTTTATAATTATAACAATTTTGATCTAACAGTGGTAGAGCCACGCGGCAGCTTTTGCTGTCGCACAGATGGGCCGGCTCGAAGCGGGGTTGTACCACGACCTCACAGAAAACCAGCGGTGAGGTAGAGGTTTACCTCTGCGTTTCGCTTGGTGAGTGCAGGTGGCCGTAGGCCCTTTTTACTGGAAATGAGGCATTCCATCTTAGTCCTCACGGGTGACAACGCATCTACGTTTTAATTTGTAATAGAGGATAGATGTAGATGTCTATGGGCCGCTGCAACCACTTACCATCAGGTGGACTGCGTGCTCGTATGTCACCCTTACCCAATAAAAAAAAATGGTAGGTTTTCAAGTTCTTTGAACGATGTTATCCGAAGGGCTCTTGTCTCTATAAATGTTTCCTCGGTTTTAGAGCCTTATGGAATATTTAGTGTCGATGGCTGGAGACCCGACGGTATGATATTGGTCCCTTGGGAGAGAGGTAAATCCCTAGTGTGGGATGCTACTTGCGTAGACACTCTGGCGGCCTCTCATCTCAGGGGTACCTCGTTTAGAGCCGGGGCGGCATCAGAGACAGCTGAACTGAGTGAGTGGCGCAAATATGAGTCTCTGAGAGATGACTACATGTTTGTGCCATTTGCTGTAGAGACTATCGGTCGGTGGGGTCCACGTGCGGTGAAGTTCCTAAAGGAACTCCATCCGCGGCTGGTTGTTGCTGCTGGTGATAAGAGGGCTGGTTCTTTTTCGCTCAAAGACTTAGTATAGCCATTCAGCGGGGAAACGCAGCCATCGTTCTTGGCGTGATCCCGCTGGAAGTAGGACTATATTATAGTTTTTAATATTGTATATAATAAAATATTGTATAATCAATATATTTTAATAATTGAGTTTTGTTTACATTGATTCTTCTCCTAACAAGAATTATTAATGCAAAACTTACTAGTTAAAACTTTATTCATTATATGACTAAAAATGCTCCAGGCATACATTAATTACTAACCAAATGTCCTTTTAAACAGTTATTTAACATCATGCACAAATTTTTACCTTTGTCATCACAATACATAATAACTTCTTTTGCATGCCGAGCGCAAAGCGCGTGGGTATGTTCATCATATCAATCATATTACACATAAAAATGACATAAAAAGCACATTGTTAGAAAGATAAATGATTGTTGAACTTATTAATATTTTTTTTAAATCGATAAATTGCTATTTTTAAATAAAAAAAGGGGTTTTAGTGGCTTATGGTGTGGATTTATCATGTCCCCAAGGCTTGTAAACACTATAACTTTTGTAAATATCAATTGTTTAACTCAATCTATTTATTAATCTCTTCATCTATCATGTGGGAAGCCACTGAATGTAAATGGCAGTGTAATTTTGTTTCGTTTAGCTATAATTAATTTTTTTCGGCTCGAAAATGGCGAAATTTTCGTTGATTTGGTAGCCTCGTATAGAATTATTTCTGTAAATGGGGAGCTGCAGCCACAGAGTAGTTTACTCACTAACTCAGTTGGCCATCGCCATAGATTACTGTATATATCAGTTCGCCACATTAGCTTGCTACATTTATATTTATCTATGGTTCGCTATCAGTCGCCGTCGTGAGTGAACATTATTTCGGTTATTCGGTTGTTTGCAGCGGCTCAAAAGTAGTAGTACGTAGTAAAAGTAAGTGGTATATATTTTTTTTGTCATGGGTGAAATTTTCATGGTTTTCGAGGGTGTTGAAACCGATAGGTTTGTCGAAATGTAAATCCAAGATGGCGGCCGCAATATGTATCAATTTTTTCAATATGGGTGTAATTTTCATGGTTTTCGAGGGTGCTGAAGCCAATAGTGTTGTCGAAATGTAAATACAAGGTGGCGGCTGCAATAGGTATAATTTTTTTCATCATGGGTGTCTTTTTCATGGTTTTTCGAAAATGTTGAAGCCGACAGTGCTGTCGAAATGTAAATCCAAGATGGCGGCTGAAGTAGGTACCAATTTTTTCATCATGGGTGTCATTTTCATGGGTTTCGAGGGTGTTGAAGCCGATAGTGCTGTCGAAATGTAAATCCAAGATGGCGGCTGAAGTAGGTACCAATTTTTTCATCATGGGTGTCATTTTCATAATTTGCAAGGGTGTTGAAGCCGATAGTGCTGTTGAAATGTAAATCCAAGATGGCGGCTGCAATCTATATCATTTTTTTCATCATGGGTGTCATTTTCATGGGCTTCGAGAGTGTTGAAGCCGATAGTGCTGTCGAAATGTAAATCCAAGATGGCGGCTGCAATAGAAATCAATTTTTTCATCATGGGTGTCATTTCATGGTTTTCGAGGGTGCTGAAGCCGATAGTGCTGTCGAAATGTAAATCCAAGATGGCGGCTGAAGTAGGTACCAAATTTTTTCATCATGGATGTCATTTTCATGGTTTTCGAGGGTGTTGCAGCCGATAGTGCTGTCGAAATGTAAATCCAACATGGCGGCTGCAATAGATATCAATTTTTTCATCATGGGTGTCATTTTCATGGTTTTCGAGGGTGCTGAAGCCGATAGTGCTGTCGAAATGTAAATCCAAGGTGGCGACTGCAAGAGGTATAAAGTTTTTCATCATGGGTGTCATTTTCATGGTTTTCGAGGGTGTTGAAGCCGATAGTGCTGTCGAAATGTAAATCCAAGATGGCGGCTGAAGTAGGTACCAATTTTTTCATCATGGTGTCATTTTCATGGTTTTCAAGGTTGTTGAAGCCGATAGTGCTGTAGAAATGTAAAGCCAAGATGGCGGCTGCAATAGGTATAAATTTTTCATCATGGGTGTCATTTTCATGGGTTTCGAGGGTGTTGAAGCCAATAGTGCTGTCGAAATGTATTTAAACTACTTTAAACAAATCCGTTTAATCATGCTATACGTTATTTTTAATGCGAAGGCATGCTCAATTGGATTTACCAATATATTTTAATATTTTTTTTACAGGATAGGTTGACAAACGAGCTCAAAGTCCACCTGATGATAAGTGTTTGCTGTGGCCCATAGACATCTACATTTATCCTCTTTTGCGAATCAAAATGCAGATGCTTTGTCACTCGTGACACAGTATAAATATGGTATACTGTGCCCGCGAGTACTAACATGGAATGCCTCGTTTCCAGTAAAAAGGGGTCTCCGGTTCTCTACACTCACCATACGAATCACAGCAGTGTTAAGCTGCTATTTGACGCTGGTATTCTGTGAGAGCGTGGTCCTTCCCCCGTCGAGCCGACCCATTCGTGCTATAACTATACTACTAAAATAACTGCAGCATGACTCTATCACGTATAAAATTTAATTTAAATGACTTTTTAAGTTAATATTCTTTGTCATGGCACTATCATATAGTATAGGTGAAAATAACGAGTCTTCACTGTTATCATTATTATTTACACATATTGTCCCCATAATAAACCTGGTATGGAGCACTGATACTTACTCTATGTTTTATTAAGGAGTCAAAGCGCTCCTCATTATATTTATATGACTTTACCAGATCATTCATGGCGAATATGTGTTCTTTTATATCATCCTGACCCGATGCATATGTATTTGATATGATTTGTTTGATATATATAATTTAAGTTTATTAATTAATACTTGCTTTTCTTTACATACATTTACATATATAATTTTTAACAATATTTGTTGTTTTAATTATTTTATATATATCTTTAATTTTCTTCTACTGCAGGTAATCCTTGCTGCTCTTCGTGATGTGACATAATCATCACCAGTCAAATCAATTGTTGTGGGGGGTTGCAATGCTTTAGAAGATTCGAATTCTATGAGCTCATTGAACAGACTTTGAGTTTGGAACGCTTTCGAGCTATTTCTGTATTGCTTTAATTGCACAATCTGCTCATAAGCCTCATTTAACTCTAACTGCAATGCAGCAATTAATTTGAGGGATTCCTCATATTCCTTACTGCATTGGTCAAACTCATCGACTGTTCTCTGAAGTTGATCTCTTTCTTTTAAAACAAAAGTAAATTCTGTATACTACTTAACCATATCACATTTTAACTCAGTATTTTTATCAATTATATTAGATCACACGGTGCAATTCACACCTAATTTTAAATTAACTTATAAAATATCTTATAATATTATGAATGCAAGTAAAATGTACCTTAAAATGATACCTTTAAACATTTTTTAATTTATACAGAAGTTCAGTTAGTACATCGTGAAGAGTTTTATTAGTTTTACATAAATCGAAAAATGCATTTAAAAATACTTTTGCTAGAAATATGATATTTATTTTATCGTACACACAACATTATTAAATAATTATTGCAACTACTATCAAGTAGTTATAAACAAAACAAATAACAAAACAATAATTTATTTGTACATTAAAAATATTTTTAAGCAAGTTAATATAAAACTTTAAAATTGATTGCTCTTGTAAAAGAAAAAAATCTTATAACAATAATTATAGCGAATTCTTTATAACTTAGTAAAAAATTGCATACATTTAACTTAAATTTGCTATCGAAAAAAAAAACAACAAAATCTTTTAAAAATATGAAAAATTTATTGAAATGATAAATTTAAGCAAGAAAAATGTAAAAAAACGAAATAATATTATCATTTTTTTCAGGAAACAGTAATAAAAATAATATAAAACAATAACTGAATTAATTGTCTTGTGCCTTAATAGAGATGCCACATAAGTGCTTAAAATGTTGCTCAATTTTTAATATTGTATTTTGATTGCATTTTTTTAGAAATAGTAACAAAATATTGAAAAATCAATTATATCGTTAATTATTTGATAAATAATTTCAACTTGATCATATAGTAAATGCAAAACAATAAAACATTCCTTTTTTATAATAGTTTAAATTTTTAAAGAAATCTTAAAAAGAATTGACAAAAATGCGCTGATTCGATGTTACCCTCAAATTTTCTTCTTTGTTCTTTTTGTCTCAGTTTTCATATTCTTCTGGAAGAGAACGTTTGGTAATGGAAATATAAATGAGAATGGTGAAGACCTCCTCACCGTATGTGTGGAAAAGAATCTTTTTGTGACGAACACTTTCTTTCGTCATAAGAGGATTCACATGTATACATGGGAAAGAGGGGATGATAGAAGCATGATAGATTTCATAATTGTGGATGAAAGAATGAGGAGCGCATTGTTAGATACAAGGGTTTACCGGGGGTCCAACGTAGGAACGGATCATTACTTGGTCGTATGCCGAATTAATGGTCTATTCAGGCGTTGGCGGCATCGGACATCTGTGTCTACCACTGCGTTAGAGCGTATAAGAATAGAGAGGCTACAAGATGAAGGTGTGAAAGAGAAGTATAAATGTAGACTGAGGGAAAATATAAGTGATGTGAATGAATTATGTATGAATGATTTAGACTTGAAGACTGTGTGGAATAATGTTAAGAAAGTTTTGGTGGATGCAGCCACCGAGGTATGTGGTGTAAGTAAGAGAAAGAATGAAAGGAAAAGTAATACGTTGTGGTGGGATGATGAGGTACGGATGGAAGTTGAATCAAAGAAGAGATCATGGCTAGATTTAATAGCAACCAAA